>OU343047.1:52766197-54107372 GCA_910593695.2 Ocypus olens
GACACCCTCAGAACTATTATCTACACACTGGATAAAAAATATAGATAAGGTAATGTCTATCATCTTGGGAACGTTTCATTATACAGGTGACAAAATAACCAGTAATAAAGTTGTAAAAATAATAAAAAACAAAAAAAAATTGACTTTTTCGGTTTTTATTTTTTTGGACGGAATATTTTAATTTCTTTGTAAGAAATAATTCAGCATTAAAATGCGCAACTTTGCCTTCAGTTAATCAACTCTCTATCTCTTTTAGTTACCGAGATAGCAATGCACATGAATTGAATTCAGGCGCGCACCCAGGGGGGTGGCTGTCGGGCTTGAGCCCCCCCCACATTTATAAACTGAGTATTAACCACCAAACATGGCCTAAGGAAAATACCGCTTTTAGAATTTTTATGAATTGTAATGCCATTGCTATATTGCACTTTTATTTAATGTCGCGGATATTCACGGATTTTCAAACATATGTTTATGATTATTATTATATGCGTGAGCTCCCCCCAAGTCAAATTATATGCGTGAGACCTCCCCCCTACCCCCCCCCCCCCCCCCCCAAAGCCAACCAAATTTTTGGGTGCGCGCCTGATTAAATTTGTAACACCCTGTATATACCTAATATTTACTATTTACAGAATGTTGATATAACAAGACGTGAGTGTGTATGATAAATATGTGTGTTTATAAACATGGTGTTACTAGTTGCTATTTTACGATGATGAAATGCAGTGCCGGCTCGTGGAACATGTTGATGGTAGAGCCACTTATATAATATACCCGCCTTCCCCTTTTTTGAAGAAAGAAAGAACGATTTATCTTCCTGGACCAAAGTAACTGGCGAAAATGTGTTTTAAGAAATAATTAAAAATTATTGCTGAGCTAGAAACTACTTAACTCTATATAACGAGCCACCCCTGGTTATCTGGTTATAACCCATTAAAAAATTATAGGAATTTAAGAAGTTGCTTATATTCTTTTTTTTTTTTTTTTAGAAATTAAAAGGAAGGATGATTGACGGAAATTTGGGTTGGGGAATTATGGATGATATGGGGACATTGGCTTAGACAACGTAGGTCATTCAGCCACAACCGATTATTTATAATTTATTCACATTAAATGAAAATAGACATCCACAAACACCCATGCCCTCGCCGGGATTCGAACCCAGGACCCTCCGCATTAGTTCTGGCGCGCTAACGCACGCGGCTAGTGGGCCGGCGCTTATATTCTTAAAATATAATTATATTTGAGTTGTATAGAATTATTTCAGAATTTTTAAACAATTTCTACTATTTTTTTATATATTTTAGAAAATGCTCAATTTTGAACGCAATTAAAAAAATGCATGTTTAACAACGAACAGTTATAACCCATTAAAAAATTGTTGGAATTTAAGAAGTTGATTATATTCTCAAAATATAATAATTTGGGAGTTGCATGAAATGATTTCAGAATTTTTAAACAATTTCTACTATTTTTATTTATTTTAGAAAATGCATAATTTTAAACACAATTGCCAGACACTTGAAATTGTCTAAAGCCACTGAAACAATACTTTATTTCACTTTCGGTGAAAGCAAGAAATACAAGAAAATCAAAACTTACGAAAAAGGAAAAACCTTTCGAGGCGTTTCGGCAGTTAAGATGTAACCTAGATGATGATTCTTTGCTTCCCTCGCGGATTGTTGGGGCGGAATGGAGCGGAAAACACAAACACCAACACACACAAATCCTGAAGATGTATCACAACACAACGGGCACTAAAACTTAAAAAAAAATCAAAATTCCGAACCAGAACAAACGTCTTCCGCGGCCGCGATCAACAAACTGAATTAATGTCTACAGGTGAGCCGTGGATTGGTGATAAGAATTTAATGTCGTTCCGAGCGGAGAAAAAAATATGAATATTTTGATAATCTTCAATCGCCCGGGGCAGATTAAAAACTGGTCGAATTTTAACACGGAGGTCGAGATAAGATGTAACATTAGAAACACTGCTAATTATATACCTCAGGAGGATCTTAAGAAGTTGATTATATTCTTAAAATATAATGATTTGGGAGTTGTGTAGAATTATTTCAGAATTTTTAAACAAGTTCTACTATTTTTTATTTGTTTTAAAAATACTCGATTTTGAACGCAATTAAAAAATGCATGTTTAACAACGAACAGTTATTGCCCATTAAAAAAGTGTTGGAATTTAAGAAGTTGATTATATTCTTAAAATATAATAATGTGGGAGTTGAGTGGAATTATTTCAGAATTTTTAAACAATTTCTACTATTTTTTATTTATTTTAGAAAATGCTCAATTTTGAACGCAATTTAAAAAAATGCATGTTTAACTACGAACAGTTATTACCCATTAAAAGATTGTTTGAATTTAAGAAGTTGATTATATTCTTAAAATATAATAATGTGGGAGTTGAGTGGAATTATTTCAAATTTTTTAAACAATTTCTACTATTTTTTATTAATTTTAGAAAATGCTCAATTTTGAACGCAATTAAAAAGTGCATGTTTAACTACGAACAGTTATTACCCATTAAAAGATTGTTGGAATTTAAAAAGTTGATTATATTCTTAAAATATAATAATGTGGGAGTTGAGTGGAATTATTTCAGAATTTTTAAACAATTTCTACTATTTTTTATTTATTTTAGAAAATGCTCAATTTTGAACGCAATTAAAAAATGCATGTTTAACAACGAACAGTTATAACCAGTGGCGTCTCGTGGAACGTGTTGATGGTAGAGCCACTTATACAATATACCCCACCCCCTTCCTTTTTTGAAGAAAGAAAGTAGGATTTATCTTCCTAGACAAAAGTGTTTTAAGAATTAAATAAAAATTCTTGCTGAGCTTGAAACTACATGTAGTGCCATGGCTCCTTGCCTCTATATAACGAGTGCTGAGGTGTGCATGCCGAAGTTCAAGTGCTTGCGAATTTATTAAAAGACATTGAATTAGTTCGAGCTTCTTGAACTCCACTATAAATGGATGCAAAATGAACGCGAGGGTTGCATTCTTTTGCAATGATTTTAGTAAACAAAAAAATCAATATTTCGAGCCTCGCGTGGGGGTGGTGACAGCTGGACGCCATCAAAAATTGCCGACAATAAAATTTTTACGTCCGACGATTAATATTTTATAGGACATTTTCATTTCGGCGGGCCTCTTTTCTTTTCCGAAGTGAACCATAACCGTTTCGCTGCTCGTTCCGCGAGAGCGTTATTGCCTAATAAAAGTGCGGCGGACGCCGCTGCTCTTTATCGGGCCCCGGGGGGTGGCGGCGGCGGCCTCGGCCCACACCACGACGACGCCCGTACATCACACCTAGAGTGGAAATCGCGGAAAAATCCGGTGCGAGAGCAAGAGAGATTTACGAAACGGGGGGCTTTTCACCTCCTCGTGCCGACGACGATTTACTGCGATCTCGCGAAAATCGCTGCAAGTGTCGCACGGGAACACGTTCACGAAATAAAGAAGTGAAAAGGGACGTGTTACTTTAAGCGCCGGAAAATCGTTTCCTTGTAGCGCTGCCACCGTCCCAGCCACCTAGAAAGCCGCCTCGCTTTGATGTTTGCCGACGTTAATGTTTACACTAGGAGAACATTTACGCCGTTTGGATCGTTACTTCGCGAAATTGCGTTTGGAGTTGCTACTACTCGAGAACAGATAGTTTTAACATGTTTACCCAACTATAAACTACAGTTTAGCAGCTGAGGGCGCTGCAGTAACAATAAAAATAATAAAAACATTGTTGGCATTGTCAATGCTGAATTAAACAGCATTGTTGTAAGTGTGTTTAACTTTGGGACCCAATACAAAAAAAATAAAGAGATTTTGGGAATTTTACGCCAGAACTGGAAATTATGCCGACCGTATACTGCGTACGGGAAACTGGAGCGGCCTCAATTCTTTGGGCGAATGACCCCTGATTAACAATAGGTCTTTCTCTCGAAGATCTGTTTGACCGTTCCTGAATTTTTGATACCATCTTCGATCTCAGATCGGACTGTATAAGCTGGTAGCAAAAAATCAGGAATGGTCAAACAGATCTTCGAGAGAAAGACCTATTGTTGACCAAAGGTCATTCGCCCAAATAATTGAGGCCGCTCCAGTTTCCATTACAGAGCAAATGTCGCAGGAGCTTGGTCCTAATTATTATATTTGTGCAGTTACATTAAAAAATGCAGGGTACAATAAAAAAAAAATGCATTCGATTTTAAATCGCTATAGGTCAAGTAGGTATGGGGACACTTGAGCCGACCTTGAGTGACCTCTACGGCTTTCCCAAGATGACCTCCATGAAGGAGCATTGACCCCGGTGGCACCTGTTTCCAGATAAACAAACCTGTTAAAAAGCTGTTTTTCAGTTAAATAGACCTGATTAAAACCTGTTTTCAGTTAAATAGACCTTTTCAAGAGCTGTTGAACCTTTTAATTGAGGTATATTCAAACATGAAGGAACAAGATAGAAAAACAGCTTTTAAACAGGTCTATGTAACTTAAAAACAGCTTTTTAACAGGTCTGCCTAACTGGAAACAGGTGCCCCGGGGTCAATGCTCCCTCATGGAGGTCATCTTGGGAAAGCCGTAGAGGTCGCTCGAGGTCGGCCCAAGTGTCCCCATACCTACTACGACTGGGCAACGAATTACATACCATTTGAAAGTGAGAATAGTCAAGGTAGAGAACTTCTTTCAGTGTTAGGTTCCACCTAATTTAGAAAATACTGAAACTAATTTCTTGGTCAGGTCACGAGAGATGTAATAGTTTCAAATGCATAAAGAACGAGCATTTGTGGGAAAAATTTCAATGAAACCAGGGGTGGTAGTTAGGACCCTCCTCAGAGTTTCTTTTAACAATAACGTTTATCAGAGGTCCAAAAAACCGTTATTTTCTTATCAATTAATTCACACTTGCAAAACCCTCGTTTGTGTTCTAAGGAGTTGAGGTTTGGATAAGGCCCACCCAAGGCCCTTCGTTTCCACTTAAACCTAACCTAGAAAACACTGTTTGATAAAACTAATTTCGTCAGAGGACAAAAAGCGGCAGATCTACCGTTTCTCACAAGCTGTCTTCCATCCTCCAGTTTTCGCCTCTACGAATCTACCGCTTTTTATACGATATACATTTTTTTTATGATTTGTAAACACATTTTTTATTAAAACGTAAAATATTATTAGTGTGCTACCATTATGGAAAATAGGCAAGATGTAGAAGATAAGCAAGAATTTTGATCAGGTTTTCTGAAATTAGAGCAATTAGTCTTCTAAAGCATTGAATTGGTACAAAGCCTATCCATCCTATCTGTGCTGTACTTATAATATTGTACCTAGTGTCTATATTGAAGCTAATTGCCAATCCGCGAGAATTTTGATAGGGGATGGCAAATGCTATTTTATGGTAATAGTAAAATACAGTAGATACCTAATTAATTTCTAGCCGAATGCCTAATTAAAAAAAAAGCAAAGACTGGTCAACTATGTGATAAATAAATATTAAAATAATAAAACAATATGATCTGTATTAAACATGTATTGTAGCCAGCATGATTTTCTTTGAAATAAATAATTATACCTGTGATTATTTAGGTATAGAATTTTGTTTAGCTAAATACAGTGCTATGCGATATTTAATTATTATCTATTTATACTAAAAAAAAAATAGGACAGTTACAATACGAAATAGATAAACGGGTCTCTTCTAGCGCCTGACAATTTCTAGAAAAGGTAAACATTCCAAATTATACAATCGATGATAGAGACGAAACAGATCTAAAAGGTTAGATATAAATGATCAGAAAAGTACTATTTTCTAAACATATTTTTAAATCGCTTTTACTTCTCATAAATATACCGGGTGACCCAGGGATCTGTAAAAGTCCCATAACTCATTTGCTATTTGAGATATCGACTTCTAGTTTTCTTGAACTGGTACCGACACTTATTCTACATATTTTAAAAATATGTATGTTTTTGTACAGGGTGTCCCAATATGCGTAACAGACCAAAGTTATGTTTTTTTTAATGGAACACCCTATATTTTTTACTTTATTTTCAACCCTCTTGAGAAGCAGATAAAAATAGTATAAGATAGTATGGGTCTATTATGGACGATTGGTTAGTTATGGGCAAATTTGTGGCAAAAACAAAGACACATTAAAAAAGTTTCAGAAGCGCTCCTAATGATGCTAGCGTCGTTTTTTATACACTAAAGAATTTTCCACATCATGAAGAATAATACAAATCGGCTTTGGTTCTTTTTTGTTCATACTGCTATACAGGGTGTCAACATACGCAAAATAATGGATAACTATTTTTTTTCAAATGGAACACCCTATATATCTTGCCACCAATGCATAGAATTTTTAATAAGCTTTTCAATGATGTAAAATTTGTATAATGAAATATTAAGGATTCTTAAGATTTGTCCATAAAAACATTTTTCTTTTGTCACCTCCTGCTCATTTTTGGATTTTCAGCCAAAACTATGCATTTTCTGAGAAAGGAAAATTTTCGATCGATACAGGTCTTTCGAGTTTTCCAATAATGCGTACATTGCCCGCCAGAGTGCGCAAAATTGTGACCGTATATGCATTTTAGCGTTTTTCTCAATTTTTTTTTATAACTTTATTTTCCAAGTGCTCTAGCAGAAAAACGGGTAATTATTCAAATTACCTACATCGATTGAAAATATTCCGCTCTACAACTCTTAAAAGAAGCAATTTTTGCCCAAAATGCATAGTTTCTGCTAAAAATGCAAAAAAACATTGAAAAAACCCAAAAATAGATACAAACATTTTTAATTTGCATTTTTACGGAAAACTATGCATTTTTGGCAAAAATTGCTTCTATTAAGAGTTGTGGAGCGGAACATTTTCAATCGACATGGGCCATTTTAATTACCCTATAATTTCCCGTTCTTCCGCTAGAGGGTGCGGAAAATAAAGAATAGTACAGTTTATTAATAAAATATTGAAAAGAAAACGCTAAAATTCATATACGGTCACGATTTTGCGCGCTCTGGCGAGCAATGCATTATCTTAACAGTTGAAAGACCCATATCGATCAGAAATTTTTCGCTCTACAGCTTTGGTCTCTTAATAACCTTGGCGGTAGAATTTTGTAGTTTTTTTTTTCACACTTACAAATTGTATTTTCTTTGTAAAAAGGGGTTTCCCGTATATATTTTAAATAAATAAATAAAAAATAATTTTTCCTGAAAATACATAGTTTTGGCTGAAAATCCAAAAAGCAGCAGAAGGTGGCAAAAGAAATATGTTTTTATGGATAAATCTCAAGAATCCTTAATATTTTGTTATACAAACTGTATATCATTGGAAAGCTTATTAAAAATGCCATAGATTGGTGGCAACTTATATAGGGTGTTCCATTTGAAAAAAAATAGTTGTATCCACTGTTTTGCGTATGTTGACACCCTGTATAGCACTATGAATAAAAGAGAACCAAAGCCGATGTGTATTATTCTTTATGATGTGGGAAATTTTCTAGTGTATAAATAATGATCTTTGCTAGGAACGCTTCTGCAATGTTTTCAATGTGTACATGTTTTTGCCACAAATTTGCCCATAACTAACCAACCGTCCATAATAGACCCCAATCTGATACTATTTTTATCAGCTTCTCAAGAGGGTTGAAAATAAAGTATAAAATATAGGGTGTTCCATTTAAAAAAACATAACTTTGTTCTGTTATATATATTGGGACACCCTGTACAAAAACATACATATTTTTAAAATATGTAGAATAAGTGTGGGTACCAGTTCAAGAAAACTAGAAGTCGATATCTCAAATAGCAAGTAAGTTATGGGGCTTTTACACATCCCTGGATCACCCGGTATATATACTAATTACGTAAGAAATGTTTAGTCGCCCAGAAAAAACCGCTATAAAGGGGCCTCGGCCGACCGGCACAAAAAATTTGCCCAAAATATCAGGAGGATTTTGAAAATCGCATCCCCCAATACTCACCCTTAAAACGGGGGGGTAGGGTTAAACCTCATCCCTTATCGGGGCCTTATTCGGTAAAATTCTGTTCGTTTTTGCGCGCAGATCGACGCCCAGATAACCAGGCAAGCTTTTAAAACCGGTCCCGTCGTTTCGTTTCACACCCACCCCCGGGGGGAATTTTTTAAACACAGATTTTCGATTTTTGCACGTTTAAAAAAAAAACTCCTCCGTAACCGCCGGAGCTGGACGATCCCGATATGTCTTAAAATAATCTTAAAGAAAATATCTAAAATTGATCGAGCCACTTTTTTGAATTTTTGCCCCGTTTCCGAAATATGATTTTTTCAAAACCGGGAAAAAAAAATTTTCTTTTCTTTTTTTAAGGACGTAGTTTTTTCTTTTCAAGTGGAAAAGCTGAAACCTTCAGGGATGGCAGAAAGGATAACTGGCTTTCATTGGGAATTTTTCAAAATTTTTGGAACCACCCCTACGCACCAACCAACGCCACCAACCCAGGGGGTGGTTCGGTTTTCTTCTTTTAAGGACGTTTTTTCTTTTTAAGTCAAAAAGCTGAAACTTTCAGGGATGACGGGAGCGATGACTGGCTTTCATTGGGAATTTAAAAAAAAAAATTGGAACCACCCCTACGCGCCATTTGCACCCTCTGGGTTCCTCTTTCCTTGTTTTAAGGACGTATTTTTTTTTCATTTAAAGTCGAAAAGCTGAAACTTTCAGGGATGGCAGAAGATATTTTTTCAAAATTTTTAGAACTACCCCTACGCTCCATTTACACCCCTGTGTTCGTTTTTCTTCTTTAAAGGACGAATTTCTTTCTTTTAAAGTCGAAAAGCTGAAACTTTCAGGGATGGCAGAAGATACTTTTTCAAAATGTTTGGAACTGCCCTTATGCGCCATTTGCATCCTCTGGGTTCGTTTTCCTTCTTTTAAGGACCTTTTTTTCTTTTAAGTCGGAAAGCCGAAATTTTCAGGGATCGCAAAGGATACAACTGGCTTAAAAAAAAGAATAAAAATGAAAAATAAAATATTTTACATAAAATATAAAAATGAAACATAAAAAATGAAAAATGAAAATGAAAAATGAAAAATGAAAAATGAAAAATGAAAAATGAAAAATGAAAAATGAAAAATGAAAAATGAAAAATGAAAAATGAAAATTAAAAATGAAAAATTGAAAATTAAAACTTTTTAATTAAAATTAATTAAAAAATAAAAAATTATGTTTTTCATTGATGGCGCAGGGCAATTTAATCGCTTAATTTTGATGGGCCCCGCATGGACGATGGCGCAGCGCAGCGGAGCAGTCGTTCGTCACCAGTTACTTTTCTTACATTTTTACATTTCACAATTTCACATACTTCAAACTTTGCCCTAGAAAAAACTAGTTCTAGTGCTAATGTCAAAAGAATATTTTCAGCATTAAATCCTCCAACAGTACAAACAATCAGACGTTAGCATCAAGCATTATCAGAGACAGGACACACCATAATAGTGTCAAATTTTGCAACACCGCTTTAAAAAAAATTCGTTATCACGTTCATAAAGTTTTGAACTACTGCCATGTAAAGCTAGATATTGTCCAGCTTGTACTTAATTGAACATTATACACTTATTATATATACTATTAAAACAAAATTGTAGGTTATGTTTAAGTTAAGGAGTGATGGGTGGGCCCTATCCTACCCTCCAAACAGCAGAACCTACATGAGGGATTCGCAGGTGGAAAACCATGAATGAATCATTGAAATGTTAACTGTTTTGTTTTTCTTTCGTAAATGAATTTTATGTTTTAATGAAGTTTAAATTTTTCTTTTTATTATTTTCAATTTCTTGTAAGCAATCACAAATCGCATTTTAAAACTTTTTCCGTTGCTCGTTGGTTAATGGCTAACTTTAATGTACTCAAATGTATCAAAAATCGTTCATTAATGACCGCTGTTAATAAACGATTTTCCATTAATAAACGATTTTTCATTAATGAACGATTTTTAGGGCCGCGGTGGTCTAATGGGTAGAGGTAGATTCTTCTACTTACGTAGAATTTTCTTCCTGGTGCGAGGAGTAACAGGTAAGATGTCATTCGGAATCTGCGCTATTCGCATGTTTTGCCGATATTGCTGCAGAGGGCTTAATAGCAAGTTTATATGTTTGTTTTGTTTGGATTTTCTCTAATCCAATTTCTAATGTTGATCTAAGTTACGATCAACGGAAAAATCTTGTAACCAACTCGTGTGTTAATTGGCGATTAATGATGTCAACAATTAATGTCTCGATCATTAATCGCTATCATTAACACACTTGTTGGTTAAAATACTGATTAAAATTGGTAATTATGATTGATATTCAATGACATTTCTATTATGAAACTCAGATTCTTTCGTCAGCTTGTCGGTATTTATGAAGTTTTAGAGGTGGTTGGTTTCCAGCAACAAGTTGTTCATAATGTGTATCACGTCCTTTTTGTATATTTCATAATCCATCAATAGGCTTCCAAATAGTCGGATGATGGATTCCTAATTCGGTTTGCAGACGTCGATGTGCAGCTCGCGCGTGTTTATTCGACAATCTTCGCGCAGCACCCGATTATAAAGATTCTAGACGCCAGCTGGGAATAAACAAGATCATCTTCCATTTTCACGTCAATCTTGTTTATACCAACAAATCGGAGAGTTACATGTAGTCTCCGATACACTGTTGCTCGAGCCACTGTCAGCGTGTTAATAATGAGTTATGGTATAAATACTACAAACAATTGAAGATCAAATTTCCGTTAACTGAAAAATGAATTTTGCGTTTTCATCAATATGTGGAATCCATTGATGGATAATTTTTCATAATCTGAGCAGCTGTTTAAGAATTTACATTAACAAAACCGATTTTCCTGTAATGATAACAAGAACCTTCAAAATTTACCAATTGATTCGACAAAAACGATAACACAATTAAATTGGAAACAACCTTACTTGTTGTAGGCTATATTTCGTTAACACAATTAACGATTGATTTTTTAAATTTTCTTTTTTCACAAGAAAATGTTATTTTCAAGTCAGCATTATCAGGATTCAGGGTAGTGTTGAATAATAGCCGCGATCAATTTTCCCCAGCTCACCTCAACCCCGAATAATCCGGAAAGCCGTTAAATCGCAATAAACGTACAACCCTTTGTAAAGCAAGGGCACAATTTCTACACTTAATAAGTCTTTCACGAGAAGGCTAATCTCTCCCTCCCGGCAGGAAATTTGCATTCCTTTAAAATTGTTTACCGAATTTACATCAGACATTATTGTGTTTGCTCAAACAAAGGTTGCGTCTACGCGGAAATCTATCATTTAACTTGCAACCAAATAAGTGAAAAGGGAGCAAGCAGATTATTCGGATGACCTCACACAAAAGATAAGAAAATCGTACGTTGCTGTAGCAAGTGGAAATGCGGTGGATTAAACTGGCCTACTATAGCCCTCGAGAAAGATGAAAGAGAAGACTAATAAATAATTACTGCTAGTTCCTGCTAATCAAGATAAAATAACGTAATCTGAGAAATCTCGAACACAAAACACGAATGTGAAATTTTGGTTACCTTGGTCAGTGTTGCCAGATTGGGTTTTTTTCCCCCAAAATGGGGGTAAATTGTTGTCTTGGGGTGTATTTTGGGGAACTTCAATCAATGGAGCATTTTTTGGGGTGGGTATTTTATACGAGGGGTATTTTTGGGGAAATTAATGAACATGTTATTACATTTGCTATACTCGGCGCACCGACCAGGTGGTATGATCACGTTGCGTTCACCCCACGTCCTCGTGATAGTTCGTCGAGACGTTATAAAAAGCCTAATTCACACAGCCTTGCCACATTTTAGTTCTGTGCCGGAAATATAAATCTTTCTACTTTAACCCACAAATACTAACTAGGTATTTACCACTTCCTAATTAATTGTAATTGAAAAAGGCTGATTTAAGGATAGAACGGAATCACTACATTTAAATAAGACAGAAAAACGAGGCATACAACGGGCCTGATTAAAAATTTCGGCTGCGTGACACATGCTTCACATGCGTTAACGCTGACCAATCGGCATACATCACGCGAAAATCATGCAAACCCATGATACCACTGATTCGGTGCGCCGAGTACAGAAATCATCATTACCATACAGAAGTCAGTCATTTTCCTCAGCAATGAGGAAAAACCTGTAATATCATTTATGGTTGTTGTTATAATGCGTTAATTTTGTATAGTTTCCACTGTATTTACGTTTTATTTTCAAAATTTATTATTTTGGAGAGGGACAGCGGCGTAATTTTGGGGGAGTTTTATTAAATATTTTGGAAATTAAAAATTACTACTGGAAACACACGTTGCGCGTAAATAAGTTATTATTATTTTATTATTACAAGGTATTATAGGTTTGTTGATAGTATTGTATTTATTTTTTATTTTTATTTTCACTTTTATTTTTATCTTTATTTTTATTTTTATATAGAATCATCCCCTTTACTTTGTATTTTTCCTTTGTAATTAGGCTTCGGCCTGTTAAGGAAATAAATATTATTATTATCTTATTATTAAATATTCAATCTTTTTGTTTGTATTTTTTATCGTTTATTTTGGTTTAAATTTTCGATTTGTTTGTTAAAATTTTCGATTTTTTTGGTCGGCATTTGTTTCTTTTTCGGCCGGAATTTTTGATTTTCTGCCCTATATTTCAACCTGAAATATTCACTTTCATGCGTGATTTTTTTGCCGGTATTTTCGAGTTTTGGATTTTTTTGTCCTTTATCTTTTTTTAAACATTTTCGCGTTTCTGGTTGGCAATTTATTTTGAGCCAGAGTTATTTTTGGGACTGAAAATGGCAAATTATTTTTCTTTTGCTTGATTTTTCATATTTTTATTTCTTTAAACCAGAAATTTTATTTTTATTTTTGCTTATAGTTTGATGATAGATGTTTGGTCTGCATTTTTTATTTCTTTATTTGTTCTTAGAGTTTTAGATTTTGGTATTTTTTTTTAAACAGTGTTTTCTTGGTTAAGTTAAAGTGGAAACTCAGGGTGGTGGGTGGGCCCTATCCTATCCTCCAATTCTTGGAACACAAACGAGGGTTTTCCAATTGTTAATCAATCGTTGAAAGAAGTACCGAACAATTTTTTTATATTTTGTTTCCTCGACAAATTAATTTGTTATTGGAAACTCTGGGGAGTGTTTAACGAATTAGAGAGTAGGATAGGGCCCACCCACCACACCTAATTTCCACTTTAACTTAACCCAGAATCTCTTTATTGTTGGCTTTACAACTTTTAAAACTTCAATGATTTGACGAAAAAATTTCCTTAACCAAACAGTGTTTTCTTGGTTAAGTTAAAGTGGAAACTCAGGGCGGTGGGTGGGCCCTATCCTATCCTCCAATTCTTGGAACACAAACGAGGGTTTTGCAATTGTTAATCAATCGTTGAAAGAAGTACCGAACAATTTTTTTATATTTTGTTTCCTCGACAAATGAATTTGTTATTGGAAACTCTGGGGAGTGTTTAACGAATAGGAGAGTAGGATAGTGCCCACCCACCACCCTTCGTTTCCACCTTAACTTAACCCAGAAACCATTTTTATTCGTGGTTTTGCAACTTTTAAAAACTCCAGTTATTTAACTAAAAAGTTTCTTTAATCAAACAGTGTTTTCTTGTATAGGTTGAAGTGGAAACGAGGAGGGGCGGTGGGCACTATCCTACCCTCCAATCCTTGGAAGACAAACAAAGGTTATGCAACTGTTAATCAATTTATTTGATAAGAGAAGAATTAAATAGTTTTTTGTTGCGTCGACAAATTTATTTATTTATTGAAACTCTGGGGTGTGTTCAAAAAACTAGAGAGTAGGATAGGGTACACCCACCACCTCCCATTTCCACCTCAACTTAACCCAGAAACCATTCTTATTGGTGGTTTTTCAACTTCTAAAACTGTTTTCGCTAAAAAGTTTCTTTAATCTAAACAATGTTTTTTTGGTTAGGTTCAAGTGGAAACGAAGGGGGGTGGGTGGGCCCTATCCTACCCTCCAATTCTTGGAACTCAAACAAACATTATACAATTGTTAATCAATTTATTTGACAAGAGAAGAATCAAACAGTTTTTTGTTGCCTCGACAAATGGATTTATTTATAGAAACTCTGGGGTGTGTTTAAAAAATTAAAGAGTAGGATAGGGCCCACCCACCACCCCCCATTTTCACCTTTACTCAACCTAGAAACCATTTAGAATCAAAAAGTTTTTTGTTGCCTCGACAAATGGATTTATTTATAGAAACTCTGGGGTGTGTTTAAAAAACTAAAGAGTAGGTTAGGGACCGCCCACCACCCCCCATTTTCACCTTTGCTCAACCTAGAAACCATTTGGAATCAAAAAGTTTTTTGTTGCCTCGACAAATGGATTTATTTATAGAAACTCTGGGGTGTGTTTAAAAAACTAAAGAGTAGGATAGGGCCCACCCACCACCCCCCATTTTCACCTTTACTCAACCTAGAAACCATTTAGAATCAAAAAGTTTTTTGTTGCCTCGATAAATGGATTTATTTATAGAAACTCTGGGGCGTGTTCAACAAACTGGAGAGTAGGATACATTTTTCATTTTTCGATTTTTTTAGTTTTTTTATCTTAATTAATAATTTTAATGAGCGAATTTTTGATAGGTCTACACTTTTGTTAATTTTTATGTGCGATTTTTTTTGTTTTGAGGGTATTTTCGAGTTTTTTGTACTAAGTTTTCGATTATTTGTCCTTCATTTTAGATTTTTATCATTGCTTTCGAGTTTTGAGTTTCGGCAATTTATTTTGGGATAAAGTTTAAATTTATTTAATAGTTTGTTTATATTTTAGATGTTTGGTCTGTGTTTTTCATTTCTTTGTTCCAAATTTTAGAGTTTTTGACCTATAAATCAAAATTTTCGAATATTTAGTTAATTTTTTTTTGTCTGCATTTTTTATTTTTTTCGAGAGTTACGATTTTTGGTGTCAATTTTTTGCCCATATTCTTAGTTTGATTATAAATTTTAACGAGCGAATTTTTGATTGGTCAATACTTAGATTTTTAACCTGAATTGTTGATTTTTGTGTGCAAACTTTTGGCCGGTATTTTCGAGTTTTTTAACCAAATTTTAGATGTTTTAACCTGAATTATTGTTTTTATGGGCGAATTTTTAAAATCATTATTGAGTTTAGAGTTTCGGCAATTTACTTTGAGGTAAAGAGTGCTGGGGCTGAAAATGGCAAATTATTTTGCTTTTGCTTAAATTTTCAATTATTAGCCTGCATTTTTATTGTTTTGACCTGAGTTTTTGTTTTTTTGGTACCTAAACCAAACTTTTCGATTTAGTTGAAATTTTCTGTATTTTTGACTGCATTTTTATTTTTCCCAAGAGTTTTCAATTTTTTACCAATGTTTTTGGTTCAGTTACCCTAATTATTAATTTTAATGTTGTTTAAATGTAGATTTTAATGAGCGAATTTTTGGTCGATATTTTCGAGTTTTTTGGCCCAAGTTTTTTATTTTGTTGCCCTATAATTTAGATTTTGAAGACTGAATATTTGATATTTTTGGCCTGTACTTGATTTTTGTATTGATTTTAAGTTATTTATTTAATTTGAAATTTTTTGTTTTAGTGGTTGTTTTAAGATAAAACTAATGTACTTTCATATTTAGATAGGCAATACAGGCTGCGCGATTTGTGTTAAGGAATTACTTAATTTTCAAATATTTCGATTCAATTTTTGATTTTTTTTTTCGAAAATTTTTAAATAAAAAATGGTGATGTGGCCATCATGTTACTTTCTCCGACTTTATATTTACGTTTTCATACGTTTATTTTCAATTGAAATCATATTTTAAATGTACATCGAGCGTTGCGTAAACTCGGATAAAACTGACGTTTAAAACGTCAAAATCATGAAAGATGGAAAAATTATACTTCAAATTCAAAAACTCAGTTTACACAAAAACTAACAATATTTCGAAAAAAACTTATTCTTTAGAAGTTGTTCATTTTGGCATTCTCTGCAATTATTATTCACATAAATTTGCTGTAAGTATTATCGTTTCATAATTATAAACCAAAAATTAAAAAATAATAATAATTTTTTTTCTCGAATAGCAATGATTTTATGAAAAATATTTTCAAGCAAAAGATGTTCATTTCTTTGTTGTCTTCGATGTTTGTTAAAATATTTTTGTGATATTTTTCATATTTAAGAAAATATTATCAAAAACAAAAAACAGTTAAAGTAAACACCCACTTCCGGTGTACGAAATTTTACCAAAAGCTTTTCAGTTCTTCAGATTATCAAATAAGACGTATGTTCAAAGTTTCATATCAATTGCTCTATTAGTTTTTGATATACAGCGCACACAGACAGACACACAAACACACACGCACACACACACACACACACACACACAATTTTTTTTCCAGAAATTGTTGAAATGGCATCTAGGGGCCCCAAAACGGATATTTCCGTAAAAAAAAAATTTGAAAAAAAAATCACGATCACAATACTTTCTCGTACTTCGTAACGGAGAAAGTAATAAAAAAAATAATTTTTGCAGTCAATTTAGTTTTCTTAGTAATTGTTAAATATAATACTTTGGCCCGGAATGAAATTGATCACCCGGTATAACTGGAACTGTTTGGAAATTATGGAAAAAAAATGCAAACCATTTTAAGTAGTTAATTAGCGATGCTTTTCGAAAAATTAAAGAATTATTTTAATTATTTGGAGGATACCACAGTACGATTAAATATTTTTCTAATTTTTTAAATGGCCTTTTTGTATTACCTACATATTTTCGGAAAAACGGAGTGCTCTTAGTGCAAATTCTGAAATCTTATCAGCGCGCCTTCTCTAATCCCAGTGTTGTCAGATTGGGGGGGTTTTCTCCAGAATGGGGGTAAATTAAGGTTTTTGTGTGTATTTTAGAGAATTTCAATCGATGGGGTATTTTGTAGGGTGGGTATTTTATGCGAGGGGTATTCTGGGGTGTTTTTATGAAATATTTGGCGAAAATTAAAAATTACTCCTGGCAACACTGACCTTGGTATGTCTCCAATATGAGGATATTGAGGAGAATTTAGGAATTTTTTGAAAAAATGTTTATTTTGGATTAATGAGGCGGTTACTTCCATAATATATGTGGTAAATGAAACACGTGTGTTGAGAATTTTCATCTACCTGATGAAGCCACTGTGTGGCGAAACATATGTTGCAGTGTTTCGACGTTAAAAATTGTGAAAATTCTCAACACATGTGTTTTATTTACCACATAAACAATGTTTATATGTTCTAAATGAGAAAGCTCGTAAAATTTCACTATCTTTAGAAAAAGATCGTGGAATTTTCAACGACGTTAAATAAGGAAGATGTCCAATTTTGGTGACCTTGATATATCCTGACCCTTCAGAAGCTTTCAAATTTGCAAATTTAGGAAAAAATATGTATATCAAATTCACATTGACCCACTTCTACAATTCGAGATTAAACGAACTTTTTTGTCGCTATAGCAAGAAGACAGGCGGTGGATTAAACAAGACCTAGTCCTCAAGAAAGATTAAAGAGGGACCTAATTTATGCACCCGAATAAATAACGACAGATACTTTGTTTCACAAATACAACTTGATTAAAATTCCCTGAACTGTTCGCTAGGAAATTATCCAAATAGTTAATTCAAAACGCGACCGGAAAAGAGTAAACGCATCTGGACCGTGACGGTGTATCGCAGGAAAAGGGTGACAGGAGGGCGGCAGAGCGGCCGTTATCCCGCGACGTGATTCATTACCGGCAATCGTTAAATAAGTCCTGGGGCGGCGCGCATGCCCCCTAATGAAGATGCAGCGGCGGCGGCAACCGGACCATCCGTGCCCCCCCCCGCCGGGGGCAGCATCACGTGCCTGAATTATGGGGCCACCCGCAGAATATTAAATCCCGCATACATGTTCGAATGTGGCGTATGAATATCAATTAAGGGAGTTTTTGTGCGCCCGTGGGGGGTTGGCTGCACATACTGCTGCTGCAGGCCATGCGTTTGTCATCCTAATGGCTGCAACGCTTATCGGAATCATTCGGGGAGATAATACCGTGGTAAATCTAGCAATCAAAAAAGTACTCACCCTCAGATATAAAAGACGGTTTGGACAACTTGGCTGATCAATAACATTTTATTTAATAACGTTTCTACAAAACACTTCTTTTTTCATTACCACCCCCGTGGGAGCGGACGGGGTGCGCGTAAGCCGTGTGGGTGGGGAGAGGAGCACGTGAATAATGAGCGTTATTAAGAAAACATCCGGGGTAGGGCGGAATAAATCCTTTAATGCCAAAAACACACATCTTTAAGGGTTGGAAAAAAGAAGGCCCGTTCGTTGGGGGGTGGGAACCGGGGGAGAAAGAGGCGCGCCGCACTCCCGGAAATCGGGTAATTACGCAAGGGGGTTACGTGGATCTTTAGTGAAAATAATTTATTGAAGGGGATGCCGGACTTGTAATGGAACGGACATTCGAGATATTTCGGGTTGATTTAACAATAATTGCTTTCGGCTGCAGAATGAAAGAAAAAAAAACGGATGAAAAATTACAGGACAAGTGCAGAGACAGAAGTAAAGTGCCGTATAGATAACTATTAAATATCAGTTTATCAAGAATTAGGGCGGTTGTTGGAAGAAGATGTCGACGAGGACGAGTAAACGAAGATTTAGGGGAGGAGAGCGACATTGTTTCTCAAGATGAATTTCGAGGTCGAAGATGAATACGAACCAGATCCAAAATACAACTCTTTTTGGGATAAATTGAATTGATCAAGTGAGCCGAAAATCCGCATACGAGTAGTATATAGGAGAGCTCGCAATCTTCCTGGAATCATGGAAAACTCTAAGAACGCCGAAGCTGCAGCTGATTGTTGGAATCATTTATTCGCTCGCAATCGTTAGATACATAAACCAGTACATGCAATCTATCAAGCACAAATTTTCCAGAGAGAGGGAGTTCACAGATTGCATTGAAGATTCATTGGCTTGTTGTAGCTAGCAGGAACACTCAACTCATTCGTCAAAATTCGGAGGAACGACAAATAGCCTTGTGATGAATATTAACCCTTTACACTCGTATGTCGACTTATTGTCGCCACTGTACGTTTTGTTACTAATAAATACGAGTGCAAAGGGTTAAACGGTTCAAGACCCTGATACGTTGCATTTATATTGATGACCGTCCTACCAGGGCAGAGCGAAAAGAATTCGATCGCCTTGCTTTTATTCCTGACGTGTTGGCAAAACTATCTTCGGGGAAATGTCACAATCGACAAAATGTTTCCAGGTTTCTGAGGTGTTCATTTAGGCAGAAACCGAGTAAGTTTGAAGCAAGGCTGTTTTTACACTGAACATGAAAATGTATGCTGGGAAACAGGTCCTCTCTATATCTTCAATAAGCCAAGTTAAGAGGTGAAAAGATTGGTTAAGCCATTATTATTTACTTGTCGTAAAATCACCGCTGATAATTGGTTCACTGATATGGATCTATTTGAAACGTCGCACAGTGGTTCAGAAATCGAAAAAGCTGGCCAAAAGTCGAAAAATGAAAGTCAATATTTTGAGTTTAGTACAATATAGTCGTGTCCAGAAGGCTCCACGGGATGCCACAATGAAAGAATATGATTGTATCTTCTACAAAATGCCTCGTAATCCGCGTTCAAACTTGTTACTTTGTTAGACATGTGGGAGACTTTCGGACGAGGTGAAACTTTAGCGTCGGTTTTTCACTATAAATACTAATATTGATGTGCTAGGATTTTTTTCCTTGTTATTATAGATCTTTCTGTAGGTAAATTACTGGTTATTACATTTAATATGCATACACAAATTTTGTTAGCAATTATAGGAATTTGCGTTAAAAATGGGTAGATTAATTTTAAACATTCATGAAAATATTTTTTTGCCTGTGTATGCCTGTGCTCCTATAGCAATAAAACTATTAATTATAGTGTCCTTTAACGTGATAAGCAACAATCAGCTGCATTCACTTGCATTCCTCAGTGTTGGATTATTTTTGTTACTGACGTGGAATATCGTTGAAAAATTCGACTTTATATTTTATTGAATATCTTGTATTTGAAGATGAACAAAATGAAACATAGGATTTTCAATGTTATTTTTTATATTGGAATATTATCTTCCCTGATCATTTTAGAGGTAAGATCTCTTCCTAGCCAAATTAGTAAAAAATAACAAATAAGGAATTTGAAAGAAGTTTGTACGGAGAAAGTAAAACATAAAAATGACAGACAGATAGACACAAAGGCAAATACTCACACAGACTTTTTTTAACAAAAATTGTCAGAATCGACGAAATGGATATTTCGGCAAAAAATATGTTTGGAAATTATTTTCGATCACCATACTTTCTCGTAGTTTGCACGGAGAAAGTAAAAAATAAATATGACAGACAAGCAGACAGACAGACCCATTTTTTTACAAAAATTGTCGGAATTGACGGAAATAGATTTTGTAAAAAAAAAAATGTTTGGATTTTTTTACGATCACAACAGTTTCCCGTATGGAGAAAGTAAAAAATAAATATGACAGACAGGCAGACACACAGACACATTTTTTTATAAAAATTGTCGGAATCGATGAAAATAGATTTTGTAAAAAAAAAATGTTTGGATTTTTTTTACGATCACAATAGTTTCCCGTATGGAGAAAGTAAAAAATAAATATGACAGACAGGCAGACACACAGACCCATTTTTTACAAAAATTGTCGGAATCGACGGAAATAGATTTTGCCACAAAAAGAAATGTTTGGATTTTTTTTATGATCACAATACAGACAGATAGACAGACAGATACAAAGGCATTCTTATATTTTTTTTTTACGAAAATTGTCGGAATCGACGAAATGGATATTTCCGCAAAAAAAAATGTTTGAATTTTTTGATGATCACAATATTTTCCCTTGGTTTGTAAGTAGAAAGTAAAAATAAATATGACAGCAGACACTAAGGCAGACACACAGACAAATTTTTTTTTCACAAAAATTGTCGGAATAAACGAAATGGCTATTTCCGCAAAAAAAATGGAAATTATTTACGATCACAATATTTTCCCGTGGTTTGTACGAAGAAAGTAGAAAATAAATATGACAGACAAACGCACATAAAGGCAAACACACATATTTTCTACAAAAATTGTCTGAATCGACGAAATAGATATTTCCACAAAAAAAATATTTTTAAATTTGTTATGATCATAATATTTTCCCTTAGTTTGTAAGGAGAAAATAAAAAATAGATATGACAAACAGACAGAAAGGTGGACACACAGACACTTTTTTTTCACAAAAATTGTCGGAATCAACAAAACGGCTGTTCCGCAAAAAAATGGATTTTTTTTACGATCACAATATTTTCCCGTAGTTTGTACGGAGAAAGTAGAAACTAAATATGACAGACAGACAGACACAAAGGCAGACACATATTTTTTTTACAAAAATTGTCAGAATCGAAGAAATTGATATTTCCGCAAAAAAACATATTTTGAATTTTTTTACAATCACAACTCTTTCCCGGAGTTTGTACGGAGAAAGTAAAAAATCAATATGACAGACAGAAAGGCTGACACACATTTTTTTTAACAAAAACTGTCGAAATCGACGAAATGGATATTTCCGAAAAAAAAAACGTTTGGAAATTTTTGATGATCAGACACACAGGCAGACACACAGACACATTTTTTTCACAAAAATTGTAGGAATCAACGAAATGGCTATATCCGCAAAAAAAATTGGAAATTATTTACGATCACAATACTTTCCCATGGTTTGTACGAAGAAAGTAGAAAATAAATATGACAGACAGACAGACATAGAGGCAGACACACAGATTTTTACGAAAATTGTCGGAATCGACTAAATGGATATTTCCAATTGGGGAGTGCCACTGACTCGAAGCCTAGGGCCAAAAACCATTTTATTAATTAATCCGTGGTGATTATTTGGTACATTATTTTTTTATTATCATTAGGTTTTAATTTATAGAAAATTCAAATTACAATTTATACAAGAGAATAGAAATAATCGTAATTTATATGACACGTTTATTCTGTTCGTAACCATGGTAATAGGTGTAAATAAGAATGGAAGTTTTTCACTAATTTTGAAAATAACCATTAAATTGTTGTTAAAGTTGCGAATTTCTTCAGTGTGGCCAAATAAATGTAAAAACAATTGTGACCAACTTTTTTTACTCGAAATTTATACCATTTTATGGTATAAAAAAGACCTTCTACACACCCTGACTAAATTATAAAATAATCACCGGAGAGCTGAGATCATTGTTATTCTAAAATATTGGATTTCTCCAGTGAAGACAATAATCATTTTGTCCGCCATTTTGAATTTTTCAGTTTTGACATCAAATTCATAATCTACCCATTTATGTCAAAATTTATCAAGATTTAGACCTTTGGCCAGCTTTTTCGAATTCTGAACCACTGTGCGTCGTACGCCGTAATTTTGCGCAAAAGACAGTTGCACCATAAATTTCTTTCGGTCAAAGGAAAGAAACGATACCCCAGCATGTTTGGTTTCAGTGATGTGATGATTTTCTGAAAGCGATCAAAAAAGGAATTACAACATCTTCGCTTCATGATGATCCTAAATCTGGAGAGCGAACCAAACCATAGATTATCACGTTCTGCAATTCCACCAAAGGCGGCTGTAATATTGAAGATCAAATGTGTGCTACTTACTTGGCCGAAACGTTGGCCTTATTTGACATAATGTCGAATGTGAATGGAATCAGTTATCATACGTCTCCTGAAAATGTTGCCCCCCAACTGGTGTTTTGAGATCTAAAACGAAGAAGTGTGAAGACAGCTGGAAACCCCACCAATCCACCAGACATAGAAGATATATTTTTTTTCATATTGACTTGGGTTGCTACACATCGTTGAAAAGTGAGAAAAAAAATCCATTTAGCTGTGTGAAAATCAAATCTGGCGGCTATTTGAAATAAGAAAATTGGTATTGATATCTCAGAAACCGCCATCTTGAATTTGATTTTGACACGATATTTATGTTTACGCAGTTGAACCAAGTAACTTTCATTTTTAACTTTTTTCCGCATCTTTAACAATTATTCAGACATTTGATTTTTTTTTAGAAAATCGCGATGTTCAGTTTTTTTTTAAATTTTGACATGGGTTGTTATACATCGTTGAAAAGAGAAAATAAGCTTATTCAGCCGTGTGAAAATAAAAATAGCGGCCATTTGAAATAGAAAATTGGTATTGATATCTCGAAAGTCGAGTTAAAGCAATCTTGTAAGCACGTAGGAAATGTCCAACACCTGATATTGACTAAAGATCATCCGGTAGCTGGTGATTCTTGCGAACTAAATTATTTGTAGTATTTCTGTTTGTACATTTTGAGCTATTTATCACTTTTGTAAGCAAGGTTTTTATTAAGAATTGACAAATTTGTAACTTCATAACAAGGGCGTTTCCAACGAACTAGTCTAGAGGGGGTAATAAAAAAAAAGATAAATAAACAGGTGCTTCCGCTCTCATACACCTAGTGGCTAAAAACTATTTTTTACTCGTTTTTTAGGCGTTTTCAGTCGATCTAAGCACTATTTACGACTAAAGTTATTTAGCATATCTTCCACAAAAAAATGTTATATGCAAAAAAACGCATCACCAGATTTTGAAAATTCTTGGTGCAATGTGTTGTTCACCCATCTAATAGATGCAGATAAAAACAAAAAATTAATTAGTCGTTCTATTGTTTGAAAGGATGGCCACATTTTAAAAATTCATCCAGCAAAGTGTTACCCGTCGTTCTTTTTTTGAGGATAACTCGTGTAACGGATAATCTGATTTTGAAAATTCTTCCGGGAAAGTATTGTGCTCGCTGAATTGATGCAGATAAGATCAAACATTAAATTTGTCGTTCATTTTTTTGCGGTTTTGAAAGCATAACACTTGAACAAAATGGCAGATATTAAAAATTCTTTCAGAAAAGTGTCATTTTTGACAGTTGGAAATTGTGGTTTTTGGCAGTTGAAAATTGCCATTTATAGCAGTTGAAAATATACGTTTTTGGTTGTTGAAAATGATCAATTTTGGCATTTCAAGATTGTAGTTTTTGAAGGTTGAAAATTGTCATTTTTTGTAGCTCAAAATTATTATTTTTGACAATTAAAAGTAGCCATCGTTAAATTTATAATTTTTGTCGCGATTTTGATATTTGAAATTGCACACCTGCCGAATGCGTCCTCAGATTTTGATGATTTAAACACGTCAAAATGGGGCAAATTCAGTGTAATGTTCAAACGGATTACAAAACATTTTCGTGAAATGAACACAAAATGCAAAAATCTCACTTTTTAAAATCGAAATTTCGATTTTTGAAATTGCACACCCGCCGAACGCGTTGTCCGATTATAATTATTTAAACTTCAAAATATGTCGAATTTAGTGTTATTTTAAAATGGATTCATATATTTTCTCGCGAAATTGGCGCAAAATGTAAAAAATTGCAATGTTTTAAATTTCCAGAATTTAAAAAACGCGATTTTAATTTTTGGAATTGTACACCTGCCGAATGCGTAGTCCGATTTTAATTATTTAAACGTCAAAATATGGCGAATTTACTGTTATTTTAAAACGGATTACAATATTTTCTCGTGGAATTAACACAAAATGCAAAATTGCAAATTTCCAAGATTTTGCTTTTTTTTAAATGCACTACTGCCGCGCGCATTGTTCAATTGTGATGATTTAAACTTCAAAATATGGCAAATTATATGTGATTTTATTACGGGTTACGAAATTTTCTCTTGACATTAACACAAAATACAAAAATTGCATTTTTTTAATTTTAAACATTTTAACTTTTGAACCGAGGACGAGATTTGTAAATTTTTTTCGGCAAAGGCTTATATTCATCCGGAAGATGTAGAAAAAATGTCTCGACTGTTGGAAAAAGAATATTACTCAGTAGAGGATTATATCAACTATATCAACTGAAAATGATTTTGTTCTTGTTTTCTGTGACGTATTTAATTAGCTGTAGAATTTGATTTTGTTGTGATGTACTTTGTTATAATTTGTCATGTACTATAACTAAATTTTAATAAAATAAAAAAAAAGAACCAAACAATTTAATTTGTTCAATTGTTTTTCGGGTTTCACAGGATAACTCTTCAACGTATGACCAAATTTGACAAATTCCTCCAGCAAAGTGTTGTACTCGTCGAATGGATGCAGATAAGACCAAAAAATTTAATGTTTCCTTCAATTGATTTCTGGTTTTTGAGGATAACATAACGGATGATCGAATTTGGGAAATTCTTTCTGCAAAGTCGAATAGATGCAGTTAAGACCAAAAAATTAAATGTGTCATATAATTGTTTTCTGGTCTTTAAGGACAACTCTTGAACGGATAAACATATATTGAAAAATCTTTCAGCAAATTATGTGTATATAAAAAAAATTAATTGCTCAATAGTTGCTGTGGTTTTGAGAAGATAGCTCTTTAACAAAATGGACAATTTTAAAAATTCCTCCTGAAATGTATTTCTACTCATCGAATAAATGAGGACCAAAAAAATCATTTATTTAAGATAACTTGTGGACGGATGACCAAATTTGGCAAATTCTTTCAGCAAAGTGTTGTACTCACCGAATAGATGGATATAAAACAGAAAAAAATAAATTTGTAATTTTTTGAGGATAATTCTTGAACGAAAGGAAAGATTTTGCAAATTCTTTAAGATAAGATAAGAGTTGGTCTTTTGCATTGTATTTACAATGTGAGACACGTCAAAATAAAGAGTAACTTAGGTCAACTAACAAACCATTACACAAAATAAACTCAAATAAAATAACTTACCACAACTCAACGTTTTAAATTCTCATTTTCATTTTTTTTCCTTTCGGTAGTCATTAAAGAGATATAGATAAGATAAAAAATAATTTTCCGTTTTTTAACCAAAAATAAGTTTTAAATTCTTAAAGTATTACAGTATACGCCACTATAGTGGCTTTCGCGGATGCGATTTTCAAATTGAACTCTGCCGTACAGAGAAACAGGCCCGTGCAAAATTCAGCCGTGCCTAAGAGGTCAAGGAGATGCAGATAAGGTTACAAAATACAATTCGTCGTTTTATTGATTTCCGTGGACGAAGAACGGTATTACAGATTTAATGCGGGCTATTTTTCGTCTTTATTTTATTTTTTTTGTGCTTCTTCTGATCGATTTTTCTTTCCTAAAAAATGAGGCGGTGAGATATATTGTGTGTGCTAAGTGGCTCTACCGTCAAAATTTTCCTAGAGCCGCCACTGTTCCGGGCACAAGTTTAAATATTATTTTTTTAGAGCAAAAGTTATTCATTATTCTAAAATACTAATAGCTCACGAAAATATAACAGTACAAAACTATTTGTACTGTTTTTTTTGACCCACTGTGCAATATTATATTATATACCATCCAAATGTTCCACGAGCCGCCACTGCATACACCTGTTCCATGAAATCTCCCTATCCTTTTCCAACGTTTTAAAGCGTTAGAAAAATTTACCGGTTATATTATTTGTTTGGAATATGGAATATCGGTAATTTTTAACAATAAAAATTGTTACGCGAAAAATTCTTAGGGGGGGTAAGTACCCGATTACCCCCCCCCTTTGAAACCGCCACTGCTTCATAAACACACCGACGTAACAGCTGCAAAATTCTCTTGGCTCCTTGCACTCCATTGTCACGATGATTCAAATTTTCACTTGTTCTGCGACTTGGACCCAAAATTGGAGTGAATGCGACTGAACGTGAATTTTGTTAATACGTCTAAATAATTTGCGAACGTTGTTGATGCTTGTATCGTTCCGTGGTGAATTGGAAGGCGCAGACAAGCATAAATGCCAACAGGGCTGTCATCTTAAATAAATCCCCATTTACAAACGCGTCGTCCTTAATGGAAAACCCGGTTGCCGCCTATAGGAGCTATCACAAAATTTCTTTATAATTACTATTCCAATGGAATTAAATAAACCTCCCTCGGTGCGAATCAAACCCTGAGCTTGAAGGTCAGGCCATTTAAGTTTTATACAGCAACTGACAATAACCGAATCATTAATCGCGTTCTTATATATATTTTAGATTTTACAAGCACAACTATAAATTTTGTAATACATAACAATAATTCCAGAAAAGGTAAATAAGGTATGAGTCACGTAATCATAAATTATTGTATTGTGCTCACCAGAACCCACTTTTACAATAACAAACATATTTGTTTTTTTTTAATTAAAATTTAATTTAGTATTGAATGCTAATGTTAAGGGGGCAGGATGGTTTCAGAGGCCGAAAAAAGGCAGATTTTTGCGATTTTTTTCTCAGTTCTGAGTGATTATAATGATTTAATTCTTTTTGTACATTAAAGAACTATCTTTGAACAGTATATTAGAATTTTTTTTGTAAAAAAATATTCATTATTTTTCCCGTGGTGGCGGTTCGTCAGAGGCGTTGCAAAAAAAGGCGTCGTGCGGTGCGTAATTCCTGGCCTCGTGGAGTTACTTGAAATAAAAAAATCGAAGTGATTTATTTAATATATTAGTTTTTTGGGCGAGTGAACGAAATTATATTGAAAAATATGCGATTTTCGATTTTTGGCGCAGTTTTGAATTTAGAGGTACCATTTTCACATAAAAAATCAGCCTATTACTGCCCGTAAAAAATAGTAATTTTTTGTTTTTATAAAAACGTTCGTTCATCCGCCAGTATTTATCATATAAAAGATGTCTGCAAAAGTTCATTAAGATCGGTGCATTATTTTTTGAGTTATGTTACGCACCGACTTCGGAAAAGTAGTTTTGAGAAAAACGCTTTATACACCTGTGTCGAGCGCTTTCGACGGCCTCCGAACACGATTATGAAATAACCGATATCTCAGCGAGTTTCACTCCGATCGACTTGAAATTTTCACAGGATATTCCTGAGATGTTGTACTTTCATATAAAAAATTATCGAAAAAAGTGATTTTTCGAAGTTGCGAAACTATCCTGCCCCCTTAATGACATTTCTAATGCTAAAACTTATAATATTTATGCTAATGGTCGAAACTAGACACATGATTTTTTGTTTGTAGTAAGTAGGATTAAAAGAGCATCATTTACCACTTCAATGTTGCTATCGCTAGTACACTACTGTAGCAACCATAAACACCAGGATATTACAACGCGAACACGTCTATAAACCCCTAGCCAATTTCCTCGGCGAGGCTCACCGATTCACCCTCTCCAAGCCCTTAACATAAAAAACGAATTTTAAAGAGCGTCGCCGCGACGCCGCCGCCCCGCAAACCGCTAAACTAGATGATTTTTTCATTTCCCGCCCTATTGCCGACGCGCGAAATTTCCGAAAACCCAATTTCCCCCTCAATATCCCCCCGTCGTTCGCCCGTGAACACGCCGAGTGAAAAATGCACAAAGAAGCGCTTATAAATTAAATAATATAAAGAAGCAAATTATAAAATATAAATGGGAAGTTCTTTGGTTATAAGCTACCTCATCATAACAATCCGTCAGACAGCGGACGCTATTAATTTGATACAATGGTTAGTTTTTTGTTTGTTTAATTTTCGTGTATTGTTAGTTGCAGCTGCTGCTGTTGTTAGATGGCTTTAGATGAATGATGAGATGACTTACGCATACCCCTATTCTTGGCACCTCTTTCGCTCCTGATGAGGACCTCGTGGTCGTCCTCCTCCCATATCTCTCCGTCCGCCACAGCTAAACTCACCAGGAACACTACTGTGAACGCGATAAACACCAACCACTTCATCTGCAAAGAAGAGAAAATTGAAATCAGTAACACGCAATTATTAAGTTTTTCTACAAGCAGATGCATCCAAATAATTATTGCATACATTACGACATCACATAAAATTAATATTTAACATATGTATTAGCAATACGAAAGCATCGAATTTGTAACACCCTGTATATGTAGATCTAACATAAAATTGGAAAATCGAATAAATTAAAGTGGGGGAATTACGCCACAAATGTATGTATTTAATAACGGTAGGCCATGTGCAATTAAACAGGTACAGTAAAATAGATTCTTACAAACTAAAAATAAACGTCAGAATAAATAAAATACTAAGACACTTAAGACGAATTTAAAACAATATACACATACTTAAAAAAAACATCATTTAAATGCAATTTAAAATAATAGAAAGAAATCACGAGTTAGAAACAATATACACATACTTAAAAAGAAAACAAAATTTAAATACAGTTTAAAATATTATAAATAAGTAATGAATGAAAAACAATATATAGATACTTAAAAAGAAGCACAATTTAAGACAGTTTAAAATATTACATTGAAGTCACACATTAAAAGATTATCATTACAAACAATTATCAAGATACAAACGCAGGCCATTTATACTTATATTAAAAAGATCGACTTGGCAGTTGTTACTGTTCCGAAGTAAACCTGACCCAAAAAAGGTTGCAAATGAATTAACCACTTCCTTTTCATCACTTATAGTCTCCCCGTTGTGATCAAAAGAATTAGGAAGCACTGAGTGTTTACGTTTGGATTTAACATGCTTCCAAAATGATCTAGAATCACTAGCGATAGAGCGATAGATTCTTCGAGTGACTGTAAATAACTTTGGTGATACATTTTAGACAAGTTTTTACTATTAGTACGGGCTATTTTAAAAGCATCATAATCAGACTGTAAATTAGAATGTTTAAAGTTTAAGTGCAGTTTCTTTTTAAGAGAAACTATTTTTTTCAACTCCGGAGTAAACCATTTCGGAAAGCGATACTTATGATTACTTTTGATCTCGATCACAGGAACAAATCTATCAATCGAGTCATAGAGTACACTATAAAAAGTACTTACTTGATAATTTATTTCTTTGCCCTCAAGTAAGGAATCCCAATTTATGTTGATAAAAGTATTATTTAGGTTAATAAAATCAGAATTCGAAAAATCATACTTGACTTTAGGATCCCAGACAGATTCCTCCGCAGTACCAGTCGGGAGATTGATAATTAATTCTAAAGCTGGATGATGTAAATCACATTGAACAATGGGATAATCAGCTACTAAGACAGAAATTTCTCAACAGAAGCAGTCTTCAAAAATATCAAGTCATCAAGTCAGGCAATACGGAATTTCGATTAGTAATTTTATTAACTTGAAAAGCATTAATGAACCCAAACGTGTCAGAAATGGAAAGGGCCGCAGGACTGTTAGAATCGCTATAAACACCGTAATCTCTGTCGAGCCAAGTAATATTAGGAAGAGAATAGTCGCCAATAATACAAACTTGGTGGTCAGGTAAAACATCAGCAAAGTGTTCCACGTTTAGACAGTGTTGTTGGTATGTTGTAAGATGAGAATTGGGCGGGATATAAATTGCGCCCAAAAGCACATTTTGTTGATCAACACATACAGACACAAAAGTTCATCTCGGTACTTAAGAAATACTGCTAAGTAGCTGTGATTTGAGATGGCGAGCAACATGTCTTCAAACCCAAGAATTCTGGGGAAATTGTGCCACAAACATGTCTGCTACCGTAATAAATCCGGCGAAATGTAGTGGCGGGAAATTCAAATCTGGGGAATTCAAATTGATTCTAAAGTGTTGCTAAACGAACATCCGATTGCCAGAAATAATATACGGTTGCTAACGAAAACGGGAATGCTGTTGAGCTTTAAAGTTTCCACAGGTTATCCTCTTGTCATCCTCCCATTATCCTCTTTTCGCCCTCCTAGTACCCTCTTTTCACCCTCCCATTACCCTTATTGTACCCTCTGTAAACCCTCCAAATAACCTCTTATGAATATCTATGTACCGTAGAGCAAATCTAGCTAAAAGAAAGTTATTATTATTATTAAGAATTCAGCGAATAAATTTAGGTCATTATATCGGGTAAAACTCTTCTATAAATTTCTTTACGTTCAAAACTCTTCTTCGTTTTTTAAAATCGAAATCTAAAGTCACTGCAATTTTTTCCATTTTAATTTTATGAATATCTCTCTAGGTATCCCAGTAGAAATCTGGCTGAATAAAGTGTATTATTTTTATTATTAAATGAATAAATTCAGATAATTATATCGGGTAAAACTCTTCGATACATTGTTTTACGTTCAAAACTCTTCTTCGCTTATTGGAGTCGAAATCCAAAGTCATTACAACATTTTTCTATCTTAATTCCATGAATAATCTATGTATCGCAGATCAAATCTGGCGGAATGAGTAAACCGTTTGACCCTGCTCCAGGAACAGCTCCCTGACCACCGACCGTCCTCCGGGCTTAGGGTCGGGGCTGCTCCTCTTCCCCAGCTTCTTGGTGGCTATTTGGTATCCCTTGCCCCACGGATCCGGCTCCACCATGGCGCATAGTTTCTGCCAGCAATCCTTCTGGCTTCTGAGAACCACTCGGGGTTTTTCTGGCCAGTGCCAGGTATGCCTTTGCTGCCTCCTCCCGACCGTGTCTGTGTAGCCTCTGGAACACGCGTCAGCGTGCCTGGCAGCTCTTCCTGAGAGAAGCAACCTCTGCACCCACCAGTACACCTGCCTTCTGTCTGTTCTAGTCCTCTTTTTCTTCACTGCGACCCCGAATCACGTCCGGAGTACTGCCACGAGGACCTCCACTCCACCCTGTTCTCCCTGCCCATCAATCGACCTGCCGAAAAAGGTTTTGAAGGCTTCTGCATCGAGGGTGCCCACGTTCCAGCGTCCTCGTGATCACCTTGGCTGGTTGTCGATCAGCCTCTACCAGACGGAACTTGATATACTAGTGGTCGCTAAGCGTATCCATCTCCGCTACCTGCCACTCCTCCACCGTCCGTGCAGCCTCAGCAGTGGCCATGATGACGCCGATGTGGGACCTGGACACAGTATAGCTCTAAGCAGTAACACTCCGAGGCGGCACTTTGATCTTTTGGGTTTCAAATGATCCTCGCGCATGTTACCACGCATTGTTTATACTGCTCAATTTATTCTGTCATAAATTAGTAATGTCTTGAGTGAGCCATTTATATTGACTGGTTTTGCACAGCAAATTGTTTTAATAGATAAATCGAGTTGAAAAAATGTGCAGAAAACGGAATTTAGTGTTTTTAACCGATAAATTGTAAAAGTGCATGTTGTGCGGTCAGCTGTTCAACTTCGGCCTTGTGTATGCCTACCGTAATTTCATAGGTTATAAACATCGAATTTTGCTTAAAATTGTATTTATTGTTTCATTATTAATGATTAGGGTGTTTTCTAATATTATAAAAGTAAGTACCTATTTTATCTATGAATTTTCATGTTTAATCGCATATAGAAACACTTGCGTATGAGGACCAAAAACAGGGTTATGTTTATAATTCACATGTGGTTGTTAAATGTCTGGGTTTAAATGGCTGCGCAGTAACATGCGCAAAGAAAATCTGAAAACTCTAATTTGCTTGAGTGAGACTACTGCATAGGAACTATACTGTGACCTGGAGTTCCACCTCACGAACGTCGAAGTATATCCTCTGTTGCAGATGACGCATCTTTCGGTCGCTGCCATCTCCGCGAGGATCGCTCCCCTGGTGTCCTAGATTGGCGAACCCCAGTCCTACGTTAAAGTCAGTCACCGGCCACGATGATTTTGGCCACTGGCACTGCTATCAGGCTGGTTACCAATCTGCTTACTGCTTCTTCAAAGATTGCGATTGTCGTGTTTCGGGAAAGGTAGCAACTGCAGTACACCACGCTCCCTACTTGCGACCAGGCAAATCCCTCTCCGGCCCCCTTTCGGTTGATCCTTTACCCCTCCAGAACGACCACTACCGCACTGACGCTGGGATCCAGCACCGAGTTGCTTCGCAGGTGTCTGCTCCGATTCGGCTCGCTAATGAGCAGAACCCCGGCCATTCTCTCTCTCTGGCGGTCGCAAACAGCAGATCTTGAGCTACCCGCGACCTGTTCAGGTTCGTCTGAATTACGAGCTCGGCGAAGCTTTATCGGCTGCCTCCGTCGCCATCTTTTTTCTCCCGCTGGCATGACACAGCGGACAGAAGGGCTCCTCTGCGCATTACCTCGCCTTATGCCCCTCCTTTTCGCAGTTATGACAGAGGGCCACCCTGTTAACCCTTTCAGGTCTGGATTTTTAAATTTGAAAAAAACAATTTTTTTATTAATTATTATTGATGGGGAGCTTCTTAAGACCATAAATACCAAATTTGAACTCATTTGCGTAATTAGTATAGGAATTAATTAGTGAGGCTTTGTTGAAGTGACATCTAGTGATAAGCAGCAAAAATATGGATTGTCATAGTAAGTAGAGACATATAAATGTTGCGGTGGCAATTGCTACCATCAGGGCCAAAAGGGTTAATCCCCTTGTATTGGCTCGCGAAGTGGCCTCCAGTCCTTCCCTCTTCCTGATTTTCGCCGGACCCCAACCTATTCGAATTTTGTTGGCGCTCGTCAGTTTTTCAGCGTTTTCCGGAGACGCCATTACCGTGGCCACCTGTGTTCCTCCGTACGCTGGTCGGAGTCCCTGCACCTCTAATCCTCCTCGACCTCCCAGAAAAGCCCTCAGGGACCACTCTATCTCCTCCTTGGTGACCGTCTCCTCGAGGTCTCTGACCGTCGGGGCCACCCACTTGCGCCTCATTATAGCCCTCTCCTCGCCCACTGCTGCTCTTATTGCCGCGAGTAGAGGCTCCGCGGAGTCTTGGCCATCCTCCAGGTGCAGCAGGGCGTCGCCTTCTCTGCTCTCCGCAACCCTGCTGACCTTTACTCCAGTGGCCGCCAGGTCTCCTTCACCGTCCTCATGGCCTCAGCAAAGGTGGATGTCCCCGCCTTGACGATCAGGACTTCTCCTATTGGCCTTCTGCGGGGCTTAGCTTGCCTCGATGCTGGTTGATGTCGCTTCTTCTTTAGCCCCCCTGTAACTGTCCATTCTTGGGTTTCTCCCTGTAGATCCTTCTCAACAGGGGTGTGGAGTCGTGACAAAAATGTAGCGACTCCGACTCCGGCTCCGACTCCAATTTTTTTTGTTTCGACTCCGACTTCGACTCCGGCTCCGATTCCTCATTTTTTTTATTCCGACTCCGACTCCAACTCCGACTCCGGCTACGACTCCGACTCTGGCTCCGACTCCAGCTCTGACTCCGGCTCCGTCTCCGATTCCGATTCCGACTCCGACTCCGACTCCGACTCCGACTCCGACTCCGACTCCGACTCCGACTCCGACTCCGACTCCGACTCCGACTCCGACTCCGACTCCGACTCCGACTCCGACTCCGACTCCGACTCCGACTCCGACTCCGGCTCCGACTCCGACTCCGACTCCGACTCCGACTCCGACTCCGACTCCGACTCCGACTCCGACTCCGACTCCGACTCCGACTCCGACTCCGACTCCGACTCCGACTCCGACTCCGACTCCGACTCCGACTCCGACTCCGACTCCGACTCCGACTCCGACTCCGACTCCGACTCCGACTCCGACTCCGACTCCGACTCCGACTCCGACTCCGACTCCGACTCCGACTCCGACTCCGACTCCGACTCCGACTCCGACTCCGACTCCGACTCCGACTCCGACTCCGACTCCGACTCCGACTCCGACTCCGACTCCGACTCCGACTCCGACTCCGACTCCGACTCCGACTCCGACTCCGACTCCGACTCCGACTCCGACTCCGACTCCGACTCCGACTCCGACTCCGACTCCGACTCCGACTCCGACTCCGACGTTAACAACGTCGTATTAGAATAATAATCAACATTCATTTTGCGTATCATATAAAAAACAAGGGGAAGCACCGTTCTGTCGAATATTTGCATCGTCGAATTTCTGAATATTTTTATTTTCGCTAATGCAAGTTGTGTGAGCAATTCGACAATTGAATGCGTAATAGAATCATCTAACTTGTAATCAGGGGTGTGGAGTTGTGACAAAAATGTAGCGACTCCGACTCCTTATTTTTTTTTGTTTCGACTCCGACTCCGGCTCCTGCTCCGATTCTTGAATTTTTTTTTGTTCCGACTCCGACTCCGACTCCAACCCCTTAAATTTGCAGCCTCCAGACTCCAGCTCCGACTCCGACCCCAAATATTCACCGACTCCACCTCTCCCGACTTCGACTCCGACTCCGACTCCACACCCCTGCTTCTCAGCCTCCACCGCAGTTTTCCCATTCGGGTTATCCGTCCTCGCTTTTCCGTCATCCGAGGTGGATTCAGCGTTGAATCGAGCAATACCATCCCTGATTTGGCCTACGTCCTGTGCCGTTGCCCGGTTGTTATGGTGGATCACTGCCGTGATGTCCGAGTCCGTCAGCGCGTATTCCACCATCTTCTTGATCTGGACCCGGAGAGGGGCTTGTGCCATCGTGCAAAGGGCAACCTGATTGGCACCGGTTACCGGGAGCTGTGCTACCAACCCAGATTCTTTAGCTCCCACTCGTCTTGCAGGCTGTTCCGGGCCACAAGGTAGAACACTGACCTCCAGGAGTTGGTGGTGTCTCCATGCTGGTGGCAATGTGGACTGCGGTTCCTGGTTGCGGTGCCAGTTCCCTCAGCTCGTTAACCCCCCAAAGCAGTCTCTAAATTTTGCTGCCAAGACGGTCGACGTTTCGATGTCGCTGTTTGATATGATGGCCAGTGCGGTGCCGCTTGGAGACAGGAATGGGTTCACGGACGTGGCCTCCCTCACCTTGGTGTACGTTTCCCTAGGCCACTCCTTCAACGCCATTGCCAGGAAGGTCTCGTATTCTGCCCCGGGTCACATCTCTGCTCTTATAGAGCTGGCCATCTTATTCTGTGTGCCCTGGCATCTTCGGGCCGTGGTCGTGCTGCACTCTGGTTCGGTGCGGCCTTTTGCATCCTCCTAGGTACTCTCCTCGGCTGGAGCAACTGCGCCCCCTTCTTGGGGCTCATCAGTCCCAGGCTGAGACAAGCTGTCCGCTCCTGCGCATGTGTCTCTCCAGACACCGACTGCTGCAGCAGCTTGATGGCGTCCTCAGCGGAGCAGTGAACGTTCCGGCCCTGCTTAGTGTTGAGAAACGATACCAGAATTTGCAGGCTGCTGCGAATTTCCCCAGCGATGTTAGTGCCGTGGACAGAAGTATGGTATTCCGTGACCATGTCACTACCCACAGTTGGATTGATACCGGTATTTCAATTTTTAGCTTTTGGCAGCCGCGCTCCCTGACAGGTGTTGGTGTGCTGGGTTTCACATGTTAGGATAAGATAGATGTTTTAGCTTCCGGGCCTTGGAAAGGGTGGTAAAGAGCATACCGAAGAGTTTGGCCAAGAAATGCAGACAGGTCATAGATAGAATAGAAGAGAAGTGGGTGGTAGGCTCAATGCCATGGCAAAGGCTACCATGCAATGGTGTTGGTCCGCGTGTGCAATCCCCAATCCGCCACCCGGGGACGCGCTTGGTAGGGGTTTCACCGTCCCCAGCCCCCAAATTATGGAGGCCACGCAACCTAACCCAACCTAACCTAACCTAACATCCATGCTGCACTATTAATTGCAGTCAGAAATTTGTACCTTGTACCTTGGTACGTTGGTACAAATATTTTTCAAATTTGCAGCTACAGTTTTGTGTTTACGTTAAAATAGCATAAAACCTTTCTTGTAGAGCTTTTCGGGAGTTTCAGTTTTTGTCTGAAACATTTTCCTCTAAAATCAATATTTTCGAAGATACAGTGAAAAAACAGGTAAAAACTTTTTAACAAACAATGAACGCCGATTTTGTCTAAGGAAAGAGTCTATTTAAAAGGCGCTCCCTATAGGTAAATAATTACCTGTTTTTTTTTAAGAATCGATTTTGGTCAAAAATTCTTCACTTTTACCTTTTTTCGATTTCAGTTTTGATATTTTACATACCGGGTGACCCAGGGTTCTGTAAAAGCCCCATAACTTATTTGCTATTTGAGATATCGACTTCTAGTTTTCTTGAACAGGTACCCACACTTATTCTACATATTTTAAAAATATGTATGTTTTTTTACAGGGTGTCCCAATATACATAACAGAACAAAGTTATGTTTTTTTAATTGGAACACCCTATATTTTATACTTTATTTTCAACCCTCTTGAGAAGCTGATAAAAATAGTATAAGATGGTATGGGTCTATTACGGACGATTGGCTAGTTATGAGCAAATTTGTAGCAAAAACAAGGACACATTGAAAAAATTGCAGAAGCGCTCCTATCAAAGATAGCATCATTATCTATACACTAGAAAATTTTCCACATCATAAAGAATAATACACATCGGCTTTGGTTCTCTTTTAATCATAGTGATATACAGGGTGTCAACATACGCAAAACAATGGATAACTATTTTTTTCAAATGGAACACCCTATATAAGTTGCCACCAATATATGGCATTTTTAATTAGCTTTCCAATGATATACAGTTTGTATAACAAAATATTAAGGATTCTTGAGATTTATCAATAAAAACACATTTCTTTTGCCACCTTCCGCTGATTTTTGGATTTTCAGCCAAAACTATACATTTTCATGAAAAATTATAAGAGACCAAAGTTGTAGAGCGAAAAATTTCCGATCGATGTGGGTCTTTCAACTTTTAAGATAATGCCTGCATTACCCGCCAGAGCGCGCAAAATCGTGACCGTATATGCATTTTAGCGTTTTCTTTTCAAATTTTTTATTAATAAATTGTACTATACTTTATTTTCCGCACCCTCTAGCGGAAAAATGGGAAATTATAGGGAAATTTAAATGGCCCATATTGATTGAAAATATTCCGCTCTACAACTCTTAATAGAAGCAATTTTTGCCAAAAATGCATAGTTTTCCTTAAAATGCAAATTGAAAAAGTATGTATCAATTTTTGCGTTTTTCAATGGTTTTTTGTATTTTTAGCGAAAACGATGCATTTTGGGCAAAAATTGCTTCTTTTAAGAGTTGTAGAGCGGAATTTTTTCAATCGATGTAGGTCATTTGAATAATTCTATAATTACCCAGTTTTCTGCTAGAGGACGTGGAAAATAAAGTATAGTGCAATTAATTAACAAAAAATTTGAGAAAAGCGCTAAAATGCATATACAGTCACGATTTTGCGTACTCTGGCGGGCAATGCAGGCATTATTGGAAAAGTCGAAAGACCTATGTCGATCGAAAATTTTCCGCTCTACAACTTTGGTCTCTGATTATTTTTTCAGAAAATGCATAGTTTTGGCTGAAAATCTAAAAATGAGCAGGAGGTGACAAAAGAAAAATGTTTTTATGGATAAATCTCAAGAATCCTTAATATTTCATTATACAAATTGTATATCATTGGAAAGCTTATTAAAAATTCCATGCACTGGTGGCAAGATATATAGGGTGTTCCATTTGAAAAAAAATAGTTATCCAATATTTTGCGTATGTTGACACCCTGTATAGCAGTATGAACAAAGAAGAACCAAAGCCGATTTGTATTATTCTTCATGATGTGGAAAATTCTTTAGTGTATAAAAAATGACGATAGCTTTGCTAGGAGCGCTTCTGCAATTTTTTCAATGTGTCCTTGTTTTTGCCACAAATTTGCCCATAACTAACCAATCGTCCATAATAGACCCATACCATCTTATATTAGTTTTATCAGCTTCTCAAGAGGGTTGAAAATAAAGTATAAAATATAGGGTGTTCCATTTAAAAAAACATAACTTTGTTCTGTTATGTATATTGGGATACCCTGTACAAAAACATACATATTTTTAAAATATGTAGAATAAGTGTGGGTACCAGTTCAAGAAAACTCGAAGTCGATATCTCAAATAGCAAATAGGCTATGGGGCTTTTACAGATCCCTGGGTCACCCGGTATGTTAAAAACTTTACCATCTGACTAGACGTTCTAAAATCGTAAAAACTATCATAAAACATATGATGGAATTTCATCTGTTTTTCAGCTTTTCTGCAATCAGTTCTAAACAATTTAAGAATTTTAATACGTTTAATATCCCGCTTAATTTCTCAAACTCCTTTACTTACTGCCAAAATAACGAATTCGAGTCGCGACTGTTTTTCTGTTTTTTTTTGCTATAAGTTCCGAACCATTAAAGAAATTTCAAAAATTCAGTCATCATTTTACTCTACTCGGCAAGCTCTTTTAATTAGAGTGAATAATAAAAGTGAATTCAAGTTGCGATTGGTTATTTGCTATAACTTTAAGAAAGCATGGTGTGTCGACATATTCGACCAGATTAAGGAATCGATCAAAGCTGATCTGAGTTCACCTTCCAACCACGGTCGGCGCTCTTTTCCAGACATTTTTTTTAAATTGAATCATAGTTATCGCATTCATGCAGCTTTAGCTTCGGACACTATTTTAGATAGGCACTACTTTATACTGCAGGATTAATCAAAGTTATAAACTTTTAACTTTTAAGTGTCGACTGTTAGTTTAAATATGATTATAATAATTTGTTTATGGCGAAAACAATGTTGCCATTGCAACCCTCGGACATCCATCCCCGTTATGTTTCCTTGCAACTCCCCGCGAATAAATAAGACAGATAATGGAATAAATTTCAATATGAAAAAAGAGGGCGAGAAAAATGCCGCTCGGTATCGATTCCAGTGGGTGGCTGATAATTTCATTGTTCCGGCGGGGGTGTGAGGAGGTGAGGTTTATTGCCTCCCCCATTCCCTCCGCACGAGATGAGTAATGGCAGGAAATGATCGAGCGGGATTTCAAATTGTTTATTTTATTCCGTTATTGTATATTTCATTTTTATTCCACTCGGCGCTGATTGTCCGCAAATATTAACGCCATTTCCAGCAACAATGGGGCGGTCGGTTTTATCTACGCCCGTTGGTCGGCGGGGGTGGAGAGAAAAGGGGATACTTTGTTGGTAATCAGGGGAGTGGAATTATTTGTTAAGCGCTAAATGGTCGTGCTGTTGTTAACAAAACGTGGCAGGTCGCAAGGGTTAATTTTAATGTAACGACCCACTTCTGGACTAATGAAATTGAAACTGTCAAAAGTGACGTTACCGCAAAATGGGATCTCGTTGCCTATTATTTCGTGATGTGTTCGCGATTGAGCAGTTATGTAAAGCTGTTTAGACATTTCCGTTATTTAACATATTCTATAACTCGGGTAACTTAAAATCTCACCCTAATACCAGATTTTATTTTTCTCGGAATTAATGTTTAAATTAAGGGCGCTTGATGGTGTAGACAGTAGAACATCTGCGACATTTATGCGGAATGAAAGAAATAGCACCCAACTTGTATCTTAGTCTAATGTGGAAATTTAAAGTATCTTCTTGATAATGGAATTAACGTCGCGTAGAGAGGGTGAGATATTAAATTTAATATTTCAGCTGAATGTGTGTATCTTCCTGGGGTGAACAGGAAGACAAAGTTTCCGCACTGGGACTTGAATCTCTAATTTAAAAAGCGGGCCGCGCGATTAAGACGCTCTCTCCGAGGAGAAAGGAAACTCTTGCCGGGGTGGAACTTTCCTGCATCTTTGCCAGCCCGCCCCCAATCCTCACCCCCTTATCTCTTCCTAGGGGAAGGATTAGACACCTATGCGGTTTATTTGCTTAATAATTACTAGATACTAATAAAAATGAGCTTAACCTGGCAATAAAATCATATTTTACAATCAACAAGTGTACGAAGCTAAAGGTAACACTTGCCCTCAGATCCGCGGGTTAATTCGTCCACTTTAATTTTGAACCATCTTAAAATCCCTAACATAATGTAGGTTAGGTGTGGGTAAAAAATGTGGAAGATGTCGGGAAAAGTCAAGTTTGACGCAGTTGTATGCATTTGTAACCTAGAATCGTTAATTTTGACGTTAAATGTCTATAATGAATGATGATGGCATGCATTTGTAGCCTTAAATCACAGGTGCGAAGTTAGAAATAGATCCTGCAATAGGTTTAAAAACTTAATATCTCTAAAAAAAGGAAGGCGAATCGAAATAATCGTGAACAATACAATTGAAGACCTTGGAGTAACGAGGGGTTAACTCAATTTTTGTTCAAAAATCATTTTATGACGTTATGATTAATATATTTCTGAAACCAAATATAAATTCTTAAATGTAACTGGTGACACTGAAATGTTTTCCAAAGGCATTGATGTAAAAATCAAGTTTAGATAAGATCTAGTCAAAAAATTTCCATTGCTGGTGTAAATGTATTTATATCTCAAAACCAACCCCTTCTTGCAGCAACGTGTTCAATTAGGAAAGATCTAAATTAATACCACAAAAAGAATAAATCCTTAACTTCAACCCTTTATATTTTTTTACCCCTTTCAAAATGGTTTGATTTCGATTTTTCTTTCTGAGAAATATTATTTTCTTAGTCTTTTGTTGGATCTATTTCTAACTTCATCCCGAATCTGGCTGCAAATGCCACGTTTAACACTTGACTTCTTCAATGCTTTCAAGTTTATGAAATGAAAAATCTACAAATTTAAGGGAAATGCTTGCATCTCGTGAACGGTTTGCTGTACGGATAAACTAGCTGAAACCAATTTGATCCTGAACATAATTTCCTGTTGTAATATTTTTTTCTGTAGGAGTGAATACATGAAAAATGGCGTGTTCTTCCTCCTAATAACCTCGTGATGGCAACAGATAACCTTGAAGAAGAGAAGGTTTCCTACTATACAGGGTGCTCGGATTTCGTAGGGACAACATGGGCAACTTCTGCATTTGAAGAGATAGAGAGATGGTCAAATTAGCAAAAAGGTGCAGGTTTGAGGGCTCATTGAGAATCCACCCCCAATCCCACGTGTCATGGCCTCCACAATAAAAATTAAAATAAAATCTGAAATTGAAGAAATTGGGAGATTTTGTGAAAATCTGAAATTGAAGAAATTGGGAGATTTTGTTTTAATTCTCATTTTGAACAAGTAAGCCATGACAAGTGGGATTTGGGGGTGGATTCTTAACGAGCCCTCGAACCTGCTAATTTGACCATCTCTTTATCTCTTCAAATGGAGAAGTTGTCCATGTTGCCCCTTCGAAATCCGGGCACCCTGTATACATAATTATCAGTACGGTATCTTTAAAACTAAGGCCTTGTACACATGAGCGTTTTTACTAACGTTGTCAATAGAACGTATCGCATTTAAGATAACTGTTCACATTAAGCGTTGCTTTAACGTGTTTAAAACAACATGACATTGGTTCTATTGACAACGTTAAGGGCTAAGAGCGCTCCGCCCTAAATTTTTCATTGCTTGCACCGATGGGGTAAAAAATCACATCTCAAGAACGGAGAGAATGATCGTAAAAGTAGTACTGAAATTGATAAAGTGATTCAATGTTTGTATTTTAAGATATAAATCGATTCTCTAACCCTAAAATCCTGAAAGTGGATACAACATGACCGAAAAAATTGTTGACTAATGTGCCCTCGGTAGTGGAAATGTATGATAAACTGTGCCTCCGTCATACGCACAACGATTTAGTGATAGAGGCAGTTTAGCATAAATTTGTTTCTGAAATTTGATAAATTCTACCGCTACGGCCAAAAATAATACCTCTTTGGCGTGGAAAGACTTGGTGGAGGAGTTGAATAATTCAAAATCTCCCTCATTTGATTTTTGTATTATTTAAAAAAATAAAAATTCACTGTGTTCTTGTAGAAAAATACAATAGAATAAGAAATACGATACTTTTCGATTCATTGTAGCCTCTTAGAGACTCTTAAATTGTAGAAGACAGTATCGTATTTCTCATTTTTTTGTATTATTTGTTGAAAATTAAACCTTCCTAGTATTTTCTCTCTCTCATTATCACGAGTTCGAGTTACCCGTTTAGTATACAGGGTGTTCCAGATCACCCGTATCAGGTTTTTCCAAAAAACGGCTGGTCGTAGAGAATTGGGACAAAACATTATTACAAAAACCGTATTGAAGAATCGAATGATGATATTGTTATTCACAAAAATAGTTGGCATCCCTGAGAGCTTGTCAAGAACACCAGATTTTCAAATGGCACGATAGGTCGAAAGTGGTATCGTTTAAAAAGTCTTTAAAAAACAAGCAACTTTTGTAGGAAACATAATTTTGTTACTGGCACCCATTTTGAAATATCTTGTTCGATACCTCGCCAGAAAGTGAGTCCGTATCTATAGCTACCAGTGCCTCTCTTTCGCTTATTTTACTTTCGCTCGCCGCTTTTTACTCACTGTCTTTCACTCACTGATTTTCATGCACGCATAATGATCTATCATTGTGTACATTTTTTCAATTCTTTTTGATTTTTATGCAACATTTCATACCTTGAGGCATTAGCGACTTCCGGGATCAGGAACATCCTCAGGAACATATAATTCTTCATCATCCATTTTCACAATTTCCACAATTCGCAAGTAACCACTTGACATTATAGAACTTTGTTTACTTTGTTTTTTCCGAACATGTGAATTATTTTTATTTAAAATTTTGAATACAAAGTTACAGACTTTCTGGGGAGGTATCGAACAAAACCAAATATGGCACTAGAGAGTAAGGCCGCTTTCGTTCACTTGAATTGCATCGTCCACTCAGCTAGCGCTTCGAAATTCGCTTGAACGAAAGCTTTGCCTTCCTCACTCTTACTGTAAAATTTCAATTTTCCATGGATAACTTATTTTGAAAGTTTGCATTTCAAATAATGGTTAAAAAATATCAGATGTGTTTAAAGTGTCTTCCATTCTTTTATACTCATTGTAGGGCTCTTCTGGTGACACAAGAAGAGCCCACAAGTCCAAACAAATCCTCATTGGCTTAAAATAATTTGCAGTGTCAATGTTTCCTACAGAAGTTGCTTGTTTTTTTAAAGATATTTTAAACGATAGCACTTTCGACCTATCGTACCATTTAAAAATATGGAGTTCTTGGCAAGCTCACAGAGATGCCAACCGTTTTTAGGAATAACAATATCATTCGATTATTTAATACGGCTTTTGTGACATTTTTTTTTGTCCCAACTCTCTCCGACTAGCCCTTTTTGCAAAAGTCTGATACAGGTAGTCTGGGACACCCTTTATATAGCAAATGTTTCCTAGGCTAATGCAACAATTTCTGACAGTAGAAATCATTTGCTATAATGCTTTATAATTTTAGAATTTAATTTTGGGTTTAAGCCACTTCGATAGAAAAGTTTGATAATAGACCGTACACTTTTTAGAGCTACAAGACGTTGGATTCACACTTTGGTGTCAAAAATTTATTGAAACAGTAAAAAAAACTTTAGCCGTAAGTAGCAAAAAGTGGAAAAAAGAGATCGATTTCCCCGTCTCCGTGGGGAGGGTTGCTGAGCAGAAATTTGTACAATCCTCATTATTAATTTGAATTTTTTCATGAAATTTGCAAATCTTCATCTTTTTCAGTTTCTTCCAGGACACATAACATACCATACATTTAAATATCTTCGGCAATTTTCTATACAGCCAAGTACAAAACTCTACACGCTGACCATAACTTCCGGTTTTGTGATAAGGGTCTGACTAGGGTTGCCACCTGGTAACCCAGACTTCACAAAAAATGTATATGTATATAAAAACAGTAGGTACAGCTTCTAGCATTATAACACGCGATTCCAGGATAATCCCGGATCTCGGTTAATTTTTTCTTCGGCCGGGATGGAGGACCTACATGCAACTGGGACGGGCGGCAGTTTTAAGAAAGAGATGAATATCCGGAAAACTTGAACAAACTAAAGTAATCGCGCCTATGCTTGGTCGTAGATGTATTGTTTGTAACGTTAAATGTTCACTTTTAAAACAATTTGATGTAATATTGACCGAGCAGAACATTTTTTTTTAAGAAACAAAAAACATGTTCAGGATTGCACCAGGTCAATTACCGACCTTTGGAATAACCTCTCCCCTTTCATAATTACCACACCACCGTCAATCTTGCTCATAAAAAACCTAACTTACGATGATTTAGATAAAGCCCGGGCCGGGTAAAGAAACATCGCCTAGATAACAAAAAAAAAAAAACAGTTTGCTTATCTGGCATCGTCGAAAATTCCTGGCACAAAAGACCCTCTTGCCCCGGTTAACGCGACAGAGGAAGTCGGATAATTAAGGTGGAGGGGGTCGAATTTCATTAGCACCGCCGGCCGTCCCGCAATTTTTCAGACGTCCCCCGTATAATCGGCCTGAAAGCGTCTTATTTCGCGGCGGAGGCGCCCGTTTAACGCCCTCTTCCAGATTGAATTCCAGCCGACCGAATAATTCGAGACGATTTAGCGTTATTTGTAATCGCTTTCGCAGCTTCCCTCTCTCTCTCTCTCTCTCTCTCGCTCTCTCTCTCTATCTCTCTCTCTCTCTCTATTATCCTTTTCTCCCGTGCGCGCACAGATAGCGAATGTGAAACAAGCGAAGCGAAATGTTTCACACCGGATGATTTTGTTCTTGCAGGAAATGCAGTAAATAATGAAGGAGGAATATGCGATACGTTAGAAAGAAAAAAATTAGGACTGAAACAAGAGAAGTTGTCATTGAAACGAGCCAGAATCGGCAGTGAATTCGCATAGACAGAAAAGTAAGTGCAAATTGGGTTGTATATTAATTTTTTTAATTAAATCTGTTGCCACTGATTTTACATTTTTTACATATTTTCTACTGAAAAAATATTTTTTTAAATATCTATATTCAGCTCTATTTCGGATGCAAAACGTTAAATTTAACGACTTGTTTTATTAATTGAAAATGCAGTAAGCTATTACTTATTTTAAAATTACGTTCTGCCTTTAAAATGATCATTTCGCGTACGAATTGGGGCCATAAATCCTGATAGATGATAGAATTTCTCAAAAATTTTAGTAAATTCACAAAATATCTGCCTTTAGAATTAACTTCGAATTATTAAAAAGGGCCACTTTTTACGTGAGTTAAGAATTTTTGAAAATTAATATTTAAAGTTGTTGAAGACTTGAAAAAAAAATGGTGATGTGGCCATCATGTTACTTTCTCCGACTTGATGGTATCATAGCCATTTATATTTACATTTTCATGGTTTATTAAAATCATATTTGAAATGTACATCGAGCGTTGCGTAAACTCGGATGAAACTGACGTTTAAAACGTCAAAATTATGAAACGGAAAAATTATACTTCAAATTCGAAAACTCGGTTTACTCAAAAACTAACGAGATTTCGAAAAAAACTTATTCTTTAGAAGTTGTTTATTTTGGTATTATCTACAATTATTATTCGCACAAATTTACTGTAACTATTATCGTTTCATAATTATAAACCAAAAATTGAAAAAAAATTCATACATTTTTTTCTCGAATAGCAATGATTTCATGAAAAATATTTTCAAGCAAAAGATGTTCATTTCACTGTTTTCAATGTTTGTTTAAATGTTTTTGTGATATTTTTCATATTTAAGAAAATAGTGGCAAAAAACAAAAAACAGTTAAGGTAAACGCCCACTTCCGGTGTACGAAATTTTACCAAAAGCTTTTCAGTTCTTCAGATTATCAAACACACACACACACACACACACACACACAGACAGAATTTTTTTTTTCAGAAATTGTTGAAATGGCATCTAGGGACCCCAAAACGGATATTTCCGTTGAAAAAAATTTTGAAAAAAAAATCACGATCACAATACTTTCTCGTACTTCGTAACGGAGAAAGTAAAAATCTAAAAAAATAAATACTATTATAGTAGAGTACCTCAAAATAATTAATATCTTTACAAAACAACTATCTTTAAAACTAACTTTAATTTTTGAAAATCCGCCAATTCCTCCGTTATGAATTTTTGAAAATTAATGTTTTAAGCTGTTGAACACTTAAAACAAAAATCGAAAACAAAATTGAGTTCCTTAAATATTTTAATGTATTTACGAAACGATTCCCTTTGAAACTAACCTTAATTTTTTTAAATATGTTCATTTTTGAGTTTATACATTTTTGAAAATTAATGTTTTATGTTGTTGAACACTTGACAAAACAATAAAAAAATAAATACTGATATTATTCAATTTCTCAAAAATTTTAGTATACTTACAAAACATCTACCTTTATAATTAACTTCGATTTTTGAAAATGTGCCAATTTTTGCGTATTATGAATTTTTGAAAATTAATACTTAAGACGAACAAAAAAAAATCTAAAAAATAATAATCATATAATAGAGTTCCTCAAAATATTTAATATTTTCACAAAACACCAACCTTTAAAAATAACTTTTTCTCAGTAAATTATGAATTTTTGAAAATTTATTAAGTTGTTGAACACTTAAACAAAATAATAAATGAAAAAATTGAGTTCCTCAAATATTTCACAAAACGACTCCCTTTGAAACTAACTTTTATTTTTGAAATTTTTGGATTTATGAATTTTAACTTTGAATTATTAAAAAGGGCCACTTTTTACGTAAGTTAAGAATTTTTGAAAATTAATGTTTTAAGTTGTTCAACACTAGACAAAAACATCTAAAAAAATCAATCCTGATAGGTGACAGAATTTCTCAAAAATATTAGTATATTCACAAATACATCTGCCTTTAGAATTACCTTCGATTTTTGAAAAGGGGCCAATTTTTGCGTGAGATGAATTTTTGAAAATTAATATTTAAAGTTGTTGAAGACTTGAAAAAAAAATTTAAAAAAATAAATACTATTATAATAGAGATTCTCAATATATTTAATATCTTTTCCGTTGCTCGTTGGTTAACGGCTAACTTTAATGTGCCCAAATGTATCAAAAATCGTTCATTAATGACTCCGATTAATGAACGATATTTCATTAATAAACGATTTTTCATTAATGAACGATTTCTAGGGCCGCGGTGGTCTAGTGGGTAGAGGTCCGGCCTATAGACCCCGCTGGTGCGGGTTCGAGTCCCGTCCGGGCGGTCACTTTTTTTTACTTTTTTAACACGAAAAATGGCCGTGCGGGTCCCTGGATATATTTAGTCTTTGTCCTTACTTCACTTAAATGAATTATTAAATACTATACATCGGTTTTGGCCGAATGCCCTAGCTGGCTAAGCCAATTTGCTATCATCCTCGATTCCCTAACTCGAATTCCTATCAATCATATTTCCTAAAAAAAAGAACGATTTCTAGTTAAGCTAAATAGCTAATTCATGAGTGGCTAATTACTGGAAATGTAACTGATAATAGCGAGAAAACGATCTATAATTGGTTTCACATGTAAATGCAAAAGTATATCAATTCTCTGCGTTAGAAACAAATTAGCGGCGAACCGCCTTCGATTTTGTTATACAATAACGTCAAAGTGTGAAACGTCAAATGTATAAAAGGCGAGTGAATGTCTGCTACTATGAATAGTGTCGACTTTGCATTATCACCGCCAAAAGTACTAGCCATTACAAATAATGCAACATTAAATTTGCTTCCGGAAAAGAGTACATATTTTTACGAAAAAACTTAGAATTTATTTCCTGGTGCGAGGAGTAACAGGTCAGACGTCATTCGGAATCTGCGCTATTCGCATGTTTTGCCGATATTGCTGCAACGGGCTTAATAGCAATTTTATTTGTTTGTTTTGTTTGGATTTTCTCTAATCTAATTTATAATGTTGATCTGAGTTCGATCAACGGAAAAATCTTGTAACCAATTCGTGTGTTAATTGGCGATAAATGATCTCAACAATTAACGCACTCGCGCAAGCGCTCGTGCGTGAAAATGTCTCGATCATTAATCGCCATCATTAACACACTTGTTGGTTAAATAACTATTACAAAACAACTATCTTTAAAACTAACTTTATTTTTTTTAAATCCGCCAATTCCTCCGTTATGAATTTTTGAAAATTAATGTTTTAAGCTGTTGAACACTTAAAACAAAAATCGAAAACAAAATTGAATTCCTTAAATATTTTAATGTATTCACGAAACGACTCCCTTTGAAACTAACCTTAATTTTTAAAAATGTGTTCATTTTTGGGTTTACACATTTTTGAAAATTAATGTTTTATGTTGTTGAACACTTGACAAAAAAATCCAAAAAAATAAATACTGATATGATAGAATTTCTCAAAAAAAAAAATTTAGTATACTTACAAAACATCTGCCTTTATAATTAACTTCGATTTTTGAAAATGTGCCAATTTTTGAGTGAGTTATGAATTTTTGAAAATTAAAACTTAAAAAAATTGTTAAAAAAAATCTTAAAAATAATAATGATATGGCTGAAAGACTTCGGTCGATGGCCTTTTGAGCTCATGCTTGTGTGCATGTATGTATGTATATGTATGATTTCAATAAAGTTTACAATAATAATAATAATAAATAATTTAATATCTTCACAAAACATCAACCTTTAAAACTAACTTTTTTTTAGATCTTCCAATTTCTCCGTAAATTATGAATTTTTGAAAATGTTTTAAGTTGTTGAACACTTAAATAAAACAAAAATTGAAAAAATTGAGTTCCTCAAATATTTCACAGAACGACACCCTTTGAAACTAACTTTTTGTTTTTGAAATTTTTGATCATGGTGATGGTTGCGACCGTTACTACGTGGTAATTCATTATAGAAACACTGAATAAAACACTTATATTTAAATTGTGGTAGTAAGTGTTTTATTCAGTGTTTTTGGATTTATGAATTTTTGAAAATTAATGTTTTAAGTTGTTCAACATACATTATACAATTTCTCAAAAATTTTAGTATATTCACAAATACATCTGCCTTTAGAATTAACTTTGATTTTTGAAAAGGGGCCATTTTTTGCATTAGTTGTGAATTTTTGAAAATTTATATTTAAAGTTGTTGAAGACTTGAACAAAAAAATAAATACTGATATATTCAAAAATATTCCTCAAAAAATTTAATATTTTTACAAAACATCTATCTTTAAAAATAATTTTAATTTTTAAAAATGTGTTCATTTTTGGGTGTTATGAATTTAAAAAAAATAACCTTTTAAGTTGTCGTAAGTGTTCGACAAAAAAGAAAAAAAAATCGAAGAGAAAATAAATACTGATATAATAGGACCCTCAATATTATATAGTGTATCAAGGGCCGAAAATAGGCTTTAGCAACCCGCCGCTTTAAAAGTGAAGGGTTGCTAAAACATTTCGACATGAGTTACACTCGATATTTTTTCGCCTGCCTTAAGTTAAAACAGTGTTTCAGGAAATTTTATATCGCGCACCATTGAACTGTCACTGTCAGATTTTTGAGATATTGCGCGGAAGGTTGTCTAGATTATGCATATTATTTTTTCGGCCCTAGATACTCTAAATCGTAGTTTCGGCCCGATTTTTATGGCCGAAATATATGGTTTCGGCAGAGGCAGGCGAAAAATTTATTTGTGCACGCCTCCAGGGTGGATGCAGGTGGCGTTCATTACAGCGACGACAATGAAGCAAATTCCTGTTTTCAGAGTTGCAGCTCTTACGTTTTTACGATTTTATTTGATTACGAATGACAATTTTATTACGTACATATTGTTTTCAAAAGTATAAACTATTTTTCTGTAGCATTGCAGAGAAAAGTTCCAGATATCCATCCAATATTGGTAATTTTAAATTATACATATACAGTTTGTCTGGTGATTAAAAAAAAATCAAATTCTATAGACGAATAGTTTAACCCTTTCTCTCCAAATGTGCAAAATGTCATTTCTTAATTTTTGATATTAACTTCAGAATTATGTACTGACCATCAAAAATGCATCGATTTTCGACGCGGCACTTACCCCCTTAAATCTATTTTTCGTTTTCTTTCAATATTCGAAACAAGGGCGTGTCGGCCCTTGTTGCGGTCTAAAATACGGTACACCCGAAATTCGCAAGTTAATTTATACTCTCGCAACCCGTTCAATCCCATTACGAGTTTAATCAATGTTGGCGCCATCTATTATAATTTTAATTAATAACTCCTGAATAAACATAAATGGTGCCTTAATGGGTCCCGGACCTGAATTCATGAATTTTCAACAGGGGCGCCCGCAAATTGCCTAATAGAAGGAAGAGGGGGGTCGCCGGATGGGGCCCGTGGGCGTGATTCGGCGCGGCGGGGGTGAAAAAGTTTGGCGTAAATCACGCTTAATAATACAGAAGCAAACGTTGTGACAGCCCGATATCCGAAACGTCCCCCCATAAATTATCATTTACCGCCCCTTGGGAAACGGGCCGCCACTGGAATCCGATTGTAGATCTCTCTCTATCTCCGCCACCCCCCGCCGAATTAAAAACCGACCATGGACCGGCGTCGGTGGTTGAGACACCCTCGAATCAATTTTGTGTCATATTGATATTGATGAGGGTTGGTGTTCGGGTCGTAGTTATTGCCAATATCTAACCCTACTATCGAACAAGAGATTATTATTTACTAAAAGATAGCAACAATTGATAAATTAAAATAAGATTAAATACTACCTATGTTCTTAAAAACCTCAGTTTTTTTTTATCGGGTTTCGTTATTAGATATCAAAGGCGGCTGGTGGCGTGATTCGTGGTGAAGCCAACGGAAGTAGAGAATGGTAAGAACAACGCATCTGTACGGTATTAAGGGCATTGGATACCGACGAAGAAATCGAAATGTAAACAAACCAACCCCTTGCTCTTGCATCTAACCCGCGAAAGCCCTAGAAGAGCACCATATGTGATATTAATGTAGCGAGACAAGGATGTGGTCGTCAAGAGTGGACCAGTCACTTGAATGAAATATTGGCGCTCAGCACTATTATACTTATTTGACTTGACTGACTATTAGAATCTTGTGTATGTTTGTAAAAGGGAGGGACCGTCTTATCTGAAGTGACGACAGATTTATGTAAATCATTAACAGAAAATCTCAGCTCCAAGCGCGCTTGTTCAGAGTATTTCCGTAGTGTTGGCTTCGGTGATGAATTCACTATTCTTGTTATTTTTGCAAAATTAACGTATAATTTTTTTAAGGAAGTTTTTTGTTATTTTCGATATTTTTCTAAATATGAAAAATATTACAAAAACATTTTAACAAATTTTGAACACAAAGTAAAAATGAACAAATTAATAAATATTTTTAATTAACCCCTTGGTAAATCGATAAATATGAAAAAATATCTCGAAAAAACCCTAGTATAGATAAATAGGAGAAAGTAATGATGGTGGCCACATATATTTTTTAATACCTAAATAGTATATTCAAAAACGAGTTCAATGAGCTCGATTTTTTCGCACGCGTCCAAGTTTAGAAAACGACGAGCGTAGCGAGGAGTTTTCTAATGGACAAGTATTAATTGTATTAAAACAATTGTATTAAAATACAAGTACAGTATTTTTTCTATTTTGTCCTTTTTATTTCATTTCTAAATTAAAAAATCGTCCATACATATTCAGAAAATTGTATAGTGGTTGGTAACACTAATAATTGACTTTTAAATTTGAAATTAGTTTGCGATTTCCACACATCACATAACCTCAAAACTATCCCGCCGAAAATATGAGTGCGTTAATGACTCCGTTTTAGACGCAAAATAGATAAAACATATTTATTTAATTACTTAAAATAATACCATATTTAGTTTTTAACCCTCTATTGCACGATTTATTTAAACATAAAAATATAAGTTTTTAGATTAAATGGTTAAAGCAATAAGGCAAAATTATATTTTTTATAAAACGTGTTAATCTTTTGTTTGGTTTAGTACTGACGTAATTTTATCAATATTTTAGGCAGCAACACAATTATCAAAGAAATGAAGAAAGCGTTTGAGGTCTTCTAACTTGTTTAGAAGCAACATCCGTAATTTGAAACATTCTGGTTTTAGTGGTCCAATACCTGCTTGAGGAAAGTTGTCTGATGAGAGGACATCCAAATCAATATTCCTAAAAATTGCTCCATTTCGTTAGTTACTTGTTATTGGTTTGTTTAGTTTTTTCTGTGCGCTGTACGAACACGTTTGCGCTACCAGTTGAGAAATAAAGAAAAAAATAAAGTCTTCTGAAGGATTTCCTCAAAAATAAATTTTGTTGAGGATCTTTTACAATTTTCGAATCTGTTTTATTTATTTTAGTAATTATTTATTTTGTAAGATAGCAGAACTTTGCCTAACAAAAATTATGTTCCCATTTGGGAACAATATGCAATAGAGGGTTAACTTGGTTCTCATTAATCACTTGATAAAACATGATTTAAAAAACGATTAAATTTAAGAAAAATCATTTGATATGCACATTCCTTGAAAATGGCTTGCAGCCGAAAGTAGTCGGAATTAATAATTTAATATGTGAAACATATCAAGTGTTTTTTTTTATTTTAATCGTTTTGTTAAATAAAAAAGAACATATTTAATTTGTAATTCAGAAGAGAAGTTAGGCCAATTGATTTATCTAATCCGTGATTTCTAACTTTTCTAGAGTCTATTCATTCTAGTGACATGTGACTAAGGAAAAAGTCTTTTAAAAGTTTTACCATTTTGTTACTTCATATCTCTGTATCTGTGGCATTCTATAATTTAAAAAAAATACGCAAAAAAATTTAATTTTATATTAATATACCTCTACGAGAATTCCTTGATGAGTATGAATAATAAAATAACAAGATCACCCTTCCTGTTATATTAAGCTGTCCCTGATTTTGGTAGTAATGATTATTTCTGTTTAATTTTATTGTATCATCATTTGTTCTGAAAACGAAACGTTACTGCTGCTTCACATCGTGTTTCGTATTGCCTATGTTTTGAAAAATTTACTCTTGAATACAATTGAAGTATTCTACATTAATAGCGTCTTTATGCGATACCATCATGACCGACTTTTCAAAGTGAACAATAACAGTAGGTTGTATATCAAGGGAGAGAAGTGAGTGATTTTTCCCGAGGTGCAAATTTGTATCCCGTGGGCGAAAGCCTAAGGGATAGAACGCACCGAGGGCAAAATAGCATTCTCACCCGAGATATACAGGGTGTGTACGCTAAACCGTTCGTTAAAAGTTTACGGGATTGTCGTTGTACTAAAAATTTGAAAAAAAAAACACAAGATTGAATCAGTTCTCCTCATGTGAAATATTTTCAACTCTCTAGAACCAAATTTGTTATTTTAAATGAAACACCCTATATATTATTATAATTATGAATTCCTCGTTTAAATTGCAACATATTTTGTAAGAACGTTTGTACACTTATCTCGTTTAGTTTTCAAGAAAATTAATTGTTTCTAAAATTTTGACTTCAAAAAGGCTTCTTGAAATCTGCCTGAAACTTCTCGTAAGAATAAAACAGAAATATGATTTGTACCTCTAATTGTACCTAGAGGATGCCTCTATGAGTAATATAATTGGAAACTGTCAAAGAAGTTATAGGCAGATTTAAAGTTGCCCTTTTGAGTACAAAATTTTAGAAATAATTAATTTTCTTGAAAACTAAAACAGACAAGTATACAAGCGTTCCTACAAAATATTTAAAATATTTTTTATTTATGAAATTTAAAAGAGGAATCCAAAAATATACTAATATATAGGGTGTTCCATTTAAAATAACAAATTTGGTGCTACTTGCGGTGGAACCGAAGTAGAAAATATTTCACGAGGAGAACTGATTCAATCGTATGACAAAGATTTGTTTTCAAATTTTTAATACAACGGCAACCCCTTCAACTTTTAACGAACGGTTTAGCGTAGACACTCTGTATATACCATTTTTTCACAAACGGGATATTTTAAGGATAAAACGTTCGTTTCTAAAATCCAACGTTGAACAAAAATCTGTCAGGCGTGACAGTTAAAATAAATAATGGAACCTCGCAGGGAGAGAAGTAATAATTTCCCTCCCTAGAGAAGGTTAGTTCAATTCGCTAGCCTAAGGGAACGAATAAGTGAACTAAAATACACTAATTCGATTATGCTAGATAAGATGCACTCGCTTGAAGAGGAACTTAACAAATTAAATTTAAGCAAGTCCAAATTGAGGCTAACAAAATCCCACAGACGAGTTAAATACCATAGGCGAAATTCTTTAACAAACCATCTAAAGAAACTAATTTTTAATTTTTAATTTTTAATTTTTAATTTTTAATTTTTAATTTTTAATTTTTAATTTTTAATTTTTAATTTTTAATTTTTAATTTTTAATTTTTAATTTTTAATTTTTAATTTTTAATTTTTAATTTTTAATTTTTAATTTTTAATTTTTAATTTTTAATTTTTAATTTTTAATTTTTAATTTTTAATTTTTAATTTTTAATTTTTAATTTTTAATTTTTAATTTTTAATTTTTAATTTTTAATTAATCTAAACATATTTTTTGCATTGATGCAAGAGATACAAATTATTAATTTCATTTCTTAATTTTGTAGTACATTACAGGCTAATCTAAAATATTTCAATGAAATACGCAGAAATCAACGAAAAGCCCTCGGGTAGACAGCCGGTTGTAAGGACCGAAGAGAAGAAATTTTAATCATACATTAATTAAATACATTGTATATTGGAAATAAAGATTTGTTATATATTTATTGAAACCCAATAATTCCATACAAGTGTTTTTGTATGAGTCGTTAATCCCTCTTGCCACGAAAGAGGTATATGTTTAGTAACACCACTGTGTAATTTAGATAACGCGGCTAAAGTTACAGCGAGAAACCGCCTTGGGAACGCCTCCTCTCATATGCACAGCCTGTTAAACAAGAAAGCCGCAGAGGTCGCACCACGACAGAGTATTAAAATGAATAACTTATTATTCAAATTTCGGATACAGTTTCGAAAATATGAAAAAATATTATTTAAATAAAAAATTTTAAATAAATTATCCCAGGGTACGACGGATTTTTTTTCTAAATTACAGTACTATTAGTATTAAAATTGTTTATAAACATTATTATAAAAAAAATAAATCCGTGCTACTCTTTAGAATATATTTATAGAGGTGAATTCAAAATTTCACTTTTAAGTCTTTATCCGTTTGTGAATAATGTTTTAAATGAATTTAGAGGTACGCTCCAGGAGCCTTAATAGAATTCCACTTACTAAGTGAATGAGTCAATCCAAATTTTGATTACCACCTCTACTACTCTGGCCTTACCTTGAGTAACGCCAGCAGCCGCCACTGTTAGATATTATGTGATGATAGTAATAAAAGACACAAACCAAGTGCTATTTCTGTACAGTAAGTTATTTAATTAGTAAATATTTTAAGGAATATTCTTTTTCAAATTTTCAGCTGCGCCAACATGTATACTTGGTTGCCTATTTATCGAATCTAAAAAAACAAGTAAAGATGGATTTCAATCTCAATATACAGTATGTTTTTTTTTATCGTGGGCCATAGTATTTTACATGCTAAAAACTATACCTTGTGTTAATGTATATTTTATAATATAATTTTAAAGCAAATTTTAGTTAGTAATAAATCAATTACTTTTCCACATTATGCGCTTAATTAGATTAACTTAAACATGTTTTATTCCATTAAAAATTAAATTAATTCACTAATCAATCTGAATTCAAGGTACTTCGATTATTTTTGTTCAGTTATTTATTTTAAATAATTTCATTTTTTAATGGAATAAAACATGTTTCAATTATTCTGACTAAGCGCATCATGTAGAAAAATAATTGATTTATTACTAATTGAAATTTCCTTCAAAATTTTATGATAAAATATACATTAACACAAGGTATAATTTTTAGCATGTAAAATCCTATGGCCCATGATAAAAAAAATACCCTGTATAAATCATCTCTGGGTAGAGCCATCCCAATATGTCGTGACACCTGGGGCTAAAGTTTGCACAGGGTAAGAAATTATTCGAATAGAACGCGGGAGAAGGCTATAGCAAATCTACACGTGGCCGCATCTCCGAATTATGATGAATTTAATTATGAGTTTTCGGCGTCGGCTGCGTTCCCTCTTAAAATTTAAGATATTCACTGCGCAATGTGACACCAGATTTTAGGATGGCTCTACATGAAGTGGTGCACCATGGAAATAACTCTTCAATGCTTTTTTTTAAATTTATATTCTTGAATCGAGGTTTTTATTAAATAATTTTGAAATAAGACAGTTTTTAACGTAGTCTTGGAATAAGCTTCCTTTTTTAATTTATCATATAAATAAGTCTTTGAATGGTATTTCTTCCATTTTCGGTACTAATAATTGTAAATTTTTTCAATATAATCCATTAGAGGTTTTTACAAGCTCAGTTATGCACACATAAATCAAACGATATAAAAACTCGTGGGCTTAGGTAAAAGGCTTATAAATACCGCCACTAAAAAAAAAATGTAAGAGCAATTTTTAATCGATTGCAAAAAATTTTGGTTAAAGAACTTCCGACGGTGGTTACAGTAAAACTCTTTCAAGTCGTAGCTTAAAATTTAATAGCTAAGCTCCGATCGGACAATGTTTACAGTAAAACTCTTTCAAGTCATAGCTTAAAATTTAATAGCTAACCCGCGCCACCAGCCACCTTTGATGTCTAAGGAATAATAAGAAGTAAAGACAAAATAACTAAACAAAAAGAAAAGGCAAGATATGATAGGCCCAAGTGAGGTAGTGGTCGCAAAGTTGAAAGCGATCATCTCTGATGGTCCGTTTAGCGAAGCTTTATACCACCAGACCCTGCTCTGTTCTGTTATTTGAAGAAGATTAATCGTTTTAAATTTTATATCATCAACAACGATTTTGTAGCCAAAATGTATTCGTTAAAAAACCCTGCAAACATTAATGAATTATTCCTTCGCCATATTTACTAATGGCGGCGACCTCATCGGCTACACTTAACTACTGAAATAATTTAAGACAAAGAGGCATCTAGTAGAGATGTTTGCAATGATTACCTAATAATGCCACATAACCCTGAATGACATCAGTCATCTACAACGTAAGTCTTGAAAATAAAGCAAGTCATTCGCCTCTGGAAAATAATATAATAATTGTTTAAAAAACAACTGCTGTTGGCTTAAAACAGGGGTCTCCAAACTTTTTCCATCGTGGGACATATATATAATTCTTCATAACCTAGTGGACCAAGGTATAATCAATTTTATAACTAATTTCAAAACCTATAACAAAAAATCGTTGTAGAATTTTAAAATGTGACATTTACGAAAAATGTAACTGCTTGTCGCGGGCCGCATTTTGCCCGCGGGCCGCATTTTGCCCGCGGGCCGTAGTTTGGAGACCCCTGGCTTAAAAGATTCAAAATTTACTGAAACATGTTCGTCTGCAATATTATACTTGAATGTGGAAATAACTAATAATTTTTGATGTTTCGCTTTTCTCTAACGCTTAAAAAACAAATAAAAAAACAACTGATATCGTTTTAAAAGATTCTAAATTTACTCAAACGTGTTCTCCAGTAATATTAGACTTGAATATGGAAACACCTAACACCCAGATTTTTAAATAATTCAGAAAATCGAGTAGAGTTCATTTTGAAAGTTTAGCTTTCCTCTGATGCTTAACAATCAAAAACAAACAACCGCTGTCAGTTTTAAAGATGCTTAATTTACTGAAACATGCTCTTCTGCAATATTATGCTTGAATACGGAAACAACTAATCCCCAGATTTTCTAAAAATTCCATTCAAATCGAGTTGAGGTAATGATTGATGTTTCGCTTTCCTCTGATGCTTAAAAAAAAACAAAAAACAACTGATATCGTTTTAAAAGATTCTAAATTTACTGAAACATGTTCTCCGGTAATATTAGAGTTGAATATGGAAACACCTAATACCGAGATTTTTAAATAATTCAGAAAATCGAGTAGAGTTCATTTTGAAAGTTTAGCTTTCCTCCGATGCTTAACAATCAAAAACAAACAACCGCTGTCAGTTTTAAAGATGCTTAATTTACTGAAACATGCTCTTCTGCAATATTATGCTTGAATACGGAAACAACTAATCCCCAGATTTTCTGAAAATTCCATTCAAATCGAGTTGAGTTAATTATTGATGTTTCGCTTTCCTCTGATGCTTAAAAAAACAAAAAAAGCAACTGCTGTCGTTTTAAAAGATTCCAAATTTATTGAAACATGTTCTCTTGTAATATTATACTTAAATATGGAAACAGATTCTCAGATAGAGTTAAATTAATGTTTGATGTTTTAACTTTCTCCGATGCATAAAAAAATCAACTGCTGCCGGTTTAAAACATTAAAAATTACTCCTGCAATATTATACCTAAGTACGGAAAGACCTAATATGCACATTTTCAGATAATTCCATTCAAATCGAGTTGAGTTAATTTTTTAAGTTTCGCTTTCCTCCGATATTCAAAAATAATTTAAAAAAAAAACACCTGCTGTCTGTATAAAAGATAAATTTACTGGAACATGTTTCTTAGAAAATGAAAAATAAACTACTATCGGTTAAGAACATTCTAAATTTACTCAAACATGTTCTCCTGCAATAATATATTTAAATATGGAAACACCTAATCCCCAGATTTTCAATCAGAGTTATTTTTTTAAGTTTCGCCTTTCTCTGATACTTACAAATAAAAAAAAACAAGTGCTGTCAGCTTAAACGATGCTAAATTTACTGAAACATGTTCTCTTGTAATATTACACTTGATATGGAAACACCTAATACCCAGATTTTTAGATAGAATTAAGTTAACTTTTGATGTTTAGCTTTTCTCCGATGCTTAAAAAAAATTAAAAAATCAACTGCTGCCAGTTTAAAACATCAAAAATGAAGAAAACATGTTCTCCTGCAATATTATACTTAAGTATGGAAAGACCTAATAGGCACATTTTCAGATAATCCCATTTAAATCGAGTTGAGTTAATTTTGAACTTTCGCTTTTTTCTGATGTTCAAAACTCAAAAAAAAAGTGCTGTCAGTATAAAAGATACTTAATTTACATGTTCTCCTGTAATACTATACTTGAATATGGAAAGTCATAATACCTAGAATTTCAAATAATCCCATTAAAACCGAGTAGAATTAATTTTTGAAGACTCGCCTTTCTCTGATTCGTAGAAAATGAAAAATAAACTATTGTGGACTAAAAATATTCTAAATTTACTCAAACATGTTCTCCTGCAATAATATACTTAAACATGGAAATAGCGAATATTTCTATTTCGAAATTCTTCTGTAATATTATACTTGAATATGGAAACACATAATTCCTAGAATTTGAAATAATCTCATTAAAACCGAGTAGAAACAATTTTTGAAGTCTCGCATTTCTCCAATTTAAAAAAAAAATGATAAATAAAACTGCTGCGGTTATGAACATTCTAAATTTACTGAAACATGTGTTCCTGCAATATTTTACTTAAATATGGAAACACGTAATAACCAGATTTTTAGATAATCTCATTAAACTAGAGGTAAGTTAATTTTTGATGTTTCGATTTTCTCTGATGCTTAAAACTAAGAAAAAACAACTACTGTCAGTTTAAAATTAAATTTTCTGAAACATGTACTCCTATAATAATATACTTGAATTTGTAAACACTTAATACCTACGATTTCAAATAATCCTATTAAAACGGAGTAGAATTAACTTTTGAAGTCTCGCCTTTCTCCGATTTTTAAAAGATGAAAAATAAACTACTGCCGGTTACGAACATTCTAAATTTACTAAAATATATTCTCCTGCAATATTATACTTGAATATGGAAACACCTAATGCCCAGATTTTTAGATAATCCCATTCAAATCGTGTTGAGTTAATTTTTGAAGTTTAGTTTCGTTTTTCTCTGATGCTTAAAAAAACAAAATAAACAACTGCTGTCGTTTTAAAAGATTCCAAATTTACTGAAACATGTTCTCTTGTAATATTATACTTGAATATGGAAACAGATTTTCAGATAGAGTTAAATTAATGTTTGATGTTTTAACTTTCTCCGATGCTTAAAAAAAATCAACTGCTGCCGGTTTAAAACATTAAAAATTACTCCTGCAATATTATACCTAAGTACGGAAAGACATAATATGAACATTTTCAGATAATTCCATTCAAATCGAGTCGAGTTAATTTTTAAAGTTTCGCGTTCCTCCGATATTCAAAAATAATAAAAAAAAAAAACACCTGCTGTCTGTATAAAAGATACAAAATTTACTGGAACATGTTTCTTAGAAAATGAAAAATAAACTACTGTCGGTTAAGAATATTCTAAATTTACTCAAACATGTTCTCCTGCAATAATATACTTAAATATGGAAACACCTAATCCCCAGATTTTCAGATAATCAGAGTTATTTTTTTAAGTTTCGCCTTTCTCTGATACTTACAAATAAAAAAAAACAAGTGCTGTCAGCTTAAACGATGCTAAATTTACTGAAACATGTTCTCTTGTAATATTACACTTGAATATGGAAACACCTAATACCCAGATTTTTAGATAGAATTAAGTTAACTTTTGATGTCTTGCTTTTCTCCGATGCTTAAAAAAATTTAAAAAATCAACTGCTGCCAGTTTAAAACATCAAAAATGAAGAAAACATGTTCTCCTGTAATATTATAGTTAAGTATGGAAAGACCTAATATGCACATTTTCAGATAATCCCATTTAAATCGAGTTGAGTTAATTTTGAACTTTCGCTTTTTTCTGATGTTCAAAACTCAAAAAAAAACTGCTGTCAGTATAAAAGATACTTAATTTACATGTTCTCCTGTAATACTATACTTGAATATGGAAAGTCATAATACCTAGAATTTCAAATAATCCCGTTCAAACCGAGTAGAATTAATTTTTGAAGACTCGCCTTTCTCTGATTCGTAGAAAATGAAAAATAAACTATTGTCGGCTAAAAATATTCTAAATTTACTCAAACATGTTCTCCTGCAATAATATACTTAAATATGAAAACACCTAATCCCCAGATTTTCAGATAATTCCATTAAAATCTAGTGGAGTTATTTTTTTAAGTTTCGCCTTTCTCTGATACAAATTAAAAAAAAAACAAGTGCTGTCAGCTTAAACGATGCTAAATTTACTGAAACATGTTCTCTTGTAATATTACACTTGATATGGAAACACCTAATACCCAGATTTTTAGATAGAATTAAGTAAACTTTTGATGTTTAGCTTTTCTCCGATGCTTGAAAAAATTTAAAAAATCAACTGCTGCCAGTTTAAAACATCAAAAATGAAGAAAACATGTTCTCCTGCTACATTTTCAGATAATCCCATTTAAATCGAGTTGAGTTAATTTTGAACTTTCGCTTTTTTCTGAAAAACTCAAAACTCAAAAAAAAAACTGCTGTCAGTATAAAAGATACTTAATTTACATGTTCTCCTGTAATACTATAATTGAATATGAAAAGTCATAATACCTAGAATTTCAAATAATCCCATTAAAACCGAATAGAATTAATTTTTGAAGACTCGCCTTTCTCTGATTCGTAGAAAATGAAAAATAAACTATTGTCGGCTAAAAATATTCTAAATTTACTCAAACATGTTCTCCTGCAATAATATACTTAAACATGGAAATAGCGAATACCCAGATTTTCAGATAATCCCATTAAAATCGAGTTGAGTTAATTTTCGCCTTTCTCTGATACTTACAAATAAAAAAAAACAAGTGCTGTCAGTTTAAAAGATGCTAAATTTGCTGGAACATGTTCTTCTGTAATATTATACTTGAATATGGAAACACATAATTCCTAGAATTTGAAATAATCCCATTAAAACCGAGTAGAAACAATTTTTGAAGTCTCGCATTTCTCCAATTTAAAAAAAAAGATAAATAAAACTGCTGCGGTTATGAACATTCTAAATTTACTGAAACATGTGTTCCTGCAATATTTTACTTAAATATGGAAACACGTAATAACCAGATTTTTAGATAATCTCATTAAACTAGAGGTAAGTTAATTTTTGATGTTTCGATTTTCTCTGATGCTTAAAACTAAGAAAAAACAACTACTGTCAGTTTAAAATTAAATTTTCTGAAACATGTACTCCTATAATAATATACTTGAATTTGTAAACACTTAATACCTACGATTTCAAATAATCCTATTAAAACGGAGTAGAATTAACTTTTGAAGTCTCGCCTTTCTCCGATTTTTAAAAGATGAAAAATAAACTACTGCCGGTTAAGAACATTCTAAATTTACTAAAACATGTTCTCCTGCAATATTTTACTTAAATATGGAAACACGTAATACCCAGATTTTTTAGATAATCCCATTCAAATCGAGTTGAGTTAATTTTTGAAGTTTAGTTTCGTTTCTCTCTCATGCTTAAAAAAACAAAAAGAACATCTGCTGTCCGTATAAAAGATGCTAAATTTACTGGTATGTACATGTTCTGTAATATTACAATTAAATATGGAAACACTTTATACCTAGAGTTTCAAATAAACCCATTCAAACCGAGTAGAATTATTTTTATTGCGCCTTTCTCTGATTCTTAAAAAGTGAAAAATAAACTGCCGCCGGTTAAGAACATTCTAAATTTACTAGAACATGTTCACCTGCAATATTATATGTACTTGAATATGAAAACGACTAATACCCAAATCTTCAGATAATACTATTAAAATCGAATTGAGTTAATTTTCGAAGTTTTGCGTTTCTCTAATGGTTACAAAGTCAAGAAACAATCGCCACGGGCGAATTTAAATTTACTGAAACTTGTTCTGCAATATTTTACAAGAATTTAGAAACACCTAATACCTAGATTTCCAGATATTCCCATTGAAACCTAGTGGAGTATATTTTAGAAGTTTCGCTTTTCTCTGATGCTTAAAAAATAGAAATAAAAACAACTGCTGCCGCTTTAAAACATTCCAAATTTACAAAAACATGTTCTCCTGCAATATTATGCTTAAGTATGTAAACACCTAATATGCAGATGTTCAGATAATTCCATTCAAACCGAGTTGAGTTAGTTATTTGAAGTTTCATTTTTCTCTCATGCTTAAAAAAAGATGCTAAATTTACTGAAACATGTTCTCCTGTAATATTATACTCGAATATGGAAACACCTAATATCCAGATGTTTAGATAATTTAATTCAAATGGTGTTGAGTTAATTTATGATGTTTCCCTTTTTTATTATTACTCAAGAACCTGAACACATCTAATACCTAGATTTACAGATACTAGCATTAATATCGAGTTGAGTTATTTTTTGAAGTTTAGATTTTAACTCATATTCGATGTCGATGAACTACGCCAGAAAAGTTCGAAAGATTGTTAAAAGCTGCCTCCGCAGATATTTCCGTGACTGCGCCCTGTGGCCCTCTATCGCTTCCATCTTTTGCCATATTAAAAAGGGCTTTCTTCTGCCGTCAACAGCTTAATTAAATTTTTATCAACACACAGCTCACCCCCCATGCCTGACAGGGCAGACTGCGATTTTAATAATTCTCCCCGGCGGACCTCTTTATTTCTGGGCGCCTGCATCTGGCCAGGAAGTGATGGAGGAGAGGCACGCCGAAAAATAATTTGAAAAGTGTTGGGCGATCCATCAAAGTGATACTGAGAAAACGTGATAATATTATCAAAAGTTTGTTACAAACTTGAACGCAATTATTAGCATCGATTTTCTTTTTTTTTAAGTATAAAATTGAAAAGTATTTTGCGAAGACGCAAATTGATAATAAATAATATTGCAGACTTTACAGAGAGCGACCAGTTCGTAATCAGTTCAAGCCCTGTTAAGCTCAATGTTGTAGCTACTTCAATTCACAAGAAGTAGAGACGAGGTTACTAACGAGGTTATACACTATTTACAAGTTGATGCATCAGTGGTAGTTTTAGACAATCTCATTTTTTTGTCTGGTTCTCGAGAGTGGGCACTCATGCGCTTGACAAGCCTCCTTGCACAGTTTTAAGAAAGCAAGGTATGCAAAAGCAACCCTAATGGAATAAGCCGTGGTAGGTCCAAGTGAGGTTGAGGTCACGATGCTAATCGATTAGATGATGCTAATACCGCTTATTTGGAGAAGTACGATTATTAACAGGAAAGAAACAAATCCTGTCGCATTTTTTAAAATCGCCAAATAAGCAGTATAGACTGCGCAATATCCAGATTCACAATGTGAGGAGTTTTTATTTTAATCTCTGCCAATATCAGATAATTAAACGAACAAAACAACAATATAGAAATAAACTACTCAGGGAAATGTTATGCACAGTACGGAATAAAATTCAGCGGCAACAGTCAATATTGCCTGGCACCAACAATCACACCAAAAAAGTTTTGAAACACTTTTACAGATCATTTTAAACATATAACGGGTTTTTCTTACAGTAAAATCTTATTATTAATCATGCAATTTTGTTGTTGCATATTGATATCATAATCTTGTTAGTTGAGTACTTCTTGTGGTGATGAGGGTTTTATCATTACCATTCGACGAAAAACTCATTTTTGTAGGAGAAACCACAAGTGTCTGTGTGAGCGCGCGTGTGTGTGTGTGATTAATCTAGCCCACTATTCCCCGGGACTTGTGATTTACGTCGGGCTTTCCAGGAGGAATCGATGCGTGGGTTGGGTTGCCTTCGACCTAATAACAACGCACTTCCAATCTAATCCGCTTTTATGCCGAAAGTTTTGTTTTTATTGCCAACTCATAAACTCGAAACTTCATCCCGAATAATTTATCCGTGTTGATAGAGGGGGATTATAAATAATCGATTCGATTTAAATAAAATTTAATTTAAGAAAATATATAGTGTATAAACATATTCGTGAAATACGTGAAACTTATAAATTTGACCAAGAAAAGTGTCAAATTATTATTAAAAGCTACACTACACTACACTACATTACGTTAAGTTGAAAGGCCAATTTCAAATGATGCAAATAATTTTACATTTCTAAATTCCAGTGAACTAGAAATGAAGCAGAGCATGTTTCTATGAAGTTGTGAAATACAAAATTTAAAAAAAAACTATTTGGAAATTCCAAGTATTGATTACCAACATTGGAAAAAATAGTTAACTTTTAATATTGAAATCTGTAATGTTCTATGATGAAATTTGGACGATTTTTGGCAATATTGATAATCGATATTCTGAATTTTTAAATCTTGTAATACAGTATGTACAATATTTCGATGATTTCGGTTTTCATCATACATGGTATAGATACATTCCAGATAATTCAAAATTGATACATGAAATTTGGATTTGTTTGCCACCTGCGTTTAAGCGCGTGACGTTGTGGGTTAGAGTCCCACCCTCAATGATATCAGTTTTTTTTTTAGTGAAAATTTACGGTTCAAAATCATGTATGCAGGGAAGAATTCAGTGTAGGGTTTTGGGGGGTAAATGGTCTTGGAACTCAAATATTGCTCTCCCGTGCTCAGTTAATTTGATAAACAAATTAAATGTTAATTTCTCTAAATAAAGATACTCTATACAGGGTGTCCCATTTTAAATTGCCACCCCAAATATCTCGAAACCTGAGCAATACGGCAAAAAATGTTTCAGATGAAAGTGTAGGGTTCGGAGAAGGACATTTGCTGGTGACCTTGAAAATTACCTTGGCGTTAATTTTCAAGGTCAAACGAAGGTCAACTTTGATTTTTGAAACGGAACCACCTATTTTTTATTGCAGGATCGTATTCTATGGGAAAAAATATAAACTTTTTGTAGGAAAAGTTTTTTTGAAAATGCTTTTTTTAAGAGTTTTTTCACGAATTTTGTCCGTCATGTTGTTTTAAATCTCAGATGAATCCGGCTGTGATTCATGCATTACCCTCGGCATTAGCATCAAAGGTGCGGGAGCAGAGGTGCAGGTGTTCCGCGCGACGTCTGATGGTATTAAGTTTCATCAATATTCAAACTTTTCAAATAATAAGTACAACAGTGCAGAACATGAAGGAGAGGATTAGGGCTGCACTTCGTGCAATTTTCATCCAAACCCTTCGGTTTATCAAGTAAACTTTCGCCAGCGGGTACAGAAGTGCATTGACGAGGATGGATACTTAATCGAGCATTTGATCTAAGAACGAGATCGAACCTCCAGCCACTAAACCATCGGCCCTTTTCAGGGCCAATGTACAAAATCCCAAAAGTAGCAACCTCCACATCGGGTGACACTAATGCCGAGGGTAATGCACTGCCTGGATTCATCAACATGAGGGACAAAATTCGTGAAAAAACTCTTAAAAAACGTTTCCCACAAAAAGTTTGTATTTTTTCCCATAGAATACGATCCCGCATTAAAAAATAGGAGGTTCTGTTTGAAAAATCAAAGTTGACCTTCGTTTGACCTTGAAAATTAACTCCAAGGTCATTTTCAAGGTTACCAGCATATGCCCCCCTCCGAACCCCACAACATTAATCTGAAACATTTTTTGTCATGTTGCTCAGGTTTCGAGATATTTGGGGTGGCAATTTAAAATGGGACACCCTGTATATAAGCTGTCAACAGATTCATTTTCAACATGAGGATCTCCGTTATTATACGAGATATAGATTTGGTTAAATGGGATGAAATACTCCTTAACTAAAATTGTACTAAACCCCATGAAACAACTTTTGATATTTTTCGTAGTTCAAGCGCTTTAGCAAAAAAGTAAATTTTTGATTTTTTTTATTTTCTGTTATAGCTCATTTATTTTCAGAGGAAGTTTTCATATTAGACATAGCAAATTATACATTTCTGAAAAGTGAAAATAAAATCGCTTTTCAGTGGTACCATAGGCAACTATAACCCCCATAAGAAAAAACAAAGTTCAAACACGATAATTATATCCGAAAATGTGAGTACACTACTTGATTCTCATTAAAAACTACTTTAAGAAAATGCAAATTAAATTCGACTTCCTCTGAAAATAAATGAGCTACAACAGAAAATAAAAACAAAAACAAAAATTCACTTAGCTATATCGCCTGAACTATGTAAAATATGAAAAGTTTTTTTATGGGGTTTAGTACAATTTTAGCTGAGAAGTATTTCATCCCACTTAACCAAATCTCTATAGCTTATAGTAACCGGAGCTCATCATGTTGAGAATTAATCTGTGGACACCCTGTATATCAATTATATATATACAGGGTTGGGCATATGTGTCGGAACACCTGATTTCTGGCTAAACGTCTGTTGTTTTCTTATTACTTTTAAAAGAAATGTTTATGGCTTTATTTATTCTATTCAGTGACGTACTTTGATTTTCAACAGCTGCTCTATTTTTGGAGATATGACGTCATCGGCAATTTTTTTTAAATAGATCACCCTGTATATTTTTACATTTTTGAATAGACACTTTTCCAACAATTATAATGATATAGGATTTGGTGGGTGTGCGACTTGTGGTTTTCTAAATATTAAATAAAATAATTCAATCTGTCACAAGTTGACTTTCATCTTTTTTCCACGGCTTTCTGATAAAACATTTGTGTGTTTTTGTTTACTGTCACTGGCAGATAGTTTCCGTGTTAAATATTAACATTGCTGTTCAATTATGGGTGAACTAAGTGAACGTGAAAGAATTACGTTGTTAATGATGGTTGGTTTTGGAGATAGGCAGAGATCTCTACAAAATGTATGCAATATTTTTAATGCAACATTCCCTGATAGAAATTCTCATATTTCAAAATCAACAGTTTCAAGGGTTGTGCAAAAGTTTCACGAAACAGGATGTGTTAAAAATCGCACAAAATCCGGTCGACATAAATGGGCCACAAATGAAGATAATTCACTTGATGTCCTTCTGAATCTACAAGAAGAACCAAAAACGTCAGTACCTAAATTAGCTTTACATCACAGTATTAGCCAGAGATCGGTAAGGAGGATATTGTCCAAAAATAACTTTCATCCGTATAAAGTACATTTAGTGCAGGAATTAAATGTAGATGATCCTGATAGAAGGATGCAGTTTTGTCAGGAAATGATGGATAACATTGAAATTAATAGTAACTTTGTTAATAACATAGTATTTTCTGATGAATCAACATTTTGCCTGGATGGTTTTGTAAATCGACATAACTGTCGCTACTGGGCTGATCAGAATCCTTACTGGATGGAAGAAAGTCACACCCAACACCCTAAAAAATTAAATGTATGGGCGGGGATAATCAGAGGACATATCATCGGACCATTCTTTCTTAGAGAAAATTTAAACTCCAACCGGTATTTACAACTTTTGCGCGAGCAAATTATTCCGGCATTAATTCGGTTATTTCCAAACGAGCTAAATCCCGAACTATTGTCAGATGGTATTTGGTATCAGCAAGATGGAGCTCCGCCTCATTACGGAATTAACGTGCGTCAATATCTAAATGAAATATTTCCACAGAGATGGGTAGGTCGAAGAGGACATATTGAATGGCCACCACGATCACCTGATTTAAGTCCTCTGGACTACTTTCTTTGGGGCCATTTAAAATCTGTGGTCTACAAGTCCAAACCTCAGTCGCTAGAAGAGTTGGAAGATAGAATTAATATGGCTGTGCAAGAAATACCACTGCAGACTATTCAAAACTCTTTAAAAGCCTTCGTTGATCGTTTAGGCTATTGTCAGGCTACTGAAGGTCACCATTTTGAACATTTATTATGATTTTTTTTTCTTAATATTAAATGCTCAATATTTTGTAGTAAAAATTTAATTTTCCATTATTTTATTTAATATTTAGAAAACCACAAGTCACACACCCACCAAACCCTATATCATTGTAATTGTTGGAAAAGCATCTATTCGAAAATATAAAAATATACAGGGTGATCCATTTAAAAAAATTGCTGATGACGTCATACCTCGAAAAATAGAGCAGCTGTTTAACATTAAAGTATGTCACTGAATAGAATAAATAAACCAATAAACATTTCTTTTAAAAGTAATAAGAAATCAATAGACGTTTAGCCAGAAATCAGGTGTTCCGACACATATGCCCAACCCTGTATATATATATACATATATATATATATATATATATATATATATATATATATATATATATATATGTAAAAATTGAATCTGTGGATACGCTATACCGGGTGTCTTCGTTAAAAGTTTACAGGGTTGCCATTGTATTAAAAAATTGAAAAAAATCCTCATCATACGGTTGAATCAGTTCTCCTCGTGTGAAATATTTTCAACTTTCTATCACCAGTTCCAGCGGAAGTAGCACCAACTTTCATATTTTAAATGGAACACCATTTAATATTATATTTTTGAATTCCTCGCTTAAATTGAAACATATATTGTAAGAACGTGTGTACACTTATTTCTTTCAGTTTTCAATAAAAAAATTTTTTTCTAAAATTTTGACCTCTAAAAGGTAGCCTGAAATCTGTCTACAACTTCTCTTAGGAATAAGATAAAATTATGAGTTACAGCTCTAATTGTACCTACATGATGCCTTTATGAGTAAAATAATTGGAAACTGTCATTTTTAATAATAAGTGTTCATAAAATGTCAATATCTAAGTGCCCTCTCAAATATCTCGTAATTCAATTTTTTCAAATGGAATGAACCATTTTTTATCGCTTAGCACGATTGGGAGAAAAATTTACTACAAAAAAGTATTATACAAACATACTCCTAAAGCAAGTATTTTTTTAATTATTTTGAAGATTAATTTTTCGTCGCATTTCTGGATTTCCTATAATTTCGCGGGCATTGGTGCACTTTAATAGGCATGTGGCATGCTTTTGTTTTGTCGCTATGGTAATGCAAACTGTCAAATAATAAAACCATCTATAATAAAGTATTACAAAAATTAAAATCAAAGAAATGAATCATTACACAAATCAACAAATTATAAATTTATTCTTTATACATGGCAACTGCGACAGAATTGTTGCTCGAACATGTAAAGAGTTTATCAATGGAAGGTTTCAGGTTTCAGGCTTGGATAATGTTTTTTTTTTAAATTTAAAATAAAACAAATTGTATTTTTGTATTAAACGTTTTTAAACTTATCATAACATCAAGATTCGGCATTTTGGGCCTTACTCGTAGGTGCGTGTGAGGACGTTGTGCCGAATTGGCGTGCATTCGACAGTTTGGGCCTTACTGATAGGTCGGTGCAAGTGCCGAATGTCCAAACTGCCGATTCGCATTCGGGTCCGACGCCTTGTTTACGAACGATTCGACATCGCTTGGCATCGTTCGGCACTTTGGGAATGGTCGGTAGTATGAAATTCGGCCAAATACCGATTCGGTATTGGGCACTTTGCCCCGGACCCTATTAATCTATATTAATTCTATCCAGTAACCAAAATTTGACACCCTAAGCAATCCCCCAAAAATAACTGAAACATAATCAGTACATTTAAGATTAATCGTCCTCTATCAATCTGCAGGATGTAGGTATATGATTATTTGTAGGTGAATGTCGGTTAGTTGGGTTTTCCGGCCGGGAGGGTCGGAGGAGGGTAACGACCGGTAGTTCCAGTAGGGTTTATCCGACCCTTGTTTGGGGGCGAATCGCTGAGTGAAATATCGGGTGAAAATCGTAATTTAATCCCTTAATTAAAGACTACTTTCGACTCGTGAGGGGTAGGAGTTCACGCAACTATTCCGTCGGATAGATATGGGGTCGGCAACTACCGGAATGGGAAGTTTTTGTTGTTGAAACGGTAAAGTTCTGCCACAATAATAATAATAGTAAAAATTGCCCAATAGTGTTTACCGGTTAGTATTTACAATATAATTTACAAAATACATATATTTGGCATTGTCAATAGAGCGGCACATGCCCATAAGTATAAAGCGGCACGCGGTAACATATTTCCGATCGCTCTGTATATGCATAAATTAATACTAAAATACAACTAAATGAAACTAAAAATACTTTTGTAAATGACTTAAGTAAAGTAAGTATGCATTACAGGAAATCAAACAATTAGTGGGAACAGATTTACAATATATAAAAATATCCTGAAACATCTTATTTAGATTTCTGCTCATTTTAGGGGATTTTTGCAGAGTGATGGTTCTTGGCGTTCAGGGCCGATCCTACCGGAGGGCTAGAGCGTGCATGGCACGTGGGCGGCGATTAGAGGGGCGGCGAAACCCGCAAAGCCCGCGAAACGAAAGACAAAGCTGCGGATGTAAATTATTTAGAAAAGGAAATATTAAAATTATAACTACGGGTTTTAAAGACTTACGCCATTGTGCTGACCAATTTGTAAAACATGAGAACAGTGCAAAGTATATTAAGTATCTCCAAAAATGGCGGGAGTTAAAAATCCGTTTAAATGAATAAAAATCATAGACAAAGAGCAACAACAACAATTTGAATTCGAAAAAAAAACGATGAAGGGTTATTATAGAAAGAATGATTGCTATTGTGAACTTTTTAAGTCAATGTCTTGCTTTTAGACGAAGTAGTTCCAATCTCTATAGGAGAAATAACGATTTTTTTAAAGGCAGCAGAAATGCTAGCTAAATTTGACCCCTTATTGTCAGATCATTTAAATAAAATTGAAAAAGCTAAAGAGAAGTCGAAGAAAAAATCCTGCATTGTATGCAGGAGAGGCTCGTTATATAGAGCCAAGGAGCCATGGTACTACCTGCATATAAATATTTATTTATATATTTTTTGAAATACACCATTAATCAATTTAAAATACACCAAATTTTCTGAATTTTGGCCCCTTATAAACCAATCAAGTAACCGTCAGGCTAGAAAAACAATTAGGGCGACATCTATCGCCGATATATTATAATTTCAGAACGTTGTAACATTTTCGGCAATAGATGTCGCCCTAATTGTTTTTCTATTCTAACGGTTACTTGATTGGTTCATAAGGGCATAGTCGAATTCTGTTTCTCCATCAACGACACTCGAAGTGTGCTGATGTGAGACTAATGTAGGTCCAAATCGGTCCTCAGTTATTGTCGACGGTGAAATATAATCGAAATTACACTAATGATTATGTATGGAAATACATTAATACACGATAACACTTTTAAATATAATTAGAGATAGGCAAAACTGCTACTTTTGATCACGTTGCTACCTGTGATTGCTACTTTTTAATATCAGTGATTTTAAACCGTGATCACGGTTAGTAAACATCGTAACACCTTTTGAAATTGTGATTATTTCAAAATTAGTGAAGAAGCATTTCTAGACTGTTGCGGAAACGTAAAGTGGAATGTATCTTAAGTAAAGTATGTTGCAAATGTTTTTCTATGTCTCTGAAAAAGCTCATCTTCAAAATAACGATTTGCTCTGTTCTCGGGGAGTTGTTTTAAAATCTAGACGAGAAGCATTTAAAGATTTTTGCAGAATCGTAAAATGGAATGAATTTTTAGTCATTTTGTAAAGTTTCAATTCTAATACTTGATAATCGTTTTTTTTTTAATTTGTGTATTGCTTCTGAGAAAGCGCATATTTAGAATGATGATTTGCTCTGTTCTCGAGGGATTATTTTTAAATAAAATAATTAACGTCGAATCGTCCAGTATATTTTGAAATTTGAGAGAATTTTTATATTTTTTTTTAATTCGTGAAATTTGTAATTTGAAAATTGTTATAGTGCTGGTTCCGTGGTATTATTTCAATTATTATAATAAAGGAATGTCTAGTTGTTCGCACCGAATATTAAAGTTAAATGAATTTTGAGTACGTTTGGGAAGTTCAGCATTTGTTTTTATTTTCATTTTTTCATTTCAGTTCATGAAAATAGTAATTTGAACATGAGAGCGGAGAAAAATGGAGTATAAAGTAATTAATAAAGCGTTTTAGATTTACAAAATATGTTTCGCATTATTTTTAAACTTTAATTTCTTCACATTTCTTCAACCATGCAGAATTTTTGGTTAGAATAAATTTGGTAGAGTGAATGGTGGGTGGGTGCTATTTTACGTGGTGAGATGGCCATATCTTGTTGCCCACGCACCTAGTTTTTCACCAATGAATAAATTAATCAAAAGATAATAAAATGTAGATTTTGATCACTCGATTTCAAGTCGAAATTAAAAAAAAATGAGAAAAGGTTAATAAAATACCTACAAAATCTTGATTATGATCATTCATAAGCAGAATAGTGCCAAATTTACGATTTTCAAAAAATTTCTCTACAAAGAAAAGATTAGAAAATCAAGATTTTTAAGTCTAGTCGTTATACGTTTTAAAAATCGAATCCTCAATGTTTGGCTCTTTAAAACGTAAAGCGACCAAACAAGTTAAATACTGCAAATCTTGTTTTTTTAACCCTTTTTTCTCGTTTTAGAGAATTTTTTTGATCATTGAAACGTCAAAATCGAGACATTTGTGTGTTAAATTTTTGCAAAAGGTGTTTGTCGATTTTTGAAAATAGCACTTCCAAACAATTTTAATAATGCAAGCTTTAAAATGCTTTGAAAAAAATCATTCAAGAAAAATATAAATGATTTTTATATTATTTTTGTTTGTTATTAGATAGTTTTTGCCGGTGATTTTTTCGAAGTTTATAACTTGCAAACGCGTTGGATGATTTCCATTGATTTAAAACTAAAATACCTACAAAAAATTGTTAAGAAACTCGTTTGTAAAATGTGTAAAAAAATGTCCAAAAACTAGGTTTCTGAGTCCAGAAGTTTAGAAACGTATATTAAGTAACTTTTTAAAGATTTATAATACCCAAACGTGGCAGGTGATTTCGATTATTTGAAAACCAAAATGTGCCAAAATTTACGGGCTTTGAAAAATGGTTAAGAAAATTTTCTACAAAATTGGTGAAAAATGTCAAAAAATTAGGATTTTCGCTAACAATCACAGTTTGGGTATCAATTACAATTTTACGTAGCAATCACGTTTGAAGTAGCAATCACTGTTTAATTAGCAGTCACAGTTTGGCTAACAGTCGCAATCACAGTCACGGTGAAATTCAGTAACGACCTGTGATTTTTTACTATTGTAAAAAAAAATTTTGTTAACGATTCCAAAAAGGTAAAAGGCTTTCCGGTGGATATGTTCTTGTGTGATAGAGTCAGTAACAATTTACAAGACACAGTCGATTTATTTGCGAAATTTTATTCTGATATTTACTGTGATAATAATGTTCCTATTGCCGAGACGCCATGTGATAGAGCTGTTGATTCGTCTTATCTATTTTCGGTAAACTCTAGTAATGTTTTTAATTCGATTAGCAAGTTAAAGCCCTCAACTTCAGCCGGACCTGATACAGCGGCGGCTCGTGGATGCTCGTCGGTGAGGCAACGGAAGAAAATTTGAGCGAAAAATCAACGGAATATTTGCTTCCTCTATTAGAGTAAGTAATGCAGCATGAGCGACATCTCTGTCTTTGCCTCACCAACGGAAATCCACGAGCCGCCGCTGACCTGATAATATTCCGAATATATTTTTACTAAATTGCATTTTTACCATTACGCACCCTCTTACTTTGCTTTTCCAGAGATCGATAAATGATCAGGTGGTACCGACAGTATGGAAAGATAGCTATATAATGCTAATTTTCAAATCGGGTAACAGATCTAATATTAGCGACTACAGAGGAGTCTGCATTCAGTCAGCTATACCTAAGATTTTAGATGGCATCCTAGCACACCAATTAAAATGGCTATGTAAAAGCATCATTGGAGAAGAACAGCATGGTTTTTGGTCTGGGAGATCAACTACAACTTACCTGATGGTATATAACCGTTATATATCGGATGCCTTGGAAAATCAGGTACAGGTGGATGCAATCTACACAGATTTCTCTAAGGCATTCGATCGGGTCTCCCACCAGGTGCTCCTTTATAAGTTGGACGTGCTGGGATTCAACTCTACAATTATAAACTGGCTGAAAAGTTTTCTCAGTGATCGGAAGCAATATGTTAGGATTGACAACTTTGTGTCTAGTGATATACGGGTTAAGTCTGGTGTTCCGCAAGGATCACATATTGGACCAATATTATTTATTATTTTTATTAATGACATAGTTGCCAGTCTTAATTTCTGTTCAGGCCTATTATATGCTGATGATTTAAAACTTTTTGCCAAAGTAAACAATTGAATAGATGCAGATCTCGACAAATTAAATAATTGGTGTGTTAATAACAGCCTTCAGCTAAACATGAACAAATGTAAAACAATATCGTTTTAGAGAGGTAAAAATGCAATTATCACGGAATATTTTATTAATGACACAAGAATCGAGCGCGTGAATGAGATCAGTGATTTGGGTGTCATATTCGATAGAAAACTTACTTTTATTTCTCACATTCATATTATTGCCAACAAAGGTCTGAAGTAGTTGGGCTTTATATCGAGAATAGGTAAGGATTTGTCACTAAATGCAATCCGTACCTTGTATTTGGCACTGGTTCGCTCAGGTGTAGAATACGCTTCTAGTATTTGCTCTCCCCATCAACAATATTTGAAAGATGACTTAAAGAAAGTCCAAAATAGATTTCTACGTCTTGCGGCGTTTAAATTACATATCCCGTTGGTCGCTTTAAATTATGCTCAACTTAGTGCACAACTAAATATCTCTTCCTTGCAGGAACGTCATATAATTGCAGATTTGCAATTTCTGTTTAAAGCGGTAAATGGGATTATTGATTGCCCAATAATTTTGGCAAACATTCAGTTTAATTTTCAAAGTTCTGGTTACGTCACACGTAGTAAGGCTATTTTCCGTTTGCCAATGCACAAAACCAACTATGGCTACCATGAACCTTTAACGAGATTGATGAGGATGACTAACAGATTGCAGGAAAGAGATAACTTTACGCTATTTTGCAATAACAGCAGGACGTTTGCTAAACGTCTTCGCATAATAAACCTGAGCGAAGTTAGTTACTAATTCTTCAATGTTTACTTATATTTTAAATTTTGTTTATATAATTTTGTATAATTTTCTCAGATTTGTATTATTTTTAGAGATATTTTTTGTATTATAAAGGGAAATTCCCGTAAATAAATATATTATTATCATTATTGATTATTCCTTGATCAGTGAAAAAACACAGGTACGTGAAATATCACCCATCCTTAAATATAATGAATTTATCTACAATTATCAGCCACAAAACTATTCAATTATCAATAAGTTTAGTGCTGAGGACAGGGGCGGCTCGTTATATAAAGCCAAGAAGTTTCAAGCTTAACAAGAATTTTTAATTAACTCTTAAAACACTTTTTCGCCAGTTATTTTGGTCTAGGAAGATAAATCGTTTTTTTCTTTCTAAAAAAATGATGGGGGGGAGGGTATATTGTATAAGTGGCTCTACCATCAATATGTTCCGATAGCACTGTGTCAATTTGAATGTAAATAATTAAATTTTCAAATCGTAATAGCTAGATACACCATCAGGGCAACATCTATTATCTTAACATTCGACAATTTTCTTGACTGAGTGGAGAAATCCACAGACAATAAGAAACCATAAACTAGCGATAATTATAACAATATCATTGATAAACATTGAAATATTTTTTCCCCGTGCGACAACCGAGCACCAGTTTCAATCTTATTAGATCTCATCAGGTCAGTATAGACGCTGACAGAGAAACGGTTTTTCACTATGGAGTTGTAACCCCAAGTATTCGTAATAGATAGATACATCATTAGGGCGACTTCTATTGTCGTAACGTTGCACAAATTGTTTAATTGAAACAATATTTAAAAAAATCGTAAATGCAAAAAATCGCGAATATTTCGTTTTGTAGCAAAAAGTTACGTATTATATCTAATTGAAATGATACATATTCTTGATAATAAGTTACTTTTTGGTGTCTTATTACTAAAATAGTAAACACGCAACCCCCAAGATATGTACTTGAGGGGGCGACCAACTCATCATTTGCACGCGGGCGGCCAAGGGTACAGGATCGGCCCTGTTGGCGTTGGAGTGTAAAATGTTTTAGAGTGACGCGATGCTAGCCTTGATATATAAAAGTTAACTTTTGCTAGAAGATCCGGACGATCTACCGCTTTATGAGTTGACTTGTCCATGTTGATTCTATTGTAACCCAACTGGGATTTAAGAACACGTAGCTGAGATCAAGAAAAAGATCTTTACTCTAGACACCACCAAACCACCATAGATTTGTACATAAGGTTGCATCCAATACGTTACGACCGTAACAAAAAAAAACTTAATTGTGTGTAGAGTACACTTGAATAGAGAACCCCAGGCTGCGCGAAATTGTAACGGTCGCTTGTTGTCAGTGGTGTGCGTATTTTAAGTAAATATACTATTCGGGAGGGCAGAAAATAATAAGCGCTAAAAACATTTTTATTTATTTCTTAACTGAACCAACAAGTTTTTATGTCATATGATTTGCGTGTGTATGAGTGAGCTTGTAACTACACCGACACTAAAAGACAAATTAGTGTCAAGATAAAAGATTGAAAACGTGTATACGTCAGCGGGGTTAAAAGTTATTTATGTTGATGCAAATTCCCCAAATAAGAATCCCCCCATACATTCGAAACTTATCGCCCTTAACCACACCCACGCCCTCATCAACCATCTCCCCGGCAGAACGGCATTTCGGGAGCGTAACTTTGTTGTTTCTTTTTTCTGTTCGCCTCCACCCCCCTCGACCCGCATTCTAGTACTTCTCTACCCATAACCCGGAAGTGTCACTCACAAATCCCGCGATCCTTCAGCGCGCTGGATATCCTCGCGCGTTATTCTCCGGCAAAGAGAGAGGGAATTTATCTTTCACGAGGCATCTGAATGGGGAAGTGACTTTGTCTACGAGCGATGGGAATATTAGGGCGGTATAAATCATTGGGGGGCGCTGTTTGGCGGGAATAAATATTTGGCGGCGGAATTGAGTCCGCCATAACTCACCGGCAATCAAACCCACAAAAAAATATAAACGAAATAAATTGTATCGCGATATAATAGTGAGGGGGTGGGTGGCATTGGGCACCCCCGCATAGAAATTCTGCGTTGCGTATCGATTCAATTCGTCAAATGAGATTTGGTGCGAGGGAAATGAGAAACGTTGTGGTCCCAACAAGACGGTACAGCAACATGTATTGTTAGTTTATGAACATGTTTACATAAACTAAATTCAAGGTTAGGTTTACTCGATGTATCAAGAACCGTGGTGGATGGGGAAATCTGCAGGGGTGATGTTAAAGCTCGATGCATGACAACCATTCTCCTTTGTTGTTTTTTTTATACCTGTGGCATTGTATTTTCTTAGTTTATCTTTTGTCAAAGCAACGATAAACCGTTTGATACTACTCTTATCAATTAATTAACAATTGTAAAACCCTCGCTTGTGTTCCAAGGATTGGAGGGTAGGATAGAGCCCACCCACCCCCCTCGTTTCCACTTAAACTTAACCAAAAAAAAACACTTTGATTAAAGAAACTTCCGAGTCAAATCACTAAAGTTTCAAAACTTGCAAAAACGCTAAAAAAAGATTCTGGGTTAAGTTAAAGTGGAAACGAAGGGTGGTGGGCGGGCCCTGTCCTACTCTCCAACCTGTTAAACACGCCCCAAAGTTTCTACAATTTTTTTTTGTCGAAGCAACTGTAAACCGTTTGATACTTCTCTTATCAAATAATTAACAATTGTAAAACCCTTGCTTGTGTTCCAAGGATTGGAGGGTAGGATAGGGCCCACCCGTCCCCCTCGTTTCCACTTAAACTTAACCAAAAAAATACGCTTTGATTAAAGAAACTTCTCAGTCGAATCACTGAAGTTTCAAAAGTTGTAAAACCACCAAGAAAAAGATTCTGGGTTAAGTTAAAGTGGAAACGAGGGGTAGTGGGTGGGCCCTGTGCTACTCTCCAACTTGTTAAACACGCCCCAAAGTTTCTACAAATAATTTTTTTTGTCGAAGCAACTGTAAACCGTTTGATACTTCTCTTATCAATTAATTAACAATTGTAAAACCCTTGCTTGTGTTACAAGGATTGTTGGGAGTGATTAAACCTCACTCATTGCAGACGCATGAAATAAAATTAATAAAGAGGAAAAATAGCCTGAATATCTTGAGATTGTTAGAAGCGTTACTACCCATAATTCATAATTAAAAGAATTACATGATGATTTTTTATCCAATTTAAAGAGAATTATATTGCATATGTTGCATATCAAAATGCATATTGAGCTAATCAAGCAATAGAAACATAAAAAGAAGCTTCAGAATTTCTAGAAAGAAATTCTTCTGTCGAAGCAACTATAAACGTTTTGATACTTCTAACAATTGTAAAACCCTTGTTTGTGTTCCAAGGATTGGAGTGTAGGATATCCAACCCCTTCGTTTTCGCTTAAACTTAACCAAAAAAAAACCTTTGATTAAACAAACTTCTCAGTCAAATCACTGAAGTTTCAAAATTTGTAAAACCATCAATAAAGAGATTCTGGGTTAAGTTAAAGTGGAAACGGATGGTGGTGGGTGGGCCCTGCCCTACTCTCTAACCTAAACAATAAACAAATTGATACTTCTCTTATGAATTAATTAACAATTGTAAAACCCTCGTTTGTGTTCAAGGATTGGAGGGTAGGATAGGGCCCACCCACCCCCCTCGTTTCCACTTAAACTTAACCAAAAAAAAAGCTTTGATTTAAGAAACTTCTCAGTCAAATCACTGAAATTTCAAAAGTTGTAAAACCACCAATAAAAAGATTCTTGGTTAAGTTAAAGTGGAAACGAAGGGTGGTGAGCGGGCCCTGTCCTACTCTCCAACCTAGATCTAATATGTGCAGTGCTAATGCTAATGTTCTATTTTGTTTTCTGTTTTAGTTTAATGAAATTTAGTCTTTTCTTTAGGTGTTTATTTTTAAAAGATATATTTTACAAGAGAAAAAGCATTAAAACAATAATTTAAAAAAATTGATAACTCGGAAAAAATAATACATTTTCAAAAATGTAAGTTAGTATTAAAGGTAGATGTTCTGTGAATACGCTAAAGGAACTCATCATATCAGTAGTTATTTTCTTTTCGATTTTCGTTCTGTTTAAGCGTTCGACAACTTAAAACATTAATTATCAAAAATTCATAACTTGCGGAAAAAAGTGACACATTAAAAAAAAAAAGTTAATTTTAAAGGTAGATGTTCTGGGAATACGTTATATAGTATTACGTACTCGGTAAAATTTCGCGCCCAAGATATAGGCAATTATCATTTTCTATTAGACCATTCTAAAACTCTGACGCGAGGCATTTATCCCCTTAACTACAACCTAATTTGGGTGTGCCGATTCCATATATGACGTAATATTTGCTCCCTAAACTACCGTTTTTATGCAATTCAACAATGAACATTTTGCAAAATTTTCATGTTTATTATACATATTACATGCATAACAAGTCATAAATCGCATATGAGCGTAGAAATATAGTTATATTATGAGCACAGAATGAAGGTTAATTCAGCTATGTTCTATGCTTGCAAAAATTTGCGCTTGTAGCTCTTGAGTTTGTGCACTCTGATTTTATACTCCAGCAGGAATCCACCATTATATTCCTGTCCCATCGCCCTAAATAGAGCTCTTCCGCGATCATTATGTCTTGGTGGAAGCGTTTACCTTGTTCTCACTTACAGCCCCAAAGTTTTCTGTGAATTTATCAAGGTGACTGTTCAAGAAATCGACCTTGATACTCATGTTGCACCCCAGTTCGAGGAAAGACAACAAAGTTCCATTAACCAGAAGCTCTTAGTTTACACATAAGTTACACGTCTTATGATTGTTTTTCTTTCAGCGCGTCCGAGAAGAAATGTGTGTTTTCGGGGCAAAGAATGTGAATTATTTCGGGATATTTATGCGGCAACTAATGATGCGCCCGAACACGCTAGCTCGTCACCTGTTCAAAATATCGACAAAAGGAAAACAAGAGGTTATTTGTGAGGTTTCTTGCTACAAAAGTGTGGTGAACTAAATCTTAAAAAACAGAAAAATGAGGCGAAAATTTTAGATGTCGAAATTGGCCTATCGCCTATGATTGGACAGCTACCCCTTGGCACCTGTGCAAAATATTAAAAAAAAAAACGGATAAGGTTATTTGTGAAATATTTCGCTCAAAACATAGGCCAACCCCATCACTCTGGCGTTATTCATTGACGAGCAATTAAATAAATTCAACACCCAACTACGTAAATAATGACAAATCAAAATGTCAAATTGCATGATAACCGTAGCTTGCAGAAGAAAACTGATTTCAGATTTGAAATCAGCATTGCTAAAATACTCAGAATCAGTTGAAAAATCTCGAGCAACAGGAAATATATATTTTTTTTGTTGCCCAGTGTAATCAATCCACCATCCTGACTATTTCTCGAAGTGAAGTCGTTTTTAAGATGGTTGCTAAGATCTCATCTTCAATGTTATGGACGATATCTTCATTAGTTTTTATTTGTTTGTACCGAGGACATTTGAAGGGATTGCGAGTTTAGAAAAGAGCGTTGGCTAAGGAGAGGTAATTCTTATCATTAGGTCACGCATGATTGTAACTTAAGAACGAAAAATGGCCGGCCAGTGTTGCCAATATACAACATGAAAACTTGTCCAGATCCCAACATCTGCCATTTCCACGTATGATCAGAATTTTTGGTGAATTTTTAAATACTAATGATTTGCCTTATTACGCAAATATTATTGTTATTAGTCGAAGTAATGCCAATATTCAAGACTAACTTTGCGGAAATTAACTATTGAATGGAGTATACCTGCTAGCACTCAATTCGCTGATCATTGGATCATTGAACATAAATTTAGAAATAAAATTATCAGTCGGTAATGTAGAACTTCTCAATGTCGCTCCACGAACGCGCATTATAAACTAATGGCTTAATCCAAATTATGCAGGGAACCTAATTGTAACAGAATAATAGTAGCAGCCATTGTATTCGTTAGGCTCTGCTTAAACCTTTCACTTTTTGGAAGCAGTACTCCAGAAGCTGAAACATTGTTTTTCTGGATAATGTGTAGGTATACTGTAACTCAGTGGCGGCTCGTGGAACATGTTGATGGTAGAGCCAATTATACACAATAGACCCCCCTCTTTTGAAGAAACAAACAGCCATTTATCTTCCTGGACCAATCGAATATTTTGACCAAAAAAATTTAGAACAAAACAGCCTAAGATCAAAATCCTGGTTTACAAATAAAATGCAGACAAAAAAATTGAAAATAGCAGCAAAAGAAAAATAATTTGCCATTTTCAGCCCCAAAAATTACTCTTTTTAGCTCAAAATAAGTTCCAACGAGAAATTCGAAAATAATAGCAAAAATAAAAATAAAAAAAATTCGCACAATAAAATCAATAATTCAAGTTAAGAAAATCTATAATATGGAACAAACATTAAAAAAATCTAAAATTCGTACCCAAAAATCAAAGTGGCAGACCAAAAAATCAAAATTTTTAACAAACGAATCGAAAATTTAAGTCGAAATAAAGAAAATTTCGGCCAAAAGACCAAAAATTGAAACCAAAACAATCGAAAATACAAAATATATGCCGAAAAAGTAGGGCCCGAGAAGGTGACAATTTAGAAAAAACATCGAAAACTCGAGCGCAAAGATAAAAAATCAAAAATTTCTACAAACCAATCGAAATTTTTCGTTAAAATAAAAATTATTTAGACCAAAAAATAAAGAAATCTACAATATAAATATAAAACGGTAAAAATTTAGACAAAATATCGAAAACGGATAAAAATTGCAAACAAAAAAAATCGAAAATTTCTAAAAAACCAATCGAATATTTTGGTCAAAATAAAAAAAATAAAAAGAATTAGAACAAAAAAAATCTTAAATACAGAAATCTAAAATATGGGCCAAAGAATCAAAAAGACAAAAAAATAAAAATTTAGGTAGAAGGAAAATAATTTGCCAAAAATAAGTTTCTGATCAGAAATTCGAAAATAATAGCAAAAAATTTAAAAAAAAACTCACAAAATGGAATCAATAATCCAAGTTAAAAAATCTAAAATATAGAATAAAAAATAGACTAAAAATCTAAAATATACGATACAAAATTTAGACCAAATATCTAAAATTTTGGTATAAAAATAAAAATAGTGGACCAAGGAAAGAAAAATTTTATCAGACAAATAAAGAAAATTTCAGGCAAAAGATAAAAGAAAATAAAAATCTACAATGTTGGCCAAAAAGTCGAAAATTTAGACAAAATATCGAAAACTCGGGCCTAAAGATAATAAATGCAGACTAAACGAAAAATCAAAAATGCGGACCAAAAAGTCGAAAATTTAGGTCAAAAGACTAAAAAAAAAATTGTGTTGTTGGCCAGAAAGTCGAAAATTTAGACACTGCATAGAAAATTATGTCCTAAAGATAATAAATTCAGGCTAAAAAATCAAAAACAAAACTCGAAAATACCGGAAAAATAAAAAAAAATCTCGCATATAAATCAATAATAGGTTATAGATATTTTAATCAAAATCAAATCAAAAATTTGGAATTAGGATTAAAATTTCGGCGCGAAAAATCAAAAATGCGGACCAAAGAATCAAAAATTTTAACAATTAAATCGAAAATTTAGGTCAAAATAAATAATGTTTGGGCCAATTAATCAAAAATTTAGATTAAAAAATCGAATATACAGGTCAAAAATCTCGAAAAATTAAAAAATCGGACCAAAAAAATCAAAAATTTAAACAATTAAATCGAAAAATTATGTCAAAATAAAGAATATTTAGGTCAAAAGATAAAAAAAATTAGACCCAAACGAATAGAAGATACAGGTCAGAAATCGAAAACATAAAAATTCGGCGGGAAAATCAAAAATTCGGGTCAAAAAGTCGAAAATTTAAACAATTAAATCGCAAATTTAGGTCAAAATAAAGGATATTTACGACAAAAGTTAAAATATTGTGACCAAAAATATCGAAAGAACAGATAAAAAATTTAAAATTTCGCCGGGAAAAATAAAAAATGCGGGCCAAATAGTCGAAAATTTAGACAATTCAATCGAAAATTTAGGTCAAAATAAAGAATATTTAGGCCAAATATTCAAAAATTTAGACAAAAAAAAATCGAAAATACAGGCTTAATAATAAAAAATGCAGAATATTCAAGTAAGAAAATGGTTTAAATTATTATTATAATAATTATTATAATTAGTCTCAAAAATCAGTTTTTTTTAATAGCAATAGCATTTTCCAAATTTTTTTTAATAGTAAAATATATTTTTTTAATTTTCGCTTTAATTGTTCAAAAATGAGAAACTAATTTGAAAAAGAATTCAAATAAAACCATTAACTTTGTTGGGATCAGCATATTGTTTCACCTTTTGTGTCGGCAGTTTTGACAACATTAGATTTTGTAGATACATTTTAAATAATTCAAATAAAACAATTCATTTGGTTAGTATGACTCTCAGTAGCGGCTCGTGGAACATGTTGATGGAGCTTATACAATATGGAGAGGCCCCCGCCTCCGTTTTTGAAGAAAGAAAGAACGATTCATCTTCATGGTGCAAGGTTATTTTGAGTTGTAAAGTAAAGATTCATAATTTCAAACAGCCGAATTGAAACAAGCTGAAAATATGATTTATGTGTACTTTCGATTTATCGTGCGTTTACATTTTGTACCAGACATGCACACCATTCTTCGTCCACGTAACCTCACCATCAAACAATACACACGGAAAACGAAACAAAAGTTTCATTAAAGTTATGCAGGCGTTGTTTAACATTTAAACTGGCGAAAAAGTGTTTTATGAATTAATTAAAAATTCTTGCTGAGCTTGAAACTACAGGTAGTGCCATGGCTCCTTGGCTCTATATAACGAGCCGCCCCTGCTGTAACTTACTTTTGAAATCAACAGGATTTGAAAAATGAAAGTGCAATTGTTGTATTTGTCGATGACGCCTAAAGTCATCAGGCCCACTCACCATAGAATTTACATTACACCTTTAGACGTCATCAGCACTCAATACGTTAACTGGCCAGAGAACACGACGTTATACACCGGGTGTTGAATTGGTTTGGTATACCTAGGAATTTAACATATAAAACCGCATTTATGCAATTTTCTGCTTCCTCGATTATTTTTAGAGAAAAAGTCAAGTATGTGTCTTGTTCTTGCTAATCGTGACAAGTAAAATTCCACCAAAAACCGGTTAACAATAACGCTCATTGTTTAACTGTTTTAGTAGTTAGAGTTAAAGTAGAAAAATAACTAGTATACCATCAAATCGGAGAAACTAGCACGATGGCCACATCACCATTTTTATGACACGTGATCGTAAAGTGGAATTTACGTCAGCATAAAACCGGCGAGAGATATTAAGAAATAATTTGTGCCGATATTAAAGGACGTTTTAATCAAATACCGAGGAGTGAGAGAGAGGACGAGGGATCATGAAAAATATTACTTTAATGTGGGAAACCTGCTGTTGACAAGATTTATACAGAGGTCCTTTCGCCATTCGTCGTTCCGGAAATGTGGCGTTAAATTAAATATGATATTGATTTTAAAAAATGCATGAAATAAGTCAAAGGTATTTACGGTCTGGGATGCTACCAACTGCACCACGTAGGCCACACAGTTTCGGTCCCACCATAGCTAGCATCCCAGACCGAGGATCTGGAGGTTGCAGGTTCGATCCTTGTCGGAGGCATGTTCACACTTTTGATTCAGCTATATACGAAGAATCTTCGTCTTCATTATTTATTTACAAATAATGTAAATACCATTATACTTATAAGTTCGCAATCGGAAAAATCATCATTTTTTTTTATTGCTATCGGTGACTTAAACTGTGATTAAGCGAATCTTTCTTTCAAAGAAATTATGCTATTTCTTAATCACTGAAAGAAAATTTAAAAAAATGTATACAACAAATTACAGCACTTGAAAGTCGATTTCGCGTTTTGGTGAAAAATACTATTAGTGACTTAATTGCCACTACACTAAATTTGCGTTATATTTTTAGAAAATTACGCTAAAATGATCCTATTTCCTGATCACGGCAAGAAAACTGAAATATTTTGTCTATACAAAAAATTATAGCACCTGAAATTCGATTTCGCGTTTTTTTGAAAATTGATATTAGTGACTTAAACTGTGATTAAGCTGTTAGCAGTTACTGCAGTTGTGCGAATCTTACTGTTAATCACGCAGAAAGTATCCTCTTTCTTAATCTAGGAAATAAAATTAAAATATTTTATCTATACAAAAAAATACAGCACTTTAAAGTCGATTATCGTGTTTTTTGAAAATTGGTATTAGTGACTATGATTAAGCAGTTACGCGAATTTTACTGATAATCATGCAGAAATATTATCCTTTCTTAATCAGGGAACGAAAATTGAAATATTTTGTCTATACAAAAAACTACAGCACCTGAACGTCGATTTCGCGTTTTCTGAAAATTGCTTTTAATGACTTAAACCGTGATTACGAAGTTATCAGTTACTGCAGCTGCGTGAATCTTACTGTGAATCACGCAGAAATTATCCTCTATCTTAATCATGGAAATAAAATTGAAATATTTTGTCTATACAAAAAACTACAGCACCTGAACGTCGATTTCGCGTTTTCTGAAAATTGCTTTTAATGACTTAAACTGTGATTACGAAGTTATCAGTTACTGCAGCTGCGTGAATCTTACTGTTAATCACGCAGAAAGTATCCTCTTTCTTAATAAAGGAAAGAAAATTGAAATATTTTCTCTATACAAAAAATTACCACACTTGAAAGTCGATTTTGCGTTTTTTGAAAATTGCTATTAGTGACTATGATTAAGCAGTTACGCAAATCTTACTGGTAATCACGCTGAAATATTATCCTTTCTTAATCAGGGAAAGAAAATTGAAATATTTTGTCTATACAAAAAACTACAGCACCTGAAAGTAGATTTCGCGTTTTCTGAAAATTGCTTTTAATGACTTAAACTGTGATTGCTAAGTTATCAGTTACTGCAGCTGAGTGAATCTTACTGTTAGTCACGCAGAAATTATCCTCTTTCTTAATCAGGGAAAGAAAATTGAAATATTTTCTCTATACAAAAAATTACCAGACTTGAAAGTCGATTTTGCGTTACTGTGAAAAAATGCTATTAGTGACTTAATTGCCACTACACTGCTATCAGTTATTGAAATTGCATTATCCTTTTGGAAAATTAAGCTGAAGTAATACTATTTCCCGATAACGGCAAGAAATTTGAAATATTTTGACTATACAAAAAAATTACAGTTTTTTAAAAAATGCTATTAGTGACTTAAACTGTGATTAAGCTGTTAGCATTTACTGCAGTTGGGCGAATCGTACTGTTAATTACGCAGAAATTATCCTCTTTCATGTAAAGAAAATTGAAATATTTTGTCGATACAAAAAACTACAGCACTTGAAAATCGATTTCGCGTTTTTGTAAAAATTGCTATTAGCGATTTAAACTGACGCCAAGCTGTTAAAGCTATTGTAGTTGCACGAAACGGAAAATCACGCGAAAATTATCCTCTTTCTTAACCACGAAAAAAAAAATTGAAGTATTTCGAATTTACGAAATATCACTTCAAAGTTGATACAGTGATTTTATTAAAATTGTAGGGACTTAAACTGTCGTCAAGCTTTTATGAGTTGTTGTAAATTCCAAAATTTCGCGAAAAATCACTTCCATTTTCTTGCCGTGGCCAGGAATTAGGATCATTTCAGCGTAATTTTCTAAAAGAATAACGCAATTTCAATAACAGATAGCAGTGTAGTGACAATTAAGTCACTAATAGCATTTTTCACAGAAACGCGAATTGTATAGAGAAAATAAATACAAAATAGATTTCTGTTATTCTAGGTATGTAAATATGTAGAAAATCTGAATTATCTATTTTCTATTAGCATTGTAACTAGTTTTTTCTAGGCTAAAGTTTGATGTATGTGAAATTGTGTTCTTTATGTAAAATTGTGAAATGTAAAAATGTAAGAAACGTAACTGGTGACGAACGGCGGCTCCGCTGCGCTACGCCGTCGTCCATGCGGGGCCCATCAAAATTAAGCGATTGAATTGCGATACGTCATCAATGAAAAACATATTTTTTTTCTAAATTAACTTTAATTTTTCCTTTTTTTTATTTTTCATTTTTCATTTTCAAGTTTTAATTTTCAATTTTTCATTTTTCACTTATAATTTTTTCATTTTTCATGTTTTGTTTTTGTTTTTTTATTTTTTTTTGAAAGCCAGTTGTATCCTCTGCGATCCTTGAAAATTTGAAAGAAGAAAAACGAACCCAGGGGTGCAAATGAAGCGTACGGGTAGTTAAAAAAATTTTGGCAAAATATCTTCTGCCATCCCTGAAAGTTTCAGCTTTTCGACTTTAAAAGAAAAAAATTCGTCCTTAAAAGAAGAAAAACGAACCCAGAGGGTGCAAACGGCGCATAGGGGTGGTTCCAAAATTTTTGAAAAAATTCCCAATGAAAGCCAGTTATCCCTTTTGCCATCCCTGAAGGTTTCAGCTTTTCCACTTGAAAAGAAAAAAATACGTCCTTAAAATAAGAAAAAAAAAATGTTTTTACCCGGTTTAAAAAAAATCATATCTCGGAACGGGGCAAAAATTCAAAAAAGTGGCTCGATCAATTTTAGATATTTTTTTTAAGATTATTTTAAGACATACCGGGATCATCCAGCTCCGGCGATTACGGAGAAGTTATTTTAATTTTTTTTTTATTTTTTTTTTTTTGAAAGCCAGTTGTATCCTCTGCGATCCTTGAAAATTTGAAAGAAGAAAAACGAACCCAGGGGTGCAAATGAAGCGTAGGGGTAGTTCAAAAAATGTTGGCAAAATGTCTTCTGCCACCCCTGAAAGTTTCAGCTTTTCGACTTTAAAAGAAAGAAATTCGTCCTTAAAAGAAGAAAAACGAACCCAGGGGTGCAAATGCACCGTAGGGTTAGTTCCAAAAATTTTGAAAAATTATCTTCTGCCATCCCTGGAAATTTCAGCTTTTCGACTTTAAATGAAAAAAATATGTCCTTAAAAGAAGAAAAATGAACCCAGAGGGTGCAAACGGCGCGTAGGGGTGGTTCCAAAAATTTTGAAAAAATTCCCAATGAAAGCCAGTTATCCCTTTTGCCATCCCTGAAGGTTTCAGCTTTTCCACTTGAAAAGAAAAATTTACGTCCTTAAAAGAAGAAAAAAAAATTTTTACCCGGTTTTTAAAAAATCATATCTCGGAAACGGGGCAAAAATTCAAAAAAGTGGCTCGATCAATTTTAGATATTTTCTTTAAGATTATTTTAAGACCTACCGGGATCGTCCAGCTCCGGCGGTTACGGAGGAGTTATTTTGTTTTTGAAAACGTGCAAAAATCGAAAATCTGCGTTTAACAAATCCCCCCCCCCCGGGGGGGGTGGGGGTGAAACGAAACGACTGGACCGGTTTTAAAAGCTTGCCCGGTTATCTGGGCGTCGATCTGCGCGCAAAAACTAACAAAATTTTACCGAATAAGGCCCCGATAAGGGGTGAGGTTTAACCCTACCCCCCCTTTTTAAGGGCAATTTTCAAAATCCTCCTTTAGTGGTAATGCATTAAACCATCTAATCATTGGAGACACGTGAATTTTGCAAAAATGCACGTGTAAATTATATTTTCTTATAAGAGAAATTAAACTAGAATATGTACGAAAAATTGCAGTTGAAAACCTCTAAAGCGATTTTCTGAAATTTGTCGGTGAAACGTTAAACTGTCGTCACGGTGTTATTAATCGTTGCAGTTGTGTTCATTTTGCGTTAAAAAAACTTAAAATTTGCAAGTTCTGCAAGTTTAACTATATTTTTTTCTGAAAACGCGGAATTAATTTTTAATTGCTGCCAAACTTTACCGATTTGGTCAAACGTATAGGTGCTACGTGAAAATATCTATATCACGTGGAAAAATTTACGGTAATACTAGGAATATTAAATAAATTCAACTGCATTTAATGACATTTGCATTTTCTCAAGAACTGCAATCACCTAGAAAACTAATTGCAAAACAATTTTCTACAATTGCACGAACTCAATACTTTTAGGAGCTCCTTCAAAACATCTCGCCAACTTGGAATAAATCACATTCTTCCTTAACTTGTCATCAAACATTTCAATAAATTTATTCAAAATCATTTCTGAACGCATATTATTAAAATGTGACTTCATATTCACTATTAGCAATGATTAATGACTTCCAAACATTGAATTCTGTACAAATCGAATATTTTACAAAGGTTCATATTGAGTCCGCCATTTTTATTTTCGAAATATTTTTTTCTTATTTGTAAGTAGCGATCTCGAAAATCTCAATGCAGGAGATTAAAAAAAATGATTACGCATTTCAGAACTGTTTTTGTGCCATATTAGAGCCGCTCTTTTTTATTTAATTTTACTTTTGATTGATAGTTATCCCTATATAAATTTTCATAAGAATTAATGAACACCATGTTTTCGGTATTTGGGACCACTGTAGCGATAAAATTGAAAAGTTCACTGTCTTTTAACCACAACTAATTATTGTAAGAAATATTGTGTAACGTGAGGGGATTGAAATTATATAAATCAATACAAAAAATCACGACTTTAGTTTATCCTCTATTTGATTATTCAATTTGAATTTAGGAATACGATTTGTATTTTGTAATCAAGATACTCGAAGGGAGAATAATAACGAACATTATATTCCCTTTGTTTGTAGCTGTCGCTTTCCTTTCTCGCATCCGAGATTATTCACATCGTGTCTTCAGTTTGGACGCGTAATATGTGTAAAGTCTTTAGTGTTCGCATCGTTTGGGCCATAATTTATCATTCGAGTGGCTAATTAAGCCCCGCTTTGGGAGAAATTAACTCGAAACTGGGCTCTGCTCTTTCTGACGGAAAGCCGGCGCGTTTGCCCCAGATTTTTCCGAATTTTCCGAGTCCCATCATCCCCCCAAAACACATAATCAGCTCGTTTCGCATAAAACATGCACGAGATTCCCATTTCAGAATGTTCACGCCGTGGCCGGATCAAAATGCATTTTTAAATTTTACGAACGTTCAGTAAAAGGAAAAACGTATCCTGCATATGACATATGATGAGGTGAATTCATTGGAATGAATTGCAGGAAAATTGCAAGGAAAGCTGAACTGATGAAAGCTTTACCCTTGCAAATTTTTGTGAATGTTTAAATTGTCAGTGGTATTTTTTTTTTATAAATAAACCAATTCAGTTTTAAACTAGTAGATTTACAACGTACATGTTCTCGTGTGTAGCAAATTTATTTCAATTAAAAAAATAAAAACGTGTTTAGTATTAAAAGCTATTGCCGGCGTAACTCGCGGCGAGTACGAAAATATATCGGGTCGCGAGCGGAAACAAAGCCTGCCCATGTCGGTGCTAATTTTGTAATTAATAATGTCCGTTTTAGGAATTTTTATTGTGCATCCGCCCCGTAACGAAAGGCGCGTTTCCATTGTGCATAAACTAATGAAAATTCGCCCTTTTCACTGTTACCCTAGCGCTGGGGACTTTGATATTTGCAAGGCTAATATTCACCTGAATAGTCGTTCAGTTTCGTCGTAATGTACAACTAATAATAGAAATATCTGTATTAATACACATTTTGTTCTTGTCAGCTAACCAAGCCTCAAATAATGGGTTAAAGTTACAATTAAAATTTAGGAATAGGAATGTGTATGTAAGCGAGCTTATCATTGAATGACAAGTCTGGTAATAAAAAAGTGAGATCGAAGACACATGAGAACCGCTGAAATATTAGCATACTTTGATCAATGGATCTTTGCGTCATAAATAGCTGAATCTAGCTCCGTCACTCTCTCTACGATAAGTAAAATTAGACGCAATCATATGTGTACGTATGTCGTCCAAGGCTACAAAACTCAGTCTTCGGTAATAACGCACACGCAAAGATCCATTGATCAAACCATAGCAACATCACACATGTTTGCCGATAAATCTCGCACCAATAAATTTTGGGCGAATGATGTTCGTTAACTTGCCTATAACACGTGGTTTTAACAGGATGGCGCAACCTGCTACACCGCGTCCGGCATTGCAGACGAATCTCGTTTTATTTACAAAGTTAGGTTATACATTTGAATACGTGTCCCACCCCCTGTGGATACTGATCCGACCTACATAATGGTGGCGTTAAAAAAATTATGTTTGTAAATTTCCGGTGGAATCCTTTGAAATTTTAAAACGTGCAAATATTTACAAGTTTATCGAATCTGGCCAAACTCAATATCGACGTGCATATCGCTGCAACGGCATTCCGGATAATGTGGTATTGAATTACTGCGGCAGACTACGGTACGGCAACCCCGGTATCTCTCTCCTATTGCGGGGAAAATGCGAGTTTGTTTAGGGCATCTCTCGACTGTTTCGGGAAATTGCTGCGATCCGGAAATATCTATTGGTTATAAACGAATTTAAGACATAATCAAATTCTCCAGCGTAAAAGTTTGTTTATCATACAGAGCATCAAAGTCTTCAATTTAATATTGCTTACTTGGTGCAGGTACATTGGAAATTCCTTTGGGAAAGATTTTTTACTACTAAAGTAATTAAAATATTACTTTGATTCAGCTGCAGATTTCAAAATCGCGATTTTGATGTTTAAAATTGCACACCTGCCGAACGCGTTGTCCGATTATGATGATTTAAACGTCAAAATTTGGCGAATTTAATGTTATTTTAAAACGGATTACAATATTTTCTCGTGAAATTAACACGAAATGGAAAATTGCTGTTTTAAAATTTCTAAGATTTTAAAAACGCGGTTTTGATTTTTTTTTAAATTGCACAACTGCCGCACGCATTGTTCGATTTTAACGATTTAAACGGGAAAATATGGCAAATTTTATGTAATTTTAGAACAGGTTAAGAATTTTTGTCTTGACATTAACACAAAATGCAAAATTGCATTTTTTAAATGTCCAACATTTTAACTTTTGAACTGTAAAATTCTTTCGTCAAAGTCTTATATTCATCCGAAAGATGTAAATAGAACCAAAAAAAGAAATTTCTTGTTCAATTGATTTTCGGGTTTCAGAGGATAACTCTTGAACGGATGACCAAATTTGGCAAATTCTTCCAGCAAAGTGTTGAACTCGTCGAATAGGTAAGACCAAAATTTGCCGTATAATAGTTTTCTGGTCTTTGAGGATAACTCTTGCACGGATAAACAGATATTTAAAATTCTTCCAGGAAAGTATTACACTCATCGTGTGTATTTAAAAAAATAAATTAATTGCTCAATTGTTCTGTGGTTTTGAGTAGATAGCTCTTGAACAAAATGGCCGATTTTAAAAATCCCTCCTAAAAACTATTGTACTTCGAATAATGTACAGGACCAAAAAAAAACATTAATCTTTTTTTTAGGATAACTTGTGCACGGATGTCCAAATTTGGGGAATTCTTTCAGCAAAGTGTTGTACTCGCCGAATAGATGCAGATAAGACACAAAAAATTAAATTCGTAGTTCAATTGTTTTCTGTTTTTTTTTATGATAACTCTTGAACGAAAGGACAGATTTTGCTAATTCTTTCGGTACTTGATAAGATCAAAAAATAATTTCCGTTTTTAAATCAAAAATAAGTTTCAAATTCTTAATTTAAGGAGATGTAGATAAGGTTACAAAATACCATTCGTCGTTTAATTGATTTCCGTGGAGATTGAATGCGGACTATTTTTCGTCTTTATTTTTTTTTTTAGTGCTTCTGCAACAAGTAAAGGTTTTTAATGATCGATTATTCTTTCTTCGAAAAGGAGGCGGTGAGATATATTGTGTATGCTAAGTGGCTCTACCATCAAAATTTTCCACGAGCCGCCACTGATGTTAACATGCCAATAACCAGTGTTGTCAGATTGGGTTTTTCCCCCAAAATGGGGTAAATTAAGGTTTTGGGGTGTATTTTGGGGAATTTCAATCAATAGGGTATTTTTTGGGGTGAGTATTTTATACGAGGGGTATTTTTGGGAAAATAAGTATGAATGAACATATTATTACATTTGCTAGAAATCATCATTATCAATAGTGCACAACCGTAAAGAAGTCAGCAATTTTCCTCAGCGATGAGGAATTCGTTTTACACCTTTGAGAATGTTACGAGAAACCTGTGAGATCATTTATAGAAGTTGTCCTAGGGATTCTATTATTGCCGTTTTCCAATGCAGCTATACAGAGTAAAATATTTATGGAGGTAGTAGTATGAATTAAAATAAACAAAGAATTCTTAATTAACATGGGTTATTAAAGTGAGGTTTCGGAGATATGGAATGTTATTTTTTTTCGCCTCCTTTTTTTATTCTGCAAAAACTTTTTCAAAACGCATTTTCTTATCATAGTTGACTGAAAATTGTAGGCGATAGGTTTTTAGGTCCTGTTGTTTCAAGAAAACCAATTAGCAGGCGCTGCTTACCTAAACTTTTTGCAGACCACAATGTATGATTTTTGGACGACATTCCTCAGAACCGCGGACAAAACATGTGGTTCCAGCATGATGGTACTTCAGCTCAATTTTCTATTGCCGTCAGAGAACTTTTCCACGTATATGAATAGGAAGTGGCGGACCTATATTATGGCCTGCAAGATCGCCTGATTTAAACCCTCTTGATTTCTTTCTTTGGGGATATTTGGAAACAGGCTCGTGGAACATGTTGATGGTAGAGCCACTTATACAATCCCTCCCCCCCCCCCTTCTTCTCTGAAGATAGAAAGAATGATTTATCTTCCTAGACTAAAGTAACTGGCAGAAAAAGTGTTTTCAGAATGAATTAAAAATTCTTGCTGAGCTTGAAACTACAGGTAGTGCCGTAGCTCCTTGGCTCTATATAAAGAGCTGCCCCTGGTCTATGGCAATCCTGTAAATAGCCTCGAGAAGCTGCAGCTAAGAATTAATCATAATTGCCAACAAATCCGATCCAATGAGGGTGAAAGTGATCGAATATCAAAGATGTCGTGCCACAGGGCACTTCGAACATCTTCTGTAACTCTATTCTTTGTTTTTCCTGGGAATGCCCCTTCTTTGTTGCACATAATCAATAAGTAATAAATAATTGCAAATAAATCTTTCAAACAAGAATAATGTTCCCTCTCTACGAAACCGTTAATTTGAGGACCCATGTTTATTAAAACATTTTTGTTTGTTTTGGTTCATAGTACTACCACCCTAAGTATTTTACAATATTTTTTAACGCCCTATAAACAGAGCATTTTCTATTGTATATATTGTTAAAAACAAAGAAATAAATAAACAACGTTTTACAAATCTGGAAGCTATTATAAGACTAAGGTATCATTTAACCAAACATTGATGTGATCATTTTGTGACCCCAATGAGATGCTGCACTTGAAATTCAAAAATATGTACGAGTATGCGTGCCGAAAAGAAGACGAAAATATTGCGGATGAAGAGGAATAAAGATAAAGAAGAATAAATTTTATATTTATACTACTTTAACTTTGTATATTATATATTTGCAGTAAATCCACTGTATTTACGTTTTCTTAAATACTGCGTATTTTTGGGAGCTTTTTATGAAATATTTGGGGAAAATTAAATTTACTCCTGGCAACACTGCCAATAACTTCTTAGCAATGACTTGTGTTAAGATACCTTTAATAACACTAGTGTTGTTAAGAAATTCTTGAAATACAAAACATTATAGCATAAAATTTCGCTTTTTGACATTTTTTAAATTAAAAAAAAATAGAAATAAGATGAAATAAACGACATACGTAACGTTATTCGTTTTTACATTGCCAGAAAAAAGCTTTTAAATTCTCGAGCTTCATAACGTTAGTTATATCGCAAATTACTATCATATTCTATTCGTCTGCTTTTAAGAAAAAAATCCTAATTATGCTGCAAATAATAAAATTATGTGTATAATTATCTAATTTATACAGGCTGGTACATCTAAGAAAAATCAGGCGTTTTCTGGCGATATCTTTAAATTTACGAATATGTACCGCGTGTCTTACGAAAAAGGCCCCAAGCTCTAGCGACTTTATTTTTGACTTAAATTGAAAAAAACACAAATATAATATTAAATCGCATCTCGATTGCTATAATCTGCTTGTAACAGTTTTTTTAGAGAGCAGCCGTCATGACATCATCGGTCATTTTTTGTAAATGGCACCAAAAAAAAAATTATTAAAACTTTTTTATAGAGAATTTTCTGTGCTATTCAACGATGTAATCATTTCACAGGCTTGCGCTACATTTTCTTTGAGAAAAACACAAAACCTAAACAACAAAAGTTGGTCATGGATTTTTTACTTTCTCCGTTACGAAGTACGAGAAAGTATTGTGATCGTGATTTTTTTTTCAAAAATTTTTTTTACGGAAATATCCGTTTTGGGGTCCCTAGATGCCATTTCAACAATTTCTGGAAAAAAATTTTTTGTGTCTGTGTGTGTGTGTGTGTGTGTGTGTCTGTATGTGTGTGTGTGTGTGTGTGTGTGTGTGTGTGTGTGTGTGTGTGTCTGTGCGCGCTGTATCTCAAAAACCAATAGAGCAATTGGTATGAAACTTTGAGCATAAGTCTTATTTGATAATCCGAAGAACTGAAAAGCTTTTGGTAAAATTTCGTAAACCGGAAGTGGGTGTTTACCTTAACCGTTTTTTGTTTTTTGCTAATATCTTCTTAAATATGAAAAATATCACAAAACATTTAAACAAATATTGAAGACAACAAATAAATGAACATCTTTTATTTGAAAAAAAAATTCATAAAATCATTGTTATTCGAGAAAAAAAATTATTATTCTTTCTTTCATTTCTGGTTTATAATTTTGAAACGATAATAGTAACAGCAAATTTATGTTAATAATAATTGTAGAGAATGCCAAAATGAACAACTTATAATGAATAAGTTTTTTTCGAAATCCCTTTAGTTTTTGAGTAAACTGAGTATTTGAATTTGAAGTATAATTTTTCCATCTTTCATAATTTTGACGTTTTAAACATCAGTTTCATTCGAGTTTACACAACGCTCGAAGTACATTTAAAATAGGATTTTAATTGAAAATAAACCCGTGAAAACGTAAATATAAAGTCGGAGAAAGTAACATGATGGCCACATCACCATTTTTTATTATTAAAAAGAAAGTAACTGGCAAGAAATAGAGTGCCATGAAATTTAGCAAAACAAAATCTGCCGATGTTAACCCTTTGCACTCGTCTTATTGTCGCCACAATACGTTTTGTCACAGTACTCTCAAATATAAATATGAGTGCAAAGGGTTAATAGCTTGATAAACTTTTACTTTCTTTTTAATAATAAAATAATCCATGTCAATTTTTTTCTAACTTTGGTTTTGCGTTTTTCTCAAAGAAAATGTAATGCAAGCCTAGTTGAAAAGCACAGAATTTTTTTTATAAAAAAGTTTCAATAATTTTTTTTGTGATATTTAAAAAAATGGCCGAAGGCGTCATGACGTCAAGATGGCCGCTCTCTAAAAAAATCTGTAACAAGCAGATTATAGCAATCGAGATGCGATTTGATATATACATATATATTTTTTTATTTAAGTCAAAAATAAAGTCGCTAGAGGTTGGGGCCTTCTCGTGAGACACACGGTATATTTAATATACTCCCTCTAAGCTTCAAAATTGCCGAGTTTAAATTATCTGATTGTGTTTCGTTTCAAAGTTATAATATTTATTTCTGAAATTTTAAACATAAGCAGAATAAGTTAATAACTTAAATGCAATCTACTCGTAATTTTAATACTTCTGACGGCAAGTGATAATAAATGCTCAATACATTATTATACAGAGTGGTGATAAAGTTTCGCACAAAATTTATAATTGCTCTATTAAATGTTTCTAAAAAAATTGCTCGAACAAGTCGATTTTTGTTCATTATTGCGCAGCACTTCTTGGCGCCCCCAAAAATATTTTGACGTCACTAGTGTTTGACATGTGACGTCATCGGCAATTTTTTAAACAGAATTCGTATCTTTTTATTTAGCACATTTTGCAGAGCTCTTAATTCTCTTTACAGTCAGATCATTTTTTGCAAAAATATTTAACCTTGTATGTGCACTAAATCAATAAGCATGTACAGATCTTCAAAGTCAAACTGGCTATTGGGGGGAGGCGGGCCACGCACCAAAAATCCAAGCGAGAGGAACATACACTTGCCTGAGTACTATAGGAGATAAAATTGGGTGGTTTATTACCAGTGTATATAAGGCGGACGTTCGGCTTGTAGGCTTGCCGTCAGACGCGTGCGTGCCTCCCGCACACCGTTTTCAACAGATTATAATAATTTTTGTCATTGATTGTCCCAAACTAACGCACTCTGTATTATGCCGATGAACTTCCATCACCCTACGCCCACCCATTTGGCACGGCGTAACTAGCCAATTTAATATTGAACCATTATAAGTGCGCATGGTATACTTTTAGAAATCGCGCAAATATAAAATTTTCATACGATATTGAGAACTATGGGGAAGATTATGAAATTTTCGTGACCTTGAGAAATCAAAAAAAAAACCTCTTCAGGGTGTCAAAGCTCCGGCCACCGCTGTAGCGAGGGGGAAGTGATATATGCGTAAGGGTGGGCCAGATCTTCTGAATTTCCTTTTGGACTGAGTTTGGGTTCTTCCTTACACGATTGTGATTTTTCCAAATACTTAATAGTATATTAAAAAACCAGTTCAATAAGCGCGATTTTTTCGGACGCGTCCAAGTTTAGAAAACGACGAGCGTAGCAAGTAGTTTTCTAATGGACAAGTGCGAAAAAAGGCCTTATGAACGAGTTTTTTACTGTATTTTTTTCTGTTTTGCCCCTTTTATTCCATTTCTGAATTAAAAAATCTCCCATACATTGTATGGTGGTTGGTAACACTGATAATTGACATTTCAATTTTAAATTAGTTTGCGATTTCCACACAGCACATAACCTCAAAACTATCTCGCCGAAAATTTAGCACAGGTTGACGGCTCTGAATGTCAATCAGAACTTATTGCAGAGAAATTGAAAATCAGTTGCGACTCGAATTCGTTTTCTCTTTGCTGCAATTACAAGAGCTTGAAGAGTAAAGTACGATAGTGAACAAATTTTCGAAATTTCTTCATTGTTCGAAACTGAAAAAAAATGAAAATTGACTTTTGATTACGAAAGTACCTTTATTAGTGATAAGAAAAAGAATTTTTATTTAGTTATGGCTGATTGCAAACTTTGTCAAAAATGGAGATTTATATCCCGAAATGTGGATTTCTGCGACTTACGGAGAAAATATTTTTTTCTGGGATGAAGGAGTGCCCGTAACTTTCTTTGACTTTTGATTATGAAAGTACCTTTATTAGTGATAAGAATAAGAATTTTTATTTGGTTATGGCTGATTGCAAACTTTGTCAAAAATGGAGATTTATATCCCGAAATGTGGATTTCTGCGACTTACGGAGAAATGATTTTTTTCTAGGTTGAAGGAGTGCCCGTAACACGTTTCTTTGACTTTTGATTATGAAAGTACCTTTATCAGTGATAAGAATAAGAATGTTTATTTAGTTATGGCTGATTGCAAACTTTGTCAAAAATCGAGATGTATATCCCGAAATGTGGATTTCTGCGACCTGCGGAGAAATTATTTTTTTCTGGGTTGAAGGAGTGCCCGTAACGTTTTTTTGACTTTTGATTATGAAAGTACCTTTATTAGTGATTGATTCTTTTTGTATCATTAATTTAGACCTTCTCTAATGGTATGGTTCACTTTTTGTTCGAATTGCTTTTCTTTTCTCCGAGATGAATTTTTAAAATCTATTGCTGGATCTATTGCTAACTTCACACCCGTTCAAGAGGATTATTTTAACCTTTACATTATTTCTGAGAGGCTAAAGAGGTGAACAATTCTAAAACATGGACATGTGAAGCATTAAAAATGATTGATTTTTTCCGGTTTTTTGCAATCTTTTGATTTACGGGTAGCCATTTTGTCAAACTACTGTAAAAAATAGTGCAGCAACCTGTTAAAGCCCAATTGTTGTCCTGATCGCGAACTTGGCTAATATAATCCTCTGGCTCCCTCCAAATTATCGAAAAGTGATAAAAATAGGTTGGGGGCCTCCCCCGAAAATGATGGGTGATGGGGGTAAAATGGGGTTCATATTCGGATTCAGGAAGTCATTTTACATAAAAATCAGCAGGAAAAGCTCATAACATTTTTCTTTTTTGCAAACCAGTGTTATTATTCGATGAAAACGGTGTTATAATGAAAGAGAAGAGATATTAAAAACGTAATCGTTTCGCCATCCTCAAACCCCTATAACTTTGATTTACACCCCTCGAGGGTTAACCACAATAAATATGAATAAGTTGCAACAGCCAATTTCCAATTACGCTTTTTTATTTCAATTCGGAAATTCCCCGTGTGCTCTCTGTGTACAGTGGATAATTGTCATTTCATCCCCCCGAGCACAAACGTTGCATGCATATGTACGCGTGGAGCAGACGAACGTTATTGATTAATACGGAGGGCGAAGGACTTGCAAATACAAGCAATAACAACGTTAATAATCCCACCCTCCCGGGGGTGTCTTTATTAAGTTCCCCCTTTTCTTCTTCTAGCGAACGCAAACGACGCCGTTGATTAATTGCGCGTGAATTCAATTTTTCGCGATAACATTTCCATAAGGATGTGCGTTATTAAATCTGGCGGATTTTAAAAGCCCGCGGGGGGGAAGCACGAGGGTGGTTTTCTGTGCGCGATGCTAGGGCGGCAACGTCGAGTTGGCGTTGTGAGGGTTGAATTAAGATGTTAAAAGCGGGGGCGATGCACGCTGGTGTAATCGATTGATGATAATGAAGAAGTCGATCGTATACAAACTTCAATAGTTATTATTATTATTAATTATCGCTGGACTCAAACATGACACCCGTTAGAATATGCTTAACATAATCTTAAATTAAATGATGTTAACCACTTCGCGCCCATGTAGCTTTGATTGGGCTATAGCATAATCCTGAAAAATAATGTTTTTCTTGTTGTTACCTTTTTCTATTTATGCAAGGAAATATGAAAAAAATATTCCATAGATGGCGCTAAAGGTGTAATTTTTTTTGTAAAATATTTTTGTTTTCATTTTTTTATTTATCGCCACATGCGGCGACCTGGGCGTGAAGAGGTTAATATAAAAGTACAGTATTACCGAGCACTCGAGACGTGTTGCGATACAGTTTGCGCAGAGTGAGAAAGTATTCGGCGAACGCGAGAGAACGCGACAACAAATTGCTTTTAAGATGGTCACTGCGCAACACGTCTCGAGCGCTTGATACAACTCTAAAGGTTTTTTTTTTGGTTTATTTGAGTTATATTATGAAGAAAATTGCCGCGAATTTTTTTGTTTTAAATTACAATACATAATTAAATTATGATTTTTAAAGTTGGAAATGTGAAGAAAATTTAAATGTTTATACAGTGTGGCACAAAAATAACTCTTTATATTAAAGTATACTTTTTTGCTTCTTTCAGAAGTATTTAAGAAATTCAATATGTATTACCTTAACTAATAGTGAAAAAATTAAGTTGCCTAATGAGCAATACAATACTTTCAGTATGAAGCTCACATCAAATTGTCGTGTTTTTTAAAATCGCTTTGCATTCCTACAAAGAACTCTTAGATCGTTATCGGTAAAACCCTCAGAAATTCAAAAGCGATTTAACCCGTTCAGGCTCGAGTCTTGGAGACCCTCGAAACCCGATTTCGGATCCTCGATGTGGGTCGTGACCCGAAAATTCTAGTAGGTAGCCTCCGGAATAATGCATGAAGGACCGCCGCGGATCGCTTGCAAGACGGGACGAGATAACAAAATAAAAATATGAAGAGGAAACGGACAAACGATCGACGAACGATGATAATACTATTTCACACGCAAACACATCCGTGATAAATATTTATGTGGTCATTCTCCAGATGCAGCCAGTGACAACATTTGATAAACATAAATAAAATGGCGTGCGGGGGGTGATTTACGCACACGTATACAATTCCTCGAGGGGGGAGAAAACGAGTTAAAATGTGACGTGTTTCCATAAAGATGGAAATTTGAGACGAGGCATTTTTTTTCTTTTTTTTTTTAGAAATCCACCGGAGAAACCGTTTTGACAATGGGGAGGAAGGCGGCGTCCTGAGACCTGGGATGCGATTGTAATGTAAATTTTTTGGAAAAAAATGCGAAACACCGGCGGAATTTAAACGAAGGATGTGATAATCTCCTAGAGACTTTCTGTATTCTTAAAAGAATTTCGTATTTTGAGAGAAAAAAAATGTGATCAAAATTTGCTGATGAACCTGCATAAATAATATGAAATAGGAAAACTACCGAAAAGATACATTTTGCTTAGTTATTCTCAGTGGCGGAACTTCAGGTTATACGCACATATTTATATTTGCGTCGAATGCTCTTTTCATTAAATTGACTTTATATTAGAAACATACTAATATAATTAAAATCCCACCTTCGATCATGAAAATAAATATACTTTTTGGAAAGGTTGCAAAATTTATTAATTCCACTTGGAATGATACTATTTCAGGTTTTTAGGTTCAAACTATTTTTTTCTTTTAGCTGAAAATTGAAATTACTACCGTATTTTTTGCAAAAAAACTCATATTTGCGTAATTTTTTTTGCAACATTTTTTTTCACATGTAAAATTGCAGGTTTCGAAAACTATTCACATATTCTTGTAACTAGAGGTTCAAAATGTATCCCAGATTGTTATTTTTTTATTTTTGTCAATTTAACATTAATTGACCGAAGTTCAAAGGCGTGGTGTGTACCACACCCCGAATGACTATTACGTCATTTTTCGGAGGTGTGACTATTAAGGGTTAAAAGGACATTAAATTCGACATATTTTGACATTTAGATCATCAAAATTGAATAATGCGTTCGACAGTTGTACAATTTCAAAAATAAAAAACGCCATTTTAAAATCGTCGAACTTTTGCATTTTGTGTTAATTTAACGAAATAATTTCGTAACCTTTATTAAAATTACACTAAATTTGACATTTGAATTATCAAAATCGGAGATCGCGTTTGGCTGTTCCGTAATTTATTTCAAAAATCAAAATTGAGATTTTAAAATTTAAGAACTTTCAAAAATTGCAATTTTGTATTAATTGTACTAGAAAATTTTGTAAGCCGCTTTAAAATTACACGAAATCCGCCAAACTTTGACGTTAGAATCGTCAAAATCAACGAACGCATTTGGCAGTTTCACAATTTCAAAAAACAAAATCCCAATTCTAAATCATCGGATTTTGTACAAAACATGCAATTTTGATCAATTGCGATGCTTTACAGAAAATATTAATTTACCAGTTTTCAAATTTTACCAAATTTACCACATTTTGACATTAGAATCATCAAAATCCCACAACACGTTCGGCAGTTGTACAATTTCAAAAATCATAAACGCCATTTTAAAATCGTCGAACTTTAAAAAAGTGCAACTTTTGCATTTTTTATTAATTTAACGAGAATATTTTGTAGCCCGATTTAGAATTTCACTAAATTTTCCACATTTCCACATTTCAATCCTTAAAATCGGAAATCGTGTTTGGCCGTTTAAAAAAAAACAAAATCGCAATTTAACGTATTTGAACGAAAACGTTAAATTTTAACAATTTGCGTTGATTTTACAGAAATATGTTTTAGCAACTTTTAAATTGCACTAAATTTGGTACATTTTTTCTTTAGAATCATCAAAATTTGACAACGCGTTTGGCTGTTTGAAAATCAAAATTGCGATTTTAAAACATTCAAACTTTAAAAAGTGCAATTTTTGCATTTTGTGTTCATTTGACGACAACATTTCATAATCCGTTTTAAAATTACACTAAATTCGCCATACTTTGACGTTTGAATCATCAAAATCAACGAACGCGTTTGGCAGTTGTGCAATTTTAAAAAACAAAATTCCAATTTTAAATCTTCGGATTTTGTACAAATTTTGACGATTTATGTTGTTTTAACGAAAATATAAATTATCCATTTTTCAGTTTTAACGAAAATATAAATTAGCCATTTTTCAAATGACACTAAACTTGCCACATTTGGACATTAGAATCATCAAAATTGGATAACACATTCGGCAGTTGTGGAATTTCAAAAATTAAAATCGTCGAACGTTAAAAAGGTGTAATTTTTGCATTTTGTGTTAATTTACCGAGAAAGTTTCGTAATCAAATCTGACAACGCATTCGGCAGTTGCATAATTTCAAAAATCAAAATCACGATTTTAAAATATTCAAATTTAAAAAAAAAATGCAATTTTTGCATTTTGTGTTAATTTTTCGTGAAAGTTTCATAATCCGTTTCATAATCGTATGTTGACGTTTCAATCATTAAAATCAGGCGCGTTTGGCTGTTTTGCAATTTAAAATCTTCGAACTTCGAAAACGTGAAATGTTGACTGTTTGCGTTGTTTTAATGAAAATATTTATTAAACAGTTATTAAATTGTACTAAATTTTTCATATTCTGACATTAGAATCAAAATCGGACAACGCGATAGGCAGCTGTGCAATTTCAAAAATCAAAATCGCGATTTTAAAAATTTAGAACATTAAAAAAGTGAATTTTTGCATTTTGCAAAATTAATTTAACGAGATAATTTCGTAATCTTTTTTAAAATCACGCTTGCCGTTTTTTGACGTTTGAATAATCAAAATTAGAGAACGCGTTTAGGTGTTCTGCAATTTAAAAAAATCAAAATCGCAATTTAACGTATTGGAACTTCGAAAACGTGACATTCTGACGTTATGAGTTGATTTTACAAAAATATTTCTTAGCAATTTTTAAATTGCACCAAATTTAGTACTTTTTTTTTGTTGAAATCATCAAAATCTGACAACGTGTTTGCTGTTTAAAAAAATAAAAGTGTGTTTTTAACATATTCAAATTTAAAAAAGTGCAATTTTTGCATTTTGTTTTAATTTTACGAGAACATTTTATAAACAGTTCTAAAATTATACTAAATTTTTAAATTTGCCAGTTTGACATTAAGATCATAAAAATCGGACATGTTCGGAAGTGGTGCAATTGCAAAAATCAAAATCACGACTTCAAAATCTTAGAACTTTAAAAAAGTGCAATTTTTGTATTTTGTGTTAATTTACCGAGAAAATTTCGTAATCTTTCTTAAAATTACACGAAATTTTCCTTATTTTGACGTTTGAATAATCAAAATCAGAGAACGCGTTTGGCTCCAATTAAACAACAAATCCAAAATTTAAAATCTTCGAACATTGAAAACGTTAAATTTAAACGTTTTGCGTTGATTCAACAAAAAATTATCAAACCGTTTCGAAATTGCACTAAATTTGCAACATTTTGACATTGGTATTATCAAAATCGGACAACGCATTCGGCAGTTGGATAATTTAAAAAATGAAAATCGCGATTTTAAAATATTCAAATTTAAAAAAGTGCAATTTTTGTATTTTGTGTTAATTTTTCGTGAAAGTTTCACAATCCGTTTTAAAATCACACTAAATAAATCGTATGTTGACGTTTAAAGTATCAAAATCAGACGCGTTTGGCGTTTCTGCAATTTAAAAAATTGAAAATCGCAACTTAAAAACGTGAAATTTTGCCGTATTACATTGATTTTACGAAAATATTTTTTAACCAACTTTTAAATTGACCTTAATTTGGCACATTTTTACGTTGGAGTCGTCAAAATCGGACAACGCATTTGGCAGTTATACAATTCCATAAATTAAAATCGCAATTTTAAAATATTCAAACTTTAAAAAGTGCAATTTTTGTATTGTGTGGCAATTTTCGAGAAAGTTTCATAATCCGTTTTAAAACTACACTAAATGAACCATATTTTGACGTTAAAATCATCAAATTCAGAGGTGTTTGGCTGTTTTGCAATTTAAAAAATCAAAATCGCAATTTAACAACCTTGAAAACGTGAAATATTTCTTAACTAACTTTCGCTATATTTGGCACATTTTTACTTTGGAATCATCAAAATTGGACAACGCGTTTGGCAGCTGTGCAATTTCAAAAATCAAAATCGCGATTTTAAAATTTTAGAACATTAAAAAAGTGATTTTTTGCATTTTGCAAAATTAATTTAACGAGATATTTTCGTAATCTTTTTTAAAATCACGCTAAGTATGCCGTTTTTTGACGTTTAAGTAATCAAAATCAGAGAACGCGTTTGGCTTCAATTTAAAAAACAAATCAAAATCGCAATTTAAAATCTACGAACATTGAAAACGTTAAATTTAAACGTTTTGCGTTGATTCAACAAAAAAATATCAAACCGTTTCGAAATTGCACTAAATTTGCAACATTTTGACATTAGAATTATCATTTGCATAATTTCAAAAATCAAAATCGCGATTTTAAAATATTCAAATTTAAAAAAAGTGCAATTTTTGCATTTTGTGTTAATTTTTCGTGAATGTTTCATTATCCGTTTTAAAATCACACTAAGTAAATCGTATGTTGATGTTTAAAGCATCAAAATCAGACGCGTTTGGCGTTTCTGCATTTAAAAAAAAATGAAAATCTTCGAACTTTGAAAACGTGACATTTTGCCGTATTACACTGATTTTACGAAAATATTTTTTGAGCAACTTTCAAATTGACCTAAATTTGGCACATTTTTACATTGGAGTCGTCAAAATCAGACAACGCGTTTAGCAGTTATACAATTCCAAAAATTAAAATCGCAATTTTAAAATATTCAAATTTAAAAAAAGTGCAATTTTTGTATTTTGTGGTTTTTTTTCGAGAAAGTTTCATAAGCCTTTTTAAAACTACACTAAATGAACCATATTTTGACGTTCAAATTCAGAGGTGTTTGGCTGTTGTGCAATTTAAAAAATCAAAATCGCAATTTAACAACCTTGAAAACGTGAAATATTCACGTTTTGCGTTGATTTTACGAAAATATTCTTAACCAACTTTCACTATATTTGGCACATTTTTACTTTGGAATCATTAAAATTGGACAACACGTTTGGCAGCTATGGAATTTCAAAAAATCAAAATTGCGATTTTAAATAATATTCAAACTTGAAAAAAGTGTAATCTTTGCATTTTGTGTTAATTTGACGGGGACATTGTATAAACCATTTTGCAATTACAATAAATTTGCCACATTTTGACGTTTGAATCATCAACATCAGACATGTTTGGCTGTTCTGCAATTTAAAAAATTAATTCAAAATCTTCAGACTTGAAAATTAAAATGTGAAATTTTAACGTTTTGCATTGATTTTACGAAAATATTCTTAACCTACTTTCACTGTATTTGGCACTTTTTTACTTTGGAATGATCAAAATCGGACAACTCGTTTGGCAGCTATGCAATTTCAAAAATCAAAATCGCGATTTTAAATAATATTCAAACTTTAAAAAAGTGTAATCTTTGCATTTTGTGTTAATGTTACGAGGACATTGTATAAACCGTTTTACAAGTACAATAAATTTGGCACATTTTCACGTTTGAATCATCAACATCAGACATGTTTGGCTGCTTTGCAATTTAAAAAATCAATTCAAAATCTTCGAACTTGAAAATGAAAATGTGAAATTTTAACGTTTTGCATTGATTTTACGAAAATATTTCATAAGCAACTTTTAAATTGCACTAAATTTGGCACCTTTTGACGTTGGAGTAATCAAAATCCGACAACGCGTTCGCCAGTTAGGCAATTTTAAAAATCATAATCGCGTTTTTAAAATATTCGAACTGAGAAATGCGGTTTGGTTTTAAGTGTTGTATTTGGTTTCTAGCAGTAATATGCCAATTTTTTTGAAGTATCTCAAAAATATATTCATTTATGATGGACTTCAAATTTTGAAGGTAATTGATGCAGATATAATTTTTTTACGATGTTTCTAATTGCCGACTGTAATTTTCTGTTTTTCAGTGTTGTATTTATCCTTTTGCCCCGTCTTGTTAGAACCACATGCGATATATCGATTCTTTGGCGGTAAAATTTAGGTCGCAGGAAATTAACTACTTCCTTTATTAGTTACGGCTTATTGAGTAATTTATGAAGCTGTACTTAAATTATTGAACAATCTGAAAGACAAGTAAACTATTAGTCTTGAACTCAATAAAATTTTGCTAGCACGCTACATAATCTGCCTATACTTAAACTGGAAGATTACAACATTATAATATACTATATAGTGCAAACATACCTAAATCAGTAAAAAATCAACCACGCACTGTTTTACTATATTTTTTTTTTTTTACTATTATCTTGGGGTAACTTCCATAGACTTCATGAAGTCTGAAGGTGTAGGTTTACTAGCTTGTATTATAGATGGCTGGAGATTAATAAATGGAGTACAAGAAAAATCAAAGGAGGTACTTACGTTATTACCTTTGCTTTGATCTAACCTTTCCTTTTTTTCTCATTTTCTTTCTAATTTTACAATCTACATCAGACATTTTCATAATATTAAGGGTAGTTAGGAATAGACGTAGGCATTAGTACTTCGAGCTTCAAAAATTAGGAATCAGCAGATTGCTGCGTAGAATTACGCATTTGAGTTCTCTTGGTACACCACAGTATTAAGGAACTAAGAATTGGTTCTGGCGCTGCATTAAGAATGTAGCAGAGGAAGTATCAAAACTATGCTTTGTAAGAATGAAATTGTTGCATAAATACCTTTCAATCATCTACTAAACAGTGTTAAGTTAAAAGAATTCATGCAGAAGCCTTGTTCCCGCATCCATGACTTTCATTAGCTAATTCCTTTTACAAAGATTAATACGTGAGTGTCTACGTTTTGACGCAAGTACATCTTCATTCAGCAAATGACGCGGTTAATTGATCAGGAAATTGATGATGTAATCTCTTAGTGGCGCACTGTTTAATCAATTTGTCCCGCAATACTAATTTCTGGCGTCTACCAGAGGATTTTCCGCAAAGATCCAATTTGTTCACATCAATTTTGCACCTGATTAATGCCTTAATTACTTACATCAACATGACATGTTAAGACTGGAACAAATCCCGAGCCTGTTACCTCAACTGTAAACGTAAAATACGTTTCCCCGGTAATCAACAGATTTCGCTGACTCGAGTCATAATTCGAATTAAGGGCGGAGGTAATGCGTCGCGCCCGCATCCATCAGGGCGCGCTAATGGCGTGCATAAAATTGAATGTCAAGGGGACTTTTTTTCGCCTTCAATCTTTTCAAATTTCAATTTCCGGGATTTCGGACGGACCCTTTTCTGAGTGCCGGCCGCTCCTAATTGCCGAATTTGAATAATTTGCACTTCAAACGGACCAGAGAGTAAAAGCGTTTTTTTTTTTATTTGGAGATTTTATTAAGGCGGGTAGAGATTTTCGTATTTTGATTAACAAATTTAATTCAGTTCACATTGAATCAAATAAAATTAAAAAAATAAAACATTTTGAAAAATCATATTTCATTAAGGTGGTTAAATGTACCGTTACGAATATTGTAAAGGGGTGCCTTGTGCGCCGATTATTGAATTATACATAAGAATTTTGCATGTTATAAATAGTACAACAAATAATAAATATTGTTTCAATATCGTTTTTTCTGCAAACAAGGACAGATATTGTTTAAGTTAGTCCTTGAATTCCGAAAAAGATTATTTCTTGAAGTAAGTTCACTTTACCACGTATTGAAACACCTGGTAATAATAAAATAACTAAAGTTATTTTTTATAATTGAAATTGAGAAAACAGCGCTGTCGCCGTGCCTTCATTTGTTAAAACAGCAAGGAAAGTTACTTTTACGCCTCGCTGTATATATGTCGCCGATGTAATCGCGTTTGAAAAGAGATAATAAATCGAGGGAAATTCCCCACGTGAACCTGTTCCACGTCTTCGGGAAAAACCGAAGGGAGGAAAATGCAAAACCGCCGCCTCCGCCGCGCCCTCGAACGCGATGACAAACTGGGCGATATCGCTTATCGTCGACTCTGGCGGGGCTGGGGCCGCCGTAAGTTTTCGTTTAGGGGTTTGAAAAATGGAAATATTCCCGCCTAGTGGACTGGAAAGTTTCTGGCGTGTTTTCCTGTCCTCGAACTGTTGGGGGATTGCGAGCCAATATCGAAATGTGAAAACTAAATTCGACGGGGGAAAACGTTTCAGTTGGAGCCGTCCATTTGTACATTTAATCTACGTCTGATTTTTGACAAAATTCAACGAGAGAGAAAATGTCTCAAAAATAAAATCAATAGCTTAAATTCATTCAATCAATTCATTTTCGATAACATTGCTTTGAGAAATTAATGGGCCTTTCGTTTCGATGAAGTGTGCAGTTAAATTGATGGTTCGTAAATTGGTACTAAGGATACAATAATGAATATGGGCGTATGCGTCGCTAACATCGTTAATAGCATATTTTTTATATGGTGGGCGTTCATTCGGAATATCAAAGCTTCGTCTTTTAGCTTGGACGTTTTAAAACGTTTCCTTTTGAAAGCCATCGTGAATTACAATACAAAAGGAGGTATTTATGATCACTCCCATTTCCTTGCATAATTCGCTAAAAAGTCTGCTATACAAAAAACTACAAATACACACTTTGCCACTATTCCTAGTCACTAACTGTCATAAAAAAATATTTTCTTTTTGTGTTTTTACAATATTTTTTCGCGACCCGGTGCCGAAAAACGCTGTGATAGGTGATTTAAACAAAACACTTAAATATTTAAACATTAAATATTATTTCGACATCAGTCCGGTTTTGACCTGTCAGGTCTCGTCAGTGCAGTTAGTTGTTGATGGGGAAACAATATTTAATATTTACATTATTATTGTTATATTTTCCACCGTTGGCATATTCCTATATCAGTCGGTGGTTTAGTACAACATTCAGGTAATAGATTCCGTCATTTTGGCGTTTCTAACTTAACCCTTTGCACTCGTTTGTCGCACTTTAGTCGCCACAATACGTTTTACCATTATGCTCTCAAATATAAATACGAGTGCAAAGGTTTAAATATGTCAATTTAAACTAAAAATTCCAATTTTTAAGTATGCAAATATTACAAAAAAATACATTGACAATGCTGTCGCGCAAAATAATTCAAAAACACTTTAAGCTACCTTTCAAATATTATGTACTTTCTTAATTCCACATCTTTATTTTATAAAGTTGGGAATATACTATTTTGCAAATGCGACTGAACGCAAATTACTGGGGGATGTAATATTTCTGTAGCAGAGAAAGAACAAAACACGAGATGAGCTTAGTTGCCGGGGGGTAACAATATTCGCGAGACAGAGGGAGAAACGGGCACACAACGGAAATTGGGGTGGAGGTAAAGGGTTTATGTTTCCAGGGATTTTCCCGGCCGTTTCCCGAATTGATGGCCTGTTTGGAAAACAATTGGGGAATTTATTTATTTTTTCTCTTCAACCATTCGTTCCCAACAGATCCTATTTTTATTACATCTAATATTGCATCTGTTAAACAAACACATTTGCTCAATCTCGGAAGAACGAAACAGGAACACTCGTAAAATTTAAAATATACAAGATCTAAATACTTTAAAGAATAAACACATGTTACATGTACATGTTGATTCGAGTTACCTTTTCGCAAAGATTGCAGATTTGTGCGTTTCTTTCACCATAGCGGATTGTGTTAAATAATGCCTGAATGGTAATAATATGAAGCTGATCGTGAATACCATCATGTGGAAGAGAGTAATGGGTCTGAGTGGAAGAACACATTGTGAACTCCGCCTGCAAATCCTGTGTCCTAAATTTGTTGGGTGATTAACTTTATTTGTATATTGTTTTGCACTTATTATATTAACAGGATATGTAAAGTTAGTAAATAAATAAATAAATAAATACTAAAATTAAAATAACTAAAAAGGAAGAAATATAATCATTATTATATCATAATCGATGGTATTAAAGGGATGTTTTTATTCTTTCGTTTATCAATTTAAAAAAAAATTGTGGAATTTTGAAAAAGGAGGTATTTCGTATTCTCTATAATTATTATTTGTGCACACTTCACGTAACTGCTAAATTTGTATAATTCTTTGAAAAAAGGAGGTAAAGTACAATCGCGCAGAGGTGACAGTGACTCATCGCTACATGTTGCCTGAATTAAGTTTCTAGTAAACGTATGTCCATAAAATAATTCGATTCAGTCTAGGCGGGAAATTTGAAAATTCTCGAGCGTGCAAATATTATGCGTTTTGCATGTAATTCATTGGGCCCACCCACCATATAGGGCCTACTTGCTACATAGGGCCCACCCACTACCCGCTGATTCACTATATTTAATTCTACAAACGGAAACTCTTTCTTTGGTAAATAATTAGAGAAATTTACAGTTTAGAAATCATACGTAATATGATTCCGTATTTCAAACACGATTTAAACTGGAGACGGTAGATGGGCCCTATCCCACCCTCTCTATTCATGGTTGATAAACGGGGGTTTTCATGGGCGTTTATCTGACAATCCGTATTTAATCATTTTGTGGGGGCGAATGTATTTTGAATACCAGCCTGCAGAGATGGCGCAAATCTCCTAAAAAATTGATGAAGATCACGTCTTTCGAAATTAGAACCAAAAATATTAAACTTTACTAAAAAATAAAAAAAAAAACTTGCATATTTGCCAAGTTGCGTTGAAGTTATATGTATGTAAGTTTTTAGTATTTAAATGTGAATTAAAGATTATTTTTCTGTCGGAATTGAAAAGGAAGAAATATTTAATCTTACTGAACAAGAAGTTGATAATTTAATTGAAATTTCATGCGACACCGATCTTAAAAAAGTGTTTGAAACTGTACCACTAATTTATTTTTGGTTGTGGCGTCAAAAGGTGTATCAAAGCGTAAACGAAAAAGCGACACAATTTTTAATGCATTTTACGTGTGCAGCTGCATTCTCACCCTTGGTGTACTTAAAAAATATGTATCGAAACAGATTGGAAGTCGAACCTAATTTGGGAATAAAATTAACATCATTACCTCCTAATTTGAAATTGTTATGTGATGACAAACATCATCTTTCGTACTAAGGACAAAATATGTAAAACAAAGTTTACTTTATTTACAAAAGTTTTAAATGAACATAATTGTTAATTTTTTAATTACTTATATTTTTATTATAGGTGTAATTATTTTACGGGTGTGAAGTTATTATCCGTCAATTTCAATCTGAGTGGTGAGGAGGCGGGCCGCGCACCGAGCATCCAAGCGAGAGGAACAAACAATTTCCCGAGTATAATCGGAGACAAAAATTGGGCGGTTTTTAGCAGTCCAGAGAAGGTCGTCATTCGGCTCGTACGCCTGTCGCCAGACACGTGCGAGCCTCCCGCAGGGAACGCACACCGTTTTTAACAGATTATGATAATTTTTGCCATTGAATGTCCTAAACGAACGCACTCCGGATTATACCGATGGCCTTCTCCCGCCCTACGCCCATCCATTTGCCAGTGCGCAACTACTCTAGTTGAGATTGATGGATTATAGCAATAGATCCAGCAATAGATTTTAAAAATTCACATCTCGGAGAAAAGAAAAGCATTTCGAAAAAAAAGTTAACCATACCATTAGGGAAGTCTAATTTAATAGCACAAAAAGAATCAACCCTTAATTTAAACCCTTTATATTTTGACCCCTTTCAAAAAAGTTTTTTTTTAAGTTTGCAATTTGCTATAAATAAATAAAAATTCTTATTCTTATCATTATTACAAGAACTTTATTAATCAAGAGTCAAACAAAGTTACGGGCACTCGGTCAACAAAAAAAAATCTCGGTAAGTCGCAGAAATTCACATTTCGCGATATTAATCTCCATTTTTGAAAAAGTTTGCAATCAGACATAACTAAATAGAAAATTTTTATTCTTATCACTAATAAAGGTACTTCCATAAACAAAAGTCAAAAAAACGTTACGGGCACTCCTTCAACCCAGAAAAAAAAAATTTCTTCGTAAGTCGCAGAAATCCACATTTCCTGATATTAATCTCCATTTTTGACAAAGTTTGCAATCAGCCATAACTAAATAAAAATTCTTATTCGTATCATTAATAAAGGTAATTTCATAATCAAAAGTCAAAAAAACGTTACGGGCACTCCTTCAACACAGAAAAAAATTATTTCTCCGTAAGTCGCAGAAATCCATACCTCGCGATATAAATTTCGATTTTTGAAAAAGTTTGTAATCGGCCACAACTAAATAAAAATTCTTATTCTTATCACTAATAAAGGTGCTTTCATAAACAAAAGTCAAAAAAACGTTATGGGCACTCCTTCAAGCCAGAAAAAAATAATTTTCACAATGTGGATTTCTGCGACTTACGGAGATTTTTTTTTGTTGAAGGAGTGCCCGTAACGCTTTTTTGAATCTTGATTATTAAAGTCCTTGTATTAGTGATAAGAATAAGCATTTTTATTTATTTGTGGCAAATTGCAAACTTCAAAAAAATATCAAAATCTTTTTTGAAAGAGGTGAAAAAATATAAAGGGTTAAAATTAATGGTTGATTCTTTTTGTGTTATTAATTTAGAGCTTCCCTAATGGTATGGTTAACTTTTTTTTCGAATTGCTTTTCTTTTCTTCGAGATATGAATTTTTAAAATCTATTGCTGGACCTATTGCTAACTTCACACCCGTAATTATTTTGCAATTTTTTTGTAGGAAATAAACAAACAAATAACTTGATATTTATTAAAAAATTAAATTTGTTTTGCAAATAAATAGGTTTTCCATAAGGAGGGTCGCGAAAAATGTTGAAACCTTGTACCCGGCCGCGGTCAAAAAAGTTTGGGAAACGCTGACCTATCAAATATAGATTCCTAAATTTTTGGCATGGGGGTGCATATAAACAAGGCAATCGTGAAGGTCCAAGGATTGGAATTTTAGGATAAAGTGGAGGCATTCGGTGAGGGCACATGTTAGGCTGTCTAGGCTATCTACCATCAGTCTTTCTGCCTTTATATTGACGTATTAAAGGGTAGTTGTGCCGAAATTTGGTGCGAGCTTTGTGATGATTATCTATTGATAAATCATATGAATGGTGCGAAAAGATCATACAATGAAGATATATTTTGGGAGTGATATGCTGATTTAAATTCAAGTTTAAAAATTTGGTCTTCAATATTTGACATAAATAAATCTTCTAAAAGCTGGTTTAAATTTGTAACATGCTTGTAACGAAATGATTTTTCTTAAATTTCCTTATTTTTTACAGAAAATAATGATTTGCAAAGTAATTTATCTTCTACACCCTTTGGTTTTATTTGGACCATTCTGTAGCTTCGCAGGGGGGTGCGTAAAATCAGTGTGAAATATATAAAAATGATTTGGCGTTTATTGTCGTTATTAATCTTGTTTGTATGAGGGATGGATGGATGATGGTACCTACGAGGGACGCATTATATATGAGTATATTGAAAAATTGATGTCGCGATTGATATATTCCCTAATATTTCGCTCGGGGCGCGACGCTCGCAACCCTCCTAAGCTGTTTTCCTCCGGTCCATCGATTTATGGCCCCGATATTGAGTTACTTATCCAAAGATGGAGGAAAAAATGTCGCAGAATGAATATAAACTCAACTTGAAATATCAGTTTGAAACAACACAATGGCTACTAAAATAAACAGAAAAAGGGATGGTCGATAACATCCTTCAGGTTCTTTCCGTATTTTAATTTAATGTAATGTGAACTGTCTGAATTTAGATCTTGATGTATGTAAACAAAAATAATTTACCCGAATTTAATTGTTAATTCAAATAAATTATTCAAATTTAGCTGTCAAATCTTAATTATTTTATATGAAATGATTTCTCCATTTACAAAGTTATAATACAATTAAATGGATATTATTTGTAAACAAAGAATAAATTCTCCGTATACAAATAATATTCATTTGAAATATAATCTACTATTAAATGTACATCGACCGTTTTGTAGGATCGGATGATACTGACGTTTAAAACGTCAAAATTATGAAAGATGAAAATGACAAATTAAAGTTAAAATTCTAATAATCAGTTTAATCAAAAACTAAACTCGATTATTAATTGTTTGAGAACATTTCCAATTTCTCAGCTCTGTGCACTTACCTTCATCTATAAGACGACAACTGTCCCTCATCCATCCTTCAAAAATTTGACTCAAAAATAAATAATAATCCAAAAACAACACTCCACCACATTATTAAACTCTTTTAACACCGAACTCGCGCACCATACTGGACAATTTCGTCAGGTGCTAACAGCCTTATCATCTGACTTTTGCCTCGGGGGCAATTCATTTCCGGCGGATATATCGCGAGACCACATTATTTCTTCACCTGTTATCAGTGCTTATCTACGCAGGTCCGGTTCGGATCAAATTCATTTCAATCTGCACATAAGATAGACAAAGATGCAAATGCACCTGTTTTCATTGAAAATCGGACAGTTTATCTTCCGGCGAGTGAGTGTCAAGGTGTTTTACTGTGCAGATTGTGGAAAATTTTATTAACGAAAATCGATTTTAATTATCAGTAAATGGTAAATGATTAAATTAAATTAGTTTAATTTTATTGAATGCATTTTTCGATTTAGTTTAATATCTCTCAATACAAATAACGAATGAGTGAAATGACCATCAGTTCGATAGCCCTTTTACAGAGGGTACAGAATGTTATAGTCGATATAGTGTTATGCCTTACAATAATATACAGGGTGTATTTGAAATAACGAACAGGCTCGTAACTACAAAGAGATTATATTATTTTTAAACAATATTCGCAATTATTTTGTTTATAACTGTAACAAAAAGCCCACAATTAATTATTAAAGTTAATGAGTGAAAATACGCAACATGTTTGGGGGCAATCGTAATGTGATCTAATTTTTAAACGGCATCGGCTTTAGATATCGAATTACAACAAGCGCGTAGGAAATATCTGAGTGCTCTTTAAGCGTCAATGAACTTGAGGACTGTTTATCTTTTACAAAAAAAACGTTGCGATAACACTTCAAATTTCGGAGGCAAGACATCGTATCTCGCGTTTTAAATAAACAAACACACATTCCATGCAGAGCTAATTAAATGAGAAAAGCATCGGTTCTCAAAATGTTTAAAAAACCTCGAAAAATTAGGAAAATTCCAAAAAAAAATTTCGAATAAATTTTGACGGAAATGGGTTCACAAATATTTTGTGTAAGTGCCCTTAAATGCCTGTTCGTTATTTCAAATACACCCTGTATACAAAGAATTCTATTAATTAAGATATTGTAGAAAGTACGGAATAAATCCATTAAACTATTAAATATTCCTCGGACAGATCGATTTTCATTTATCAAAATACAGAATTTAGGGATGGGGAGTTTACAGATTCTAATGGAATCGTAATCCCAAATGTGTTTTGAATAAATTTGTACAATTTCAAGTCGATAGCAACTGTTTTATATTTTTTTCAAGACTCGAATATTCCGACAATTTCACGCTTCGTTCGAATGAAATTATCTCGAAATTTTGGGATGGAGAACATTTTTTGAATTGTTTTGTGAAATTTGAAGTCGATGGCAATCAATTAATATTTTGTTCAAAATGTTTTGTTTGAAATAATTAATACTAATGAAAAAAAATAGTCTGTGAGGCGATAACCGTTTTGGGCGGTTTCAATATGTTTTTGGGTGTGTGTCTGTTTGTGCTACATCTCACAAGTCTTATTTGACAATCCGAAGAACTGAAAAGCTTTTGGTAACATTTCGTACACCGGAAGTTATACCTTACCTTTTTTTGCAATCACTGTTTAAATATGAAATATACTACGAGCATATTTAATCAAATCTTAAAGGCAACAAAACTCACGTTTGAAAACATTTTTCACAAAACGTTTGTTTTTTTTTGAAAAAAAAAGAAAATTAATTTATTAATTTTTTTGTCATTTTTGGTTTATAATTAGGAAACGATAATAGTTACATTAAATTTATATGTAATAATTGTAGAGAATACCGAAATTCGATATCTCTTTAGTTTTTGGTAAAGATTATTAGAATGTAAATATAATTTGTCATATTCATTTTTCATCATTTTCAAACGTCACTTCAATACGCTTGATGTATATTTAAAATATCATTTAAATTGAAAATAAACCATGAAAGCGTAAATATAAATGATACTATCAAACCGGAGAAAATAACATGATGGCCACATCACAATATTTTTTCCAGAAATCTTTGAAATCCTTGAAAAAATGTTCACGATCACATTACTTTCTCGTACTATTATTATTAATTTTTTTTTTATTCAAAATCAAATTCTAAAATAAGCAAAGATTTAAATTACGTTTCCTATGAGCAGCTCCAGCCCATTTTGAAAATTCTTCCATCAATGGATTGCCATCATTATTTTTATGTGGTTATGGTAAAAAATCTTAGATTTAACCTTGAATTATTTTTGTGTGTTTTATGATAGCTCTTAAAGGCATGGCCAGATTTTTTTTGGAAATTGTATTGTTGATTTTTTCGAAATTTCAACGGAAAACCGTTACATTATTTTCTTATAAATTAATTTACACTCGCAAAACCCTCGTTTATGTTTTAAGAATTGGAGGGTGGGATAGGGTCCACCCACCGCCTTTCATTTCCACTAAAACCTAACTTACAACTAACACTAGTCAAGTGGAACACGCCGATTTTGATGGGCCTTGAATATGTTGTAGTCCCCTAACGGCCGTTAAAGGGGTAAAACTCCCTCTTGAAAAAAATCGTTTATTTTTTTATTTCCCAGAGCGAATATCGCCAAAACAATAAAAGATACAAAAAAAAAGTTAAAGCCAAAAATTTTATGTTTTTTTAACGTACTTATTAGATTTTTCAAAAATGTCATATTTTTTGAAATTTCCTCCTCCCCCTCAATTTTTGAAAATTTTTAAATTCATCATGTAACGAATCTCAAAGCACATTTAACGATTTTTTCTCGAAAAATGTCTTATTTAAGATGGCAACATTTTTATACTTCCAGTTCGACAATGAAAAAATCTCTCAAAATCAAGAATAAAAATAGGGGGTTGCCATTTAAAAACAAAATGGATGACGTAATTACTCAAAAACAAATGACGACTGAAAATTGACTATCATGCAAAAATGTGTATTTTTATAAAAGAAAATCGACGTGTTCCAGGATTTTTTCCAAAAATATTTTATTTCGATTTTACTGACTATATTCCATACTTTAGGCGCGCACTGTATATTAGAGTATAATTTTATTATGATATATTGCTGAAATTAGAACACAAGTATTTATGAACGATTTTCACGAAATAAGTTCTGTTTTTAGTATTTAAGTCACGATAATTTGAGTGATCATTACAATATATCTGTACCACTTGAAAAATAAAAATACTCGATTCACGGTCATTCGAATTATTAGTCGAACTTTTATTCGAATGATCATTTGAATAAATAATCGATTTTCATATCATTCGAAGGATCACTCGAATAATCATTCGAATGATCATTCGAATAAATAATCGATTTTTAGATCATTCGAATAAATAATCGATTTTCAGATCATTTGAATGATCATTCGATCACTCGAATCATCATTCGAATGATCATTCGAATGAATAATCGATTTTCAGATTAATTCAAATAGTAATCATTCGATTATTGAAATCATTCGATTATGGCCTTCACTAATTTAAACCTCACCTAGAAACCATTGTTTGATTTTTTTATTCAGATCACGTTAAAAGCATAAAGGGACAGCGTTTGCGGGAGGAATTAAAATGAAACAGAGTGCGGTGGGTGGGCCCTATCTTACCCTCCAACCTTTTTAACACGCCCCAGAGTTTCTATAAATGAAAACGTTTGTCAAAGGTCCAAAAAGCCGTTACATTATTTTCTTATAAATTAATTTACACTCGCAAAACCCTCGCCTATGTTCTAATGATTAGAGGGTGGAATAGGGCCCACCCACCGCCATTAATTTTCACTTAAACCTAACCTGAAAAACACTGTTTGATGAAACTAATTTCATAATCAGATCACGAGAGATGTAATAATTTCAAAAGCATAAAGAAAGAGCGTTTGTGGGAAATATTTAAATGAAACGGAGGGTGGTGGGTGGGCCCTATACCACCCTTCAAGCTTTAGAACACGCCTCAGAGTTTCTATAAATAAAAACGTTTGTTAGAGGATCAGAAAACCGTTAAGATTATTTTCTTATAAATAAATTTACACTCGCAAAACCCTCGCCTATGTTCTAAGAATTGGAGGGTGCAATGGAAACCACCCACCGCCCTTACATTCCACTTAGACCTAACCTAAAAAAACACTGTTTGATGAAACTAATTTCATAATCAGATCACGAGAGATGTAATAAGTTCAAAAGCATAAAGAAAGAGCGTTTGTGGGAAATATTTAAATGAAACGGAGGGTGGTGGGTGGGCCCTATACCACCCTTCAAACTTTAGAACACGCCTCAGAGTTTTTATAAATGAAAACATTTGTCAGAGGATCAGAAAACCGTTAAGATTATTTTCTTATAAATTAATTTACACTCGCAAAACCCTCGCCTATGTTCTAAGAATTGGAGGGTGCAATGGAACCCACCCACCGCCCTTAAATTCCACTTAGACCTAACCTAGAAAACACTGTTTGATGAAACTAATTTCTTAATTAGATCAGGGGAGAGATGTTATAATTTCAAAAGCATAAAGAAAGAGAGTTTTTGGGAAACATTTAAATGAAACAGAGGGCGGTGGGTGAGCCTATTCCACAATCCAACTCTTTGAACACGGTTTAGAGTTTCCATAAATGAAAACGTTTGTCAATGGTCAAAAAACCGTTAGATTATTTTTTTATCGATTAATGTATTAATTAACTTGCAAAAACTTCGTTTTTGTTCTAAGTATTGAAGGCTGAGATACGGCCCTCGCTCGCTCGTCCGCTAAACACCGCAGGCTGCTAAAGTATAGTTTCTTCTCTTGATGAACAATATACTACAGAGGGTGGCCTTAAAATTGAATTGCGCCCGGGGCCTCTCAAGTACTAAATCCACCACTGGTTTCAATAAACAATTTGTTAATTTATTCCAGCCTGAAAGACTCATGTTGTAAATTACGAAAAGTATCGTATCATTGTTTTTGTTTCAGACTTTTATTTCGTCCACCCTAAAGCGTGTGTTTTCGGCGGGATGGGGACAAGTGGGGGCTTTTAATTAAATCGGTCCACGGCCGTCTGATTTTGAGGGACGCCGAAATAATTGCGTCCCAAAATAGAAAACCCCTTTGGTTTATTTGCGGAGAGAGACCGGCGAGCCTCACCCACGAGAGCAGACGACAAATCGAAAATAGGTTTTCTGGAAATTCCTTTTGTCCGCGCGGAGACGGAATTAAGTCGTGATTAAATTCTTTTACGCCACTTGAACTTGAAAGTTTTCTTGGGGACTTTTCGCAAATGTGAAATTCACTTTCCACGCAAATAACAAACTTTCGCATTCTTTAGGTTGGCTGGCTCATAAGAAATATTGGAGGGAATTTATTCTGCGAGAAGAGTCGATAATTGAATAATCCTCTTAACTTTAGTAAAATGGGTCACTGGTTAGTAAGAAACATACGAATAAACTAATAGATTCAGAATTGAGTAAACTGCGGTTTCTGTAATTTAGTAAATAGTGCTTAAATTAATGACGCAACCTGTCGTACATATAATACGTCAGCAATAAAGCTTTTTACAAAAAAAATAATTGGAATAAGATTGCTTTGTAAGTATTAATTGAAAGACAAAACTGTACTCTACTTCGCAAAACCAGTATAAACTTCTAACAGTGGATTTCACAAAGGTGGTAATAAATATAACTCTAGCTTAAATTGACATTACACTGGTATTATATTTTCGGCTGTGTACATGATCTTTCAAATGGTAAACGGTATGCATATTTTGAGGTTAGGTTCTGCGATTACATTACACATGTTTTAATTAATATTTACTCGTTCACAATGTTTATTAACAAATTATTTTCTATTTCGACGTATTTTTACCTTAAATCCTCTTTCGAGGCACCATTTCTAATGTAATCTGTGACTAACAGTGACAGACAATGGCGCATAAAAAACGTTTACACATCTGAAAATATAATACCGGTTTATGAAAAAGTAGGCTTAAATAAATTATTGTGAAATCCACCGTAAATGTATTATTTGATTGATGAAATATATTATTAATTTTATACAATTTATGAAACGGTCAGCCTAGTTATGTTAAGCCCAACAAATACAAGCAATACCACTAACGGGAATAAATTAATTACAGAAGCAATATCAATGTTAATACCGCCTGCTAATGATTAATTACTGTTGGTGCGCATACGTTTGCAATCGATTAGGCCCGAGGTGCAACGTCTTGTGGTTGTGATGAATAGTTTAAAAGTTGGCACAGCTCCTTGATACAATTAAACTTGTAATGTGTTTTGCCAAAAATTACAATTTTAATTAAAACCAATCCCCCGAGCCCTACAAAATCCTGCGACGTTGTTACGTGTCGTGTTCTCAGCAGCCATCGAGACACAAAACTGTTATCGCTTCCTTAAAATAAGTTATCGACAATCTGCAGAAAGATAATAAGGAAAAAACTTCGGATCGATAGAATCTGTCCGTTATATGGAGAGGGGCTTTCTCTTTTTCTGTTCCGCATAGAGGACCAATCTCGTTCCATTTGCGTCTGGATATTAGATGTTTCCTTCGTAGACTAAAAAAGAAGGGAGCGAGCAGAGACGGCGGGATTCAATTAGGGATGCACCGTACTTAATCGTCCTCCACTGAACGGATATTGGAAAAGGTAAGAAATCTTGTGAGAAGTGGGGGAAATTTGTGTAATTGAAATTAAAATATTTACAGCACGTGCTAGGAGAAATTACCATTAACTGTTTATTACATCTGACTCGAGACAAATTTAATGACAAGCAAATAAAAACACATTAAGGAGGCCTGAACCGAGTCGCAGGGTGTGTTGAATGAATGTATTTTGGGTCGATGATCACATTATTCGCCCCACATAATGTGTGTTATTTGAGTTTTATTCGCATGTTTCTTGATTAATCCACTTGTACAAAGATTCATCCCTACTGGGATTCCAGAAAAATCTTAACAAGAGGAAAACACTTATTCCAAGCAGTAAAATGCTTATTCAACCAGAAAACCCAAGCCAAAGTATCCAAACAAAAGTACAGATCCACCAGATGTCTTTATAACTATGTCAAAGTGGAGGAGAATAATGATCACATTCTAGTTCTACCAACACTCATTAAACACGCACTAACAAGTAACAATTTAGGGCAGAATGTAAGTTGTGGACTACAGAAGATGTTGATGCAGCCGTAGATGACCTTTACAATTCCATCTAAAAGGGCTTCAATCGCACCAAGAATAGAAATCAAAAACAGGCAAAATATGCCAATGGAAACCCGTGAAAAAACATCAAAGAAATTACATTAAATTAGTTTAACTTTGAAAATGATCCTAACCGATCGAAACACGTATCAGGAAACTGAAAATAAAATTATGGAACAAAACAAGCATTTTACTTTACCCAACATCAAAGAAAGTATTAGCACGAAGGTCTTGGTACTGCACGCTCAACCAGAAGAGTCAAGAGCCAAACATACTTTTTTTTAAAAGATCAAACTATTTTAGGAAAACTATTTGAAAACCTGTCGCCGAAAATATTTACTCCTCGCTGAGGATAGGGAGAAGAAAAGCAAATAACCTCATTGGCAATTTTTTCCAATCATAGTGCCGGTAAGAAGTGACCTCCGTGAGAAAAGGCAAAGAAAGCATTAGCACGAAGGACTAACTAATTGTGCAAAGCACGCACAACTCGCCTCAACCAGAAGAGTCAAGAGGGAAAAATATTTTTTTAACAGATCAAACAAGAATTGTACGAAAACTATTTGAAAAACTACCGCTTACTCATTGCTGTGGATAGCGACTAGAAAAGCCAAACAACCTCAACAGTAATTATAGTACTGGTAAAACGTGATCTAGACAAAGCAGAAGCATTCGCTGAACACATGAAACAAGTCCTCATCCCAAATCCCGAAAAGAATTACAAGAAAATGATTATCCAATACTAAAAGCAAAATTAATGGAAATTGAAGATGAAATTAACACAATGAACTCAAAAGAAGCGCCCGGCTTTAACCTAATAACTGAAACTGTAGTAAAAGAGGTGCCACGGAAAAGACTTATGGCAATAACACATATTATCAAAATGGCATTGAGGCTAAGGCAACTCCCAGAACTTTTGGAAAGTGGGGCAAGTTGTTATGATCTCAAAACCAGGCAAATTAGCCGCAGAAGTTACAAGTCTGTTACAGTTAACGTCTAAATTATTATTTAAAATTTAAAAATGTAGCCATTTAGTATACTTAGAAAAATTATTAAAAATGTTTAAGGCTTAAAAAAGTTTCCAGAGATCGAGCATTAAAAACACCTACAGACCAATAAGTCTGTTATAGTACAATCGCGCAGAGGTGACAGTGACTCATCGCTCCATGTTGCCTGAATTAAGTTTCTAGTAAACGTATGTCCGTAAAATAATTCGATTCAGCCTAGGGAAATTTAAAAATTCTCGAGCGTGCAAATATTTTCCCGACGAAACTTTGCGAGTGCATTTTTCGGCAATCGGACAACTGGAAACTTGTCATTAAATTTAGCCTTTTTATAAATGAAATGGATACAATCAATTCTGCTCTTAACTAAATCGAAATCGGAGACGGTCAAAACCAGATACAAGCACGTGAATTTTGAGGTTAGAATAGATAGAATGAGAAAAGACATTCGTTGCACTTAGCCCTTGAATTTACATATCGACATAAGTTTATTTCGTATTTCATTTCGTTTTTATTAAGCATGCGAACGAGTATAGATATTTATCCAGACGCGATTATAAGATCGAAAAAGCATGAGTCACTGTCACCTCTGCGCGATTGTACTATATCGAAATTGTCCAAATTATTTGAGAGTACGTCTCCAGTCATCATTAATGGCTTTCGAAGTGGCCACTCCACAATAAAACAAATGCCCCGAAAAAGAATACATTTTGCACAGCAGTGTTTCTAGACGTTGCCACTATATACGTTGATGTTTCAAGCATCAAATTCGAACACATCGCACAATTAACAAAAAATCAAAATTTTTGTTGAAATTAAAAAACCACTAAGGCATTAAGATGCTGGAATCATCAAAATCTAAAGTTGTGATAGATCACCTCTGAAAAATGAAAATGCTTTGAAAAAGAAGAAATTGTGCACATCACTGTTTCTAGACGTTCCCCAAGCCTACACATCGTCAGGCAGTTACACAATTAAAAAACAAAAGGTGAAAATATGAGAACATTTCGGAGTTACACTAAGGCACGCTATGATGCTAGAATCAAAATCTAACGCAGTTGAAAGTTTTTCAAAAGTCTGAAATGTTCGAACTCTGGGAACTTTTTAAGCCTTAAACATTTCTAAAACGTTTTCTAAGTATAGTAAATTGAATAAACTTTTAAATTTGAATTACTGAATTGCTTTCTAAAAATACACCAAATTCTCTGCATTTTAACATATAAGTAATCAAAATCAATAGAACGCGTTCAACACCTAAGCATAGTTTAAAAATTGTAAAAGCGATTTTGTTTATTTTGAACCTGGAAAACTTCAGATTTATGCAATGTTGACTCGATGTGAATATATCTCAATGCTTCTTTGAAATATCTTAAATTCTCTGCATTTAAACATACAAATAATCAAAATTAAAAATTGCGTTCAACAGCAAAACTGCTTTTTAAAAATCAAAAAAGCGCGTTTGCTGAAACTTCGTATTTTGCAGTTTTCGTTGACCGGACTATATACTACAATATTTCATTATGAATTTAAAAACACACTACATTATCTGCATTTTAACAAATCATTCATTAAAATCCAAAAGCGCCTTCACCTAAACTATTAAAAAAAAAATCAAAAATGCGATATTATAGACTTTGAACTTGTACAACTTCCAAATTTTGGGAATTTTAGTTGGCTCAACATGAATGTTTCTTAATACATTTAAAAAAACACAAAACTACCTACATTTTAACGTAGAAATAATCAAAATCAAAATTGCATTCAATACTTTTTTAAAACCAGAACGCGATTTTGGTGATTTTGAACTTGGAAAACTTCCAATTTTGACAATTTTCGTTGACTGGACTCGACAATTTCATTATTCTTTTTAGACCACACAAAATTATCTACATTTTAACATATAAATATAACCAAACATCGCATACAGCAGGTAATCAATTAAAAAAAAAAAACCGAGTCTGTTGACTGCACTTGGAAAATTTCGGATTTTGGCACCTTTCGTTGTCTCAATATAAATATTTCTTAATACTTTTTAAAATACACGAAATTCTCTACATTTCATGATACAAACAATCAAAATCGAAAAATACAATTAACACCTAAATAATTTTTCTAGATCAAAAACGAGATTTTGTTGTCGTTCAACTTGTAAAAATTCCAAATTTTGGGAATTTTAGTTGGCTCGATTTAAAATAAACGTAATTTTCTTAATTTGAACGTATAAATCATCAAAATTCAACACCTGAACAAGTTTTTAAAATCAAAAACGCGATTGATTTTGAACTTGAAAAACTTCCGATTTTGGCAATTTTCGATGACTGGGCTTGAATATTTCATTATGCTATTTTAAAACACATTAAATTATGTATACATTTTACCGGATAAATCATCAAAATCAAAAATTGCGCAGCAACTCTTTCAGAGAACAACACTGGGTCCCGTTAGTACTGTGTCAAATTCTTTAATATTCCACCAACTGAAATTTAATAATTACAATTTCAGAAATTTAAGAGATGGTGTAAGAAATATCTGGTAAAAAATGCATTTTATTGTTATGATGAATTCATAAACAGTTTCAATGATTAAAAGTTGGGAGTTGCTGTTGTATTTATTTTAATATGTCAACTTTATTATGTCGTAATATCTCAAATACTCTGTTTTTATCTAAATTATATATTTATATTTTAAACTTTATTTTACCTATGTGTTTGTAATATACAGTGCGCTCCTAAGTATGGAATATATTCAGTAAAACCGATATAAAATATTTTTGGAAAAAATCCTCGAATATGTCGATTTTCTTTTATAAAAATACACATTTTTGCATAAAAGTCGATTTTCAGTCGCAATTTGTCTTTGAGGAATGACGTCATCCATTTTGTTTTTAAATGGCAACCCCCCTATTTTTGTTCTTGATTTTGATTTTCATGTTATGTATGTAGAAATAAACGACCTTAACCAATATTTCACTCCTAGTACTAGTAATAACGTGCATTTTTTGTGTCATTCAATATCTGGCATGGCACTAGCAATAAGTTATTTGTTTATAGTTTTAGTAAGAATTAATTTTGCAGAGTTGGCTATATTTCAGAGGACAGCATGCATAGCAGATGGAACATTCAGGTAGACCAGGTTATGTAACTTTGCACGGAATAATAATCTGGAATGAATTTAAAGTCAATTTAAAAAGTTTCAAGCCGATAGCAATTGTTTTTGCATTTTTTTAAGCCTTCAAAATGATAACAATTGAGCTGAATTTACAAAGAAATTTCGTCGAATAGCACGAAGTTTTATAGGTTAAGTTAAGGTGTATTCGAAAGGCGGTGGGTGAGCCCTATCCTACAATCCAACCAGTTGAACGAATAAATTGATGAACCAAAGAGAAGAACAGAACGACATTATTTTTATGTTTAATCTATTGTTTTCCACCAATAAAACCCTCATTCGTGTTACAGAGATTGGAGGGTAGGATAGGGACCACCCACCGCCCTTCGTTTCACTAACAACTTAACTAAAAACCCTGTTTCTCGTAATAGTTATTCTAACATTACACATTAATTTACACAGAAATTTGATTCATTAAAATAGAGTTTTGTGGGTTAAGTTAAAGGGTAGTGGGTGGGCACTATCTTACAATCCAACCAGTTTATTTAAACCGAGGGTTTCTACGTTTAAATTGATGAACCAAAGAAAAAAAAACAGAACGACATTATTTCTATGTTTAATCCATTGTCTTTCGTCAATAAAACCCTCGTTCGTGGTTAGAAAGTAGGATAGGGCCCACCCATCACCCTTCGTTTCACCAACAACTTAACTGAAAACCTTGTTTTTCGTAATCGTTAAACTTCCAACATTGCACATGAATTTACGTAGAAATGTAATTCATTAAAACATAGTTTTGTGGCTTAAGTTAAAGTAGATATGAAGGGTGGTGGGTGGGCCCTATCCTACGATCCAACCAGTTGAATTAAGCCCAGGTTTTTTACGATTAAATTGATGAACCAAAGAGACAAATAGGACGGTGTTATGTCTATCTTTAATCCATTGTTTTTCATTAATATAACCCTCGTTCATGTTACAGTGATTGGAGGGTAGGATAGGGCCCACCCACCGCCCTTCGTTTCACCAACAACTACCAAAAACCCTGTTTTAAAAATTCCCTAAATTTCACACGAATTTATTTAGAAATTTAATTCATTAAAACATAGTTTTGTGGGATAAGTTAAAGTGGATACGAACGGTGGTGGGTGGGCCGTATCCTACCCTCCAACCACTGTAACATGAACGAGGGTTATATTAATGAAAGGCAATGGATTAAACATAGACATAACACCGTTCTATTTGTCTCTTTGGTTCATCAATTTAATCATAGAAACCCTGGGCTTAATTCAACTGGATCGTAGGATAGGGCCCACCTACCACCGTATCCACTTTAACTTAACCCACAAAACTCTGTTTTAATGAATTAAATTTCTACGTAAATTCAGTGGCAGCTCGTAGAGCCACTTATAAAATATACCCCCCCCCCTCCTTTTTGGAAGAAAGAAAAAAATGATTTGTCTGCCTAGATCAAAATAACTGGCTAAAAAGTGTTTTAAAAGAGTTAATTAAAAATTCTTGCTGAGCTACTCTATATAACGAGCCGTCCCTGGTTATTTGAGTAGTTGATTATATTCTTAAAATATAACAATTTAAGAGTTGTATAGAATTATTTCAGAATTTTTAAACAATTTCTACTATTTTTGATTTATTTTAGAAAATGCTCAATTTTGAACGCAATTAAAAAATGCATGTTTAACAACGAACAGTTTTAACACATTAAAAAATTGTTGGAATTTTAGAAGTTGAATATAATAGTTTGAGAGTTGTATAGATATATTTCAGAATTTTTAAAAAATTTCTACAATTTTTTTATTTATTTTAGAAAATGCTCAATTTTGAACGCAATTAAAAAATGCATGTTTAACAACGAACAGTTATAACACATTAAAAAATTATTGGAATGTAAGAAGTTGATTATATTCTTAAAATATAATAGTTTGGGAGTTGTATATAATTATTTCAGAATTTTTAAACAATTTCTACTATTTTTTTAATTTATTTAAAAAAATGCTTCATTTTGAACGAAATTAAAAAAAATGCACGTTTAACTATGAACAGTTATAACCAATTAAAAAATTGTTGGAATTTCAAAAGTTGATTATATTCTCAAAATATAGTAGTTTGGGAGTTGTACGGAATTATTTCAGAATTTTTAAACAATTTCTACTGTTTTTTTTATTTATTTTAGAAAATGCTCAATTTTAAACGCAATTGAAAAAAATTGAAAAAAAGCAATTGCCAGACACTTTTTGTAAAGCTGCAATATTTTATTTCACTTTCGGCGAAAGAAAGGAATGCAAGAAAATCAAATCTTACAAAAAAGGAAAATTCTTTCGAGGCGTTTTGGCGGTTGATGATTCTTTGCTTCCCTCGGATTAATGGAAAAACACAAACACCAAACACGCACACACACACATCCTGAAGATGTAACATAACACAACGGGCAGTAAAACTTTCGAAAAATAAATATTCCGAACCAGAACAGACATTCTTCGCGACCGCGAACTGTAGACTGAATTGTTATCAACTGGTCCGCCGCGGATTGGTGATAAGAACTTAATCTCGTTCCGGGCGAGAGAAAAAAAAATGAATATTTTGAAGGTACTTAATCGCCAGGGGCAATTTCGAATTTTAACGCGGAGGTCGAGATAAGATGTAGAATAGAAACATTGCTAATTATATACTTCCCGAGGATCTTAAGAAGTTGATCATATTCTTAAAATATAATAATTTGGGAGTTGTGTAGAATTATTTCAGAATTTTTAAATAATTTCTACTATTTTTTATATATTTTAGAAAATACTCAATTTTGAACGCAATTAAAAAATGCATGTTCAACAACGAACAATTATAACACATTAAAAAAATTGTTCAGTTTGAGTAGTTCATTATATTCTTAAAATAATATTAGTTTGGGAGTTGTATTGAATTATTTCAGAATTTTAAAACAATTTCTACTATTTTTTATTTATTTTCAAAAATGTTTAATTTTGAACGCAATTCAAAAAATGCACGTTTATCTAGGAGCAGTTATAACCCATTCAAACATTCTAGGAATTTGATTATATTCTCATAATATTAAGGAGTTGCATAGAATTATTTCAGAATTTTAAAAGAATTTTCAATTTTTTTAAATTTATTTTAAACTAAAGAGAAAAACATAACGACATTATTTCTATGTTTAATACATTGTTTTTCACCAATCAAATTGTTCGTGTTACAGTGGTTGCAGGGTAGGATAGGGGCCACCCACCACCCGTGTTACAGTGGTTGCAGGGTAGGATAGGGACCACCCACCACCCGCGTTACAGTGGTTGCAGGGTAGGATAGGGCCCGCCCACCACCCTTTATATCGCCAACAACTTAACAAAAACCCTGTTTTTCATAATCGTTAAACTTCCAACATTACACATTAATGTACGTAGAAATTTAAATTCATTAAAACAGAGTTTTGTGGGTTAAAATTAAAGTAGATGCGAAGTACATTTTACCTTGAGTCGACGTGTGGCATACAAACTTGAAGAAGAAGATTATGCAGCTCGACAAGTTACCATGTTCTTGCAGCCACAAACGACAAATTAGTAAACAACATTTTGTGGAATATTGGCAATTACCATTCATATAAAATTTTAATCGATAAATGTAAATAAAATAATGCACATCGAGTTGTAATTACGTTCTAAAAATAATTGATCAATATGTGAAGCAAAACTAGAGCTGAGGCTCAAATAGAACTGCATTTTTTTAAGTTAATTATTCTTTGAACCGGCTCACTGAGTTATCAGTTCTAGTGGAAACCAAGTATCCTTTATATGCATTTTAAATAAATTACAAGATAAAACAGTTTTACCTAGTCTCGTTAACTTTTAGAAGCATAGGTAAAAATTTACCCACAAACCTAGGAAAATCAAAGCTTCAACTATCAAACACAAATGATTACCGAATACGTGAATTATAATCATCCATATAAAGTTTAACTTTGGTTTCAAGGACGCTTCAACTAGCAGCAGCAGCACTGAATACAGCCCTTGTGATTTCTAACTTCAGACCCGATTGGCGGTTTCGAATCGATAAACACGCTAATCCAAATGAAAATTTACGAAATCCGATAAAGATTACGCCACCGGCACAACGAATTATCCTATCAAAGTGTCCTCATTATAATCCCTTTGATTAAAACTCGCCGGATCGTAATTCGATTTAAAGCACCGAGCAGCCAGAATTTCCATCCATTGCTCGCAAGGCGGAAAAGAGGAGAACACTGATTGCACCGTTCCATCCACTTTCTATTATTACATCTGTTTCCAACTGGAAATTGGGTCTAAAGTCTGTTCATATCAAAGAGGCAGTAGTGTAAACAACGCCAGCCGCGCGATCACTTAATTAGTAGTTCAGTGATGCGAGTTCTCGCTGGATTCAGTATATTTTGAGCCCCGTTTTTGCAGAGAGCGCCGTGCATTTTGTAAGTGGGTACGCGCGCGGTACTGTGGGAATAAAAGAGTGCCACCTGTGCAATCTCACCGCTCGCGTAATTGTGTTTACATTTAGTGCCTCTTTAATATGAATAGAACAACGGGTCCAGATTACACAAACATGAGTTCTGAGTATAGAGGGTGTTTCTCGCCATGGGGATCCCGGTTATTAGAAGAGATAGAGGGTATGTTTGAATTCGGCAGTTTTGCAGAATTAATAATTATTTAAACATACCATCTTTCTCTTCTAATAAGCGAGGTCCCCATGGTTAGTCTCGAATTTGAAACACCCTGTATACACAAGATAATTTTCTCAATAATAGTAAGTAGTGCAATATGAACTGTTGTCATGAAGACGCTTTAACAGTTCTCTATCTCTCCTATGAAGGTTTACGAGCCGCGCCAGGCCTCCACGGATATCTCGAAGAATAAATTTATATCATTAAATATAACCGTGAGTTATTTATTTATATTTTTTTATATAAATCAGTCGTTTGTTTCGAAATACATATTTATACGTGCTCGTAGTTTACTTTTAGAATGTACCCAAGCCATAGACGTTCGCGGTTTCTGCAGAATCTTTATTGGAAGTCGATTTAATGCGACCGTGTACTGCCGTTTATAGAAGAAAACAAGTATTTCAATTGAATGGAGGAAAAACAACGTGAAATAGTAATGCACGTTCACAACTCGTTCCTACAACTTCTGCGTTTGTGTGTTCGCAGGGGAACCGACTGTTGTTCTTGTTTATAGATGAGATCAGAACCAACTGTTTATGTAACTTTTATTTTATGGAAGTAAAGCTGTATATGTATGAAAACTCAGTGCCGTAACTAGACGCAATACAGGAAGGTATATAATGAGAATCCCCTCAAGTCGGCCCAAATACGATAACAATAATATTTATCTTTATTTTGTAACAATGAGGTATTTACAAAAGTACTATATCTAATTTATAAAACGACAGGATAGAATGGAGTTTGTACAAAATTGAATTTAATTGCAATTCATATAAAATGTACAGTGCAGCTATTATCTCGCGGCAGGTGAGTGTAAAGTTTGCGCAGAGTGAACCTATTTTTTGCATCTCTTTTAAACAATGAACATCTCGCAGCTCGAAACAAAATAGCAACAGAAATGAAGACGAAAAATAGCCTGAATATATGAATAGTCAGCCTGTTCGTGACTCTGCAACACTCAAACCTTGAAAAAATGAACGTGAACGTGAAGAAGTCGTAAACAACTGAGGAGATCATGGAAAGTTTGAACCAGTTTTATACCTGAATTGTAGGTGATTAGTAAAAATACAGGTGTGAAGAAAAAAATGATCTCGTTTACTGTTGAAAAACCGAATACACGATTTAACTAATAAATAAATTTGAGGCAACCTCACTTGTTGCAGAAGCATTAAATAAATTTAATAAAACCCCAAATAAAGTGGCAACACCCAGAATATGAACTGAAGAAAACAAAATTGCATTCTGAGGTTAGAAATTTATCTGTGCATTTTATGAAGACTACGAGATAATGATGATTAGAAAAAGAGAGTTTGAATCTTGAGTGATCAACGTCAATTGTAATAACTTCAAATTTCGTAGAAAATAAATAATAATAACATCATTTGTTATAGTGTACGCCTAAAATTTACAATAGAATGATTCAGTGGCGGCTCGTTATATAGAGCCAAGGAGCCATGGCACTACCTGTAGTATTTTCAAGCTCAGCAAGAATTTTTAATGAACTCTTAAAACACTTTTCCGCCAGTTACTTTGGTCTTGGAAGATAAATATTTCTTTCTTTCTTTTCTTGTGTAAAATTGTATTTTTTAGCTGACAATAATGGTGTGTTGCAATTGTCAACAATGGTTTGTTGCAATTGTCAAGAATGGTAAGTTTAAACTGTTAAAAATAGTAGTTCTCAGCTGTTAAGAAATGTATTATTCAACTGTCGAAAATTATATTTTTCAGTTGTTAAAAAGTTATTTTTCAGCTATAAAAAAAGGTATTTCTGAGCCATTAAAATAGAATTTTTTAGCTATCAAACAAAGTATTTTCGACATTTTTTATTTGTCAAAAATGGCATTTTTAAGGTTTCAAAAATTGTACTTTTTGTTGTGAAAAATTGTATTTTTTAGCTAACAATAATGGTTTGTTACAGTTGTCAATAATTTTTTATTGCAAATGTCAAGAATGGTATTTTTCAGCTGTTAAAATTGGTATTTTTTAGCTGTTAAAAAGTGTATTATTCAAATGTCAAAAATGATATTTTTCAGTTGTCAAAAATGTTTTTCTTTTAATGTCAAAAAAGGTATTTCTAATGTCATTTTTCGGCTGTCAAAAATTGACTTTTTGTAGTCAAAAATTGTATTTTTTAGCTGACAATAATGGTATGTTACAGTTGTCAATAATGGTTTGTTGCAGTTGTCAACAATGGCATTTTTCAGCTGTTAAAAATAGTAGTTTTCAGCTATTAAGAAATGTATTATTCAACTGTCGAAAATGATATTTTTAGCTGTCAAAAAACGTATTTCTCACCAATAAAAATGGGATTTTTCAGCTATCAAAGGCAGCATTTTTGGTAATTTTTTCATTGTCAAAATGGCATTTTTCCGCTGACAATAATAGTATGTTACAGTTGTAAATAATGGTTTATTGCAGTTTTCAAGAATGGTATGTTTCAGCTGTTAAAAATGGTGTTTTTCGCTGTCAAAAATGATACTTTTCAGCCGTCAACAATGGCATTTCCCACCTATAAAAATGGTATTTTCCAGTTATCAAAAGCAGCATTTTTCGACATTTTTTTTAATTGTCAAAAATGGCATTTTTCAGCTTTCAAAAATTTGACTTTTTGTAGTCAAAAATTGCAGTTTTCGTTTTCAAAAATTGTATTTTTTAGCTGACAAAAATGGTTGTTACAGTTGTCAATAATAGTATGTTGCAGTTATCAAGAATGGTATTTTTGAGCTATTATGTCAAAAATGTATTTTTTCAGCTACCAACAACGGCATTTCCCACCTATATAAATCGTATTTTTCAGCTATCAAAAGCAGTATTTTTTTACATTTTTTAACTGCCAAAAATGGCATTTTTCAGCTGCCAAAACCTGTATATTTTGTTGACAAAAATTGTTTTTTTTTGTCAAAAATTGTATTCTTTAGCTGCCAACAACGGTTTTTTCAGTATGATATTTTTCGGCTGTCAAAAATGGTAATCCTCAGCTGTTGAAAATAGTATTTTTCAACTCTCTCAAGTTGTATTTTAAAGTAGTAGAAAATGGCATTCTTCAGTTACAAAATATACTAGTTTCAACTGCCAAAAACAATATTATGGAAATTTTTGAATTGTCAAAAATTGTATTTTACAGTTGTCAAAAGTAGTATATTTTGCTGCCAAAGGTAGTACATTTTGCTATCAAAAGTAGTATTTTTTATTGTAAAAATTGTATTTTTTTGTCAAAAATCGTATTTTTCGTGTGTCAGAAATGATATATTTCAACTGACAAAAATGGTATTTCTCAGCTGTTGAACATTAGTATTTTTCAGCTGTCAAAAATAGTATTCTTTACTGTCAATAATAGTATTTTTCGAGTGTCAACAATGGTATGTTTCAACTATCAAAAACAGTATTTTTCAGCTAATAAAAATAGTTTTTTTCGACATTTTTGGATTGTCAAAAATTGTATTTTTCAGCTGTCAAAAGTAGTATATTTCGCTGTCGAAAGCAGGAGCTTATATGGAGCCAAGGAGCCCTGTAGTTTCAAGCTCAGCAAGAATTTTTAATTAATTTTTGAAACACTTTTTCGCCAGTTACTTCTAGGAAGATAAATCGTTCATTATTTCTTCAAAGGGGGAGGGGATGTATTGTATAAGTGGCTCTACCATCAACATGTTCCACGAGCCGCCACTGGAATGACTGACCTCGTTCAGTCAAATCACATTAAAAAAATAAAAAATTAATTAGTTAAATTAACTGGTTAAAATATTAGTTATTATTATTATAATAGTATACTTCTTCAATTACTAATTGACGAACTTCGCGCCATTATTGCAAGGAGGAATTAGGTGTTGTAGGACATTTTGTGCTGTGATAATCGGCAAGATATTTAATTAGTGTCAGATGCCCGATCATAACACAAAATTGATGTTGGTAGAAAAACCATTACCAAAATTACAATTAAAATAATTCATTTTTAGATATTTGCGTGCTCAATTATAATTACATTAGTTAATTAGCCTTGAATTTGTTTTATTAGGTAAAGGGTTGTTTTGTTTCATAATTAATTTACAGTCAGATATAATTAATTAAATAATTAAACAATGAAAAGTTATTTTAATTAAAATTGGAAAATTACTTAGCCTTAATTATATTCGGTACAATTGCTGCAAAACAATAGGACACCTCCGCAATCTTTGTAATTTATTCTATAAATTTAATTTTAAATGCCTAATCATTATTTATATTTTTTATATCATTACAATTCGATATGATTGAATTTGATTTTATTTTATTTTATTCGGTTTAATTTTATTTGTGAAATTGCGCAAAGATTAGTGATATTTATAAATTATCAATGTACTTACACATAAATTTATTACCGACGAAAAGTTAGCTACGAATTTCCAACCACGGTTTCCCGGCGCATCCACCACCACCCTAAATATTACCAATCTCAATAAAATGTTAATGAAACAACTGTCTGGCCTTAACCAATTTAATAGCAAAAGCTATAAACAATTTATGATTTTCTTTTTAAGTTAGCGCTACTCGCTAGGCCGCCGACAAGATAGAAGAATTATCGAAAAAAATCATAACTTCCATTTGGGGTTCCATCCTCGACTTTTTTTGCAACAACTGAACAGTATATAACATTATTAATAAATAAAATTCGAAAAATTAGGGTAACCATTTCGTATAAACAATTTATGATTTTTTTAAGTTAGCGCTGCACGCTTGGCTTGTCGGCGGCCTAGCGAGTAGCGCTAACTTTAAAAAAAATCATAAATTGTTTATAGCTTATGCTATTAAATTGGTTAGGGCCAAACAGATGTTTCATTAACATTTTATTGAGATTGGTAATATTTAGGGTGGTGGTAGATTCGCCGGGAAACCGTGGCTGGAAATTCGTGGCTAACTTCTCGTCGGTAAATTTATTTGTATTTAAAAAAGTATTTTATATTAATAAAGTTATTATTATTATTATTAAATATCAATATCAAGAGTAAAAATAAGTAAAAAATAGATATACCACCCACCCGTGTATCGTATAGCATTAATAAAATTGGTACATGGTACATGGTACATGATTCACACTAGAGAAAAAAAGGTGTCCTATTTTTTATGACCGCATTGTACATTAATTCATTTTTTTTTGCAAATTTGGCCCGCAGTGGCATTTTCAAGTGATGACCGAAATGAGTTTTATTGAAACAGCATGTCGGTGTTATTATTACGCACTTACGTAACAGATGTTGCAAGCTTGCAGTGTTTATTATCGTTGACAATGTTGATGTTTACGGAGTGGTAATTTTCGAGAGGCTTGTGGTGCTCTCGATTGTCTAATAAATATGTCATTCTGAAGTCGTGTTAGCGTTCGAGCCAAACAAACGTTTTACGATTTTGTTTCAATGCAAGCTCATGGACCCCCATAAAACGCGTTTAATGTTTCTCTATTCAAAAACTGGTGTACCCATTTTGAGATTTGAATGAGTAAGTATATTAACGAGTGCTAACGAAAAATATCTTTTTGAGCGTCGTTAATGCAAAAATTTAATTACTGACAGATCTTCAAACTGAAACTCAAGACGTAAAAAATTATACTTTATTCAAAAAAATCTTAGGAGAATGCCAGGAATTTAATTCCGTTTTCAGATTTCATATGACTTTAGAGCAGAGTTACATAAAGTGTGTTCCGCGGAACCCCGGAGTTCCGCTAAAAAAAAATAGGGGTTTCGCGAGTTGGTCATACGATCAAGTCGCCCATTACAATCACGTATTTTATTTAACATGGTTAGTCTTCGTACAACCTAACTTCTAAGTGTTAGATGGTTATCGCGAGGTGAAGTTTTTGAACTTCAGAAAGAACTATTAGCGTATTTCAATGACCTCAAATTTGACAGACAGATTAACAGCCCGTTCACACGGCACTGAATCGGTCGTTTTACCGATTCGGTTATTTTGCCGTCTTCTATAGTGGCGCATATATTTTAATATGCGTATACGGCCGACGGCAGTATCGTGTGAACACGTATATTGAAATATATTCGCCACTATAGAAGACGGCAAAATAACCGAATCGGTAAAACGACCGATTCGGTACCGTGTGAATGGGCTGTAAATGTGACGACTTAGCTCTCTAGACCTGCGTATTTTACTGGCATGTTCAGCAAACTAAATCTTTGGCTAACAAGGGAAATAAGTCAACAAATTTCAACCAAAAGATAAATTGGTAGCCCTATCCCGAAAACTACAATATTGGCATTTAGCTGTAGAGAAAAAAATAACTTTGCATTTTACTCAACGCTTGGTGATTTTTTTAAAGATCTGAAGTGAATTTGAATACAGAAGTCCGTAACGATATATAAACACATCTGCCTAGATTATTGGAACCACTAAATTATTACTTCCCGTACTTGAAGAACCCCTATTTTTGGGTGCACAATCTTTCCAATAAACGTATGCACAGATTATAAACATTTAACGGAAATCGATAGATTTGAAGAGGATTCATTTTACTATTTATTTTTTAATGTAATAAAGACGAAAATAGCCTGAATACAATTTAGGGGAGGAACCGTGAACCTAGAAAAATGATCTGAGGGTTCTGCGTGCAAAAAAGTTTGAGAAATACTGCTTTAGAGGGTAAAAGTTGGTCGCCTGGAGAACGTTCTTCGCTTATTTGTTTCTTGGTCATAAGTCGAAAATTAAAGGTGTTTAGAAAAAACGAAAAAAACGCGGATGTTTTCAGCGAGGACCAATCTAAAAGGTAAATCATGGAAAAATTCGATTTTCATAAATTCACCAAAATCTTGGAAAATCGATATTAAGCTCTGGACCCCGAAATATACGTTTAATGTTTTCTTTCCTATTCAATAACAAGTTTACCGATTTTGAAATTTAACCCTTTGCACTCGTATGTCGAATTATAGTCGCCACAATATGTTTTACCATTGTGGTCTCAAATATAAATACTAGTGCAAAGAGGAAACGAAGGATGTTAAGGAGTCCTAACGGAAAATATTCTTTTGAGCAAAAATTAATTACTCACATCTCCTCAGGATGTAAAATATTGATTTTTTTATTATTCATTACTCGAAATTAAACTTTATATGAAAAATTCTCAGGAGGACGTCAGGAATTGGATTACGTTTACAGATTTCGGATGACTTTAACAGGGTAATAAAATTGGTCGTTACGCACTTATTTTTTTTTGTCTTAACTGGATAGTTGAAAGTTTTAAGAAAAAAGAAAAACGTTGATGTTTTAAAAATGATAAATATTACAAAATGCAATTTTAGGAAAAACTAAAAACACGGGTGTTTTGAGCGAGGAAAAATCTATCTGATAAATCCTATAAAATGCAATTTTTATAAATTCTCCAAACGTGGAAAATGGTACTAATCTCTTCACCCCCAAAAATCGCGTTTGATTTTTTTTTATTCAAAATCTAGCTTACAGATTTTGGAATTTAAAAGAGGAAACGAAAAATATTAGCAATTGTTAGCGGAAAATATTATTTTAAGCATCGTTAATGCAAAAACTAATTACTTGAACCTCTTCAAACTATATCTATAAGGGCAAAAAAGTCTTTTATTATCCATCACTCAAAATTAAACTTTATATGAAACATTCTTAGGAGAACGCCAGGAATTCGATTCCGTTTACAGATTTTAGATGACTTCAAAAGGTAAAAAGTTGGACGCTACAAAAACGTTCCTTGCTTACTGTTGATAGTTCATAACTCAAAAAAATAGAGGTGTCAAGAAAAAATGAAAAAGGCGGGTGTGTAAATCGTGGAAAAAATCGATTTTTATAAATTCACCAAAATCTTGTAAAACTTGTGTTAAGCTCTCGACCACCAAAACACACGTTTCATATTTTTTTATTCAAAAATTAGAATAGTGTAGCTAGCGATGTTCTGTCATACTTGTGAACAAGGGTACTCCGGATGTATTTTCCTTCTGCTGAAGTCGACAATGAACAGAGGGTCTTGTTAAAGTTGTGCTTTGGCACAGTGCTATCAATCTAGTTAAGTGTAATTTTTGGCGGTGTGTTTAAATGATCGGCGGGAAATTTGAAAATTGTGTAGCGGCTAATTTGAAACGGTCACGTGAAACAGCAACGTAGCTTTAGAGTTCGCTACTGGAGGTTGAATAGTATGGCAAAATATGTGGTGTATTTGTAAAACGGCAAGTAGTTCAAAAGTGTTGTCAACGGACTGATTTTCATTTTTTTAGGTTTATTGATTTCTTTGGACAAGGCCAAAAAGGTCGAGGCTTGTTTTGTCCAGAGATCGCGTCATCATCATCATCATCTTTAATTATTATTGTGTATTATTTTATGTATGTACGGTACAAGTAGTTTTGTACTCTCATTATACTTCGTGAGTTATTAATTTTTCTAAATAATTAACATAACAGTGAAAAGCCCAATTTTTATAAGTTGAAGTATTATCAACATTTTATTTTTCAAAGCAATATTGAATGTGTTAATTATTATTAAAAATATGAATATTTCCAATTTGTAACGGTTTTGTGTTTTTGGCCCACTGTGTATATGTATTTTATGTAAAAGGTAATTATCCATATAAATAAATAAATAAATTCTTGGAATCCGCATGATACAAGATTGTGCAATAATTCTTTGAATCGCATGATGGTTATAATGGTTACATTTTCTTCTTTGTAGTAACAGAAATGTATTTAACTAATTACTTTACAATTTTCATTCAGTTGGATTAATATTTTGTTTTACACTGCATACCTATTATTGATTTTGAGATTTGAATGAGGAAATCAACGATATAAACGAGTGCTAACGGAAAAAAAATATTTTTGAGCATCGGTAATGCAAAAATTGAATTACTGACGGCTCTTCAAACTGAAACTCAAGATGTAAAAAATTGAAAAAATCAACTTTTTTATTATCCACCACTCAAAATTAAACTATATTTAAAAAAATTCTTAGGAGAATGCCAAGAATTCAATTCCGTTTATAGATTTCAAATTACTTAAGAGGATAAAAGGTGGTCGCTTCGCTTATATTTTTCTTAGTCTTAACTAGACAGTTAACAAAAAACGCAAGTAGGGACTGGATTTTTTTCCGAATTCCGATTTCGAAGGTTCAAAGCTTCGAAGACTCATTCTTCGAAGATTGAAGTTTCGAAGTTTTAAATATTCGAAATTTCGAAGTGTCGAAGATTCGAAGTTTTAAAGATTCGAAGTTTTGAAGATTCGAAGCATCGAATTTTCGAGGTTCCAAAGTTTCGAAGTTTTATCAGAAGAGACAATTTTTGAAAGAAATATAAAGATAAAAAATAGTTAATAAGAAAAAATGTTGATGGCAGAAAATTTATTTCCTTTGATTTTAACCGAAATTTCACTTTTTCCCAATATTTGTTACAATAAAACTGATATTTTCGAGTTTTTAGTTGAATAACTCAAAATCAATCTGCAGAACGTTTTGATCTTCCGCAAAAATATTGAAGCCCTGATAACGATACGTGATTTTAAGCGACAGATCATTGGACTTTACTTTGATTTTAACCGAAATTTCACTTTTCCTCAATATGTGTTACAAAAAACTGATATTTTCAAGTTTTTTGTTGAATAACTCTAAAACCAACTTAGGAATGTTTTGATTTTTTGTTTGAATATTAGAGTCTTAGCTTTTTATTTATTTCAGCTTTCCTAAATATTCGTTCCAAAAAATTTTTAGTTGAATAACTCAAAAACCATCTGCAGAATGCTTCAATATTTTGCATAAATATTGAAGCCTTGATATTAATAAGTGATTTTGAGTGACAATTCATTGTGATTTGCTTTGATTTTGAACAAAATTCTTTTTTTTTTTTCAAGATTTATAACAAAAAAATAACATTTTCTGGTTTCTAGTCGAATAACTCAAAATCAATCTGCAGAATATTTTGATCTTCTACATAAATTTTAAAGCCCTAATATTGATAAGTGATTTTAGGTAACAGTTTATTGTGATTTGCTTTGATTTTAATTGAAATTTTTCCCAATATTTGTTACAAAAATTGATATTTTCGCGTTTTTAGTGAAATAACTCAAAAACTATCTTCAGAATGTTTTGATATTTTACATAAATATTAAAGTTCTGATATTAGTAGGTAATGTTGAGTAACAGTCCGTTGTGATTTGTTTTGATTTTAAACGAATTTTGACTTTTTCTCAAGATTTCATATAAAAAATTAACATTTTTGAGTTTCTAGTTGAAAAAAATCAATCTGCAGAATGTTTTGATCTTCTGCGTGGATATTATAGCCCTGATATTGATGAGTTAATTTGAGTAATAGTTAATTGTGATTTGTTTCGATTTTAAGCGAATTTTCTCAAAATGTATTACAAAAAGTTGACATTTTCGACTTTTCCGTCGATTAACTCAAAAACCATCTGTAGAATGTTTTGATATTTTTAGTGAATATATAGCCCTGATGTAGATGAGTGATTTTAAGTAACAGTTAATTGCGATTTGCTTCGATTTTAAGCGAATTTTCTCAAAATGTATTACAAAAAGTTGACATTTTCGACTTTTCTGTTGAATAACTCAAAAAACCATCTGCAGAATGTTTTAACATTTTGAGTGAATATTATAGCCCTGATGTCGATGAGTGATTTTGAATAACAGTTAATTGCGATTTGCTTCGATTTTAAGCGAATGTTCTCAAAATGTATTACAAAAAGTTGACATTTTCGACTTTTTCGCCGATTAACTCAAAAACCATCTGTAGAATGTCTTGGAATCCGCATGATACCAGGTTGTGCAATAATTTTTTGAATCGTAGCGTATGGATTTACTTTATTTCACATCATATTTTCTTAACTTGTTTAACTGCAGATCACATTTTTTCTAATATACAGGAATTAAAAAATGAAATATTTATACAAAAGAATAATGGTAATAGTTATCACAACCAAAGAATACTACTAACAGTGCAATTTAAAATTTGAAATTTAAGACATGAAACGAAAATTATTAATGACTGGTAATGGAAAATATTGCTTTGAGCGTCGATAATGTACAGACATAACTGACAGACAGCTCTTCAAATTGAAAGTCAATACGTAAAAAATTGAAATAATCGACTTTTGCTTATCATTCATTGCTGATTATGAAACTTTACAGAAAAATTTCTCACGCGTTCTCGTCAGGAATTCAATTCCGTTTACAGATTTCAAATGGCTTTAAGAGCCAAAAAGTTGGTCGCTACAAAAATGTTCTTAGCTTATATGCTTTTTGACTCGAAACTTAAAGAAGTGGTTTCAGCAATGTTTAAGAAATGTAATAGAATTCTGTTATGCCCACAGAGAGAATTTATTTATTAAAAAGCATTAAATTACATTAATGAATTCGGGCAATTGACCGTGTCTTTCCGCCAAAAATTAATGATAACTGTAACCAGGAAAAAACATTTTTTTCTCAACTCGAAGCACTAACAAAATAAAAATTGGCTCCCGGCCACATTAAAACGATAAAACAAACAATCGATACGCGTTTCAAGCTTTTCTAAATAAACGTTGACGTATATGGCACATATCACAAACGCTCAAAATGCAAGATGCGACAACAAGAGAAGGAATGATATGTATATGTAAATACACTAATTCAGCACATTTAAATTCATAGGGTAATTGAAACCAAGTTAACAACTCTGGCCTTTGGAAGCAGCGCATAAAATACGGAGCCGAGATAAAAACTACGGAAATGTGACGGCTTATCTCCCAACGCAGCAGCGTTTCACAGATAAAGAGAGGCTGCTTTGCAGAAATACAACGTTCTTACAATAAGTTCACACCGAAAATGTTTAATGGGTAATCAAATGCTATCGGTGAATTTTACCATAAATCAAACATAATCAAGTAAGTTTGGTCATACAACTTTTTGTACTGTCAGCAGTGGAGAAGTTGCAGAATTAATGGAAAAACCGAAAAAGATTAATACCTAAAACTTTTAGATGTTAATCATAATTAAGTTGTTTCTTTTCTTATTGTAGATCAGTCATCCATATTATACAATATACAACTAACTAAAACTACGTTAGCATCCAACTTTTTCCTTTATATTCTATTCTTGCTTTTGTTCAGTAACTTCCTTCACAATCTATTCTTATATGTGGGCTAAATCATCAATTCGTTTTCGATGTTCAGCATTTTGTAGAAAACAAAATTTATGATTTTATAATAATAATATTTAAGATTACCTTGTTAAGTGTGTATGGAAGCCCTTAAACGAGGATCCTCCTGTCCGAAATGGGAGTAGGGAGGTTGGCTTCAGCGGCACGAAGCACGAGATTTCAGGCGCGGCGTTCCTTCCGGAGGATTTTTGATTTTTTTTTTGGAAAAAGTGCGTGCGGACACTATTCTTCGAATAAATCGTAAATTACGTGCATACGTGAAAACTGATGTTGCCTCCTCGGGCTGAGCACAGAGAAGACTTCTATTGATCACTGCACGGGCACAGGCGAGGCGAGAACAGCGAGAACAGCGCTCCGGATGTACGGCTACAGCGGACGAAACATCTTTCCACGCGCAACATCGCCCGCGCTCGCGCCCCCTCTCACTCCCACACCATCCCCTTTCACAAAGAAAATGGTAATAATAATAATAATAACTGAACGCTAACAGGCAACAAGCAGCGGCATCAGCGTGAACATCAGCATCAACATCAGCGGGTACACTTCTGTACTCTGCAATTATAATTGCGGGGCGACACAACTGCTATACGTTTCGGGGACCTAATTTACACGGTGCCGACTTATTAACCATTTATTTGGCCCCCCGCCGTGAAATGGGTAACGCGAAACTGCACCCCTTCGCGCCCGCATATGTGCATATGCACGCCGAATTAAATATGTATACGGAACTAGACACCCCCGAGCAAACAGACTCGAACTAGACAAACAATTTATATGACTTTATTGTTTCCAGTTGCGGCACAAAAATTGCACCCTTTGATGTTAAAACACAAATTACTCAATCTGGATATTTGTGTTTTGCAATTTGAACTGTCACGAAAATATAATTCGAATCTATCAGAGCGGCTCTGCTCACCACCCGCGCAATATTCGTATATTTCAATGTATTTAGTATAATCGAAATTGTCATTATGAAATTTGATCATTATGTTATATGTGGTGATTTCAACATACCAACCTTACTCAGCTCTCCGGATAATCATGTCAATCTTGAACTTAAGAACTTTATGGCATTAAATAACTTAAGCCAAATAAACGATGTATTGAATATTAACAAACGCTTATTAGACTTGGTGATGGTTTCACAGGGTATTATGTGTAAGTGCCAGTGCCGGCATAACGTACAGGCAAGGACGCCTGTAGCGGCCAAATTTAGGAGCAGCGGCATGACCAGCGCCCTTCCTGAGTTGTTGGCCGCCCAGGTGTAAAAATGTTATTGCCGCTCTTGATAATTAAATATACATATATGGTCGTTAATTTGCATTAACTCGCCATTGGTTAACTCGCCATTGGTGGCGCAAATTTAATGGTGACGCCGGTCTCACGCACCGGGGTTTTCAACTGAAGATTTTTCAAAACGTGTTACTAATAGTTCATGTTTTATTTTTTTAATTTATGCTCTTTCGCAATAAAACAAAGATAGTTAATCAATTTAAACTCTGCAATGCGGCAGCTACTCTAAATTGCAACATAAAACAATAACGGAGAATAAAGTTATTAGACACACCCGGTCAGTGGGTCACCATTGGCGGGTTAAGGTGAGACCAACCCGTGAATTTGGCAGACCTTTACGAAACTTCTCTTCAAAATGTAGTTCTTGTGCGCAGGGATTACTTCACTAAACTGTCTTTCTTTTATTGAAAAGATCTTTTTGGATTGACTGAGAATTTTCTGAAGTTTGAGATTTATTAGAAGTTTTTAAGCAAGACTTTGGATTCTATTTTTTTAATTTGTATTTTCATTAAAAAAAACAAAAAATATATTCATTGCTCATTGCAGACACAACATTTCGTGCAAAACAAAGATTACTTTAAATATCAAGCACGTTCGTATGTGTGCACAGTGCTTAATAGTGTAGAAATATCAATATAAATGCCAGTACTAGAGATGGGCAGAACTGGTACTTTTGAATCACGTTGCTACCTGTGATTGCTACTTTCTAATATCAGTGATTTTAAACTGTGACTATGGTCACGGTTAGTAGACCTCGTACCACCTTCTGAAACGAGTTCGCAAAAATGTTTTTGATATTATTCTGCTAATATTTGTCCACCTGGACACGTAAATAGCGTTCCTTTTGATATTATACCAGTGACTGAAGGTGATATTTTGGCTATATTATCTGCTATACCAAATGAACATATGACTGTTCTTGATTCAGTTCAAAATTCGAAAAGCATTTGGAGATTTTTGCAGAACCTTATAATAGATATATTTTGTCCGAGTTTAAAGTCTGACCGCGCTATGAAGGCATCTGAGGAGCTATCTGTAACCTTTTAAAAACCACTGATGTATAAATAGAAGTGGATAGTGCACCAATAGCTGGCAAGTAAAGTGTAAACATCTGTGAATGTAAAGTAACAAAATATCCAATCACTTCTGATGAGGGCGGTCCTTCCGACCCTTTGTTCACCTCAGACGCCTTCATAGCGCGGCGAGAGTATATCTATGTTTTCGTCCAATATTAAGCGTATTGTTATGTTGTAGTTTTCAATAAAAAAAAAGTATTATTTTCATATGTATCTAAATTTTATTCTTTCCCTGTAACCGGATATTTTTTATGTTGGGAAATGTACAAATAAATAAGTAAATAGAATATTTGTTCAGTAAATTTGAAAAGTTGGAAAGTTTTAGGTATGCGGCAAATGCAAAATAGCCTCTGACAAAAAGGCATCTTTTGAATGATGATTTGCTCTGTTCTCGAAGGAACATTTTTTAAATAAACTCATTACTCAATAGAGATATGAGAGAGAGACAATACATTTATTGAGACACTTTTACAAATGACTCAAGAGCCTTAGAGATATGAATTTTTGAAAATTTTCGTTTGAGCACCCGAACAAAAACATAGCAGGAAAAAATATAAAACATGCAGACAAAATTCCATCAAATTCATCCTCAATAGCCGAAGTATCGCTTATTCAAAATCAATTTGGTTTTTGTCAATTCAACAATTTTCAATAGAGATATGGATTTTTGATAATTTTCGTTTTCATTTTTTGAGCACTTGAACAAAAGCATCGCAGAAGAAAATATAAAAAATGCAGGAAAAATTCCATACAAAATCATCCTCAATGATCCAAGTATCATTAATTTAAAATCAATTTGGCTTTTGTAAATTCCACGATTTTCAATAGAGATATGGATTTTTGAAGATTTTCGTTTTAATTTTTTGAGCACTTGAATGAAAACATCGCAGAAGAAAATATAAAATATGCAGGCAGAATTCCATAAAAAAAAATAATCCTTAATGACCGAAGTATCGCTAATTCAAAATAAATTTGGTTTTTGTGAATGCAACAATTTTCAATCAAAAATTTTGTTTTCATTTTTTGAGCACCTGAACAAAAACATAGCAGAAAAAATATAAAACATGCAAGAAAAATTCCATAAAAAATCATCTTCAATGGCCGAAGTATCGCTAATTCAAATTCAACAATATGAACAAAAACATAGCAGAAAAAATATAAAACATGCAAGAAAAATTCCATAAAAAATCATCTTCAATGACCGAAGCATCGCTAATTTAAAATCAATTTGGTTTTTGTGAATGCAACAATTTTCAATCAAAAATTTTGTTTTCATTTTTTGAGCACCTGAACAAAAACATAGCAGAAAAAATATAAAACATGCAAGAAAAATTCCATAAAAAATCATCTTCAATAGCCGAAGTATCGCTAATTCAAATTCAACAATATGAACAAAAACATAGCAGAAAAAATATAAAACATGCAAGAAAAATTCCATAAAAAATCATCTTCAATGACCGAAGCATCGCTAATTTAAAATCAATTTGGTTTTTGTGAATGCAACAGTTTTCAATAGAGATATGGATTTTTCAAAAATTTTGTTTCAATTTTTTGAGCACCTGAACAAAAACATAGCAGAAAAAATATAAAACGTGCAGGAAAAATTCCATCAAAAATCATCTTCAATGGCCGAAGTATCGCTAATTCAAAATCAATTTGGTTTTTGTGAATGCAATAATTTTCAATGGAGATATGGATTTTTCAAAAATTTTGTTTTAATTTTTTGAGCACCTGAACAAAAACATAGCAGAAAAAATATAAAACGTGCAGGAAAAATTCCATAAAAAATCATCTTCAATGGCCGAAGTATCGCTAATTCAAAATCAATTTGGTTTTTGTGAATGCAACAATTTTCAATAAAGATATGGATTTTTCAAAAATTTTGTTTTACTTTTTTGAGCACCTGAACAAAAACATAGCAGAAAAAATATAAAATATGCGGACAAGCTTCTATAAAAAATCATCCTCAATGGCCGAAGTATCGCTAATTTGAAATCAATTTGGTGTTTTTGTGAATTCAACAATTTTCAATAGAGATATGGATTTTTGATAATTTTCGGTTTCATTTTTGAGCACTTGAACAAAAACATCGCAGAAGAAAATATAAAATATGCAGGCAAAATTCCATAAAAAAATCATCCTCAATGACCGAAGTATCGCTAATTCTAAATCAATTTGGTTTTTGTGAATGCAACAATTTTCAATAGAGATATGGATTTTTCAAAATTTTTGTTTTAATTTTTTGAGCACCTGAACAAAAACATAGCAGAAAAAATATAAAACATGCAGGAAAAATTCCATAAAAAATAATCTTCAATGGCCGAAGTATCGCTAATTCAAAATCAACAATCATGAATAGAGATATGGATTTTTGAAAATGTCCATAAAAAAATATCCTTAATAACCGAACTACCGCTCATTGAAAATCAATTTGGTTTTTGTAAATTCAAATATTTTCAATAAAGATATGGATTTTTGAATTTTATTTTATTTTTTTTTTTAAGGAAGGATGGTTGATGGGATTTCGGGTTAAGGAGAGTGAATGATGACATTAGGGAAATTGGCGTAAGCTACTTGGCTATTCTGCCACAACCGATTCTGTAATAAATTCATATATTGATATGAAAGGACAACCACTAGACATCCATGGACCCGAACGGCCACTTCTTCGTTCCGAAAAAGTGACCGCGCGGATGGGATTCGAACCCACGACCACGAGGCCCAGAAGCAGGAGCGCTTAATTTTTTAAGCACCTGAACAGGAAGAGCATTTGGAGATTTTCATAGTTTGGTAAATTGTTTTTTTTTCAGTTCATGAAGTTTGCAATTTCAAAATTGGTTTCGTGGTATTAGTTCAAAATGTTTGTTCGGATATTCGCACTGAATGTTAAATTCAAATGAACTTTGAGTAATTTTGAGTCTAATATTTGTAGCAATTGTTTTTAACAGAAAATAATACATACATTTATTTATTAATCTTGAGCTTTTGAAACATTTTCTTTGGTTGATCCATATTTTATAATTTTAAGAATCGTTCTTTGATCAAAGAATGCATATTTGGTTTTCCATAAAAAAACAATTGCCATATCCTAAGTGGAACCGAAACGCAATGCTCCAACAAACTCGATTTGGAAAACCAAAACCGCTTTTAACGATTCGTAAAATTATAAAATATTGATCAACGAAAGAAAATGCTTCAAACGCTCAAGATCAATAAATAAATGTATGTATTAGTTTTTGTTAAAACAATTGTCATAACCTTGGTGGAAACAAAACACAAACGCTCCAAACTTGAACTGGGGAAACGAAATCTGTACTCAAAGATTTGAAAATTTAAAAAAAATTACTAATTTAAAAATTTAGGTTAAAAGCTCAAGATCGATGAAAAAATAATAGATTATGATTTCTCATCCAAACAATTGCCAAATCTTAGGTGGAAACAAAACGGCAACACTTCAAGCTTGAACTGGGGAAACGAAATCTGCACTAAAAAATTTGAAAATTTGTAAAAAAAATACTAATTCCAAAATTTAGCTCAAAAGCTCAAGATCGATGAAGAAATAATAGATTTATGATTTCTCATCAAAACAATCGCCATATCTTAGATACAAACATAACGGCAAAGCTTCAAACTTGAACTGGGGAAACGAAATCTGCACTCAAAAATTTGAAAATTTGTAAAAAAATACTAATTCCAAAATTTAGCTCAAAAGCTCAAGATCGATAAAGAAATAATAGATTTATGATTTCTCATCAAAACAATCGCCATATCTTAGATACAAACAAAACGGCAAAGCTTCAAATTTGAACTGGGGAAACGAAATCTGCACTTCAAGAAACTCAGAAACAATGGCTTAAACAGATCATGACCATGATTAGATTCGCGAGGTTTTTGGTGTTATTCAAATGTTGCTAATTTAAAGGGATCTTTTAGAGAATGTCCTAAAAAACTTCAAAATTTTCTACTGATGGAAAGGAAATAAAACTTTTGTCTTTTGTATTTTCAGCCATCCATTATATCAAACAGAAGTGGACCCAGTCTTTGGAAAAGATTTAAGAAGCAACAATAATATTATTGAATTATCAGTGACGGATTTGGTCCATAATGATCCGATCGGGCGTGTAAGCACGAATGGATAAACAAACAAAAAAACATTCCGCAGCGTCCGTTGATCATTATTAAAAATACAACAACAGAGAGCCGACATTGTGGAGGGTTTTTGTGGAGGACTCGTGCCCCGCATACACAAACATCAATCGCGACATCTGGCGCATCCTGATCCACAACATTCACGTCATTCCGTCCGAATTATTGCCCATCATCGACCAGCACACTTCATTGTCTCCTAAATAAAATACACACATGCCGAAAACGTTTAGTTTTCCCGTGCATTTTAAATTTTATGGTTTTTTTTTTACTATTTTGGAGTGAGCATGCAATTTTCCACACACACAAACTCACACGCACGAATGCTCAGAGAAAGAGACACACGTGGAATTAGTTTCATATTTAATGTGTCTGCTTTAAAAATAGCCTCCCTCGTTGGGCTAATTGTATTTCGCGTGTGTCTGAGAGACGTTTATTTCTTACTGTTCGTATTTTCTTTCGCGAAAATATCCAGGCTGCGCTTTGTATTATTAATGTTCCTTTAAGAACAACAAACACTGCGTCACATTTTTTTAACTGTCGCACTTGATAAAATATCTATTAATCAACTTTAATATGTCCTAAATTGTCATTTTATGACTAGGCAATGAAATAAGGTATTTTAGTTGGGTACATAGTTAATCAACTTGATTTAAGAATTTAAGTAGCGTTTACAATCTTGATCTTTACTTTCTACGTTATAATGTGGTGGAAAGTATTAGGATCGTGAAAATTTCGGAAATATCCATTTAGAGGTCTTCAGAGGCGATTTCAAAGATTTCTGAAAAAAACATGTGTCTGAGTGTCTGTCTGCGCGATATATCTCAAAAACTAATTGAGCAATTAGCGTGAAACTTTAAACATGTGTCTTATTTAACAATCCGAAGAACTTTCGACTTTTGAAATGACTTCAGATAAAATTTAAAAAAATACATATGAAGAAGGTACAATTTTACAAAACAAAAATCGAAATTGTTTTTTGTTTTGTAAAATTAATTCATTGTTGTTATCATTTGATATATAAAAAGGTAATTTTCAGGCGAGTTGTTTTTTTTAAATATGTAGAAACTAGAAAATTCGAATAAAATCGGAGAAATTAACACGATCATTATGTTTGCGAAAAAAATGGCCATTCAGATAACGTAAATTAAATGAAAATATTTTGTAAATTATAGTTGCCTGAAATGCAATTTTGTATACATCTGTCATAAAGGTTATTACGTGAATTAGGCCCTTGTAGCTAATGTGTAACGATGTAATGCGGACTGGAAACGGTGAATACATTATTAAATCGAGCCGGAATTCAATGGCTGTTAGATATAATTCGGATCAATAATTCAGGAGCAGTGCCATATTAATCCCCTTCTCATTCAAATACTTAATTAAGCAAAATTAATTTGACATTCGGATGGTTGCCTTTTGGGATTGCGATCCTTGCCATTCACCAAGCGCAACACAAAGGGACGGCCCTTACAATATTTCACCAACAGCCAGAATACAAATTTAAACAAACACATTGTGTACATCTAACATACTTATGGGGATGATTTCTGAATTTAAAATGAGGTAATAAAAAAATAGAGAGTCTTGTTATTAAAACAATTACTTTCATGGATAATGCCACGACGAATATTTATTATTCTACAAATAATTTTCAAAATTTCTATTTACTGACGTCGGGGGGCCGCGGTGGCTTAGTGAGTAGAGCTCCTGCTTGCGGGCCTCGTGGTCGTGGGTTCGAATCCCATCCGTGCGGTCCCTTTTCGGAACGAAGAAGTGGCCGTGCGGGTCCATGGATGTCTAGTGTATGTCCCATTCATTATCAAAATTAAATCTCAACGTAATTATCGTTAGTGGCCGAATAGTACATGCTTACGCCAATTCTTTTTACATTTCCTTGCCGACTTTGCTAATCTGCAAATTAGGAATTGAAAGAAAATTGGTTTAAACATGAACGGTCGAAAATCTAGGAGGCAGATATTAATAAATTTATGAAGCAGATTCTATTTTAAGTAAATTCTAAAAGTTTTACTTTCGCGGCAATTGTTTTTCTATAGTTAGCCAGCTTTGTAAATGTTCAAACTTGAAATTGCAACAAAGTTGGTGTAGGAATGATTTTATAGAAATTTAAGCGAGATATTTCGATAGATTTTTATAGACTCATAAAACAGAATCAATTTTAAGTAAATTTTGCAAATTTGAGGTTTGTGGCAATTGTTTTTCTATTTTTTGCCGACTTAGTAATGTGCAAATTTGGAATTGAAAGAAAGTTAATTTCAAAGTGAATAGTCGAAAATCTAGGTGAGGGATGTTGGTAGATATTTATAGATTTATTAAGCAGAATTTACTATAAATCAATTTTGAAAGTTTTACTTTCGTGGCAATTGTTTTTCTATTTTTAGCCGGCTTCGTAAATGTTCAAAATTAAATTGGAAGAAAGTTGGTTTAAATATGAAATCTGGGTGCGGGATGTTGGCAGATTTTAACAGATTTACGAAGTAGAATTTATGTTTAGTTACTTTTAGAAGTTTGATGTTCGTGGCAATTGTTTTTCTATTTTTTTTTGACGACTTTTCCAATGTGTAAATTTGGAATTGGAAGAAAGTTGGTTTAAATATGAATAATCAGAAATCTGGACGCATGATGTTGGCAGATTTTAACAGATTTATGAAGTAGAATCTATTTTTAGTTAATTTTGGAAATTTGATGTTCGTGGCAATTGTTTTTCTATTTTTTTTGCCGACTTTTCCAATGTGTAAATTTGAAATTGGAAAAAAGTTGGTTTAATTATATGAATAATTAGAAATCTGGGCACGGGATGTTGGCATTTTAACAGATCTATGAAGTAGAATCTATTTTTAGTTAATTTTGAAAATTTGATGTTCGTGGCAATTGTTTTTCTATTTTTTTACCGACTTTTCCAATGTGTATATTTGAAATTGGAAGAAAGTTGGTTTAAATATGAATAATCAGAAATCTGGGCGCGGGATGTTGGCAGATTTTAATAGATTTATGAAGTAGAATCTATTTTTAATTAATTTTGGAAGTTTGACGTTCGTGGCAATTATTTTTCTATTTTTTTTTGCCGACTTCGCAATTATGCAAATTTGGAATTGGAAGAAAGTTGGTTTAAACATTAATAATCAGAAATCTGGATGAGGGATGTTGGCGAACATTAACAGATTTATGAGGTAGAATCTATTTTTCATTAATTTTGGAAGTTTGATGTTCGTGGCAATTATTTTTCTATTTTTTTTTTGCCGACTTCGCAATTATGCAAATTTGGAATTGGAAGAAAGTTGGTTTAAACATTAATAATCAGAAATCTGGATGAGGGATGTTGGCAATTTTTTACAGATTTATAAAGTAGAATCTATTTTTCATTAATTTTAGAAGTTTAACGTTCATGGCAATTATTTTTCTATTTCTTTTTGCCGACTTCGCAATTATGCAAATTTGGAATTGGAAGAAAGTTGGTTTAAACATTAATAATCAGAAATCTGGATGAGGGATGTTGGCGAACATTAACAGATTTATGAAGTAGAATCTATTTTTCATTAATTTTGGAAGTTTGATGTTCGTGGCAATTATTTTTCTATTTTTTTTTGCCGACTTCGCAATTATGCAAATTTGGAATTGGAAGAAAGTTGGCTTAAACATTAATAATCAGAAATCTGGATGAGGGATGTTGGCAATTTTTACAGATTTATAAAGTAGAATCTATTTTTCATTAATTTTGGAAGTTTAACGTTCGTGGCAATTATTTTTCTATTTCTTTTTGCCGACTTCGCAATTATGCAAATTTGAAATTGGAAGAAAGTTGGTTTAAACATTAATAATCAGAAATCTGGATGAGGGATGTTGGCGAACATTAACAGATTTATGAAGTAGAATCTATTTTTCATTAATTTTGGAAGTTTGATGTTCGTGGCAATTATTTTTCTATTTTTTTTTTGCCGACTTCGCAATTATGCAAATTTGGAATTGGAAGAAAGTTGGTTTAAACATTAATAATCAGAAATCTGGATGAGGGATGTTGGCAATTTTTTACAGATTTATAAAGTAGAATCTATTTTTCATTAATTTTAGAAGTTTAACGTTCATGGCAATTATTTTTCTATTTCTTTTTGCCGACTTCGCAATTATGCAAATTTGGAATTGGAAGAAAGTTGATTTAAACATTAATAATCAGAAATCTGGATGAGGGATGTTGGCGTACATTAACAGATTTATGAAGTAGAATCTATTTTTCATTAATTTTGGAAGTTTGATGTTCGTGGCAATTATTTTTCTATTTTTTTTTGCCGACTTCGCAATTATGCAAATTTGGAATTGGAAGAAAGTTGGCTTAAACATTAATAATCAGAAATCTGGATGAGGGATGTTGGCAATTTTTTACAGATTTATAAAGTAGAATCTATTTTTCATTAATTTTGGAAGTTTAACGTTCGTGGCAATTATTTTTCTATTTCTTTTTGCCGACTTCGCAATTATGCAAATTTGGAATTGGAAGAAAATTGGTTTAAACATTAATAATCAGAAATCTGGATGAGGGATGTTGGCAAACTTTAACAGATTTATGAAGTAGAATCTATTTTTCATTAATTTTGGAAGTTTGATGTTCGTGGCAATTATTTTTCTATTTTTTTTTGCCGACTTCGCAATTATGCAAATTTGGAATTGGAAGAAAGTTGGCTTAAACATTAATAATCAGAAATCTGGATGAGGGATGTTGGCAATTTTTACAGATTTATAAAGTAGAATCTATTTTTCATTAATTTTGGAAGTTTAACGTTCGTGGCAATTATTTTTCTATTTCTTTTTGCCGACTTCGCAATTATGCAAATTTGAAATTGGAAGAAAGTTGGTTTAAACATTAATAATCAGAAATCTGGATGAGGGATGTTGGCGAACATTAACAGATTTATGAAGTAGAATCTATTTTTCATTAATTTTGGAAGTTTGATGTTCGTGGCAATTATTTTTCTATTTTTTTTTGCCGACTTCGCAATTATGCAAATTTGGAATTGGAAGAAAGTTGGTTTAAACATTAATAATCAGAAATCTGGATGAGGGATGTTGGCAATTTTTTACAGATTTATAAAGTAGAATCTATTTTTCATTAATTTTAGAAGTTTAACGTTCATGGCAATTATTTTTCTATTTCTTTTTGCCGACTTCGCAATTATGCAAATTTGGAATTGGAAGAAAGTTGATTTAAACATTAATAATCAGAAATCTGGATGAGGGATGTTGGCGAACATTAACAGATTTATGAAGTAGAATCTATTTTTCATTAATTTTGGAAGTTTGATGTTCGTGGCAATTATTTTTCTATTTTTTTTTGCCGACTTCGCAATTATGCAAATTTGGAATTGGAAGAAAGTTGGCTTAAACATTAATAATCAGAAATCTGGATGAGGGATGTTGGCAATTTTTTACAGATTTATAAAGTAGAATCTATTTTTCATTAATTTTGGAAGTTTAACGTTCGTGGCAATTATTTTTCTATTTCTTTTTGCCGACTTCGCAATTATGCAAATTTGGAATTGGAAGAAAATTGGTTTAAACATTAATAATCAGAAATCTGGATGAGGGATGTTGGCAAACTTTAACAGATTTATGAAGTAGAATCTATTTTTCATTAATTTTGGAAGTTTGATGTTCGTGGCAATTATTTTTCTATTTTTTTTTGCCGATTTTGCAATTATGCAAATTTGGAATTGGAAGAAAGTTGGTTTAAATATTAATAATCAGAAATCTGGATGAGGTATGTTGGCAAATTTTTACAGATTTATAAAGTAGAATCTATTTTTCATTAATTTTGGAAGTTTGACGTTCGTGGCAATTATTTTTCTATTTTTTTTTTGCCGACTTCGTAATTATGCAAATTTGGAATTGGAAGAAAGTTGGTTTAAACATTAATAATCAGAAAGGTGGATGAAGTATGTTGGCAAATTTTTACAGATTTAATAAGTAGAATCTATTTTTCATTAATTTTGGAAGTTTGACGTTCGTGGCAATTATTTTTCTATTTTTTTTGCCGACTTCGTAATTATGCAAATTTGGAATTGGAAGAAAGTTGGTTTAAATATGAATAATCAGAAATCTGGATGAGGGATGTTGGCAAATTTTTACAGATTTAATAAGTAGAATCTATTTTTAGTAAATTTTGCAAGTTTGACGTTCTTGGCAATTGTTCTTCTATTTTTTGCCGACTTCGCAAATGTGCAAATTTCAAATTGGATTTTGCAATAAATATTTAGAAATTTTGGTTAAGGATGTTGGCAAATTTTTATAAATTTGGAAATAGAATGTATTTTAAATATTCTGAAAGAGGTAATTATTTTTCTCTTTTTTGGTCGACTTCTCAAATATGCAAACTTAGAATTGAAACAATGTTGGTTTAGCAATGATTATTTAAAACTCTAGGTGAATAATGTTGGCAGAACTTTATAGACTCATTGGGCAGAATCTATCTTGAGTAAATTATGAAAGTTTGACGTGCATGGCAACTGTTTTTCTATTATTTGTCGACTTCGCAAACGTGCAAACTTGGAATTGGAAGAAAGTAGATTTTCCATTAAATATTTAAAAATCTTGGTGGGGAATGTTGGCAGATTTTTATAGATTTATAAAGTTGGATCTATTTTGAGTAAATTTTCAAGGTTTGACATTTGTGGCAATTTTTTTTTACCGGCTTCGTGAATTGTAAACTAGAAATTGCACCAAAATTGATTCAGTAATTATTTGGAAATGTAGGTGATGGATGCTGACAGGTTTTTATAGATTTATGATGTAGAATCTGTTTTTAATAAATTTTGAAAGTTGGACGTTCGTGGAAATTGTTTTTCTTTTTTTGGTCTTTCGTCGCGAATGTGCAAACTTGGAATTGCAACAAAGTTGGTTTAGTAGTGATATTTGGAAATGTAAGATGTTGATAGGTTTATGAAGCAGAATAACTTTTGAAACTTTGGCGTTTGTGGCAATTCTTTTGACATTCATTTTTGGCCGATTTCGCAAATGTGCCAATTTTTTTTTTAATTTAAAAGGAAAGATGATTGACAGCAGTTTGGGTTAGGGAATCGAGGATGATGACTTAGCTTAACCAGCTAGGGCATTCAGCCACAGCCAATTTATATTAATAATATTGATATTTAAATGAAATGGGGACAAACACTAGGCACCCAGGGACCCGTACGGCCATTTTTCGTGATGAAAACGTGACCGCCCGGACGGGACTCGAACCCGCACCAACGGGGTCCAGAGGCCGGACCTCTACCCACTAGACCACCGTGGCCCCAAAAAATGTGCCAATGAAGATCTAGAAATCTTGATGAGGAATTTTGTCAGATTTTAAGAGATGTATGAAATAGAATATATTTTGAGTTAAGTTCAGTGGGCACTCCGTTTTTTTCATTTGTGCTCTACATTTTTCCAACCGATCTGGATGTTTTTATTAAATAAGCAAATATTACAGATATACAGATTAATAATAATAATAATAATAGAATGTTGTGGAAATTTTGTTCACGAGATTAATGTTCAATATCAATTTAGAATCAACACCCCCACATCTGGTGTTGGGTTTCTGTTTGGATAACTAAGGGTAGCTTATTAAAATATTTCATATAAGTACATGTGTGTGTGTGCACAGGGGATGTATTGGGTTTCAGGTAATGTTTTCATTAAGTAAAGGGGAAGAGGGCGACAGCGGAGGGTCCCCTAATTTAAACAAACGTTTATTTAGGACGCGATCGTGGTTTTTTCTTCATCGTCGTTATTAAATATTTACTAACGTTACTCGCCCGCCTTATCGGCGGAGAGTCCGATAAAAAGTCAATTTATGACGGCGATGATTGCATATTATTGTCATTTGCGGCGATCCGTGGTAAATGTTATTAATTTACGAGTTCCTTGTCGCCAAACACATTCGATAATGCAGCCATCAATAAATAATTGATGTTCTTAAAATAGTTAGGGTTATGTACTGATAATAGAGCCAAAATACAAACGACATATTTTTATATACTAAAATTACAGACATCAGATCTCTATTTTACCTTCAAGAAAAAATAAAAACCTGTACGTTTTGGCTTCAAGTTGTAACAGATAGTTAGTTATATCATTATATCAATGTATTTCCCATGGAAGAGAAGGTTAGAATTCAGGTTAGGAGAGCAAATATACCTTAATTTTGTTCTTCACATTCTTAAAGTTATCGCAAAGAAGATATTATACGACGAAGACAATCCGGAATAATCGCTTTGAAAAATTACATGCAAGGGTCGGAGAAAATCGTTATTGTTTTTTTTTTAATTCACATTCTTCAAATGATTTGCGGAAGATACGAGTATTCAACGAGGGGTACAATAACCAGTGAAAGTGGAGTTATGACTGCACGCAAGATGAAACAACAGTTTTCACCATCACAAGATGAAACGACACTTTCGCACTGACACTATCCAGCACCATCGAGCGTTCAAGTTAAAACGTACGACAGAAAACAAAAAAAGAAAATACGTTTCCACAGTCGAAACGTTATTGCAGAACACAATGACTTCATGGCAGTGGTGACTCAGGTACAGTCAGAGAAAATACAAATGCGAAACTGGATCCGCGAGGGATGCTGCCGCATGTCGGTGCTTAGTTCGAAACCAGTCGATGCTTAAAATCCATTTATGAGGTAATAAAAGGGTATCCCGAGATAAGATGGTCAAAATGCCACCCGACAGAGATTTTTAAATAAATATGAAAATATCATTAGTTGTGCCCTTAAATCAAAGTAGCCGTATATAAAAAAAAACCCCTACATGACCCGGGAAGCCCCAAAATAAGATTCTTTCAAATATAATTTTTTTAACCACTAAAAAATTATTTAAAAAATCTGAAAAAATCACATATATTATTGACCCAAATACCAAATTCGGTGAATTTTTTCAAGGCCATTGAACGTTATTTACGATATTAAAAAAATGTATGAAAATAAAAAAGAAAATTTGCCCACAAAAATGCCAAAAGTAGTCTTGAAAAAGAGTACTGAAAAATATTGTCCCGAAAAAATGCCAAAAATAGTACTGGAAAAAAATGTCTTGAAAAAAAATACAAAAAAAAGCCTTGAAAAAGAGGGCCGAAAAAATTGTCCTGAAAAAAAATGGTGATGTGGCCATCATGTTACTTTCTCCGGTAGTGTAATTTATATTTACGCTTTCATGGTTTATTTTCAATTTAAATGTGCATCGAGCGTTTTATCGACTTGGATGAAACTGACGTTAAAAACTTCAAAGTTATGAAAGATGGAAAAATTATACTTCAAATTCAAAAACTCAGTTTACTTAAAAACCAACGAGTTTTCGAAAAAAACTTATTCTTTATAAGTTGTTCATTTTATTATTCATAAATTTACTGTAACTATTATCGTTTCATAATTATAAACCAAAAATGAAAAACAAATTAATATCTTTTTTCTCGAATAACAATGATTTTATGAAAAATATTTTCCAACAAAAGATGTTAATTTATTTGTTGTCTTCAATAATTTATTTAAATGATTTTGTGACATTTTTCACATTTAAAAAAATATTGGGAAAAAAGAAAAAACAGTTAAGGTAAACACCCACTTCGGGTGTATGAAATTTTACCAAAAGCTTTTCAGTTATTCAGATTCTCAAATAAGACTAATGTTTAAAGTTTCATATCAATTGCTCTATTAGTTTTTGAGATACAGCGCGCTCAGACAGACAACCAGACGCACACGCACAGACATATAGCACAATTTTTGTTTTCAGAAATTGTTAAAATGGCATCTAGGGACCCCAAAACGGATATTTCCGTAAAAAAAATGTTTCAAAATTTTTTCACGATCACAATACTTTCTCGTACTTCGTAACGGAGAAAGTAAAAATGCCAAAAAGAGTCTTGAAAAAAAAGTACTGAAAACAATTGTCTTGAAAAAAAATGCCAAAAGTAGTCTTGAAAAAGAGTATTGAAAAAATTGTCCAGAAAAAAAAATGCCAAAAAAAGTACTGGAAAAAATTGTCGAAAAAAAATACCGAAAAGAGTACTAAGAAAATTGTACTGAAAAAAAATTGTGCTGAAAAAAAAAGTGCCAAAAGTAGTCTTGAAAAAGTACTGAAAATAAATGCCAAAAAGAGTACCGGAAAAAATTGTCTAAAAAAAATGCATAAAAGAGTCTTAAGAATAGAATAGAATAAAATACAATTTTATTAGATCATTATATTGCCTTTACAATATTGGACACGTCAGGTATAAAATACATAAAGTTAAATTCAGACATATATTCACGAAACAACTTAAAATAACTTGGTTAAAAGAGACTCTTATTCTTGGTGTTACGTAATTATATAATTTTTGAATTATGTTATGCTATAGAAAGCCTGCTGTAGAAGTAACGATTTTATCTTGGGAAAGAGTACTAAAAAGATTGTCTTGAAAAAAAATGCCAAAAAGAGTTTTGGAAAAGAATTCTGAAGAAAATTGTCTTGAAAAAAAAAATTCCATAGTAGTCTTAAAAAAGAGTACTGAAAAATTGTTCTGAAAAAAATGACAATTGAACACTGAAAAAATTTGTTTAAAAAAAGCCAAAAAGAGTACTGAAAAAAAATGCCAAAAAGAGTACTGAAAAAAATTGTCCTGAACAAAATGCCAAAAAGAGTATTGGAAAAAATTGTCTTGGAAAAAATGCCAAAGAGTCTTAAGAGTACTAAAAAAAATTGTCCCCAAAAAATGCTAAAAAGTCTTGAAAAAGTGAACTGAAAATATGCCAAAAAGAGTACTGGAAAAAATTGTCCTGAATAAAATTCCAAAAACAGTACTGGAAAAAATTGTCCTGAATAAAATTCCAAAAAAAGTACTGGAAAAAATTGTATTGGAAAAAATGCCAAAGAGTCTCAAGAGTCCAAAAAAAATTGTCCCAAAAAAATGCTAAAAAGTCTTAAAAAAGTGAACTGAAAAAATGCCAAAAAGAGTACTGGAAAAAATTGTCCTGAATAAAATACCAAAAAGAGTACTGAAAAAAATTGTCCTCAATAAAATGCCAAAAAGAGTACTGAAAAATTGTCTTGGAAAAAATGCCAAAGAGTCTTAAGAGTACTAAAAAAAATTGTCCCAAAAAATGCTAAGAAGTCTTGAAAAAGTGAACTAAAAAAAATTCCTAAAAGAGTACTGGAAAAAATTGTCCTGAACAAAATGCCAAAAAGAGTACTGAAAAAAATTGTCTTGGAAAAATGCCAAAGAGTCTTAAGAGTACTAAAAATAAATTGTCCCAAAAGAATGCTAAAAAGTCTTGAATAAGTGAACTGAAAGAAAATGCCAAAAGGAGTACTAGAAAAAATTGTCTTGAAAAAAATGCCAAAGAGTTTTAAGAGTACTAAAAAAATTGGCCCGAAAAAAAGTCTTGAAAAAGTGTAATTTAAAATTTTATTTCGTTATATGATTGCTATCAATAAATACCATCTATGTGACTTTTTTCATCTTCCAGCTTTTGGTACGACAACTTCCAAAATTAGAATAACTAATATTTTTACGATATTTTTTTGTATATTTATCAACAGTTGGACAGTCATTTTATGTAAAATTATTATTAGTATTTCAGTATTAATTTTTTTCAGTTTCGTATAAACAACCCAATTTTTTTGTCAAGATATGACCATGAAACCCTCGAAAAATGGATTTTTGTTTTTAACCACTATAAAAATCTGAAAAAAATCATAAATATTTTTATCCCATATAACAAATGAAGTAAATTTTTTCAAGGTTAGAAAGGGCGAAAAAAATTGTTAAACTTTAAAAAAAATAATACCCTAAGTAAACTTTTATTTGGGTAAAAAATATATGTGAATTTTTCAGATTATTATAATAATTTTTAGTGATTAAAAAAATTAAATCTTATTTTTCGGGGGTTTCAAGGTCATATCTTGGCAAAAATGGGGTAACATATTTATACGAAACTAAAAAGAAAATTACTACTAAAATATTACCAATAATTTTGTATAAAATTATTGTTCAATTGTTGATAAATATATTAAAACAAAATATCAAAATAAACATTTTAGTTATTCGAATTTTTGAAGATGACGCACCAAAAATTGGAAGATGAAAAAATCACAAATATGGCATTAACTGATGGAAATCATATAACGAAATAAAATTTTCTGTCAGTCGATCAGTTAAGGGCGAAAACTGAACTAGGCTTGTAAATTTTATTACCTCATAATTGTATTTTAAGAGGGGACGGGTTTCGACTGAACTAAGCACCGACATGCGGCAGCATTCCCTCGCCCAGCGAGTTTCGCATTTGTATTTTCTCTGACTGTACTTTTTCTTAAAAAGTGCTAATTAAGTATCCAATCTAAGAAATATAATTTAAGGCTCTCCCTTTCGGGTATTTCCTTTGCTTTCAGCTTTATACCTATTACAAGTTATAAAAGTAGCATGCGCTTTCTCAATCTTTCATATAACTTGTTGGAATCGAATCCCGGGAAAAATTTGTGCGCCGATTGGATGTAAATAAATAAACCCGCCGGGTTGGGTTTTTACAGCACGGTCAGTCAGCAAGGAAAATGTAAGGGACATTTTTATTACCCCGTAGACTTATTCAAGGGTGACCGATTGAATGGCGGACGTTTAATAGGCCATTAGTCTGAGGGGAGAAAGGGTTGTTGTGCGAGGGCGCGCCAATGTTCGACCTCCTCGAACAACAAAGGGCCAATTGATCTCTTCAGAAATCATATCGGCGGCGCTCCTTCCAGACCATCTGGAGCTCTCGTGCAGATGTTCGCCCGTTCGCCCCGGCTCCGCGGGACGGGAGATAAGCAAACGAGGGCGGGATATAGGGGCCCAAGGGCCGATTTCCGAACGCAATTAATAATTCCCTAATTGCATCGGTTCGTCCCGCCGCCGGATGCGAACCATCCCTTTTATGGCTGGAAATGGGAAAAATACACTTAGTGCGGACGTTCATTCGGTTTTATTCAGTAGTCATCATCAAGTTTAATAGTTGCTGTCCGACATTTTCCGGTTGTTTTGATTTTGAGAATTTGGGAGGTCCCAGACCAAAGCTTGCTACATCTATTTTTTTTTCTTACACGTTCAATCATTGAAAAACGATTTTTTTTAATCGCAAGAATTGGGGGAGACTAAGAGTCAGTCAAGAAACTGCACCAAAGAGGACGAAACGGTATCACAGACAAATATAGTGGTGTATTTACTCTTTGTTGATTTAGGATCAGCGGTGATTTAGGTCGTGATGTCGATCCCCGGGGAACATCTTTATGGGTATAAAAATATCAAGGACATAAATTGTGTTTGTTTGTACTCGCATAAGAAAACCGTCGCAACGTAAGAAGGTAATCAATTTATGGGGCGCGATAGTGTGAAATTTATAGTAATTTGAATGTATTACAATCGGGGATGTACAGGGTCCATCGATATGATTTACCGGAAACCCTATAACTTAACTCGACCCTCCGCCGGTCGGTCCACTTATTTATTGTTTGCTTAAGGTGATTTATGAATTCGTTTCGTAGGTATTATCCTGTCGTCGTCGGTCGTAATTCAAGGCGACGCCCGCCGGATGCATTATGCATTCGCCGCCACCGCTCGTAAATAGGCCCCCCTCGAGTTGCGGGGGCGGCAGGTAGATACACCGCGGATTCGGGCCCGTCACGTCCGTACGAGTGCGGATTGGATGGACCGATGATGCCCCGGGTCGACGACCTCTCCTTTCGCGATTCCGGGGGCGGCGATAAGGCCCCACAAACGAAGTAATCTCGTTTCGCACACACTATCTATCCACAACCGCTTACTTAAGTCTAATTGCGCTGATGATACCTCCTATTGTACCGTCCCCAATACGAGTACTTAGCTGCGTTACGTAACGATCAAGACACGGCCGGACGAGCAATTTCAATTCCGATCTCAATGGATGGAAGCCTGCGAAAATTACTCTTTCTAATTTTCCAACGGACTACTTTATCGCGTTATAAAATTCCTTTTCCTTTTCTTTTTATCCGCCTCCTCCTCTTGTAATTCCGCCCGCATTTTATTTCACCACTCCGCGGATTTATGGAAGCGGCCCCGCGAAAAATAAAATTTATACCGCACGCGCGCCCGGAATGCAGATGGAAATCCACCGCCGCCCCCCCCCCCGTAAGCGATACAAGCCCGCCATCTTAATTAATCACCTCCCAATATTTTCCGAGGATTTAACAACCAATAAAACATTCATAATCGACTAAAAGCAATTCTATCTTCATCGGTATTGATATTCCCATCGCCCAATTCTTTTTTGAGAGAACAGTAAATTTTAATTATTAAAGTTACTAAAAAGGACCCAATTGCAACTCGTAAGTATTTCAGTGGGAAAAGTTGGCAAAGATTTCATTGATTTTCGTAAAGACGCATTTTTGGGATTAATCCGTCACCAACTGATGGTTCAATTATCTCCTACCTAGATAGTCTCGTTTTGGCTGATTTGTCCAAAATCATGTCAGAAAAATGAAATTTTTCTTAATTTATTCGATGATTTCCCGAATTACGGAGTATTAATATAATTAAGTAAATAATGGACGAACGAAATGATTCATCTATATACGGAGGGTCTTCGTCCATTATTTATTTAATTTTTTAAATTTGTTCCTGCTGATGCAATTTGTTTAGGTTCAAAGGGTAGTGCCGTTCGAACCGCACGACAGTCGTACAGGAGGAGACTGTCGCATAGCCTCTCCTGCCAATGCCGACTTTCACCTCCACGAGGCCTTCTAGAGGTGGTGAACCCTGGAAACCTAAACAGCCCGAGATATGGTAACCGATCCATATGGAGAGTGGCGCTGTCAGGGCTAACGAGAGCGGTAAAAATGGTCCTCCGAAAAGGAGGTTGGGCGCAGGGTTAACTAGCCGGCACCGTAAAAAGAGCACCTAGTTATGAAAGCTATAACAGCCTCGGATTGGACAGATCGCACAAGGTCGACCAAAAGCAAACAAAAACTGATAAGAATCTGGAATGGAATGTAGGGACCTGGAACGGAAGGACAATGTTACAGGCCGGCAAAATGCAGGAGAAGCAAAAGAAAAATATATAATGGAAATATAGATAAATCAAAGTAAAGCCTATTCTACACCGGTAACAAAGAAAAACAAGGACACAGAAGAGTTGGTTTCATAGTCAGCAAAGGAACCAGAGAAACTATACTTGCATTCGTAAATGGATCTTTGTCTCCAGACTGAAGAAAGGAGTCACCATTGAACAGTTGCAGTTATATTTAGACGAAAAATCCAAATAACCAGACAACTCTAGTATTGGTCGATTTATAATTCAAGAGCTGGAACCTAAATACAAAAATGGAGATTATTCATCTTTTAAAATAGGCATCCCAGCAGATATCTCGGAAATAGTTATAAATCCAAATTTCTGGCCCACTAACACCTTTATTAATAGATTTTATTTAAGCCAAAATAACACTCAGACAAATTTTCATCAACGTTCCAGTCAAAATCATCAGAAATAACCAAAGAAGATAAATATGATCTACTACTGTTGAATATACGTTCTATAAACGCTGCTAAATTAAATCAACTACAAATTGATTATAACAAATTCCAAATTAATTTCATTTGTTTATCTGAAACATGGGCTGATGATTTAACTATCACGTTACTGAATATTCATTCATATGTTATAGGTTCCAAGTATTGTAGGAAAGGGAGAGGCGGTGGTATTGTAATATATTGACCTAAACAAATATTGTATCGATAATGTTTTTGAGGTATGTGAGGTTACGTCATGATCTACTAATTTATATAATAACTTGTTATAGACCCCCTGGGAGCGATATGGCATTATTTTTAACACAGTTAAATAATTTATTACGTGACCTATAAAGTATACGAATACGAATTGTTTTTAGTGGAGATTTTAATAAAAATTCTAATGTGATGACAACAGATTACAATAACTTAAAAACTGTACTAAATACTTTTAACCTATATCAAGTAAATACAGATGATACTAGAACAACCACTCAGTCTTCTACATGCTTAGACCATATATACACTAATTTGGATTCAATGCAAACTATAACTATAGACAATCTAATATCAGATCATAAATCAATTCTATGCAATTTTAATTTAACTTTAAAACAAACTCAACATTGTAAATCTAAATGAAGAATTTTTAGCGAACAAAATGTTATTAACTTCAAAACGAATTTGTCTAATGAATCTTGGGCAGACGTTTTCTCCGAATATGATTTCAACACTCAATTTGATTTTTTTCACAATACATTTATGTTTCATTTTAATAGTAATTTTCCTCTATGTAATAATAAATATAAACCCAAATCCAAGTCATGGATAAACTTTCAAATCAAAGACTCAAGTAGAAAACTTCATGATCTGTTTCTCCTCCAAAAACAACATCCAATGCTTAAAACAATATATACACAATCAAAAAAGAATCATACTAAATTAGTCACTGAAACTAAAAAAACGTATTACCAACAGAAAATCATGGACTCTACTAACAAAACAAAATCAACTTGGGAAACTATAAATGAACTATCAAATAAGAGTAGCCAGCATGCAAACATTACCTTGAACTCTAACGGGGTTCAAGATAAACCTGAAATAATTTGTAATTTATTTAATTATTACTTTAAAAACGAACCAATTAAATTGCAAAGTGCAAAAAAGCCTGGCGGCGAAAATACACAATTTTACAGCGACATAGCAAGTCAATCGTTATTTCTCGAACCCTTCTGTGAAGCTGAACTACTTCAAATAATTAATAATTTAAAAAACAAGCGATCATGTGGTTTTGATGAAGTACCCGACTTTATTGTGAAACAAGTAGCTCATGAAATTGTTAAACCATTGTTACACCTAATCAACAAATCATTCGAATCCGGTATATTTCCTAACAAATTAAAACATTCCACTATAATTCCAATTTTTAAGAAAAATGATCGAACTTGTATTCAGAACTATCGACCAATCTCTCTAGTTTCAATTTTCTTTAAAATATTTGTACTGCGCATGCTAAAAAGGCTCAAAAACTATATTAATCGCTTTAATATTTTAAATCCCGCACAGCATGGTTTCCGTTCTAACCGGTCAACGATAACAGCTTGTCATTCATTTTATACTTGCATAGTTCAAAAAATAGAGTCTGGTGAATAACCCGTGGGCCTATTTTTAGATTTGAGTCGAGCTTTCGACTGCATTAACATTTCCATTCTTTTAAATAAATTGCATAACTATGGTATAAGAGGAGTTGCAAATAATTGGTTTTCTTCATATCTACAAAATAGGTACCAACAGGTAAAAATTAAACACAAAACAAATAACATTTTAACTGAGCATATGTCTCTAAAAGAAGTTATAAATACAGGTGTTCCGCAGGGTTCGATTTTAGGCCCTATATTATTCATCCTCTACGTAAATGACCTCCCTAACTTTATAAAGGATACTATTTTTATGTATGCGGATGATACATCAGCAATTATCAGCAACCCCTCTAAAATCCAATTAGAACAAGACTCTAATTTAACTATTAATGCTCTATTAAGTAGGTTTAAGAATAACAAATTAACCGTAAATCCTTCCAAAAGTATGTATATGAGATTCCGGAACAAACACTGTAAACAAAATATGGACTTAAATTTATATATGGATGGTGATCTAATATCGTCAAGTGAATCAGCTATGTTTTTAGGTTTAAAAATGGACAAATATTTAGATTGGGGGCTCCACTGCAGCACTTTAATAAATCAACTAAGTAAATACTGTTACCAAATAAGAGTACTCAAATCTGTACTAACTATCTCGCAATTAGTAACATTCTACTATGCAGTAGTCCAATCGAGGTTACTATACGGCATATGCTTATGGGGAAGTTCTACACATTGGTTATCTGTATTTATTGCGCAAAAGCGGATAATGCGTTGCATATTCGGTGCCCGCACACAAACATCCTGTAAGCAATTATTCAAAGACCTACAAATTTTACCATTACCTTGCCTGATTATACTTGAGCTGTGCTTGTATATTTATAAAAATCTTCACATGTTCAAACCTACAAGCGACATTCACCACCACGCCACTAGAAATAACGATAACATATACATAAAATGTTGTCGTCTTAATGTAAGTAAGAACTTACCCGATACACTCGGACCTTTACTATTTAATAAATTACCTAAATATATAAAACTATCCCCAAATATACATTTATTTAAGAGTAGACTTAAGATTTTTTTGTTAGAAAAATTATACTACAATTTACGTGATTTCCTTGCATAATTGTATTGTATTCATTAGTTGTCTTATGTATCACATACAAACACTATATTTTTTTTGACGAGCCTAAAATGCTGTTATTGACATAATGTATCATTCATAGACAATAAATTATTATTATTACTATTATTTGAAGAGTGTACAGACTTCGTATAAAAAGGTGCTTCTTCAACATCACGCGTATCAATGACTACGCACCTACCGAAGATGTCCCAGAAGACGAAATTGAGCAATTCTACTATAATATAAAGGCATCCTGTGAAAAAGCACCAAGTCACGATGGTCTCCTAGTGCTAGGCGACTATAATGCGAGCATAGGAAGAGAAGGGTTTGCAAGAGATATCGCCGGAAAATATTCCCTGCTACAAGCGCGAATGGAGAGAGACTATGAAATCTCGCCAGAGAACTAAATCTGATAATAAGTACCACATGTTTCCCTCATAAGGAAAGGCACGTAGAAAATACCAGGGAATAGAGGAGTTAAACAAACTGAGCACGTGCTAATCAACAGATGAAGAACTCGGAGCTTAAAACAGTCAATAAAAAACGTAAGTTGAAGTTAAAAAGGAAGCAACAATGGTGAAGAAGATGAAGAGTCAGTCAACCAGAATACTACAAAAAAAAATAGAAAAAAGTATAGGGAAATTAAAAGATTTTGCCTTAACGTTTTATATAATGAAATTCATCTTATATACAGGATGTATTTGAAATAACGAACAGGCTCGTAATCACAAAGAGATTATATTATTTTTAAACAATATTCGCAATTATTTTGTTTATAACTGTAACAAAAAGCCCGCAATTAATTAATACGCAACATGTTTGGGGGCAGTGGTAATGTGACCTAATTTTTAAACGGCATCGGCTTTAGGTATCGAATTACAACAAGCGCGTAGGAAATATCTGAGTGTTCTTTAAGCATCAATGAACTTGAGGACTGTTTATATTTTACAAAAAAAAAAAGTTGCGATAACACTTCAAATTTCGGAGGCAAGAAATCATATCTCGCGTTTTAAATAAACAAACACACATTCCATGCAGACCTAATTAAATGAGAAATGCATCGGTTCTTAAAATGTTTAAAAAACCTCGAAAAATTAGGAAAAATTCAAATTTTTTTTTCGAATACATTTTGACGGAAATGGGTTCACAAATATTTTGTGTATGTGCCCTTAAATGCCTGTTCGTTATTTCAAATACACCCTGTATACTGAAGAAACACCCATAACTTTGTGCCAAATCGCCGTAGGAACTTCGTTTTTTGAGTGCTGCACAGGTAACTGAACACATTTCAATGCCCTTTTGGTGGATCGAGTCGACGCATTTTTGCCAATTCGGTACACGTTGCCAAAGTAGTCCGTTTTTTGCACACAAACGTGTTTTTTTCGTTCGGGGGTTGAAGGGTTCGAAAAGGGATCATTCCAATCTGAGTTTACCCCCTTACAGTAGGGCCAAAAGAATTTTTTCACGAAAGAATCATCAAATTTGGTTGAAAAGTCGCTGAGTTATGTGCGAAAAACCTCAAAATGCACACCCATAACTTGGTGCCAAATCGTCGTAGAAACTTCATTCTTCGAGTCCTGCATAGGGAATTGATCAAATTTTAATGCCTTTATGGTGGATCGAGTCGACAAAAGTTTTCCAACTCCGTAGACATCGTCAAAGTTGGACATGGTTTTCAGAAAAAACTTACGAAGGATTACGCTTAAGTTCGCATGCATGACTTTAAAGAAGACACTTCAAAGTTTTTCGCCCTCAAAGATTCATCAAATTCATTCATCAATTGAAAATGAGCCGAGTTATGGCGGTTTCAAAATGGTCGAAATTTCACGAATTCCAAGTGTTTCATTTTTTTTCCACCACTGTATAATCGGTTCTTTGATAATAACCTGGTCGTGACTGAATAATTTCCAACACCTAAGTCAACCCCCCGCCCCTCATAAACGATGTCAGGATATTTAGTGGAGAAAACTGCGAATCAGATCAATTTATACAATAAAGAAACAAATATCGCAGCCGATACAAAATTGAAGCCCATCGAGTAAATGGAATGTTGAGGTACTAAAAAATGAAGAACATTGGCAGGAATACCAAGGAGAGTGCCCAAAAGAAGGATTTCGAGGAGGAATGTAAGCGCCTAAAGGAAGCAATAGTTAAAGCTGCCGAAAATACAATTGGAAAAGTAACCAGAAGAAGAAAGTAAGAATGGTATGAGAACGACTGTAGAATAACTATAGAAAATAGCAACGAGACTAGGAAGAATCTGCTACACATAGGTAGTGAGATACAAAACCCTGAGAATAATAACGACACGAATGTGCAGAAGAAAAAGGCGTGAGTGGCTGAATAAACGAATAGAAGAAATAGAGGAACACAGAACTCATGAAGAATTAAAGAGATGAAGCAATGAGTTTAAGCCCAGAACAAACGCTTGTAAAAGTAAGAATGGAGAAATACTGATTGAAGAAGCGGATATTCTGTCGAGATGGAAACAATACTCCAGGAAATGTTAAATAACGAAGAGCACACGGAGATTGAAGAAGTAGACGAGGAAGAGAAATACCAAGCGACATATCTAGAGGCAATGGACCCAACGTATAAGGAAGTAGAAGAAGTAATCAGTATCCTAAAGAACAACAAGGCCGCATGAATAGATGCAATAAACGCAGAACTCATACTCATAAAGATGGGCGACAGTCTATGGCAGGCATGTCAAACTCGTTTACCACCAAGGGCCACATCAAGTATTACACACAAGCCGCGGGCTGCATTACCAAAAAAAAACTACAATTGAAACCAAACCAAAAATAATTATTTTTACCTTGTATATAATATTTTTTTTAATATTTGACACCAACCTTGCCAGGCCGCAGACAACTTGTAAGCAGGCCGCGTGTTTGACATGCCTGGTCTATGGAGAAGAATACACAAGGTAATAATGAACATCTGGGAAAATGAAAGAATGCCGAAAGGCTGAAAATTGGGAATCATCCAAGGACTGTGGAAATTATCGTGGAATCACACTGATATGCATTGCGATGGCTAGCGTAAAATATAATAGACTGAATGAATATGCGGAAAGATTACTTATAATCATTGTGGATTACGAAGAAACCGATAAAATACAGACCAAATTCAGATAATTAGACGAACAGTAACGGTTCGCGGTTTTTTTTTGTACGGCCGAGGTAGCAGAGGTGGCAGTACAGATAGGTTTGGTCGATTGAAGTAACGGTTGGCTGCATGCCCTCACCTCTGCTATCTCGGCCGTACCAAAAAAAAACCGTGAGCCGTCACTGGAGACGAATGATCGAAAAATGCCCCGAATACAACATTGCAATACACACCGTATTTGTTAACTTTAGACGAGCCATTCGACAATTTTTGTAGGCAAACAATATACGGAAGACTGATTTTTCTGGGTATACCAAGGAAGATAGTGAACTTGATGAAATTAACGCTACCAAGAGCCAAAGCTGCAGTCACGATACAGACAAGATTAACTGAGAGCTTCGAAATAAACAGCGAAATCAGACAAGGATATGCATTGTCCACATTCTTATTTAATCTCACCCTAGAAACCGTAATTAGAGAGACAACAACAGCGGATAATACTAGACGTAACATAAAACAAGCAGGGGCATATGAGGACGGCATTGTGGTCATTGCAAATTCTACAAAAATTAAATTAGATTTACAAATCATGGTTTTATCAGATGAAATGGAGTTTTTGAAAATCCACCGATTATTTCGCGAATTGGGAATTTTTGAAAATTTTAGTTTTACAATTGTGTAATGCTCGAGTGAAAAATTAGAAAAATATATAAATCGTGTCGACTAAATTCTACAAAAATTAAATTAGATTTACAAATCATGGTTTTATCAGATGGAATGGAGTTTTTGAAAATCCACGGATTATTTCGCGAGTTGTGAATTTTTAAAAATTTTAGTTTTACAATTGTGTAATGCTCGAGTGAAAAATTAGAAAAATATATAAAACGTGTCGACTAAATTCTACAAAAATTAAATTAGATTTACAAATCATGGTTTTATCAGATGGAATAGAGTTTTTGAAAATCCACCGATTATTTCACGAGTTGTGAATTTTTGAAAATTTTAGATCTCGAATTGTGTAATACTCCAGCAAAAAAATAAAAAAATATATAAAGCGTGTCGACTAAATTCTACAAAAATTAAATTAGATTTACAAATCATGGTTTTATCAGATGGAATGGAGTTTTCGAAAATCCACGGATTATTTCCCGAGTTGTGAATTTTTGAAAATTTTAGTTCTCTAATTGTGTAATACTCCACAAATCATGGTTTTATCAGATGGAATGGAGTTTTTGAAAATCCACCAATTATTTCGCGAGTTGTGAATTTTTGAAAATTTTAGATTTACAATTGTGTAATGCTCGAGTGAAAAATTAGAAAAATATATAAAACGTGTCGACTAAATTCTACAAAAATTAAATTACATTTACAAATCATAGTTTTATCAGATGGAATGGAGTTTTTGAAAATCCACAGATTATTTCGCGAGTTGTGAATTTTTGAAAATTTTAGATCTCGAATTGTGTAATACTCCAGCAAAAAAATTAAAAAATATGTAACGCGTGTCGACTAAATTCTACAAAAATTAAATTAGATTTACAAATCATGGTTTTCTCAGATGAAATGGAGTTTTCGAAAATCCACGGCTTATTTCCCGAGTTGTGAATTTTTGAAAATTTTAGTTCTCTAATTGTGTAATGCTCCAATGAATAATTAGAAAAATATACAGGGTATTTCAGAGCTCTGGGAACGGCCAATCACGTGCTTATTTTTCAAAATTTCGAAAAATGTTTTATACAATAGTTGTGTATTATAGTGAACTGCACGCCCTAAAATTATTTAAATTTATACAGGGTGTCTCATAACAAAGTTACAGACCAAACTTATGTTTTTTTTAAATGGAACACCCTGAATTTTTTGTCATTTTTGAATTATATAGACCAAATAAAGGTGAGTTACTTCAATACTCCCTATACCTATTGTTTGCCGTTTTCGAAATATTTGAAGATTTAATAAATAAGATAGAAACAACCTTACTTGTTGCAGAAAGTATTAAATAAATTCAAAAAAACGAAATATAGCCTGAATATATAAATAAATATTCAACCTGTTCGTAACTCTGCAAGCAAAATTAAGTCTTACTAAGACTATAAACAAATAACTTATTGAAACAACTACTTCCCTGGCTAGTGCCACGCCGGATATTGAATGATACAAAAGAAATTTGCGTTATTACTAGTACTAAGTACTTAGTGAAATAACATTGGTTTAAAATCCCTTATTTCTACCCACAGGACTAACTTGAAAAATAAAACTAAATTGTATTTGAAAACTTTAAACTATAAAACTGAACCCTAAAATATGTAAAAATTAAGTAAATAGCCATCTACAGACGCGTTTCGAGATTTATCTCTCATCAGTGCAGCTTCGCATTTAAATTGAATGTTAAAGAATAAAATACACTTACGTGAAGGTGACCGTGACCGTGAAGGAGTCGTAAACAAATGAGGAGATTATAGAAGGGTTGGACTGAAAAAATAAAAGAAAAGATGAAACGTATCGACTAAATTCTACAAAAAATTAATTGGATTTGCAAATCATCGTTTTATTAAAATAAGTGCAGTTTTTTTGAAAATCCACCGATTATTTCACGAGTTGTGAATTTTTTAAAATTTTAGTTTTCAAATTGTGAAATACTCGAGTGAAAAATTAAAAAAATATATATGTAAAACGTGTTGACGAAATTCTACAAAAAATAAATTGATCGTTTTATCAAATTATGCAGAGCCACGGTAGTTTCAAGCTCAGCAAGAACTTTTAATCAACTCTTAAAACACTTTTTCGTCAGTTACTTTGGTCTAGGAAGATAAATCGTTCTTTCTTTCTTTCTTAAAAAGGGAGTGGGGGGGGGGTATATTTTTTATAAGCGGCTCTACCATCAACATGTTCCACGAGACGCCACTGATTGTTGTTAAATTGAAAACACAAGAATACGATCAGCCACATCGTGTTTTAAGTCACAATTCGCTTCCTGCCCTGAATCATCTTTAAATTCAGATAAATTCTCCTTACTGTTATTTAATAATCAACTTTAGTTAAACATATTTCGCATATGTAGCACCTTGTTGCTACTTCCAGCCGTCTTTGTGTCATATGATACATTTATAATGTAGTCACATTTTGAAACCTTATTATTAAACATTTTGTAGGATGGTACAAACAAATTTTCCATAATAGGTATCCCAGCAAACTCTTCGTAATATATTAAATATTAACACATCATACAACATTATCTGGAAACACAGAACTAATTATTTACAAGTAGTAATATATCATATATCATTATTTTATTAGATCAATAAATCACTTCATTTTAAGAATAAATTTATATAATTTCAATACGTGCATGTTTTTCAACTTTATGTTTTTGTATATATATCATGTATTTAAGTTAATTATTATTGTTAATTTTATGTAAAAGGTGTTTACCGTAATAAATATTATTATTATTATTATTATCATCATTGAAGGCACTAATTATTTACATTCTTCACAATTTCAGTGTATACAGATGAAGTCAGATATGTTAAATTGTCTACGGACGACTTTCTTTTCAGAATTAGGACACTGTTTACGCAAGAGGGTCGGAACGCATAAAAAATAGATCCGAAGTTTATGAATGCGCGGGGAAAGTTTGCGAACGAGCGAATATATATATACACAAGTTTTTTTTTTTTGAAAGGCCGTCTGACAGGGGTTGAAATTCATTGTTGGCTCGAAAATATTATGCTCCATTAATGTAGTCCATTTTTTTCGGTCCGTTTCCTACGCGACGTCCCCGGATATTTCGTCACACAAGTGGACAATAAACAACGGGGGCTTTTAAGCTTTTTTAAGCGACCTCTGCCGAAATTTTATTTACCCTCATAGTCCGGCCCGACCAAGATAAATTATTTAGGACCTCTTACGCAACGTAGATATTTCACTATATAAATATGTTCCCGGATTTGATGCCTCGAGGCGGGCGAGCCCCGCCCGGAGAATTATTACGGAATCTTGCACGGAATTGCGAGGGGAAATCTCGTTCTATCGATACGGAGATATATCAAATGATCGATTATCATCGTTGTTCATTACTTACTACACTTTTATCTTAGCCATAGGCGAGAAAAACGATGTTCATTAATTACTAGTAATAAATGAATTCACTTTATTGTAAATCGAGTTGGAGAATGTTAAGTTACGATTATAACTAAATAACCGTTGTCCGGTTTTGTTTTTGAATTCCCGTAAAAAAAAACAAATACCGTGTGTCCCATTTCAAGACGCATCATAGGGAATTCCCATGTAAAATTTTCAATTTCAGTTAATATCTCTATTATTGAATTTAAAAGGTCTGCCTGACATTAGAATAATTCCTTTACCAACTGGCATTATTTTTGTTTTCTCTTTAGATTTAAATGAATGAATGAATTTATAATGCACTAAATGCGTAAACATAAAAGCGCGCATAATGTACTTTTCGAAGTCGTGGAATCGTGAAATTTTTACACGTAGTTTGAAACACCAAATGAGGACGATAAACAAATTTTAGTGACCTTGAGGCATGTGCAACCCCCTAGGGAGGGTGTCAAAGTAGCAAATTTTCCAAATCAATTCTCCTATCAGGGGGAAATTTTGAAAAAGAAATACTAATATTAGGTAATGTCAGGTGATACTACTTATAATCAAGGCAACGTTTTGTTTCCTCGTCCATTCACAACCCCCGAAAGTGATAGTTTTTTTTTAAATGCAAAACGGTATATTGCACAACAAGCATGCGCTAGCTTCGCGATACCGTGCCGTAATTTTCTTCAGGCCCATACGCAGGTCCTGCTGTTGGTGAATTTTGCGATTTCATTCCCCATACCCAGTGGCGGCTCGTGGAACATGTTAATGGTGGAGCCACCATATTTCTACAACTGTAAAATACAACTTGAGAGAAATACCATTTTCTACAACTGTAAAATACAACTTGAGACAGCCGAAAAATACTATTTTCAACAGCTTGGGATTACCATTCTTGACAACCGAAAAATACCATTCCCGACAGCTGAAACATACCGTTGTTGGCAGCTAAAAAATACAATTTTTGACAACAAAAAAAAATCCATTTTTGACAACAACAAAAAAATCAATTTTTGATGTCAAAAATGCTGCTTTTGATAGCTGAAAAATACCATTTATATAGGTGGGAAATGCTATTTTTGGCAGCTGAAAAATATCATTTTTGACAGCTGAAAAATTAAATTTTTGACAGCTGAATAATACAATTCTTAATAGCTGAAAACTACCATGCTTGATAACAGCAACACACTATCATTGACAACTGTATCGTACCATTATTGTCAGCTAAAAAATACAATTTTTGAAAGCTGAAAAATGCCATTTTTGATAATTAAAAAGTGTCGAAAAAGGCTGCTTTTGATAGCTGAAAAACGCCATTTTTATAGGTGGGAAATACCATTGTTGACAGCTGAAAAATATTATTTTTGACAGCTGAAAAATATAATATTTGACAACTGAAAAATATCATTTTTGACAGCTAAAAAATATCGTTTTTGACAGCTGAAAAATATTTTTTTGACAGCTGAAAAATATAATTTTTACAGCTGAAAAATATCATTTTTGACAGTTCAAACATATCATTTATGACAATTTAAAAATACATTTCTTAACAGTTGAAAAATGCCATTTTTGACAGTTGAAAAATACAATTTTTAACAACTACAACAAACCATTATTGACAACTGTAATATACCATTATTGTCAGCTAAAAAATACAATTTTTCACAACAAAAAGAACACGTTTTTACAGCTGAAAAATGCCATTTTGACAATAAAAAAATGACCAAAAATGCTGCCTTTGATAGCTGAAAAATTCCATTTTTATAGGTGAGAAATACCTTTTTGAACAACTGAAAAATACCGTTTTTAACAGCTGAAAAATACCATTCTTGACAACTGTAACAACCATTATTGTCAGCTAGAAAATACAATTTTCGACAACACAAAAAGTACAATTTTTGACAGCTGTAAAATGCCATTTTTGACAATTAAAAAATGTCAAAAAATGCTACTTTTAATAGTTGAACAAAACCATTTTCATAGGTGAGAAATAATTTTTTGACAGCTAAAAAGTACCATTTTTGACAACTGAAAAATATTATATTTAACAGTTTAATAATACTTTTCTTAACAGCTGAAAATACCATTTTTAACAGCTGAAAAATCCCATTCTAGACAACTGCAACAAACCATTATTGACAGCTGTAAAATGCCATTTTTGACAATTAAAAAATGTCAAAAAATGCTACTTTTAATAGTTGAACAAAACCATTTTCATAGGTGAGAAATAATTTTTTGACAGCTAAAAAGTACCATTTTTGACAACTGAAAAATATTATATTTAACAGTTTAATAATACTCTTCTTAACAGCTGAAAATACCATTTTTAATAGCTGAAAAATCCCATTCTAGACAACTGCAACAAACCATTATTGACAACTGTAACAAACCTTTATTGTTAGCTAAAAAATACAATTTTTGACAACTGTAACAAACCTTTATTGTTAGCTAAAAAATACAATTTTTGACAACTGTAATAAACCTTTATTGTTAGCTAAAAAATACAATTTTTGACAACACAAAAAATACAAGCTTCGACAGCTGAAAAATGGAATTTTTGACAGTTAGGAAAAATGTTGAAAAAAGCTGCTTTTGGTAGCTGAAAAACAACATTTTTATAGGTGGGAAATCGCATTTTTAACAGCTGAAAAATATCATTTTTGACAGTTGAATAATATACTTCTTAACTGCTGAAAAATATCATTTTTGACAGTTGAATAATATACTTCTTAACAGCTGAAAAATACCATTGTTGACAACTGCAACAAACCATTATTGACAACTGTAACATATCATTATTGCCTGCTAAAAAATGCAATTTTTGACTACAAAAAGACAGTTTTGACAGTAAAAAATGCCATTTTTGGTAATTAAAAAAAATGCCGACAAATGCTGTTTTTGATAGATGAAAAATAACATTTTAACAGTGAGTGAGTGAGAAATATCTTTTTTGACATTAAAAAAACATTTTTGACAACTGAAAAATATCATTTTTGACATTTGAATAATACACTTAACAGCTGAAAACACCAGTTTTAAGAGCTGAAAAATGTCACTCTTGACAATTACAACAAACCATTATTGACAATGATCAATGATCTAAAGTCTTGTTTGTTATAAAACTTGTTAGCGATAAGACTGATTATATTTAATTTGTATACATTAATTGCGGAATACCTAATAATTATCTTATTTTATATTGTTTTATCCTTAAGCTGATTATTGTAATGTATTTCTCTGTAATAAGGCACTGCCTGTTGAGAATTAAATTAAATTAAATTAAATTAAATTAAATTGTAATAAACAATTATTGTCAGCTAAAAAATATAATTTTTGAAAAGAAAAAGTACAATTTTTGACAGCTGAAAATGCCATTTTTGACAAATAAAAAAATGTCGAAAAATACTATTTTTGATAGCTGAAAAATACCATTTTAATAGGCGAGAAATACCTTTTTTGACAGCTGAAAAATAACATTTTTGACAACTGAAAAATTTAATTTTCGACAGTTGAATAATACATTTCTTAACAGCTGAAAACTACCAGTTTTAATAGCTGAAACATACCATTCTTGACAACTGCAACAAACCATTATTGAGAATTGCAATATTGTCAGCTTAAAAATACCATTTTTGACAACAAAAGAAAGAACTATTTATCTTCCTAGACTAAAGTAATTGGCGAAAAAGTGCTTTAAGAATTAATTACAAAATTATTTTTTATTTTGACATAGGTTGTTGTCTATTTATGCGTGTAAAAATCAAATATGGCGGCCATTTGAAATAAGAAAGTTGGTATTAATATCTCGGAAACCGCCATCTTGAATTTTATTTTGACTTGATTTCTATGTTTGCCTAATTAAACCAAGTATCTTTTATTTAAAACTTTTTTTCGCATCTTTAATAATTATTGAGATATTTGATTTTTTTTGAAAATCGCGATTTTCAGTTTTTTTTAAATATTTTCTAAACTGCTCGGAATTTTGAAAATTTCTCAACATAATCTGAATCAGCATAGAAAACTGCACAACATTGCCCATTTAACCAGATCTCTAGCTTTAAGAATAAGAAAGATACCCATGCAATCCTACTCTATTTAGGACACCCTGTATATAACGAGCCGCCCCTGCCCATACCCCGTAAATATTTTATAAACAACGACCGCCTATTGAATAGTTTGTTAACATTTTTCTTCGTTGAGACAAATCTGCCAGCGCTATTTGGATGAAAATTTCAGGTAAGCTGCAACAACGACAATTACAAGAATTGTGCTAGTACTTAGTGCTAATGCTTAGTACTAAGCCCGTGTAAACTAGGCGTATTTCAAATTGTAATGATATACGTTTTTTTCTTTTTCAGCATAAACTTGTTCCGGATTAGTATTCCCGTGGAAGAAAACTTTACCGTAAAATAGGTTATCAAAATAAACGTCCTCCCTCGAGAGAGAGTCTGCACGCCCGTCGGCGCACTTGTCACATTTAGCAGCGACGTGCATAATTTCCTCGTCTGGATCCGCGGGCGGAAATGAAAAATCCCATTTTTTCCCAAAAGGGATGGTGGTACACATGATAATTGAAACCACGCCCGCACGCAAGATTTTCGGCGGAGATACTTTTTGCGCTCGTAATTAATTAACATTTCCACCCTGAGAGCATTACGTAGTTGAACCGGTTAATTCAATAATGCATAAGGGAAGCGCGCCACTAACAACAGGGTCCTTTACTTAACATATGATTAACGGGAATTATCCCCGGATTTACTCTTCCTTATAATATTATATATTATCACGCCGGCACATTAATTAACCCTGTAACTGGGGCATCCCCGGCCCACCGCCGATGACAGGATGCGGCAATTAATGTCCATTTGCGGGGCGGTATCGCCTTTCCCTTCCGCTAAGTGCACGGCGCCACCTGGCCGCTTACTTTATGCAGCACTTTAACTTGTTTTAAATGTACTTTACATGGAGGGTAGGGGACGGTTCGCCCTGAAATATCATTGAATTATTGAGCGCGACTTGCACTTGTTGAATATTTCAACCCGCCCCCCGAAAACATACGGCCGCACACCGAACGGGCGTGAATAAGTCAGGGCAGGGTAAAAAAAAAACACGAACATGGCGACTCTTTTCACCGCAAGGGCGTGCATTTTTACCCCGCGTTTAATGGGGGTTCTTATTTTTTATACGGATAACGCCGCTGTCGTAAAAATCATACAATCAATCGCACTCTGGCGTTTTATGGCCGGGTGATTTCAGGTTTATTAAGTCATTTCGCGGGGTTTAGTGAAAATCGAGGTATAAAAGTTGGGTCGAGTATCTTAAACACATGCTCAAATGCTAATTCTGGAATTTAAATACTCTTACGAGAAAATTTTATTGCAGCTTGTATTTTCATTAGGCAATTATGAAGACAATTGTGGGTATATTTGAAATAAAACTCTTGTTTAGTTTCATGTTATAATCAGTGGCTGCTGGTGGCCTGACTCATCGTAGGGTTAAGGTAGTAGAGGTGACAATAAAGATAGTTGCAAGCAGCGGCGGCTCGTGGATCTTTGTAGAGGAGGCTGAGACAGAGATGCTGCTCGTGCTGCACTGCTCACTCTTATGGCGGAAGCAAATATTCCCCCGCTGTATTGGTCAAATTTTCTTCCATAGCCTACCCACCGAAATCGGTTTCAGATCATTTCCGAGTACCCCCTCACCATCCTCGAAAAAATAGGAACCGATGACACAGCGGATGAGTGCTGGAGCTGCCTGCGATTTGTCTGCCCAGTACCGACAGTTCTGTTTATTTTCTTCCAACAGTTGCAGAATCTGTACAGCGAACTCTTTACGCTTTGCTTTGTAGATTCCGCTTCATTCAATTTCTGCACGAACAAGATTTTAAAGGGGTTACCCCTTTTAACTCAAATTTGATCATTTGCCCTATGCGCAAAGCACTCGAGTGCTTCCGAGCAAATCGATGTGGACTCCGTAACAACGCGCTGCTTTTACCCTTTCCACATTTGCTAACGTCCTTATCGTCCGAGCAGCCCCGGTGCTGTTCTTTTCCTCAACGATCCTGTTGTTCGTAAGTTGTCAACCCATCTCAAATCGTTTTACTCGTGGTCATCCTGTACTACGCTCTATGCACACGAATTAACCAAAGTGAATTTTGCCAACCAGGGCCGATCCTACCGGGGGGCTAGAGCGTGCATGGCACACGGGCGGCGATTAGTGGGGAGGGGGGCGAAACCTGAGAGGCGGGCCCCCAATACAGGGTCCGCGGCGTCCGAAATCTGTAAATTTTAGTACGAGCGCCCAGAAATAGCGGCCGGTTGTCTAGATCCCCGTTGGAAGTGTATTTCTAACCGGGTAACGATTTTGCCAAACAAACAGAAGAAGTGTCGCAAAGCATCTGAAGTTCTTATAAGAAAAAAAAACCGCTGGTGAAAGTATTTTGCATCCTAGAGAAAAATTTAGTATTCACTTTTCTTTTGAAATTTTGGGCATAGCTATTAATTTGATATCCGAACGTTCTGAGCTGTTAGAAAATTGCTGCTCCTTGTTTAAATTTTTGCTGGTATTTCATTCTGCAGAATCCGAAAATTTAAGAAAATTTTGTTTGGATTTAGATATTAAATTACAGGTAACCGAAAATGGAAAATTGACCAAAGATTTAGATGGAATCGAATTCTTAAAAGAGTTGTTATCTTTTAGAGAACAATTTCCTAATCACTCCCAATTAAAACCATTAGAAATTTTAAATTATTTAATTAGCCAAGATCTTGTTTACCAAATTTCAGTATTAGTCTAACAATATTTTGAACAATACCGATAACTGTAGCTTCCGGCGAAAGGAGTTTTTCTAAATTAAGATTAATTAAAAATGATTTACGGTAACTATAACACATGAGCGATTTGCTAATTCAGCCATAATTTCTATTAAAAATGAGATCGGTGAAACATTAGATAGTTCAAATTTAATTGATAAATTTGCATTAAAAAAAACGTAAGAAGTATTGTTTTAGAATTTAGATCTGACAATGAATAGCGTTCGAATAGTCGATGTTCTTGTTGCCACCAATCTGGCCTTGTTTTTATTTTGTGGAGTCGTTGTATGTGTCTGGTTCCTCGAAGGTCGTCGAGGTGTGCATCACATAATCCTAGAATTTCTGTGGAGCTATACGATCCACTTGGTTACGAAGTATCCGCATAGTCTCACCAGCATTCTCTTCTTCGTTGATTTTCGGCATTTCTGAGATTGTTTAATCACTGTCACTGTCATCAGTTTTCCAGAATTAAATTTCTTCGTATTCTTCAATCCGGGGTTTGCTGTCATTCAGGCCAGGCTCTTCAGCTTCGTTGCTTCCTGTGGGTATAATAATCCCGTTTTCCACCAAATTTTCTTCGAAGATGACGTCTTTGGATCTATAGAGCTTGTTTTCTTCTTCACTGTAGATACTGTATCCGTCGTCGTTATCATAGCTAATGAGGATTCCTTTAATGGCCTTTGGATCCATTTTCGTCCTTCTTTCGATAGATTTAGTCCATCCCTTCGAATGAATACGGCAATTTGAACCAATATTTCAAACCTGGTTTCCTAGGCACTGTCCTGTTAAGGATGCAGGTACCAGTTCGTATCATCTCGGCCCGAAGTGCTTGATACCTTTCTTTTGTAAACTGGTCCAGATCTGTTTCATGTCAAACTCCCTGCCATTATCACTCAGCAGCTCCAGACTGTCTCTTCCTCAGCTAGGAACAGGCTCATTTTTCAGCAATTTCGGATTTTTGCCGCAGAAAATAAACTGTCCTGAATTTTTGTAATCGTCCTTGAAAAGCACAACATATCGATATCCAGAACTCGATTCTTGAAATGTACCGCAAACATCCGTGTGAATTCGCTCTCCCGGTTCCGTTGTTCTGGCCCTCGTGCCGAACGGTAGCCGATGAGCTTTATCATAAATACAACCTTTACACAGTTCACTGTGCATTTCTATGTTCATGTCAAGCTTCTTCCGACTCGTTCGTACTACAATTGCAGCAGGTTTTCTTTACTCACTGCATTGACCTCATCTAATAGGGTTCGAACTTCTCACAGCCAACTTGAACAGTCCTCCATGACGAGCTCCCTCCAATTGTTGACTAGGAAGTTGCCGACTTCAGCTGATGAAGATGAATTAGCTGTCCGAGTACGTATCCTGGAATGCAAGCACGGAGAACAGATTTCTCTTGATTCCGGGTGTACATCAAATATCAGCCAAGGTAATTTTGTACTATTTTCCTTGGATTGCTACTCCAACTTCTACTTTACGTATTCCAATGGCTTCGATTTTCTCACCATTTGTTGTGGTCACTGTGTGTTCCGTTGAAAAGAACTGGGACGTTCTAAAGCAAATCTCATCATTTAAAATATGGCTTATCGCGCTATTGTCATCCCTGCATCTCGACGGCTCAGCATATGTTTCAGTTGACTAACAGTGACGAGCAGATGCGCACCCAGGGGGTGGCTATCGGGCTTGAGCTGTTTCTTCGCATCGACTGAACTTCGTTGCTATGATGACTTCTTTGATGATTGCAGGTGAGAGCTTCCTGCTTGGCGGATCCAGCTCCCTTGGTCCTTAAGGCCCTTTTATACGAACATAGTTGATTGATTAAGCTATTAGCCATTCTATCACTTTTTGCCCTCACCATCCAGCTGGATTTAATAGAAAAATACTTTTCGTCAATGTATCCAGAATTTTACAAAGCAAAAATACATCTGACAGTCTAGGATTACTTCCAAACATATTTCAAATTTGAAATATGTGTATATGCTCTGACATACTATTTTTTGCTTTAAAACCTTACAAAAATATTACAGAGGAATTTTAAATTTTTCGAATTGATAAATAAAAGCCCCCCGCCACAAGAAATGTTTTACTGCACGTGAGGGGGCGGCCAACTAATCATTTTCACGCGGGTGGCCAAGGGTCTAGGATCGGCCCTGTTGCCAATCTATTTAGTTGTAGTGTGTCTATTTCTCTTATAGCCATCGATTTTAGCTTGTCTTACAAAATAACCGATAGAAATAAATTGTTCCAGTAGGCAGCTTGGTATATTCAACCAACATGTCCTCCTTATCATGGTAGCTTTTCCGCCAATGTATACACACCATATAAGTCAATGTTTTGTTTAATTATATTCATGCGTTGAGCGTAATAGCAATTTAGGCTTCTACCCCCTCCGCCGAGCGGTAAAGGGTTTACAAGTAAAGTCTACCTTAGGAAATCTTTGCAGCGATATATAATACTTGTCTTTTCGCGATTGCCACTTCGGGAACTTCCCTTGTAAGACCGCTACATGTTTCACACGTGATTCCGAAGATCTACTTCGGATTCTAGAGATCACCCGAGATTCTAAAGATTACTAACGTTATTCTAAAAAATCAGCACATCATGTCCCCCGACAAACCCAGGGTACAGGCCTTACGCCGACTTGTACACCCGAGCCGCCACTCTGCAACATACAACACATTACTAATCTTAGACCTAAAGCGCAAAATCGAAGAGCTGAAGTGTCGCCTCACCGGGGCTTCCCGCCCTTCGACGTCGGCACCATCAACCCGCTCCCAGCCACGAGCAACAAGCCCGAGTGCCTCTCCATGATGGACACGGACGACGACTACACACCGACGACGAAGAAGAGGGCTGCGGCCCTTCCACCACAGAAACAACCGCCAAGAAGATTTCCACAACATCCCTGATAAATCCCAAGGTCACAAACCGACCTAAACCGATGTCCAACGCAACCAACACTCCCTCCGATCTCGCTACCAACTCGCAGGCACCCTGCAATTTACTCCAGTGGTCCTGCCTGCAGATACCAACTGGAGTACCATCCGAGGCTTGATAGAACAACATTCCAACAGGGCCGCTCACGGAAAATACGCAGCCAGCGAACTGAGTATCTGGCCAGAAGCGCCTGGAGGATCCTACCAACTACAGGAAGAGAGGACGGTAAATTCGGTGATCCTCAACATCGCTCAGACTATCATGAAAGCTCTAAGATCTCAGAAAAGTTTCCTGCCACATGTGTGAAGATGATGACCAGGAGGAATACGGATGGCGAGACCCATCCGCTATGGATGGTCTACGTCCAGCTGGAGAGCTCAGAGTCCAACAAACGAATCTTCAACCTAAACAAGATACTGGGGCTCGACGTAAGGGTCGAGCACAAACTCCACGATGGTAGCAGCCAGCAATGCTACCGTTTTCAGAAGTTGGTGCACGTGCGGAGCCGCTGGATAATGCCACCGAAGTGCACCAAGTGTGCAGGCACACTGGATGCGAGAGATCAAGCGTCGAGCCGGCGTCATGCCCTAACTGCGCAGATCCCATCCCGCATCCTACAGAGGTTGCACCAGCTTCACCGCCAGGAAACAAGAGTGCCCCAACACTAAAGCCGCTGACAAGGAGCTGCGCCGCAGCCGCGGATGCTCCCGACTGCACCAGTGAACTCCGCTCCAGGCCAGCCGGAACCGGACTTCGCCAAGATCGTCACCATCGTCGTCGAGTTGCTCCAGGCCCTCAGCTTCTCCGTCTGAGATTCCATTCAGCCAGAACAACAATGAGTCCCGGTGGCAATTCTTCCACTATCGGCCCTCCTAAGACGACAAGAGATGGAACGACCCATGGCCTCGAGGACAACTCCAACACCACGACACAGAAGAGAGGGTTTTGCTAGTAGGTGCCCTTCAGCGAATCTAGCACTACCCTGCTATGGGGGTGTCTGATAAATTTCCTCTCCTCGCACCAAAAAGGAAACCATACATACATACAGGGTCTTCAAATTATAAAGATGGGGTGGCTGGGGGTGAGGGGGTGAAAGATAAAATTCTAAAAATAGTGTTTTCAAGTTCTCCCCCCAAAAACAAAATTGACATAGTTTTTCCTGTAACCGTGACTACTTCCGAACCAGGGTTATTCAGGGTGGTTTATTTTGAAATAAATACTCTCTCTCTCTAAAACAAATGAACCGATTTGAATTATTTTTGCTTTGCTGGATAGTATTTTTTATGCCCTTTAAAATGAGGTATCGCACAATAGGGGGTGCCATTTGACATTATAAAGATGGGGTGGCTGGGGGTGAGGGGGTGAAAGATAAAATTTTCAAAACAATGTTTTTGAAGTTCCCCTCAAAAACAAAATTGACGTATTTTTTCTTAAAACCGCTCCGTTTGAAATGAAGACCCTGTATAGTCTTCAATAGAACTGTGTTCGTATTTATCAATTTCCGAGTACCCTCCTATTTTAGGAACTTCTTTGTCACTTAGTGCTCGCTGAAGATCGTGATCTTTCCGCTCGACCTTCACATCTATTTTTTTTGTAACTACCTTGTCAATAGATCCAGCATTCAGATTCTGATAGCTGGAACCAACACGGTTTTGGAGGATACAGGTTGACAGCCTACCGTTTAGCTTCAGAAAGTAGATGCGCTTCTGGAAGTGCGTACAATCTCGGACAGAGCTAACACTGGACCGCTAAGGGAAAGGAGGCAATGCCTTGCCATCGCGCTAGACATGAAGAATGACTTTAACATTCCTGGTCAGTGATCCTGGAGGCGCTGGTGAAGCGACATATGCCGTCGTACCAGCTGCGGATGTTCAAGAGTTACCTCGAGGGCAAGAAGTTACTATACAGAAGAGAGGGAGGGACGCAGGCAGATAATGATGGGAGATGTTCCTCAAGGGTTCGTCCAGGGGCCACTACTCTGGAACGTGGCATACGACGAAGTATTTCGGCTGCCACTTCCATCCACAGCACCTCTGGACCTAGTGGTCACCTATAGAGTCCGGACGCACAGGATGGTGGCCCAAGGGGAGAAGAATAAACGGGACGCAAAGAGGACGGTGTGGACGAGTCTTATGATGCAGTGGCAGGAGAGGTGGAATCAGGACAACAAAGGGGAGTGAACATATAGACTCATCCCTGTTTTGCGGAGGTGGGTCGAAAGGGTGCACGGGGGGGTTGACTACTTCCTGCGGCAGATCCTTAAAGAACATGAAAAATTACAAACATACTTGCGCAGGATAGGGAGGGCAAAGGACGACCGGTGTAGGTTCTACCGACAAGCGGTGGATTAGGCGGAGCACACACTTTTCAACTGTGCAGCGTCGAGGGAGAAGCGGACTATGCTGGCAGCGGCCCTGGGATCCGAGGTTTACACGGAGTCACTGGTGAGCATGTTAGAAACGCCGGACAAGTGGGAGGCGGTGGCACTCTTTGTTAGGTTGGTGCTGGAGAGAAAGAACCCAGAGGCAACAACAGGGCTCCAGAAACCGTGGGATTGCTGATTTGTTATGTTTAATGCATTTCTTGATTTATGTCCAAACTAAGAAAATTTTAGATTAGAATGGGCATCAGGTGAAGTATACCTAAGTGTTTCCACTGGAGCCCTGTTTCGCGGAGGCCAATTCTGGTCGCGTGCGGCCAGTGTCTCAAAAAAACAGCCGAAAGCCGTGCAGCGCAGATATGTACAGTGTCGCGCACAATTTGTGCTCGGCACAGGGTGCGCTGTCGATCCGTCGCTTATCGGTTTATCCGCATCGGATCAAAGGAAGCGTGTGGAAATGCGCTCTGCGACGTTTCACTGGTTGACAGAGCTGCAGCCGCATATAAAGGGTGATCCATTTCGAGGTTCCCTACTTTTTTAAAGAAAAAAACACAGAAAATTAAAATTGAATGGAGAATGTTTATTATCATTTGAAAGAACATTCTTTGGCATTTATTTTTTGAAGATTATATCTATCAAATGTTGGCCGTTGCTACGTCGCAGATGGTCCATCCGTTGAGTCCAATTTTCGATGACTCGTTCGAGAATTTCGACTGGTAACTGACGAATGACACGCGTGATGTTTTCCTCCAAGGCCTGAATCGAAGCGGATTTGTCCGCATAAACTTTAGACTTTACATATCCCCACAGGAAAAAGTCTAACGGTGTGATATCACACGATCTTGGTGGCCAATCGACACGACAAAACGTGAAATTATGTGCTCACCGAAATGTTCTTTCAATAGATCCATTGATTGATGCGATGTGTGGGAAGTGGCGCCGTCTTGCTGAAACCAAATATCGCCGAGATCACGAGCTTCAATTTCAGGCATCAAATAGTCGGTTATCATGGCACGATAATGGTCGCCATTGACGGTTACGTTCGCACCGGCATCATTTTTTAAGAAATATGGACCGATGATTCCACCGGCCCACAAACCACACCAAACCGTTGTTTTTTCTGGATGAAGTGGCAGTTCTTGAATTTTTTCAGGTTGCTCTTCGTCCCAAATGCGGCAATTTTGTTTGTTTACACACCCATTGAGCCAGAAATGGGCCTCATCGCTAAACAAAATTTGCCTCGAAAATGTCGGATCTTCTTGGAACTTTTCAAGAGCCCATAGAGCGAAGCGATGTCGCTTGGGAAGGTCCAGCGGCTGCAGTTGTTGCACAAGCTGTATTTTGTACGCTTTCAATTTAAGATCTCGACGTAAAATGCGCCAAGTCGTTCCATACGTCAGTCCGAGTTGCTGCGAACGGCGCCGAATCGACTCTCCACGGTCTTCGTGTACACTCTCAGCTACGGCCGCTATATTTTTTTCACAGCGTGCTGGACGTGGTCTATTCGGTCGAATGTTATCCAATAATGAATGCTGGGTCTCAAAATGGGTGATGGTGTTGTGAATAGTACGCTCAGTAGGCCGATTATGTTGACCATAAGTTGAGCGAAGCGCACGAAACATATTCCTCACAGAACGTGAATTTTCGTAATAAAGTTGAACGATTTGTAAACGTTGTTCAGGCGTAAGTCTTTCCATTATGAAATGCCAAACAATACTAAACAAAAATAACATGACAGCATGACACGACTCACACGTGATCTGTCAAAAAAAGGCTATTGAAAAAAGTATCTCTACTTGGATCACCCATTATATGGGAATAGCTGGATCCGGCGCTAAACACATTCGGTTCAAGGTTGTGGCCGCCAAAAGTGTTTATGCCACAATCGCGGAGCGGTTCGAGAAAATGCAAGTATGTATGATGCATTAGAATTGGCTTCTTAGAAACTTGATTTGAGCCATTCTTGAACCATTGTTTAAATTATCTGATAAACCTTGGTTATTTTTCTTTGAAGATGTAAGGTTACAAAACAGTAACTGCTAATGATGACTCATGGTACGACCGAGGCAGCAGAGGTGGTAATACAGATAGGTGTGGTCACGCTACCAGCCGTCTCTGCAACCGACCCAACCTATCAGTATTGCTACCTCTGCAAGCTCGGCCGTGAGACCCCGCGAGCCGTCACTGGTACAAAATTGTTTCACAAAGCCAAAGATAAAGCCGCACCGAAGAGAAAGGCAGTGGGCTGTGGAATGAGAACAGATTTTAAAGAAAAACAAATAAATGAACGATGGCAATCGTGAATTATAGAGTTGAACTAGATTTTCGCCGTAAATGTGTTACCTGAAACGGATATGTGTCCATCGTGCATGTGCGCCGCATAAACAATTCAGGGCTCGTTCCTGGCCATTAAAAACGGCCGTAATTCCTCGCTAATCCGACAATTCGCGCGCTCGGACAACACAATCAGCTCGCTAATTACAATTTAGTTTATTCGGTTATGCAATGCGGCAACGTGTCGGGGCCCCGCGGCCCCCGGGCCGCCGATCGATTATTAATTGCGATTGATTTCCGATGTCTGGCCGCCTCCGGCACTCCTCCCGTCCCCCAGATATCATCGATCATATCTTCGCGATGTGCCACCATCAATGTAATCGCATTTATCAGCTTGATTTATGGGGGCGGTTTTTCCCTCACATCTTGTGATAGCGTGTGTGTGTGGGTTCGCTCATCTCTTATGCGTCGCTCAGGAATTTTTCGCGCGCGGGAGGGCGAAATGGATCAATCCGCAACGGCGTCGGGGGGTCAATCGCGGTGTGAAAAGTTGACACGCATAGAGGGATGTTCGCGGGCATCTAAGTTTGTGGGACATGTAATATTCACGAGGACGGGATGGAATGGAGTGGAATGGGGGAAGCCAATAATCAATCCGTCACGTCTGCGGAGCGATTTTTCCGATTATCCGAATTTCCATATCGCGACGAGATATAAAATTCACGTGTTTGCGGTTCATTTACCATCGGTCCCGATTCACTTATCAATTTTCCCTTATCGCGAATTTCACGCTTTGCGTGCGAAATAAATTTTGTAATCGATTTTTTTTTTGTATCAAGCCGAACGTCCCTTTTAATTGCATTTGATTAAATATGCAAGCACTCGCGCAATTCCAACGTTGACTTTTGTTCCGCCTCTCTAATTGTCCCCTACACCCCATCGCGTCGGGCGGGCGAGTACAATTACGAGGGGTATTTTCAGGCGCGGCAAAAATGGGGACAGGGCGACAGATGTAGATGATGAACATCCCGTCCTTCAACAATTCCTCGTCGATACAACCGTTCCCCGTTGAAAATTACGACCGTCCCGATATCCGATACGTCGCCCCCATTCCACTCCGAGCGCTCCTTTCGGAAATATGAGCGAAGTTTTATCGCAATTTTAACATTGTTCGTTTTAATAAAAGATTCTTTGCCAGGCATTTATTTATATTGTCCGTGTTGTCTGCGTCCGTTTCTCCCTTTGTATGTGTGTGTGTATGTTTCGCGATAAAAAACGACAATAACGGTTCCGCGATCGCGAGCCGGACAATGATAAAACGAAATTAAAATGAAACGAGGGTTTCTCATTCACGATGATTCTCACAATATACGGTAGTTCTATCTCTATAAATTTTTTTGTTAAATCTGTGATGACCAGGGTTGCCAACTGTTCTGTAAATTTATCCGGTGTTCGGTGACGAACACGAAATGTTCAGTAAAATTGAGGCACTTGGCCTGACTTGGCTATTAATACTCTTTTGTTTAGGATATTTAATGAATACTAAATCTCGTATAGAATCTATGGCAATGTAGTTGACACATTTGTATGATTTTTAACATGCAAGAAATAATGGATTCTCCATCGCGCAATAATCAGTATAATGAGGGTAATAATAATAATAAGGGTAATAATGATAATAAGGGTAATCATGAGGGTAATGACGGTGGTGGTGGTGGTGATGGTGTTGTTGGTGGCTAGTGGTGATGGTGATGATAGGATTGGTGGTATTGGTGATGGTGGTGGTAGGGCAAGACCAGCTCTCATCACTAAGCCAGGGAAAGACTCGAGCAGAACGAATGCCTACCCTCCTGCTCCAAGATTTCATAGCTAAGATGCTGGAATGGCTTGCCCTTGAACAATCCTAAGGGGGCCAACAGCGGACCCCTACGTAAGAGAAAACACTGCATGATAGTTACACTGGATATACGGAATGCGTTTAACACACTTCAGCGAGGACAAATTCGACGGGCGCTGCAGAAGATAGAGATGCCACCGTACTTGGATGCCACCGTACTTGCTCAGCCTTTTAGACAGCTACCTGAGCAACAGAACTGTGGAAGGAGGCCAGGACTTTCCTGATGACTGGGGTCGGTCTTAGGCCCGACACTGTGGAACATCACATACTACGGCATACTCGGGCTCGACTACCCCACAAGAGTGACATTCGCATTCGTGGCCTGGCGCTGCGAGATCGAGAAGTTACGCTCAAAGACCATGCAGTCAGTAGAACTTGCCAATGCATGGGCGACGACGGCCGGCTTCACGTTGGCGCGGCAGCAAACAGAAATAGCTTGGGTGTCGACTAGAAGAGCAGGACGCAACAGAGAGGAGACCATCACTCTCCTTGAGGAGAGTTTAAAATACCTGTATGTTGCTGGAAGCCAACTCCAACCACACAAACCACAAAGCCTCCACTGGCACAGTGGCAGTGGCGGCGGCTATAAAAACTGAGGCAGCTGTAGCGGGCTTTATGCCCAATACTAGTGGCCCAAAGAAGGGCGATAGACATCTCCTGGCAGGTGTATCCAGAGGAAAGTTGCTGTACGCAGCAACAATTTGGGCCTCAGGCACGAAACGAGAGGGTCCTCAGAGCCGGGGTAATCTGAATCACAATGGCCTACAGGACCGTGTCGACGGATGTCGTGGAGGTGCTTGCCTCATCAGTCCCAGGAGACCTTCTAGTGATTGAGAGGGAGAGCACGAGGCGAGGAAGAGAGGCACGACCCTCAGTGATGCCTGGACCGATGCCAGAGCTATCACCGTAGCAGACTGGCAACGCCAGTGGGCCCAGTCAACCAATGAGAAATCGTCTCGGCACCTGATCCCAGAGATGGATGGGTCGGGAAAGGGCACGGGGAACTCACACACTGGCTCACTCAAGCCATGACAGGACACGCCTGCTTCCAGCATTACCTAAAAAAGATTGGCAAGGTATCAACTGCACAGTGTATTTACTGTGCGGCCGCGGACGACACGGTGGAACACACCCTGCTACATTGCCCACTGTGGGACGAACAAAGTCGGAAATACCATGGACCGAAAGACTCTAGCAAGAGCTAAGGCTGAAATGCGGTGCCGAAGTTCTCGGCAGCAACCCTTAGGATTAAGTATGAGGTTGATCTAAAACTGGAGGAGTCAAGTAGGATAGCAGCTACATGAAGCCTAGGAAAAGAAGTCCCACATCCCCTAAGAAAATCCCCATAAAGTAAAGCCGGGAGGATCGGAGACCCTATCATGGAGGCACCAAATATCAGCTGAGCCATCCACCCAAACGAGAGTAGGAGGTAAATAGACCCAGCAGAAACGCTGCGGTCGTGCAGCCTTCAATGGGACTAACGGGTCTATTTTATAAACAATCATTACAATACGATTCGTTAGCTAACTATAATCGTTCGGAACGTCAGTTGCAATGTTGCGAACGATTTAGGTTAAAATGTTATTTTGTGACCAACATCGTTATGCGTTGGCCTTGAATGCTTGCTTATTCGTAACGATGAACTTGTGATTTTAGAACGAATAGTACACTTGTAACTCACTTCATTTCTAATTTCGTCAGCGTCGTGACAGTTGTCGTTTACATTTCAAATCTAAACATTGTGCTTATTTTTGCGGATACTTTCAAAAATCAAATTATAATTGAACTGAATTAATTTAATTAAGTGATGAAGTGTTAATAATGACTGAAAGTGAAAGTCGAAGTAGTGTCGTGAAAAATCTTGCTCCAGAGATCACTGCACAGCAGTATCAAATATACTACCGTGGACAAAAAAAAATGTCACCCCTAATTTGTCATGTGTCTATTATTTCCTATTTTTTAGTGTTGTGAATTTGACTTATGTAACCTTAATATTTGAAAGTGACAGTAATAATTAGCTTAATAAGTTTGTGGAGATAGTTCGTGCATTTCGTGGCCGATATACTTTCGTTCTTCCATTATAGGATGATTGAAATGTTTTTTATCTGAAAATATCACTTCACTCCAAAAGTCTTCTTGCCTCGGAAGATATTCCAGTGCAAAACCAATTCTGCTGTTCTTATTAATTTAAGTCAATAGAAGTTTTCTGGCTGCGGCATGACAAGATAACACACTTAACTTTAGACGTCTGCAAACTGTTCGGGAAAATTTGTTATGAATGCGGCATTTGTAGCATTTTCAAACGGATTTTCTATTAAATAGTTTATAACATTTATTTTCTTCATTATTTGAAACGTTTTGGCGGCCCAAACTTTTAATCTGCTCTAATCGCCTTTTATTCCTCCACATTTTTGAATTTTTTTGCACTGTTCGTCTCTTACAATACAATTCAGCTGCTACATCATTGATATATTTGCCACATTTGACCTGCATAGCAATTTGTGCTTTCTGTGTGTTACTTAAAGTATAGCATATTCAATTTATGTTCATATATCTATATGATTAACACATATCTGACAAGATTGACATTTGCTGGTTTGTCAAATGAAAAGTCATATTTACATTAATAAAATTAGGGGTGTCATTTTTTTTGTCCACGGTAGTATCTAGAAGAGTTACAATGGAATGAAGCCCTTCGAAGGAATAAATAGTCCCAAAACCCGGATATTTTGGACGAATCGTGGAGGTCATTAGCCCTACAATTAAATGCAGCAGGAGGACCAATAAAAAAGTTGAGCCATGGATTATAGAAATATTTCTTAGATTTGTCTATACATGTTTCTAATGCTTTCTTCGAGAATAAAGAAGGACTTGTGTCTCCTAAATACGAGTTCATGTGTTAAAAATTAACTTATCTTCGTTCCAATATATAATCCCTATCCACCACAAACTACATGAGAAAATTAAATATAAATATATAATTCATATATTATCAGGTCAAAATATCCGTTAACGATTGACAGCGGAGCTGTCGTTCCCGAACGATTACAATGGAACGATTTCATCGTTTTGTAACGATTATGAAAAGTTACAAAATTGAGTTTCATTGAAAAATCGTTATCGGAACGAGAATCGAATTACAACGACATCGTTACGAGTTATAAAATAGACCTGTAAGTCTCAAAAAAAAGGTCAGATTATGTTAGGTTGTCAGGTCAGGTCAGATTATGTTTGGTTACGTCAAGTCAGTTCAGGTCACATTATGTTAGGTTATGTCAGGTCAGATTATGTTAGGTTATGTCAGGTCAGGTCAGATTATGTTCGGTTACCTCAAGTCAGGTTAGGTCAGAATATGTTAGGTTATGTTAGGTCAGGTCAGATTATGTTAGTGACAGTTGGACGGTTAAGGAGTGCGGTGGTGTTTGCCCCGTATCCGTACCTATAGGCTGTACTGGTGGAAGTTCTCGGGCGAATTCAGTTTAAATTGGTGGAAAGTGGTGGATAAACGCCAAGAACATCCTGTGCAAATTTGGGAAGAATCCGAACAGTACTTGTAGATACACCCAGGTTTTTTAGTTGCACCACGTGTATTAAAATATAAAGTGATCTAAGGATATCTGGGCAGGAAAATTTTAAGTGCGTGCTCCCCATACATGGGTATAGCCGGGCCGCACGATATTTTTGGGCGCTGGAAGGTTTTTTCGGCAGAATTTTAATTAACTCCGTGCGGGAATTGGACTGAGGAATTGGACTTTTTTTTTCGGATTGTGTTTTGGGAGATTAGGGGTCACTGACGGCCTAGCATGGTTAGGCTTGGTGGACAGGAACGTCAGTGCATGGAACAACTTGGAGCTTTGACCTTCTAGTAAAATGGAGGGGGCCGATAGGCTTACCACCGAGGCAGAGAACAGTAGGGAGCCAGTGAAATATCTGTCGGTGGAGTGGGTGGATGATCAATTCGAGGTCATTAGACTCCATCACTGCACAATGTATAAACTGGTCAAGACCATCGTAGAGGGCATAGGCGAGTATAACCTGACGGACGAACTGCAGGAGCAACTAGAACAACTTTAGTGGTATACTGGGCAGCTGGCAAAAAATGAAAACGTTACACGGTTGATGCGAATAGGTGGTACAACAATACGATCAAGAGCATGGGGGAAGCGAAACGGGCTGGGACGTAGGAGGCGGGGTGTAGGGCCGGACGGCGCAGCGGCAATGCGGGTCTGGACCCAAACAGAGGCCAAACAGGGAGGAGTCAATTAAAGAGGGCAGCACGCTGACTACAGGGCAGACGGCGACGATCCAGACGCTTGGAAGCGATATAGAGGCGCTAATCAGAGAAGTAATGAGGAGGCAGCTGGAAAGTTAGCCAAAATTAGGGCCAGTGGAAGAGGGCAGCACGCTGACTACAGGGCAGACGGCGACGATCCAGACGCTTGAAAGCGATATAGAGGCGCTAATCAGAGAAGAAATTAGGAGGCAGCTGGAAAGTTAGCCAAAATTAGGGCCAGTGGAGGATCTTGAAAGACAATTTGGAAAGCTATCCGTAAGGATGGCTGGGATGGAAAGTGGGAGCCAGTATGGCCGGGGGTGTAGGTGAGCATGCTCGTAGGGTCGAGGAAAGAGCAAGGGTGAGCCAGTCGGGGGAGCTCAAAGAAGAGGAATATAAGGCTGAGCAAGCAGGGGCCTACAGGGTCAAGCAAACAAGAATCGGGGATCCGTAGGCCAGGGCAGGTGAATATCAGGCTAGCGAGTAGCCGGTGCTAACAGGAAGCCCGGGTAGTGAGAGTAACGCAGAGAAGGAGGCGGTTGTGAAAGGGAAGGAAAGCGATAGCCGGGCTAAGGGAACGAAATTGATCAGAGATTGCGTGAGAATTCGGGTCGGGGTGAGATTTACAGCCATACGCTGAAGATCGTTAAGGATTGCGCAAAACAGGGAAGACATTGGGACCAGGTGGAGCGAGCTAGAAAAAATCGGGAGGGAAACATTGAACTGAGAGTAAAGAGAGGAGAGAGGGGGTCTGATTTGAAGGACATTGATAGTTTAATGGGAGAGGCAAGCCCGGTGGTGGTCGCGACGAACAGAGTGGCGTGGAAATAAAGGGGTTGGAGGAAGATGTCCGACTGGAAATGGCCGAATGCATTAGTGCAAAATTTGACGAGATCGAGGTGGTCCGGGTCACTAGTATGGCCCAGATCTTAGGATCGCCCTGGTGGTGGGGACGGAGGATGTCATCGAAGGTTTATATAGATCTAGTGGGCCCGCTGCATCATCCAGGAGCGCTGGGCGAAAGCGCAGGCATGCTGGAGGTGCAGAGGCTATGGTCATACGGCAAGAAAAAGTTGCAGACGTTGTGGCACGGAAGACTACGTGGAAGCGGGGTGTCGCGCTGAGCCCAGATGCGGACCCTGTGGAGATGAAGGCTGGGAAGGGACCCACTTTGCTGGGAGCTAGAGGTGTATTGTGTATAAGGCGGCGGTGAAGCGGATCGAGGTGGTCCGGGTCACTAGTATGGCCCAGATCTTAGGATCGCCCTGGTGATGGGGACGGAGGATGTCATCGAACGGCTTCTAAGGAAGAGGTTTATATAGATCTAGTGGGGCCGCTGCACCGTCCAGGAGCGCCGGGCGAAATCGCAGGCATGCTGGCGGTGCAGAGGCCATGGTCATACGGCAAGAAACAGTTGCAGACGTTGTGACACGGAAGACTAGTGGAAGCGGGGTGTCGCGCTGAGCCCAGATGCGGACCCTGTGGAGATGAAGGCTGGGAAGGGACCCACTTTGCTGGGAGCTAGGGGTGTATTGTGTACAAGGCGGCGGTGAAGCGGTTCGCGCAAGGGGTGAAGGGTTCTAGCAACGGACTGGGAGTAGCAGGGTCGCAGGTGAACACAGGTGGTGAAGACGAGGCTATCAAGCAGATGAGCAAGAACTCGCCAGGGAGGGAGACGTGGAGCGGCACTCGCACGACAGGTGGGGAGGAAGGGGACTCACTTGACTTAATGGTGGAATATAGCACAGACGGGTAGGATGGGTTAATGGAAGATGAAATCCAACGGCGATACCAACAGTGCCCAGGATTCAGAATGGCCTCTGTTAGCCGTTCGCGGTTATCACGTCCTTCAAAAAAAGATCAGTTTATGTCAAGTTATGTTAGGTGATAGCTTTGCCGGCGGCGAATTATTACCGTCATTGTTACCCTCATTGCTATTATTATTACCTTCACACTACTACTAAAATTACTTCCAGCCTTTAAATGGTGTCGAATCGGAGGTTTCATTTTGTCTAGTTACAAGTATTTCAAAAGTTAATAACCACAAACAAATATAATTGTCATATAGTAATTACACTATTTTGTTAAACAGAGAATATAAATAGTTCACAAATAATGCAGTAAACTTTGTTCTTAAAGCCTTCGCTGAATTTTCATATGGTACCAAAAGAGTTCAAGTTCTAAAGGAATGTTTTGATTTTATTGACCAAGAATAGAGCCTTTCCAAAATGTCGTGATACCTGCGGGTAAAGTTTGCGCAAAATGACAAAGTATTCGGAGAGAACGCCAGAAAACACGATAACAAATCTACCCGTGGCTGCATCGCATCACTTCGCAACCGATTTTATGTCCACATTAGTCCATTCAAATTAGGTTTTCATCTCGTATTAAACCATGAGGCTCCAATTTTTCCAGGAATGTGTCGGAGGTGGTCCCATGAACAACGCCTAATAAAGTCCCATCGATTTCCGACACCTCGGCACAACTTTATTTTTGAAGGTATAACGCAACGCACGGTTTCCGAGATAAACGCCGAAAACTGAAAAAATGACCCCTTAGGGCTCCCTAAAATCGATGGGACTTTTTTATCGTTGTGAGTAACAAGAAACATTCCGGGGAAGTACGTTCAAAACTATCCCCTTCTTTGTCTTTACAGTGGCGGTACCACCGTGGCCGAAACAGATAGCCTGGTACAATTCCGAAGGAAAAATCTACGACGAGGCTTCAGGTTCGAGATATCACCAGATGTCGGACGGCCTCGGAGGATACATGCTTGAAGTCAAACCGACGGAAGCTTGCGATTCCGGAGAATGGATCATCACTTACACATTCGTGAAAAAATTGGAACCCTATGGTTTAATGCACGATTAGCCGCAATTTCGAAGTAATTTGACTGTACTATATTTACATTATGTTCACACGGCATCCCTTCTCTCGAAATTTAAGATGATCATTGCGCAATGCGACACCAGATTTTGGGAAGGCTCTACCTCCCTTTCCTTCGTCATGTAGTTCTGTTCCTGCCTGGCGCTGTCAAATTATTATCAAATATCAATTTGTGTTTTTTGAATAAAGCAATTTATTATTAATAATACGCATTTGTTCTTGCAATTTTCAAATGATGAAAATATCTCTAATTGGACAGCTTAAAAAAAACATCGTTTTTTTGTTAGTCAATTAGCTAGTTAAGGATAAAATCACGGAACATCAAATAATCTCCACGCGGAGAAAAAAATACCAAACATCCTGCAGCTCACTTCCACCCCGACGCTCCCCATTTACGGATTGCGGAAGGTCGCCGTCGCGATAGGATTCCGTTTCCGACCACTTCGAGGAGGTCGGCGTCGGCGTCCATCCAAGTGAGACGGCCGAACGGACGGACGTCCGAACGAGATAAATTACGTCCGATTTTTTTTTCCATCACGGACCGGTTCCCCGGAAAATCTCCGGAATGGACTTTCCGCGGCCTGCGACAAACACGGTCGGCATTTCTACAATCTTTTTTTTTTCGTACGAACGTATTGTATCTTCCCAATTTCTCCAAAGCAATTTGTCCGTATCACTTCCACCTCAAAACAAAAGCAAAAAAACGCGCCGCTAATGGTTTCTGTCAACGTTGACATCCTTAGAACTGTTATTGAATATGAGATATGTACACGATGATTGGGTATTAAAAAAGAGAGGTCATGGCATGGAATTTTCATCAAATTTAATTCTAGAATTCTTCTTCTTACTTTTGAGAAAACAGGATATCATAATATAAAACAACGTAACTGTAATTGTTTAAAGGTTATCTTGATTCTGCTGAAAAACAGGAAAAAACGAGCTAAAAAGAGTGCAATTGGATTAAAAAAAAACACTGAATATCATTAATTACATCAAATGTATTATCTGTTAAAGTTGTATAATTCCATCATGCGTCTTCTATGTTTGAAGAATAAACCAGACCTTCATGCAATCGCAGAAACCTTTCAGTTACTGTACAACCAGCACCATATTCGAACCAAACCATTCGATCTTACGTGTGCGTGTAAAAGCAAAACACAGTGTGTAAGTGTGTTTGATTCATTATACAACCTAAAGGACACTACAAGGTATGTATTGATTTTAGTGGACTTAAAATTACCTTAAGAAAATCAGGACAAATTTAATGAGACTAGTTTTAATTGCATAATAAAAAAATGTAAAGACATCTATTGAACAACTTTGTATCTATATTTATAATCTTATAGATAGTATATATTCCATAGGGAATGATTGGGGATGAAGGTAATACATCACCCTCCTCCTTCCGCCATTGACTCGAGCTAATGGAAATACTGAAGAAATTCAAATAAGCCGAGTATTAAAGACTGTAAATTTAAACATAAGTTATTTTAATTTAAAAATTATTTGGTTCGATTAGTCAGTATTATAAACATGCCCAGGGGCGGCTCGTTATAAAGAGCCAAGGAGTCATGGCACTATTTTTTTAATTAATTCTTAAAACAGTTTATCATTAAAAAAATAAGGAGGGCGGGGGGGGGGGTCTATATTGTATAAGTGGTTCTACCATCTACATGTTCCACGAGCCGCCACTGATTATAGCTGGAAACAAAATGACAACCATCAAAAGTTGAAAAGGTGAGAAAAAATTGCAATCTGCGCTTATAAAAATTGTAAAAAATTCATTTCGGCCAAAGTAACCTTCAAAATTTCAAAATGCATCCAGAATGAACCTAACTTTGATAATCCACTTTAATATTTGACACATCGTGGCTGGAAACAAAATGGCAACCCTCAAAAGTTGAAAAACAGAGAAAAAAAATGCAGTCTGCGCTTATAAAAATTATAAAAAATTCATTTCGGCAAAACTAACCTTCAAAATTTCAGAATGCATCCAGAATGAACCTAACTTTGATAATCCACTTCTATATTTGACACATCGTGGCTGGAAACAAAATGGCAACCATCAAAAGTTGAAAAACAGAGAAAAAAAATGCAGTCTGCGCTTATAAAAATTGTAAAAAATTCATTTCGGCTAAAGTAACCTTCAAAATTTCAGAATGCATCCAGAATGAACCTAACTTTGATAATCCACTTCAATATTTGACACATCGTGGCTGAAAACAAAATGGCAATCCTCAAAAGTTGAAAAGCAGAGAAAAAAATTGCAGTCTGCGCTTATAAAAATTGTAAAAAATTTATTTTGGCCAAAGTAACCTTCAAAATTTCAAAATGCATCCAGAATGAACCTAACTTTGATAATCCACTTCAATATTTGACACATGGTGGCTGGAAACAAAATGGCAACCATCAAAAGTTGAAAAACAGAAAAAAAATGCAGTCTGCGCTTATAAAAATTGTAAAAAATTCATTTCGGCCAAAGTAATCTTCAAAATTTCAGAATGCATCCAGAATGAACCTAACTTTGATAATACACTTCAATATTTGACACATCGTGGCTGAAAACAAAATGGCAACCATCAAAAGTTGAAAAGCAGAGAAAAAAATGCAGTCTGCGCTTATAAAAATTATAAAAAATTCATTTCGGCAAAAGTAACCTTCAAAATTTCAGAATGCATCCAGAATGAACCTAACTTTGATAATCCACTTCAATATTTGACACATCGTGGCTGGAAACAAAATGGCAATCCTCAAAAGTTGAAAAGCAGAGAAAAAAATTGCAGTCTGCGCTTATAAAAATTGTAAAAAAATCATTTCGACAAAAGTAACCTTCAAAATTTCAGAATGCATCCAGAATGAACCTAACTTTGATAATCCACTTTAATATTTGACACATCGTGGCTGGAAACAAAATGGCAATTCTCAAAAGTTGAAAAGCAGAGAAAAAATTGCAGTCTGCGCTTATAAAACTTGTAAAAAATTCATTTCGGCAAAAGTAACCTTCAAAATTTCAGAATGCATCCAGAATGAACCTAACTTTGATAAACCACTTCAATATTTGACACATCGTGGCTGGAAACAAAATGGCAACCATCAAAAGTTGAAAAACAGAGAAAAAAATGTAGTCTGCGCTTATAAAAATTGTAAAAAATTCATTTCGGCCAAAGTAACTTTCAAAATTTCAGGATGCATCCAGAATGAACCTAACTTTGATAATCCACTTCTATATTTGACACATCGTGGCTGGAAACAAAATGGCAACCATCAAAAGTTGAAAAACAGAGAAAAAAAATGCAGTCTGCGCTTATAAAAATTGTAAAAAATTCATTTCGGCCAAAGTAATCTTAAAAATTTCAGAATGCATCCAGAATGAACCTAACTTTGATAATCCACTTCAATATTTGACACATCGTGGCTGAAAACAAAATGGCAATCCTCAAAACTTGAAAAGCAGAGAAAAAAATTGCAGTCTGCGCTTATAAAAATTGTAAAAACTTCATTTCGGCCAAAGTAACCTTCAAAATTTCAGAATGCATCTAGAATGAACCTAACTTTGATAATCCACTTCAATATTTGACACATCGTGGCTGGAAACAAAATGGCAACCATCAAAAGTTGAAAAACAGAGAAAAAAATTGCAGTCTGCGCTTATAAAAATTGTAAAAACTTCATTTCGGCCAAAGTAACCTTCAAAATTTCAGAATGCATCTAGAATGAACCTAACTTTGATAATCCACTTCAATATTTGACACATCGTGGCTGGAAACAAAATGGCAACCATCAAAATTTGAAAAACAGAGAAAAAAATTGCAGTCTGCGCTTATAAAAATTGTAAAAAATTTATTTCGGCCAAAGTAACTTTCAAAATTTCAGGATGCATCCAGAATGAACCTAACTTTGATAATCCACTTCAGTATTTGACATATCGTGGCTGGAAACAAAATGGCAATCCTCAAAAATTGAAAAGCAAAGAAAAAAATTGCAGTCTGCGCTTATAAGAATTGTAAAAAATTCATTTCGGCCAAAGTAACCTTCAAAATTTCATAATGCATCCAGAATGAATATAACTTTGATAATCCACTTCAATATTTGACACATCGTGGCTGGAAACAAAATTGCAACCATCAAAAGTTGAAAAACAGAGAAAAAAAATGCAGTCTGCGCTTATAAAAATTGTAAAAAATTCATTTCGGCCAAAGTAACCTTCAAAATTTCATAATGAATCCAGAATGAACCTAACTTTGATAATCCACTTCAATATTTGACACATCGTGGCTGGAAACAAAAAGGCAATCCTCAAAAGTTGAAAAGCAGAGAAAAATTGCAGTCTGCGCTTATAAAAATTGTACAAAATTCATTTCGGCCAAAGTAACCTTCAAAATTTCAGAATGCATCCAGAATGAACCTAACTTTGATAATCCACTTCAATATTTGACACATCGTGGCAGGACACAAAATGGCAATCCTCAAAAGTTGAAAAGCAGAGAAAAAATTGTAGTCTGCGCTTATAAAAATTATAAAAAAAATTCATTTCGGCCAAAGTAACCTTCAAAATTTCAAAATGCATCCAGAATGAACCTAACTTTGATAATCCACTTTAATATTTGACACATCGTGGCTGGAAACAAAATGACAATCCTCAAAAGTTGAAAAGCAGAGAAAAAAATTGCAGTCTGCACTTATAAAAATTGTAAAAAAATCATTTCGGCAAAAGTAACCTTCAAAATTTCAGAATGCATTCAGAATGAACCTAACTTTGATAATCCACTTTAATATTTGACACATCGTGGCTGGAAACAAAATGGCACTACCTGCAGTTTCAAGCTCCGCAAGAATTTTAAATTGATTCTTAAAATAGTTTTTCTCCAGTTACTTTGGACTAGGAAGATAAATCGTTCCGTCTTTCTTCAAAAAATGAGGGGCGGGCGAGGGGTATAGTGTATAAGTGGCTCTACCATCAACATGTTCCACGAGCCGCCACTGAACATGTCCATAGAATCTATAAGTATTTATTGATATTATAATCCTCACCTACGACCCGAAAGATTATTCATCATCGTTGCGCCGTAAATGGCCTCGCGTAAATACTAAAAATGCATGAATTTAAATCATAATCTCCTGCAATCAATCATAACTTCTTTGCATTTCGTTAAAGCGCACCGTTTCCGATGGAGATTGATTGGCACCAGTGAAAAAAGGGTCTCGCCTACAATGCGACTAATCCTCTTGATTATCCATCACAACATTCACATCCCTAACGACATTTGCATTCAGGGGGATTCCCAGTAATCCCGACTCTATTTCTCCTCACTAATCTAGGAGTAATTAGTGGATAGAGACGCGATGCGCTTTAAGGATACGAATTTGTGACAACATTCCAAGAGTAATTATAGTTGACGAGATTACTCTAAACTCTTTTTTTTAAGCGGACGATTAATGTACACAGTGGCGTAACTTGTTACCTAATATGTATCAAGAAAGAAAGTGTAACAATCGTACCTACTTTCTTATTTGAAGATTTGATTCCTCCGATAAACTTGAATAAATAGAAAACAGCAAATGAAAATCTAACTTTCATTGATGACTATCAAGAGTCCTCGATTCCTAACAAGTGCGTACGTAAGAGGAAACGATTAAGAAAAACAGAGATTTTCAAATATTCTTAAAATTTCATACATTAAAAACATTTCTTCTTCTGGATAACTAGTGGTTATTTACACTCCATTAAGATGAGATTGTTTTCTTACTACGACACTGGTTATATAGAAATGAATTGCATTCTTGCATTAGCAAGTTCATTTTATACTAATTTTCCCAATCACTCTAACAAAATCGTGCAAAATTGTTTTCTCGAATACCTAATGTACTTGTGCCATTCCTGCTGATGTAATGGTCATCGTCTTTTGGGTCGGAACCGCTAATTGCGGGATATCGTCGCAGGAAGCGTCCATTACGTTGGAATTAAAGCGCTCTAAAGTCGTCGAATGGGCACATCAATCTTCACTAACATTAGAGGAAAGCGGCCCGAGGCCGTTATTATTTTTCCTTCCTCGCGGAAATGTAGGAGAGCACCGAGACGCCGGCATAAATCATCCGCCACGTAACGAGTGCGACGCCGCCGTGGGTTTTCCTTTTTTCCCCAAGTGCGGAACTGCGCCACAGAGCGTACGTATTTTTTATATACCTTTCAACACCTACGTAGGTATTAATTTATATATACTCGTATACAATCCATTCACGACACTGTTGGATCCAAGGGGGGTAATGGGGTCAATTTCCCCCTACCTTGAGTGAGAATGTCAGTAGAGCTATTTAAAAAATAAATGTTCGTTTTGTGTTATTAGATTTTTCATTATTTCGAATGAAAACCGCAATTAGAAACAGGTAAACCGGTGCAAATGAGCCTAACAACCAGTGGCGGCTCGTGGAACATGTTGATGGTAGAGCCTCTTATACAATACCCCCCCCCCTTTTTTTGAAGAAACAAAGAACCATTTATATTCCTAGACCAACCGAATATTTTGGCCAAAAAATCAAAAATTTTGAACAAAACAGCCGAAGATCTAAAATATCGGTCAAAAAATTAAAAATGCAGACCAAAAAAATTTAAAATACAAGCAAAACAAAAAAAAACCATTTGCAGCTCCAAAAATAACTCTTTCGTTCCAACGAGAAGTTCGAAAATAATAGCAAAAATAAAAAAAGAAATTCGCACAATAAAATCAATAATTTAAGTTCAGAAAATATGGAACAAAAATAAAAAATCCTTCTCAAAAATCAAAGTGGTATACCAAAAAATCAAAATTTTTAACAAACGAATCGAAAATTTAAGTCGAAATAAAGAAAATTTCGGCCAAAAGACCAAAAATTGAAACCAAAATAATCGAAAATACAAAATATAGGCCAAGAAAGTAAGAATCTGCAATAGGGCCTAAAAAGGTGAAAATTTAGACAATACATCAAAAGCTCAGGCGCAGAGATAAAAAATGCAGACAAAAAATCCAAAATTTCTACAAACCAATCGAATGTTTTCGTCAAAATAAAGAATATTTAGACCAAAAAATCTACAATATAGCCTAAAACGGTGAAAATTTAGACAAAACACGGGCTTAAAGGTAAAATTGCAGACAAAAAATATCGAAAATTTCTACAATCCAATCGAATATTTTGGCCAAAATAAAGAAAACTAAAAAAATTGAACAAAAAATCGAAAATACAGAAATCGAAAATGTGAGCCAAAGAATCCTGATCTGAATATAAAAAACGCAGACAAAAAGTCAAAAACCTAGATAGAAGCAAAATAATTTGCCACTTTCAGCCTCCAAAAATAAGTTAAAAAAATAAAAAATCTAAAATATAGGAAAAAAGATAGACCAAAATTCTAAAATATACGATAAAAAACTGATATCAAAAATCTAAAATTTTGGCCTAAAAATAAAAATAGTGGACCAAGGTAAGAAAAATTTCAACAGACAAATAAAAATAAACAAAGAAAAATTTAGGGCAAAAGATTTTAAAAAATCCACAATGTTGGTCAAAAAGTCGAAAATTTAGACAAAACATCGAAAACAAGCGTAAAGGTTAAATTGCAGACAAAAAAAATTGAAAATTTCTACAAACCAATCGAATATTTTGGCCAAAATAAAGAAAAATTGAAAAAAATGGAACAAAAAATCGAAAATACAGAAATCGATAATGTGAGCCAACGAATCCTGATCTGAATATAAAAAACGCAGACAAAAAGTCAAAAACCTAGATAGAAGCAAAATAATTTGCCACCAAAAAAGCCTCCAAAAATAAGTTTCTCAACAGAAATTCGAAAATAGCAAAAAATAAAAACTCACGAAATAAAATCAATAATCCAAGTTAAAAAATCTAAAATATAGGATAAAAAATAGACCAAAAATCTAAAATATACGAAAAAAATTGATTTCAGAAATCTAAAATTCTGGCCTAAAAATAAAAATGGTGGACCAAGGAAAGAAACATTTTAACAGACAAATAAAAAAAAACAAAGAAAAATTTAGGACAAAAGATTTTATAAAATCCACAATGTTGGTCGAAAAGTCGAAAATTTGGACAAAACATCGAAAACTCGGGCCTAAAGTGGGGGGTCACTCTGTATATTTATTACACATAGGCTCTTTCAAAAATTGTCAGAATCGTCTCGGAGGATTTGAAATTACGGAATCGAAAATATCCCGAAAATAATACTCATACGTGGTAAAACTGTTTAATTTAATTTAATTAAAAATGTACAGGGTTAAGCAGGGTTGTTTTCTTATTACCTTAAAAAGAAATATGTGTAGTTTTATTTATTCTATTCAGTGGCGTATTTTTATTTTATACAGCTACCCTATTTTTTGAGATATGACGTCATCGGTAGTGTTTTTTTAATGGATCACCCTGTATATTTACATTTTCAAATGGACACCTTTTCAACAATTACAATGATATGGGGTATGGTGGGTGTGCGACTTGTGTTTTTTTTTAAATTATAAATTAAATTTGTGAATTTCATAAAAATTTTGTAAATTAGAATTTTTCTCAGGGAATGTTGCATTATAAATATTGCATCTTATAGAGATCTCTACCAATCTCCAAAAGTAACCATCATTAACAACGTATTTTTTTCACGTTCAGTTAGTTCACCCAAAATTGAACACCAATAGTAATATTTCTCATGGATACTGTCAGTTACAGAAAACATAAAAACACGAAATTGTTTTATCAGTAAACAGTGCAAAAAGATGTAAAAAGCCAACCCGATGAAGAATTATTTCATACCCATCAACCCATACATCATTGCAATTTTCGGAAAAATATCTATTCGAAAATGTAAAAATATACAGGGTGTTCATTTAAAAAAACTGCCGATGTCGTCATATCTCGAAAAATAGGGTAGCTGTAGAAAATAAAAAAACGTCACTGAATAAAATAAATAACATCATACATATTCCTTTTTAAAATACTAAGAAAACAACAGACGTTTAGCCAGAAATCAGGTGTTCCGACACATTTTCCCAACGCTGTATATCTGTTAAAATACAGTTCAATTAAAAAAAAAAAACATTTATAATTGTATTTACAAAAAAAAATATGGATAAGAAAAAGGTGTATTCAACAAAATATATAAAAAAAACATTTGAATTTAAAAAAAAATATCAATTTCGTCTATTAAAACATTTCAATTCATACAAATTTCACCTATAAACAGGAAGTTAAATTTACAAAATTTAATCTATAAGTTGAATTAAAAAATATATCTATAAGTTGAATTTAGAAAAAATCATCTATAAACTTGAATTTAAAAAAATCATCTACAAGTTGAATTAAAAAAATATCCATAAGTTGAATTCAAGAAAATCATCTATTTCAATTTAAAAAAATCTATAAGTTGAATTTAAAGAAATATACAGGGTGCGGCATTTATCCTGGACACCCAAAATATTATGTAAACGAACATTCAGAGAAAAAAATGTTTCAAATAAAATGTGTTTGACATGAAGGGGCTAATGCAGCAGGTATATATGTCATCAATTATAAGCAGGTTTTCAGGGTCATTCCAAGGTCAACTTGTGATTTTTAAATGGAAACCTATAATTTTTACTGGGGCGTCAAAATCTATGGATTAAAGCAAATAAGTTTTATTAAACACTAGCGTCAAACCAGTGGCGGTTTCAAAGGGGTGTAATCGGGTAATTATCCCCCCCCCCCTAAGAATGTTTCGCTTATCAATTTTTATTGTTAAAAATTGCCGGTATTTTATGTTCCAAACAAATAATATAACCGGTAAATTTTTCCAACGCTTTAAAATGTTGGAAAAGGATAGGGAGATTTCACGGATCAAGTGTATGAGAGAGGAAGCACCAGTTTATTTATCTTTTTTTTAATTATCCCCCTAGACTAGTTGACTGGAAACGCCCTTGCGTCAAACGCACCTAAGAATTTTTTTGTGCGCGGCGGATCCTTGGCAGACCTCAAAAATTTAATTTGCCGCCAATTTTCATTAAAATTGCAATCAAATAGTTATAAAATGTTTATTGGATATCCCTTAATACGTATGTTTTTGTTTAAATTAAATGGGGTACTAATTTATATTTTGTTGAGAATGGTCATAATTCGGATGATGGTGGAGGTGTCAAAATCCGTGGCTGGAAAGTTCTCGTCGGTGAGAGATACCACTATTTTCTTCATAACAAATTACCAAGACTAAAAAAAGTTGAAAAAAATAAAAAAAAAATTAAAAAAGTAAGCGCTGAAGAGAAAAATATTTTAGATAAAAGTTATAAGCTCTAATTCGTAGATTCGTATTACTTAATCAAAATTACAGGTTTCCATTTAAAAGTAACGTTGACCTTGAAATGACCTTGAAAATCTACTTAGAATTAAAAATATCTATGGACTTTACATTAGCCCCTTCATGTCAAATATATTTTATTTGAAACATTTTTTTCTCCGAATCTTCGTTTCCATAATATTTTGGGTGTCCAGAATAAATGCCGCACCCTGTATATTTATATCTTGAATTTAAAAAAAAATCAATTGTGAAGAAAAAAATTAAAAACGCATCCATAAAGAAACGGTTGAATTTAAAAAATACATTACAAAATCAACAGATATTTGAAAAATTCATATATAAAAATTCTGTTCATTTCAAAAAATTAATTTATAAAATAAAACTTTAAGTTAATAAAAAAAATAGTATCTACAAAAAACCTGTTAACTTTATAAAAATTTAATCTGTAAATCAATTTGATTAAAAAAACATGTATAAAAGTACAGTTGGGTTTAAAAAAAACGTAAACAAGAGCAAAACAGTTGAATTTTACAAAATAACATCTAGAGAAAAATGTTAATTGAAAACAATTATAAATGTACAAGAATTCAATAATTTAATTTTAAAAAATTACGAATAAAAATAACGCTAAATTTTCAAGAAAAACATTTATATTTTATTTATAAAAAAATCATCTGTAAGAAAAAGTTGGATTCAAAAAAACTAGAAAAAACCATTTACATTTGAAAAAAAAATTATTAAAAACAGTTTAAAAATAAAAATCTTTTAATATACAGTTAAATTTAGAACAATTTTATCTATAAAAAAGTTCAATTTATAAAAATCCATCTATAATTTGAATTAAAAAAAAACATCAATAAGTTGAATTTAAAAAAAATCACCTATAAGTTGAGTTTTTAAAAATTCGTTTCAAAATCAACAATTCATATACCGGGTGTAACTGAATTCTGGTAGACCCTAAATATCATTTGCATTTCAAGATACATCTTTATGAAACTTAGTGTACTGTTTTTAGAGAAAAAAGTGCGTCGATATGTCTACTTTTAGTAAAAATTGCACTTCCGGTTTAACCGGAAATGACTACAACTTTTCTATTTCAAATGGAACACCCTATATATTTTTACGTAATTTAATCATAAGTGACCTTTTGGTTATTAGTTTTTTGTTTAAATTTAAATTAAATTTAAACAAAAAACAAATTGTCATTCAGGATACATCTCTGAACTCAAAAGTTGAATTAAAAAAAAATGATTATTTTTAAAGAAACAGTTAAATTTTAAAGTAAACTAATCTATAGTTGCAAAGTTGATTGAAAAAACATACACTTGCAATATTAGTATATTAGAAGTGATGAAAGTACGAATTTCGCTCATGCGTGTACCAGTTTGTACATTCAATGCCCTTTTGGTGGATCGAGTCGACACATTTTTTCCAACTCAATACACGTTGCTTTTTTGCCCAAAAACGTGTTTTGTTTTGTTCGGGGGTTGAAGGGTTCGAAAAGGGATCATTCCAATCTGAGTTTACCCCCTTAAAGAAGAGCCAAAATGGGATTTTTTCCCAAAATAATCATCAAATTAGGTTGAAAAGTCACTGAGTTATGTGTGAAAAACCTCAAAATGCACTTTTTTCAAACACCTGTAACTTGGTGCCAAATCGTCGTAGGAACTTCGTTCTTTGAGTCTTACAGGGAATTGATCAAATCTTAATGCCTTTGCGGTGGATCTAGTCGACAAAAATTTTCCAACTCCGTATACATCGTCAAAGTTGAACATGGTTTTCTGAAAAAACATTTCTTTTTCAGAGGGGTGCTAGAGGGGTTACGCTTAAATTCCCATACATGACTTTAAAGAAGACACTTCAAAGTTTTTCGACCTCGAAGATTCATCAAAATCGATTGAAAATACGCCGAGTTATGGCGGTTTGAAAATGGACAAAATTTCACGAATTTCAAATGTTTCATTTTTTTTCCTTCAGTATATAATTGCAAAGTTGGTTGGTACACTTGATTACGATATATAGCTTGAATATAAGGTGTGAGCCACTGAATCAGGAAGAGAAACATAGCAGTCATATTTTTTTTAATTCAACTGAACTAATCTAGTCTTTTATAAGATGAATTGTCCTTGTCCTTGCCAAGACAATTTGTGTTATTAAATAATGGCTTTCGCATTTAATGAAGTTCAAAAGCGATAGAAATGATAGAAATCTAAGAAATGGCAAGAAAATCAATGGCTAAAGTGGATAAACCCATTGATTTAAGGTTTAAGAGATGCGTACGAAGAATTTCCGCATGAAACTGTCCCGTGCAAATATTTCAGCAGATTCGCCGTTTTGTGAATTTATTTAGTGAAATGGGAAATGTAAGTCGCAGAGAAGACAGTGAGTCAGCAAGAGTTAGAAATGAGGAAACCATTGAGGCAGTAATGAACGTCCACAGACTACGACACTTACAGCAAGAACTATGTCTTTCTTATGGAACTACCAGGCGCATTCTCCAAAAAGGATCTTCATTTTCAGCCTTACCGTTTACAAGTAGCGCACGAAATACTGCTTCTAGACAGATCCCGAAAACAACAATTATGTCAGCGATTAATTGATTATTTTAATAATGATGGTGAAGCTTTGGGAAAAGTTATTTTTACGAACGAATCGTGGTCCCACCTTTGGCTACGTTAATTCTCAGAATATGATTTACCCTCTGCATAACAGAACATGGTGGGCATATAACTTACTTGATAACTTTTTTTTTATTTTCTCCATCTAACCCTTTTTTCGTAGATATTAGTTCCAATAGCCTGTTGGCTAAATGTCCTAATTTTTAATACGCGACATTGCTAATTTATCTCACAGCCAACTCTGAATAAAAATCTTGTGGCTCACACATTATGAATATTCAACAAAATTAAGACTAAAAATTAAAAAAAATAAAAAAGCTAATGCCACGCCGAACATTGATTCCAATTTCAATTCGAATAAAAATATTTAAACTGAGACGATTCCTTCGTTATGTTATTTTTTTTTTGTTTCTCTTACGGTCAGTCCCGAGCCAATTTAACTACTACAAAGTAATTACCGATGTGTAACTTTATACCTTTTTACCCAACCATTAATTCCATTGATAAATTCCTGTCTGGTCCGGGAAATCGGATTTGCCTCCGTACCCGGGAGGTAAAGTGTGACCTTTGTCCCTTTTCTCTTCCCGTTTCTTTTTTTTCCCGAACGGGAGAGCGCGATTAGCTAATTGCAATCCCCTGGGGATGCTCGACGCGTGACTACCTCCGTTCGTTCCGCCGCCGCCGCGCCGTGCAGTTTCCACCCCCGGAAACCTATTGATAGCCCTCCGACTAATGCGAAATGGTGCGGTTGTGCAGCAAACATGACGACTTTTTCCATTTTACTCAACGTGTAATGATTTGACGGCAGAATATTAAACAACAGTATCGAAACATTCGAGAAAATAACAAAATTAATAAATTCAATTCAATAAAACGAAATATAGCCTGAATATATGAATATTCAATCTGTTCATAAGTATATTCATATATTCAGGCTGTATTTCGTTTTATTGAATTTATTTAATGCTTTCTGCAACAAGTAAGGTTGTTTCTAATTTATCTAACAAAATTAATGTTGAAAAGACTAGAATAATGAAAATAAGCAAATTACAAAAACCAATAGTCTATTTTGATAAAAGTTTATAACCTGGCCTTGCATAGGGAACATTTTTCACACCAGAGGGCCACATCGACAATGCAACGAAAGACCAGTGAATTTCGCTTTGGGAAACCTGACCCTGACTTCCACTGACCTGCACCCCCTTTAAATCTATGAATTCATTTACAGAAGCTGCCTAATACCGTTTTGTATTCTTGTAAACATACGTTAATTTCACACATTTCAAATAGTTGGAAAAATTGTGTTTCAGCTGAAGTTGGTAGTAATTCCATTAGGAGTTTGCTGGAGGTAGTGAATTGTACAGATTGGCTTTAAATTGTTTAACAAGTAATAACGTTTACGAGCAGTTACCAGCGAATCACAGTTCCTAATTAACTTGATAAAGCACGCGATTAAACAACCCGGGCACATAGAGAGGACAAACAGACAAATGGCTCAAGGTTGCGGCAGTGATATTGTCTACAAAACAACTTTTACTACTGAAACATCTTTTATTAACAATCGTCCTAGACAAATAAAAGTACATTTTTCTTATCAGGAGAACTAGAGAGATCGAAAGCCGTTTTAAATTTTCAGCTACCTAAAATAGTAACAAAGTTGGCAAGCCAAATCGATTTTCAGACTTTGAACGACCGTAGCGGCGAAACGAAAACTCAAAATCGAGCGCGGTTGGCATATCTGCGCTACTTACTTACAAATTAGCTGGAATCAACTAGAACTGACGATTTAAAGTTTTTGACGAAAACATGAAAAACGAACCGGTCCCTCTTCTTATTTTTGCTCAAAAATTTCAGCTAGTGCAAATAGTAATAAAGTTAGTAAGCCAATTTAAAAATTTTTGAAAAAACGATTTTTCAGACTTCATAATCATAGACCAAAAATAACAAAAATCTTTTTTGATTTACTTGAGTATTAAATGTTTCAAGTTGCATAAATTGAAGGATATATGTCCGCTTATGTGTGCAAAAAAATATTAATTTAAATTTAAGTTAAAAACCCCTGGAACCAGTGGCGGCTCGTGGAACATGTTGATAGTAGAGCCACTTATAAATATAGCTCCCCCTCCCTTTTGAAGAAAGAAAGAACGATTTATCTGCACAGACCAAAGTAACTTGCGAAAAAGTGTTTTAAGAATTAATTAAAAGCTCTTGCCATGGCTCTTTGGCTCTACATAACGAGCCGCCCCTGCTTAATTTGATAAAACGATGATTTGCCAATCTAATTTAATTTTTGTAGAATTTCGTCAACACGTTTTATATATATTTTTGTTTAATTTTTCACTCGAGTATTTCACCATTTGAAAACTAAAATTTTCAAAAATTCAGAACTTTCGAAATAATCAGTGGATTTTCAAAAACAATGATTTGCAAGTCTAATTTAATTTTTGTAGAATTTAGTAGACATGTTTTATATTTTTCTTAAATTTTTAACTCGAGTATTACACAATTCGAGATCTAAAATTTTCAAAAATTCACAATTCGTGAAATAATTGGTAACTTATTAAAATCTCCATTTAATTTGATAAAACGATGATTTGCAAATCTAATTTAATTTTTGTAGAATTTAGTAGCCACGTTTTATATATTTTTTTTTAATTTTTAACTCGAGTACCCAATTCGAGATCTAAAATTTTCAAAAATTCACAATTCGCGAGATAATTGGTGACTTATTAAAATCTCCATTTAATTTGATAAAACGATGATTTGCAAATCTAATTTAATTTTTGTAGAAATTCGTCGACAAGTTTAACATTTTCTTTTATGTTTTTGCTCGAGTATTACACAATTCGAAAATTAAAATTTTCAAAAATTCAATACTCACGAAATAATTGGTGGATTTTCAAAAACTCCATTTAGTTTGATAAAGCGATGATTTGCAAATCTAATTTAATTTTTGTAGAATTTAGTAGACACGTTTTATATATTTTTTCAATTTTTTACTCGAGTATTACCCAATTCGAAATCTAAAATTTTCAAAAATTCACAATTCGCGAGATAATTGGTGACTTATTAAAATCTCCATTTAATTTGATAAAACGATGATTTGCAAATCTAATTTAATTTTTGTAGAAATTCGTCGACACGTTTAAAATTTTCTTTTATTTTTTTGCTCAAGTATTACACAATTCGAAAATTAAAATTTTCAAAAATTCAATACTCACGAAATAATTGGTGGATTTTTAAAAACTCAATTTAGTTTGATAAAACGATGATTTGCAAATTTAATTTAATTTTTGTAGAAATTCGTCGACACGTTTTATATATATTTTTAATTTTTAACTCGAGTATTGCCCAATTCGAAATCTAAAATTTTCAAAAATTCGCAACTCACGAAATAATCGGTGTATTTTTAAAAACTGCACTTAATTTGATAAAACGATGATATGCAAATCTAATTTAATTTTTGTAGAAATTCGTCGACACGTTTTGTATTTTCTTTTTTTTGCACGAATATTACCCAATTCGAAAATTAAAATTTTCAAAAATTCAATACTCACGAAATAATTATTGGATTTTCAAAAACTCTATTTAGTTTGATAAACCGATGATTTTCAAATCTAATTTAATTTTTGTAGAATTTAGTAGACACGTTTTATATATTTTTTCAATTTTTCACTCGAGTATTACCCAATTCGAAATCTAAAATTTTCAAAATTTCACAACTCACGAAATAATTGATGGATTTTCAAAAACTCTATTTAGTTTGATAAAACAATGATTTGCAAATCTAATTTAATTTTTGTAGAATTTCGTCGACACGTTTTATATTTTCTTTTATTTTTTTGCTCGAGTATTGCACAATTCGAAAATTAAAATTTTCAAAAATTCACAACTCGTGGATTTTCAAAAACTGTACTTCATTTCAGTGGCGGCTTGTGGAACATGTTGGTGGTAGAGCCACCTATACAATATACCCCCACCCCCCTTTTGAAGAAAGAAAGAACGATTAATCTTCCTAGACCAAAGTAACTGGCGAAAAAGTCTTTTAAGCTTTAAACTACAGTAGTGCCATGCCTCCTTAGCTCTATATCACGAGCCGCCCCTGCCTGGAACAATCAGTTAGATTTTTAAACATAAACCAATTTTCAAGCTAGCAATTAAAACAAAAAATCATCAAATTTTAACAGTTGACAATGGTTTCAGAAATTATTAGTTTAACCTCTTTAGAAAAACAAAATCGGTATTGCATTTTGCTGTTTGAATTATTATAAGCGTCGAATATTAACCGTTAGAAAAAATAAAATAAATGAAAACGTGTTCCAGTAAATGATAAATGTCTAATTAATCAGCTCTATACACATACATTAGTGAAATGATATCTATAAAACGGCAACCGCCCCTCATCCATTCATCAAAAATTAAAATTTAACACATTGGCTGCCAACAAGATTTTTTGTAAAATTTCAAAAAAAGTTTTCTTTGTTTTATTTTATAAAATGAGTAAGAATATGCTTATTTAATTTAACTCGTGACTGACAGCGCTAAATAGTAAGTTTAAAGTAGGTACTCACTGTCAGTCACCGGTGACTGACGTGGCCCCATTTAAATACTTCAGCGTCAGTTACCGGCGACTGACAAAGCGGTCAACGTGTTAAGAAATGTTAAAACACCGAAGTCGCTGATGGAACAGGAAAATATTGTCAGGTGCGAACAGTGGCGGCTCGTGGAACATTTTGATAGTAGAGCCACTAAGCATATAATATACTTTTTAAGAAAAAAAAAACGATTATTGTTGCAAAATTATTCAGTAAATTAAATAAAGAGAAAAGTAGCCAATAAATTCGTCGGAGCGAAAAAAATATAAAAACATTTGCCATCGACTTGAAACTTTCCAAAACAATTGACAACACATGTGATTCTACATTTCCGTGAAAATTAGAAATGCATTGTTTCTAAATTTTAGAATATTTCAATGTGAACGAAGATGAAATTTAAAAAAAAATGGAAACTTTTCAAAACAACTGACAACACATGTGATTCTACATTTCCGTGAAAATTAGAAATGCATTGTTTCTAAATTTTAGAATATTTCAATGTGAACGGAGATGAAATTAAAAAAAAAAATGTAACAAATTCGTCGGCGCGAAAAAAATATAAAAACAATTGCCATCCACTTGAAACTTCGCAAAATCACTCAATATTAATTCAAGAGTGATTTGGTAGAAATTTCAAATACATTCCGTCGATTGCTTTTGCGATTTTTCGTGTAAATTTATGAAAAATTATAATCATTTTTTGTTGACGCGAAAAAAATATAAAAACAGCTGTAAAATACTTGAATCTTTCTAAATTTACTTTAAATATAATAATCTTAATAATCTTCCAAAAACTCAAAAAACTCCATCACAGGTTTTCAAGATAACCGGCCGAGAACAGCGCTTCAGATTTTTTAAGTTTCACTTTTTCGGAGTGAAAAAAAAATTATAAAAACAACTGCAACACACTTGAAATTTTCCAAATTTACTCAAAATACACTAATCTTAACAATCCTCAAAAAAACTAAAAAAAAACCCATCACTGGTTTTCCAGATTTAAAGTTTTACTTCTTCCGAGTGAAAAAAAAAATACAAAAACAACTGTAACACACTTGAAACTCTCCAAATTTACTCAAAACACATGAATCATAATAAGCCTCTAAAAAACCATAATACCCCATCACAAGTTTTCAAGATAACCGACCGAGAACAGCCCTTAAGATTTTTTAAGTTTCACTTCTTCGGAGTGAAAAAAAAGTACAAAAACAACTGTAACACACTTGAAACTTTTCAGATTTACTCAAAATACATTAATCTTAATAAACCTCTAAAAAACTCAAAATACACCATCACTGGTTTTCAAGATAACAACACAAAACACAATTTTGGAAGAATTTTTCAAGAGATATATTCTCAAATAAATGCATTTCCATTTTTCTCGTCTCATGAAACTTTCGCAGGCGTCGTTTTAACATTTAAAATGGCAAATCAGTGTTTTTAGAATTAATAAAAAAAATCTTGTTTCGTTTAAAAATAGAGGTAGTGCCATGGCTCTACATAACGAGCCGCCCCTGGGTGCGAACCGCCAAATCATCTGAACTTTGCCTCAGACACATTCTTTCTTCGCCTGTTATCAATGGCGAAGAAAGCATTAACGCAGCTCCGATTCAAATGAAATATCTTTTTAATCATTGAAAATCGTTTGATTCGGCTGTTTATCTTTCACGGAGTGTTCACATGTTTTAGTGTGCAAAATATTGAAAATTATATTCATGGAAATTGATTTTAATTAGTTATTAGTTTATTAATTATGAAGATAGTTCTGTTGGTAAGATGAATTTATTAAACTTTACTGAATGAATAATTCATTGGGAATTTTTCAATGCAATTTAATAATACACTCCGACCGCGCTATGAAGGCGTCTGAGGTGATTAAGGAAGGATCGGAAGGTCCGCCCTCATCAGAAGTTTGTTACTTTACACTCACACGTTACTTGCTAGCTATTGGTGTACTATCGGCTTCTACTTGTAAATCAGTGGTTCTCGAAAACTTACAGATAACCTTGGAGTAAATGTGCATGCAACCCAATTATTGAGAACCTCAAGTATTCGAGACTCATAAAGCACCCGCCCAACATGCAAATGAGGGCGGCCCAAGTTAATCACCTCAGATGCCTTCATGGCGCGGCCAGACTTTATCTCTCTACACAAATAACGATATGAGTAGAGAGACAAAAATATGGTGATGGTGCCATCACGTTAATTTCTCCGATTTTGATGGCATTGTAGCAATTTCCGCAATGATTTTGGACTAGGGCCCGACGACGTTTTCTCCGTGTTTCGTTTAAACGTGTAAACGTTTACCATTTATTTGTACCGAATAAAACATGTTTAGCTTAATAACCGTTTACAACACGTTTAATCCGAATAAACGTTTACACGTTCAGCTTAATAAACGTTTACAACCCGTAAACTAGAAACGATTTCTCATATTTTTATACTCCATTTGGGTGTCTAATAGTATATTATGCAACAAGTGTTATAAACGGCACTTTAGTCACGAGTTAATTAGGCACGAGCGGAGCGTAGCGGAGCGAGTGTTTAATAACGAGTGTCTAGAGAAGTTTATAACACGAATTGCATACTATACTTTTTCTACGACTAAATTGGTATAATTTTGAAATTATTTTATTATCTTAAATGAACATGGTAACTACATTATTATTAAATTAGTCCACTTGGGTAAATATACATCAACAGTTACGATTAGAGACATTATGGCAATTGCTAAAGAAAATCATTGAAAATTTCTTTGATGTTTTGTATTATTTATTTGATTTAAGTTGAATTTAAGTTAGTTCATTTATTCATTTTTTATTTTGACAGATTATTGATAAGTGACAACTAACTTGATTTTAAGTTTCAATTGATTTTAGCGATTTATATATCTGGAGCTAACTTCAATCCATGACTAAAATGCACAAAGTCACAGTTTGTCAAGGTGTATTTAAAGAATCACTTAGCGTCATGGAAACATATGCGATAAATGACGTTTTAGAGGTGGGAGTAGAAAAAAGTTATTTCTCGGCGTTTCGCCAACATTTCTACATATTCAGTTCAAACAGGAACCATCTGGTCTATAGGAGGTTGGACCTTTCAATGCCGACATTTCGGACTGAGAAACTATTTATTTACAAAGGTGTCCCAATTAATAGTTATTTTTTTCCGCTACCGGAAATATTGTAAAACACGGCATGTAATATAAACAAACGAATCTCGAAACAGATATTTGCAGGGTGGATTATACATTTCTATATGTAACGATTTTCGTCAACACGTTTAAACGAAGAAAAAACGTTTAAACGCAAATATTCGTTTAAACGTGTTCAGGTTTAAATGAGGAAAACACGTTTAAACAAAAATATCCGTTTAAACGTGAATATCCGTTCAAACGTTTAAAAACCGCTTGCTAACTAAGAACACGTTTATCCGTGTACACGTGTATCCGTTTAATGACGAGCCCTATTTTGAACTGCTACTTCGTAGATACTTAATCTTATTTGCAATGAACTACTGTAACTGAATTTAAGTGAAACTTTAAGGCTGTATATTTTCGTTATACAAAAATATTGCGTCTACCTCGGAACAAAAATTATTCAATCTATTTATTTTTTCGATATCCTTGACGACCTCTGACGGTTCGCCGCCTTTCTGATTTATCATAGCCTTCACATGGTCACTCCTGTTCCTCTCGCCGCTACTATCTTAACTGGTTTCATGCTGCTACCTCTGCTTCTCCAATGACTGGACCCGGCGACACCACCATAATTTAACGGTTATTTATATTTACACTTTCATAGTTTATTTTCAATTTAAATGATATTATAAATATTATTTCACAATAAAACATAAAAATCTGGCGATGATATAAACACTGATTATATTACATTAAAGCATCTTAAAATCCCGACGCGCGTTAAACTTTTTCCGCGTTATCCCCGATCTTAAAATTCGCATCTCGTAAAAGCTAATTACACACCGACACCGTGTCTGGGCAAGGGTGGGGGGGGGGCGTTTTCTTCATCTGGCCGCCCCTAATGCCCTTCCGGTTTTACAACAAACGCCGTTAATGAGGCCGAACGCGAATTTCTGTCCGGGTCATAATAATAAAGAGGGATTTACGGCCAGAGCTCATATATAAATTAAAATATATTTCATTAACAAGACGGGCCCTCGGCGATAACGAGATGCCGTGATAAGGGACCATAAAATCACCCTCCCCTCCCAGTTACTCCTGAATTACGATTCAGAAAATATCGATGCTTGCAATTTTAATACTACGACTTTGAATAAGACACGGATTACGCACAAAAAAAATAAACAAAGCGATTTTGACATTATTATTTATCATCTTAACAATCAAGTTTAAAGTAATAATTATTGTAGGAAAATTTAGGATGTCCAAAAAAGCTAAACTATCTTTATTTTGCACAATAGAGTGTCGCTCGAATCTGGTCTAAGATATAAATTCAAATGAAGTCTCATTGATTTTAAATAATAAACCTCAAATAGTGATGTGAAAATGATCTGTGGTACATAGTAAACTACGCGCCAAAAAAATTACAACACCTCGAAGGAGCTGAGCCATAAAGCTGCAAACAACAAAACAACTGGCTGCATGTAAAAAGTCGCTGATAAAAATATCTTCTCGATACACGAAAAATTGCTAGTTTGTATATGTTTTTTTGCAGTGGAACCGACAATCTGTATCAAGAAAGTTTGAAACCCTATCACAAAGTAAGTGCAATTTGCTGTGCGAACGTTGTTGCTTCGATTGTTAACAATGCCTAGAATTGGTAAAAGATCGCGGTTTAACCAATTGTCTGACTTTGAAAGAGGGTGAATGATTGGCCTGCACGAGGCCTTTCGTGACATTGTTCGAAGATTAATTCGAAACCCTTCAACAATGCTTCGAGCATGGACTGCGTGGTCTAAGGGAAATATCTAACATCGTCGTCCTCGAGCGACACGAACGTGAAGATCCTCACGAGTCTTGGAGACAGATTTCGTCCTTCAGCTGCAATTGGCGTTGACTTGATCAGGGATCGGAACCAGATAGTATCGCTGGGAACTGTGTATTGACGAATTTCATCTTTTAATCTTCACTCATATCGATCTTTACCGGGTTCTTTTGACGCAACAAAAGAGCCAGATTTCTATGGTGCCAAGAAAGACAGCATTGGATCGATGAATGGGGATCACTTAATGTTTAGCGACGACTCTTGCTCTTCGGGGTTGCGGCGGCCTAACACCTGGCATTATGGTATGGGTGCCATATCGTGGGGGTATGTCACCACTAGTTTTCATCCCAGGCAATCTGACACAAGTCATACCTTATATCATCAGAATTTAGAAATAGGGTCAGCATGACAAGGCAGTATTCACAGACTGTTAAAAGTCGCAGGAAATGTGCGGTTCTGCCTTCGTCGTTAGTTCCGATATATACTAGTTTGAATGAAAAATGCAACACCAAGAAAAACAGCCAGAATTTATTTAATTTTTCTAAAATTGATGGCTTTCGGTATAAAAAGTAACTCATTAAAATTTCAATAAAAAACTCCTTCGTCAAACCTCTTTTTAGGATGATTTTATATACGAAAAATAGCAATATCAAATGGTGTTTTTATAAACATAGAACAATTTGGATTAGTTTTCTCGTTATAATAGTCCGAAGAACATCATTTAAAATGCCCAGAGTTCGTAACCGTCGAAATTTTGTACAACTAAATGATTTCGAGCGAGGTCGTATTATTGGCATGAGAGAGGGTGGTCTTTCGTTTAGAGAAATTGCCAATAGAATGGAACGTGACGCAACCACAGTAATGAGATGCTGGCGAAGATGGTCTGAGGAAGGTTTTCATGGACGTCGGAGAGGATCTGGACCACAGCGAAGAACGACAGACCGCGAAGAACACAGGTTGAGACTCTTGGCGATAAGAGAAAGATTATCCACTACTCGGGCCATTGGAAACACTTGGAGGGATACATTAAATGTATGTAAATCTCAATGGCATCGATATATCATCGAATACGGAGTTTTGGAATGCGTAATTATCGTCCTTTTTGTTGCTTCTAGGTTGGAATGGTATAGAGAAAGGGTGAATTGGAGACAAGAATGGCAACAAATTGTGTTCACTGACGAATCCAGATTTTGTTTGTGGGCCAACGATGGACGTAGACGTGTCAGACGTTTCCGCGGGGAACGCAGAAATATGGACTTCGCGCTTCCTCGGCATACTGCTCTCACGCAGGGGGTGATGATTTGGGGTGCCACACGTATGGTGGTAGGTCCCCTCTAGTTTTTATTCCTGGCACCCTAAATGCTTCGCGCTACGTACAGACTGCCGTACTTACAAGGATTGCAAAACCCTATCTTTCAGCAAGATAATGCTCGCCCACATACAAGGATAACAATAGAGTGTTTAGAAGAAACTAACGTTGTAGTGCTTTCATGGCCTTCTCGTTCGCCAAACCTTTCGCCCATCGAACATGTTTGGGATATGATAGGCGTCAGACTAGGAAATTTACCCCGTGCCCCAGACACTTTGGACGAACTTCGTTTGCGGATTCAGGAAGCTTGGAATGAGCTACCAAGAAGATATTGATCACCTCATTCAAAGCATGCCGAACCGCGTGAATGAGTGCATTAGAAACAACGGAGGACCGACTCATTATTAAAAAAAAATGCTTGTGTAAGTAAGTTTTTCAACTGAAATTTTGATCGTTTACTTGAGACATTCAAACCAAGGGCGTTTCCAACCAACTAGTCTAGGGGGGGCAATAAAGAAAAAGGTAAATAAACTGGTGCTTCTGCTCTCATACACCCTGTGGCTAAAAACTATTTTTTACTCGTTTTTTATGCGTTTCCAGTCGATCTAAGCACTATTTACGACTAAAGTCATTTAGCGTATCTTCGTTCCTGGAAGTCCCACAAAAAATGTTATATGCAAAAAAAAACGCATCACCAGATTTTGAAAATTCTTGGTGCAATGTGTTGTTCACTCATCGAATAGATGCAGATAAAAACAAAAAATAAATTCGTCGTTCAATTGTTTGAAAGGATGGCCACATTTTAAAAAATTAATCCAGTGTTACCCGTCGTTCTTTTTTTGAGGATAACTCATGTAACGGATAATCTAATTTTGAAAATTTTTCCGGCAAAGTATTGTGCTCACTGAATTGATGCAGATAAGATAAAACATTAAATTCGTCGTTCATTTTTTGCGGTTTTGAAAGCATAACTCTTGAACAAATTGGCAGATATTAAAAATTCTTTCAGAAAAGTGTCATTTTTGACAATTGGAAATTGTGGTTTTTGGCAGTTGAAAATTGCCATTTCTAGCAGTTAAAAATATAAGTTTTTGGTTGTTGAAAATGATTAAATTTGGCATTTCAAGATTGTAGTTTTTGGAGGTTGAAAATTGTCATTTTTGGTAGCTCAAATTATTTTTGGCAGTTGAAAATAGCCAAAAAATTGTCATTTCTGCCAGTAAGCAGATGGTCATTGTAAGCAGATAAAAATTACAGTTATTGACAATTAAAACGGTAATTGATTGCAGTTGAAAATGTGTCATTTTTGACAGTTGGGAATTATGGTTTTTGGCAGTTGAAAATTACCATTTTAAGCAGTTGAAAATATAAGTTTTTGGTTGTTGAAAATGATCAATTTTGGCATTTCAAGATTGTAGTTTTTGGAGGTTGAAAATTGTCATTTTTTGTAGCTCAAAATTATTATTTTTGACAAATAAAAGTAGCGTTAAATTTGTAATTTTTGTCGCGATTTTGATATTTGAAATTGCACACCTGCCGAATGCGTCGTCCAATTTTGATGATTTAAACACGTCAAAATGTGGCAAATTTAGTGTAATGTTAAAACGGATTACAAAACATTTTCGTGAAATTAACACAACATGCAAAAATCTCACTTTTTAAAATCGAAATTTCGATTTTTGAAATTGCACACCTGCCGAACGCGTTGTCCGTTTATAATTATTTAAATTTCAAAATATGTCGAATTTAGTGTTATATTAAAATGGATTCATATATTTTCTCGCGAAATTAACGCAAAATGTAAAAAAATTACAATTTTTTAAATTTCCAGAATTTAAAAAACGCGATTTTCATTTTTGGAATTGTACACCTGCCGAATGCGTAGTCCGATTTTAATTATTTAAACGTCAAAATATGGCGAATTTACTGTTATTTTAAAACGGATTACAATATTTTCTCGTGAAATTAACACGAAATGCAAAATTGCAGTTTTTAAATTTCGAAGATTTTGATTTTTTTAAATTGCACTACTGCCGTACGCATTGTTCAATTGTGATGATTTAAACTTCAAAATATGGTAAATTTTATGTAATTTTATTACTGGTTACGAAATTTTCTCTTGACATTAACACAAAATGCAAAAATTGCATTTTTTTAATTTTAAACATTTTAACTTTTGAACCGAGGACGAGATTTGTAAAATTCTTTCGGTAAAGTCTTATATTCGTCCAGAAGATGTAGAAAAAATGTCTCGAGTGAATCTATGAACAAAAAAATTGTCTGATGGAAAAAGAATATTACTCAGTAGAGGATTATATCAATTGCAAATAATTTTGTTCTTGTTTTCTGTGACGTATTCAATTAGCTGTAGAATTTGATTTTGTTGTGATGTACTTTGTTATAATATGTCATGTACTATATCTAAATTTGAATAAAATAAAAAAAAGAACCAAAAAAATAAATTTGTTCAATTGTTTTTCGGGTTTCACAGGATAACTCTTCAACGTATGACCAAATTTGGCAAATTCTTCCAGCAAAGTGTTGTACTCGTCGAATGGATGCAGATAAGACCAAAAAATTTAATGTTTCCTTTAATTGATTTCTGGTTTTTGAGGATCGAATTTGGGAAATTCTTCCAGCAAAGTCGAATAGATGCAGTTAAGACCAAAAAATTAAATTTGTCATATAATTGTTTTCTGGTCTTTAAAGACAACTCTTGAACATATATTGAAAAATCTTTCAGCAAAGTATGTGTATATAAAAAAATAATTGCTCAATAGTTCTGTGGTTTTGAGAAGATAGCTCTTGAACAAAATGGCCGATTTGAAAAATTCCTCCTAAAAAGTATTTGTACTTATCGAATAAATGTACAGGACCAAAAAAATCATTTATTTAAGATAACTTGTGAACGGATGAGCAAATTTGGCAAATTCTTTCAGCAAAGTGTTGTACTCGCCGAATAGATGCAGATAAGACAGAAAAAAATAAATTTGTAGTTTTTTGAGGATAATTCTTGAACGAAAGGAAAGATTGTGCAAATTCTTTAAGATAAGATCTTTCGCATTGTATTTACAACAAACAAACAAACCATTACACAAAATAAACTTAAATAAAATAACTTACCACAACTCAACATTTTAAATCTTCTAATTTTTCATTTTTTTTTTCCTTTCGGTAGTCATTCAAGAGATATAGATAAGATACAAAATAATTTTCCGTTTTTTAACCAAAAATAAGTTTAAAATTCTTAAAGTATTACACTATGCGCCACCATAGTGGCTTTCGCGGATGCGATTTTCAAATTGAACTTTGCCGTACAGAGAAACAGCCCCGTGCAAAATTCAGCCGTGCCTAAGAGGTTAAGGAGATGTAGATAAGGTTACAAAATACAATTCGTCGTTTGATTGATTTCCGTGGACGAAGAACGGTATTACAGATTTAATGCGGGCTATTTTTCGTCTTTATTTTTTTTAGTGCTTCTGAAACAAGTGAAGGTTTTTAATGATCGATTCTTCTTTCCTCAAAGATGAGACGGTGAGATATATTGTATATGCTGAGTGGCTCTACCGTCAAAATTTTCCTAGAGCCGCCACTGCTCCGGGCACAAGTTTTAGTATTATATTTTTAGAGCAAAAGTACTTCATCTTATCTGCAAAAATTGGGCTTTTCACTGTTATATTAATTATTTTAAAATACTAATAGCTCACGAAGATATAACAGTACAAAACTATTTGTACCATTTTTTTGGCCCACTGTGCATTATTATATTATATGTTAAGTGGCTCTACCATCCAAATGTTCTACGAGCCGCCACTGCATACACCTGTTCCATGAAATCTCGCTATCCTTTTCCAACGTTTTAAAGCGTTGGAAAAATTTACCGGTTATATTATTTGTTTGGATATGGAATATCGGTAATTTTTAACAATAAAAACTGTTAAGTGAAAAATTCTTAGGGGAGGTAATTACCCGATTACCCCCCTTTGAAACCGCCACTGATTCAAACACAACTTCTGTGAAATTTTCATTAAAATCTGACCATAACTTCTTGGTGTTGCATTTTTCATTCAAACCAGTATATGTTCAAGCCAGTGATTTTATATCTAGTAGATACCAAATGTTGAATTAGTTAGGATGCCAACGTCACAACGTATGAAAGGCATGGTACTTTTATTCGCCATTTCACTCAGATAATGTACTTGGGCATAAATCTGTCTTTTTCGGGATCACGAATCCCATGAACCAATAGCAGTACCGGAATACCCCTTCTCAAATCAAACGACATAAGGCGCTAAATTTGAAAGTTCTAATAAACGAAAGTACTGGAATGACATCAAAATCACTGGTTCAAGCTGCCTAATACCCGTAGCATTTTTACCCTTGAACTAATTCCGAAATGAGATTATCTTTAGCGACTCTCTTAGTGCATTGGAAAGTTTAGGCCGAAAAATACCCTGGTTATAGATATCCAAAATCTGCTTACCATATAGAATCAGTGTGGAAATTCTTTTACTGATTACGCAGTCATATCGAAATACTGGGAAACGAGTTGGCAGATCAGGCAGCTAACGATGCTCGTTCTACACCGGTCTTCTATAAATCTTGTAACACCTGACGACCTCAAGCTTTCTTTGATGCGAGAAGTAAACGCTGCGTGAGAGCGACAGTGGAACAATAAACTTAGAGCTATAAAGGACACTGCCAAAGTTTGGGCTACGTCTAGCACTTCGCTGCGAAGAAGTGGCGCTAGCTAGATTCCGCATCGGACATTGTCGTATGACACATAAGTTTCTACTCAACCAGTCCGATGCACCAATATGCGAAACTTGACACGTTGCTATTACAGTAAAACACTTATTAGTTGAATGTGTCCAATTTGAAAACATCAGACGCGAAGTAGTATTCTTTGAGTGTTATTTTGGCAAACGATATTGCTGCATTTGTTTGACTCTAATAAATAGTATTTCCTTGTAATTATTAATTATTTTTAGTACGTAGTTTCAAGATGCCCTATTAAAGTTATTAGCACATGTCTAACGCAATTTACACGCTACTGACATTTGCATCATATATCATTTACTTTATAATTCGTTTACCTGTGATATCTTTTACGACATTTTTCTGTCTTCCTTATTTCAGTCAGATCTTTCTCAATTTTAATAACGCGAATAAGCGCGTATAACCTTTGCTGTCGATTGGGAATATTTGAACCTTAATCAGATTTGTGTTAATTAAAGTTTTGACGCGTGCAATAGGGTTTTTAAAACGAGCATCGCGGGTGCGCTCGATTTCCATCCCGTGATTCCCACCGCGATAAACCTTAATCGCACCAATAATCCCTCCGACGACCTCCCAAAAATTAATGCGTCCATTTTGAATCGAAATCGAGGAAATTGCGCGCCGTGAATCACCGACCTCCGATAACAGCCACCCTCATCGCTCATTTTTTCTCCGTTTGTTGACCCGAAATGCGCCGCCGCCCCCAATCCTTCTCTGTGTTACAAGTGTCTAGATTACTCCACCTTGGTTCGGTATGAAAGAGGGTCGACGTTTAATCGATCCCGGAACGCTACCCGTAAAACTGAACCTTTGCGGGCACTTTCCTCCCCCCGGTCCCGCGCGACGCCTCCGGCGATGTAAGCGGCTGCTGGGTGCAGCGAGCGCAGGGCGGGAGGGGGAGACGTCCTCGAGAACGAGCGGCGACGCTTTTTTCCGCCGCCCCCGAGACGCGCGGAGAATCGGTTAATTAAATTTTTAATTCCTCCAGAAGATATTAACTGAAAGCTTTTTATTCGTGTTTCCCTTTTCTCTCCCCCTTATTGCGATTCGCGGAGGAATCGATTGAGGGGAGCCGCGCTCGCAACGTACCGCTGAATGCTTAATTACGCGAAAGTGCCTTTCTTTGTTACTCCAAGTTGGCGCTCTATAATTGAACTGTCAAATTTATATTATGAATATCCACAGCCGTGCCAGGATTGTAATTCGATGTTCTAACCGTCAATACTGCTTTTTTACTTTCTCCGCTACGAAACGAAGTACGAGAAAGTATTGTGATCGTGAAAATGTTTTCAATTTTTTTTTACGTAAATATGGTTTTGAGGTCCCTATAGGCGATTTCAAAGATTTTTGGGGAAAACAATTGGGTCCGTGTGTCTGTTTCTGTGCTGTGTGTCTACCTATCTATGCGTGCTGTATCTCAAAAACTAATACAGGAATTGACATGAAACTTTGAACTTATAGCCCAGTCAAATTAACCAAAAAATTGTGATGTGGCCATCATGTTACTTTCTCCGACTGGATGGTATCATGGCCATTTATATTTACGTTTTCATTGTTTATTTTCAATTAAAATCATATTTTAAATGTACATCGAGCGTTGTGTAAATTCGGATGAAACTGACGTTTAAAACGTCAAAATTATGAAAGATGGAAAAATTATACTTCAATTTCAAAAACTCAGTTTACTCAAAAACTAAAGGGATTAAAAAAAAAATCTTTATAAGTTGTTCATTTTAGCATTCTCTACAATTATCATTAACATAAATTTGCTGTAACTATTATCGTTTTATAATTATAAACCAAAAATAAAAAAAAGTAAAATACATTTTTTTCTCGACTAAAAATGATTTTATGAAAAATGTTTTCAAGTAAAAGATGTTCATTTCTTAGTTGTCTTCAAAGTTTGTTAAAATGTTTTTGTGATATTTTTCATATTTAAGAAAATATTGGCAAAAAACAATAAACAGTTAAGGTAAACGCCCACTTCCGGTGTACGAAATTTTACCAAAAGCTTTTCAGTTCTTCATATTATCAAATAAGACTTATGTTGAAAGTTTCATATCAATTGCTCTATTAGTTTTTGAGATACAGCGCGCACAGACAGACTAACACACACACACAGAGACACACACACACGCACACACACACACACACACACACACACACACAAAAAAAATCCAGAAATTGTTGAAATGCTATCTAGGGACCCCAAATATTACGGATATTTCCGTAAAAAAAATTTTGGAAAAAATCACGATCACAATACTTTCTCGTACTTCGTAACGGAGAAAGTAAAAAGACCAATCTAAGGAAATAATTGCGAGAGTTTTGAAAATTGGTATGGTTGTTTTGGTAACATTGCATGGTATTTGTATTGGTAAAATTCAAGTGTAAAACATTTCTTACAAAAGAAGTCCCATTCATTTTTACTTTCTCCGTTACGAAGTACGAGAAAGTATTGTGATCGTGATTTTTTTTTCAAAATTTTTTTTTACGGAAATATCCGTTTTGGGGTCCCTAGATGCCATTTCAACAATTTCTGGAAAAAAAAAATTGTGTCTGTGTGTGTGTGTCTACTATGTGTGTGTGTGTGTGTGTGTGTCTGTCTGTGTGCGCTGTATCTCAAAAACCAATAGAGCAATTGATATGAAACTTTGAACATATGTCTTATTTGATAATCCGAAGAACTGAAAACTTTTGGTAAAATTTCGTACACCAGAAGTGGGTGTTTACCTTAACTGTTTTTTGTTTTTTGCCAATATTTTCTTAAATATAAAAAATATCACAAAAACATTTAAACAAACATCGAAGACAACAAATAAATGAATAGCTTTTGCTTGAAAATATTTTTTATAAAATCATTGCTATTCGAGAAAAAAAAATTATTATTTTTTTTTAATTTTTGGTTTATAATTATGTAACGATAATAGTTACAGCAATTTTATGTGAATAATAATTGTAGAGAATGCCAAAATGAACAACTTCTAAAGAATAAGTTTTTTCGAAATCCCTTTAGTTTTCGAGTAAACCTAGTTTTTGAATTTGAAGTATAATTTTTCCATCATTCATAATTTTGACGTTTTAAACGTCAGTTTCATCCGAGTTTACGCAACGCTCGATGTACATTTAAAATATGATTTCAATTGAAAATAAACCCATGAAAACGCAAATATAAAGTCGGAGAAATTAACATGATGGCCACATCACCATTTTTAATCATTTAACTGTTGAACGCGTTGTTAGATTGTGATGATTTAAACGTGAAAATGTAATGAATTTTACACATTAAAAAGACTATTGGAAAATTTTCATCTTGAATTGACGAAAATTGCCAAAATCGCAAAATTTCAAAGTCAAAGCTAAACATTTTTTTTTAATTACATAACTGCTGAACGCGTTGTTAGATTTTGATTATTTAAACGTGAAAATGTAGCTAATTTAACACATTTTGAAATATTATTAGAAAATTTTCATCTTAAATAAATTGCTAAAATCGCAAATTTTTAAATCAAAACAAAAAAACGTATTTTAAAATAATCATATAACTGTTGAACGCGTTGTCAGATTTTGATGATTTAAATGTGGAAATGTGGCGAATTTAACACTTTTTGAAAGATAATTGGAAAATTTTTGCCTTAAATCAACGTATTTGCCAAAATGTCAATTTTTTTAATAAAAAATCGTATTTTTCATAAATTACGTAACTTTTGAACGCGTCATTAGATTTTGATGATTTAAACGTGAACATGTAGCGAATTTAACACTTTTTTAAAAATCATTGAAAAAATTCCATGTTAAATCAACGCAAATTGCCAAAAACACAATTTTTTAAGTCAAAACTATTTTTTTTTTATTAGGTAACTGCTAAACGCATTGTTAGATTTTAATTATTTAAACGTGAAAATGTAGCGAAATTAACACATTTTAAAAAATCATTGGAAAATGTTCATCTGAAATCAATGTAAATTGTCAAAAATCCAAACGAAAAAATCGTATTTTTTAAAAATCATATAACTGTTGAACGCGTTGTTGGATTTTGATGATTAAAATGTGAAAATATAGCGAATTTAACACTTTTTGAAAAACCATTGGAAAATTTCCCCCTTAAATCAATGCAAATTGCCAAAATCGCAAATTTTTAAATCAAAACAAGAAATCGTATTTTTTTAAATTATATAACTGTTGAACGCGTTGTTAGATTTTGATGATTTAAACGTGAAAATGTAACGAATTTAAAACGTTTTTGAAAAATCATAGAAAAATTTAATCAACGCAAATTGCCAAAAATGCAATTTGCCAAAAAACGCAAGTCAAAACATTTTTTTTTTAATTAAGTAACTGCTGAAAGCGTTGTTAGGTTTTGATGATTCAAACGTGAACATGTAGCGAATTTAAAACATTTTGAAAAATCATTGGAAAATTTCCACGTTCAATCAACGCAAATTGCCAAAATCTCAATTTTTTTAAATCAAAACAAAAAATCGTATTTTTTTATAAATCATGTAACTTCGTAAGCGTTAAAATAGTGCCTTCCTTTCTTTTACAATTCGCCTACCTCAAATGTTAATACGTCCTTGCGTTCCTTGTTGCTTAAATAACTATATAATAAGTGACCTTGAGATTTCATTACTTTTTCTGTTTATTTATAAGATGTTTTTATTTATTATTAGGGATTTCACCAGTAGTTGGAAGGTGTCGGTAGACTAGAATTATACGAATAAAATACATAGATTATGCTGTATCACTCCGCATTTATTTTTTGGCTATATAGATATGTAAACGAAAGTAGACAATTATACAAATTTTAATTTCAAAATCAAACCCGAAATTTCTTAAATTATGATTTCCTGGATAACATAGAAATTTGTTTTTGCTCTCCTGAAAAATAGCAAAAATGGACATATCTGTTTTTGGCAAACGGCCACAGATTTAATTCTCAATTTTCGTGCCAAATTTGATGATAATTTTGAGAAATCGCTCTCAAAGTTAGATTTTCATTTAAAATAATCATACCCAAAATTAAACCAAAATTACTCAAAGATTAGAAAAAAACGTATTTTTTATTTTTTTTATTTTCAAAGAACATTCAATTCCCAATTTTCGTGCGAAATTCAGCGATGTTCTATTGCGAATTTGGTGCAATCCCCCTACAAGTTATTTCTTGATGTAAAAAAAATCTTGATCACACTTGTACAGTTAATTGAAGATAATTCTAAAACTAGCGAAGTATGTATTTTATTTTTATTAATTTCCAAAGATTAACATTGTGTAGTAAATTTAGTCATGTTCCTCCAAAGGAATTTTAAACATATATTAATATTTTTGTTTTTCAAATGATTTCCAAAGAACATTAAATTTTCAGTTTTGGTACTACTAATAATAATAATGTTTGATGTAAAATCATCACTTTCATGATTAACTCAAAATAACTCGAAAACTAAGAAAGATTTCGATTCATTTTCAAAGAACATTAAATTTTTAATCTGCGTGCCAAATTTGGTGATGTTCCACAGAGGGAATTTTGAGCAATCGCCCTCGTCGTTAGTTTTTGATGTAAAATCATCACTCTTTCAACAATCAAGTCAAAATAACTCACAAAATACGGAAGGCGTATTTGTGGATTTTTATGAATTTTCTCAGAACATTAAATACTCAATTTGCATGCCAAATTCAGCAATGAGGGAATTTGGCGCAATCGTCCTTGAAGTTAATTTTTGATTACAATAGAGTCAAAATAATTCTAAAATTAGGGAAAGCATATTTTTTAATTTTTATTGATTTCCAAAGTCAATTTAATGAAGACAAAAAATAGCCTAAATATGTGATTTTCAAAGAACATTCGGTCATATTCCTCCAAACTAAAGTATATTACGATAATATAACACTCAAAATTCAAATTTAAACATAAAACAAGTTCTAGCATATTCACTAACCGTGATAACAGTCACAGTGTAAAATCACTGATATAAAAAAGTAGCAATCACATGTAGCAACGTGATTCAAAAGTAGCAGATTAGTCCATCTGTAATAGATGGAATCGGTTTGAAATATATATGGGAGGGGGAATAGAAACAACAGCGTAAACGTAACCATGAATATTCATTAGAGAACAGGTAAGAAAATTTGCAAGTGCATTTGTAATGTTCATTAAAAAAAAACCTCAAGTGTGCCATGACTTTTTATTTTTAAAAATTTAAGTTGGTAACACATATTGAGGTTATGTTACTTGCGGCATGTTCCTACCGATAAATTAATTTGCTGTGATAAACGACGCAGAGAAGACGTAGGTTCATCTTCCAAAATTCCTTGGGCTGTGTTAATAGCATCCTAAGTACGTTTGACTGGTCTAGCACTTCCTGGTTTACGGAGAATACTACCCGTTTCATAAAATTATAGAACAGATCGTGAGGTATTTTTAAATTCATCATAAATAATGAGAACGTTCCCGAAACTCTGCCAAAGGTGCGTCGAATGAATACACCCAATTTCTCTCCACTTTAGTCCCATTTCGGAAATAACTTTAACTAATAGTAACTTTTTTGCTGGTTGCTGTAAACCATTGTGGTCACAGAATAATTGTGACTTTTATAACGATCTGACGTGCTGTATGTCAATTCCTAACATGTGGGCCAAATTAAAGTTTTTAAATTAAAAAATCATGGCACACTTGAGGTTTTTTTTTCAATAAACATACGATACGTCTGTAATTTATATTAAGTATCTTTGATATTTTATTACTTTTTCTGGTTATTTATAAAATGTTTTTATTTATTATTAGGCATTTCAACAGTGCTTGAAAGGTGTCGGTAGACTAGAATTCTACGAATAAAATACAGCGATTTTGCTTTATAACTCCGCATTTATGTTATTTTGTGCTATATATAATTATTTTATTTACAATATAGTAGATCATAATTACAAACTTTAAACTTACAATTAGTTCTAAAGTTGTTTTTAATAAATATGTTTTTTTTATATTTTATTTTGATCAAGCACCGTAAAAATTGGAAACCTGCTCGCCTTACACCCGCTTTTCCAATGCCAGTGCCACCGCGTGTCGCTAGTGTGGAATTAAAAACGCGGTAAATGATTTTGTACAGAGAGTCGCCGATCTGTTTTACTTGATCTATGGCCACCATTTTTTAACCCAACCATATTCGACAACGTGGCGACATCTATGAACTGCGTATCTCAATTAATTAGCTATAATTCTATCTACAAAATCCATGCTCGTGTTTTTCACAAGTGATCATTTACATAAACACATATAAAATAATTAAACAAAATTTGTATATTTAAAATAACTGGTATTGTTTTAATTAATTCAAACTACCGAAGAATGTTATTGAATGTGTATTAAACTAGTGGCGACTTCTATTGGCAATCAAAAGATTTAAAATTTAAGAATTTATTTTGGATTTGGAATTACCTAACGCAATTAAGAGTTATATCTGTTTAAAACCGAAATTTGTGATATATTATTCGAGATAAGCTTCTTCATACCGACGCGTAAGTATTCAGGCAAGATGAGTATAGTCATTGTTGCTTTTCACAGCACAGATAAGTGACTTTTACTGAGCTAGTATATTAAAAATGTAATCTTATTCTAGATAAGAATGCTTCTAAAAATGATTTTTCGTTTTTTTTTAAAGAAATTCTAAATTAAATTTGTCAGTTTACGAAAATGCATGGTTTCCTAAAAATATTTCAGCCGAAATATCTTGTTCTTGGAACTGTTTCAACAATTATCCTCAATTATTTCAACAGTTGAGAATTTAAACTATGGACATTGGATATGTATTAATTGTTTTGTAGCTTGCGTACTTACGACTATAATTGCAGTTCGGTTTTCGATTAGGTATTTATATTATATAATATGCGTAAAAAAACAAACCTCATGCGTGAGGAATGTTCCCGCGTTCACGCACATGAAGGCCCTCGCTCCTGATTCAAAAATGCGCTCACGCGGGAACATTGGTTCGTAAAAAACTAAAATCGTTTAAAAAAAATTTAATCAAAAGTAAAAGCTGTAATTATTTTTTCTAATAAATTGTGAATACATAAAATAGTAAATTCAAAAAGCATTTGTAACCATTAAAATTAATTCGAATATAATAACTATTCCGTTCAAAAGTAAATTAGTATTTCAGCCCATTAAGGTGGACACTCATGCATGACCACACAGAAAGGGTTAAATTGCGAAGCAATCGTCTCGTTCGGAGAATTCAAATGAAATTTAGACTACTAGTCCACGATCCCTTCCCTAATTACTCCCCAGTATCACTTGGCTGATAATGAAGCCATGCCATCAGTAATTGAGACTCGCGGATCAGGATCAATTCTGGACCCACCTAACGAGATCTTAACGACTGTCCTACCCCGTGGTTTAATGGACACCCTCGGCACTGCGAGGCAACCCACAGCACACCTGAGACACACCTGTAATTCCACACACAAACACAAACAGACTGGTTTACGACGTCAGCACAGGTGCGCTTGTTGTTGGTCTTCGGCCCGAGCAAACAACCCTTGAACCTGAGTGAGTACATTTATCTTTTACATGTTTAATCTAGTGCGGGCATGCACGAGTTTCTTATCGTGATAAATTAGCGGGTGAGTCATCGCGAGTTTGCGTCAATTAAAACCGTTTTATTGGTACAAAACCACACCCACGGGGATCATGGGTATGGGTCATTATGTGTGTTTATGTGGTAGTTCGCGGACGCCGTTTTTACCACTGTATCTGGTTTTTTAAAGATAACACCACGTCGCGTCGGGGATCTGTTGTGAAATTGGAGCACCGCTTTGTGTATAAACAAACAGTAAGTTGTGATGAATGAGTCAACTTTGATTAACGTACTAGTTGGTGATTCTATGAGGTAATGAGTAAAAATACGTTTTGTTAATTTTGTTACTGGTCGCAGTATAATGTTGAAAAATACCGGAAACTAATATTCCTGCATTATTTTTTTTTAATCGCAAATTTGCATTGAGATTACGCTTCTATGTGCGATTTCAAACTATTTAATACATCTTTGGCAATTCGTGTGAACTAGTCTTACATAAATGAAACTGTTTTAGTTGTTAGAATGTGTACCCATTTTCAGTACGGGAAAGTATTGCGATCGTGAATTTTGAGGTCGTGCAAATTGTTTTAAAACTATCCATTTTGAGGTCTGTAAAAGTGATTAAGTTTTATTAAATATTATTTACTCATCTGACCTTTAGGTACATCTTATATGAAGGGTACAGGGAATAAACCGGCTTAGTCACATTTTCATAATTTGTGGACAATGCGTTTTTAAAGTTTGACTTGGCTGTTTTTTTCCCTGTACGGTGAATTATTAAGTTTTTATTATAGCGGACTTAGACGGTTCTGTCATTTGGCACCTACACCACCTGGTAGAGTATATTTTGCACTACAAGATGGGGCAAAATTGCAAAAATTGGATATTTTGGACTAAGCCGGTTTATTCCCTGTACCCTTCATATGCATTGAAAGTCCAATAGGCTGTAAAAAAATGTTGAGTTTCAAGGGATCATCTAAAATTATCCTGTCAGTTACCACTAAAAAACAAACTACACTTCCAATTCGTTTTTAAGACGTGTAACACCTACTGGCAGATCCTAAGAGGATTCCCCCTCCCCCACTCTGAGCCTAGATTTTTTTAAACTATCGTGTACTTAAGAAAATATCAGTGGTGGCATTTAAAAATAAATATTAATTTTGTGTTATTCAATACTTCACTATGATATTTATTTGGAATGCCCCTTCCCCACCTTAGAAACATTCTGGATCTGCCACTGGTAACACCCCACCATTACTTATCATTGATCTGGCCTCGTGACCATCGTGGAATCAGTTTATTAGATTATAGAAAAAATTGGAGCGATTTTAAATCTCTCTTCTTACAGTTCTAAAATGTAGTTTTCAGTTGTACCAAGCACCCGAGGCGTGTTGTGCAGTGACCATCTTAAATTCAATTGGCTCCGGAGATTTGTTGCCACGTCCTTACTTTACCCTCACACCTCTGGAGTGGTCGGAAATGCTGTAGCTTCACATCAGAAAAGTTAACTTTATGCACTTGATATCAAATAGACATAAATCATGTTTACAACGCATGGTTGTAATAAAATTACAGGCATTTTTAGGTCCAACAATCATTCCCGAGGAATTTCTATGTTGACGAGTTAATCAAAACGGTGTTATTTCATTACTCATTATGATTCATCAAGTATTTAATCGATAATCCAATCAATCAATATATGAATATTCAACCCAAACATACAAAAGATGTTGCAGAAAGTTTAAAATTTTGAGAAAATAATCCTAAATAACATATCTTTACTGCTCATTGGATGAACGCTATCCTACAATCCAAACAGTTGAATATCAATAAGTATTACACAAATGTAAAACAACAACGAAGACATAGTTATTTCTAAATTAGTTTCTGTAAATGAATTTACTTGTAATAACAATGTGCTATAGCCAACTGGTTAGTTTGTAGAATAGGGACCACCCACCACCCTCCACATTAATTTTTAGTTGAGCTGCAAACCCTCTAGTTAATGACAATTACACCTGCAGCATCATCAATGAATTTACAAAGAAATTTCATTACACGAACACAATTTCGTAGCTTAAGTTAAAGTCAATATAAAGGGTGGTGGGTGGTCACTTTCCTACAATCCAAACAGTTGAATATCGACAAGGATTTCAAAGATGTAAAGCAACAGCGAAGACGTACAAATGTTATTTTTAAATTTGTTTCTTTAAATTAATTCACTTGAAATAACAATGTGGTATGGTCAACTGGTTGGATTGCAGGATAAGGCCCACCCACTACCCTCCACATTAATTTTTAGTTGAGCTACAAACCCTCTATTTAATGACAATTACACCTGCAGCATCATCAATGAATTTACAAAGAAATTTCATTACACGAACACAATTTCGTAGCTTAAGTTAAAGTCAATATAAAGGGTGGTGGGTGTTCACTTTCCTACAATCCAAACAGTTGAATATCAACGAGAATTTCACAGATGTAAAGCAACAACGAAGACATAGCAATGTTATTTTTAAATTTGTTTCTTTAAATTAATTCACTTGAAATAACAATGTGGTATGGTCAACTGGTTGGATTGCAGGATAAGGCCCACCCACTACCCTCCACATTAATTTTTAGTTGAGCTACAAACCCTCTATTTAATGACAATTACACCTGCAGCATCATCAATGAATTTACAAAGAAATTTCATTACACGAACACAATTTCGTAGCTTAAGTTAAAGTTAATATAAAGGGTGGTGAGTGGACGCTTATCTACAATCCAAACAGTTGAATATCAACGAGAATTTCACAGATGTAAAGCAACAACGAAGACAAAGGAATGTTATTTTTAAATTTGTTTAACTTTGGTTACACTTTCCTGTAATCCAAACAGTTGAATATCAATGAGGATTTCACAGAAGTAAAGCAACAACAGACTTAGGAATGTTATTTTTAAATTTGTTTCTGTAAATTAATTCACTTGTTGTAACAATGTTCTATGGTCAACTGGTTAGAATGTAGGATAGTGCCCACCCACCACTCTCCAGATTAACTTTTTGTTGAGCTGCAAACGTTCTATTAAATGATGATTAAACATGCAATATCACCAATAAATTTATAAAGAAATTTCATTACATGAACACAGTTTTTGTAAGTTAAAATTGATATAAAGGGTGGTGGGTGGTCACTATCCTACAATCAGGGTTTCAGAGGTGTAAAGCAAGAACAAAAAATTGGAATGTGATTTTTTTTGTTTCTGTGAATTAGTTTATTATAAGGTCCACTGGTTGGATTATAGGGTATAGCTCATCCATCGGTTTAATTTGCATTTTAACTCAAAAATACTGTTTTGTCATTTGAAGATATACCTACTCGACATTTCAATAAAAAGTTGTCTTTTTTTGTTTGTTAATAAATCTTGAATAATTCCGAAAACTCTGCTCTCAGATTTTTCACTTGAAAATATGCTCGATGTTTCAATTAAAAAAATTGTTTCGTAAGTAAATCTTAAAACACTGACCCCAGATATTTGGTTGGTGTAACCAACTTTTATACAATCTGTCAATGAGACAATAAGTAACCCTGAATGAAACATTTACTATGTTTTAAACCACAAGTATAATTGGGGTTTAAAACATAGTAAGTGTTATTATGGATTACCACGTAGTAACGGTCGCAACCATCGTCATGATGAGACAATAGGTGTTTAGTTTGATGATCAGAAATTAGTTAAATTCGGGAAATTATAAGAAAAAAAACGAATTTTGCTCTCCTAGCAATAATTATAAAAATATAATATAAATATATATAATATAATTATATACTAATTAAAGGTATAAGCCTTTAAATTCACTAGTCATAAATTATTGTTTTGTTTCTGATACGAACAGTGCTTAATTTGTTTCAGGAATATAGTAGACAACAAATGTAATTTCTAATGGTCTGCAATGTCTGTGTTGGACGTGAGTGAGAGACAGGCCTACTTGAGCAGTCCTTACTTCAAGAAGCACGAATACGGAGACTTCACCCCGTTTTATATAACCGTAACTATTTGCACGATTGTCTTCGTTGTCATATTAGCCATCAATATCGTCGTGGGTTGCTGCTCCAGGTACTCTGGATATTGGAACGACAGACATACAGGTAAAAAATGGGCAATGTAACAATCTGGAAAAAGGATATGCCGAGTCTTGATATACTTTACATCAGTGGTGGTTCATGAACTTTCATAGAGGAGACACTAACGTGTCTCCATAACAACCACTACCTGTTTATTTATTTATTTATTTCTCAACAGACAAAAATTACTTATTACAGAGAAAATTATAATTCAATTTATATGTAGTACTCTTAAATCTAACAAATTAATAATATTCAATTAAGTGAAAGTAAAAACGACAAATTACAATAAGTATAACGTAAAATCATTTAAAAATACGGTGAAATTGCAATTAAAAATATCAACACCATATTGTACATCATGATAATAACATTCTTATAAAGGAAGCAAGTATTGGACTATTGGTTTCCTCTGCCGAACTTTCACATTACTCTTTTCTTGAGAATCTTAACACTACTGCACAATTAGTCAGTTTATGTTACTTGGAATTTTTTAATTGATAACTTGTTTTGACATATACATTTTGATGATTTTTCCGATTTTATGGTACGGAATTTGTATCATATTTTGCACTTTTCATGATTTTTTATTCAAAAACTGATGGGATTTTGAAAAAAACTTGTTTAATTAAATTTGGTGTAACTATCATAATTTCATAATTATTGACCAAAAATGTCAAAATAATTCTAATAATTACAGGTAATCGTTGGTTGGTGTCACTTTGGACAGCCACACCGCACAACCAGCCGGCGTTGGACTACACAGAAATCGACCCTGCTTTCGTGCCAGAGAAAATTGTGTACGAAATCCCCAGGAGTGCTACGGAGTACACCGACATCGACTTTCCCCACAGCCACAGTCAAGAACAATACGAGGCAAAACCCTCGAGAACCGAATATTTTGAATTGCAACAGCAAAAGAGCAGAGAAAGCGACATTTAGAAAGTACAAATCAACGATTAAAACGCAATAAGAGCAATTCAACGTTCGAACAATTTTTCTTTTGTATATATAACGCTGAAACCAGTACAACGTAATTAAGCCAAAATGTTGCACGTATATTGGCCCATCACTGCCTTCGTGACACTCTTCCTCATCGTGGGTGTAATAATCGTGATGTTGAGGTGGGGGCCGAAGCTTTGTAAGCTTCGGCACACCGCCCTACCTGATGATGCAGAATGGGAAGAGAAAGCTTACGAACAGAAAGTTTCGATATTTTAAAATGTAATAAGAAGATGTACAGTCGAACATTATGGATGAAATTCTAAGGAGTTTACTTCGTGGTGCAACTTGGATATAATATGGAAATGTCACACAATAATTAGTTTTGATTATCAAACCTGGAATTGTAAAACCAAATTGTTTGTTATGTTGCAAGGCACAAAAAAATGTTTATCACGAATGCAGACCCTCGTAACAGATCACTTTTTTAAAACATAATTTTCGATCAATCAACTTTGCTTCAAGGAATTGAAGAATTGCGTCCTCTCTCTAAGGGATTTCATAGGGCCAACTTTAATCATCCATACACCGACATCAAGTTTCTAGGCTTTTAGACCTATTTTTGATTCATAGTCCCGGAGGTCCCAAGATGTATTTTCGGGACTATGTTCCAGGGTTCTGTCTATTTACATTGACAATAGCCGAAAAGTAATTTGCAAAAAGTGTACTTAATCCAATGGCGGCTGGCGGCGTGATGCATGGCACCATGACTCCAAGCGTCTGGCATGGTACGGCCAGTGGAAGTAGAGATTGGCTAAGCTGACGCATCTCTACCGCACTATCTGTACCTTCTCTACTATCACGACCGTACCATGAGTCACCCCGCCAGCTGCCACTGATGTAATCACTAATAAAGAAGATAGTTTCGACCATTGCTACGTGGTAATCCATAATTAGACTGAATTGAAAGTTTTCAGAGTAATCACTAAATCCTGGAATAGTCTTACGTTCTGTATCACTGTGTGAGCTTTCATTGCAATTTCATTCATTAATGAAATCTTCTAGTATAAGAAATCAATTCATAATCTCATGAGGGTGGTTATAACCATCACACCATGCTAATTCTTAAATAAACTGAAATGAAAAAGTCACAAACTAGTACGTAACGTCAGAAGACGAATACAGTTTTTTATAACTGTCTTGTTTTTTCAATCAATATATTGAATATTTCAGTTCAGTGGTATAATTAATTTTTATACATTTCCCCATGTGTATAGTTGTACCTATTTTTTAGTTCGTTTTAATTATGTATCCCATGCAGGTGCAGCTCGTGAAAGTTCGGCAGAGAATGCTACGGACGGAAGTAGTGGCTTAATACTTGCTTCCTTTTATTCGAGTGCAAAAAATAATAACTTATATTTTCACACCAGCAAAATCTGTTACAAACATTCATGACTCATTTTGAGTCACTTTTTGAATAGACTCACTCATGACTTGCCCATCTCTACTCGTTACCATCTCCCTTTTAGCCTTCTCTACGAAAGTTCACGAACCGCCACTGATCTTACGTAATATTTCAGTTATCGAAAGATCTTGTATTTTCAAACAGTTTTATTTTTATGTAATTTTGCAATATTTCAGTTATCGAAAGATCTTAATTCTTCATACGTTTTTATTTTTATGTAATTTTATTTATTCATGACATTTTAGTTTTTGTTTGATGAACTGTGTCCTTGGTGAAGTGTTTTTACAGCAACAAATTTTGACAATATTTTTCCAAAAATCAATTAATCTTTTTTGTTCTGAGTCAGTATTAAATATTTAGTTTGTTTTTACCGGATACATTCCATATAATTAATTCTATTATAAAACTCAACCTGTCGAAATGCGTTGCAGTAAAGCACATATGATTTGAATCTCAAATATGAAACCGTCGAAAAAACGGTTGTGTTGATTGTTATATATTCCAATCGTTTTAATCTTTAAAGAAATGTTTTTATACACATATTGTTTTTATTATTTACAATTTCTTCATATAATTTTTGTAATGTAAGTATTGATTTGTACTTCTATTGTATCCGTCCAAGTATTTATACATTTTTACCTAAAATAAATAATTTTCACAAAAAGTAACATTTTGATTATCAAATCCCTTGAACTTTGGATTTATAGCGCCACAAATACAAAACTGGAATAATAAGGTGAGTTAGGTATATCGTACACAAATTGAATATTGCATAATTATTCTTGTCGTATTGAATAGTATATTCTGTAACAAGGTTAGAATAGAAATTTGATGCGAGTGGAATATTAACCACGAGCATCCCCAGTTAGCACGCTTGGATCAGTAACATCTGAGCAAGCTCAAACCGAGAACAGGTGAAACAATTTTCCGCTTGTTTTTAAATTTTGGTCATATTAGCGCCATCTTGTGACCCTTGGGGCGACAGCTTCAATGCGAACAATTTAATTCGTATGGACTGCGCAGAGCATGCGATCTGCGATTAGACCATGGTGCAAAGATTAATTTTTGCACCATGGATTAGACCTATTAGTTAAAGATCAGAGCTGGCGCGTTTGTTTTTGTAAAAGGTTGTATCGTGTGAGCCACAAAATTTTGTGAGATAAATGAGGTATGTCGCATATTATCACGTCATGAGACTAGGTTAGTTCAATTGAATCAGATTTAAAAAAATGAATTCATCTAAGACATGACTGCTATGTTTCTCTCTCTTAGGCATGAAACAAAATTCTGTGGCTCACACCTTATAAAGGAATACAAATTATTCAAGAGGATGTACAAATGCTAAATGAAAAAACCTTTTCCCGCCCATGTCGCATCTAACAGGTTAGTTACCATTTCAAAATTTACAATTGTTTATATGCTTTGGCAGTGGGCTGTGACTTTTTAAAGCACAATCGCAATAACAATTCGAAATTTGCTTCCCGGCTCTAATCGAGCAAACAAAACCAAAAACACTCACCCGATTTCAACGCCACAACGCTCCGGATCCGACAATCCCCTGTGTGGAACATATAGCTTGGCGATAACTATTGGGGAGGGTATATGCATACCTGGGTATGCAGTTCCTTCCAGATCGACGTCGAAAACGGTGGCAATCCGCGAGGCACGGCTTCTTCCCCGCGGGGAAGAAGCAGAAATCAACCGTCAAAAAACCGATCGTTTCCCGGCAAACAATACGTCTTTCTCGACACCCGGCGCCCCGCGCTCTTTATCAAAGAAGCCGACGGAATATCTAACAATACCGCACAACTAAACTTTCGCGAATTAAACAAGTTCGGTTTTGAAAAACCACTAGTTCACAATTCAAGATGGCGACGACTGCCTTTTTTACCACGTAGTTACACTAAAATTATATAGAGGGCGACACCGACAATGAACTTTTGAATCAAATAACTTAATAATTGTCTCGAACAATGTGTACCTATTTTATTAAACCAATGTACATAATGGTTTCTAGATTTAATCTATTTGCGGTAATTTATTAATATAAAATTATTCAAGAGGATGTACAAATGCTAAATGATAGGGCGAAAAAACCTTGTACAAACCTTTTTCCGCCCATGTCGCGGCTAACAGGTTAGTTACCATTTCAAAATTTACAACTGTTTATATGCTTTGGCAGTGGGCTGTGACTTTTTAAAGCACAATCGCAACAACAATTCGGAATTTGCTTCCCGGCTCTAATCGAGCAAACAAAACCAAAAACACTCACCTAATTTCAACGCCACAACGCTCTGGGTCCGACAGTCCCCTGTGTGGAACATATAGCTTGGTGATAACTATTGAGGAGGGTATATGCATACCTGGGTATGCAGTTCCTTCCAGATCAACGTCGAAAACGGTGGCAATCCGCGAGGCACGGCTTCTTCTCCGCGGGGAAGAAGCAGAAATCAACCGTCAAAAAACCGATCGTTTCCCGGCAAACAATCCGTCTTTCTCGACGCCCGGCGACCCCCGCTCTTTATCAAAGAAACCGACGGAATTTCTAACAATATCGCACAACTAAACTTTCGCGAATTAAACAAGTTCGGTTTTGAAAAACAACTAGTTCACAATTCAAGATGGCGACTGTTTTTTTTACCACGTAGTTACACTAAAATTATATAGAGGGCGACACCGACAATGAACTTTTGAATCAAATAAATTAATAATTGTCTCGAACAATGTGTACCTATTTTATTAAACCAATGTACATAATGGTTTCTCGATTTAATCTACTTGCAGTAATTTATTAATATAAAATTATTCAAGAGGATGTACAAATGCTTAATGATGGCGCGAAAAAACCTTGTGCAAACCTTTTTCCGCCCATGTCGCGGCTAACAGGTTAGTTACCATTTCAAAATTTACAATTGTTTATATGCTTTGGCAGTGGGCTGTGACTTTTTAAAGCACAATCGCAACAACAATTCGGAATTTGCTTCCCGGCTCTAATCGAGCAAACAAAACCAAAAACACTCACCTAATTTCAACGGCACAACGCTCTGGATCCGACAGTCCCCTGTGTGGAACATATAGCTTGGCGATAACTATTGAGGAGGGTATATGCATACCTGGGTATGCAGTTCCTTCCAGATCGACTTCGAAAACGGTGGCAATCCGCGAGGCACGGCTTCTCCTCCGCGGGGAAGAAGCAGAAATCAACCGCCAAAAAACCGATCGTTTCACGGCTAACAATCCGTCTTTCTTGTCGCCCGGCGACACGCGCTCTTTATCAAAGAAACCCACGGAATTCCTAACAATATCGCACAACTAAACTTTCGCGAATAAACAAGTTCGGTTTTGAAAAACCACTAGTTCACAATTCAAGATGGCGACGACTGCCTTTTTACCACGTAGTTACACTAAAATTATATAGAGGGCGACACCGACAATATGAACTTTTGAATCAAATAAATTAATAATTGTCTCGAACAATTTGTACCTATTTTATTAAACCAATGTACATAATGGTTTCTACTGTCGTATCTTTGCGAGTTATTTTTAAATAATTAATATAACAGTGAATAGCTCAATTTTTATAGATAAGTGCATTATAAACTCCCGCCTTTGCAGAGCCTTCATTAATGTGAAATATCCTTGATAAAAAAACTTTTACAAAATGCAATTAATCATTTTTGTAAACTACAAAGTATAAACATTTTGTTTTTCAAAACAATATTTAATGCGTTAATTATTATTGAAAATACGAATATTTGTAATTTGTACCGTTTTTTTGGTCCACTGTGTATATAGAATAAACGTGAAATTTATAACACTTTTTTAACAATTTTTGCGAGTCCCCACTGCACGAAATGCAATTTCTTTGTCAACTATTTGACACCTCGCAGGATACTTGATACTTGAGCAGTGAAAAACGTTTATTGCAATTTTCGATTTGTATTCATTGATAAACAAAAAATATTACATTAATTTATATTCACAAGTATATACAGAGCATAATTGTAATTTGTACCTTGAAGAATTCAAAACTGCATCCCGCCCCACCCTCGCAGTGGCCCCGAGTCTCTAGTGGAGAAGAGGACGTTTGGATATTTGAAAAAATAAGACACGACAAGAACAAAAATTCCCTTGAAACATCACATTATACTTCGCTTTATTTATTCAAAAATAAAAATTAACAAAAAATAGACAGTTCGTTTTGGCGTCGCTCCGCGCACCGGGCGCCGCGCCCCCGCCGGCAAAACCCGCCGCAAGGGGGCGCCGGCCCCACCGGCGGACCTCGTTGTGCACCAGAGGAAAACCCTCCGTCATCACCTCGCTTTGTATTTTTATAGTAAAGAATAACTTTATTGAAATAAATTTCTTCTTTACAATATCACAAGTACTTTAAGACATGTCTTTACGCTAATATTTTTAAACATTAAAAAGAAACTTTTATTCCTAAAAATACATTTTCATCAGCGACAAACGCACGGCTTCGACAGCGGAAATTAAGAGTGCTTGCATGATTGTGTATAGGTGTGTAACAGAGAGATTGAGGGGGAAAGAGAGAGAGGGGGGGAAGAGAGATCATCACTTAATAAAAATTTATCCGACGAGCGCGCGAGTAAACCGAGAACCCTCTCATAAATTAAACGCAACTGCTTTTTTTGTACTCGATTCAACGGCGTGTAAAAATGAAAAACTGTAAAACGTAAACATAAAATAAATTAATGATCCCAACGATATCCCATCCTAGAAATGACCTGCTTTTGTCTCCTTCTGCGTCCGGGGCGGCCGGTTGCGGGTTTTAATGAGAGAGGGGGGCCCGGGGGCCGAGTTTTACGTCACGCTGTCCGTGGAGAGTGATACACTAAGGACCTCGTCGAATGACTGCTCTAGGCAGTGCTTCAACTCCGCGTAACTCACAACCAATATGCTTTGTTCGTCCCTCGACATCAAGCACACCTGTAAGATTATACTCCTTTAACATAATGGATGCTTTACATATAACAACTTTACTTATTTATTGTAAGAGCTACAGTTCTTTAAATTATCCTGAAGGACATACTGTGGTGTACAACAAAAACAGACAATTTGGTATTTACTCGCTATAGATGTCAGTGGTAGCTGGCGGCGTGTTTCATGGTGTGGGCAGCAGAAGTCGAGATTAATCAGGACAATACATCTCTACTGCACTAATAGAATTCTACTCACTGAGTGAATGAGTCAACTGACCCGTACCCATCTTTATTGCCACCGCTACTACTGTGGCCACCAGCTATATAAAAATGGCACAACTCCTATAGTTAATACAATATACATGTAAATAACACCTCTATCTTTGGATTTGACGCCTTTTCTACTGACTTTGTGGGTTTACAGGAGTCATACTTCACAGGTGGGAAGTATAGCTCGATTTCTGGACCACCAATGTCAAGGAAGAATTTGGAATATAGATGAGCGTATGAAACGACCCTATTGATTCTTACTTTGCGGAAATGTTAAGAGTGAAGTTTTATACCAAAAATCCCACAAGGTTTTAAGACTTGAAAAATAACATTTGAGTAGTTTCTATGGAAGTATAATGTAATAATGACGCTACTAATAAATATTTTCTTGAGAAACCGTCTATGTTAGTAAATACAGTAGTCCCTCGATAATTGGCACTTATCGGACCAGAACACTGCCGGATTACCGAAAACGCCGGATCATCATTAATGATGGTGGAAACTATGTTTTATTGTATACATATATGTAAAAATGCAGGATTACTGGCAGGGCTGTAGCAGTGAAGGGCCGGATTATAGAGGGAGTACTGTATTATACTATTTTTTTGTTCGATAAATTCTTGAGCCTAAGACAATTCTGGTGCTTCTCCATACACGCGAAACCTTACTATCTTCCCCAGGTTTATTCATAAATCATCCTCCAACTTAATTACAATTACAAAATAAAAAATTTTCATTACCTTTTCCGGCACACCTGTATCCAGTTTATTTAAACACTGTATCACGTGGGCCATGTCGAGCCAAGGGCGGCCGTCCTCCATCACCTGGTGAAACACGTAATCGCGGAACAGTTTCAGCATGTACCTGTCTCCAGTTTCTGACCACGTGCCATCCATATTAAATCTGACAAAAAGAAGAAAAAAACTCATCATGTTTGTTCATCTGATCTGTTAGGGAATAATCTCAACGTACTCTGGCCTCTCGTTGATTGTACCCAGTTTCACCATTAACCTGAACAGCCTGCCGTTCTCCATCTCCTTGGAAACCTCGTTTTCGAGTACATCTGTGCGTGATTGGATGTTGTCCAACTGCGTGTAAAATCTTGCCCCTATCATCGGCATCAGGTCGGCGAGGCTTCTTCTCCTATTTGTCAGCAAATACCTAAAATGTTTAGAATGTTTAGCTGTACAAACTGTTTACACTAATGAAATGTTTGGCAAGTATTGTGTTTGATTTAAGCCAAAAGTGTTTGATGATGCCTTACATAATCAAGTTCCTAAGATCGGCGGTGTAATTGCGGGTGACTATCTCGACGGCGGTGGTGATGTTGGATGGCTGCACGGCCATCGTCGATTTGCAGGCGAGGGCGAGCACCAGTTTCCCCAGTGCCGTCAAATCCTCTTGCTGGAAGTGGTCTATGATTCCGGGACTTGAGTTGTCCATCATAATGACGTCCATCACTCCCAAACAGCTGAGCCTGAGCCTGTGGCCGGAAGTGATGATGATTTTTGTCGGGTCTAAACTCCTACACGCTAAAGCTGAACAAAAGAAATAATAATAACGTTACATAAGAAAAATTATCAATCGGTAAATTTAAAGTAAATACTATTATTATTAATACTAAAACGATGGCGGATCCAAAGTTTTCGCAAATTTCAATTTAAAAAAAAATTATTTATTATCTTGAACGGAAGATATCTTTTGAGGTCGAGGCGCAAAATTTGATTAACTCTTTGCCGCACGAGATTTCACACATTTTAAAGGGCTTAAGTGGACTTCTCTCAGTTGGAACTAGAGTTAAGTTAAGTAGTTCATAATTCCTGTCATTGTTCAGCTCTGTACATACAGATTTGTAAGTGGTCTATTTTGTGGACCGATGTGTCACAACTTGCTAGAATTTGGTGGTTCAAATTGTAATCCCATATGCAGCAAAGAGTTAACACGCTATCATATCGAAAAAATCTCTTGATTTGCATAATTTTGCACGTCATTTCACTATTTTATGTTCCTGGATCTGTCATTTCTGTTTAATATATTACATAAAGTTTAAGTGCGACACACCAGTGCAGATAACAGATTGAATTAGGAATTTAAAAAAAAATCATTTAATCGAGCTCGAGGCTGCTGGATGCAGGGGCCACCTAAGTTGGTGTTACTATTGCGTTCGATTTATTTATTCTGTCAAACTAGTTATAAATTATATACACAAAATAAAATGATTAACGCAACTTACCAAACAATTTGGATCACAAGCACTAATGAACCATTATTGGCATTTTAGAGTTATGACACACAAAAATATTGCCGAAGGACCACGTGGCGAATAGCCCGTAAGTAAATACAACAACTACAAATACGAATGTCAATTTTCCATTTGATTAAAAATTAGTTTACCTGCGGAGTGTATGACCCTCAAAGCGGACGTCAGCTGTATAATGTAATTCCATATGAGCGATTCGGGCAGTTTATTGCTTTGGGTGTGGCGGAGCATCGTGTTCTTCTGGTGCGAGTAGGGCCGAGGGGCGGCCGGATCCGCTGCAAATGGGTCCGTGTATCCGTTCAGCTGATCCGGAGGGAAGTGCTTGTTCAGTAACGTTTCTGAGCCAGGATGATAATCATAAACAAACACCATAGCTACAAAAAAAATACATTTGCTCTCGGATATATTCACACCTATAATACTCCGAAAATTAGTTCAACCAAAGTTTAGAATTCTATGACAAAATAATCTATTAACCACTTCATGCCCATACTGCTTTTTAAAATATCGTCGACGAAGCGGCAATACCACCTAACCGCCATTTTTACCAAAAAAAATTGAGATTTTAGAACATAATCTTTTCCCAGAAAGCCATAAATCAGTTTTTTGTCACTCCAGTTAAATTTGGTAAATGTGAGATAGGCGGTATTGCCACTTCACCGACGATATGTAAAGTTCATGAAGTTGACTTAACAATTTCATTAAATTATTATATTTAAATAAGATACGACTCGGGTGGGAATGGATGATGATGCCTCCCCATCCCACAATCCAAACAGTTAAACGAAAAACGAGAATTTAAAAACTAACAATTATCACCGAATTCCTTCGCCGTGAACACCTCCTTCAGCTGTACAATGTTGGAATGCACGAGTTTCTTCCACATTTCCACGTACGTCATGCACTTAGTGTTCTGCAGGCGGAAACCTGAAATATGAAATTAGCCCCCGAGACTTGAAACAATCTTTCTTTTATTTTGCTACCGTGAATCCTCCTCAGACAGTACCGCACGCCCGTCTTGATGTTTGTCGCTTTGTACATGGAAGCCTGGTAGCCGAGGTGGGCCTTGTGGAGCAGTATGGGTTCAAGGGGGCACAGGTCGTGGTAGTTCTCAACCTCCTGGGGCATCTCTGCAAAAAGTCCAGTTTTCAATTCGCGTTACGCAAACGTGGACGCGGCGCGCGCGCGGTGTACAACCTGGATACTGTTCGGGGTCGGGCTGCAGGAGTGTGAGGGCGTTCCTGTTGAGTATCTCCATGCGAGTCTCGTCCGAGATGAAGAAGGTGGATGAGCCGCCTCGCGACTTGAGGGTGCTGATGTGGCTAGGGGTGCCCGGGTACACTTGGTACCCGGACGCGATGCTGCTGTTCATCGAGTTGAGCGTTTCGTTGGTGTTGTGGGAGTTTTCCCCCGACGTCGGGTAGAAGTACGTTGTGCCGCCTACATTTTCCTTCAAAAGCAAAAGATTGAAGAGTGCAATTACCCCGCGATTCACCGAATTAAAGGAAGCTCTAATCTCGTAAGATACCGGGTGATCAAAAACATTTCAATTGGCTGATACATTTGTACAAAGTACAGCAGCGTAGTTTCCAAGTTTTTTGACTTTGAAAAATGCTTCCGTTGACAGAGCAGCAAGTGATATGTTGATGAAAAAAGTTTACAACAATCCTTTCCTCCGGACTCACCCTATTAGTAGTTGTTTTTAAATCTTTGATGACACAAATCTTACTTGATATGCAACAGCTACGGTTGGTTTTTCCAGACTGGTGTTCGGAATCGGGGAGTTGTTGAGGTTTGGCGGCGGGGACGGCTGTGGCGTCTGGTGGGGCGAAACGGTACCGCTGTGAGGCGATTCCACCAGGCGGGAGAACGTGCTCGGCTGCCCGCTGAGTACCGGGAATGAATTGAAGAGGTTCGGAGATGCTGCAAACAAAAACATACTTAACGGATTATTGAAGGTTCAATGAGATTAATACGATGAATTTATTTTTGCTTTCACTTTCTCAGCTGGGTATACATGGCTTAAAGAAACTGAATAATTCTCGCTCACCGTTGGAATTTTGTTTTCACAGAGGAATTCAGCCGACTGTATGCGTTAAATAGTTCCATACAGATTAGCGCTTGAGCTTATAAAATTACATAAACATTTATTTTCACCCCCACCTGAAGTAAGCCCATCCAAGTAATGATATTTAATTTGATATTTTAATGGCGCATTAAGAGGTTAAGCAAAGAATATTAATCTAAAATGTAAAAAAACAAATTTTTTAGAAACATTATCTCCTTAATCGTCCATTCTAAGGATTAGCGTATTAAACAAAAATCAGTTACTTAATTTTTCAAATGCCCACAAATTTTGTGTTCTAACTTTTCCACCACATTTGAAGTAACGAAAGAACATTTAAATCTTCTTTTAAATAATTAGCTATGTATTATACCAATGTACACAATAAAAATGGATTTTATGTTAAGGAGGGAATTTTTATCTTAAAAGAAATTTTTTTGGTCCATAGCGGGAAAATTCATTATTTGAGATTGGCAACACTGCTTCTGGTATGATCATATCCTAAAACAATATATGTATAACACTTTTTCATGTAAATTCCGTACAAAAAAATATCTAAAAAGAAAATGACTAAGATTAAAGGGGTTAAGTTTGGTACTGTGACCACGCTGCCTCAAATGCAGTAATTCGGAACTAAAAGCTCTGCGCTCCTGATGCAGCTTATTTTATTTCAGGATCAATTTCAACGCAATTGTAGTATTATCATTAATACATTTATTGGTATATATTCAGTTTGGACTGAAGTAAATGCAACAACTTCAGGTGAATATTTGTGACGTTGCCAAATTTCTTGCCTCACTATTAACTAACGTAAAATAAAATATGTAGAAACGCCAAAGTGGCGGAATCTATTGCCTGAATGCTGTACTGAACCAAATCCGGGTGGCTTTAACACCGACAAGATATGGACATTGCCAGCGGCGGCAAATATAACAATAATAATGTAAACATTAAATATTGTTCCATCAGAACACCTACAGACCGGTTTCGACCTTTCAGCAACTATGAGACCTGAAAGGTCGAAACCGGTCTGTAGGTGTTCTGATGGGGGAACAATATTTAATGTTTAAAATAAAATATAATTAAACAACTGCGGGTGAAACTACTGGTCGTTCCAAAAGGGGGGACCTTAACCTTAACCCACCTAAGCATAAGCAACTTCCATTTGCAATTGCTAACTAATGAATAATGACGATCGATCGCTCCGCTTCGCATGATTTCCACACATGCATTTTGTTTAGTATCATAAACTCTACAATTACCCATTTATGAATGATACATGTTTGAGAAACTTTATATATTGCATTACAACTACAAAAACTGAATTTGTATTCTTATATCGGCCTTAAACAGTCGATAAAGAAAACAATTATTTTGTGGAGGTGTTTACTTTAGTGGTAAAACATGTTATGTGTCTCATTACCTAATTATTTGTTCTGTTGCTTTACCTCCAAATTTTCGCCACTGATCTTTACTTACCAATCATATTCCCACTCTGAATCAACTAACTGCGGAATATTATTAAGTCAAAATTAATTCAGTGAAAATAATGTTTCACATAGAGTTTAAGTCTGCAATATATTAGAAAAAGGGAAAGTGCAGTTGACAATGATGAAAAGTAAGAATGAGACCAGGGAAAAACCCTAATTTATACTGAATACTTAAAATGTGTTCCGACAGTTTTTGAATCTCATTAGTGCTGATAAGAAATTCTCAACAAAAACAAAACTGGTTCGTTGCTCTCTGTCATTTTTGTTATTTTTTTGGAGGAATAATGAGGTAAATGTATGATGCTATTAAATTATTAAAAAAATATTGATATGGTCTAACTTTCTTCAATTCGATGTGATATTTTTCACATTGAGCAATATTTCGAAATTTACAGACAAAAAATGACAAAATTTGTGTTTATTGAATTTTTCTGTAAAATCAATCTTATATGGGCAGAAAGACCTAGGTCGATAGCCCGTTCAGTAACAATATACTAAAAAATAATAAACCTTTGTAGATATAAGAATTTTAATGTACATATATATCGGGTGTGTATAAATTGGTGGATAATCTACACGTGACGATATTCTTTCAAAAATTCTAAGCAGCTTATCTTAATTCTAAAATGTTGTACCATGCTTCCTGGGTCTTCACAAGGTCCTCAAAGTTTGAACATCTAGTCGTTAAATATGCGTTATTATTCGTTATTAATTTACAGAAAGTCTTGCAATTTCGATAGTATGATTAGTTTGAAAATTATTTGTCAGTGTGTGCTATCTTTCTATTCCAAACTTGTATTTTTAACATTTCTTAATTAGCTTATTTTTATAAAAAAATACGTTCGGCAACGTGACACCCGCTTATGTCACCTTAGCACAAATAGTTCATTCAAACTTGCTAGTTCCAAGTTTGTGCCAATTCTGCTTTTCTCATTATTATCAGTTTGTATTAGTGCCCGCGCTTCAATGTATTTGTGTTTTTGTGTTATTTTCGTTTTGTTTTGTTCAATTACAATGGATTTTACTAATTACTCATAATCTGTTTTACCTTGCATCTGTAAATAAACCCCGCTCTATCTATCTATGACCTTCTACTCTGAACCATGAGATTATTGATAAACAGGGCAGCTCGTGAATGCTATGTTGCCAAATGTACATTTCTTTTAAATGGCTCCTGATGGCCCATGAGGCATGGTAGAACATTTGTTCATCGACCTTTTCTATTCAGAATTTTAGAAAGAACATCGCCACGTGTAGATTATCCACCAATTTATACACACCCGATATAGTTACTGAATAAATATGTTTTCTCTCTCTCTCTCTCAATCTTTTAAAAAATATATACTAGTAGATGGTATTCAGTTCGGAATCCTTAATTTTTGTTTAAATATTTTATATCTTACATATTATAAAAAGTCAAAAATTTTATCAAAAGCTTCCTGTTTTCAATTTAGTTTAATTATGGATTACCACAGTTGCAATCATTCTCTTCAACAAAAACCTTATTTTTTTTTTAATACAGGTTCCACAGACAGTCACACGTTTTTTTAAAAGATTTTAAATTGTCCCAGTAGATGTCAAAAAAGATCAAAACACAAAAAACAATACTTCCCCATATTTCACAAGGAAATAGCAACTTTACTACCAAATAAATAGACATTACAATTGGCTAACCTTAGGTTAGTATTTACCACAGGGGCTGTTCTAAAATGATTGATTACCAACAATACACCACAGAAGACATTGCCAACAAAACGTACTCCAGAGTTAATTGAAAATGTGCGACAAATAATAAACGATGCACGTAGATCTTGATTTCGTGTGCTTTCATAGTATCAGTTGGTACCTGTCAGAAATTAACCAGAATCCTTTAATGTTGCAAAATGTTTTTAATTGCCTTAGGCGACAGAGTGAAAGATGTCTGGATAGTGGCGGTAGGCATTTTCACCACTTACTTTGACTATTGTTCTTTAAAATAAATTTAGTTTGGCTACCTATTCGATAAAATTATAGTCTATTGGTTATATACAGAGAGCTATGGAATTTAATGAATGTAAATAGTATGCGCCTTTAAAATGGTGAGCGCAGCGATGAAATAGAAAATAATTTTTTTTTTGGCATGTTATTTTCAATGGGCCGCTCTGTTTACCGTGTGTTCAAAGGTATAAGCTGTGGACCAATATATTTTTTGTGATAGTTCGTTCATATCTCGCTGAACACATGGGCCGACCGCTGTACCACTCAACCAAAAGTTATCGCTCCGCTTTTCCATGAACGTAGACGTCTTTCGAAACGGGAATTATAAAGTTTGTCGTATATGCCCATTATTTACAAATAATTTAAACCATAAACATATTTAAATATGTTTTAAGTTTAATTATATATTGTGATATTCAAAAAAATACTTAAAGAGATTTTATTAATAATTAAAACGATAATATTACTGAATTTATGCTGTGCCACTGGTAACGACCATCGGCACATTCCACGCGCATTCCATAGCTCTTCGTATTGCTTGCGTAGGGTATAATATCTGACATGTCACCGTTTCACCGCAACCAGCATTTCATGCGTGTGATCTTAGTGCAGACATGACAGGAGATTTCCAACGCCAACTTTGTCGTCGCTTTTATGTACTCTTAATAATCAATCATTGTCCATTGAATTTCAGAGTAGCCCCTGATGAATATACTTTTTTGATTGTACCTTATGTTGCCAATTGAAATGACCAAAAAATTATTCTCAAAACTCAATTAACCACAATTGTGTATTATATACATATACTCACCAATTTTTACCCTTTGACAGTTTCGATTAAAAGAGCGTATCATAGAAATGATATTCTCCTGAGACACCATTTTATTGTCAGAACCCAAACACAAAATTTGACAATTATTAAAAATAACTATAATCATGCTACTGTTTTTCACAGCCACCCTTGAAGAAAATAATTTTTGATCATTCTTTGTTACTATTATAACTGTGATGTCTAGAGCAAAAATAAACAAATAACGACAAAAAAATGCATTACATAGTTGTAATTGATGTACATTTAAAGTTGGTTTAATCTGCCGTTAGCCTCTTCAGGAACAAATTAATTTTGGAATTTTAAAAACTTTTGAAAAATAATTGGTATCCTGCCACGTTTTTGGTGGTAATACGCTAAATCCTTTTGGTTTATAATTTCTGCAGCGTGTTTTGAAACGTACACATATGTGCTTCTAATCCGGAAAGGGTAAAAAATGGTGTTTAGAATAAAAGCTAGAAAACTGCGCTCTAATAATGTCATTGCTGGGGTGCATTCAGGACTAAAACGATTGCGCTCAAGTTACTCCCTCTGTGGATCGCGCTCTGATTATCTAGTAGGTTCCGTTCAGAAATAGGTAGAGTAAACGACTGGCGCACAATTTCTTGTACCCACTCTGGACAGGGTACAAGTGGTCAGTTATTAGTTTAAGGTTACAGTCCTGAGATTTTTGTGGCAATGGCAATGAGAAATTATACATTTTAAAGGTTATGTTTCATCGAATTTTTAGTCTACGCAACTTATGAAATGAGAACGCACTCCCATAACATAATATAAACGCTCTTGGTATTAATTACTTTTTATAGGAGCATTCTATCTAAACGCGACCCTGGAGTGATTTATTTACCTTTTTATTCTAATTTTGTGTAAAATTTACCTCAAATAATGTCTTATTGATTTACATTGATTGTGGAGTTGTTACTAATAATGAATTTGAATTGTTTGTTCTAAAAACTAGGTCTTTCTGCGACCTCTATCAAATTTAAATCGTAACCCACCACTGATTTATTTAAGCAATAATATATTATATAAACATTATCAATATAGATTTCAAACCATTGTGTCGATATTGTCTTGTACTAAAGCTTTCTAATGTAAAAAAATAATCAAGCACAGCCATTTCATAATATTTTTACATGCAACAGTAAATACGATTACTGTTTGAAGGAAAGTACACCGTGTTTCAATTTTTTTTTACCTGAATTACTCGTGGTGATCACCCGTGAGATTGGAACGAACTCGGGGGACTGGGGCGTGACTTTCTTGGAAGAGATCGGTGAGTCGAGACTGATCTTCGAGAATGACTGGGTCAGGCTGTTGGAGCCGACCGGCGTGCTAGTATTTTGACGATTCTGCAAAATAAATAATTGGAATCAATAAAACACCGTGCTGTCTAAGGAATGGGGATATATTTAAAATAATTTCACAGAACAATTAACGAAATATAAAAACAAAATGAAAAATGAATTACAAAAAATATTATAGAATGCAATATAAATTAGAGAATCTTAATAATAATAATAATCATTTTTGTAGATATCCTGCCCACCGCACAATACACGGTTTTTCAAGAGACGACTTCGACGCCCTCTGGTGGAGTTGAAATGAACAATATAATTTTAAAAATTGTTTTTGATGCCTCTCAATATACCTTTTCAAGTGCACAAAATCTCATGTCTCTAAATAAAATGGATGTCTATAAAAAAAATTATGAAAATTGGTCAATTTTCACCCAAAAAAAACCAGATGTCCCCCTTAAACATGATTGTTCCACAGATATATTAAATAAATCCGTGAGCATCTAGCATTAAATTGTATAATTTAATTATTCATAAAATGTTTAACGAGAATTTAACCAGAGCATTGTATGGGGTTTTCCAAAACTATGTTTCTGGTGTTCTAATTTCTGGATGATTTTATCGCAAGAGTACAGGGTGGGCAAAATTCGACGTTTCTATGGGGTATCTCGATAACTATAATACATAGAGAAAAACGGATGGCGCATCCTCGATCTCTTTTTTAGAGAAAAACTCAATGGTGAAATCTAAATTTATTTATCTTCTTTTGTTTTCAGTTACAGCCAAAGTCAATTTTCTCCATTTTCGATACATTGCAATATCTCAGTTGTTTATCATTTGACAATAATAAAAGTTATATGTTGTTCAGGCACTTTTTTGAAAAGAATAAAATAAGAATTTCAATATCTTCATTTCTTCTTGTTATAACACAAAGTTGTGTTTCTTTTTAAATACAACCTATAGTTGGCTTGGGCCTATTTTATTAGGTTATTTTCAACGATATGTAGCACGTGGGGGTTGTATTTGTAATTTTATTAAAATCTATTAAAAATCATTATTTTGTAGTATATACATTTTGTTAATTTTGACATCTTGAGATTTTTAAGGTTATTTGTTTGAAAAACAGTTTTGAGTGTTTTTATTTGCCGATTTTGCCTATTTTAAACATTAGCAGTTATTTCTAGAACTGATCTATAATACATTTAGGATTCATAATTTAGCAGTTTTATTTAAATTTCAGGATTTTCCATGCCAAAATTCCCATTCTTAGTGACGCCACTGAACTTCTGTTAGTTAGGTTATGTTTTAAGGGCTGCCAACTATTTTCGACATTTTGATCTCACGTTACTACTTTCAAATTTTTAAACATAATGAGTGCCGAGCACACCAAATAATATTTATATTTTCCCGCACAACTAGCCACTTCAATATACCATGTGATTATTACATACAATTGTATTTATTTAACGTAACTTTGTATATTGACCTACTTGTTACTTTATAATCTAGAATGAAAAAGTTTACCCACATCTGCTCTAAAGTAATGAGCCGTCAATAAATGCACTAATACATTACATGAAAATAAATACAGCTTATGTATATTAATAAATTTAGACTGAAACGATTTTACAATTGAAATTGTACCGTTCTGAGGTTAGCATTTGCATCTTGTGTATATAAATTTAACACAGCTGTTCTCGAAATCATATGACCCAAAATTGAATTGATATTCAATATCAGGGAAAACAGCAAGGTTAATTGGTGCACAGCTGTGGTAGGGGAAACGGCCACTTTTAACTAATTTTTGTGGGTTGTTGGAGCAACGTAAGCCGCACTCACCATGTATGTCGCCAGTTTGCTTTCCTGCGGGACCCCGTTGGGGGCTGGGAATGGTAGGTACATGGGATGGTCCATGCCAATGGTCCTGAGGCTCTCCTACGCGCTGGTACTTGTGAAGACGGGCCCGCATGCACGCAGCATTGTCAAAGTTGACAACCAGTATTCTGGAACATCAGTCGTGAGGTGTGAGGTTAAAGAACCTGAGGCTGTGAAAACGTGCGATATTTACCGAGTGGATGCGCCAGGTTAGAGCGGACACACGCGGAAAACAAGCAAAATACGCTTGGGAAAAAGTAAAAATAAAAAAACAATCGACGGCCACCGTACGGACCTTGGGAACTACAACAGATGATCAGTAAAAAATTGACATTTTTCGGGTCTGCGTCTGAGGGAAATGGTCCGGTGGTTGGGGACGGGTGCTCCGCGTCCCCCGCGCGCCTCGTTCGCTCGGGAAAATGACGGTAATTAACGGAAAAAATGACACAAATGACATCTACGTGCTCTCAAAACAAAAGCTTGTTCACTTCATTTTTCAGTTTTCACTTGTTTTAGTGGGAGGGAGCCACTTACCAACAAACATGACCCTGCGGATGATGTTCCGTCGGTTGAAAAAAAGAAACGAAATCGACAAATCGGGTTACGCGTGGAATTGGGACGAAGTAAAAAAAAAACTACGAGATAGTTCTGAGAGTTTATTTTCCCGCTGAAAAAATCGATAACCTCCTTATTCCGCAAGAGCGCGCGCTTTTTCTCGTTGAGGACGTCCTGCAGGGAAACGTGGTTGAAGTGATCATCATCCCCGATTTCCAAGTCTGCCTCTACGTACACATCGTTCTCCTGCTTAATCTGCACACCTACATTCTCCTCCGCCTCTTGCTTGACCTCGCGCAAACCGCGCTCCTGCTGATCCAATTTCTTGTGGATCATGCTGTTCAGTTTTTCCTTCACATTTTCCGATTCCATGTGGCCAGATGTTCGTCAGCTGATCGAGCGCGCGGGGAGAAAAGGGTCACGGTTGCGTAACAAGTGGCACCACTGCGTTTGTTTTCGTTTCCCGCCGCAGTTCAAATTGGAACGCCCGCCAGCTGGCATCTGTGAACGCAGAGGGAAAACTGGTTTCGAATCGGTTATCATTATCATAATAAAGTCATTAAATTCTTCATCTCTGATATCACAGTGTACGTATATTTGAATGTCGTAATTATGTTGCCCTCACGCTTAATTAACATTACCAGTGCCGTATTGAGTTATTTTGGCGCCCTAGAAATATCATAGGTGATTTATCGTGTGGAGGCCGCGGTGGCCTAGTGGGTAGAGATCTATGAGGTAGAGGCAGTGGTGTATTGGAGGAGGAACGTGGAGGAACGACGTTCCGGCACCCTTTTTCAGAAACGGAACGCGTTTGTTTTTGTTAATATTTTGTATAGTAAGAATAAAAAAAAAATAAAAAAGCTTACAAGGAAAACAAGAGTTTGCTTAAAATAAGATGATCTCCGAAAAACTTTCAGCAAGCTGCTTGTGGAAAGTCGTGTTCCCTTATTTCTTATTTTACCAATACACCACTGGGTAGAGTACGGCTTCTGGATCGGTGTAGGTTGTAGTCCCTTCTAAGCCACTTTTTTAAATGAAAAATAATCGTGAGGGTCCATGGCTGTTTTGTGTTTATTCAATTTTCATTCAAATAGCTCTGGCTGGATTGCCAATTTTTCAGTCATCCGCATTTCCCTAATTCGAATTCCTATCAATCATCCTTATTCCTTAAGAAAAAAATATCTAAAACTGATCAAGAATTAAAAAAAGCTTTTGATTTAGATTGAAACACATTCTTCAATATCACTAGTGGCGGATTTAGCACTTGAGAGTCTCCAGGTGCAAATTTTGAGGCCCTCCTCTAAATATTTTCACCACCCCTATACGCTACAACGTGCATTCCACGCGCACGTTTTTTACTCTTGGAAACAAAATGGAATATTTGCTTCCTCTATAAGAGTAAATAGTGCAGCGCAAGTGGCATCTCTGTCTTTGCCTCCCCTACGGAAATACACTTGCTGCCGTTGCTTGGTCCACAAAAGAGTAGGCATAGAAATAACATTGAAAATTAACTATTATAAAATGGCAAGAGCTACATTCAACTGATTGTGGAATCGGGCCTACCCATCCACTACCATAGAGCCTACCCACCCTTCAACCCTATCCGATCCTCTAAATAGTAAAACTTAAACGAGGTGGTTTCAGTTTTGCTCCTTGATAAATTTATTCATTTGTAGAAACCCTGTGCTCTATTCAACTAATTGGATTGTGGGATTGGGAACACCCACCACCCTCTTTGGATTATGGGTTAGGGCCCACCCACCACCCTCTTTGGATTATGGGTTAGGGCCCACCCACCACCCTCTTTGGATTATGGGTTAGGGCCCACCCACCACCCTCTTTGGATTATGGGTTAGGGCCCACCCACCACCCCCTGTATCAACTTTAACTTAAACAATAAAAATCTGTGTTATTCAACGTAATTTCTTTATAAATTCATCTCCAATATAAGAAGTTTAACAATCACAAAGAATATGGTTTGTAGTTGAAGTTGAATTTAATTTTTGGTGGGTGGGCCCAAACCCCCTCCAATCCTTAGAACACAAACGAGGGTTTTACATGTATACATTAATTGATAAGGAAATAATCTAACGGTTTTTTAGTCCTTCGACAAACGTTTTCATTCATAGAAACTCAGGGGCGTGTTCAAAGGGTTGAAGAGTAGGAAAGGGCCCACCCACCATCGGAAAGGGCCCACCCACCACCGGAAAGGGCCCACCCACCACCGAAAGAGTCCACCCACCACCCTCTTTGTCATCTTAATTTTTACCACAAGCGCTCTTTCTTCATGCTTTTGAAATTATTGAATTTCTCGTGATCCGCCCGCTCAGGAGTTTAGTTTCATCAAACAGTGTTTTCTGGGTTTAAGTGGAAAGGAAGGGCGGTGGGTGGGCACTATCCCACTCTCCAATCATTAGAACACAAATGAGGGTTTTGCAAGTGTAAATTAATTGACAAGAAAAAATATGCATTGTTGCCACGTGTAATTTATTTTAAGCTCCTCTTTGCAAAACCACACTTAAAATGTGTTGGTGCAATGAAGTATGATTAAAGCTATACATAAATTTAAGTGTAGCTTAGTTAAGTATGGATTTAAACCACGATGGTGCAAATGGGCCTTAGCCGCTTGGAATACCGACATTTAAATCCGTAATGATTTTATATCACTTCACGTCATCATTAATGCAACAAACCTTCGTGTTCTTCTATTTTTAATACGAATACATGCATATTTCCTTAACCTGGATCTTAACCAGCCAAATTCGGCCGGTTCAAATCAGGACTTTAATCAATGATTAAATGGCGTTGCAAACAGATTAACTTATACCCATGATTAAATAGTTAACCGGGTGCATATGGGGGATATGGTCGCTTCAAGAAGAAAAAGAAAAGACAAATGAATAAATATTAATGTAATTATACGTTTAAATATAATAATACAATATTATGTTCGTTATAAATAATATTTCCTTATATACTCAACATATACATAACTATACAATCAACAAATTTATATATATATTATAGGTTACCATTATCTTAAAATGAATATAAAAATAGAGTGACATGAAGTATTAATCAATCATCTGACACGTACATCCTCGGTTAAAAAAAAAAGAGATTAAAATAAAAAGGAAATGCATCCCCCCCGCGGTATATTGCTAGTAACTTCGTATTGTCGAATCGGCCGGTTAATTCGCGTTCACCTGCCACACGATTATCAGAATGATCACAGTTAGGACGGCCGCCGCAATCAGCATCAAGTACACTTTCTTCCTGCGGATCTTGTTCTTGTACGAGCTCGCCTCGCGCAGTTGCCGGGCGCCCTGCGACACGTACTGCTCCGTGTGCTCCACGCTCGCCTCGATGCTGTCCACTATCTCCCCCTGCTCGTGCACCATCCCGCCCAGCTCTTTGAATATTTGGTTAACATCATTTATATCGCTCTGTTAAATTTAATTTTCCATTATGTTATTGTCCGTAATATCCACGTCTGACATGTAATTTAAGGTTATATAAAGGCGTTTCAAAAATATGATGCATTTTTTAACTTTAGAGTTATAAAAACATAATTATTTCACAAATGGGAGAGAAATAACATTTCTCCCTAAGGAGAGAAATGATGATTTCTCTCCCAAGGAGAGTTGTATCCCCCAGGCTTTCGCCCTCGGGTTACAACTTTGCATATCAGGAAAAATCACGCACTTCTCTCCCTTGATATATAATCTACTATTTTTGAAGTTTCGCCATAATTAAGAGTGAAATAAATTTTCTTATTATGATGAAGGATCGATATATGATTATAAATTATTTTTATTTACCTCCAATTGCCGGATGGACTGTTCTTGTTCTTCTAAAGCCCTCAAGTCTGCTTCTTCTTGCAGCGCTTGTTCTTGTTGCTGTTGCCTTGACAACGCACTATCCTGCAGCTCGATTAATTGTTGGTCCTTTTTCCATCCTAAATAGTTGTAAAGTTACCCAAATTTTAAATACCCTTGCACCATTTTATGTATCTTTCAGTGGGATTTCCCACTTTTTAAATAGCCACAACTCTTTGTCACTAGATGACTTTCAGAATGTAAGTACCCTCGAGTAATGCAAATCTGGAGTTTTAGATGACATCGGCAGATGGCCTTAGATTTCAATACATAACTATTAAAATGGTGTAAAGTATTACCAAGCACTCGAGACGTGTGGGGTAAAGTTAGCGCAAAAAATGAAATAAAACCCATATATTCAATCTGTTAGTAAATGTGAGACTTTAAAAAATCCAATAATTTAAAATCGAAACTTATTCTTCAGTCACACCATAATATTGAATTATACAAAAGAAATTTGCATATTAACCTAGATATGCCCACATTTCTATATGTAGGACAACTATTATATTTTAAAGTTCCTCATAAAATTATATTTAGAATATCGTCAGCGCCATCTATAGTTTTTTTTTTCAATAAGTACATTCAGTGATTATTCATTGATATTTGACTGGAAGCGAAAAATAAGCTCTGTGTATTTAAATCTTAATTACTTTAGAGAAACATATCATTTATTTTTCTTTAATTTAAATCGCGCAAATGTGGGTTAGAAATAGGACTATTATCAATATACAAATATATTGCTGTGAATATTTTTATCTGTAAGTTATTACTCTTAAAATTTAAGCATCTTATTGAAATCAAAACTTACTTTCCCGTCTATTGCCTTGCTGAATATAAAATTATATACCATATCCACCGATAGATTAGACTGCTTTGACATCTTTAGTGACAAACACTAGAAGGTGAAAAGTAGCAATACAACTATGAAAAAATGTAATTTTGCAGCACGTTAGGTTGGTACCGGTATACTTCCAATATATTCATAAGCGAAGTCGCTAACAGACACATTATTGACAGTTTGTTATTGTTATTGTACTTGAGTTTGAACTATTTTTAGAATTTCCGTCATGGAGAACAGTCTAAACGATGTGAGTGCAATTTTTGTAATAAATTACTATTTTTACAAAAAAAAAATGATGATTTTGTATTTATGATTTTAGTTTTTGGGTAGTTAGAATAGTTATTTGTTTAGAGATTAGGAATAGTTGTAGTTTAGCTTAGTGTTAGAATAGGTTAATATGCCAATAAAGGTCTTTTTTTTTTTTACTATTTTTACATTTTCCGCAGTTTTGTAAGTACTACTTTTTGTGGCAACCTAGTGGGATTTCTGTCACTCAAGTTGTCAAAAAAGTCCAATCTATAGGTAGATGTAGTATACAATAGAAATTTGCATGTTATAATTAGTACAAGTATTGATAAAACAAACTTGTTGATATAAATGTATTGCTTTGATTATTCTTATCTTTAAGTTATTGCTTTTAAAACAATGCGAAATCAACAAAAGATTGTTCTAAAAATAACTAACCGCTGAATGGATCCCCGAATGCTTGCGCCCTGGCCTTGTTAACTTGCTCCTTTTCCTTGTGTGCCGCACTCCGCTGTGCCGCTTGAAAGAGATTCAGGGTGGACGTGAACTCGTCCTGCAGCCTTTCCCTCTGCATTTTCCTTTGCCTCTGCTCTGACTGCGAGGGACTAGGCGGAACATCGCGCAATTCCTTGATATAACCACTCGTATCCTTCGCCAGCTGGCGCGTGTAATGGTGTATATTGTACCTGAAACAAACTCGTTACTTATTCACTAGCACATGCTTGATCCTGCTTGAATACCCAATATTTAAGCAGCACAGGACACAACGATTTAATATAGCGTTATAGTAACAATGGTAAAGAAGTCATTTTTTTAATAAAAACGAAATACCCGTTTGTAAATTAGGGGGTGTGGGCTCACACATATAATAACTCACGCACAAACATATTTGTACTGAAAATCTGTGAATATGGTATTAAATAAAAGTGTAACATTGCAATGGCATTACAATTAATTAAAATTCTAAAAAGCACTATTTTGCTCTGGCTAGGTTTGGTGGTATTACTCGGAAAAGAAATGTCTTGGGGGGACTCAAGCCCGATAGTCTCCTCCCCTGGGTGGTGCCTATGTAAATTTACAAAAAATCAAGTATTTATGAACGAGTTGAATCAGGCTATATTTCATTTTTATTAAATATTTAATGCATCTGCAACAATTTCAAGAAACCATTTGGTTTTCTTAAAATGATACACTTACAATTGTTTTCTAAGCTCGGGTGAATCTTGGTTCGTTCCTATTTGATTGACCATCCGTTGCATCGATGAAACTGCAACACCGGTGTTAGTACATTGCGTTTAACAATTTCAAATCTATTTACCGTTTTGGGATATTTTCTGGATGCTGGTTTCGATCGTGACGGCCAACTTCTGGAAGTCCTGCTCCCTGTTTTGGTTGCCATTTTGATAGGAATTGTTGAAACTGTCCATTGTTTTCGGTGGCGGCGTTTAAAGATCGGGCGTTATTTTTCGCTGTAGAGTTCACGGTGGTCACCTAACTACGCATTAATGAGAATAACTGTGAAGGTCCGGCCGTTAATTCGCCAATTAATTCGCTTTATCCGATCGATTATTTTCATTTGACGTGCAGCGGTGACACAGGATTTGGTAAATGTCAAAAAACAGTGACGGTACGGAGTGGGTGTTTGAATGTGGCGTTGCGTCGAATTTTTTATGTATCGAAGTGGATTTTGACCATGGACGTGCGGTGCTTCCCCCGAAGGGTATGGACCACTTTGGGAGGTCCTTAGCAAATCATAGGTATATAAATATATTACTTTCGAGGGTCTAGAAACTGCTTGATTCTGAGTAAAATATTAGATAGGTGCATGAAATGTGTACCTTTATGTCACTATTTACCATTCCAGACATTTAAGTTAAATTTGTTGTTTTGCTGTAATGTAGTTGTGTAGAGTTATCTCCCTTGGTTCTTCATGGTCAAGTTTTTGCTGTCAAAAGGGGTACGTGGACGTAATAAGTTTGGGATCCACTGATATGTCGGTAGATGCAAAATTTTGTAATTTTTCATCTAAATTATGAAATTATAATAGTTACATTAACGAAAATTGTAGAGAAGACAAAATGGACACCATTGTACAGAATAGGTTTATTTCGAAAAAAAATAAATATCAGATCGGATTAGGAATTTACAATTGGTATGACATCACAGGCTAAGGGGGGTCAGCAGAGGGTATAATTGTGAAACGGCACTGCAACACCTCGTGAGTGAATGGAAAAGTAGTATGGACGCAGGACAATATACAAGTACCTAACGTCTTCTTGGACTTTAAGAACTTATCTTCTTCGGTATAGAAGACAGTACTAGATTGGTTTACTAGTTACTTAAATAATGGAACCCAAAAAGTAAAAATTGGAGACAAATTTTCAAAAACTCGACCTATTGAAATCCTCAAGGGAGCATCTTAGGGCCTCTGCTTTTTGTGTTGCACATAAATGATATTGGAAGATTGCAAATTCCATTTGCAGATGATACGATTATATATGCAGCATCAATAACATAATAGAAGCAACGAATCAAATAAATAAAGATCTGATTAACATAAACAACTGGCTAGAAGAAAATAGTTTAAAAATGAATACCATGAAAACAAAAGGAATGATAATTAGTAGTAAAGATTATTCCATAGAAAATAATATAATTCATTTGAATAGCTGCCCCCATAAATTATGTTCAATTAGTTCAATTAGATAAGAGGTTACAATTTAACGAACACATATTACTCTTATAAATAAAACACTTTCTTTGTTAATATCACTCGATTTATTAGTATCTAAAAGTACTTTTAGTTTGATAATGATCAGAACGTGATCGAAACTATAGTCGCTACTAATAAATCGAGTGATATTAACAAAGAAAGTGTTTTATTTATAATTCAAAATGTATCACGAAGTAAACGCCTCCAGTGTCAATCAATTTTTTACATATTACTCTGTAAAAAAATAGGAAAAAAGTTGGGTGTACTAAAAAAAAGTAGTTATGTCGCAAAATGCAAAATGCCAAAAAAAAAATAATACCAGCATACTGCTACACTTCCCCTTTGCAGGGAATATTCTATAACTTGCAAATAGGGACTCATTGAAAATCATAAATAAAACACTTTCTTTGTTAATATTTCTTTGTTTATTAATAGCAACTAGTTTCAATCACGTACTGATCATTATTTTAATAAAACTAAAAGTAATTTAAACAAACGAAAAACACATACATTTCTACAGCGAGAAATAGTGGGGAATATACTAGGTCAGTTTGTTCGTTAAGTAGGGAAATACCAAGATTACGTTTTGCTTTGTGTACCTCGAGAGATTCCAGTATATCCATAAACGCATAAAAAATAAAATTGATTAAATAAATATAATAAAATAAAGTAAAAGCAAATGATTGAATAAGAAATAAAATTGATTAAATAAATGTAATTAAATGAAGTCAAATTAAATCAAACACATACAATTTCAGGGAACTGTTCAAAGAATAACAAATTGAAATAAAATGCATAGAATATAACAAATTAAAATAAATGAATGACATCAGTTAATTTAATTTTTAAAATTTGAAAATGTTGGTGCAAATAATGCAAAATTAAATTAATTGTATAATGCATTTGTATAACGCATCATCCGGCCAAGCTGATTATTCATATCATATTTGATTGGATGGAAATTAAGATGGAATGGTGGTTTATGCCTAGAATTAGGACCACGTGGAATATAGAAGTCCAATTTTCCAACTTACCTACTACAATTAATGAATCCGTTGACCAGCTTATACAAAAAAGACATGTCGAGAAATATTCTCCTCTCAGTTAATGACTTAAGGTTTAAAAAATTAGTTAATTAAAATTAAAAGTTAGTACTGCGCCTACCAAGTCTAAAAAAAATCAACTTGAGAAACTTGCTTTGCACCTTTGCAATGTTTTTAATTGCAGTTATATTATAAGTGGACCAAACAGGCGATGCGTATTCAAGGTGAGGTCGTATTAACGATATGTTCAAAGCTTTTATAATAGCATCTTTGAAGTCTTTTGAGAAACAGCTGATGAACCCTAAGATTTTCAACGCTTTATTTGGGCACGAGTAAAAAAAGGTTGAGAAACACTGCTCTAGGCCACCCGTGCTTCTCTTAAATGATTTCACTTATTTATTCTTATTTCGGAAAATGGCACCCAGTTGCCAAGATTAATGAAATGTACACATTTGTCATGTGATTGTGACTTGCATCACTTGCATCGTTTAGATAAGATGGAATTCGGACAAAAGAGTTATCGCCAAATGTGGTGACCTATGCTCTTAAATATAATTAGTACGGTTTTAAACGCCGACACGTTTCCTCACCGCGCAGGCGCGGCCTTTTTCCCATTTCTGGACGCCCGCGTTCGGGTTTATTTAAAGGAATCTGTGCGTTGGCGTCGGTTATTCATTCACAACTTTCGAACTTCGCTATGATTGACCTTAAAATACAAGTAAGTGATTATAATTATTACAACACCATGCGTTTCGAGATAATTGACTAACCACGTGCATCTGTTTCACGAGAATTGACTAATTACTTCCATTTACTTTTCAAAACAATTGTTTTCACAATTTTAAACTGTATTTGAGTTACTTCTAGTAAACAATATATTTGATATAATTAATATCAAATAAATTTGAGGCAACCTCACTTGTTGCAGAAGCATTAAATAAATTTAATAAAACGAAATGTAGCCTGAATATTTGATTTTTTAAATATTCAGACTATATTTCGTTTTATTAAATTTAATTAACATATATTTTATCCTTAATAATATGAACTACCGATACGTAAATATTAAAAATTTAATATATTAAAGTGTTGTATGTACAGTTTTTTGTAAGTACATTACACTCCGACGCTTTCAGTGGAATCTTCTGAAAGAGAATGAATAGTGTACCCAAACAGAAACATTAAATTTGGCCAGTTTAAATTGTGCAATACAAAAAATAGTAATTAAACTTGAGAAACCCTCAATTATTGCAGACGTATTCAATAAATTTAATGATTTTTGCAGGGTTACAAACAGGTTGAAAATTCTTATTAAATTTAAAAAAAAATAGTGTTTGCTTTGGGGTCGTAATGGCGAAATAATCCGTTAGTACCAATTGGTGAATTTTTAGGAAACGAATACGCTTAAGATATATTTACTGTGTCCATAATAAATTAATAAAAAATACCACTTAAAATTGATGCAATTGCATTGAATAAATTGAATAAAAACTTTTTCCGGCAACAATTCCACGACACACTCCACTGTTTCTGTTTTTTCAATCAGTTTATTAAATAATCCTTTCGGGAATTTCGATGATTCGAACTTGAAAATAGTGTCTACGTTAGCAACTTGCGCAATTTCGGACGCTATTTTCGCGCCCACCTTTTTTTGCCGAAAATAGCGTTGCCGAAAAGTCATCGCCAAATATTCTACCGGTGGACCTTGCCAAAATTGTCCCCTTTTTACAGTTCGCCTCCGAGGGCTTCTGCGTCATCGAGGATTTCCTCACGCCCGAAGAAGTGGACAGCCTCAAACACGAAGGGGAAGAACTCGTGAAAAGCATGCCGGAGCAGGAAAACAGGGTCGTCTTCAGCACGGTCAATTCCGACTCGAAACAGGCAAGTTTGCATGTTTCTACTTGTGTATCATTTACCGGTTGATGTAACTTTTTTGTTTGTGATGACGGTCATTGCAGTTAGTACACGTGCAAAATAAAGACTGCCAAAGTATTCGAAAAGGGAAATAAATGTGTACGAAAAGTAAACCAACAGTGACGGTTTGCTAGGTGACTCATGGTACGGCCGGGGTAGCAATACAGACAGGTAGGGTCGATTGCAGAGACGGCTGGTGGCGTGACCACACCTATCTGTATTATGACCTCTGCTACCTCGGCTGTACCCCGCAAGCTTTCACTGTAAACTAAGGCCTGTATTTACATACTTTGATCAATGGATCTTTGCGTGCACGTCATAGATAGCTGAGCCTAGCTCCGATAATATTTACTCTCCCTACGTTGAGTTGAAATAGACGCAATCATATGTGTACGTATGTACAAGGCGAGAAAACTCGGTCTTCGGTAATGGCGCATACGTAAAGGTCCATTGATCAAACTATACCTCACATTTAGAGTTGCGTTTAACTCTACGATATTACAACTCTATAGATATTTTGATTATTTTCGACTAGTTTTATCTTGACATTATTTCAGAGTAAAGATACGTATTTTTTGGAGAGCGCCGACAAGGTCCGATATTTCTTCGAGGAGGGCGCTTTGGATAAAAAAGGGGAACTGCTGGTGGACCCGGCGATTTCCCTGAACAAAATAGGGCACGCACTTCACGACCTGAATCCTGTGTTTAGGAAGTTCACGTTCGACGAGAGGGTCAAGGAGACTTGCTTCCAGCTGGGATACCAGGAACCGGCCGTGGTGCAGAGCATGTACATTTTCAAGAATCCGGGCGTGGGCGGAGAAGGTACGCAAATCTATTTTTGTAGACGTAAATGTTTACAATTCAATCCCACACTCGCGTGTTCACATTTGTCGTAACGTATTAATTGGTCACAAATAAATTCCCTTTATTACAGTTCTAGATTACCAGCGCTACGATTTCTATCAAATAAGAAGCAAAATGAAAATTTAATTTCTTTAGATGTAATTTAAAAACGTATTCCTCAATTTATTAATTTTGAACAATTCGTCTATTAATTGTAAGCAATTTTCGTTCTAGCCAGTGACGGTTCGCGGGTTTTTTTCTGGTACGGCCGAGGAACAAGAGGTGGTAATACAGATAGATAGGGTCAGTTGCAGAGACGGCTGGCTGCGTGACCGCACCTATCTGTATTCTTGTTCCTCGGCCGTACCAGAAAAAACCCCGCGAACCGTCACTGGTTCTATCTATATTCAGTGTTGTAGTTTTCTTTCTACCCAGGATGTTAAAAATTAAATAAATGAATAGATTTTGTGCGTTTAATAATAATCTTTATTTAGCAACAGTGCAAATATATTTTGAAACCACTTCTTTGAGTAACTAATTTTCACAATAAATCTAATCGTAGGCTGAAAGATCTCTGATTAACTGCCTGTTGTCATTTGTAAGTGTCTCAATAAATGTATTCTCTCTCTCTCTCTCTCTCTTTCTCTAATTTGGAAGCAAAAATATCTACATTAGATAGACAGGAAACGGATAGTTCAAATAAGTAAAGAATAAAATTAAAAATATGATTTGCCACTGTTCCTGACAGCTCAGCTAAAAACAATTCATGATTGTCGGCGTATTAATTTTCAGTGACACCTCATCAAGACGCATCGTACTTGTACACTACTCCTCTGAAAGTGCTCGGTTTCTGGATTGCCCTCGAAGATGCTACACTAGAAAATGGTTGCTTGAAATTCATAAGAGGATCACATAAAAGTGGAGTCCACAGGAGGTACATCAGGAATCCGGATAAGTCTTCAGATGAATTTTTAATTTACGACAAGCCGGCACCGTTCTACCAGAAAAACAGTTTCTGTCCAGTCCCCGTTAAAAAAGGTTTGTTTTTAATTTAATTATGGAAATTTAAAATGAATCACCATTGTCTCGCCAAATTTGAACAATGCTAGAAATTAGCATTTGTTTTTTACCTTCCGTGTTTGATTTGATTTTAGGGTCTTGCGTGTTAATAGATGGTCAAGTGGTGCACTGCAGTGATCCGAACAAATCTTCAAAATCCAGACACGCCTACACTTTCCACGTGATCGAACAAAAAGACACAAAGTACTCGGAGGACAACTGGCTCCAAGTCAGCCCCGAGAAGCCATTTTTAAAAATGTACAAAAATTAGTTCGTAACGAATATTGTATATAAATATATTTTCATAACAAAATTATTGCTGATAATTGGAACTGAAATATTTGTATGTATGTATCATAGGAACGTCGACCCCCAATGAGGGTAGAAGGTATGGGGACCACAACGCAACAAAAATAGAGACGGTGCGTACTGAAAATTGGAACAAAAAATTGTATATCTGTTCGCTATTTTTTTTACTTCAAAAATTGATAAGCAGAAGGGGGTGCTAGGTACTATAAATATGTTAGGGGAAGATCTGGTTGATCAATATATTAGCTATTCTCCCTTAAATAATTCACAAACTCTATAAATGCCATACCCATTCTAACTACTTGAAAATCGAGATACACAATAGTCCCAAAAGTCATAATTTAATTCAATCGTACTTGAAAAATAAATCTCATTGCATAAAAATTGATGGCACATCTTTAGATACGCGACTAATTACATCACATGTTTTTTGGGCCTCACAAAAATTTAATGGTATGGAACTGGAAAAGGGGTTGAGGCAAACAGTGACAGCCCTTTCAAGCCTCGTAATGATTTATCGATGCGGAACTCAAACGGGGGGTGGGACAAACTGTGAGATCTTTCTCGAACCTCATAAAAATTTAATGAGGAACTCTCAATATTTTTTGCTCACTGCCCGTGTCAGATAAACTGATTGCCAGTCGCTGATGCTTGCCTGTAAAATTTAATGTCAAAGAACGTATCACACGTTTGGTGTGTGGTCGGCTCCAGCGTTAAAACCAATACCACACAAATAGTGCGCCGACCACGCAGGGAATATGTTAAATCTAAAAATTATAAAATGGAATTTTTTTAAATTATACTTTAATAACAATAATAATAAACACAGACTATTAAGAATATATGTTTTTTGATACAATCATTCAAACTCAATAATATTATATATTAGTATTCGATATACAACAATAAACGCACGGCTCATACAGTATATCTAAATGTTGGCCTGGTAACAAGGCACTGCACAACACTAATACCAATTTGTATATTTTAATTACAAATTGCTATTGGTAATTTCTTATTATAAATTGCAATTTACAAAAGCAAATTAATTTAATTTTAGGCCAAGTTTAATGAAAGGAAACTCTGATGATAAATTAATTTAGACATACTGTATATCCATTTCAATCACATCAAACACCAATTTAATAAATCGGCATTAAATATTGCATTGATTTACAAAGGGAGTTTAAATCCAAATTTATGTGACACATTTCCCATAGTGGTACAATAATTTCTGAACCATCTAGCAAGAACCTGAAGTGTACTAAATGTACACAACATTTAAGTCAAATATCATGTGTTAATTTTTTTAAGATTAAACTATACTTGCGCAATAGAAAATTTTGATGCCTCTACTATGGTTTATAACCGCCAAGACATCACATAGCTGTTATAATTGATGAAGCTATTACTTGGTAAAACTCCATTAACGAAGTTTCACTCATATTTGTACCAACCAATGACGGCTCATGGGGTGACTCATGGTACGGCCGAGGTAGCAATGCAGATAGGTAGGGCCTGTTGCAGAAATGGCTGGCGTCGTGACCGCACCTATCTGCATTACTCTGCTACCTCGGCCGTACCATGAGTCTCCCCGTGAGCCGTCACTGCACCACACAGTAGCTTCATCGGGCATGAATAATGTTCGTGTCTTATTATAAAGTTTATAAACTCAAGCTCAAAATATGATGTTGTTTCAAACTCTCCAGTCATAATTATGTTTCGAGTACCCCCCCCTTTTAAATTTACCTTTACTTTCACTAAATTAAAGTTCACAATAATATTTTAACCTAGGATTGGTAATCAATAAGAATTCAATTAAATAACGATCGCAAAAATACAAATTGCCGTTTGAAATAGATTAAAGCAGGAAAAACGATGAACAGATTTAAAAATATGAATTTACAATGATTCTACTAGGGAACATAAAATGGGTAGATAATTAATCTGTTCGACCCGTTTTGTCCATCAACACCTTAAATTATTTTAATAGCCGATATACTAAAAGCTATATACAAAAAAAAAGTGACTCACATTTTGTGGTATCTTATAAATTTCTTTCATATATCAAGATATAAAAATACAGTTCTGTATGTTTCGCATTATTGAAGTTTTTTCAATTTTTTTATGTCACTAATTGTCGCCTCTATGTTGAGCTCATACTTGCTAAGTCCAGTCTTCATAAATATTAAAAGCGATAAGGCCAGTTCGATAAATTTGGTCTCATCAGCTAAATCTGTAATAAAATAGCAATTTTCAGCAAAAAAAAAACAACAATACGCTGCTGCTTTTGTTCAGGTGGTTAAACTAAGAAAATAATTAACGTTGGGCTTGTGGGGCATACACAGGGAAGGTCTTGCATGGATAAATCTGGAAAAAAATGCAATAACATGTCCTGGTTCTCCCAACATCCGTGTTCCTATAGAAAAGGCATAGAAAGGTAAAAATACCAACAACCTTGATCAAATTCTGATTACAAAAAATCATACACTTTGTTTTGGTATGTAATTTTACCCGTAAAACATTGACAAAACAATTTTCTTATCTAATCAGAGTTTGTATTAAATTTGATACTATAGGATATCAGTAATAACATAGGATAATTACAAAACATTTGATTAAACTAATTATACTGTGTTGCAAATAAAAACACCAAGTATTTATTGAATGATTTCAATGAAATTACCAGAGTTTAATGAACTCAATGAAGTAGGCATGTAGGCCTTCTCTTTGGGTAAACAGTGGAAATGAATATTTCTATCCTTTCTTTTCTTCGAATGATATCCGACAACACAACAATTTGTATTCAATTTGTTCATTATCATACACACGAGAAACACTCAAAATTACAAACGGCAGCAATGCTAAACCATGTAAAATGTAAACAGGAGTACTCGTTTACTTGAGTACCGAGTACTCTTTCGAGGCCAATAGTTTGCTGATAAAAAGTAGATTCATATTTAGGGTGATCTGCTATTCCATAAAACTTAAATTGATTTGTTCACATCAAATTTGATATTAAATAGGTTAATAAAAAGCAAGATAAATCAAAATTTAGAAATAGGTGGAGGATTACCAGTTGTAACATCCCAATAATAAATTTTAATAATGAAATATATTGTCAGATCAGAGTTTTCGGAAAATGTGCTGCCAAATATTTTCTCATTGTTTATATAAAGTACTAACCTTGATTGAGTATCACAATATTAAAAATATCATCGATGATCTTCTGACTTTGCTTCTGCAAGAACGGCTTGAAAACCCTCGTGTAGTTTTCCTTCATGTATCTTATGCAATCGGGAAAACTCCACGGCATCCGTTTGAACTTCGCCGCGTTCGTTTTATCACCGGTCTGTTTCCACTCCGAGTAAATTATGAACGAGCACAACCTCGACATACACTCCGACACCTTTTCTATCAGATCGACTTTATGTTTTAACTTCTTCAATTCGGACAGCGTTTCCACCGCGTCGTCTGGTTTCAACACCTCGAAGCTGTTGATCATCGCTTTGTTGCATAGATTTACGTCGCCGGATAAAAGCATCTAAAAAAATGTGTGAATTGTAATCATCGAAATGCTGACGCGATCTATATGTGGAAATTGTATTCATTATCGATTCTTATCTTTAATAACTGTAAATTTGATTATTTTCCTACAGTTGTTGAACTGGCAATTTTTGTGTAGGAATTGTATTAATTATTGTTTTTGTAATTATATTACCAGCATAGTTTTTTAACTCACCAGTCGACTCTGCTTACCCACTTGAAAGCAGCAGGAGAGGATAGAATCGTCCGGACTAAGGATTTTCAACTGATTTTCAGTGGCATCAAGTGCAGGCTGACCTGTACAATGAAGTTGAAAGATTATATAAGTTAGCATACATAAAAGGCAACAACAAAAAGATACAAATTAAATAAAGACAAAAAGTAAAAACCTAAAAACAAATTACTTACACACTACTTTACTGGCTAATGCCATGCCGGATATTAAATGATACAAAAGGAATTTGTAAGTTATTACTATTACTATTATGTAACCAATCGTAAGAGAATAAAGGCACAACCAGCCAAGTAAAATCGGGTTCAGATTAAATACTTACAGACGAAATTCTTCTTTTTCGAAATTAAATTATCATTTATGAAACGGATCGCCTTCATGGATTTGTTTTTTAACACCGACGAGCTTATGTGTTTTTCGGTCACGTTATAGCCGTCTTTAAAATAATCCAACTCCTGGATGACCATCCACGGTACATACACTATCGGGAACGTTCCATCTATAACAAAACATTTTATCTGAATAAATTTAAAGAGTTATTTGTACCCATCATTGAAAACAACAGTTCTGTCCAGTAATGTCATCTCAAGTTTCAACACATATGAGTGTGTTTAATTGAAACATTTTAACATGGCGTTTCTACATATATTTACCGCAACTATACAATCATCGCAGGATTAAGCGTGATTTGTTCACTCAAATTGATAAAGTTCATTTACGGCATTGCATTCAGTATAAACTCAAACAAGGAGAAAATGTTTACAAAAGCGTGTAGAAATTTGCTAAATGTTTTTAGTTAAGATACAGCTTCTGACAGAAAGTGCAGGAGATGGTTAAAGTAATAAATCTCGTTTATATTTGGATTACCCGCGTATACTAACGGAAATATTTGACCACATAAATCATTGTTCAAACGAGGTACCTGTAGCAAAATGTATATCTCACCTTCATACTCAATTTTCAGAATGCTGGGCAAGACGTGCAATTTATTTATGAAGACATTTGTATCGACGATTATATATAAATTACTCCTGTTATCCACACCGGAAGCTTCATCTGAAGTTTGCAGCAAATTTCTCGAAGTACAGTCATGGAAAGAGGTCTGATTATGTGCAGATATCTTATCTCTAACTGTTCTAATCTGAAAACGGATTTACAAAATGAAACAAAATACACACTTGGAACTAATAAATACAAATCCACCAAACCAAGTAAAATCAGTCACACTTACTACATAGTAATACTTACATCAGCAACGACTTCTTCCTGAGTTTCCGGTGACCAATCCATATCACTATCATCATCTATAACAATCATGCTAGCTAACGCCGTTTCATTTCCTTTGGGAAATTCGCCGCCTCTCTCTGAAAATACACTCGAAGCACTATTTTCGGAAACATTGCCAAAACTCCCCCCGGCGGCCTTCAAGCTCGAATTGCCACGAAAAGGATCAAAGGAATCCAAGCGAACCGCCTCTTTCGGGCAAACACGGTCGGGGGGCCGATTTGTGTATGGTGTGAACCTTTTAAGGGGAGATACGTGAGTAATTTCCTTGAATGACGACACCGGCGGTGGATCCCATTCCTTTTCGCCAGGCGTAGATTCCGTTGGACGAAAACTGAAGCGATCGGACGCACTTTTAAAAAACGAGGATGAAAGGGTTTTAAGTTTACTGGTCACGTATCCGAAGGATGGAAATAGTATTGAAGCTGGTTGTAACGTTGTGTGAATTTTAAGTCTATCCGAAGGTGATGGTGTTTTAACTTCAGATTCACTTTCTGAAGGCATTTTTGGTGTTGTGTGTGCGGTTTTGAAAGCGGATTCTTTGGGACTATTAAAACTTGTAAAAGAGTCCGACGGTGTGGAAAGTGTCTTAACGTTAAATCCGGTTCCTGGCGTGGAGTGTACTTCACTTTTTTTACAAGGTGGTGTTGTAGATCCGTCAGGCTTAATCGTAGATTTACTGGCAACTGGTCTGCCATATGGTTTAAATCTATCAGGAAATTTAAAACTACTTTCATTCGTATCAACTGACGCGGAGTGTACTTTAAGTCTAGCAGACACACTTTTGAAAGGTGAGGGTGATTTCATTGATGAAACAGATTGCACTTTTAATTTACTAGAAATATCACTTGGCGTGACCTGTTTTTCCAGTCTATTGGGTTCCAAAAATGTTATAAACCCATCTTCTTGGTGTACTTTTACTATATTAGATACCGAAGGTGTTTCCGACGATGAGTGTGAGTACACTTTTGGTGTATTGGATACCGAAGGTGTTACTGACGATGAGTGTACTTTATGTCTATTAGATTCACCTTCAGGTGGTGTGTGTACTTTACGTCTATTAGATGGTGAAGGTGTTTTAAACACACTTTCAGATAATGAGTGTACTTTATGCCTATCAGGTGATGGGTGACTTTTGAGTCTGTTAGATGCTGAAGGTGTTTTAAACGCACTTTCAGATAATGAGTGTACTTTATGTCTATTGGATTCACCTCCAGGTGATTTGTGTATTTTGAGTCTGTTAGATGCTGAAGGTGTTTTACACGCACTTTCAGATAATGAGTGTACTTTATGTTTATTTCCTGCACCATCCGGCGATGAGTGTACTTTGAGACTAGGAGCTGAATGTGTAATTCCACCGTCAAACAAGTGTAGTTTGAGTCTATTAGGTGTTGTTCCACCTTTGATAGAAAAGTGTACTTTTAGTCGATCAGACACACCACCGTTTGTTCGTCCTGATTTTTCACCCACTAGCACCGTCCCACTTTTATTTTTGCACGGTTCGGTATTGTTTTGCACAGTTGTGGACGAGTGAAAACTTTGGTTGTTGCTCAATCTACCTTGGACACCCATCCTGGCGTGGTCGTTGGTCCAGTTGAACGACTTGTTTTCGCAGTCGCTAAGGGGAAATTTAACAACATTCCCGGCTGCCTTCGAGTGGTTTATGGATGGATTTTCGGAGCTTAACTAGAAGAAAAAATATAGTTAAAAATGTTTTTTCTGTGAGTAGGACCCTTTGTGTTACTGTCCTAATCAGAATGTTTCGCATTGAAAAATTACTAAATTATTTACTACTCACCTAAATTTTTTTAGTTAATCAACTCAATTATATCAATAATTTAAATATAAAATAAATAATTACGCTAATATGTATTTATTTCCTGGTCATTCTGGTTAGTCTGAGATCCCCCTCCCCTAACTAAACCACTATGGTTTATGGTGTACGTATAAATTTTGACACAAGAGCAGGCTCAAAGGCTCAAATTGAAGCTAACCTATGAAACTAAAACTTGTGTTCATTGAGCGAACGAGTCATGAGTGTGGGAAGATCATCTACCAGCAATTAAGGCTCGGAATAGTTGTCAATATTGGATTGTCCCGATTTTTGGGGATTTTATTTGTAAATGATAAAAAGGAAAAACCAAAGTAAATCTTTATTGCCTTGATAAACATATTTATTTAAAGTTTCACTGCAAGGAAAGGCATTAACTCGGAATAAAATAAATTTTGGTTTGACACTATTCTTGTACAGTGACGGTAGAGCAAAAAGCGGTGCGCATCCTACAATTTAATCAGTTTGATATAAAACAAGATTTTCTTACAGTCACACAATAACTATAATAATGCCCACCCGCCACCCTTTGTTTTCATGTTCACTCAACCTACAAACCATGTTTTCGTTTTTTTTTTTTAAATTTAATTGCAACAACAGTTAATTCAACACAAACGATTGCATAAACAGTGTTCGTAGCTTAAGTAACAATTAAAACCACCACCGAGAAGATCAGCTTCAACCCTCTATAAAGAGAACCAACGCAACCAATTTTTCCAGGTGAGGTGCAGAAAATTCCAGCGGAATTACACACTAAATAATTTGCTCGTAATTCTAGAAAATTGATCCCCTTAACCGAAGAGAAGATGAAGTGGAACACCAATTCCTAATTTATTTAAAAAATTCATCCAAGTAATCCAAACGCAAGATGACGAATGTTCCTCTCAAACAGAAGATTGGGGATCTGAGTATTGTGCCAAATATCTCTTAATTTTCTTTCGATCAAAAATAATTTTGCAGGTACGAATTATTTTTCTTATTATACATGATATTTTACTGATAATTTACTGAGTAATTCAATACGTAAAATTCAATTGTTTAGTGAAATTTAGAAATTGGTTAATACATTTTTTTGTGAAATGAATGTAAAACGCAAAAATCGCATGTTTTTAAAGTCCGTAAATATTTTTTTACTTTCTCCGTTACTAAGTAACTCAAAAACTAATAGAGCAATTGATATGAAACTTTGAACATAAGTCTTTGATAATCTGAAGAACTGAAAAGCTTTTGGTAAAATTTCGTACACCGGAAGTGGGTGTTTACCTTAACTGTTTCAGTTGGCAATGCTGGGCGCCACTAAAATTCTGTTAGTTAGGCTATGTTTTAAGGGCTGCCAACTATTTTCGACTTGTTGATCTCACGGTATAGTTCAAGGATTTATATTCAAAATTTGGCTCAGTTGTGTTTAACATCAAAATGTTGATAAGACGGAGCCAAAGATGTACAAGTAAACAAATAAATAGCAACAAAATAAATCCTCGTATTAAATCTATACTTTACGTACATTACTTTCATCTGCGGCTTGTTGTACCCGTATCCTGGCCAACCGATTCTGCGCAGAACACCCAGCTTTCGGAGATCCTACGATTGGCTTCCTTTCGGGGGTCGAGGTGACCTTCTGTCGTTTGTTGTTACTCGGGCTTGCTTCATCTTTTCCTGAAAATAAAATAATATCCTAGGCCGATGTTCTACACTTTGTTAACTACCAACAAGTGTTCAACAAAATGATCATAAAAGCATTGTTCTAAAGCAGAATACTGACTGGCAGAGTCTTTGCTTCAATAAAACGAAACACTAATGCGGGAAAATAAAATTTCTAGTCCAAAGCAGAATACAGTAGAACCTTGATTATCCGGGTCAGGCGTATAACTGAAAAGCACGGATTATCCAAAAACCTCATTTTTTACTTTTAAATTGCATATTTTATTTGGACAAATATGTATATTTTGATTAATTAAAACACTTGGTTTTGTTTCACAAAAGTGTTTTAATTAATCAAATTATATAATTATGTTTCACCACGGGTTAAGTGAGAAATTAATTAATCATATAAATATGTATATACTGTTCTATTCAATCAAAAAGCATACAACTACTGAATCCAATTTTGAAAATATTTCGCTGTGATTTGGGCTTTTCCTTTGTGTAAATTTTTTGAAAAATAATTTTTGCAATCATACGACCAACTGTTCTGATTGACCAACCATGCTCTAGTTTCGCTTTTATAACTTCAGTTACATGACTAAGCATTCCAGGCCGGGCGCCAAGTCTGTGAATAAAAGATGGTCAATTTTTGGCAGATTGTTTTTTCGAGTTGTCTAGTCGAGTCCCTTAATAATTTCTTCTTTAGTTCACGTTTAGAAAGCGAAGAGTGTGTATGATATTTTAGTTATTTGAAATTAAAAATAAAATTTTATATGTAGTTTTTTTTTGCTTAAGTCTCCGAGGCCCAGCGCCCGCTACGGTGTCAAGATTTAGAGCGCCCCGCCTGGAAGGTTAATAAAAATAACACAATTAGTTGTACCGATGACAGTGACAGGTTTACAAGCCATATTTACAACATAAACCAGCTTTTTTATTGAATAGAACAGTACCCAACAAAGAAACGCGGTATTAAATCAATAAATCAAAAGATAAAATAATGTTAAGTATAGAGTTCAGCGTAGCCTGTAGTGTTCGTGGAACTTCAGCGTCAAACAACCCGGATTGCTTTTGGTAGCATTTGAGCCAGATAAAATTAGGGTGGAATAATGGCAATAATGAAATCGAAGCGTTGAGGTCGGGAGCCTGTTGTTCAACGGAGAAGAAGATGGTGTAAGACCACACAAATTATACAATCATGAAGCTCTTCATTGACTAAATGAGTCTTACATAAAAAATTTAAATCCATTCTTTTTAAATTCTTTCAGAGCTGCTTTCAAGAAACGTGAAATTCTCAAAGTGAAGCGTTCAAGTTGAATCTAGTTAGTTCGTTCCTAGGTTTTGGAGGTGATTGCTCGAACAGGAGGCGAGACGTAAATCCAAATACATACGCTTAAGATTTGTTTAGAATATGATAAATTGTGTATTCAGGCTATATTTCGTTTTATTAAATTTATTGTGTATTTAATATTATGTAACCATGTTTGTTGTGGCTCTTTAAATATATCAAAAACCAAAATGCGTCTCTCATTAACTACCTGCCCACCCCTGTACGAGATGAAAATGAGATACAAAATATTAGACATTTAAGGGGGTTACTTCCTCAGCCTTTTTCCATTAAAAAACGTGATATTTAGGTACACTTTTCTTGAAAACTACTGACCGATTTCTCTGAAATTTTGCACACATATTCTTACCTCCAAAATAAGCATTTATGGCTGAGGATTAAAAAAAATATTAATTGAATGCAGAATTATGATATAATAATAATAATAATATTTATTTCCCAACAGATATCAAGATCCATTAACAGGGTAATATAATAGCAATTGAAGTTACAAATGAAATAAAATTAAATTAAATACAGATGCATATAAATATAAGTGAAACTTTGCATTACGCATTATAATAATTACAGAACTTTATGGAATCAGTGAAGTTACATTATTTTTAAAAAATATAAAGCTAGGGTGAAAAATATCCGCCTGGTGTTGAACTTCATGGTAACATTTATACATTTTAAAAAGGGGCGAGTGATAGTGATGAATTGAATGAGGTACTACAAATGAAAATGTGTCAGGGTTGAAAAAACAACATGAAAATTTTTTATCATAATTCTGAATCCCATTAATATTTTTTTAATTCCTTAGTCATAATTGCTTATTTTTTATTTTGGGAGGTAAGAATATGTGTGCAAAATTTCAGAGAAATCGGTCCAGTAGTTTTCTAATGTACCTAAAAATAATGTTTTTTAATGGAAAACAGTTTGTATAAAACAAAACAAAATATTTGGCGCAAAACAAAACCTGTTGCTCTGAATCTAACAGTATGCACCTCGTGTTTTTGTATCTCAGTAAAGTGCTTACTCAGCATTGGATTCGATTGAATTACATAATTGCTAAATAAAGATGATGATTTATTGTTATTGAATAATTGTACGGAAATATCAACACTGATGATTTCGCAAATACAAATAAGGCCGGTTAAGTGAAAACGGAAAACTTACGTGACCTCTTATGCTTTCGCCCTGAGTTGTCCATGGCTGGAGGTAGCGGGCTCACCCCTGAATAAACAAAATATACAAAAGAGTCTCTTTATAAAATGTTTCACATAGCCTTTCAGGAACGTAAAAGTGACGTTGATTTTTTAACCCCCGAACAACCGCCAAAACAGTTCAACTGTACAACTTTGATTGTTTATTTTTGTATGCGTAATTTGTTGGTTAAGATCAGCTGCGTTTCGGTAATATATACAATTACCAACATTAGGATAAACAATTTTATCTAAAATGTATATTAATTTAAATGTCGGTATAACCGAACTATTAAATTCAAATCGGTTATTTCTATATTTCATAAGAGATGCGTTCATCATGTTTCATCATCGTGTTTGTTTCTTTGTTACGTTTCAACTCGTTCTCGTTATGGAGAAATTTTATGCAACTTAAGTTGCTGATTAAAATTTCGTAGCGTTTCTCAAAGTACGGAATGGTTTGATACCATCTAGGTACTTATTAGAATAAAATAGTGACATGAAACCTAACAGGGGCTTTCAGAAAGAAACCAGTAAAATAACAATAGCTGCATCTGTCACCCTGCCACCCTACGATGAGAAAATGTGGTGAAGTTAGCAACAGGAATTGGTTACCGAAAATTCAATTATCGCTTGGTAAATCAATTCCACGACCGCGACAGGTGCCATTTTTTTAACACGGCTAATCGGGGCGCGTGTCCCAGTACGTGGGTCAAAGCCGACACGGCCGATTACCAAGGAAAGAGGCCATATTTCACGCTCCCCCGCGCACCGATCATCGACCTGTCACTTTTGACAAGTGAAACGTCAATAATTAAAAAGCGTGCACGGCCGTGTGATATGGTTTAGGAAGAGCCGCGTTGGATTTTCCCATCTTCTTCCCGCAATGTCCTCGCGCGTCCTGCGGAAACTGCAGGGTGACAAGGACCTGAACGAGGAGATTTCGGACAACGAGAGCGAGATCCTGACCAGCGGCAGCGGGGGCGCCAGAAGGAAACAGCTGAACATCAACAGATATGATCTGGTAAGGGTTCCGCTCGCGGGCGCCGCTCGATTTCGTTTGACCCTCTTTTACCGGCACGCAGCTGAACCAGCTGTCGCATTCCGAAAGCGAGGTGAAGGAGGACGACAACGAGACGGAGGCCAACAAGTCGGCAGAGGGTGGCGACGTCCACGAGGCTGCTGTCAAGCGGAAGAAGAAGAAGAAAAAGAAAAAGTCCGGTAAATCGGTCAATCCGGAGAGGAGCAGTGAGGATAACGCAGAGGTAAGATGGAAAATCACTTATGACATTAAACATAGAATTCATGCTTAACACTGCAGAACTCGTGTCATTCAGTAGAATGCGAGAACTTGCACGTGAGCATTTCCCTCACGCTTTATATTTTTCCGTATCAAAGCTCGGGACGTAAATCAAACCAGTATTTTTTTTATTAAATCCAATATATTTACTATTTTTCAGACAATTTAGTTGCTTATAGGAATTTAAAACATATAGTATTTGCTAATAATAAATTGTAGCATCTAGTACCCAATTAAAAATATATTGTAAAAAATCTTCCAAATTTTCTAGTTGATGGTCAAGGGTTGATTGAAGTGTCATTCATGTTGGTTGTTGGTTTAATCCAGTGTATTGTTGTCTGGCTAATTCGCCATTTTTTTGTGTTTTACTCATTGCCATTAGATTAAAAAAATTAAATATGTATTTTTTTCTGAATTGAAATATTCAGTATTCATGAAATCAAACATTTCCTCTGCAAATGCTTTCCTCTTTACATAGTCATCAGGCTTTAACTGCCGGACAATAGCCATGTTGTATGGGTGGAAATGCAGATCGAAACGCAATATTCGTCTTACCGAGCGGTCAGACATGTGAGAAGCAACAGCCTATTTACGGGCCGCCCGCCGAGGACTGGTTTCCACAGCTTCTCTTACTCAATCGTTATTGAGTGGCGTCAGCGCTGACCTTTTACTCCCTGTCGACTTCCGTTTTAAGGTAGCTCTGAAGTTGCTCACCCATAGCATAATTGTGTTACACAAAAAACATTAAAATACCTACGAAACTGCCGCTGAGTAGCAACGCTACTTTTAAAAAATGCCTCGGCAACAAATGCACGGTGCTTACCCGACCACAGCTCCATGGTTACGAAAATGTCCACCATCAGATTATTTTGCCGCACCCTGTACATTGTTTTTGATGCGATCCCATAAATAAAAGTCATTGGTGTACAATGTACATCATCAATTGTTTGTCTACCTCCATCTGCCAGAAGGAGAGTTGAGTGTTGTTTTTTAATTTGCAGATCGATGAAGTGGAGAGATCGGTCCGCGAGGTCAACAAGTTGCTGGGGGAGAGCTTGATAGCCCGCTCCAATTCCTCGCCCTCGAACAGCAATGTGATGAAATTGGATAAACATGTGGCGCACAATCGCCGCTCCATACTCAACGTTCAGCATAAACACCTGAACCCAAACAACGAGTTGAAGCGGATATTCGGCTCTAAGATCATTCAGAGCGAACAGTGAGTACCAATTTTTTTTTACGTTTCTCTCTCATATTAAATAAAAATATCGTTTGATTGAGAATTTAAGGAGATTTCAGCATCGGCTTGTTCCCTCGTTGTCCTGCCACTATAATTCAGACTTGTCTAACTATCTTTGTTACAGTAAAAAGAACATCTTTCATTTGATTGTATATTTTAACTAGATTTTAACAATTGGAATTCAGAGTCGCTAGCCCAATGATTAGTGCTTACACATCTGGCTGAACAAATTTGTTACTTCTATAATCTAGACATAACCAATAATACTGCTATGAACTGATAATTAAGATCCTTGGGACTACTGTAACCATTACCAACATGTTCCAAATTAGTAATTGGAAGTACCTCTCAAAATGTTAATTTTGTATAGCTGAATCTCTCTACATACATTAAGACCTTTAGTCAGACAATTTACATTATATTTTACTCAAATATGAAAAGAAGCTTAAGGGTGTCTTCTGTCTGGACTATCGACCATCGATCTTTTCCCTTGTCTTAAATCTCTATTGGCGGTGAAAATGCTAGGTTGCCGGACTGTCATTTAAATTTAAATAAATGAACAAATATTTGGGTTTCGCATTGACTTTATGAGTGCAAATTCTACTGGAAATAGGTAAAAAAAATATCTCTACCATATTTCCTACTAAAATAAACTGGCATAACTTACAAAAGGCCATAAGGTCTTATGGCATAATTCAATGTTTTTTTTTTAATAATTCAAACAGTAAACGAAAAAACCGTGGTCAGAGGGGTCACGTGAAGACGACGTGGCTGGTGTCGGGGAAGGAGAACTGGCCCCAGGTCAGCAAAACGGGACTCTCGATGAGCCTTCTGGAGACGAAGCACGGAAAGCAGTACTTCACCTACGAGCACAGCATTAATTACAGGCAGATCCAAAACAGGTTCCTCGAGGCGGTTGAAAGCCTAAATCCCGACAATATAGTCGCCATCGTAAATGACCACCCCTACCACATAGACGCCCTCATACAGGTCTCCGACTTGTGCAAGCTGAGCGAGGACCTGGCCATGGCCGCCGAGTTTATCGAGCGTGCTCTCTATTGCCTGGAGTGTGCCTTCCACCCCTCCTTCAACATTGCTCAAGGTAACTGCAGATTAGACTATCGAAGACAGGAAAACAGGTTTGTTTGTTTTTATTATGTACTAGCAGTTGTCCGCGACTTCGTTCGCGTGGTCTTCAATTTAGTGCGATAATATATTTAATACGAGTACCCAGCAAGCGTTGATAAGCCATTCAAATAAAGAAAGTGTTTGTGTTTTAATTTTGTTTATTGGCACATGAACTGCCGCTAAACTATATGAAATACACCCATTTGTTGAAATGACTTGCGCGCCACCTATTCTAAAATGGTTGTACCAATTCAGAAACCTCCACGGGCGTGCGCTAAAACAATTCACCAAATTTTCATTGCAATCAGATAAATGGTGTAGGAACGCATATTGGACAAACAAAGATACAATCATTTTTATCTATGTATAGATAGATTTAAGGTGTGAGCCACTGAATTTTGTTGCCGAGTTGCCTGAGAGAGAGAAACATAGCAGTCATATCTGAGGTTAATTCTAGTCTCTCATGACGTAATAATATTTATCTCACAGCCAACTCCGAATCAAAATTTTGTGGCTCACACGATATAAATGCATAGTCTCACAATCAGGTGTCAACAAGTTCTTTTTAGGCCTTGATGGCTTTGGACTGCAAAACACTTCTTTTAGTTTCAGGGCCACTTGAGCCTCCCCAGGGAGGCCAACGCTCTTAAAAGAAATGTGGAACTCAGCGCTATACTTTTAGTAGACTAAAAGTTTAGCACTCCTAAAACAATTCGTTACGTTAAGTTTAGCCCCCCAGACCATGGTAGCTTAAGGGATGTATAAGTAGTTTTGCTACCAGTTGCCAGTTATTAAAAACTTTACTTTGATTGCCACTGATCTTTCTCGACATTGTCGACGCTGCGCTCTGCAGTTTAAAAATTTCCCGTGTTCAAGTTTTACCGATAATAGTTATGGTATTGCAAATTAAATTTTCTTTTTTTATTAGCTACAATTTGTTAATTTCGTGTGTTTTATTAAGGGCGCTGTACATAACATTATTCAAGCATCTCTTGAACGTGGGCAGCCGCGCCTGCTACAGGACCGCCCTCGAGTTCTGCAAACTCCTGCTCTCTCTGGACCCCGAGGGTGATCCCTTGGCTGTGAAGCTGGCCGTGGATTTTTACGCGCTCCGCTCGAAGGAGTACAACTGGCTGATTGACGTTTACACCGAGTGGGAGGCGACCAAGAATCTGTCCCAGCTGCCGAATTTCGCATTTTCCGTGCCGATTGCGCACTTCTACGTTTCCAATGGGGACACGAGCACCGCCGATTCTCTCCTCCAGCAGGCCCTGCTCATGTTCCCCGGTGTCTTGCTGCCCCTGCTCGAGAAGTGCTCCGTGCAGATTGATAACCGCGTGGCGAAGCATCAGTTCTTCGCAGTACATAATCAAAACAAGTAAGTATAACGAGAATAAAAACACGTTTTATTAAACACTGAATATGTTTTAAAATCACAATTATTTATTGTAAAATATGTACAATTTTACATTGCTATAAATACAATGACACGTTTTATTCATTATCTGCATCAAGCACAGCTGATTAAAGCACTAAATTTTGGACGACGAGGCCGTCTGAGCACTATGGGCAAAAACAAATAGCTGGGTTCACAGTGATGCCAAAATTTATTTTTTATTGGGTTTTTCATCCAAACCTTGTATCTTCCGTTTGTCCCCACCTCAGAATTTTCGGACGTGGATTCACATCTCGTGTGTAAGTTTTGATGGGATTTAATGGCAAGTTGGAAAATTAATATTGTATAATTGTGGACCCAGTTAATAATTTGTATTTTTGATAAACAAATGAGTATTGTTGTGTTTGAAACAAATGAATATTGGGATATTCAAAGAAAAGCTCCGTTTTATCTATAAATGCTTTACCGATCCACAGGCGCGTAGATAAAAAATATTTTCGAGGAATTATGACTTTGTGTTTTCTTACCAGCTAAAAATTTAAAATAAAATAAATTTTTTGGAAACATTAAATATTATTCTTAAAAATTTCGGGGGGTTATAACCCCGTAACTCTCACTCTATATAAGCCAATGGTGATTCATGGCGTTTGAAGTGTTTAAAAGGAGTTAATTCTGCTCATCCTTTTTTTAGGTCAAAAATATTCGTTTTTTTTTTCTTATCAACAGGCAGTCGCCGGCGCTTGTGCAACTTATCAATCTATACGTAAGCAGGAGTTACCATGTGTGGAAGGAATGCGACTTGTTGCCGTGGCTCGAGAAGAACGTGCATGAGGTCCTGGACAGGGTGGACCGAAACGATCCTGTCGTCAAGGACTACGAGAGGAAGAGGAACTTGCGTTACCAGGGGCCGTTGCCCAGGAGCATATCCAGGCACATTATCTTATCGGATATTAAAGGAGTCACCATCTGCCCACAAACGGATGTAAGTAAAAATTACTAGCGCCGTGCCAACTGATACAGTGGTGTCTGTGGAAAACCGAGTAAAGTGGCTTCACTAACAACCCGGGAACGGAAACCAATAGTTAAATGATATGATTCATATGTTGACATGCATAACTAATAACTAATTTCCGGCAACGGGAACGAGAAGCTTGGTATATTTTCGTTTCTGTTCCTGGATTATTGTTAAGTGCTCCGAATAGAGCAATATATCCAATCAGGCTGTACCATCCGTCACACTACTAAACACGGCAAGGTTTTCACCTCGCCACATGGTAAAGTCGGCCTGTGTATCATTACTGTATGTTTAGGATTCAGCTGGAGGCATAGTTAGTTTCGACCCGTTGCCCCCCACAGACTCGATAAATATCTACACGGGAGCACGGAGGAACCGGCAGCTAACACAGTCAAACGTTTTGGGGATATTCTTCAGGTCTCTTCTTCCAAACTTCAACGCGAACGATCCGAATTTGCTCGAGTAAGTTTATCTTTTGCAATTCAATTACAAAAAAGACTGTTTTTGCAGATATGGTTATTATTTTTTATACATGCCACCTAAAACCAAACAATATTGAGCCCCGGAGGTGGAAGTTTTGCGTGTGACTTTTATAATTTAATTGAATTCATAGTTTTATTTATTTTTGGAAAGCAAGCCTTAAATAAGTTGCAACCAATTTGACAAAAATAATGTGTCTTTTTATAATTTATAATTAAGGGTGGCAGTAATCCTAGTTTTACTGTAAAATGTCAAATTATCAAAAAATGTTAACAAACCGAAATCTCATTTCGATCTATCGTATTTTAATGGAAGTAATTTTCAAATTGTTGAGCTACACTTGTGATCGTACTGGCTTATAAGAGTAACTTTGAACTAAGGTTCAGGGTTCTTAAAACAATCTACATAAGGTAAGATATAGTCTCCCTGAACGCCATGAAAGTAATTTTGCGTGCTCAACATGATCAATAGGGAAGCATAGTGAAGCCATCGGTCGTCATCAGTAACCAGTTATTAAAATCTATCGTTTGATTGCCACTGTTCTGTCAGCTCAAGTTTTACCGCTATTTATACATTACTTACATTAGGGAAGAAGACGGCGCTAGAGCACTCCCAGCGGCCGGAGGAGACGGTCAAGACGGCGGAGATTTCCGGATGAGCGTGGCGTCCCTGGTGGGTGCCATGCGCGACCTCCTCAGCAACATTCGCTTGCCCGATGTGCCGGTGGACGCCGACGTTGATGAGAACGATGAAAGCGATGACGATGACGAGCAAAACAACTATTTAACCTAAACGCACCCCCCCTTCCTCAGAACCGTATTCCAATTAGGTTTCAGTTATTCCAGGGCGTACATTGCCGCAATTGATTCCGGACACGGATGCCCGGGGCTGTACCCGCGTACTCCGAGAGATTAAAATTCTATTGTAATGTTATTATATGCATATAGGTATATATATTATGATTGCCAGCTGTCTCACCACGATTTAATCGCGTGTATATATAGTTCGTTTCGGTTCAGTTTTCGGCTGTCTGCAGGTCGATGATTAGGAATAATAAGCGATCGAGTGTGACGCGTTTATTGTTTCTAACACATTTTACATGTCTTAGATTAAAACCTTGGAATTGCGTACCTGCAAACAACGTAATTACACAATAAAACTTTATTATTGAAACATTTTTAATTCTTATTATCCTCTCTCCTCCAATTTTACAATTCCAGCACGTAGAAGTCAGTGACGACCTACACCTATATAGATAGGTAGGGTCGGTTGTGTGACCGCACCTATCTGTATTACCACCCCAGCCGTACCATGAATCACCCCTTGAGCCTTCACTGGTAGAAGTACAGCGTCAAGATGTGAAGGATGCATGGGTGTTGTAAAGTAATCCACCAATAAAACTATCGAGATGCCAATTATAAAAAGAGAACTCATTATCCTCTAAAAATGAATAAAAAGCATGGGTTATCAATTGTATACACCAATCGTTTGCAAAGTGTGCGCCAGGCTGCTGTGAAGAGTAAACAGGGGCGCCGCGAAGGGCTCCTGTTCCCGTAAGGCAGAGTTTGAGTTACGTTGTAAAGCACATACTTTATACAACAGAACTTTATACATTGTACATGTGAACTTACATCCTGGGCAGGTATCTGCGAATATAATTTACTACATAATAGAACATTTATTGTGAATTATTCCAAATTCAACCTTTTTCATTATGCGACTTGAAACATTTGCACGCAAAGCGAGTTCGTTTTTCATAGCGCGAACTATCGAAAATGTTTGTATTTTGAGGAAAGAAACTGCGAATTTAAAATAGATTGCCATGTAAAAATGTTGAAGCCGGCGCTGTGCAAAAATTTGTTCAGTCCCCAACCGTCAGACGGCACTAGTGTCCGGACCCATGTTACCCAACTACAGCATGAAAAAGTAAATAAACAAAAATTAATTACGTGTTAAAAATACAATTAAACAAATTTCCATAAAATGTAAGATTGCATTCTAACACGTTATTTAATTTCCCGAGTAAATTCTGAATCAAAGTGCATCCGCTTCTGAAGCTGCCAACTTCAAGCCGGTGCCGTGCAGGTGAAAAGTAAAACAAACAAGAAAAAAACACCGCTCGCTGTTTTAACAATGGGTTATTAAATAATCCAAAAGGGATGCGAAAATGTGTTGAAGGAGACGGTGTGCCCTCGCGTCTCCGCGCAATTTCAACCAAAAATCGTCTAGTTCTAGTTTTATTTAGTAAAGCAGGTTAGTTTGGATCCAGTGCAGTGGGTTTACAGTTGGGGCAAGATGGTTTTCAACAGGAAACGAAAGGACAATCGCTCCCCCAGCTTCATACTGGACGACAGCCCGAAAAGGTAATTCCACAGTAGTTTAGGTGATTATAATGTAAAATAGAAGAGTCGTGTCCAAATATACCGGCGTAGGTAAATCTATTTCACATTTAATCTCATGCAGCATAGCATGTAAGCCAATACATTTTACCATCCAAATAACTGTTGTTGACCTTGTTACTTGCCAAATCTATAACATGTTTACGTATACAAAGTCATACGCCTGTAGAGACAAATTCTTCCGATTATAATGTGTAATAGATAAGTCGTGTACATGTATAATTGTACCAACCACTTGAGACGTATTGCGGAGTGACTCTCTTAAATTCAATTGGCTTCAGAGATTTGTTGTTGTGCTTTCACCTCTCACTCTGTGCTCTGTGCTGTCTCGAGTGCTCAGTAGAATTATATGTAGATGTAAGTAAATTATACCAAATCTATATCACGTTTAACCTGAAGATATAGATTTAGTTTATTGGTGTATAGAATCAGTTTTACCATTAAAAAATGTTACACACTGGAAGGACTGTATTACGTTAGGAATCGATAACATATTTACACATTCAATATCACAATAAGATATAAATAATTTGCCATTGATACCTTGCCACGTTTATTGTTTTATATACCAAATCCGTATTAAAGAATATTGCAGCAATGGAAGGTATAAATTCAGGTATGTTTACTGGTAAAAGTAAATCATATAAGATTATTGTTTTACCATTCAAATGCCACTCAGTTGTACGATTGCTTTATACAGTTTATAATATGATGTTGCATTTGTACATGCAGAATTAAATGTGTTTGTTAGTATGAAGAAAGGAGATCCAGAGTTATGGCAGTTAATCTACAAAAGAGTATGGGTTATGGTACATGGTGAGCAGGTGGTTTTAGGGTGGACAAATATTGATACTCGATGTATAGAAAAACTTTTGATGGTACACACCAGCACTATCTAAATGGCACACACTGGGTATTTCACTTTTTTAATAATGTACGTTTTTATATTTTTAAAATATCGTTGAAACAATTTTTCGTGGCCCATTCGGAATTCTCCCCTCCAATATTATATTTTCTTCAAGGCCCCCTAAGAAATACCCCCAGGGCCCACGTTGAGAACTGTTGCTTTGGGGGATAAAATCCATTGTTAATACAATACATCTTGTACTGTTTGGTTTCAGAACAAAGGTCCAAGCCCAACGGAAGTTTGCCCAAGGCTCGAACGTAAACAGTCCCGTCTTGACACCAGTCAAAGAAATAGAATGCCAAGAAAAAATCATACCGGAGCCAATCGAGCTCATCCCGATGAAACGACCCAACACCGAAGATTTCCTAACGTTTTTGTGCTTCCGCGGAACGCCCGTTCTGCCTCCCAGCCTAAATTTCTTCAACAACGCCTCGATGGTCGACACAAGGCCGCAGTCCAGCGAATCCCCCTCGACTTCCCCAAAAAACGGCATCATATTCCCGACAACCATCTCGAAAAGCCAGGGAGAGCGTCCCTTCATAGCTTTCGGCGTGAGGAAGCGCGCCGATCCGATAGTGGTGAGCCGGCACATGGACAAAAAGAGGCGGCACGCCCTGGCCCTCCAGGCACTGCGCAGAAAGTACCAGGAACAAAAAATGGCCAAAATCCGGGCAATCACCATAAGCAAGTTGTCGGAAAAGGTGCAGACGAATAAAACAGTAGTGCGGACGACCCGCTCCGTGACGAAATCCGATCACACCATCACCAAGAAGAACATGGGTCAGAAAACTAAAATCACTGTGGTTTCGACGAAGCGCGTCAAGGTCACCACTAGAAGGACGAGTACCCTGAAGCCGGCTGTTCGTTCAAAGGTTAACAAGAAGCAGAAGATGTGTTTGAGGAGCTACAGGGGGAGGTTCGTGCAACGTGAGCTACTCAATAAACCTGCAAAGAAACGGTCTGCTAACAAGTCAGCGAAGAGTGGGGAAGATGATGATGATGGGTCTTCGGAGGAAGAGTTTTCCTCGGACGATGATGAGCCTTTGTTGAAGAGAGTTGAGAAGAAGGCGGCCAAAAAGGTCATCAAGAAAACATCAGCGGGCGTGAAGAAACCATCAGAGATCACGTAAGTAATTTTCCAAAATTTCATCTGACAAAAATATCAAATATCTAAAAGTTTTTTGACCCACAATACTTAACATGCAAATTTTGCATGGTTGCAAATTTTACTACATGGTAATCTGTAATTCACCACTCAGGTGTGATTCTCGCAATTCCAGCAGCAATCAACCAGTTTAATTTTACCCGCACACAGGATTTTGACGATTGGTTTTATGCTTAGGTTAGGGCGAGGTTAAGGTTCCCCCCTTTGGATCGACCCTTTTGGGTCAACTAGTAGTTTCAGCCCGCACGTTTATGTGTGTATTCGTGGGTGGATAAAACGGAACTGGTTCGTGCCACTGGAATCGCAAATTTCGAGAATGCGAGTTTTTGAGTGGTACAATATCTGTTATTTCACCAAAGTTTTATATATTCATGATGTTACATTTGGCTAAAAATACTAATTACGAAAAATTGAATTGTTTCAGATATCGTTTGACACGGTCGAACCAAATCCTCCCCAGACGCCACCCGACGCAATCGAGGATAATCGTGCGCACACAGAGCACCGTCAAAACGCCGCCGAATTCGCCGCGACTGCGCCCGCAGCTCACGAGAAAACTCAAGGTCGTCAAGCAGGAGGTCAAATCCATGCCGATGAAGAAACACCTCATCACCAAAACAGTCGACATGAAGAGAAAAGTCCTGAGAGGCGGCCGAATCAGGGAAATCGAGAAACCCACCAGCGCCAAATCCAACGAAACCACGAAACTAGTCCCGACGACAAACAAAAAGAACGACAACCAAGAGGGTAAAAAGGAACCGGACGAAAAACGGATTACGAGAGACGCGCAGAAGAAGAAATCAGAGGAAGGTAAGGTGGTTAAGGATAAGTCAAAGAAAGAGGAGGAGAAGCCAAAAGTTGAGGAGAAGAAACCAGCGAAATTTGAGGAAAAGAAATTACCAAAAGTTGAGGAGAAGAAACCAGCGAAAGTTGAGGAAAAGAAACTACCGAAAGTTGAGGTGAAAGTCACAAAGACCATTAAAAATGTAGAAATCGACGAATCCGAAAATACGAAACAACAAAAAGCAATTTTATCCAAAAAATTAGTAAAGAAAACAACTAACGCAAAGAAACCTGATTGTATCGAAGATCAGGACACCAGCAATAAATCGCTAAAGAAAAAGACTAAACCCGATGAAGCATTGAAGAAAAACGCAACTGGCAAAAGTAAGCTTGTGAAGATCATTGAAGAAAAGATTAATGTTAAAAAAGTCAACATCAACAAAACACCGAAAGAAGAAAAGAAGAAAGACGTTGAGGAATCCGAAGAAGAAAACAGCCTTCCAAGACCTAGATTTCCAAGGAAATCCAAAGAAGAAACGAAAAACAAAACCGAACCAAGCACAGCATCATCCAAAAACAACGATGTCAGTGCAGACCGAGAACTCGAGAAGAAACCTACAAAATCCATCGAAGATATTAAGACAAATAAGAAGATTGGTAAGAAGAACACTGATGAAGCCGCGAAGATAAGTAAGAAAAAAATTGAAGACATGCCGATAAGTAAGAAAAAAATTGAAGACATGCCAATAACTAAGAAAAAAATTGAGGAAAATGCGAAGATAAATAAGAAAAACACAGAAGACGAGAAAATTAAGACAAATAAGAAAGAAGATTCCAAAGTCATCAAAAGCCAGAAAGTTGAGAAATGTTTGAATAAAAAGAGGTTGAAAGAAGAATCGAAGATCTTAAAAGAAAATCGCGATGCCACGAAGATGACCCAAGAATCAAAGACTTCTACAAGGCTTGAAGAGAAATTGAAGATTTCTGGAAAAATATCTCCTGGTTTCAGTGATGATGATGATGATGAGATGGCAAAAGAAAAACAGAAGATTTCAAAAATAAATGACGAAGAATTAAAGATTGCAGAAGTAAATTGTGAAGAATTGAAGATTCCTGAAAGAAGTGACGTCAAAAAGATTTCAGGAAGAAATAATAAACTAAATCCAGAAAGAAATATTGAATTATATATTGACAACACAGATAGAAATAATGAACAGATAAAGATTACAGAAAGAAATGATGAAAAAACAACTAAAAATTTGACTGAAGGATTGAAGATTCGTCGTAGAAGTAATCGGGAGTGTAAAACTCGAAAAGAATTGTTGAAGACCGGCGCGAACGTGAATGATAGTTCTGATGAAGAAATTGACATTTCTAGCAAAATATGCGAAGAAAGCAAAATTGAAAAACTTAAGAAAATTGGTGGGCTTACTGGAGAAATGAAGAAATCTGTTGGACCAGTTCCACAAAAAGTGAAGGTACCCGTTACAACAAGTGGAGATATGAAGATATCTGATAAAACAAATGAAGAAATAAAGAAATTTAGTGGGGTATATGAAGATATAAAAACATCTGACAGAACGAGTGAAGGAATGAGGAAATCTGCTCGAGTAGTTAGTGCAGAATTGGAGAAATCTGCTAAAGTAACTGAAGAAATTAAGATTTCTGGTGAAACAAATGAGAAATTAAAAAAATCGGGTAAAACAAACGAAAAAAATAAGAAATCAACTGAGGAAGATCGAGAACAAATAAAGCCTTCCGATGGAACAAGTGAAGAAACAAGGATATGCAGTAGAACAAGTGAAGAAATTAAGGTTTCCGGTAGAACTCGTGAAAGAATAAAGAAATCTGTCAAATTAGATCAAGAAGTGAAAAGAACTGATAAAACAATTAACAATATGAAGGTATTTGATGAAGCCAGTGACGAAATAAAACGCTCTCCCAGAACAGATTGTGAAAAAATTAAGGCCTCTGACAAAACCAAGATATCCGATGAACCAATTGAAGAAAGGAATGAAATATGTAAAGAAAAAACAAGTGACGATGTAAAGAAATCCACCAGAGTGGATCGTGAACAAATTAAGACATACAGTGTAACAACTGAAGTAATGAAGATATCTGGTAGATCAAGTGAAGGAATGAAGAAATCTGTTGGAGTAATTGGTGAAGAAAATACATTAAATACGGAGACGCAAATTCCTTTTAAAGAAAATAATATTTACAGCAAATTTAATGAAGAAATACCTAGCAAAATAATTAGCGAAGAAATGAAGAAATTGGACACTACAAGTGAAGAAATACAATCCCATGCGATAACTAGCGAAAATATCAAGATATCCGACAGAATTGCTAAATTTGGAAAAATTACAAAAAGACCTCAACAGCAATCACGTGAAAAAGTGAAGAGTTCAATCGAGGAATATGAAGAAGAATCGTCCGATAGCAGTGACATTGAAGAACTTAATGACGGAGTAAGTGAAGTTACAATTCACAAAACAACAGAAATTCTTGAAGATAGTGTAAAGATGAGCAATGAAGTGAACATACTTAATACCATTGAGAAGAAATCCTCAAAAGAAATTCTAGATTTGATGAAGATCAGCGAAGAATTAAAGAAAATCGGAGCCGTTGAAGAGGAAATATCGAAAGAAAACCTTGAAGGGAAGGAGAAGATCAGTTTAGAGTTGAAGAGAACTGCTCAAGAAACTGAAGATAAGTGGAAGGAAGAAACAAAAATTCATGAAGATAATGACACGACATTAGACTGCAAACAAAGAAGAGGTGAACAAATCAAGTTCTGTAAACAATTGATCGTAGATTTGAAAATTGGTGGAAATTTGCATGATTATTCGAATATGACCAACGAAACAAAATACGATTTCCAGAACACCCGGGAAGCAGATAACATTAAAATCGCCGAAGAAATAGTAACCAAGAGATCTGAAGAGTATTTAAAGACCACAACCGAATCTAATGATGATTTGAAGATGACTTTTGGAGGATTTGAAGAATATTTGAAAATCACAACTGAATCTAACGATGGTTTGAAGTCGACGTTAGAATCTACTGATATAAATCTTATAACAGATTTTGGCACTGATGTTTTCAAGACAGGAAGTAACGACTTGAAGATTAACAAGAAAGACGATATACTGCAAGTAATCGAAGACACAACTTACTTCAATAAATTCCTCTTCAAAGATTTGTCGCTGGATAAAGTTGATAATGGGACAAAAACAGTCGTAGATGAAGGTAACAGCAATGACGAAACAAAGAATAACACTCAAATAGAAGGAAGAAAAGTTGAGCCAAAAAAGAAAAGTTACAGTAATACAAGATTGAGGAAGATGGTGGATGTTGACTTGAAGGAAGGGGATCTTATACACGTGAAGGATTGTAATAATGATGGTTTAAATATCTTGAAAGGTTTGAACAAAGATATTACACACTGGAACGATTGTAATATGCATATGAAGAAACTTGATTCTACAAGTTTGAATGAAAGTGATGTTAGAAACATGAAGAGAGGTGAAGTTGCAGATGAACTTACATGCTTGAAAGAATGTGATGTTGCACATAAGAAAATAGGTGTTTCCCATTTTTATGAGGATGTGATTAAATATGATGTTTTACATGTAAAAAATGTTAATATTACAACTTCAAATGAAGATGACGCTGTAAACAAGAAGAAATTTGATATAAATGCAAAGAAAGGTAATGTAAAGAAATGTGATATTAGAACCTTGCAAAAAGGTGATGTCACCGATATGAAAACTTTGAATGCAGGTGAAGTTATAAATCCGAAGAAGCATTATGATACGAATACGAAGAAAGGTGAAGTTATTAATATTACAAGTTCAAAGTCATGTGATGATATAAATCTGAACATATGTGATGTAGAAAACGTAAAGAAAAGTGATGTTTCAGGTTTATATCTAGTTGACGTTGATAAGGTTGATGTTACTGGTGACTTTGCACACCTGACAAATTTGAAGACTAGTTATGAACACTTGATGACCAATAGAAAGGATCTTCAATTGAAGAAGCTCAATCTAAGCCAAGAAGATATTTTGAAGAGAGTCCACGATGTTAATTTCCTAACTGATACCAAGAAATATTATGACAATAATCAACAAACGATTGGGGAAGGTAATGATTCTGAAGATGGCGGGAATGATTCGGATGAAGACACGGCCTTGAAGATATGCGAAAATGCCAGCGATTCTGATGAAGATGTACCGCTGAGAAATTATGAAGCTTTCTACTCACAGTCGAAGAAAGCTGCGAGCATTGAAGAAATTGTCAACAATGAAAAATTGCACTTACAGTCGAAGAAGAAAGCTACGATTGTGATGGGAAAAATTGAGAACTCTCCTGATGCCTATTTAGGTTTCAACAGTGAAGATTTTGGCTTCGAGTTGAAGAAAAATATGACAAGTAAATATATTGTGGAGAATTCTCCAGATGCCAATTTAAGCTTCAATAATGAAAATTTAGACACGCGGTTGAAGAGAAATATAACTGAGAAAAACGATAATTTAATTTACAATAATGAAGACTTTGACATGATGTTAAAGAAGAACTTAATAGACATGGCAGTGGCGGCAAAGAAAACTGAAGACTGCACGGAGAAGAACAATCGCAACACTAATTCAAATTTCAACAATAAAGCATTTGACATTCGGTGGAACAATTACAAGAAAGATGCTGAAATGGTGGCAAACAAACATGAAGAAAGCGCGGAAAAGTATGAAGTTGATTTTGTAAAGCGTTTGCAGAACACGAGTGGCAAGAAAAATGCTGAAACGCTAAAGAAAATTGAAGAAAAAACAGAAACATATTGCCGGGATACAGATTTAAACTTCTGGCATAAAGATTTCGACTTGCGTTTAAAGAAGAACCCCGCAAGGAAAATTGAAGAACTTACGGAGCACAATGATCCTACTGCTAATTTAAGCTTCAACAATGAATATATTGACATGCAATCGAAAGTGATTAAAGAAAATATGCTGAAGAACTCTCCTAATACCTATTTAAGCTCTAACAATGAAGAATGGGGTATGTACTTTAAGAACAACATCACAGTAAACAAAGATGTTGGTGTAGTGATGAAGAAAATTGGTAAATGCAAAGAGAACTTCCCTGAGACCAGCTTTAACAATGAAGATTTTAATATGCGGATGAAGATGAACGCTACAATGATGGCGGAGAAAAATTATAACGAATCAATTAACATTGAAGATCTTCAGTCAAAGACTGTTGAAGGGCCAACCATTTTCTATGAGGATGATACATTAAAGAAGGATGCCGTGTTTGTGATGAAAACAGAAGAATGGAGAACAGTAAATGAGGAAGCAATACTTAAACAGGGTCTTGCAATGTCGACGACAAAAACCGAAGAACACTCGATTATAAATGAGATTGAAGCGGTGAGGAAAGTTGATGTTGTCATGAGAAAAAGTGCTGGCGATTATTTGGAGAAAATTGACATTGCAACTAATGTACAAACAAAGAAATCGTATATAGTTGATGATGTTAAAGAGTGGAAGAAGGCTGATGCTTTAAGAAAGAATATAGCTGATGAAGTAAAGCCTAAATCCAATGACGATGTGATAAATTATGACGATTTCAGGGTTATGAAATACGACGATGATGTTCAGCTAAAGAAAATTGTTAAAAGTGGTTATGACGTTGCAATGAAGAAGATAGCTGATTTGCCAAAGGTGAAGGGCGATGTTGCACTTTCGAAATATCCTGAAGATGATGATGATGTTGCACTAATGGAGAAAATGGGTGTGGATGCGGTTAAGAAGAAATGTGATGTTATTGTTAATACCACCGGTGATGACTTATTGACGAAGAAAAATGAACCTCCTATAAATTACAAATCAGCGTTTGCAGTCATTAACAGTAGTTTTGATGATGTTGCTCTCAAGAAGAAATCTGCTGTTGCTATTATTAACAATAGTTACAAGGAGGTATCAAATGATGTTGCGCTGCGGCATAAATCTTCCATTGGTATCACAAACAATAGTTACGAAGACGGATCTGGTGATGAAGTTGTGCTAAAGAAAAATATTGATAACGTTAGTTCTGAAGATATGTTAAAGAATAAAATTGATGGTGAAGTTGCGAAGAAACCTGAAGATTGCGTTGAAGCAAAGAGACCCAAATTCGACGAAAAAACAGCAACTAAGCAAACGTCTAAGGACATGGCGAAACCCGCAGAGAAGAAGAAAACGGAATCTCCTGAAAGGAATAAAGTGATAACGATAAATGAAATCGAAGCCAGCAAACAATTACAAGACATCATCACAGAGATGGCGAAGGAATTGGCAGCACAGGACGCGCGGTTCATGTCATCTCCAAAGCAACTCGAAGCGAAGAAGAAGAAACCCACCGTTGTGAAAAAAGGAACAAAATTGGGGGAAACAAAAGATCGCCCTAAGCTTCCGCAAAGACCCAGCAGGAAAACCAAAGAAGCGGCTGCTATTTACATGGAGATTTTAGGCCACAAGCTAGGAAACGATGAAGGAGATGATGACATATCGATAGATAGCTTCCCTGAGCTGCCGAACGTCCGGAAAATGGAGCAACGGGAAAACGAGCTAAAAGCGAAGGCGCAAAAGGAGAACCCCCCAGAGGAAATCAAAACCAAACCGGTGAAGAAGCGCGAGCGTAAAGTCCCAAAGGCGGGGGGATCGAAGTCAATGCGAAACTGCACTTCGGACTCTGACGAGTCGTACACGGCGGAAATCAAGACGCCGCCGGAGAAGCGCCTGCGGCAGACCAGAAACACCTCGCCGAAACTCTATAAGAGCTTCAGCGACACCGACTCCGAATGCGATCTGATACCAATCAAGCAGGTCGTGGTCAAACGCAAGTCCGACACGTTGAGCGGGGACGATAAGGGGACGAAGAAGAAGGCCAAATTGGAGGAAGAGGAGGAGAGTTTCGACGAGTCGGACGAGGAGCCTCTGGTGAAGTTGAAGCTGAAGAAGAAGCCGGAGGAGGGGAAGCAGAAGCGGGAGTGCACGAAGAAACCTCAGAATTATTTGCCGCTGTTTTCCTCGTCGGACGATGACGAGAAGTACTTCCACGGTTTCGTCAAGTGCGAGTCGCCGCCGAAGCCGCAGGTCGTCTTGAAAATTGAACCTCCTATCGATTTGTTGTCTACTAAAGATGTCGGACGAAGGTATGTCAAATTTAGTTTTCTTTATTATCTCCTTGGGAGAACCTAGATCTTAAATCCAAGATCTAGGTTCTCCCAAGGAGATCACTTACTGTAGTGATACTCTATACCCTGTGCGAGATATAGGAAGAGCTATGGAATGCGCGTGGAATGTGCCGATGGTCGTTACCAGTGGCGCAGCATAAATTCAGTAATATTATCGTTTTAATTATTAATAAAATCTCTTTAAGTATTTTTTTGAATATCACAATATATAATTAAACTTAAAACATATTTAAATATGTTTATGGTTTAAATTATTTGTAAATAATGGGCATAAACGACAAACTTTATAATTCCCGTTTCGAAAGACGTCTACGTTCATGGAAAAGCGGAGCGATAACTTTTGGTTGAGTGGTACAGCGGTCGGACCATGTGTTCAGCGAGATATGAACGAACTAGCACAAAAAATATATTGGTCCACAGCTTATACCCTCGAACACACGGTAAACAGAGCGGCCCATTGAAAATAACATGCCCAAAAAAAAATTATTTTCTATTTCATCGCTGCGCTCACCATTTTAAACTCGCATACTATTTACATTCTTTAAATTCCATAGCTCTCTGTATATAACCAACAGACTTTAGTCTAAAATTTAATCATTTAATCATAATAGTAGATTATATATCAGAAAGAAATGCGTGATTTTTCCTGAGGTGCAAACTTGTATCTCGAGGGCGAAAGCCCCAGGGATACATCACACCGAGGGAAAAATAACATTCTCTCCTGGGGAATATATTCTATTTTTTCTATTGCCTTGAAACAAATAAAAAAAAAAAAATAAAAAAAAAAGAACCTTTATTGGCATAACCATATATACAAATTAAATATAACAAATTAACTCTTTACATCCCTCACCCCCCCCTTCCAACCCCTCCCCTCCCTCCCTCTCCCCTCTTTCTCCCATCCCACCTTCTCCAGCGTCTTCACTCCTGCCCCATCCTCTCTCATCCATTCCGTCACCCTTCTATTCCCTCTCACTCCTACCCATTCTTCTTTCACCCCCTCACATTCTTCCGCCAAGTGCTTCCATGTATCCTTCCCCCACTCGCACAGCCCACATCTCATATAATCCTCCCCCATCCACCTCTTCCTCCCTTTCTCTCCTGACCCACATCTCGCCCTCGCCAACCTCACCCTCTCCTCCCTACTCCATCCTTCTTCCCCCCAATACTCTGGTATTCTCCCGTACACCTGCCACCTCCCATACATATCATTATATTCACTCCTTTCTATCCGCCCCTGTCTCTCCTGCATATCCACCTCTCTCATTTTTTCCTTCACCCACCCCGCCAAACAAATAATGTCTTCCATTACTTTTTGATAACAAATTGGCACAAAAAATCAAAAGGATTGTCTGACACAATACACTGTCGTTGTAGCTTGAGCAAAGAAAAGTTTACTAGGACATTTCAGGCAATCTTGCAATGCACGAATGGGACAAAAGTAAAGAGCTTTTATTTGAATTAATTCAAGGTACGGCAAGGAGAAAGTAAACATGTCGAACGAGCAAATAGAAAAGTGGCTCAACGACAGCGCACTGGCCGGCATGAGCGTGATCAAGAAGGAAAACGACGAGATGCTGAAGTTCGGCGAGAAAATTCCCACGGAAACGTCGCTGGAAAATCTGGCGGACATCAATACAGACGGACTGAAGACCTCCTTGTTGAAGCCGGTTTTGAAAGAGAAAACCATCTGCTCGACGATCACGACGCCTGAAAAGTACGTATCGGCGGCCATGCGCCCTTTTTCCAACGAGCGGAAGACCATCTTCAGAAAGGAGAAATGCGAACCGTCGCGCAACGTGAACGCCTTTTCCGTGTGCAACGAGAGCAGCGTTTACGCCTTCGAGGCCGACAACGAGGACTCGATCAGTACACCTTTTCGGCGGCCGAACAGGAGACCGTCGAGTACTGCTACCAGTCGATCGGAGGATGATTTAGGAAGGCTAGATGCAGAACAGAAAATTCCAGGTATGGTTTCAATACATACTAAAAACAAGAAATTATTATGTTTTGTTAATATCAGGTAAATTTCGACATCCCAATGTGATACGAACTGACTGTAGCAAACTGGGCTTCAAAGATGCATCGTTGAATATTTCAACGGATGAATCCAACAATAGCGGATCCATCACGGCACAGGTAATTTTGCAGTTGTAAATCTTCTGTTTAACATCCTCTTCTTTATTAATATAATTTGTGTAGTTAATAGTGACACTATTAACTTCAGCTCCTCTGCAGTTTCGTGTTTCCCTTCATCCATCTGTACTGTACTGCTAAAGAACTGATAGTTTTTTTAATGTATCTACATCAAAGGCAATAATTATAATTTCAGAAAACTCTCTTAATTCCCGCATCAAAACTACCACCAGAAAAACCTGTCAAACCACTAGCAGCTTCCAGCCCAATGTGCCCGCCCACGCAAACAACCACCCTGCAGAAAAGCAAACTTGAAAACCGCGCTGCGCGAAGCTGCAGCAAGAGCATAGACCGAATCTCCGACGCCTCCGAGGAGTTCAAGTACAAAATCCCCAGCTCCCCCAGCGCGAGTTCGTCGTCAAGCGCGAAACTGTACAAGCGCAACGCGAAATCCCGACCGCCCAAGGGTCCCGAAAATTACACCCCGGTGAACGTCACCGAGTTTCCCACCCTGTCGCAAAACGCCAGGATCGTGGAAGCGCCCGTCTTCCACCCGAACGAGAAGGAATTCGTCGATCCGATCGAGTACATCGAGAAAATCCGCGAGAAGGCGCAAAAGTTCGGCATTTGTAGGATAGTGCCACCGCCGAATTTCAAGCCGGAGTGCAAGGTGCTGGACGAGATGCGCTTCACCGCATATAATCAGTACGTTCACAAGATGATGCACAGGTGGGGCCCGAATTTCAGGGAATTGGTGGCCATCAGGAAGTACCTCGCGACACAAAGTATCAGCCTGAAACATCCGCCATGGGTAAGAATATGTTTTCCTCGGTTTTTTTGGTTGCAGGTACTGAAAAACATGGAATTCAATATGCGGCCTAGCTCCAATGTGGCTCAGACACCGGACCCCCAACAAATAATCAATCAATCTTATCTAATTAAAATGCCACCTGTTTTTAAATACCGCTTGTTTATACATTGTTGTCTTCATTAGATTGGGGGTATGGAAATTGATTTACCCAGGCTATATCAAACCGTGCAAATATTGGGAGGCTTGAAGGAGGTCATCGAGAAGAAAAAGTGGCCCAAGGTGTCCGAGCTGATGAAAATACCGAAATCCGCACAAGATAGGGTCACCAAACTCGACGACATCTACTGCAAGTATCTCTTGCCTTACGACACATTATCACCAGGTAATACTGTAATCAAATTCGAACATCTGATATCTTTATGAGTGATTTCAACCGTCAGATGAAAGAGACAAACTATTCGATTCTGTGGAAACCGAATGGGCGAAACGGGAGTCTAAAAACCTGATGAAGGCGCAGCAGAACACCGATGACGAAGAGAGGAAGTCGGAAGATGAGGAGATGGAATCGGAGGATGAAGAGGATATCGAGTGCATAGTCAAAGGCAGAAGCATGGCCCTAAACACATTCTTTAGGATAGCCAGGAACTCGATGGCGACGTGGTTTAAAAATCCCGAGCCAGATGCGCAAGAGGTAATTTTTTTTTTATTATCCATGAAAATAGTTTACAATCAGTTTCACAATAAGTAAGTGTTTTGACAATGAGTTATAAACATGCGGTAAGATGACGCCAGCCTTTTTGTTTTACTTTTTATGTTGTGTCTGCATGGTTATATTGATAGTTTATAAGCTAGAATTTTATCGGGTGGTTCAGGGGACGAACCTTCTATGTGTTGTTTTGTTGTAACCTTGTATTGTTGTTTTTATAAGCATCCGTGGTATACAACTTGGACTGCCCTCATTTGCGTGTTGGGCGGGTGCTTTATGTGCCTTGAATGTCTGAGGTGTCTTCTTTATGAGAATATTGGGTTGCATGCATATTTATTTCTATTTATAAATAGAAGCTGGTAGTGCCAGTAAAGTGTAAACATCTGTGAGTATAAAGTAACAATATATCCAATCACTTCTGATGAGGGCGGCCCTTCCTACCCTTCCTAAGTCATCTCTAATGCCATCGTAGAGATAGAAGATATCTGACTCAAAATTATTCTCACCATAACATGACATTTGTCAAACTCATGGCAAGGTTTTTTATTAAATAGTACATTGTTCAACTTATTTTTATTATTTCTGAGGTGTATTCTGGTACAAACATAAATTAAATGGATGATTACAATTTTTAATTTTCCAAAAAAATATTCCTTTACGGTTTTTCTCTAAAATGAATAGGGGAGCTAATAATTACACATATTTAATTTTACATGTTCATTTCATATGTTCGCCCCTTATCTCAGACACTCGGTATAATATTATTGTAAATGAGAAATTTATTCATTAATTGCCTGCTTAAGTTGGTTTCATTTTAATCTCTAGGTGGAAGAAGAGTTTTGGAAGCATGTCACCACGAAAAAGTATCACATATGCGTCCATTCCGGCTCCATAGATTCGGGAAATTGGGGATATGGCTTCGCCGTTTCCAAAAACAGCCCCTTTGCCCGGCACGCATGGAACCTAAAAGTCCTTACCAACAACAGCGGATCCGTGCTTCGGTCGATGGGACCAGTAATGGGTAAGTTGAATTATTATTATTTATTTTTCGAGCAGTACTAAAATGGATTCTTCGCCTGCTTTAAAAATGATTCTCACGTCGATTTCACATGTGTGGGAATCTAATGGTGGAGTATTCAATTTTATTTGGCAGATCAGGATTGCAGCACATATGGGGACACTTTATCAATAAGTAGACCTTTGGAGCCGCGAGCACGTGCTTTCTTCTAAATGTAATAAAGACGTCTTTATTACATTTATTGAATGCATCTCAACAAGTGAGGTTTTCACAAGTTTAATTACACTCTTCTTCTGCTGGGCTGGAGAAGTTGCTGTTAGTTGACCTTTTCGCACAATGAATATTCGCAACTGCTGTTTTTCGTGGACAATACTAAACAGATTTGATACACATGGTGATAAAAATATTTCGGAAAAAATTTGTTTTTATTATTTGTAATTTAGCTGTGGCTCGTGAGCACAGGAGGCTATGGAAGAAAGCAGTGGTCCTTCTTGGAGATGCATCAATGTAGAAATTTGCATGTTATTATTTCTTTTGTATCATTTAATATCTGGCCCGGCACTAGCCAGGGAAGTAGTTGTTTCAATAAGTTATTTGTTTGTAGTCTTAGTGAGACTTTCATAAAAATTTATATTACGTAATGGGCTGTTAAAATATAACTATCGTCAAATATAAAATCGTATACATAAATATAACAGGAGATAATTAATTTGTAACATGAGATGTAGGGAATATCATTAAAATTTTCTGGTGATTAACAAACATCAGGTGACATTTTCTCAGTAATCGCTAGTGATATTGGAGCAAAATAAACGTACCAAACGAAAGAATTTCACGGAAAGAGAAATGGGTCTACTATTAGACACAGTAGAAAGCTATTTAACAATATTGGAAAACAAAAAAACTGATGCCGTCAGTAGTAGGGAGAAGCGTAAAATCTTAAAGCAATTAATACTTGATAGTTGACTGTAACCGCTTTATTTCTTCTGGTAGGTTTATCCATTTGCCGACCAATCATCTCTATTATTTCTTGTACTATCGCCTTATTAAAACGATATCGGATTTTAAAATCATCTAAAAATTCAAATGGATTTTGTGAATTTCTTATATGCCTTGGCCTCGGCATATCCTCCACAAACTCTATATCCTTTTCACTGGATGACATGTCACTATAATATCAAATATGCACATTGCACACCAGCTAAATAATTAGGGAATAGGGAAACACTATTAAATGGTTATTAATATCAGGCAGTTTCTTATCTGCTTGCTTTACCCCAAAACATAACCTTTAGAAATGTCTATTTGATTACTCGTTAAATTCTAATCACTCGAAAATGGGCTGTTAAATTTACAGACGATTTAACAATCATTTGTGAATACCAAATTGATACTTTTAACGGGGAGGGGGGTGAAGGTGGCGGGGTGGGTGAAGGAAAAAATGAGAGAGGTGGATATGCAGGAGAGACAGGGGCGGATAGAAAGGAGTGAATATAATGATATGTATGGGAGGTGGCAGGTGTACGGGAGAATACCAGAGTATTGGGGGGAAGAAGGATGGAGTAGGGAGGAGAGGGTGAGGTTGGCGAGGGCGAGATGTGGGTCAGGAGAGAAAGGGAGGAAGAGGTGGATGGGGGAGGATTATATGAGATGTGGGCTGTGCGAGTGGGGGAAGGATACATGGAAGCACTTGGCGGAAGAATGTGAGGGGGTGAAAGAAGAATGGGTAGGAGTGAGAGGGAATAGAAGGGTGACGGAATGGATGAGAGAGGATGGGGCAGGAGTGAAGACGCTGGAGAAGGTGGGATGGGAGAAAGAGGGGTGAGGGAGGGAGGGGAGGGGTGGAAGGGGGGGTGAGGGATGTAAAGAGTTAATTTGTTTTGTATATATGATTATGGCAATAAAGGTTCTTTTTTTTTTTTTTTTTTTTTTTTTTTTTTACTCTTAACGGTCCGTTACATGTAATCAATTGTTATATAGTTTGACGGATGTTTATGAATACGGGCCTTAATGTTGCAGAGTCACGAACAGGCTGAATATTAATATATTCAAGCTATTTTTCTTCTTTATTACTTTTATTCAATAAATCTGCAATAAGTGAGGTTGTCTCTCTCTTAGTCTCCTCTACGATAATTCATGAACCACCACTGTTTTATCTTTTAGTCGACATCTGTATCAATTGTAATTTAACAGGACTCACGGTTCCCACCCTCCACGTCGGCATGGTGTTTAGCGGTTGCTGCTGGTACCGTGACCCACACGGCCTCCCATGGATCGAATACCTCCACACCGGTGCCAACAAGATCTGGTACGGCATCCCCGACACCATGAGCGAAAAGTTCCACACCACCCTCCTCAACCTAGTTCCAAACTACTGCCTGAACAAATCCATCTGGCTCCCCTCGGACACCGTGATGCTGCCCCCCGAATTACTGGTAGACAGCGGTGTGTCGCTCACACGTACCGTGCAAAAACCCGGTCAGTTCGTCGTCATCTTCCCGAAAGCTTTCACGTCGAACATCTGCACCGGGTACGTGGTCTCTGAGAGCGTGTTCTTCGCGCCGCCCCATTGGCTCGACAGTGCCGAGTACGTTTTCGAGGAACTGAGGAATAGCTGTGAACCCTCGATGTTCTCGTACGAGAGATTGTTGCTGAGCGTAGCGAACGATTCTCGGAGTGACGTGAAAGTGCTTAAGCAAATAGTGCCCGCCGTGGGGAAACTGTGCGTGCGGGAGAAGACACAGCGTGAGGAACTGAAGGCTCTGGGCGTGACGGGAGAGGAAAGGCTGCCGGTGCCTGATAATAAGAAAAAGAAGAAGATGCATGAATGTGAGACGGAGTACGCTTGCGAGGATTGTCGGTGGAATTTATTTTGTTCGATGGTGAGTAATATTTTGAAGAAGCAAAAAATTAAAAAGTATGTATAAATAATGCATGATTTACGCTTTTGTCTCTATTGAATACAGATTTAACTTTGTATATTGATCTATATATTTATAACCGTGAACATAGATTTTAAAAATCTGTCTGGGCTTTCGACCATCGGTCTTTCTACCCTATCTTGAATCTACTTTGTGCTAATGAATAATCGAAGCTGAAGCTGTCCAGTTGATTCGCTCTAATGAATTGATGAATTGTGATTGGAGGATGTTCGTATTTAGATCAGGTATCGGGGTATACAAAATTTGTAAAGGAGGTCTCTTTATCCTAATTTAATGCATTTTAAATCTTACCAAAATTTTGTTTGTTTTTTGGGAATTTGAATCTTAAATACATAGCTGTACGCACCAACTGGCAACTAATATTCAGGTTAGTTACACTTCAAAATAATGCAAACTTGGTTGGCCAGTTTATGAAAAAGTTTGCCTACGTCTGTACTAAAACCATCCCCTTTTTCCCCCAGGAACAAATAACTCGCATTATTGTTTTAGTGATGACTATCAGATTTGTCTGACAGTAATCATCACACTGTACTAATTTCCCTAATTGTGTGAAATTATCTACCACCAATTATAACTGTTGTTGATGACTGGGAAACAATAATTAGCATAAACATTATTACTATAATTTTCAGGTGTTTGATACTCAAGAGAATGGAATTTATTGCCTGGAGCACGCGATAAAACACTTGCGGGCGAAAATCCTTGATAGCAGCAAGTGCAGATTAATGTATACATACGATGCAGCAGAATTAGATGTCCTTGTGAAAAACCTGAATATAGCTATTGAGATGAAGCTGCAGAAGAAAAGCTACAGCCGGCACTACTCGCTGCCGACCATGGTGAACCTGTAAATATTTGTTGATTGTGTACAATATTGTCAGTGCGGTTCGGTAAGTAATGTTGTTTACCAGTCAAACCATTGAGGCTACTGTAATTAATTTAGTATTAGTTGTAAAGTAATTATATTTTCAGATTTGCTTTAAAACACGCTGACTGGTATTTACAAACGTTTTTGCTTATATAAATATATTTATTTCTATAAAAAAAATTTAAAATTTATTTCATATCCCTATTTAGAACAAAATTGTATTTTGAGATCATAATAACCTGGTTACATCCATAAGCTGATATGATGAAAATTAAAAAAAATCATATATTCTTTCTACAAAAATAATTAAGAGGACCGACGTGTATTACGAGTGATGCTCACCTTGAGTGAGCATCACCGGTGATGCTCACAGCAGCCAATGTGTTAAATACAACCCATACCTTGTTGTGATTTGAGCGATACATGAGTTATCTATAACTCCGTATTATATTTGGTTCTGAAACGGAAAGTGAAGTGGTGCCAGAGTCCCTATTTTAGTATTTAAAAGCGAAGTTTATTTTCCAATTTGGTGAAAACAGAAATTAATATTTTCTGTGCATTTTTATCATGTGATCAATAAAACCAATTTCTTTCTATTTATAATTTTTAATAAACAAACAATACACTATAAAATTAATAAGGAACAATTGATTCCGCTTGATATAGAAAGTGTATTGACTCTCAGTTTATTTCAGTACTTTAACACTTATATCAATAATTGTTAAATAATAGGAGGTACACATACAAAAATATATACGGCTGTGTGGAATGGAAACACAACTAGGGGGAAGTGATGGTCATATCGGGCCTTACCGTTTATGTTTAAATTAAGAAACTAAGTATATACAAAAATATGGTCCACTAAATGCTCGGGCGTTTTTTTCCTTAAGGCCATTACCTCTCGTGCCTGTTGATTATATTGAAGAGAACCTGCGAGTCGTCGTCCGGGCCGTCGCTCGACACGCTCATCTGGTCGATTTCGTGATCCTCCATCAGCGACTTGCCCGATTCGTAGTACCGCTCCGAGGGGTCACAGTCAAACGTCCTGGATACGTGTATCTGTGCTGTCCTAATTTTGTGCACAACATGACTCACTATACCACACAGGCATATTATTAATCCTATCACATTCAGACCTGATATTCTATCGCCGTTGTATTGAACTGCTAATATTAACATTAATATCTCCTGGAAAAGGAAAATGATTCATGTGAAGATAAGGTAATCATAATTTAAAACAAAAATAAGTACATCAATATTTTCAATTTGTTGTATTATAAAAACTGCTAGGGTCCACGTGTGTGCGCCACATCACAGCTCTTGTGCACCTTGCAGGTTAAGCTCCCCGAAAAGTTATTTTAGTAGTACCAATGTTTGCATTACATAGTAAACAGCAGTAGTGCAACATATCTTATCAGCACTGGTTTTTACTTCAATCCTCTATCATGTTAAAAAAGTTGGGATTTTACCCAACAATAAAAAAATTGCTTACATATCGATTTTCTTTACCAGTGTTTCTCCAACTGGGCACGGTAACACATAAGGGGAGTTATGAAGTAAACAAGAAATACAACATATTTTACGAGAGAAAAAACAACACATTCATTATAAATATTAAAATTATCGTATTTGAAAATGCCAATTGTATATGATATTGACAATTATGAAACTATTTATCTCTGCAAAACTTATTTGATGAGCTGGATTGTAGATTAGTAATGTTATGCAGATTTTAAGAAATTAAATAATTTACACTAAATTTTTCACATCTTCTAAAAAATGCATTATTTTTTTCCTTACTCCCGAAGTTATCCTCGACAAAGTACCATCGAGTTAATCCGCCATTTTTACAGCACCCCCTATAGTTTTGATAATGTCAAGTTGATTTGCAAATAAATGCGAGTGTAATATGAACAAAATAAAAAAATGTATTATATTTGTAGATTATGTTTGAAAATAAAATCATTCACATTCTGTTTGCTCAGTGATTACAACTTTTCAAGCAACAATGTGTGTTATCAATTCAAGGACAAGGTCATTTAAAAATAAAGTAATTTGAATAATGACACTGAAATAAATGTGAAAGCAATTCGCAAAAATGAAATATAATTGATTTGAAAAATACTTTCACTATGCACAAACTTTATGATAAAAAAAAAAACAGCCAAAATTGTTACAAGAAATGCACCTTTAATAAATGCTTTAAGGAAGGCATAGCTTTAAAAACCTAGTATCTACAAGTGTATAATAATATATTACTTATCGAGGTGGAAAGTGTTTTATTACCGTGAAGAGATAAGGAAGTTAACCGAGACGTAGTTATCTCAAGGCAGGAATGAAACTTTTCACCGAGGTTTGCATACTATTTTATTCACAATCGTATCATTAGATTTTCTGATTAAAATTCTGGTAAATTTTGTCGCTCATTTAGTTCAAATAAACTTCCGATAATGCACGTTTCTATTATACTGAATTGAATTGTACTGGAGTTAAGGGTAGCAGCTGGAAGAACAGAAGAAAACCTGTTTCCAGAAAATAGCAGGGTATGGTACGAAAAAGTATTTTTAAAGTGAAAATTAGGTTGGGAAATGAGGAAGGGAAGTAGAGGTTAGTAATGTGACACTTTCCAACTTTTGAAAGGTTAGTAATGTCAACATTATACAGTTGTACATCTGGAGAATCAAGCCGTTCTTCTTTTTTATGGTAATTCTTTAAGCCAATCCCTTAACTGGATTTTACGTAATTTAGAAATATGAATAATTCATAAAATTACAAAAATAATATAAAACTTACTTCCTCTGGATAATGTGGTGATGAATATTGAATTATACAAAAGATATGTTACAAATAGCACTTTCATAAATATAACATTTTTTTCTATATTTAGACTAGCTTGCAGAAAATAAAAATAAAAGTTTTAAATTTAAATAAATGCATAACCAGTGGCAACAAAACAAACAGGAACTGTACATACCTTAAAAATACCCGCTATAGATAATGTAAGACTAGATGTGTATGTGACAACCATCACCTCGCTCATCTCCATAAAGAAGGCTATGAAGGCTCCGATGAGCACCTGCTCCACACGCCACCACACCACCGCCGTCTCGGCTTGCATAAAATAATCAACTAGGGAGAAACCTGAAAATTCACACAGAAGCAACGAATAGTATATTGTACAACGAGCATATAATGATGGCTATAATATATATGCGAATTGTACACTATACTTAGTTTACGAAAATTAAAACAAAATCAAGATAAAAATCAAAACCAAAATTTCTGTGATTCAAAGCGCGAATTACCGTGTTTAATAACCATGTTAAACCCGCAAATGAGTGTTAAATGTAGCCCATTTATGCTGTGTATAACTAGTTCTTCCTTTCAATAATTTGGATACGTTAAGAAGTAATAGTGGAGTATACCCAATCCAATTTCTTAACAAAATTACCTTCTATCCAAAGCACAAAAGGCATGAGGGATACGATCATGAAAGGCTGCATGTGGTAAATCATGTCGACAGGATTTTTCATCCCCAGCTTGGACTTCTGCAGTAACAGCTGTACGCACGTCCAGCGCACACCGCTCGCCATCGAGGCGACCAGCAGCAACATGAAACCGTTGATGTTGAACTGCGTGGCCTTGTAAGTGAACAGTAAAAGACCGGTCGAGATCATGACCACGATCGTGCATAAACTCCACGACTATAATCAAAACACATTAAATAAAATTGTAATAGTAATTTACGATACAAGTAACGTTATGACGGTTTTTACATTACGAGAGAAAAGTTTGAAATAAATTCTCGAGTAATGTAAAATCTAATAACGTTATGTGTGTCGTAACACGGTTTATTTTATCCTATTTCTATTTTTTTAAATTTAAAAACAAGTTTAATGAAAACCGTCAAAAAGCGAAATCATGTTTGTTTACCAATATCTCCATAACGAGTTGCGTTAGATACATATAACAACACTAGTGTTAAGAATTTCTTAACACTAGTGTTGTTAAAGGTACCTTAATGTTACTCGTTGCTAAGGAGTTATTGACATGTTTACATTATAGGATAAAATAAAAATAAAAACACAACTGAACTCATTGAACAATTTACAGTTTTTTTTTTATATTCAGGGTCCAGATTTGTAGCAACTTTAACCTAGTCCAGAACCCGAACGAATTTATTTCTAGGTCCACCAATGTGTATTATGTGCAAAGGAGCCAATTAAAAAAAAATATCAATACTTTTTAGGTCTGTATAATTAAACCTATTGTTATTATTATTTTATCCTTAAAATAATATTCAGGTCACATGATAAAAATTATTTACATATTTTGAGAGTATGCATTTATTCTCATAATTCATGTAACTTGGTCGTGACAAATTGATTTATGGTTTACATTCATATGCAAATAAAATGTTTTTTTAATGAATTCACCTACTTCGAGCAGTCATAAGAAACATGAAAGGGACATCTTTAATTACCAACAGTACACCATAAATAATTTAAGAAATAATCTTCAAACTTTCTTAACTCTTTGCTGCATATGGGATTAGAATTTGAACCACCAAATTCAAGCAAGTTGTGACATATCGTCCACAAAATAGACCACTTACAAATCTGTATGTACGAAGCTGAATAATGACGTGAATTATGAACTACCAATTCCCACCACATTTTTAGACTTGTAATGCTAACTGAGAGAAGTGTACTTAGGCCCTTTAAAATGTGTGAAATCTCGTGCCGCAAAGAGTTAAACAAACATGCAGGTGTACAACTACTCACCATTCTCTAAACATCAATAGTTTCTATAATATGACTATCACAGAAAATATAGCTTCTTGAGAAAACATTATAATATAATTTAAAAAGAAATACAAAATTTTACCAAGAAGATGAATAATAATTAATTAACTCGGCTTGTCTTTCTAACAATTCCTAATGTACAATTACGGCCACAAAAAAAATAGGATGCTTTTGTAATATAGTCTTTTTTCTAAAATTTATTAATGTAAACTGGGTTTCAATGTCTGATTCATGTTTTGCAACATCCTGCATGCTTTCATATTATGAATAAAATTGATGCGCATTGTGGGTCTACTGCGTGATCAGAATGTCGAAAAGAAGTTGCCAGAACATTTTCTGAAAATCCTTATTTAAATTCAAGTAAAATTATATTGGCTGTCTGGAATCCTCTAATACAGTGCATTCTGTTAATTGTTTTGAAATTACTGTTTTCTGCCCATTTTGTCTATTTTAAACATTAGCAGTTATTATCAAAAAAATACACTTAGGATTCATAATCTAGCTGGTTTATTTAAAAGTCAAGGTTTTCATGCCAAAATTCCCATTATTAGTGATGCCGCTGAACTTTTGTCAGTTACCTTATGTTGTAAAGGCTGCCAACTATTTTTCACTCTTTGGTCTGCCTACTATTACCCCTTTGCACTCCGTTGTCGCCGATAATGCGACATTTAAAATATGAACTTTAAATCCACTGTCGCTTCTGTGGCGACTTTGTTTAGCTTGGTTTGAGCGTTTGATGCGTTCGCTTGTTTTAACGTGTTTTTATTATGAACAAAATTCTGAAATAAGTTATGTAGAAGATTAATTTGATTTTGTTAGAGTGAGTGCAAAGGGTTTAAATTTAAAAAGAGATTTATTCACACTAGAAAAAAAAGGTGTCTTATCTTTCTCTGACCGCAATTGTACTTATTTTTTTTGAATACAATCATTATTTAAAATCAATTTAGTTAAATTGTGGTCTAAAGAGTCTTACCTTTTTCTCAAGCTTAAATAAAATAGCAAACCCTAAAATAAATATGATTGTGGTCGACTTAGTCATAGTATATCTGAAAAAATAAAACCACAAGATAACACTTTAACACGAGGGGAATGAAGCGGACATGCAACTTACAGGGAAATCGTGATGAGTTCAAGGCCCCAATTGGAGAACCCAATGTCGATGCCGCTGAAAATCCCCGTGGGAGCCATCGAGAGGGTGTAGTCCTTCCACCCCAGCGGCATCCTCTGCCTGCCATACTTCAGCAGGATTATAAAACGTATCACAGCTGCCAGTAGGTATTTCACCAGCATGTGGATCAACACAGTCGACAGGGGAAAATGGAATTCCTGGCGAGGAAGGGAGCATTCCAGCGTTACGGTTACCATTCGCGGGATCGTTTTTTCCTCACCTGATACAGCCACCTCTGGTAGAAAGTGAGGCCCATGGACGGCGCGAAATAAATACTGATAAGCAGTGTGGCGGCCAGAGAGCTCTTCAGGCAGACTGGCGTGAATACCTTCTTCGGCGTCGGCTCCATTTCGACATCGTTGTCGTCCGGTGAAGTGTCCACGACCTCATATTTCTGTTTCTGCCGTCTGCCTAACATATTGTCAACATATTGTTTATCAGCCTTCGACAAACCGTGAAACACCAACACAACCTGACAACTGTGACAGTTCACCAGTATGAAGTTGCAGGACGAAGAAATTTATCGTATTAACTTATTAGGATAATATAAATACTATATGAACAGCGAAACGAATCCTGCGTTGTTTAAAGGTAATCTGAAATCACCCTCGTGACATTTAAACTATTCTTCAGCGTTTCATTTACATTTGAAGTGATGTATATTGGGTTGCATATATTTGGAGACAGTTAAAAATGTAGAAAAGCCAAAGTGGCGCAATCTATTGCCTGAATACATTTTTCTACCTTTAACGGTGTTTGGAATTACCCATATTCCAATAGTAATCTTCGTTTCCCCATCAGCAACTACACGGATGAGACATGAAGGGTCGAAACCAGTCTGTGGGTGTTCTGATGGGGAGACAATATTTAAAGTTAAAAATGTATACGGATTATGGAACTTCAGCTTCAAATAACTGAAATTGAGTCTTTGAATTGTAGCTGAAAAATTCAATTAGAGCACTGTGATTCTTATTGAAACATCAAGGAAAAAATGAGACGAAATATAAATAACTAACATTCTTTATTGTCTTCCTTGACAAAATATTTTTCGATGGAAAAAGGTTTGGTGGGTTCAGCTGGACTAGCATGTCGCGATTCTGGTGTTTTTTTCTGGAATTAAATACAGCATATGTATTAGGTGAAAATAATTTTGAAGGGTAGAATAATATTTAAACAAAAATACTTCGATCGCACCGAAAATATAATTAACTGCTTGCCTTACCATCACTCGTTATGACTTTACCGGTGACAAATTAAAGCTAACTCAGTCTGCACATTAAATTACATTACCGATTTAAAAGTGAACGGATTATTTCGTGTGTCTAGTTTACGATTTATATTGTTTTATTTTAATATTAATCGAAAACATAAAGTGATAGAAATTGACCGTTTTTGGCAGAAAAATCGTAAGGCAACCTGTTAATATAGAGAGCAACTGGAAATTGTAAAACAGAATTGCAATATAAATGCAAGAGTGGAGGGGGTTATCGATTTAGCAATATATTCTTCCTGTTAATAGCCAGTAGGGATTTAGCAATAACTTAATAAGATTACAATTTTTCTTTTACTGTGATTCGCAATAGTCCAAAAATCTTGTGGACACTGGGTCATCAAACCAAAAAATTGGGACAAAAAGTATTGTTGTGCCTGCTGATTAAATACTTACAAACAAGGGCAGAAAGAAATTCTTCAACTTGTTTGCACTATCGACAAGCCCAAATTGCTCTTCGGCGACCTCGACCTTCTTCTCCAGCGAATCCACGCTCGTCCGAACGTATTCCACCAGCTTTTCAACGTTGTCGATGCGCGAGCAGAGCTCGGAAAATTCCTTTTCCATATCGACGGTTTCCATCAGAGCTCCGGTTAAACCGATGGCACCGCACCGTTCCTGTTGCACCAAAGCCACCATTGTCTCGAATTCATCGAGCCTTGCGAGCATTTCTTCAACGGTTTGATTTATAGGTTTCAACTGGAAGTTTTACGTGAAGGAATTTGAAAATATTATTTATTGTTTTATATTATTACTAATGCTTACAAAAAAAAAAAATGTTTACACACGTCAACTGCCGACGGTTTCGACAGTCTCATCAGCACAGTCTGTCATGGGGAAACAAAATTTTACTAAGAGAAAAAGCAGAAAAAGTTGATGATTATTGCTAAAGTTAAGCAGCAAATGTGCATTGAGTACATTTTTTTTTCCATTTTCCCAGTCGTAGACTGTGGATATTTGAGCAGAACAACAAATAGTCAGCAGCAAACATTCATTGAGGAAAAGTTTGCTGAATGTACTTTGAATGAAAGTCTGTTGGGCAAAGGTTTGTCAAAAAAATATGTTGAGCAAGTTAGTAAAATAAATAAAGATGAAAATAGCCTGAATGTATGAATATTCAACCTGTTCGTTTGTAAAAGTTCATCAGCAAATAAATTGCCACCAGCATGACTCATGAAAATTTGGCAGAAATTTCTGCTGCCTCAGATGAAATCGCTGGCCCACCCAAAACGTGCTTCCTTAATAAGAGTAAGTAATGCATCCCAAGCTTTGTTGGTGTGTCAACATCTCTCTCTCTAGCCTCTTCTAAGATAATTTACGGTAAAAGTGTAGAATCTGGCATTGCTTAGAGAAAATTTTCACACCAGAGGGCTACAAATACAATGCAATGAAAGACCAGTGGCAACCAAATGTAAATGAAAATAAGCTACTGTAGGTAAAACTACTAGTCGGTTTAAAGGGGGGGGGGGGGGGGGGGGGGATAGCTTAACCCTAACGAAAAGCATAAATCTTTGCAACTACTAACTGGTAAGTGATGACCACTTGCCATGCAGAAATACTAATAATACTCTTAATTTAGCAATATTATATACATGTACATTAAACACATAATCAAACTTAAAATATAAAAAATATATAGAATATAGAAAAATGCACAAAAACAACATAAACGATAATAACAGTTTTTTGACTACTGGACTTTTATTATTTCCAAATTCGTCCACAATGGGTTCCTAGGTCAAAAGGCCAGATTGTACACTTAAGCCTGATTTACAAACTACCACTGATTGCAAGCAAAAGTTGGTCTGCAAATATCCAACAAGCAATGGCAAGAGTATGCCCTCTATCATTCTATATTGGGGGTAAAGTACTGTACTCTGTAGAGAGCGGACCCCTTTTATAATACATTTGCTTTCGTCTAAAATTTAGCAGAAAATTTTTTAACTGCAGATAGCAGCGCCAACAATCTTAAGAAAGATCAGTCATATGATTTAAATAACTGGTCACTAATAATCAACAGCAAAGCACATGATTTAAATAACTGGTCACTAATAATCAACAGCGAAGCACATCCCTTGTCAAGATCGTCTGCTAAATTTCTACCATGTTTTTCCTCCGCTGTAACCTTAAAGCTCGCCTACACATACAAAATCACATGGCCGAAGGACCGTTAGGTCTTCAGTCGCTTTGGAAATACGTACAAGGCCTTTTTTTATATACCTATATAAACAGAACATTACCTTGGATTCTATATCAACTTGCGCATATTTACTGTAGTCTATTGTTGTAGAATTCAACATAATTAGAAATTATAATTTTTTTAGCAACCAAAACAAAAATAAATCTTCGAACGTGTCAAAGAACACGACAATGAAGTTGCACCGAAACAAACTCGTAAAACTAGTAAACAAATAATAGTTCTGCCTCTGTTCCCAAGCGCGAAAGTAATTTTTCTATGTATTTCTACTATAGACATGCAAACAGTATCAATCCATCTAATGGATTTTCTTTTCATATAATCAGTTCTACCAACATGCGTATTTGGTTGCCTACTTATCAATCTGCAATCATTGTTGCTCACTCTGTATGTGTTCTGAGATTTCTACGATCAGTGTTGCCACCATTAGCCAACCGTCACAATTTACGTCAAAGGTGGAGAAAAGGATTATCAGCAATATGTAAATGATTGCAGCTGATTAAGCAAGATTTTCAGAATTATTAAACAACACTAGACATGGCCGGTTCCGCGTTGAGGAGGTTGATGGCCGAATACAAGCGTAGGTTTCGTTTACATTTGCTCACTGAGGTTATTGTAGATAACAAACATTCCAGAGTTGACTCTGAATCCCCCGGAAGGAATTATAGCGGGGCCCATAAACGAGGAGAATTTCTTCGAATGGGAGGCGCTGATAACGTAATTAATTCGTGAGTATCTCGTGTTGCTATATTAGCCGGTTCGCTTTTTAGGGGCCCTGAGGGGACCTGTTTCGAAGGGGGAGTCTTTCCGGCCAAGCTGATTTTTCCCTCCGATTATCCACTGAGTCCTCCCAAGATGCAGTTTACTTGCGAGATGTTCCATCCTAATAGTGAGTCGAACAAAAATTTTTAATTAAATATAGCTCGTTGTACATTGACAAAATTAAGAGCGTCTGCATAAGGTGAGGGTTTCCGTTCTCAATTTTAAATGTGATGATTTCCAAATCATCAATAAACAATTACTATGTATGAATGTTTTAATCTCACTTAAGGTTGGCATTATCAACATCAGTTGAAGGGAGATTTTAACCCTTTAAGTACTAGCGTTCATATATACACGCTGGAAAGCAATTTTGCAGTATCTTAATCACTTTTTTATATGAGTTACAAAAAAAGTCGAGTGGTTTGGATTTAGTTCAATGATGAATTTTTATTTAGATTTATTAAAAAATTTTCTCCAACAGTGGATTTCACAAACATTTATTTAAGCCAGGTTTTTCCTAAGCCGGTATTATAAATTCTTCGAAATAGAAGATAATTTGTTAATAAACATTGTGAAAGAGCAAGTATCAATTAAAAAATGTGCAATGTAATTGGAGAACCTAACCTCAAATTATGCATTCTCTTTACCATTAGAAAGATCGTTCACACAGCCGAAAATATAATACCAGTGTTATGTTAATTTAAGCCAGAGTTATATTTATCAGCTTTGTGAAATTCACTGTAAGTGTTAAAAAAGAAAAATTCCATTAATCCTGTATCGCAAGAGAAAGATTGATTTCTAGCTTCAATATGGTAAAACGTGCTTTACAGGTAACTTCAAGAAAGTTAAAAATGCTATGCTACGTTTAGTACTTTAATAAATTGATTCTATTTTTAGTTCTTTACTCATAACTAAAATTTTATGGATTTAAGGGAGGTTTCTACCTTGTTGGGTCAAAAAAATGTCTTTACGAATTTTTTTTGAGAAAACTTAAATATAGCAAGTTGAAATTATGTGTGATGCTTTTATTAAATAAGTAGGTTCAAATTTTTTCAATGACCCACATGTGAAGGAGCGGAGGGGGGACACGATGATGGCGGCACGCTGGCGATGAGGCTCAAGGAAGTACTGCTGCCGGAACAAGTGGCATGAAACCAAAAATGAAACATATTCTTACTCTATATAACACAGGCCATGGCACAAACTAGAATTAAGTAGAAACAATGACAAAATGTTGAGACTTTTTTCAACTTTTTTTTGCAAATAATTGTTTATAAAAAATTTTTTTTTAATGATCATAGTGCATGCTATAGATCAGGGTTCGGACGATATATATCATGATATATATTGTGATATATATCATGGATATTTATGAAACACACAATACCAAAAAATTCTCCCGTTTTTCAAATTTTTTCAGTTGCAGCAATATGAATAGTAAGCATGTACTCTAATATAAACTAGAGATGGGCGAAATGACTCTTTTTTATCAGAAAGAGTAGATTTTTGTGTGACTCACGTTAAAAATGAAAAAGTAAGTGTAAGCAAAAAAAAACAAGAAAAGGTCCTCGCATTGTAAATCCTTCAATTGACCCCTGAAAACATAGTGAAGAGCAAAAAAGTCCTTATTTCAAAATTTTTCAATTTGATGTCAAAAATTTTAACAATTTAAATGTTATTTTTTTACTATATTGTAAGCAAATGTGTTTGCAATAAATATAATATAAATAAAGTATGTGCATTATCTAATTAATAAGTCATATAAATATTAATATTAATGACCAAGAATAAATATCAAGAAGTTGATATATATCGGATATATATCCGATATATTGATATTTATATAAATATCGAATATTTTCCAAACCCTGTTATAGATATACGTGTTGTAAACGTGTCTGCAAAATTGTCGATTGGTTAATTAGAGCGTCCTGGAGGACTAGTTAAACTTGAAAAATGTACGTTTTGAGAAAAACGCGTTTAAAGTTTTACCACAGTTTATTTTGTGTATAAAATGAAAATTTTCATACTTCCATCTAATCTACTACTCCAGGGCTGTATAGTACACCTTCCTCCTATTCGTAGAACTTGTTTTGAGCCTTTTGTTCTTGTCTTCGATCCAATCTGTGGTTATTTGATGCCACAGCTTCTGCTTTCCGCACGCGCACATCCCTCGCATCGGCCGCTGCTCTAGCGTACGGTCCGATTGTGATGCCCATCACTTCCATAGTGTTTAACAGGGGTGAGAACCCTTCGTTGAAGACACACGCACTTAAAATTGAGGCAAAAGAATGCAGACACCAGTTGTGCATTGCGTAAGGTAGTATTAAAAATACAAGAATGTACGTAAACTAACTTTCAAAAGCAGTTCAAGAGCACCCTCAACTGTAGACCAAAAGGTCGCTGTTGAAAGTGAGACAACTCTGGCTACCAACATGCGACAATTGTCACAAGAGCTTGAGCCTTCATGATGGACCATAGGTCACTTCGCAAGTTACGACAGGTGGCAGTTTACTGATACAAGTCAACTACGCAAAAAGAGAAAAAAACTTGCACTATTATTATTATTATTTGAGAGATTTCTTATTCTTGCATCTATTGTATCAACAAGTTCCAAAGTATCCGCATTCTCTTCTTCATCTGTTTGGAGTGTTTGAAAAAATCATCGTTGACGTGGTAAAGAGATTTTTAATCAGTGGTACAAATAGCAGACCTCCCATTTTAAAATATATTGAAATTTGAAGGTATCCCAAATTTCCTAATTATGCTTGTTTATATATGAAAAATATATTACTGTCTTAGGTGCAGAAAATAAATTTCTTGTTTTAGTTTACGCAGACGGTCGTGTTTGCATCTCCATACTCCACGCACCCGGCGATGATCCCATGGGGTACGAATCGAGTGCGGAACGCTGGTCACCGGTTCAAAGCGTGGAAAAAATCCTACTCTCCGTCGTCAGCATGCTGGCGGAGCCGAACGACGAGAGCGGCGCCAACGTGGACGCGGCGAAGATGTGGCGCGAAAACCGCGACGAGTTCAACAGAATCGCCGAGCGCATCGTCCGGCGAACCCTGGGCATTCCCACGTGAACTGTTACTATATTTATTTTTTACACCCAAACCCGAATAAAACCAACTTCCTCTTGTTAAACATTGTATTCATTTCTGTACAACATGACGCGCCCTTTAGGAACCTAACTATTCAAAATCGTTCGATTATCCGCATATAAAACTAGCAAAGTTATTACCGCAATTCTTTGGCATCGCTCGTCCCTCCTCCTCGGCGTACTGCAACCCTTCCTAAATGATTAGAAACGAAAACACGTTTTCTTATTTACATTAAATAATTTAGTCTAAAGCCCTAAATACATTAATTAATGACTGGCAAAGCACGTTTACAAATAAAATATTTATAAATAATAAAGAGAAATCACATTGGAGAACTTTGGCTTGGAACATACAAAAACAAAATTGCACGATTTTCCTAGGTAAATAAATAAGTAAACAACTGAGGAGTATAATCTGATATGATTGATGACCCTGTAGTTTGAAGTTCAAGATTGTCTCGTCGGCTCTTCGCTGGCTTCGTTCGACGAGGACCAGTCCTCGTTCGGCCTCCGTTCCTCCCCCTCCGCGTCCTCCACGTCTATCAGGTGCTCCGAGTAGTAATGCGGTGTGCTTAGATAATCTATCATTCGGCGGGGAAGGGGTAAGCTCGAGATCAGATCCTTTCTCACTTCTTTTAGTATTACAAACCTGAATGAAACAATAGTTTTTATTATACCAGTGTGGATTGTATATAATTATTCCCGCAAGAAAAAGTTTATCATTTTCTTAAGGAACTAATTAATCATTCCACATGAGTATAATACAGAATCCACCAGAAAAATGTATACACTCTTAGTCGGATTGTATCGGGACATTGATATTGTCAATTGATTTGAATTTCGAATATATGTAGTACGATCTTTTGCCTAACATATACCAGTACTTTCATCATCACGAGAGAGAAAACAGCTTAATGTTCAGGCAGCAAAAAGGTATTTAAAAGTGGTTTAGCGGATTTGGTAATGCCGTTGAAGGTGTAAGCGAAAGTTTGAAACAGAAACCCCAACCCGCCTGACAAATAAAAGTATTATCGACAAGTTTGAGGTACATGTAACGATTTATGATACTCATAAAGGAATATCGGGAAGAGCATGTACAACTACAAGTCCTGCTTCGTCGATCCTCAGTAGGAAAGGTTTGTTACTTCTCCGCAGAAATGTGCAGTACATGTGTACTCCAAAATCTGAAAGTTTGCAGCTATCTCCATTGAAAAATTGACCGCTCATCGTTCTTTTAGATGCCTGGCCACCAACAGCGAACATTTTGAACATCTACAGTCAGCATGTGCTTAACTGAAAACAATACTACATGTGTGATCAGTATTTAAATGTAAAACAAACATAATAAATAGTTTTCGTTCCTTAAAGTGTGTATACATTTTTCTGGCGGACTCTGTACAACATTTTATCCAAAATCGTCTGTAATTTCATTAAATACTGAAATAATGTTTATAAAATTTTGACGTACATGGTGTTTGAATTATTTCAAAAATCTTATGAAGGATCTATGTATTCCGTGAGTCCGAGTTATTCTCTTACTAAGGGGAAATGAACAATGTTACTTCTGTCAAACGATCACAATAATTTGCTTACTACACAAGATTTTGGATAAACACATTTATTGCCACTAATAATTTACTTAACATTACTTTTATTTAATCTCAAGACACTTCAAATAAGCTCTGAATCACTTCGTATATATAATATAAGCAAAAACATACCTGCACATGTGCTGCAAACTCTGTATCTGTTTAAACCTTGAAACTGGGTGCAGCAACTGCACCCTCACCGGCCCTATTGTGGGCCTTCTGTGCAGGAAGAATAGGTACCGTCCACTCCTAGAATGCTCGACTGCATTCTCGATGAATTCGATGATGGTCTGAGATTTAAACTTTGTGCAGCTGCCAAAACTAAAGTTACCTAAAAACAACTAGTGAAAGGAAATGTTGCTACAAAGTACTCCCGGATAAATATTTTGGCGATGGTTCATTATTACTATCTTGTAAATGTTCGGTAGAGCAGGCTACAGATGGCGCAATACTTGCTTCCTAAATCTCAAACATTTGTTATTGAGATGCATTAACATCTCCTCTGTGATAATTCACAACCGGCGTTGCAAAGTTGCAATGCCTCCGAACGTGACGTGCTATTGTAATATTCAAGATGTTTCAGGCAGGGTTCGGACGATATATATATCATCGTATATATATATCACGATATATATCATGATATATATCGTGATATATTCGATGATATATATCATGGATATTTATGAAACACACAATACCAAAAAATTCCCCCGTTTCTCAAATATTTCCAGTTGCAGCAATATGAATAGTAAGCATTTGCTCTAATATAAACTAGAGATGGGCGAAAAGACTCTTTTTTGTCGAAGAGTCGATTTTTGAAGTGACTCACGACTCTGTTAAAAATGAAAATGTAAGTGTGAGCAAAAAAAACAAAAAAAGGTCCTCACTTTGAAAATTCTTCAATTTATCTCAGAAAACACAGTGAAAGTCCTCATTTCAAAAAATTTTCAATTTGATGTCAAATATTTTAACAATTTAAATGTTATTTTTTTTACTATATTGTAAGCAACTGTGTTTGTTTGCAATAAATAAATACAATACAAATAAAGTATGTGCATTATATAATTAATAAGTCATATAAACATTAATATTAATGACCAAGAATAAATATCAAGAAGTTAATATTTATCGGATATATATCCGATATATTGATATTTATATAAATATCGGATATTTTCCGAATCCTGGTTTCAGGCCAGAGCGGCTAATACGAGGAGGTGGTATACAGCACCATCCAATAAGATTAGACGAGCACTTTCTTGAAGAAAAATAAAAGAAGAAATCTCATGGCGTCATAACCTTATGGACTGGACATTTTTGGAATTGAAAAGGTTCGTACCATCATATTGAGATCAGAAAAATGTCTCCTTGATTTGTCAAATTCTCAATATTTCAGTTTGTTAGTCCAAAGTCTCATCCACAGAGGTCAGTGTTGCCAGATAGGGGTTTTTTCCCCAAAATGGGGGTAAATTAAGATTTTGGGTTGAATTTTGGGGAACTTCAATCAACGGGGTATTTTTTGGGGAAATGCATATGAATAAATATGTTATTACATTTGCTAGAAATCATTATTACCAATAGTGCACAACCGTACAGGAGTCAGTAATTTTCCTCAATGACGAGGAATTCGGTTTACTACTGTTTAATGTAAAAAAATGTTGAAAAACCCGCGACATTTATTTATAGAGGTTGTCCTAGGGATGCTATTATTGCTGTTTCAGTAATTTTGTGACCCCCACTTTCATTTAAAAAATATGCATGTATGCCGAAAAGAAGATGAAAATATTGTGAATAAAGATGATTAGAATTTATTCGTAATTTTGAGGGGTTTTTATGAAATATTTAGGGAAAATCAAAAATTACGCCTAGCAACACCAACAGAGGCAATAAAGCAACATTGTTCTACACCATTACAGCACTTTCCGCTGTATAACCCAATAAATGTATTTTGAATTTTTTAAGGTTGTCAAAAGTGGAATTTTTGAAGCCGCAACCTATTATTATTTTTGTTCTGATCGAAATGCCCTTTTCTCATAATGTGCTGCCAACTATTTTCGACTTTTTGATGTCACGGTAATTATTTCTTGGTAATTTTTAAGTTGATGTGGAAAGGTACGCAATTTGTAAAATAAAACAACACACACCTTGAAAGAAATGAAACAATTATTAACATTCTAACGACCAACAAATTTTACTCTGGAACCATAGGGGGCATATTCATGAATCGAAAAAAAAAATTCTGGTTCCAGATGAAATTTATTGTGGTCGTGATAGTGTTAAAATGTGTTTAATTTCTTGAAAATACGCAAAGTTGAAACCTTTGAAATTAAACATACAATTAAAAAAAAAAAACATTTTTAGTTTACCTTGATCGTGTTCAATCCGAACATGCCGAACAGTGTTGTTTAGCTTAAAAGTTAAGGAGAATATGTAGTGATCATCGCTGCTGTCTCGGACTATGAAGGAACCGTCTGGTTCATTAGAGAGTATTTTTTCAGCACCCTCGCTCGATAAGGGTCCCCAATACCAACCATACTAAAAAAAACGTTTCAATTTTTGTTATAAAAATTCATTATTGTAAGATGGTACTATAAAATAGCAACTTTACTACCAAGTAAAAAAACAACACTGTTTAGTAACTCTGTGGAAATATGTAAGTTTTGCGGGTTTTAGACCAAAGAAAAATGATTCCTTTAACACTTTGTTCAATAAGAAAAACATGTTGATTGTTTAAGGGGTAACACCACTCTCAGATTTTGGAAAACTCGTTTTTTTTTGCTTACACAATATTTTAGGGTCTTATAAACAATATCCAGTCGGTCTTACAGTGAGAAAATTCCTTAGGGTTCCTCAGGAGTCCACCAAAGTGCGCGATTGTTGTAAGGATTTATGTGCGCGTTTTTCTTGAAACCACTCTTTTCAAACTGGGAGGACAGTTTACTTGAAAACCGTCGCATGGATCGATTTCAAATTTTGACAGTAGCTTCACAATAAAATTCTCTACGGAAGTACGCACCCGTTTTTTTTTTAAATTTAATGTGAACTTTTTATTTTATAAACAATTTACTGCTCATTATTTGTCCAAAAATCGAAAAAGAATTCAGACATGCACCATTTTTCTACAAAATTTGATTTAGAAAAAACCTCTACGTACTTCCGTAGCCAATGGTAACTAAATTATAAAAAAAAATATTTTTTTGTGTCAGGTCTTATACTTAACAAGAAATCCTTCCTTCCATTTAGAAGTTAAAAAAAAACGGCGATTTCAAATCAAAGATTGGCTCTGTCGCCGCCATTTTGCATTAAAATGATAATACAAATGTTTTTTTCATATCTCAAAAAGTGTTAAATTAACCCCCTAAATAGTAATCCCATTCCTTTTTCCATACTCCCGCTGAGTGGTGTTACTCCTTAAGTTGCTATTCAATACATTTTAATAAACTCACATCTTTAACTCTGCGTATACTAGTAGCGAAATCCGTGACGGAAGCAGAATGCACGCTCTCGCGCTTCTGCCCCGGGAGAGGAGGTAGCGCCCGCTGCACCATGTTCTTGTTGACCTCGTGCTGGCTCTCGTTGTGCTCGGAAGAGTTCAGCTCGTCGTCCGTCTCCTTGAGCTTCCTGCGCTCCGGCGAGATGATCCTCCGGAACCGGAACATGTTGCAGAGCGTCTGCTTCAGGGAGAAGACCTTCGCAGGGCTCTTCTTTTTCGTGGTCGACTTGTCGCGCTTGACATTTATCGGCCGCTTACCAATATTATCACAAGAGTCTTTCACTTTTTTGGCCTTAATGTTAATCAGAAACGCGGACTTCTTCCTCTGCGCGTTCGCACTATTCGTTTTCACAACGACACTCGTGTCCGCGTACTTGTTGTTGTTAATGTTTTTACTTATCAGCACGGAGGAGCGGGTTTTATTGTTTTTGTTGTGCTCGGACGAGTCGGACGAACTTGAGTATAACGTTTGTAAATACTGACGGACTTCTTGTAAAGTCATGTGCACTGGCTCGGCGTCCGAGGTGGTGGACGTTCCTGCGACACTGTGCCGCTTCCCGTTGGTGCTGCACAAACTGATATGATCGGATTTTAAGTTTTTCTTACTAGTAGACTGCCTCACTTCGTGCCTCTCAAGTTCGCGGAAACCGGAGGAGGTGTTGCGCCTTCGTTTCTTCGGCTGTAGGTTCCGCCTCGGCCTGACGGGGGGTCGGACTGTATCGACGGGAACCGCGTAAACATCACTATCGAATGGTACGTTGTACAGATCACTGATTTGATTGGTGGAAAGCGTGTCGTGGCTGACCGCCTGGGTTATGAAGCTCGAATCGTCTGCACGGTGTGCAGTGGCAACGGATAGCGAATTGTGGGAACTTGATAACCTAGAAGATCCTGTAATAATTTAGATAAATATTTATATTTAATATTTGTGTACTTCCTGAAAATGTAAAAAAATAAGAAACTTGGGAATTTCAAAAAATATACGATTGGTGTAAATAAATATTTCAAATAAACAGAGTAGTTTCTGGACATTCACTTCTTAGGTAGTGCTTGACTAACCCACAATCAAACTAGTTAAATCAATATGTTCACTTTAAATGAGAGACTTTTGTATACACTGTTCACATTTTGTACTTGCCACAGTAGGCTTTGTTAGGCCCGTTACACAGTCACGCGGATGCACCGCACTCCGTGCACGGATAGGATGCCATTGCTGTAATGGGAGTATACACAGTGAAGCGGTCGGCGGTCCCATTACAACATTGGCAACCAATACGCGAGCGAGGTGCACCCGCGTGACTGTGTAACGGGCCTTAGGGTGACATTTTTGTTGGTAATAAAAAATTACTAACAATTGGTTGTCATTTCATTTTTTTGGTAGTAGTAGTAGTAGTTTTTTGTAGTGCAATGTTGCCTTTTATAATATCCCTCATTCACGTATTAAAATATTGATCAACAACGTTTTATTGAAATTATAGGTTAACCACTTAGCGCCCATGCTGCTTTGATTAGGCTATAGCATAATACCAGGTTTACTGAAAAATATCTGTTTTGTTGTTGTTACCTTTTTTCTATGAAATATTATTATACTCTCAGAAATTTACTCATTTATGCAAAATATACTCCATAGATGGCGCTAAAGGCGTATTTTTTTGTTGTAAATATTTAATTTTTTATTTATTTATATGGTTTTAGTTTAATTTCCTATGAACACTAAACAGTACGAAAAAAGATAATAAAATGTAAATAAAGTACGTGCGACAGACATTTAAATTAGTTATATCGACTTTTCAAAGCTAAGCAAGTAATTTTACTAGGTTGGATCACTGGGCATCTGTCAACTGAGAGCGAAAAATTTTAAAGAGAACGCAGCCATCTAGGCACACCATGTATTCTTTGCACCATGGTATAAAGGATTCTACCGTGAGATCAAAAAGTCGAAAATATTTCGCAGAACATTTTCTGAATATCTCTATAAAAATTCAAGTAAATTTATATTGGCTGTCTGGAATTCTCTAATGCAGTGCAGTGTATCTGCCAATTTTGTCTATTTTAAACATTAGCAGTTATCTTCAGAATTAATCATCACTATAAGGAGTAATGATCTAGCTGTTTCATTTAAATTTCGGGGTTTTCCACGCCAAAATTCCCATTCTTAGTGACGCCACTGAACTTCCGTCAGTTACCTTATGTTTTCGGAGCTGCCAATTATTTGCAACTTTTTGATCTCACGGTGTATAAATTGTGTACAAACCTAGAGAACTCCTTGAACTCGGCCTTCCTCCGTGACACGGACTAAAGGGGAGAAAATCCGGCGTCCAGTACGTCCTCTGCAAAACCTGGTGTATAGGCCGAAACACTTGCAGGTTAAGTGCGTTCAATTTAAGCCTGGCATACTTCTTCAGAAAGGCCGACATGGCCTCCTGAAAGAGCGAATCGAGGAGATTTTCCGCATAGGCATCATATACGTTCGGCCTGTCCTGAAACTCGAGCGGCGGTTCGATCGGCGAAGACTTGGCCTCGTTCCAATGAGGCCCCTTTTTCAGCGTGTTGAAGTGCTCGCCGCATATGATATCTGACATTCCATCCAAGGAATCGGCCTGGGACAGGGATTTCTCGCAGTCGCTATCCTGGTACTAAAAAAAACAAAGCGGGCATTTTCTTAACCTGATAGTGGGTCCGGGCAGCAGTGATATTTACCAATTGTTTTAAGGAATTAATAATAGTAAGGATTAATTACTTCGAAAGGTAGCTGTCCGAAACCACTGCGGCTTTCCCCGCTCATGCTTCCGCTGGATATCGAGCCGCTGGTCAACAGCAGGCCACTGTCCTCGGACCAGATTGAGGTGGACGGAGGAGACTCCATGCCCTCACTTTACGCATCAAATCATAACAATAAACTGCAAAACAATTATTACAAGGTATAAAAATGGAATGGTGTCAAATAAAAACAAGGTGAATAATTTTTGCACCGAAACGCCGTTGGTAATTTTTGTAGCCAGCGCAAGTTGCTTACCTTAAATTTCCGGATTATATAAGAAATGATACGGAATTATTAACTAAACCACTGGCGACCACCATGTTTTCTTCCCGTGTTGCAAATTTTCCGGGTTGAAGTTAGCCAATTATGAAATATGGTAATTAGCTAGTAAGTGCGCCGTTAATTCTAACAAACATATTTTTTTTTTATAATGTTCACTGCAACTTCCTAAATTTTTAAATACACGCAAATCACTTAAAATCCACGGTCCATCGAAAATTGACAGCAACCAATGAAACCGGTTAACAACAAATATTGCCACTATTGCCAGCCTAGTGACTAAAATCACACTACATAATTCGGTCAATTTTTGATTACAATGATAAGTTCTCAACTTTTGATAGTTTTTAATTTTCCTCCGCGGAATCTGAGCAAGTACATAAGACAACTTTGCTCATTTTACCAAACTACTGTTTTGCAACAATATTTATTATTCTCCGATTTTTTAAGCACATTTAATAAAACAGATTTAAAGATTACAAGTTTATAGTATTTGAAAGTTTCAATTACCGATAATAAAAAAAACGTTCAATTAAATCATAATCGTAATTGCCGCCGCGTCCGCGCTACGTACCGGAAGATAGCGGAACTACTAAGTGGTGATTGCGTTTAGCGCCAAAACTCTCGAACTTTATACCTATAATCGAAATGTAAAAAACTGGCAACGAGTCGTACCTCAAATGATAGAATATTTAAATCTGAATCGAATGATGTCGAGAATAGCTAAGGAAACTAGGCAATTTTTCAGATAAAAATTTACAAGTGATACTGTTGGTAATTCAGTTTGCTGTAAAGCTTAATTTGAAATTTAAAGCATTTTACAATAATTTCGAAACAAATACTGGTTTAATTAATGAGTACGGTATATTTCTTTCACTTTTTGTTTTAATGCATTAAATTATAGAAAAACTTAATTTTTTTTATATATAAACAAACAAATTTGTGGTTTTAATATGTGTTCAAATATCTATTACATAACTACAAAATATTTATGCAAGTTGTCCTGAATCAAATTTACTGATTTTGTAAATAAGATGTTTTAATAAACAACGCACTAATTTCCAAGACATGTCTTCGTCAAATCACTGGAGTTTTAAAAGCTGCAGAACCAACAATAAAAGGGGTTTCTGGGTTAAGTTAAAGTGAAAACGAAGGGAGGTGGGTGTTCCCTATCCCACCCTCCAGCTTGTGTAACACGCCAGAGTTTCCATAAATAAATTAATTAAAGCACAAAATCTACAATAGTTATTAAAATCTGTTGATGATTTTTTCTATAATTCATGATGAATTTGAGTTTTCATGAAGCCGAGCAATAAAAATATACAACATTAACATATTGGTTAACTATAGTAAACATTGTAATAATAAAATAAAGGTAAATTAACGTATAAATGATCTAAATTCCTGAGTGAATAGAATCCACTTAAAACTATACTCAAATCAAAAAAATCAATGCGTAAGCAGACTCTGGGCCTTGTCCCTATCCGTTATAATAAGTTATAATATTCATGACCATAAAAGAAAATAGACTATACATAAATATCCATCTAACTATAAGAATTTTTTAATCTTAATTTTAAGTATTTAATGTCCCAGATTGTTACGCCACTGGGTTCCCTAATTATATCTGCAGATAGGCTTTGTCATAATCCCAGCAGTTGGCATTTGCCCAACATGGATGTTTCCAGGAAAGGCCCGTTAATTGGCACCACTGATACCTTTAAATTAAGCTTACTATTATCCAATTTTTTATACTGAAGCAGTGGTTGCGTTTAATGAGCTAGATTAACAGTTAATTTATTTTTTCAAATTTTAATGGTTTTATTGTAAATCGATTTTAGGAATTTTGATGCGAGTTTTAATCGACGGTGGTGTTTTGCGCGGCGCTAGGTTGGCAACGGTCAGTGATAGACTTGCGCCATTTTAATGCGTTGTATGAATAATCGGTGACAGCTTCTGTGTTAAAATGAGTGTACCGTCGTGTTATTTAATGAAGTGTTCTCGTTTAATGATTGTGCTTACGTTTAGTAATTAGTGTGTGGAGCTTGTCGCCAGTGTAAGTGGAGAATGCGACGATTTAGGTTACCCTCCACGGCCATATTTGTTTGGGAGCCTTTCATATTCCATCGAGCCCGGCCGAATTTACGAGCGCCCGCCCCGACCGTGGACACCCGAATTGACGCTAACTCGCGGCCGGAGCCCGTCTCAGCGACGCCCCGCGCGATATAAGCCGCCCCCGGGCGCGTTCTCGAGTCCCTTTAACAACCTAACCTTTCTGACCAGGGTAGACTGTAAACAAACTGCAGCCAGGTACACCCCTGCTAGGCGGGCCAAAATGAATTCCCTCTTGTTGGAGTCACTACCCTACATCAAGATAGAGGATGAGATTATCGACTTGGACCACGGTGAGTTTGTGTTTATGTGGTCGGGTCCGGTGGGTATTCAATTGTTGTGTGTTTTGTAGAAGCTGAAGTGGTTCCCGTGACGACATGGGATGACAAGATTCGGAATATGCTTACCAAAAGCATGGATGGGAAGGTTCCCCTTGAGGATTTACTGAAGTTGTACATAAGGTATTTATTATTTACAATCTTAATTTTGATTATGTTTTCATAATAACAATATTGTTTAACTTCTTCTTCACATGGTGATTATTATTGGTGAAGATAATGCATAAGTCAAACACGAGTAGTAGGCATAAATTGTGTTTTAGTTATTATAACGAAAACAAGAATTATATGTGATACACAATTATTTACATAGAAAATTAAACATTTCTGATTGAAATGTACCTAAACATGTACGCGTATATCGGCCACTGTACTGATAATCAGTGTTGGTTGGAGCGATTACACTTTATGGACCTAAGCATTTTTCTGTTTTTTTTTGGACTCTTGGCGCGTTTTTTGTGCAAAAACGTGTTTCAAGCCGAAAAATCCAATTTTAATTTCTTCTGCAGCCCATTTACGTCAACTTGCACTTGTCCACTATGAATTTAAGTTTTCACCCGGCACGGGAACGCTCACGTTACACTATGAAAGTATTTCATATTATAGATAGTTTTGCGGCAAAAGACACTGTGAAAAGTGCACACGAGGTGCGAGTTCGGTTAAGACGTTTTTTCTTCGTGTTGTAATTGAAAAGCCAACAGCCGCAGGTACAAACATACAAATGCGCCCTCTGGTGCCAACCGTTTGAAAGTTGGTTTGCTGTACTTTCAACTCTGGGCTCCGATATAACATTAATTTTAATAACTGGTAACTTACAACGATCGACGGTACCGTCAATCATGGTGTGCCGGCAAAACCTAACCTAATATAAACCTAAGCTAATGAAAATCTAACCTAATAAAAACCTAACCTCATGAAAACATAACCTAATATAAACCTAACCTAATAAAAACCTAACCAAATAAAAACCTAAACTAATGAAAACATAACCAAATAAAACCATAACCAAATAAAGTCCCAACCAAATAAAAACTAACCTAATATATACCTAACCAAAAGAAAACCTAACCTAGTAAAATCCTAACCAAATAAAAACCCAACCTGATGAAAACCCAACCTAATAAAAACCTTACCCAGCCTTTTGTAATTATGAAATGATTATAGTTACATCAAATTCATATAAGTAAAAATTGTAGATAATACCGAAATGAACAACTTTTAAAGAACATATATTTTTTTTAAATTTCATTAGTTTTTGAGTAAAGTGACGACTGAGGTTTTTAGAATTTGAAGATTTTTCGGCTTAAAACACTTTTCTGTGGATTTTTTTTTCAAAATTTAGCTTCTACACCTACACCTACCTCTTTCAATGTTGCGACCATAAGGCACAATTCACCCTTGGTCAGCCATGTCGGCTATATATCTACTAAAAATATTTAAATTTATTTTTCGTATATCGAGTTCATTTTTCTTAAAAATTCCGTAACTTCATGATGTGAATCACGTTTTAATGTTTCAGGTTTTGTCGGGATTGTTACGGCAATCAGGTTTCTCAGGTGGCAGCGGACCTCCCTTTCCTTTAATTTAATTTCCTTAACTACTTGTGGACATTTTTAAGTTCAATATTGTACCGACGAGAAGTTAGCCATAACCATTTCCAGTCACGGATTTTAACGCGCCACCATCACCTGAATTATGACCTTTTGGCCCTAGCCACAGTATATTTAATTGCATAAACATAATAAAAGATACCCAATAAACAATTAAAACTATTTGTTTGCATTTTTGGAAACAATTTTCAAATAATCAGCCAGGAGCGCTCCGTGGCGGAGTGGATTAGCACCTGCGTTCGGTGCGAAGCGCTGTGGGTTCGAGCCCCACGCAGGGCGGTTAAATTTTATTTACGAAAATTTGGCATTCGGATCCATGGATGTTAGTGTTTGTCCTATTTCATTATAAATATGAAATTTAACAAATAGTAAAAATCGGTCGTGGCAGAATAGCCAAGTAGCTTACGCCAATTTCCTCAATATCATTCACTCTCCTTAACCCGCGTTTCCATCAAACATCCTTCTTTAAAAAAAAAAAAAAATAATCACAGCCCTCGATGGAAACGAATTTTTTCTCCACGTACATTCCAACAAGTGTGTTAGTCAATTTGGAATTGTAAAAAGGCCGAGAAAATTGAATATCAACCCTAGGCGAATTTTTCGATTAACTGCTATCTCTACTCTCGTCAGACAATTTTCAAACACCATAATCAATTGTTTGGCCTCTTATGGAAGCGTATTTTCTCTCTACATACATTCTAAGACGTACGTTAGTCAATTTGCAATTATAAAAAGACAGAAAATTTTGGATCAACCATTGATGATTTTTTTTATTGTATCCACTATTTCTACTCAAATGTTCCAACAGACTTCGTTTATAAATATCAAACAATAAAATCGGACACAGGTTGTTCAATTTCATTTATGGCTATCTATTTTTCGACGCACTAAAGTTAATCTTTTTATTACGATTTAGTTGACGAGGCCCTTAGGGCAATGTCCAATTCCTACCGATATTTGCAATTTAATGAGACATCTGACGTTTCCATCGTTGAAGTTGCAAACATATTTAAAGCAGGGTCAGTAACTTTTAGAGGTTGGCTTAGTTTCACTCGCTTGATTTTAACAAATGGGCGGTTTGTACAATAAGTTTCACAAATTGTGAGTGCGTTTGTCATAGCCCCTAACTGGCAATTTGTAATTGTAACATGAATTGTACACGCCATTGTTTCTATTTTGTGAATAATAATCTAACATTCATATATAAGTTGTTCCGAGTATATCACATAACAATTTGTCAGCACATCACCTCCCCCAAGATATTGCGTAGGAAGCAGTGGATAACTTCGAGAAATCAAGATTGAACTAAAAGAAAGCAGACTCAAATTTTAATAAATATCGTAACGTAAGATAGAAGTTGTCACTTTGTGTAACTAGTTGTACGCAGTGACAACTTCTGTCATATGTCAGACAAAGTACAACTGAAAACAGTAATACAAAGTGGGAATTGTAATGTCAAAAATAGAAAAATGATATTATCGTACAGGTATGAAATTTAAGAGAAACATTATTTATTGCAATGGCACATGTCACATATGTAATCAGGATAATGTTACTTTTTTGAAATATGCATGCATTGTGGTAGAACTGGTTGCATTTAACTTCATCTGTCTGTCCGCCACATTTCCGCCAATTATTTATTGTCATTGTTGAGTTGTGAAGGATAGTACTTTTTAAGTATAATCTGTATTCTTTGGCATCACACACATTAGAATATTTAGGATAATGCATTCTGCGTAATACAATATGTATACTCCGCAATTCCAACTGTCATACTGCACAGGATGGGTGATTTTCACCAGTTTAATTTGTTCTGAATATATTGTCTTCATTTTGTGCAAATACAAATTCTTTTTGTGACTTCTGATGAAAGCCGGGTCAAAAAAACCCAATCCGAAAAAATGGAATCGGGATAATAAAATGGGTAGAGACAGAGGTTATTTGAAAAATTTGCCGAGGGTTGATATTCAATTTTCTCGGTCTTTTTACAATTCCAAATTGTCTAAAATACTTCTTAGAATGTATGTGGAGAGAATATTTGTTTCCATCGGAGGCCAAAAGACTCATTATTTGAAGTTTCAAAATTGACATTTGTGTCGCCAATGTTTGCAAAAATTACAAATAGTTATAAATTATTTATTGGGTATCCCTTATTATGTTTTTGCAATTAAATCTACTGTGACTAGGGCCAAAAAGGTAATTTATTGAGAGTGGTCATAATTCGGGTGATGGCGGAGGCGCCAAAATACGTAGCTGGGAAGTTATGTCTAACTTCTCATCAATGAATATTGTGATCTGTAGTCGATGCAGGTTTCAACAAGTTTCACATCCGAAGCCTGGCCTTCCCTTATCCAACAGATTTTGCCACAAATGTTGACTAGAGATGAAGTGCCACCATTTGGCCGGTAGATGTCGGTATTGGCCGATATTTTCTTATATTTCATTTTATTTTAAACTTGTGAATTATTCTGTTGATCATGTATACAGATCGAGTAAAGAACGTTTGGCACAGGCGGGTTCCATGGGTGCGAGAGCACTGGAAATAAGAGATACACATTCTTTGAGTGAAAACGGCTACGAAGTCGCGTTCTTAGGAGGGATATAGGCGGCTCCTTATTGGCCGTGCGCCTCGGGCACTGTTGCCCATCTAATCTAAGTATGATAACAAACAAAAATAATTTTGTCATTCTCTAAAGTGAACTCGTGCAGACTGTGCAGTAAGTATTACTCTTTAATTAATAAATCTGTACACGAGCTAAACATGCCTCTGGAGAATTTAGCGGAAAAGCTGCTAATTATTAAATGGTATCACCAAGGTAATTCGCTCCGGAAAATTATAAATTTGTTTATTGTTGCGTTTGAAAACCGCCTTCCTCCTTCCAAAGGTTCAATACGAAACCTAATATAAAAATTTGAAATGCTTGGGTGTTTATCTCCCGCGCAACATAAAAAACCAAAACGTCCTCGCAATGCCGAATTGCAAGAACGGGACGAATTGGTTTGCTTATCTGTGGAAGAAAATCCAACAATGACAACCTAAAAAGAGTAATATTTGTGTTTACTTTAGTAAAAAATAAATGAAAAAATTGTTGTACATGAATTCGTATGTTACATTATGCGTATTTTGTACCTATCGCTACGTTTGACATACTCCTAACGTTTATCGAGATTTACTAAATAAATGCCGCATCCCATTGCCGTGTTATGTGGAATCGCATAATGCGTTCCCCTTCTACGATTCATCTTCCTTCTAGTTTTCACTCAAAGAATGTGTATCTCTTATTTCCAGCGCTCTCGCACCCATGGAACCCGCCTGTGCCAAACGTGCTTTACTCGATCTGTATACAAATTAATGTGCTCAGATTGAAAAAGCATATACATTAATCAATCTGGTAGAAAGACTCAGAGAATATAATAGTAATGATTAATAAACTTTATTTGAAAATATAGAATATGGAACATTACAATATAATTACATACAGTTACGCTATAATATCTAGTCGCTAATTCGATACATCAGTTCTATTCTATAATGAAGGAAATTAAAAAGTTGGGAAAACAGATTTCAATTAGACCAAAATAAATCTACATTTTCAAACCACTTGTTGGAAAAAGCTGTACATCTTCATCAAAAAAATATGTTTTTTTTTAACCAAAAATAGACATTTGCTTGATGAAGATGTACTCGAGGTAATCCATTTGCCGAGAAAGGACTCAAAATTAGTAATACTCGTGTAATAAAATGCTCTGGACTTTCCGTAAATTGTACCTCTTCTGTAATTTGTCTTCACTTGATAATGACTTCAACACTTCAAAACATAAGTCGTGAATTTTTGTTTGTATAGAAACAGAGGACAAATCAGAATACTGAAGAGTAGAAATGGTCTGGGCTTTCCAACTTCTGTAATTTGTCTTCACTTGACAATAACCTTAACTTCAAAAGTTGTCATGAAGTTTGTGTGTTTATAGACTGAGGAAAAAGTATCAGAATAATGATTTTTATTAGGTTGAAAGTGCTTTTTATAACTATTGCTGGGTTTATACCGTTTAACATGTTCGCTGTCACTGATGCGCTAGTGCGTCCAACTTTATACTTGCGTATGTGCAATCCCAATTGTAGTGGCAGTGAACGTGTTAACAATTGCCTCCAATAATGCAAAGATATCCTGTGACAATAGTCTAGGATAAACTGTTACATCCAGAAAGAACTTTCTCTGTAAATTTACTAGCTCTCTTCACATGCTAATTTTTTTTTCCGTTTCCCTTTATTGCTCTGCATCCCTTATTTCCTGAACAAATTTCTTCTATCAAATTATCCTAACCTCTGTCTTGAATCAATCTCAGAAACCGCCTATCTAATTTTGTATATTTGTATCTTAACCTTTCAGTGCTCTTTATTTTATTTTACTGTTTGTGGAAAATGGCAAAGGAATTTCTTGCGGCTATCAACACAAATTCACTTTATATTTTGAGCATTTCTCTACTGTTATATGTTTCCATGAACCCAAATCAATTCGTTTATACCCCAACAAGTCATGAAAGTCCGCATTGACACCTAATCTCTATATTGTATCCCTTGTGTATAGCATCTAGTCATATTGGTTTAAGATAAACAAATAATAAAACACGCGGTAGTGGCAGATCAATGCTAAATTTCACAATTTATGGTGTTATTCTGAACAACTGTTATTGACAGCGATGTTATTAACATCGATGTTATTAACATTGCAATGTTATGTGAAATTGAACAGCGCTGTTAAAAACTGTATTCTGAAAACCGGATGTGCACAAATTGGCAACAGTGCAACATCTACAGCGCGACTAACTTCTTGTATATTATAATAGATGATTAATAATAAGTTTTTGAGGATATTTTTACAAATAAAATGACTTTTATAAGCCGTGCACATGAATATTGGAATAATATTATTATCCATTTGGGTTTTTTGTTGATGAAAAACACGAACACGAAATAACCTCAAAATATATCACAATCTCGTAACGTCGAACGCTTTGACAAGTGTTGCTTAACATCGAAAATGTTAATATACATCGATGTTAGTTGACAGACATTATGTACAGAATCGTATATTCATAACATCTGTCGATGTTAGCAAATAACACCGCTGTTAACGCTAACATTTTTGTTCAGAATAACACCATTAATTGTGAAAAAAAAATATTGAGCATATACACTGAGTTTCAAATATGTAATGAGATTTGCCCTTAACGATCCAGCCATGTGGACAAGTGATTGAAACCATCAAAACATAAATTGGACTTGGAGAGAAATTTTCAGTTTGGAACAAAAGAATATTTTTTCTAAATTTTCAAAAATTCCAACTGTCAACACAAACTTGCAAACTCATCCCCTGTATTAGTGGCAAAAGTTATTGTATTTGTGAAAGTGGAGATGAATATTGCGGTTGTAAAATATTTCTGTAGTGTTTTTATGCAGATATAAGTGCAGTTTGTGCAAATATATATCCTGATGCATATTATTGTACAGTGAATAATTTATTAAGCAATCAATGTTTCTAATAACTAGAGCATGGAATGGAGCCTAATGAAATTCTTAATGTAAACCTTAGAAATGGGTGTAATAGTAAAATAAAGACTATCTGTCATGAAATCAAAAAATAGAAAGTAGTTGGCAGCACATGTAAGCTATTTAACCCGCCAATGGTGACCCTGCTGGTCTGTGAGAACGGGTGTGTCGAATAACTTTATTCTCCGTTATTGTTTTTTGTTGCAATTTCGAGTAGCGGCCGCATTGCAGAGCTTAAATTGATAAATATCTTTGTTTTATTGTCAAAGAGCATAAATTAAAAAAAAAAACATAAACTATTAGTAACACGTTTCGAAAAATCTTCAGTTGAAAACCCCGGTGCGTGAGACCGGCGTCACCAATGGCGGGTTAATAGTTATTTATTATACCAATGTGGAAAGTACATAATTAGTCCTGCAAGAAAAAAATTAATTTTCTTAAGGGACTAATGAGGAATTCCACATGAGTATAATATAAAATTTTATCCAAAATCGTCTGTAATTGCATTAAATATTGAAATAATGTTTATAAAATTTTGACAAGAAATTTTGACGAACGTGGTGTCAATATGAAATATTTCAAAAATCCTATGAAGGATGTATGCATTCCATGAGAGAAACTTATTCTTTCACCAGGGGATAATGAGCAACATTACATGGCTCAAATGACCACTGTAATTCAATTATTACACCCGATTTTGGATAAAATAATTTTTTTTAAATCCCTATAATAATTTAAATAATATTGGCTGCGTGGAATGACTTTATTTTATAGTTTTTTGAGGTTCATTGTTTTAAATGTTTGCACTGAGAGCCAGGAGTGTGGAGTCTGAGTCGGCGAATATTTGAGTTGGAGTTGGATCCATAGACGACTCCGATTCCTTACAAATATAAATTTAAAAAATAGCTATACATATTAATAGAGCTTTTCATACAATATAAAATTTTAACAAGTATTAAAATAAATTTGCACGTAAAAAAAGGATTGCCTCTAAATTATTCGATTTATTGTAAGAATGATTCAGCAAAGCAAATTTGGGAAGGAAAGGAGAACAATGTCTTACAGTTCCGGCCCATAATCATGAACCACCAATTTGTATGATGAGTTGGAGTCGAAACAAAAAAAAAATTGAGGAATTACATTTTAGTAGAGTCCACGTTTGGATTTTGAGCAATTATTATAATTCAAAAATAAATTTAAGATTCGTTCTCTAATTAATTTAAAATTCAGGTTTTCCCATCCCAAAGTTCCTATTCTTAGTGACACCATTGAATTTCTGTCGGTTACCTTCTTTTTTAAGGGCTGTCAACTATTTTCCACTTTTTGATCTTATTGTATTTGTATTGACTTAATATTATATCCAAAAAAATTTAAAACATCATTAATATCATTAATATCAGGCCTCCAATATTGTCCTCAACATGGGCATTCAACTTGTTGAACAATTTTTTTAAATTTTAGTTCGTTACGGGACCAGGTGCGAGTATCCAAAGACAAATCCTTGCTGAAGGACAAGATCCTGACACACCTGAACTACTTCCACATTTACTACATGGAACTGAACGACTTTTTGCACCTCTCAAATTATTATGAGCTGATCGAGGACGTGCTGGCCAACTACTGCACCCTGGAGCTGGACCTGCTGCGCTGGAAGTTCCCGCACCGCACAAAAACCAAGAAGAAGAAACACTACCTGGTGGAAGTGAAGTGCGCCTTCCACCGGATATGGACCGTAGTGACGACGTTCCTAGGCCAGCAGGAGAAGCACATACTGCACGTGCTGCTCAAGATGCAGTACCGGAAGTTCTCCGAGGTGACGACGGAGACCCGCCGGCTGCTGTACATCCGCGTGCTTTTCGATAAGCCGGTCAGCGATCTCAGCGACGAGGGCCTGTGCCGGCTGTGGATCATCTTCCAGAAGGTAAAAGAGGTCGTGCCTCCCAACCAGATTGAGCAATTGGAGAAGATCTTCGAGGTTACGTACGGGGCTATCGAGCTGAAGAGGAGTAGCGAGATCATAAGGAATGTATTCTACGTGAAAAAGAACGGGTCGAGGATAGCCAACCTGCTGCATATTAAGGATAGAGTTGTGCAGAATTATTTTAGCTATATGAAGAAGAAGAAGCAGAATGAGGATCAGCCTCTATGTGATACTGTAAGTTTTTTTTGTTTTGTTTATAGTCGATCCTTATTTACAATCGTTTTAAAACAGTGCTGTGTTGGGCAGAGTAAATCGAGCTTTACTTACACTTCATTCAATTATCTCTATATCACAGTCAAGATATTACTAGCAGCAGTCAAAATATTTTTTTTTGTCTCGTAGACAAGTCCATAGTGTCAGTTCAAGGCAGTCACAAATTATAACCACTAATTAAATTTTTTTTTACTAAGTTAAGGGTTTTCAAGCTGCTGGGGTACCATTCTTGTTTCTGAGCCCGGAGATTGTAGGTAGGAGTTCAATCTGGGCTGTCAAAAAAATGCGTCCGAGTTCATGGATGTTCAGTGCTTGTTTTTTCATATTTATAGAGGGTGCCCGGATTTCGTAGGGACAACATGGGAAACTTCTGATAGATTACTAAAAATTTGCACAGATAACATTGGCTTTATGAAGTGCAATGAAAGTGTTTAAATTGCCATGCAAATTGGTTTAAGCCACATCTCGAATTTGACCATCCCTCCATCTCTTCAAATGCAGAAGTTGCCCATGTTGTCTCTACGAAATCCGAGCACCCTGTATATGATCAAATTATTAAATTGGCTGTGGCAGAATGCCCTAGTTGGATACCCTAATCTCCTACAACCTTAACCCAATTTCCCGTCAACTATCTTTCCTTTAACAAAACAAAAATAAAATTTTCTGTGAGAGATGATTTCTCCTTTTTTACGAAGTTATAAATATAATGGAATGACTATTATTTGCTAGCAAATAATTTTTTGAAATTCTTCGTATTAAACTGCATCAAAGGTGTGAACATGCCTCCGACAGGGATGCAACCTCTAGAACAAATAAATAAAATTTTCTGTTTTGACCATAGTTATTTTTTTTGTATTTATCAACAAAAATGATGCTCTAGCATACCTTACAAGATCGTGAATGGATGTTAAGTAGATCTTTCCCTTTTAGTATGACGAGGAGGCATTGTGCGAGAAGGCCTTTGGTAGAAACTTGCAGATCAGCGAGGTGCCCACGTGTCCGCAACCCTCAATTGATGAGGTTGTTACTCTGGATGATGATGATGATGATGACAATGAGAAGCCCGTCGTCATTCTTAGCGACAACGAGGAAGAAGAAATTATCCCAAAGAAGAACAATAAGGTAATTTTGTATACACATTTGTATTAATCGCTGGTTGGAGTACTACAACTACAGATGGCGCTACCGATTCATGATTCTGACATAATTTTCTATCAAATTAATACACATGATCTGAATTCTTTTAAGGCCGACTATAGCCAATTAACCATGTCTAATTTAGTCCAAGCTACACTCTTGACGGAAAATATCTAATAGGTTTGTTTGGATTCCTCCATAGCAAAAATAAAAATACAACAAATTAATACAACAAATGTATTAATTCAAACAAACTTATTAAATTTAGTGAGACATATTCTCAAATGGCAAGTTGTGAAAAGTGGCTCTTGACTTTTTTCAATTTATTTCAAGGAGTTAATTAATTTATTATTATTATACATTTTGGAACAATGTCTTTCTATAGTGCATTTTTGAAATTAAAATAATTTTTTTCACAAACAGGAGAGAAAGTCGATTTCTCAACCTTCGAAATCGTGGAAGAAATATCATTTCTCTCCCCAGGGAGGAGAATTAATCATTTCTCTCCCTTCGATAATGGAACCTATTTATTTTAACTGTCACAGCTGACAGCGTTTTTTTCTAGGTTAGGTTTTAGAAACAAACGTTTTACTCCTAAAATATCCTGTTTTAGAAAAAAATAGTATATATACCTCGACAGAGAACGCTATTTTTCCCTCGGTGCTTTGTATCCCTTGGGCTTTCGCACCTCTGGAAAAATCACGCATTTCTCTCCCTTGATATATAATCTACTATTAGAGCATGATTTTGCATTGCATTGAATTTTTAATGTGAGATAATTATTTTCAGAAATTAAATAAGAAGAATGACTGTTTGAAAGTGAGTGATGACATCATAAACTTGGAATCGGACGAATGTGAAGAAGTGATGCCAACACCAATCCCACTAGAATCCACCAAACCCTTCACGCAGCTCCCAACTCTGAACATTAGTGAAAGTGTCACGCCCATCGTTCCTGAAAACCCACCAAAATTAACAATTACAGACATTAGTGAGGAAAAATGTGTTCCCGAAGATCTATTAACGAACAGTAGTAAGGAAAGTGCTCCCTTTGAAAATCCCGTACAATTAATAAAAAGTAAAAATGAAAAAATGGATGTGGCACCACCGTCTGAGCATTCTGTGGATAAAGTAAGTGTGGAAAGTGAAAAACCTGCAGTGAAAATGGACACGGATAGTGATAAAGCTGCAGTGAATCGTGATCTCAGTCCAGTACGTAAAAAGGACTCTTTTATTATGGGTTTATCGGTGCGTTCTCCGAAGACGATAAATGGAAAAATATCTAGGTTAGCGGAGAATTGTGAGAGCGAGCTGACGCCCCGAAGTAGTGAAACGAATTTGGCACCCATTCAGATGGAAACGGATCACGTTTGCACCAGCTCCGTTGCAAGTAACAGTTTAAATGAAAATACTAGTGCACCCGACAATACCTTAAAGACCGTGTTTGAATCACTGTCGCTCGCCATAAACTCAAACGGCAGTCCGCATCCAGCGCAAGAAAGAATACAAGAGATACAATCTCAGTTTGAGAAGAAAATACTTACCAAGGAAGAAGCCGTGCAATGTTTAGTAAACGAGATGAAGGGTTGGTTAACGAAGAAGCCGGAGCATGTGACTTTGTCGGAAGAAATTATTACCAGTATGAACGTGAAACCGGAAATCGAAGTGTACGAGCACACGCTCGATTCGGACTTATTGGTCAGCATTAAATCGGATCCTGAGGATTTGAATGAAGATGAATTACTAGAGGAATCTGTGGAGGATACTGAAAAATCAGGGGAGGACGGTAATTTAAATGATACCGTGCAGAATATCGGGAGTTTGGAGGCAACATATAATGATGATAATACAGAACTGAACAATGTTAATACAGAAGATAATAATGTGGCTGAAGACAATGCATGTGCAGATGAATACGATGATTTAAACGAAACGCAGAATTCCGCAGTGGTGGAAAATAATGTGGGTGGTGTGACGGAAACAGTGCAGGACGAAAATACCACTGAATCTGAACAGAATCCAGTTTCTGAAATTCCCCTGGTTACTGATTTTAATGTGGAATCGATTCCAGAGAAAGAATTAGAAAATATTTGTGACATTGTCGAGTTCATAAAAGCTCCTTTGCAATTTCGGAGCAACACCGAGGAAACAGTAACAGTGGAACTGATGGATGTTTTCTCGGAAATTGCAGCTGTACACCCTGAACACGAACAGCTGGACAGTACCATATCTTTGAATGATGTGATGGAAACCACGGAAAAATGTGAGACGGTAGAAAAACAAGATAAAAATGTGGTGCAGATGGATCCCTGTGTTTACGGGATGACACCACCTTCTGAAAATTACAGTCCGACTGATCGGGAAAATCAGAAAAAGATTGAGGAAAATTACACGGCGGATAAGAAAAAACGAGAAAGTGGCTTGTTGACTCCGAGCGCCAGCGAGGGTAAGGCGGAGAGTATATCAGAGGAGCATATCTACTTAGGCAACCTGCAGAAACAGACGCTCATCCCGCAGAACGTGAATGAGAGCACCGACGATTATGAGGATTCGCTCTATGATAACGATAATTATGATTCCGAAGTCTCCACGCCGGATTTCAAAATACAAAAGGACCCGATATACAAGAGCTTTCTGAACGAACACTTTGGCGATTGCGAGAACAAGGAGCAAGCGGGCAGCTGCAACGGGCCGATATCCATCATGCAGAGCCTGAAGATCCTCCCCGAGACGCGCATCCGCCCGAAAATGTCCGACACCGAAAGCAGCAAGTCCGACTCGTTCGGAAACTGTGATAAGGTCCTGGCCTCCGTGACGATGAACGATTACATCACGCAGAAGACTAGCGGGAAGAAGCTGGTGCCCAAGGAGACCGACGTCCCCTCTTCGAGGTTGGACGGTTTCGAGGCCGAGTTTCAGGACTCGCTGTCGGGCAGGATAACGAAGATCAACGGCACCAGCCATCACTACAATAATTACAGCCTTTTCGATTGCGAGAAGTCGGATGGGAACTTTGTGAAGCCGGCATGGGATGCAACCAAGGTGGGCAGTGCGGTCGGCAGCAGCAGTTGGCCTTCTGTATTAAAAGAAGATACCTGCAGGGCAGGTAAATGTTTTTTTTTTTAATCATCTGCAAAATTATACCATATGTATAAAAATTATTTAGATAAGGCATGGCCATGATAAACAAAATCACGGTCTTAGATTAGTTCAGCACGTTGTTGACTTTATGTCATATGAACAACTGGTGGCGAAGACGTGATGCGACGTATCAAACCTGCAACGTACGTTCCGAAATACAAAGCCACCCTTTATCTAAATAATTTTTATACATATGGTAGTATTTTAAATGTAAGAATATATTTGCCCCACCCGCCATTCATTACCAATCAAAGGACAGTATTCTAAAAAGTACTGTCATGGTAATGATGTTAGTTTGATAATAATTTAAGGTTAAGATTTTTTAAATCTAATAAAAAATATATGATTCGATTCGAGAACATAGCTTAGGCCAGGATTGATACTGGCATGTAAAATAACGATAGTTTAGTAATTGGAAATCGAATAAATTGTCCAATGTCAAAATATATTTGATTAATCAATTTTTTTGTGTAAACCAAGTTTTTCTCTATTGGCTGCTAACTAAATGACCGTGTAGGGCAAATGTATTCTTACATTTAATGCAGTAGAAGTTCAGGAATTTTCAGGATCGTAATCTATAACTTTAACATAATTGAGTTTTTTTTATGGAATAAAATTTTAAAAGGTTTCAATAAGCACATCATGTTTTTGAGTCATGCCTTAAAGTTTAAAATTTTAGATATTATATATTTAATTGTGCTATTTATTAAAAACTTGTCATGACAGTCTGGCAGATACCTATGTAAAAATAAAGCACATATATCAAATTTCATTTAATAAGAAATATAGTAAAAGAATTTCCAATTTAAATTTGCCTTCAAATATTAATTGTCTTGACTGTACTTTAAAAATTATGCACACACCCACTTTGAACATTGTAAGCTTGGCACAGCTCTATTGTTAGTACTATAGTTTATTTCAAATTGAAAAAGAAAACAAATTAGTCTTTGGAATATATCACACTCCCTATTCATAGCAGGATTTTAAACTTTAAATGAATGTTCTGACAAATGCGATCAACATTACCTAATTAGGGCCACAGTCAGGCAATCTTGCCGAAATTCCAAAAATTAAAAATGATTGTTACTAACGATATTAATGTGGCCACTAACTTTCTTCCAATATGACATCGCTTTGAATTCCACTGTATATTTTCTTTTAATTTTACACAAAATTGCAAGTGTTATATTTGAGCTTGGGCACACTGTTACAGAGAGCAATCAGTTGCCTAGTAAATCAGCAGAAACCCTAGTTTCTAATTTAACCCATTAACGCCTGAGTTTGTTTTTGATTGAATTCAGTTTTTCTTTGTATTTTTGAATTACATTAATTTCTAAGTTCATTACAAAGGCAGAACATTAATCATATTACTTTTAGTATACGTAATATTGAATGTGCCATAGATGAATACTAGACATAAAATAATCAAATCCAAAATAACCTTACTATTTTGTGTTCCTTATGGCACACAGGGTGGTAATTTCATTGTCAAAATCATTTGTTTAGGAAACACGCCACACCAGTACTTAAGAATGAAACTGATCCTGTGTAGGTAATGTACCATTTCTTGAAATGTTATGTTTTCAGATTTAGAGAGTAAGCAATTGTACCAGACGTCGAGCAGCAGCACGTCAAGTAGCACGATCAGTTCGCCGCAGTTCGACGATATACCAAACAAGAAAGGGGAGTACCTGGAAGAGTTGAATTCCTTAAGGAAGGTCAACACCGTACCGAAAGGAATCCTCACAACCAAATCCCAGTCATTCCCAACACCGGTGGCATCGTTGTTATATGATTCAGATGGGGAGACGCCTTATGACCGGACCAAGAGGAAACTCGAGGACAAGGACGAGGAGCCTCCGAAGAAAAAGCGCGTCCTCATCGACGACAAAATCAAACTGATCGGGGTGAATTCGAAAGATTACGCGCGATTAATGCTCGATACTAAGGTTAAGATGTACGATGAGGTGGAGTTGTTGAAAAAGAGGTTGAAATCGATTAACGATAATGTCCTAAACAATCATTTTACGAAGACACGGTGTATAATAGACAGAGTGCCGCTGGAAGCTAAAACGGACAAGGAGAAGGAAGCCGAGAGTACGGTCGCGTCGCCGAGTAGGGTGCCCGATCCTGAGAAATATTTAAAAGAGCACCCATTTACAGGTACAGTAGATTACAGTAAAGTTGTGTGCGATGAGTCCTCCCAATTTTATGCTAGTGATAGTGAACATTCGAATGACTCCATAGAAATCCCTCCTATTCACGTCAGCAGCGAATTTAGCTCGCCCGAGAAAGCCTTGAATCTCATCCACGTTACACAATCCGATGAAACCGACCTCCTTGAATTTTCAAATTCCCCAACGTTCCTAATAGATCCACAGCAACTGGAACAGTGTTTGGCTGACAAGATTATAGAAGAAACGGCGTCCGACCATTCCATTAATAATTTGTTAACAAAAAAAGTCACGTTTCTTTCAGACAATTCCAATTTTTACACGAGTAATAGTAATGAAAATGTCACTAATGTAATTCAATTTTATTCTGATGATCAAATCGGTAAAAATAGTAATGAAGTTGTTCCTAATATAGATAACATAGTAGTTAATACAATTAATAAAGAAGAATGTGATCCAACGAACAAGAGCGAAGAAACTGAAGAAAACGAAGCATCCAGAAAAACGAAGACGGATTCCGACGAAGACGAGTACGATTTGGATCCTGACATCGTGAAAGAACTGAACAAATATAATTTCGAAAATGAGACTGAACTAAACGCATTGCTAGAATCCTTAAAGCACGATAAATTCGCACACTTACCTTTCAAGAAACGCAGAATGTTGGTCAGCTTGAAGCAACGCAAACTAGCCGCAAGCAAAGAGGGTTCGCAATGCTTTCCCAGTGGCAGTGAACATTCGAATGACTGCACAGATGTCCCTCCTATTGAATTTAGCCTGACAGAAAAAGCCCTGAATCTCACCCTAACCGCAAAATCCAATGAAACCGACCTCATTGAATTGTCAAGTTCCCCAACTTTCCCAACAGATCTACAGCAGAACACAGAACAACAGTGTTTGGTTGAACAGGTTAATACTGAAGAAGCAACTAATAAAAGAAAGGCTGATTCCGATGAAGACGAGTACCATTTGGACCCCGACATACTGAAAGAGTTAAATAAATACAATTTCGATAATGAGACTGAAATAAACATGTTGCTAGAGTCCTTGAAGCAGGATAAAGATGAGCACCTGCCTTTCAAGAAACGTAGGATGTCGGTAAGCCTGAAGCAGCGAGAGGCCGTGCCTGAGAAAACAGAGGAGATCTGTTACCCGGCGACTCCCATGATTAGTATAGCTGAGGTGGAGGCTCTACAGAGCAGCAACAAGAGGCCTTTCAAAACCCCCGCCGAGCGCAAAGAGATGCCTCCTTTACCCCCATTGTACACCCCTAGCATACCAACCACAGTGGATCCTTTTCCCATAACCGGCGACTTCAGTGCCACCTACGTGCCAATGCCTTATATGCCTTGCGCTCCTTACTACCCAATCCCACCCCTACTCCTACCGTACAACAGCATCACCCTCCCAACGCCAAAGCATGTACAGCAGCCGGCGGTAACATTCAAATCCGCGAAGCGTGAAGGACGGAAGAGGGAGAAGAGTAACGAGAATTACTGCAAATATACGTAATTGATACGTTCTATTCCTTAAAACCTTTGATTTCTATTTATCAATTCTTTACCCATTGAGGGCTGTGATGGTTAAGCATTTTTTGTTTTAAGTTATTAAATTATTTATTTTTGTTATACCCGGAGAAGTATTTATACTCGGAAGAAAGAAGATCGAAGAGCCTACAATGGAACTTGTTCAAGTGATTTTTCAATTTTACACTCATGCATGCACTTATTTGATTACTTATAACTCTTATTATCATTGATTGTGGATTTAACGCGAGAAGACTGAAGAGCGCCGTTGTCTCCAATCCACACACATACTTTTGTTTAAGATATTGTTGCTGCACCTGGCTCAAGTGCCTACGTCACTAACTCTACTTTCTTTCTTTTCTCATCAAGGGAGAAACGGTTTCCTGCGGGGCAAGACTTCGAGACGTGGGAGGGCGAAAATCAGTAAGTCTTCATTTATTCCTAGAGTATAAAATTTTTGCAAAATAATTATCTTTTTATAAGCAGCATATGTACTTTACAAAAATGTGATCTAAAATACGCTTTTGGCGTAGAACTTTGTGACAAACTATAACTGAATTATAGTCTTTTGCAAACATATGACAATCAAAAAGTGAGGTAAAATGAAATATTGCTGAAAATTTCTATTTCATTATACAAATTGGCTATTACTTTATTTATATAACAGGAATATCTATAACTTATTAATATTTTCCTTTGTAGGTGTTGGTAGCCCTAGTCCTCGTGGTAGAGGGAAACGAGGTGAGTTTTTTCAATTGTTTTCTTCTGTATAATTTAATTTGTTCATTTTTTCGATTTGTTTTCTCCGAGATGTTCCAAAGCGCAAACTTTAAAATAGCTCGCTTGAAAACCATTCATTTTCATGCACTTCACTTATTGGGTGGGATTGTGTGTTCCAACTTCAGCAGACTAAGATCATATATAATTGCGCTAATCTTAATTGACAGTTCTTTACTTTTTGTTGTGTATGCAGTTTCCATCTCAGTCTTTTGTCAAGATATACTCAGAGGTTAATCTTTGTTCTCTTGCACCTCTTGTGCTTCAATGTCTGTCGCTGTATTGTGTATAATAGCTGTATCATCTGCAAACATTGTCAGGGTTGAGTTGTTGTTTAATTGCAGTATATTGCTCATCTAAATGAAATAAGACTGGTCCAAGAATGGATCTTTGTGGTACTCACCATCGATATTTCTGATGCCGCATAATTTGCTACTGACATGGATCTAGAAGGAGAGGTGTTTTAGGAATGAGGAAAGAATTGCTATACTTTTATCAATGGATCTCTGCGTACACATCATAGATAGCTAAACCTAGCTCTGACAATATTTTCATGCGTTTACTCTCTATATGTTAAGTTGATTAGACGCAATCATGTGTATTCGTATGTCGTCCAAGGGGAGAAAACTCGGTCTTCGGTAATGACGCACACCCAAAGATGCATTGATCAAACCATACCATGTAGGTTAATGTTCATTAGTCTATTTGTCAAAATTGTGGCAAAGGCTTCAGAGAGAGATCCTGAAATGCTGCTGCTATGTATTTGATGTTAGTCTGAGAAGTTATTGGATGTCACTCTCAGTAGAGTGTTGCTGTTAACATGTAGCTTATGATTAAGGCGGGACAATATGGCTTTCTCAAATAGATTGAAGTGTTAGCCGGAGGCTTTCTAGCTGCTTGGGAAGTGTGTGCTTGTTTTGGGAACACAAGAATGTGTGAGTATATTTCCATGTATTTGGAAAGTATTCAATTCACAGGCGTGGGTATTGTTTGGTTTTCAATTTTTTTAGGACAATGTTGGGTATTTTTTGATTTGCAGGTTTTTAATGGATTTACTTAATTTCGTCAGTTTTCTTGTACAAATTTTTAATTTTAGGTCCGAAAAATTTGCGTTAAGTGAATTTTAAATGCGTCAACCTTTTTTCGTTTAAAAAAGTCGTGTTATTTTTGGTTAGAAAAGGTGTGCTCTGCTTTGTTACTAGCCCAAGTTGTGTTATATATAATAACTAAATTAATTCAAGGCTCTCCAGGAGTTATTTGTTAAATTTGAACATGGTTTTTGGTGCTTTCAAGAAGATTATCATGCATTCGGTTACTTTTTCGTGCACCCCAATGACCGAACTGTGATAATCTAATCTAAATCTGCAATAACGTGAAAAATAATTTTTTTATGCAGCACCCCTGAGCTTTTGCACATAACTTTTACTTTTTTTTAGGTCGTGGTCGAGGAAGAAGACGAGGTAGGGGTCGTGGCAGGGGCAGGGGAGCAACCATGAACCCCTTGCAGGATCTACTCGATTTGCAGTCATATTTTGAACACAACAATGTACAAGACACGTAGCAGAAGCAGTAATTTTTTATTTTTAATCAATTTTTACTAAAAGTAATTCGTTGGACACGTTTTCCGTGTACGGCTAGGTGCGGTGCAATTTTGGAAATTGTAAATTTAGTTGGAAACAATCGACTGTGATTATAATATTATAAAAAAACTATTATTTGAATAATTTCTATTGTACATAGCTAGGACACTTTTTTAATTCTGATTGAAATGCATGTCTCAAATTATTGATTATATAGAGTACAAACGTGTACATTTGTTGTGTATATATATTTAGATTATTGTGGCATGTATTTTATGTACATTTATTTATTATTATATATAACCTGTAAATAGATATACATATATTATATATTAATTTTAATAAAATATGGTTTTCTATAATGTTTTTTTTTGGTTTTGAAAAATTAATCAATTTTTTGTTTCTTTTTTTTTAGGAGCACAAGTACAAAATTAAGAAAAGGCATGGCATTTTATAATCTTATCAAATGGATAACTTTTCAGCATTTCGATGATCGAAGAAAATGGGTAGGCACATGCGCTGACCAACTTTCATTAACCTTCAGCTTGATTCGGAAATTGCATGCAACATCAAACAATACCTCACCACATTCGTCTCAAATTATGATATCTGATCTCTAATTGTTGGTAGGTGAACCTTTGATATTTTCATGACATTTAATTTTTTTTCTGTCCCCTTTGAAAATGACATTTTCACCACTAAATTTAGAGCGGAAGCATAACTTCTGAGAAAAGTAAATCCATTTCACAGTTATAGGATGTCAAATGGGTATAAAGCCATTTTTGTTGCCATCGTGTGGCAGGACATTTCTAACTGTCATTCAATTCGTTGTATTGATTCCATTTTCTCCAACAAAACATTTTAAGGCGAGTTAGTACTTTGACTTATGGCTTCTGCACTTTTTTGTGATTTTTTTTGCATTAAATTTTATACTGAGGATAACGGGACTTTTTGCAAATGAAAAGGCATATATTGTAGTATTCAAATTATTTTTTATTCGTGAAATTGCTAAATTATTTTTATTCTTCAGCGGTCATCCAATCAGGGTGTGAATCTGGAATTCTGGTTATCTGAAACGATAAACAAAACAAGGAAAATGTATTAAATTTTGTAGTCCCTCTCGAATGCCTTTTCCAATTTTCAAATTACAAGTATATTTTTGAGCGATTTAAATCCGAAAATTCACAACAAAATCGACAACTCAAAATTTGAAAGGCCGAGATTTTGTTCGGAATCGAAAAAGCATAAGGGACAGCAAAATTTAATACAGTTTAAGGTCCTTGTTTTGTTTTTCATTTCAGATAACAGTAATTTCTTATTCATCTGGTACCAAAAAACACTGCAGTCTTCGCATGTCCTGATTGGATGACTGCTAAAGGACAAAAATAATTTAGTAATTTCATGAATGAAAAATAATTTAAATACTACAATATATGCCCTTTCATTTGCAGTAAGTCCCATTATCCTCAGTATAAAATCTAATGCAAAAAAAATCACAAAAAAAGTGCAGAAGCCATAAGTCAATCTTTTTTAAAGTACTAACTCGCCTTAAATCGTTACAAAGTACCAGATTATTTTCATGTAATAAAAGGGGCAGTAGATCCTTCTCTCTTTTATGATAAAATGTAATATCAGCACCTGAACAGAGTTCGTTCTTTTCATTTAATCTCAATGCAAGAAATTCGGAAAACTCCTTCAAGACATTCTCTAATAAAGCAAATTAGGTATTTTCTAAATTTTGTAGAACTTCTGGAAACAAATAAGTGTGGTTTATAAAAACAGTATATTTTTGCAAATCAATACTTTATTATTAACCCATAATTATTTACAGGATGTACACTTTAATCAAAATATATCCTAACATACAAACAACAGATTTGTACTTTATATCTTACACGATTTAATAATGAAGTTTTGTAGTGGTTGTATTTAAATTAAATTAAAATATTTTAAACTATAATTATAGTTGCATCACAATATTTAAAAAATAATTCAAATACTTAAAAACTTCAGTGCATTAAAGTATATTAAAAATTTAGTGTATATTTTAACGTATTGTGTTGAAGTTGTTTTTTATTTAATTGAAGATGTCTTTGGTAATCCTGTTAATATTTTTATCCGTTACCTAAAAAAAAAAAATATTTTAGAATGTTTTTCTAATAAATCATAGTTTTTAAAGTTACAATTATCAAACTGAAGATAGTATTAGGTCTACCAGGAAGGTCCATTTTTAAAATAAAGGAAAATAAATATATTTACCCGAGATTTAAATTAAGGGAAAGTAAATGATATGTTTCTCTAAATCAAGTAATTAAGATTTAAAAACGCTGAAAGGTTATTTTTTGCTTCCTGTCATCAGGAATAATGAATAATCGCTGAACGTGCTTATTGGAATAAAAAATTAATAGATGGCGCTGACGATATGCTAGTTGTGATTTTAAGAGCTTTAACCTTTAATAGTCACTAGGGGTGTGATACACCCCAGCCTTTTTTCGACGTTGAATAAGGCCCTGAAATTGAAAGTAAACGGGACATGTTACTCCATCTACAGATAGTTTGAACCTTTTATTGTGGACCCCAATAGGTAATATTTGAGCTCACGCGTCAGTGTTAATGTGGTACCTGTTTGAGTCAATTCGTAAAAAATTGTGGGGTGTATGACATCCCGTGTGATCATTGTGCCAGAAAAAAAATTCTGAGCATTTTCTTCTCTGTGGATTATTCCGAGATTGCCGAATCAAAAGCACTGCGATATTTGTTCCAGAAGAAGTGACAAAAAGTCGCACATGCTTGTCGCAGTTGCAAGAGGTCGATGTGCTGCTGAATGCTCTTTTGGGATCGAATAATTGTCTTATATTATAATAGCCTTTTTTCTTCATAATAATAGTTTTAAAAATATTTTCATGTTCATATTTAACATTAAATTGACTTTATATTAGAGAAATACTAATACAATTTTTCGTAAAAAATCCCACCTTCGATCATGAAAATAAATATACTTTTTGGAAAGATCGCAAAATTTATTAATTCCACTTGGAATGATACTATATCAGGTTTTCAGGTTCAAACTATTTTATTTTTTAGCTGAAAATTGAAATTACTACCGTATTTTTTGCAAAAAAACTCATATTTTGCGGAATTTTTTTTATCACATGTAAAGTTGCAGGTTTCGAAAACTATTAACATATTCGTGAAACTAGAGGTTCAAAATGTATCCCGGATTGTTATTTTTTGTTTTTTGTCAATTTAACATTAATTGACCGAAGTTCAAAGGCATGGGGTGTACCACACCCCGAATGACTATTACGTCATTTTTCGGAGGTGTGACTATTAAGGGTTCAAATAGTCATCCTACATATAGAACTGTAGGCATATCTGGGTTAACATTTACTGAATAATATATTTTCCATTGTCACTAATAACCTCTCGAAGCAATACTGACTATGCACGAGGCATCGGATTAACAAATATTTTATTATACGGTTTAGTGGGTATCCATAAAAATCTCCAACGTTAGGTAGATATGAAATCAGAATATTGTTGGGAATACTCTCACCCGAACGAGGTTTCCGCAATCTCTGATGTTGTCAAAAAAGGATCTCGCTTTATGATATTATCGGATAGAACTTTCCCATAGACCTAATATATCATATTAATAGCAAAAATGGGCGTTGTTAATTTTTAAGAGTTACTTCATGAAAAGCATATCTCTTTAAAATGGAAAATCCTGTTTTTCCGAAAAACCAAATTGTTTAGCAAAGCCCGTCCTTTAATAAACAATTTGGAACAAGAGTTCTTATAAAAACAGTTTGATAATGAGCAGAAAGTAATCAATTTTTATTCTAAGACATCCTAACTAAAGTATGATCAAAATGTATTTACACCGGCTGCTAATATTTTTTTATTAAAACTTTCTCCTTCAGTCTAATTTAATTTATTCAGTAATCGGATTGAATTCCTTCCCAGATAGCTCAATTTCTACGTTTTATAATGTAAATACAGCAATTTTTGATGATACTTTAATCAATTTTAAAAGGCTATAGGCTTACTCATGCTCTGCTGACAGTCTGGTGTGGCAGAATGTTATTTCTCCCTTAAAAATAAAATTCATATAACAATAGCAAAATACTCAAAGTGTTGGGCCAGCAAATCATGATGTCTGACAGTTTGAGTGATGTCGCCTCAGTGAAAGCAGCCAGACAGAGAGCATTATTTATAGGAAACGTGTTCCTTGCATGAATTTTGAACGAACGATGATATACTTTTAAAATTATAACAGCAACTGTTGTCGCTCTATAGCGGTCATGTTAACCCTCAAACACCAGGACTCGCTGAAATAGCATTAGTTTTACCAAATCCAAGATTGAACCTTTGCAAATCTTCTTCTTCATTTTTAACTTGAGGATCATTAACCAACAAAACAAGTGCTCAATTTGATTGACATGCATGAATATTTGACATAAAAGTTGACATAATTATTTTCTTCAGGCTTCTCTGGATTCTCTTGAAATGATGACTGCACTTCTTTATGGGTTATCCAATCAGTTGAACTTACCCCAGGGTTTTTATAAATAAAATACTATCAACTAACTGAATTGTAGGATAAATCTGAAAACTTGACTTAATTTTTTAACCACTTCACGCCCATGCTGCTTTCATTGGTTTATAGTATAATCCGAAGTTTATTGAAAAATATTTTTTTTGCTGTTACGTTTTTCTACGAAATATTATTTCACTGTTACAAATTTACTCATATATGCAAAAAAAAAAGAAAAAATATTCCATAGATGGCGCTAAATTTTTTGTAAAATATTTTTTTCTTTCTTGGGCGTGAACTTAAAACATATACTCATGGAACAGGAATACCGTATAACTTACGTGTACCGAAACTGTGCCCACCATCTGTGCGACAAGGATAGATAAACCATTTCTTTTGTTCGCTATGCGCATGTCCGCAATCGCGTGAAATCCCTATAAGAGTCCATGAGTGTGAGAGTGAACTTTCTGTGTTGAAAGAGTGGGATGCAGAAAGTGTGTGACAGTGCTATCAACTCAATTCTTATCACACACATTCATAATAACCTATGAGTGCGTCGGCCCCGCATGAGCATTTCGAGCAAAGAAAATAGAATGGGACATCTGCATCTGACTTCTTAGACACAATTCTATGCTTTGTATTCCTGTCCCATAAGTATATGTTCTAAGGGCGTGAAGGGGTTACAGGCGCATAATAAAAACAGAAACCACAATACAGGGAAAAAAATCGCTAAAATTATAAAAGTAAATATTGCATGCATACATACATGTACTGGTAATAATCCTTGCTTTGTCTTTTGGATGGAACTACAAAAGCTATCCGGTCATGTTCTGCAGCATTGTTTGCAGGAAACTGCTGGAATGTATTGGGGAAGCCGGAATATAAAGACAGAAGATAGGGTGTTGTTAAGGCCACCTCTGCTATACTGATCATCGGTGTTGGTGGAAAGCTAACTTCATTGTCTCGCTGCAATGCATCCTCTGCACAAGCCGGAGTACAAATTCTGCGTTTCTTAAATGGGAGGTGCGCAGCTTCATCCCTTATACTCTTGAATTCAAACTTATCCATTTCTGATAAAGAATTTTCCTCCTTATCTCTGTCCACTATTTCCTCCCCCAAATTATTTATAAATACAATCCCTTGCTTCTCCTGTTTTTCATCTTTCGGTATGCATATTGCTAAGTTTTTCTCAATTTTATCACTTTCTTCCATTGATTGGAGCACAAAGTTATCATTAAACATATCACCTTTACATTTTTCCTTATGAATAAATTTATCTTTTTCCCCATTATGATCACAATTATCCATTTTCGTAATTAAATCAAACTTTTCGTTAAAGGCAAATTTTTCTTTTCCTCCGAGTAATTTTGCTGGGTGCTCACTTTCCATTTTGAATTTTGTCTTGCCCTCGGATGTACAATATTCAATAGGAACGGAAATATTATCAACGATATTCCCTTTTGAATCCGAGGCATTATTAATATCTGCTAGAATAGTTAAAGCAGTACAATTTTCCATTCCTTTTACTGAATCATAATCCTCAACTATATGTGCAATATCAGTTTGTACTTCTAATTCACTAGATGATGTATTATTTGCTGATAATAAAGCTACATCGCATTTACTCGTCTTTTCATTAATCTCCAATGTTTTTTCTGTCGCACTATCAACATTTTCTTCCGCATTATCCGATGCAACAGTTTCAGTTTGTTGTTTTGAACTTTCCAGGCAAACAGGTGTTTTGCAAAGGCTTCGTTTTCTACCCTTCATTTCTTAATTACATTTGAATCTGGCTTGCCCTAGAATTCCTTATCATAACCCAACTTTTTCAAGGTTTGTGCGACAATAAAACCTGAATATTGTGTAATAAATAGTCTTCAACTACATTTAATGAATGTTTAGTTTTGTGGTTGTGCAACATTCAATCCTGAAACATGTTTATTGTTTTCACTTGTCATAATCATATATTATTACAAGTTTTAGGCACTACTTACATGTGGTATGTGTAAGCTGAAAATATATGTGCGAGGGCTATGTAACTCCATACAGATAAACCGCTCACATTTTTCTAATTCTGCAATGAAAGGGTTGATTGTGGATTTTTCATTCTTGGTAGCCTATTTAAATCTGTTAATTGTAGTGTGATCTATATGTCTTTTTCTAGCCTTCAACGTTCTGTTTTTAGGGGTTTGAAATCCCAACTGTTTATCCTTCAAGCATAAATTCCCAAAAGATTTAAAAGTAAGTATTATCTCCACGTGGTCACTATTTACGAGATTGTGCATTACATCACGTATATCATAAATAAATTAAATTAAATTAAATTAGTTTTTGCAAAATTGAACAGCATAACTGTAGCTGGCAAAGAAGGCCGAATTTATTGACATTGGGCCACCCTGGATTACAACTTACAAAAGAAAAATGCCCCTGGTAGAATGTTTCTCAACCAGTGACGGTTAGTGAAGTTAATAAACGCTCGGGATTCACTGATTTACTCTTTTATAGAAAGCAAGTATTTTTTATTATACAATATTTAAACAAGAATTGCGCTTAAAAATGGAGTAACGCGACTTTTTACTCGAGCACAAACACAAAAAAATGTTTTTCCAGTAAACCATGTCCAACTTTGACGATGTGTACGGAGTTGGAAAAAATTTGTCGACTCGATCAACCATAAAGACATTAAAATTTGATCAATTCCCTATGCAGGACACAAAGAACGAAGTTCCTACGAGGATTTGGCACCAAGTTATGGGTGTTAAAGAAAAGTGCATTTTGAGGGTTTTCGCACATAACTCGGCGACTTTGCAACCAAATTTGATAATGCTTCTTAAATTCAACAAACCTTCCTTCATTGTTTATTATTAAACCTTTAATCCCTCCATAAATTACCATTAAAATGAATGAAGAATTGCGACGACATGACTTATTATTCCGGGATTTTTACGGCACGTTTATTTAAAAAAGATTAAAGGGTTACAAGTTTCTAGGTGATTTAACTTTAAAATTATCAAAATCATCCCTCAGAATTACTATTTAAAAGCTTTTAAACATTTTACGTTCGCATTTCCACGCCTGGTCGCCATCTATTCGACGATGGCCAAACTACTAAGTGATGTTTTTGAACAGCGCCAAAATGCTCGAACTTTATACCTATAATCAAAATGTTAATATTCGGCAACGCGCTGTATACGAAACGATAGACGATTTAATTCCGAATCGAACGGTGTATAAAATAGCTGAGGCAATTAAGCGGTTTTCTTGTAATTTGCGAATGAAAATTAAGCACGACACACTTATCGACATTTACAGTTCACTGTAACTTAAAAATTAAACACAGAACAATTTGCTATATTCTCCAATGAAATACGGGTCCCAACACGTATTACTGATTATAAATTCAACTTTTTATATTATTACTGCGCTACAATAACAGAAATATATGAGGAATCCTAATCTTCATAGAGGGTACCCTCTGTTATCGTGGGGCTAAACTACGTTTTCATTTGTGGATTTAATAATTGTTTTAATAATGAAAGAATATTTAAAAACTTAAGAAGAATGTTATACTATAATAAAATAAATTTACTTGTAGATATTTTCAAATTTAAATTGCAGAAACAATACATTATAATATATCCGCCTAATCACAGGCAACCCGATATACGCATAAGTACTATTAATTTATTATTGAAAACTTCCAATTTTAAACGTGACAGTGACAAAACCTTAAGTGTAATCCTCAGTAAAGCTTCAAAAATTGTGCGAAAATTTATTAAATTATTTCACCTCTTTAGTTTATTTTTAACAAAATTTTGACAGAAAAATTTCGACCAGGAGGAACAGGATCGCAGAAATGAAAAGAGTAATTTGGGCGCGAAAATTATTTCACCTCTTTAGTTTATTTTTAACAAAATTTTGACATAAAAATTTCGACCAGGAGTAACAGGATCGCAGAAATGAAAAGAGTAATTTGTACGCGAAAATAATTTCACCTCTTTAGTTTAGTTTTAACAAAATTTTGACAGAAAAATTTCGACCAGGAGGAACAGGATCGCAGAAATGAAAAGAGTAATTTGGGCGCGAAAATTATTTCACGTTTTTAGTTTATTTTTAACAAAATTTTGATATAAAAATTTCGACCAGGAGGAACAGGATCGCAGAAATGAAAAGAGTAATTTGGGCGCGAAAATAATTTCACGTCTTTAGTTTATTTTTAACAAAATTTTGACATAAAAATTTCGACCAGGAGGAACAGGATCGCAGAAATGAAAAGAGTAATTTGGGCGCGAAAATTATTTCACCTCTTTAGTTTATTTTTAACAAAATTTTGACATAAAAATTTCGACCAGGAGTAACAGGATCGCAGAAATGAAAAGAGTAATTTGGGCGCGAAAATAATTTCACGTTTTTAGTTTATTTTTAACAAAATTTTGACATAAAAATTTCGACCAGGAGGAACAGGATCGCAGAAATGAAAAGAGTAATTTGGGCGCGAAAATTATTTCACCTTTTTAGTTTATTTTTAACAAAATTTTGACAGAAAAATTTCGACCAGGAGGAACAGGATCGCAGAAATGATAAGAGTAATTTGGACGCGAAAATAATTTCACGTTTTTAGTTTATTTTTAACAAAATTTTGACATATAAATTTCGACCAGGAGGAACAGGATCGCAGAAATGAAAAGAGTAATTTGGGCGCGAAAATAATTTCACGTTTTAATTTATTTTTAACAAAATTTTGACACAAAAATTTCGACCAGGAGTAACAGGATCGCAGAAATGAAAAGAGTAATTTGGGCGCGAAAATAATTTCACGTTTTTAGTTTATTTTTAACAAAATTTTGACATAAAAATTTCGACCAGGAGGAACAGGGTCGCAGAAATGAAAAGAGTAATTTGGGCGCGAAAATTATTTCACGTTTTTAGTTTATTTTTAACAAAATTTTGATATAAAAATTTCGACCAGGAGGAACAGGATCGCAGAAATGAAAAGAGTAATTTGGGCGCGAAAATAATTTCACGTCTTTAGTTTATTTTTAACAAAATTTTGACATAAAAATTTCGACCAGGAGGAACAGGATCGCAGAAATGAAAAGAGTAATTTGGGCGCGAAAATAATTTCACGTTTTTAGTTTATTTTTAACAAAATTTTGACATAAAAATTTCGACCAGGAGGAACAGGATCGCAGAAATGAAAAGAGTAATTTGGGCGCGAAAATTATTTCACCTCTTTAGTTTATTTTTAACAAAATTTTGACATAAAAATTTCGACCAGGAGGAACAGGATCGCAGAAATGAAAAGAGTAATTTGGGCGCGAAAATTATTTCACCTTTTTAGTTTATTTTTAACAAAATTTTGACAGAAAAATTTCGACCAGGAGGAACAGGATCGCAGAAATGATAAGAGTAATTTGGACGCGAAAATAATTTCACGTTTTTAGTTTATTTTTAACAAAATTTTGACATATAAATTTCGACCAGGAGGAACAGGATCGCAGAAATGAAAAGAGTAATTTGGGCGCGAAAATAATTTCACGTTTTTAGTTTATTTTTAAAAAAATTTTGACAGAAAAATTTCGACCAGGAGGAACAGGATCGCAGAAATGATAAGAGTAATTTGGGCGCGAAAATTATTTCACCTTTTTAGTTTATTTTTAACAAAATTTTGACAGAAAAATTTCGACCAGGAGGAACAGGATCGCAGAAATGAAAAGAGTAATTTGGGCGCGAAAATAATTTCACGTTTTAATTTATTTTTAACAAAATTTTGACACAAAAATTTCGACCAGGAGTAACAGGATCGCAGAAATGAAAAGAGTAATTTGGGCGCGAAAATAATTTCACGTTTTTAGTTTATTTTTAAAAAAATTTTGACATAAAAATTTCGACCAGGAGGAACAGGATCGCAGAAATGAAAAGAGTAATTTGGGCGCGAAAATAATTTCACCTCTTTAGTTTATTTTTAACAAAATTTTGACAGAAAAATTTCGACCAGGAGGAACAGGATCGCAGAAATGAAAAGAGTAATTTGTACGCGAAAATAATTTCACCTCTTTAGTTTATTTTTAACAAAATTTTGACAGAAAAATTTCGACCAGGAGGAACAGGATCGCAGAAATGAAAAGAGTAATTTGGGCGCGAAAATTATTTCACCTTTTTAGTTTATTTTTAACAAAATTTTGACAGAAAAATTTCGACCAGGAGGAACAGGATCGCAGAAATGATAAGAGTAATTTGGACGCGAAAATAATTTCACGTTTTTAGTTTATTTTTAACAAAATTTTGACAGAAAAATTTCGACCAGGAGGAACAGGATCGCAGAAATGATAAGAGTAATTTGGACGCGAAAATAATTTCACGTTTTTAGTTTATTTTTAACAAAATTTTGACATATAAATTTCGACCAGGAGGAACAGGATCGCAGAAATGAAAAGAGTAATTTGGGCGCGAAAATAATTTCACGTTTTTAGTTTATTTTTAAAAAAATTTTGACATAAAAATTTCGACCAGGAGGAACAGGATCGCAGAAATGATAAGAGTAATTTGGGCGCGAAAATTATTTCACCTTTTTAGTTTATTTTTAACAAAATTTTGACAGAAAAATTTCGACCAGGAGGAACAGGATCGCAGAAATGAAAAGAGTAATTTGGGCGCGAAAATAATTTCACGTTTTAATTTATTTTTAACAAAATTTTGACACAAAAATTTCGACCAGGAGTAACAGGATCGCAGAAATGAAAAGAGTAATTTGGGCGCGAAAATAATTTCACGTTTTTAGTTTATTTTTAAAAAAATTTTGACATAAAAATTTCGACCAGGAGGAACAGGATCGCAGAAATGAAAAGAGTAATTTGGGCGCGAAAATAATTTCACCTCTTTAGTTTATTTTTAACAAAATTTTGACAGAAAAATTTCGACCAGGAGGAACAGGATCGCAGAAATGAAAAGAGTAATTTGTACGCGAAAATAATTTCACCTCTTTAGTTTATTTTTAACAAAATTTTGACAGAAAAATTTCGACCAGGAGGAACAGGATCGCAGAAATGAAAAGAGTAATTTGGGCGCGAAAATTATTTCACGTTTTTAGTTTATTTTTAACAAAATTTTGATATAAAAATTTCGACCAGGAGGAACAGGATCGCAGAAATGAAAAGAGTAATTTGGGCGCGAAAATAATTTCACGTTTTAATTTATTTTTAACAAAATTTTGACACAAAAATTTCGACCAGGAGTAACAGGATCGCAGAAATGAAAAGAGTAATTTGGGCGCGAAAATAATTTCACGTTTTTAGTTTATTTTTAACAAAATTTTGACATAAAAATTTCGACCAGGAGGAACAGGATCGCAGAAATGAAAAGAGTAATTTGGGCGCGAAAATTATTTCACGTTTTTAGTTTATTTTTAACAAAATTTTGACATAAAAATTTCGACCAGGAGGAACAGGATCGCAGAAATGAAAAGAGTAATTTGGGCGCGAAAATTATTTCACGTTTTTAGTTTATTTTTAACAAAATTTTGACATAAAAATTTCGACCAGGAGGAACAGGATCGCAGAAATGAAAAGAGTAATTTGGGCGCGAAAATAATTTCACCTCTTTAGTTTATTTTTAACAAAATTTTGACAGAAAAATTTCGACCAGGAGGAACAGGATCGCAGAAATGAAAAGAGTAATTTGTACGCGAAAATTATTTCACGTTTTTAGTTTATTTTTAACAAAATTTTGACATAAAAATTTCGACCAGGAGGAACAGGATCGCAGAAATGAAAAGAGTAATTTGTACGCGAAAATAATTTCACCTCTTTAGTTTATTTTTAACAAAATTTTGACAGAAAAATTTCGACCAGGAGGAACAGGATCGCAGAAATGAAAAGAGTAATTTGTACGCGAAAATAATTTCACCTCTTTAGTTTATTTTTAACAAAATTTTGACAGAAAAATTTCGACCAGGAGGAACAGGATCGCAGAAATGAAAAGAGTAATTTGTACGCGAAAATAATTTCACCTCTTTAGTTTATTTTTAACAAAATTTTGACAGAAAAATTTCGACCAGGAGGAACAGGATCGCAGAAATGAAAAGAGTAATTTGTACGCGAAAATAATTTCACCTCTTTAGTTTATTTTTAACAAAATTTTGACAGAAAAATTTCGACCAGGAGGAACAGGATCGCAGAAATGAAAAGAGTAATTTGTACGCGAAAATTATTTCACGTTTTTAGTTTATTTTTAACAAAATTTTGATATAAAAATTTCGACCAGGAGGAACAGGATCGCAGAAATGAAAAGAGTAATTTGTACGCGAAAATTATTTCACGTTTTTAGTTTATTTTTAACAAAATTTTGACATAAAAATTTCGACCAGGAGGAACAGGATCGCAGAAATGAAAAGAGTAATTTGTACGCGAAAATAATTTCACCTCTTTAGTTTATTTTTAACAAAATTTTGACAGAAAAATTTCGACCAGGAGGAACAGGATCGCAGAAATGAAAAGAGTAATTTGGGCGCGAAAATTATTTCACGTTTTTAGTTTATTTTTAACAAAATTTTGATATAAAAATTTCGACCAGGAGGAACAGGATCGCAGAAATGAAAAGAGTAATTTGGGCGCGAAAATAATTTCACGTTTTAATTTATTTTTAACAAAATTTTGACACAAAAATTTCGACCAGGAGTAACAGGATCGCAGAAATGAAAAGAGTAATTTGGGCGCGAAAATAATTTCACGTTTTTAGTTTATTTTTAACAAAATTTTGACATAAAAATTTCGACCAGGAGGAACTGGATCGCAGAAATGAAAAGAGTAATTTGGGCGCGAAAATTATTTCACGTTTTTAGTTTATTTTTAACAAAATTTTGACATAAAAATTTCGACCAGGAGTAACAGGATCGCAGAAATGAAAAGAGTAATTGGGGCGCGAAAATAATTTCAAATTTTTGATTTAATTTTAACAAAATTTTTGTTTGAAAATTTTTGTTTGAAAATTTTGTTGAAATTAAAAAAAAAATGTGAAATTATTTTCGCGCCCCAATTACTCTTTTCATTCCTGCAATCCTGTTATTCCTGGTCGAATTTTTTTTCAATATTTTATTGTGAGAGCACTTTGGTCTTTCATTGTTTAAACACATGCATTCATTCATTCATTGACTCAGAAGAATCTTAGAAATAGTTAGTTTTTATGGCCCTTAAAAGGGCCGTGGTTTTCGGGAGTGGGGCGATCAAAGATCCACGAGCCGCCTTTGATATATACTTATAAACATATTACATTTTACAGTGAATATACGTGTTAAATATGTTCAGTTTTATTTACAGCATTTATTTCGTCCGAATCAAAATCAATTATGATCTCAACCAGTGGAGCCTTAACCGTCACATTTTACACTGGCTACATTTTTAACCCAAATTAATCTAATACGAGTATTTTTCTAACCCAGATTCTATGAATACTTGCAAAAAGTAAATACAAGTCATACTATCTCTTTTTATACAGCCTCTTCGAATATTAAGTTAATATTTAAAACTTCCGCTTTTAAGTCTAACAGCGATGAAACAATAACTACAATTGAGCTAACAAGGACATTAATCAATAGACGTTTAGGAGTTATTTGGGTTTAAAATAACTCCGTAAGTAAATGTTAATTTCCCAACAACAACAAATCTTATTTTATTGTTTTTTATTAAACCATTAATACCTCAAATTACAGTTTGATGCCCACTTGCACCACAGCCGATTAACTTTAATCAATGGTTAGTACCGGTTAGTACTTCTTTAAAACACAACAATTTTATTCGCAAATTGTTTAGACTATAACATATTAATCAAAGAGACATATTTGGGATATCTTACAAATTTATAACACTTTTATATTCCCGAATTTTGACTTAATCAGAAGTTTAATCGTGATTAACTTTTTAACCACGATTAAGTACCTGCGGTGCAAGTGGCCCTAAATCATTAAAATTAATTTAACCATTAAAAAATTGCTGCGGCAATATATATAATTGCAGGATTTTTACAGCACTTTTATTTTAAAAGATTAAAGGATTATATGTTTGGCGGTCATTTAATGTTTACATTATCAAAATCATCCCTTAGAATTGCTATTTAGAAGCTTTTAAACATTTTTCGTTCGGATTTCCGCGCCTCGTCGCCATCTGTTGGCCGGTGGCTGAACTACTAAGTGATGTTTTTGAACAGCGCCAAAATGCTCGAACTTTATACTTATTGCCAAAGTGTTAATGTTTAGCAATGGGCTGTACATGAAACGGTAGACGATTTAATTCTGAATCGAATGGTGTATAAAATAGCTGAGGAAATTTAGCGGTTTTCTTGTAATTTGCGAATGAAAATTAAGCACGACACACTTACCGACATTTACAGCTCACTGTAACATAAAAATTCAATAAAGAAGAATTTACTATATTCTTTAATCAAATACGGGTTACAATACTTATTCCTGATTAATCACTTTACTATTTATATTGTTAATGCATTACAATAAGAGAAATATACGAGAAATCTTAATCTAAGTAGAGGGCTCTCCCTGTTATCGTGGGGATAAACTACTTAATCATTTTTGGATGTAATAACTGTTGTAATAAATAATAAAGGAAAATTTAAAAACCTAAGAAGAAGTTATTTTATGATAAATTAAGTTCAATAAGAAGAAACAATATTTTATAATATACACGCCTAATTACAAGCAACCCAATATACGCATAACTCCAATTAATTTATTATTAAAAATTTCTAATTTTATACGTAACAGTGACAAAACCATAAGTGTAATCATGTGTAAAGCTTCAAAAATAGTGCGAGTATTTAAGTATTTAAATTGCGAGAAAAATGGTATTATATAAACGCCTACTTGCTGGCAACCCGATATACATATAACTAATATTAATTGATAATTAAAAATTCCAATCTTAAAGATAATGGGGACACAAGCATGCGTGTAATGCTTGGTAACACTTTTAAAATATTACACATTAATGGTTTTGTTCCTGTTACGTTTAAAATAGGAAGTTTTAAATAATAATTCATTATTAGTACACGTATATTGGGTTGCTTGTAAGTATGCGTTTATATAACATAATTATTTCTGTAATTTAAATACTTTAATATCCAAATTATTTTTAAGCTTTAAGAAGGATTACACATTGGAAGTTTCTAATAATAAATTAATATTATGAATGCGTGTATTGCGTTGTCTCTAAGTAGGCGTTTATGTAATATAATTATTTTTGCAATTTAAATACTTCAATATTCGCACTATTTTTAAAGCTTAACTAAGGATTGCACTTATTGTTTTGTCACTGTCACGTTTAAAATTGGAAGTTTTTAATAATAAATTAATATTAGATATGCGTATATTGGGTTGCCTGTGACTAGGCGGATATTTTATAACGTATTGTTTCTGCAGTTTAAATACGAAAATATCTACAAGTAAATTTATTTCATTATAAGATAACATTCTTTTTTAGTTTTCAAATATTCTTTCATTATTAAAACAATTATTAAATCCACAAATGAAAACGTAGTTTATCCCCACGATAACAGAGGGTACCCTCCATGAAGATTCGGATTCCATATATATTTTTCTTATTGTAATGCATTAATAATACAAAAAGTTGAATGAATAATCAGTAATAAGTATTGGGACCCGTATTTCATTGAGGGATATAGCAAATTTTTGTGCATTTAGTTTTTAAGTTACAGTAAACTGTAAATGTCGGTAAGTGTGTCGTGCCTAAATTTCATTCGCTCATTACAAGAAAACGACTAAATTGCCTCAGCTATTTTATACACGATTCGATTCGGAGTTATTTCGTCTATCGTTTTGTGTACAGCGCATTGCTAAATATTAACTTTTTGATTATAAGGATAAAGTTCGAGCATTTTGGCGCTGTTCAAAAAGATCACTTAGTAGTTCGGCCATCGTCGAATAGATGGCGACAAGTTGTGGGAATGCAAACATAAAGTGTTTAAAAGCTTTTAATAATAATTCTGAGGCATGATTTTGATAATTTGAACGTTAAATCACTGCCAAACTTGCAATCCTTTAATCTTTTCAAATAAACGTAAGCGTTCATATTGCCGGTCCTTTGACTCGCGCCCAAAAACCGACAAAACAGGGAGCAGTGGGCATGACGAGGAGCATGATGTGCGGCTAATAAAATCTTCACACAAAAATTTCGACCAGGAGTAACAGGATCGCAGAAATGAAAAGAGTAATTCGGGCGCGAAAATAATTTCACATTTTTAGTTTATTTTTAACAAAATTTTGACATAAAAATTTCCACCAGGAGTAACAGGATCGCAGAAATGAAAAGAGTAATTTGAACGCGAAAATAATTTCACATTTTTAATTAATTTTAACAAAATTTTGACACAAAAATTTCGACCAGGAGTAACAGGATCGCAGAAATGAAAAGAGTAATTTGGGCGCGAAAATAATTTCACATTTTTAGATTATTTTTAACAAAATTTTGACACAAAAATTTCGACCAGGAGTAACAGGATCGCAGAAATGTAAAGTGTAATTTGGGCGCGAAAATAACTTCACATTTTAATTTATTTTTAACAAAATTTTGACACAAAAATTTCGAGCAGGAGTAACAGGATCGCAGAAATGAAAAGAGTAATTTGGGCGCGAAAATAATTTCACATTTTTAGTTTATTTTTAACAAAATTTTGACATAAAAATTTCGACCAGGAGTAACAGGATCGCAGAAATGAAAAGAGTAATTTGGGCGCGAAAATAATTTCACATTTTTAGATTATTTTTAACAAAATTTTGACACAAAAATTTCGACCAGGAGTAACAGGATCGCAGAAATGAAAAGAGTAATTTGAGCGCGAAAATAATTTCACATTTTTAGTTTATTTTTAACAAAATTTTGACACAAAAATTTCGACCAGGAGTAACAGGATCGCAGAAATGAAAAGAGTAATTTGGGCGCGAAAATAATTTCACATTTTAGTTTATTTTTAACAAAATTTTGACACAAAAATTTCGACCAGGAGTAACAGGATCGCAGAAATGAAAAGAGTAATTTGGGCGCGAAAATAATTTCACATTTTTAGATTATTTTTAACAAAATTTTGACACAAAAATTTCGACCAGGAGTAACAGGATCGCAGAAATGAAAAGAGTAATTTGGGCGCGAAAATAATTTCACATTTTTAGATTATTTTTAACAAAATTTTGACACAAAAAGTTCGACCAGGAGTAACAGGATCGCAGAAATCAAAAGAGTAATTGGGGCGCGAAAATAATTTCACATTTTTGATTTAATTTTAACAAAATTTTTGTTTGAAATTATTTTCGCGCCCCAATTACTTTTTTCATTTCTGCGATCCTGTCACTCCTGCTCGAAATTTTTGTGTCATTATTTTGTTAAAAATTAATTAAAAACGTGAAATTATTTTCGCGCCTAAATTACTCTTTTCATTTCTGCGATCCTGTTACTCCTGGTTGAAATTTTTTTCAATATTTTATTGTGAGAGCACTTTGGTCTTTCATTGTTTAAACACATGCATTCATTCATTAATTGACAAAGAAGAATCTTAGAATTAGTTAGTTTTTATGGCCCTTAAAAGGGCCGTGGTTTTAGGGGGTGGGGCGGTCAAAGATCCACGAGCCGCCTCTGATATATACATAGAAACATATTACATTTTACAGTGAATATACGTGTTAAATATGTTCAGTTTTATTTACAGCATTTATTTCGTCCGAATCAAAATCAGTTATGATCTCAACCAGTGCAACCAGTAGAGCCTTAACCGTCAAATTTTACACTGGCTACATTTTTAACCTAAATTAATTTAATACGAGTATTTTTCGAACCCAGATTCTATGAATACTTGCAAAAAGTAAATACAAGTTTCCACCCCGCACCAAGTAATGCATCAAAACCTCTTCGACTATTAAGTTAATTTTTAAAACTTCCGCTTTTAAGTCTTACAGCTATGAAACAATAACTACAATTGAGCCAACAAGAATATTAATCAATAGACGTTTAGGAGTTATTTGGGTTTAAAATAACTCCGTAAGTAAATGTTAATTTCCCAACAACAACAAATCTTATTTTATTGTTTTTTATTAAACCATTAATACCTCTTTAAATTACAATTTGAATCATTAAAATCAATTTAACCATTAAAAAATTGCTGCGGCAATATTTATTATTGCAGGATTTTTACAGCACTTTTGTTTCAAAAGATTAAAGGATTATATGTTTGGCGGTCATTTAATGTTTACATTATCAAAATAATCCCTTAGAATTGCTATTTAGAAGCTTTTAAACATTTTTCGTTCGGATTTCCGCGCCTCGTCGCCATCTATTGGCCGGTGGCTGAACTACTAAGTGATGTTTTTGGACAGCGCCAAAATGCTCGAACTTTATACTTATTGTCAAAGTGTTAATGTTCAGCGATGGGCTGTGCATGAAACGGTAGACGATTTAATTCTGAGTCGAATGGTGTATAAAATAGCCGAGGAAATTCAGCGGTTTTCCTGTAATTTGCGAATGAAAGTTAAGCACGACACACTTACCGACATTTACAGCTCACTGTAACATAAAAATTCAATAAAGAAGAATTTGCTATATTCTTTAATCAAATACGGGTTACAATACTTATTCCTGATTAATTATTCAACTATTTATATTGTTAATGCATTACAATAAGAGAAATATACCAGAAATCTTAATCTAAGTAGAGGGCTCTACCTGTTATCGTGGGGATAAACTACTTAATCATTTTTGGATGTAATAATTGTTGTGATAATAAAGGAATATTTAAAAACTTAAGAAGAAGTTATTTTATGATAAATTAAGTTCACTTGTGGATATTTACGTATTTAAATTGGAAACAATATTTTATAATATACACGCCTAATCACAAGCAACCCGATATATGCATAACTCCAATTAATTTATTATTAAAAACTTCTAATTTTATACGTAACAGTGACAAAACCATAAGTGTAATTATGTGTAAAGCTTCAAAAATAGTGCGAGTATTTGAGTATTTAAATTGCGAGAAAAATGGTATTATATAAACGCCTACTTGCTGGCAACCCGATATACATATAACTAATATTAATTGATTATTAAAAACTTCCAATTTTAAAGATAATAGGGACACAGGTGTGCGTGTAATGTTTGGTAACACTTTTGAAATGTTACACTTATGGTTTTGTTCTTGTTACGTTTAAAATAGGAAGTTTTAAATAATAATTCATTATTAGTACACATATATTGGGTTGCTTGTAAGTATGCGTTTATATAATATAATTATTTCTGTAATTTAAATACTTTAATATCCACATTATTTTTAAGCTTTACGAAGGATTACACATTGGAAGTTTCTAATAATTAATTAATATTTTGAATGCGTGTATTGCGTTGTCTGTAAGTAGGCGTTTATGTAATATAATTATTTCTGCAATTTAAATACTTAAATATTCGCACTATTTTTAAAGATTAACTAAAGATTGCACTTATTGTTTTGTCACTGTCACGTTTAAAATTGGAAGTTTTTAATAATAAATTAATATTAGATATGCGTATATCGGGTTGCCTGTGACCAGGCGGATATATTATAACGTATTGTTTCTGCAGTTTAAATACGCAAATATCTACAAGTAAATTTATTTTATTATAAGATAACATTCTTTCTTAGTTTTCAAATATTCTTTCATTATTAAAACAATTATTAAATCCACAAATGAAAACGTAGTTTATCCCTACGATAACAGAGGGTACCCTCTATGAATATTCGGATTCCATATATATTTTTCTTATTGTGATGCGTTAATAATATAAAAAGTTAAATGAATAATCAGTAATAAGTATTGGGACCCGTATTTCATTGAAGGATAAAGCAAATTATTGTGCATTTAGTTTTTAGGTTACAGTGAACTGTAAATGTCGGTAAGTGTGTCGTGCCTAAATTTCATTCGCGAATTACAAGAAAACGGCTAAATTGCCTCAGCTATTTTATACACGATTCGATTCGGAGTTATTTCGTCTATCGTTTTGTGTACAGCGTATTGCTGAATATTAACACTTTGATTATAAGGATAAAGTTCGAGCATTTTGGCGCTGTTAAAAAACATCACATAGTAGTTCGGCCATCGCCCAATAGATGGCGACAAGACGTGGGAATGCGAACGTAAAGTGTTTAAAAGCTTTTAAATAGTAATTCTGAGGGATGATTTTGATAATTTGAACGGTGAATCACCGCCAAGCTTGCAATCCTTTAATCTTTTCAAATAAACGTACGCGTTCATATTGCCAATCCTTTGACTCGCGCCCAAAAGCCGACAAAACAGGGAGCAGTGGGCATGACGAGGAGCGTGATGTGCGGCCAACAAAATTTTCAAACAAAAATTTCGACCAGGAGTAACAGGATCGCAGAAATGAAAAGAGTAATTTGGGCGCGAAAATAATTTCACGTTTTTAATTAATTTTTAACAAAATTTTGACACAAAAATTTCAACCAGGAGTAACAGGATCGCAGAAATGAAGAGTAATTTGGGCGCGAAAATAATTTCACGTTTTAAATTAATTTTTAACAAAATTTTGACACAAAAATTTCGACCAGGAGTAACAGGATCGCAGAAATGAAACGAGTAATTAGGGTGCGTCTGTGCGCGCTGTATCTCAAAAAGTAATCAATCCAGTGAGTAAAGCTCCTGCTTACGGGCCTCGTGGTCGTGGGTTCGAATCCCATCCGTGCGGTCACGTTTTCAGAACGAAAAATGGCCGTGCGGGTCCATGGATGTCCCTTTCCTCATAAATGATTATTATACAAATTATTGGTTGTGGCAATGCCCTAGTTGGGTACGCCAATTCCCAAATCATCCGCGTTCCTCAACCCGAAATCCTATCCTCAATCATTCCTTAAAAAAAAAGAAACGTTTCAATTATGGAAATCGTGGCTCCGTGAGACGAGTTGTGAGCTTTTAAACATTCAATTAAATGAAGTTCATTGTTACCGCCATGTCTGCGCCACCTACCGGATGAGGACTGAACTGCTAAGTACCAGGGCCAAAACACCCGAACTTGATACTTTCAATAAAAATATAAAAATTCAGCAATGAGTTGCACAGCAAAAGATAGAATACATATTTAATTTCGAAGTAATTTGATAATTAAAATTTACTGTCAGTAATAGAGTTTACTGTAATGCGTAATAAAGGAATCTACAGCATTTTACAGCAGTTTCTAAATAAAAGCAAGTTAAATTAATGAGTACGGTGTATTTGCTCCTTTTGTCTTTCTTAGTCTACTCTAATGTGCTCTAAATTTCAAGATCAAGCATTACAGTAAACTTTATTACGGACAGTTTTGCAAATTACTGGTTCAATTCCCTCAGCTATTTTACATATCATTCGATTCAGAATTAAACATTTTATCAATTGCTCTGAAACTCATTGCCGCATTTTTACATTTTGGTTATATACATAAAGTTCGGGGGTTTTGGCGCTAGTAGTAACTTAGCAGTTCAGTCATCGTCCAGTAGATTGCGCTAACGCGGAGGTAATTACGAACTTATATCACACATCACATTTCCTGCCGAAAAATTTGGGGAATTTGATCGCTCCAAAAATTAATAAAGATTAACTAGATTCGTCCAGTGTCGCGCGTCGTATTGTGTGTCCATTGTGTTCATTAATTCTTCGAAATTAGATACTTTATTTAAATTTTAGTAAAAACTTTTCGTTTAGAAATGAGACAAACTCAAGATTGTGTAGTTATTGTGTTGCATTTATGTTTTTATTTTCGTATTTTGGGCGAACATCCTAATTTTGGGGTGTTTTTATGAAGATTTGGGGAAAAATAAAAATTACTCCTGGCAACACTGGTGTATTTCCATTACTTTGTCTATGGTTGTTTGACAGCTGATTGATCTCTAATCCACATTTGGTGTTCAATAAAATTATTACGTTCAAACACCCCAATTGATCGCCAGGTACGTATCCACCCTACTTAAAATCAAATCCTATTCAACGGATTAATCTCCACAATCACCTAACCTAACTGGTGTGATGTAACTTTCAGATGGCCATCGGATTTGGCCGGCTCTTTAAACGTTACTCGATAGTAATTTTGCTTCCTGCTTTTGTAGTGAGCTCAATATACGCGGACTACACGCACACGCGGGAATACAAGAAGACCCTCGCACACAAATTGCCAGCATGAACATCATACCGAAAGGGATAATATGGGGAATATTTCCGCTCACCGGTTTCCTCTTCGGGTGGTACTTGGACTTGAAGGAGACGGAGCGAATGGTTCTATTTAGAGACAAAAGCGCCCTATATAGAAGGCGCTTGAAGGCAGGCGAAGAACCATCTTGGTAGTGTTATATTTTTGTTAAGTAGTATAAAGTGTGTAAATAAACTTTGAGAAAATGTATATACAAGTTTTATATTGCTCTAATTTACAAAAAAAAAATAATTCTAATTATGCTAACTACCTCATTTTCAGCGATTTTGAGTAGACTTTTTTTTAAACATTATAAATTGTACCATTAATAAGGGGTTTAAGATATTTCGACCACCAAGCTAATTCCCACATTCGGTTACATGGTGTTAGGGATAGCCAGGAAAGTAAAATTGTGAACAAGCAAATTGTGTGCATAGTTCTACAATCGCCGATTTACCCAAACATCGCAATACTAGGAATGTATAAAAAGAATTTGATATGTACAAAGTCAACTGTTAAGATTTGTCTTCGTTACAGTAAAACGTAGATGTCTGCAATGTAGCGAAGATAAAGAACATTTCAAAATTAGTTGATCATTTTGAATATTTAAACGCGGAAGTGCTCATTTCAGAAATTTGTATTATCCAACTATGGCTGAAAATTATTAAAAACAATAACCTAAGGTGTTGCAAATTGAGTAGGAAAAACATTTTTATTATTAATGATATTTTTGATGTGAATCGAAAAATAATTTGCTCTGTCAATATCTTTTGTTATAAGAGTACAAATAACAAATTCTGTTTAATAGAGATTGTTTTCATGCCTACTTGATTAAGATTAATAATTATGATAAAATATCATTGAAACATTGTCATACATCGTTCCAAATCTTATTTAATCATGTAAAAATTATCGTCTGCTCAAGATAAGAAAGTTGGTATTAGTATTGTGAATTATATTTTGATGTAATGGTAAAATCCCAGATATTGTACCACTTGAAAACGCGCATGCGCAAAATTTGCACGCAACCAATTTCGTTTTATCCACCCACACACGTACCGGCTGGAACTACTAGTTAGCCCAGAAGGTGACGAACTTTAACCTAAGCACCAATCGTCAAAATCCTGTGTGGGTAAAATGAAACTGGTTAGAGTGTCGCTAGAATCGCGAGATCCGCGCCCACGTATTTGTGAGAGGTATCTAGCCGATGTAATTATCAAATGACTTCCATATGAAACATTTTTTATATCCCTTCTAGACGTTTAGATATTTGGAATTTGGAAAATGGTAATTTTGAGTTTTTTTCTTAACCCTAGATAACTAAACTTAAATCAGTGTTACTCTGTAACTAATCATTCGACTCATAGACTACGAATTAAAATCAAGTATGTTTTTAAATATTCTTGAATTATGAGTGAGCTTGACAAAACTGTCAGAAGTTGGTAGTCTATTAGACGAATGTTTAGTTATCTAGGGGTTAATATCATTTTTCCTCAACGGAAGCACAACTTTATCAAATTAACCAAATCTCTATAATGAATAATAAGCAAGTTCCTCCTACTGTCCTCAATTTGCAACTCCTATAGTTTAGGAACTTGATACACAGCCTACAAATTAAAGAAAAGTGTGCTTAATCTGCTCCACGTTTTCCTCCCCGTTCATGATCCTCAACAAATCGAAAGCGTGCCTTTTGCTCCCCTCCGTCCAATTGATGGGCTTGCAGTCCTCCAGATCCTTCCAACCCTTGTCGATGTCCTCGTACATGTGCGCCGACGCAGAATCCGATGACGATCCCACGGAACTGAGCTTCTTCGTCGAAGGTTTCCTGGAGAACACGCTGCCCAGCAAGAATTTCTTTTTCGATTTCTCCATGCCGCTCTTTTCCGAGTTTGTCTCGGAAGCCTTGTCCGAATCCGATTGAAGGATCGTCTCGAGCTTCGTGGGTTTCACGAAGTCCTGCTGCGCCTTGCGCGACTCCCTCTTGTAATTGTGGATTTCTTTGAGCGGGCTGTGGGATTTGAAGCGGACCCTCCGCTCGGATAGCGTTCGCGTGAATCTGTTGGGTTTCGCTATTTCCTTAACGTTCAGCTTGCAGCTGGTGACGGGAAGGATGCTGCTGCCACCGCATTCTGGAGAATAGGAGACGTCTATGCTGTCCAGGATTTCCTTTTTTGTTGATAAACTGCCTGAATGGAAATTAAAATAAGGTGTTAAACCGTAGAAATTCACGGCAGTCATTTATTCGATCAAACTATACACACAAAAAAAGAAAATATGTATAAAAACAGGGCTGTCGTGTAATTTCTTTATTGAACAGCAATTTAGTTAATAAATTCATTAAAGATTAACAAATCCATTGCCAGAGCTGATTTTAATGTAAAACACCAACAATAGGGTCAAGAGTGACAAGAGCTTATGGAAAGCGAATGTTTGAAGCAATGCAGGAAAACAACATGGACTTTTTAACCACAAGAGAACCAACATACTCAGGCGCGCACCCAGAAATTTGGCTTGAGGGGGGGCTCACGCATATAATAGTCACCCATAAACATGTGTAAACTGAAAATCCGTCAATATGACATTAAATAAAAGTCTAATGAAGCGATGGCATTTCAAAAAGCACAATTTTGCTATAGTCAGGTTTAGCGGTTACCATTGGGTATCTTGGGGGGGGGTCCCACCGGATAGCCACCCCCCTGGGTGCGCGCCTGAACATACTGGCCTACAGACTGAAGAAAAACGCCAGATCTCATACATTTTTACGTCACAAAGGGCATAAACACCAAATTATGCATAACAAAATCATGCCATGAACTAGCAGCAGATCATACAGCGATTCTAACTATACTACATACACAAATACAACCAACAGCCAAACCACAAACTCTTGGCAACAAATCTTTCCAAAAATTTCCGTTTTTTGCTCAATTGACATGTTTTTAATGAGGACATTACAAATGCACATTCAGAACGCCACCCCTCGAGCCATGCACCTCCCAACTGCTTGCGATTTTTCTCTACTCATTAAACTTTTGGAGGCATTGTTAATCATTTAAAATGACGCATCAGTGTTTTTAGAACTAATAAAAAAATATTTCTGAATTTCTGAGCTTGAAATTAGAGGTGATGCTCTACATAACGAGCCGGCCCTGCATTATAAGGTGTGAGCCATGGAATTTTGTTTCGGAGTTGGCCACGCCTAAGAGAGAGAAACATAGCAGTCAAGTCTAAGATTAACTCATTTTTTGAAATCCAATTCAATTGAACTATTCTAGTCTCATGACGTAATAATAAGCGACATACCTCATTTATCTCACAGCCAACTCTGAAACAAAAGTTTGTGGCTCACACGATACATATACCATATGTATAAAAATTATTTAGATAAGGCATGGCCATGATAAACAAAATCACGGTCTTAGATTAGTTCAGCACGTTGTTGACTTTATGTCAATTAATTACTTTGAACAACTGGTGGCGAAGACGAGATACGACGTATCAAACCTGCAACGTACGTTCCGAAATACAAAGCCAGCCTTTATCTAAATACTTTTTATACATATGGTACTTACACACCCATACACATTATATCTCATAAATAAACAATGTGCAATGTATTATTATTATACTTGTAACAAATAGCTATTATTATGAAATATGAATATATTTCCTTTGGTTGTCTTTACATCCCTCGGGCTCCAACCTCGGGAAATATACTATTCATATTTCCCGTGTTGTAATCAATAGTTTTTTTCTGATTGAAAGAATATTGTTCTGTAAATGGGAAAATATTGGATTGTTAATTTTTCATTTATCGGATTGGTAACGTTGCTAAGGGCCTTGTTTGTAAATATCATAGTTTACTTGTTTTGATTTTTGCTTTGTTTCATAAATTGGTGAAATGTCAAACTATGTGTTAACGCAAGCGACGAAAGACCGTGAATGTTTGGTTCCGGTAAAATCCAAAGCTGTAATAGCTATTATTACAACTAGGGAAATATATTCATATTTCCCATGTTGTAATCAATAGTTTTTTTGTGATTGAAAGAATATTGTTCTATAAATGGGAAAATATTGGATTGTAAATTTTTGAATTTATCGGATTGGTAACGTTGCTAAGGGCCTTGTTTGTAAATATCATGGTTGACTTGTTTCGGTATTTGCGTTGTTTCATAAATTGGTGAAATGACAAACTATGTGTTAATGCAAGCGACGAAAGACAGTGAATGTTTGGTTCCCCTAAAATCCAAAGCTGTAAAATCCATAAAGGATACCTTCCTAAGAGATCGGAGGTGTTGTCCCGAGAGCAATTAAAACAATTCTTGCGAGAAGCTTCAAATGACAATTGTTTGATGTCTATATTTCCCTAGGGAAATATAAGTGTGTTATGACATATCGTAACTAAAGCAATATCACTCAATATTGTTTCAATCAGAAAAAAAATACTGATGTTAAACAATTTCCAACAAATAAAAAATTAAGATAACTTTTTCATACGCCGGAGTAAACCAAGTGCTGAAGTACCATAAGATAGCTGATAGAGAGCTACCACCAAACTAAGTTTAAACAATTTACACAAAATTATATAAATACCTCGACTGGTACCAATTGTCGATGAACGCACATCACGAGCCCGTTTCAAATAAAGCTCGGCTCTCATCATTTTCTCCCTGGACATCCTCTCGCTCAAAGCAACCTTCTTCTCCCTCCTATCCAAAGCCAACGAGCGCTCGTTCAGCCTCTCCTCGCTTTTCTTCAATGCGGCCTCACGATTCCTCAAATTTTCCAACTTCGATTGGTAATTCTGATCCACCGGCAAGGCCACCCTCGTCTCCGGATCCTTTACAAAGATCGAATCCTTCTGTATACTAATCTTGGTGAGCACAGCCGGGTGGCAAAGGATGGCGTCCACGGTGGGTTCGATGCCCGGTTCGGGTTCCAACAAGAATTTAATCAGACTCTTGAGCTCGTTGGAGTAATAAGTCGGGAAGACGCCTTTGAGATAAATAATTTGTTTCAGTATATTCGTCAAGGCGTTGAGGCTTTTGTTCCTCGATTTATTTTCTGCGAGTGTGAAGTCGAGGATTTTCAGGTCGAAATTGGAATCGATGAAAATTTCGTGCAAATTAAAAACCGATGCGCCGGATATTTTATAGAAGCATGATAACTTGTACAGGGTATTCCAGATAAAATCCTCATCTAGGTACTCCCCATTCTGTTTGCACTTGTGGAGCAGGTCAAGCAACGAGCCGTGTTTACAAAACTCGGTCACTAAGTAAATTGTGCTCGTTTCTTCGTGGTGGATGAAATCGTGCACCGGAAGCAGGATGGGGTGCACGGCTTGTTTCCTCTTGTTCACTTTCTCGATGACACTTCGACCGTCCAGTACGCACGATTCGTAATTGACTGCCTTCCATACGTACACCGAGGAGGAGTTCTTGTGCTTCACTTTGTAGCAAGTGCTGTGCAGGTTCGTCCCCAGGATACCCAGGACTTCGTAGTCGTCGAGGGAGGTGGTCATTGCGAGCACGTTAAAGCGTGTAATGCTGTTTGTCGTCCGTAAACATCGGGATTAAAGCAAACAAAAGCACAGCAGGTAGCATATTTAAATTGGAAATTCCAGGGGACAGGTACGCGCCGTGTTGCCAGATGTGATGCGGTACTTAAGTGGTTTGCGAGAAATTGCGGATAATTGGTTCCGGGGTGTTTACCTGCGGGTGTAAAATCTGTTGTTGGGAAATAATTGCGAGTCTGGGTAAACGTTTTGAAGGGTGATTGTGGCATAGAAATGCGTGAGCTGGGATTTTTTACAGCGCTGTAAGGAAATTTCAGTACATCTGGAAGCGTGGCTTGGTTCTGATTCGTCGGTTTGTTTAGGTGTAACGGTGGTTTCGTTTCTTCTTTGTTTTGCTTTCGTTTGTTTTCTAAAACGCATCAAATAGGCCGTTCGAATAAGCATTTACGTTAATGCTGTCATAAATGTTCTACTTTCACTACCTTTGGATGATTAATTGTGAACTTTAAAAACTATATTTGGTTATTACAGGTTTTTACATAAAGACAGAGGTGAATTGTAAACGGATTCGGAAATACCCGTTGTTCTCATCTGGCGTTGAAATCTCTTCCATTTGTATGTAATAAAGCGAAGTAAAATTTTCCTCGAGAATCTGTATGTATCCAATTTTTATGTGTCGTTGAATTTTTTTCTTTTTCTTATTTGTTCAATTAATACTAATTCATTCAGTGGGTAGATGTGTTTTTTCACTCAAACCCTGTTTTTTACGTTTGTTAGAATGTTTGAGGTAAAATGATAAGGGGTACCCCATTAAAAAATGTCTAAATTTGCAGAGTGTATAGTAGACAAAACTCCAAGATCGAAGTCGTCGAAAGGGTTTTTTTGTATACCCTTCACCCCCTTTTAACCCCATGAAGGCCGATTTTTTGAAAAAATTCTAACAAAAAACCAAAAATCTCGGGGGCGGAATAATAGCCCCCCGCCGCGGAGCTTTCGGCAAAAAATCGGTGACCTTGAGCCGGCGAGCCCCGGCCCAGTGGCGCCTTCGCAACGGAAACTCGGAAACTGTTCCCATTTTTTTTCCAGAATTTTTCGGGATATAACAGGAGCGCCGGGCCACCCCGATCGGCGACCTTCAACCCTCATTTTCGAGGGGGCACCCCATCCCTCGATTTTTTTACTTTCTCCGTTACGAAGTACGAGAAAGTATTGTGATCGTGATTTTTTTTTCAAAAAATTTTTTTACGGAAATATCCGTTTTGGGGCCCCTAGATGCCATTTCAACAATTTCTGGAAAATTTTGTTTTGTGTTGTGTGTGTGTGTGTCTGTCTGTGTGTGTGTGTGTGTCTGTCTGTGTGCGCTGTATCTCAAAAACTAATAGAGTAATTGATATGAAACTTTGAACATCCATCTAATTTGATAATCTGAAGAACTGAAAAGCTTTTGGTAAAATTTCGTACACCGGAAGTGGGCGTTTACCTTAACTGTTTTTTGTTTTTTGCCAATATTTTCTTAAATATGAAAAATATCACAAAAACATTTAAACAAACTTTGAAGACAACAAAGAAATAAACATCTTTTGCTTGAAAATATTTTTCATTAAATCATTGCTATTAAAAAAAAAAATATCAATCATTTTTTAATTTTTGGTTTATAATTATGAAAATAGTTACAGCAAATTTATGTGAATAAAAATCGTAGAGAATGCCAAAATGAACAACTTCTAAAGAATAAGTTTTTTTCTAAATCTTGTTAGTTTTTGAGTAAACCGAGTTTTTGAATTTGAAGTATAATTTTTCCATCTTTCATAATTTTGACGTTTTAAACGTCAGTTTCATCCGAGTATGCGCAACGCTCGATGTACATTTAAAATATGATTTAAATTGAAAATAAACAATGAAAGTGTAAATATAAATGATACCATCAAGTCGGAGAAAGTAACATGATGGCCACATCACCATTTTTTACGGACGCGATCCGATTCACAATCACCGATCCCACCAGGTCGCGCTTCTCCCACCACCCGCCGCCAACCTCCAGAGAGGCGAGAACCAAATGTCCAGAAGTTTTTTGTTTTTGCAAAAAAAGGTGCAGTTTTGATTTTTGTGTTTCTAATTGCAAACTACAACATCTAGCGCTTTTTGCCCCAATTAGGCTTCACCCTCTTAGCCAGAGTCAGTATTTCGCGCCCTCGGCTTTGGTTTTGCCCTTGAAGGGCCTTTCTATTTATGATTAATAGACTTGATGACGAACCTTAAGTAGTAATTTTTTCAAAAATTTTGGAACTACCCCAACGCGCCTTTTGCCCCGCCCCCTGGGTTCGTTTTGATTCTTTTAGGGACGTATTTTTTTCTTTTAAAGTGGAAAAACTAAAACTTGCAGGGATCGCAAAGGATACGACTGGCGTTCATTTATAATTTTTTCAAAATTCCCAGAGGATACAACCGGCTTTCATTTGTATTTTTTTTTAAACCCCAGCGCGCTATTTGAATCCCCTGGGTTCGTTTTCTTCCTTTAAGGACGTATTTTTACTTTCTCCGTTACGAAGTACGAGAAAGTACTGTGATCGTGATTTTTTTTCAAATTTTTTTTTTTGGAAATATCCCTTTTGGGGTCCCTAGATGCCATTTCAACAATTTCTGGAAAAACATTTTTTGTGCTGTGTGCGTGTGTCTGTGTGTGTGTCTGTCTGTGTGCGCTGTATCTCAAAAACTAATACAGCAATTGATACGCAACTTTGAACATAGGTCTTATTTAATAATCTGAAGAACTGAAAAGCTTTTGGTAAAATTTCGTACACCGGAAGTGGGCGTTTACCTTAACCATTTTTTTGTTTTTTGCCAATATTTTCTTAAATATAAAAAATATCACAAAAACATTTAAACAAACTTTGAAGACAACAAAGAAATGGACATCTTTTGGTTGAAAACATTTTTCATAAAATCATTTTTATTCGAGAAAAAAATTTATTATTATTTTTTAAATTTTTGGTTTATAATTATAAAACGATAATAGTTACAGCAAATTTATATTAATAATAACTGTAGAGAATGCTAAAATGAGCAACTTATAAAGAATAAGTTTTTTTCGAAATCTCTTTAGTTTTTGAGTAAACTGACCATTAGTATTTGAAGTAAAATTTATTATTTTCATGTTTCATAATTTTGACGTTTTAAACGTCAGTTTCATCCCCTCGATGTATATTTAAAATATGATTTAAATTGAAAATAAACCATGAAAACGTAAATATAAATGGCTATGATACCATCAAGTCGGAGAAAGTAACATGATGGCAGTGGCGTAGCGGTTAAAGGGCGGGGGGGGGGGGCAAACTTTACAAGGGCGCCGGCACTCATTGAAAAGTGTATTTCAATATAGGTGTGTGTTATAGAGGGATTTCTATGTTTTTTTTTAATCTTGATTATTTGCAGCCCGTGTTGTTTTATCGTAAAATCATAAGGGTGGTTTTTTTGTAAAGATCAAAAAAACCAGATCTAATTAACCCATTTTAAATATTATTTTATTATACATTCGAGTTATCATTTTAAAATCAGTTAATACAGTCATAATCAAAATTTCGATAAAACTTCTATAATCAATTTGATCGGCCGAAGGGGCGCGGTGAACTAGGGGGCGGGTGGGGCAATCGCCCCCCCTGGCCCCCTATACGCTACGCCACTGCATGATGGCCACATCACCATTTTTACTTTCTCCGTTACGAAGTACGAGAAAGTATTGTGATCGTGATTTTTTTTTCAAAATTTTTTTTTGCGGAAATATCTGTTTTGGGGTCCCTAGATACCATTTCAACAATTTCTGGAAATTTTTTTTTTGTGTCTGTGTGTGTGTGTGTGTGTCTGTGTCTGTGTGTGTGTGTGTGTGTGTGTGTGTGTGTGTGTGTCTGTCTGTGTGCGCTGTATCTCAAAAACTAACAGAGCAATTGATATGAAACTTTGAACATACGTCTTATTTGATAATCTGAAGAACTGAAAAGCTTTTTGTAAAATTTCGTACACCGGAAGTGGGTGTTTACCTTAACTGTTTTTTGTTTTTTACCAATATTTTCTTAAATATGAAAAATATCACAAAAATTTTTAAACAAACATTAAAGACAACAAAGAAATTAATATCTTTTGCTTGAAAATATTTTTCATAAAATCATTGCTATTCGAGAAAAAAATTTATTAATTTTTTTAAAATTTTTGGTTTATAATTATGAAACGATAATGGTTACAGCAAATTTATGTGAATAATAATTGTAGAAAATTACAAAATGAACAATTTCTAAAGAATAAGTTTTTTTCGAAATGCCTTTAGTTTTTGAGTAAACAGAGTTTTTGAATTTGAAGTATAATTTTTCCATCTTTTATAATTTTGACGTTTTAAACGTCAGTGTCATCCTCTCGATGTACATTTAAAATATGATTTAAATTGAAAATAAACCATGAAAGCGTAAATATAAATAATACCATCAAGTCGGAGAAAGTAACATGATGGTCACATCACCATTTTTTTTCTGTTAAAGTCGGAAAGCTAAAACTTTCGGGGATCCCAGAGGATACAATTGACTTGTAATTTTTTCAAAATTTTTGGAAAAACCCCTACGTGCCACTTGCACCTCTTGGGTTCCTTTTTCTTCTTTTAAGGACGCAAAGTCGAAAAACTAAAATTTTCGAGGATCGCAGAGCATACAATTGGCTTTCATTTGTATTTTTTTTCAAAATTTTTGGAACCCCTGCGCGCACCGCTGAGCTCGTTTTGCTTATTTCAAAGACGTGTTTCTTTCTTTAAAAGTGAAAGAGCTACAATTCTCAGGGTTAGTAGAGGGCATGACAAGCTGTTATTTGTATTTTCTTCAAAAACTACCCCTACGCGCCTCCCCCTGTTTGTTTTGCTGCTTTTAGTACGTATTTTTTTCTTTAAAAGTCGAAAATAAAAAGCTTTTAGGAATCGCAGAGGATACAACTGGCTTTAAAAAAACAAAGAATATTAAAATAAAAAAAATCGACGGCGCACCAATTACTTTGCTTAAGTTATTAGACGCAAACAAACGCCAAAGGCGGCCAAAGTGATTTAAAAAGCGTTTGACATCATCCTACCGATTGCGCCAATTAAATGTTCGGTAATCGTAAGTTGCTTTTTTAATAGTAATTTTTCTGCAGCCGTCCCGAAAATAAAACTTTCGGTATGATTGATTAAATCGAAAGTACCACTTTACATAAATCGTACCGAAAGTAGTTATTTTCGGGACGATTTTGTTTCACTTTCGGAACGATTTCTTTACTTTCGGGACGCTTTTTGTTACTTTCGGGACGATTTTGCGTATAAATGTAGGCGGCCTTGACAAAAACATGAACTTCGTATGTAGTTATGACAGCGCTTGTCATATTACATTCGTGTGTGTTTCTGCTTTTTTAACATAAAAAAAACGGCTGCAGAAAAAATATTGTACGTAACGCGTTCCAAAAGTGATTTTACGGGACTCGCAGGATTCCTTCCTACTCATCCCGTAAAATATCACTTTCGGAACTCGTTACGTAAATTACTATTACGTAACAAGTTCCGAAAGTGATATTTTACGGGATGAGCAGGAATCCTGCGAGTCCCGTAAAATTATTTTTGGAACGAGTTACGTACAATATTTTTTCTGCAGCCGTTTTCTTTATGTTAAAAAAGCAGAAACACACACGATGGTAATATGACAAGCGCTGTCATAATTAAATGCGAAGTTCATGTTTTTATCAAGGCCGCCTACATATATACGCAAAATCGTCCCGAAAGTAACAAAAAGCGTCCCGAAAGTGAAACAAAATCGTCCCGAAAATAATTACTTTTGGTACGATTTATGTAAAGTGGCACTTTCGATTTAATCAATCATACCGAAAGTTTTATTTTCGGGACGGCTGCAGACAAAAGCTTTATTTTGAATTACAATAATTATTACGGACTGAATGTTACAATTGTTTTACATAATAAGGAACGCTGTTTCAGCGTATTCTTATCAGGCAGGTGCAGCACATAACTTGCATTACCAACACGTGGAAAAAATAATGTAACACGCAAATCATGTGAACTAAATTTGTTGTGTGATTGATGTATATCGCTGGCAGACAGCAAGCCAACTCCAAATTCAGTCGAAAAGTTTCCAACTCCTTATTTAGCATATAAAAATTCAAATGAATAAAAATTGTCATACTCATAAAATTAATATCATTCATTTTTTATACAAAATAAAACAGTTTTGGAATAAAACACGTTTTACTTTGTTTGTACAATACTTTGATTTATTCGTTTGACTGCAGTTTGCACTTATCAAAACTAAAGATTGCCGAAACTGCAGTGAAACGAATAAATCAAAGTAAAAAGTGTTTTATTTACGAAAATGTTATAATGTGCGCATTATTTAATTCTATGGGCAGTATTAATGGGGTACATTTAACACTCATGATTATATGCTCGTTGTACAATATACTATTATTTCATATAAAAGCATGTATAACGAACATAACAAATAAAAACAGTTTTGATTGTCTTGTGTAAAATTATCATTTCTAGAGTTAGCAGGTTTGTAGTTTATCGTTTTGCATGTATTACGAGTATTAGTTTAAGAAATGTAAAGTCAAGAAATACATGTTTATTTCTTTATAATTTAAAGATTTAACTAACGCTGTTTTATTACATTAAAATTATATTTTCATCTTTCCTTATTAATGTAAACTCCAACATAGATGTTATATAATTGCCTAAATCATGATACTGATTACTTTTGAAACTGATTTTTTTAAATTTGTATTCTTTTCAAACAAAAAATTAGCATCATAATATACTTATTTCCTCGCTAAACTGTCGTTTAATTTGATTAATTACTTCATATTAGCACTCATAAATTCATAATTGATACTAACGTAAAATTATGAATCATTAGAATTCGTTCTTCACACCTTAATCAATTAAATCGCGCCACTTAAAACCGTCCTTGAAGTATGCCGGCTCAATTCACAATCGTTGTGTAGATAACACCCGAACATGAAACAGTAAATTCGACCGTGATCTTGTTCGACATTCACCTGAACGAGAAGAATCTGTCCAACATCTAAACGCAAATTCGGGTCAAAATGAAACAAAAGGCATCATGTTATCAACAAAGATAAGAGACGCTGCTAAAAAAAAGTTGTAAGGTGAGACGAATTGTTAGTGTGCAAGTGACGATGTTCCTGTTTAACGTAAACACACTGTTGCTGCCCATAAAGGCCCATTACTTCTTGTGGAACAGCGGTGAGTTGAGTTGGGACGTCTGCGTATGCGGTTGATGGAGTGGTTTTTGTGTTTTAGGTACTGCACCCGTGACGCCGTTCTTGTCCATTTATACTAAATATCTTGGTTTTTCAAGTTTCGTCACGGGAATTATTTTCACCGTCTTGCCCATCACGGGGATACTGGGAAAGCCCCTCGTGGGGTGGATCGCGGACAGGTTCAAGTGCCAGAAGCAGCTGTTTTCTTCGGCGATCGTTTTGACTGGAATCACGTTTGTGGCTATATTGTACGTGCCTAAACTTGAGCACGAGACACCGTGTCGGTATCAACAATTTGAGGACTACCTAAAGGGCGGTAATTACAATGGAATATCTGGGCCAGGTGATGATGGGTTTAATTCAACAATTTGTAAGGTAAATAATGATTCCAACCAGGGCCGCGCTAAGGTATGTTGCCGCCGGGGTGCGAGGTAAAAATTGCCGCCCCCTTTCAATGTGAAGAGGGGGGTAGAATAAATGAAAACCACCATAGATCGGCGCGTCTCTAAATTATTTAGAAAGAAATAATTTCGATATAAACAAAGATATACGTTCACGGATTTCGCGCTTGCGTCTGTACGCAAAGAATAAACAACAATTTCTTATTTCACGAAAGTACGTGTAAGAGGGCTCTTAGCATCGATACTTCGGGCTAATGACCGGCGCCTCTTAGGACGTGCCCCCCTAACACCCCCGCTTGGCGCGGCCCTCATTCCAACAAATTTTACATGACTCGAAAAATACGCATCGTACGAAAAAAACGTTCTCAGATCAAAATTTAATAGTATTTCCTAAGGGGACATCATCCCGTTCTAAATTTAACTCACTGCTTCACCCGGGTGTCAACTTTGAAATTTCAAATAGGAACCCCCATTTTTTCTTACAGAATCGGATTCCACGGAAAAAGTACCTATGTTTTTATTGAAACATTATTTTCATTTCGTAACAGATGGCGCTGTAATTACAAAAATTAAATTTAACATAAATAAAAAGTTAGTGACGGTTCGCGGGTTTTTTTTTGGTACGGCCGAGGAACAAGAGGTGGTAATTCAGATAGGTGCGGTCACGCAGCCAGCCGTCTTTGCAACTCACCCTACCTATCTGTATTATCACCTCTTGTTCCTCGTCCGTACCAGAAAAAAACCCGCGAACCGTCACTGCGTCTCGCCTCTCTCCATCGGGGTTATTAATTAACCCTTTAGCTGCGGCTGTCGTCAATAAGCGACTCGGGTAAACTTTACCGTAACTACGGCTGTCGTCAATAAGCGATTCACATATTTTTTGCCGTGAATCGCTTATTGACGACCACTAGTAACATGATACGATGGTTCAAATGGAATAAAATTTATCAAATTTTCAGTCTTTGTTTTTTTGCGTTCAGGCAGCCAGTTTCTTGAAAACTTTTTAGTAGCTAAAGGGTTAAATTAAATGCTTAAAATGATGTCCTTGAACTTCAATGCACTTGTCCCATCTTGCTGCCATCACATTCCAGGTGTGAACACAAAATTTCTAAACATTTGGCCGGCAATCGCGACCGTATTATCATCCTCGAAGAAGTACGGACCATTTCTGATGTAATTCCAAACAAAACGGTGACTTTAAGATGCAGCTCTCGTTGACAAATGACTCCGGTGATTTTCATATCTCAAAATCTGCAATTTTGACTGTTCACAAAGCTATTTAAGTGAAAATGGGCTTCGTCTCCTATCATCAGTTTGTTAATAAAGTTGACGTCTTCTCTGGACTTATCTTGAATATGCACACAGTAGTAATACTACTGTAGTAGTAGTCGTAGTAGGAGGCTATACTACTGTAGTATAGCCGTACTTGACGATCCAATTATGGCTTTAGCTTTTTACAAGCTAGTAAAACTAGTGTATTTTACCTTTAAAGGCTGCTTCACAACAACCCGGGAACGGTAACGAGAACGGGAACCAAAAGTTAAATGATATGATTCACATGTGACATACACAACTATAAAAAAACACGTGGAACCGGAGGGACACAAGGAACGGTAAGTGATCAGCTGATCATAACAACGGCCATTACTGTTTTAAGCAGTTTGGGCCCGTTTGGCCAATCACAACAACGTATTTTCGCGGTTATAATTTGATTTAGTCCGCCTGGTTATTAAATCAGGTATAATAACTAATTTCCAGCAACGGGAACGAGAAGCTTGGTATATTTTCGTGTTCCCGTTCCCGGGTTGTTCTGGAGCGGCCTTTAATCGTCATAAACTGAAGCAAATCTAGACACATACACATTTTTATAAATATATATTTTTATTTTTAGGATATGTGTATCTTTCACACAAGCAGCTACGAAATTTTTACCGACAACTATACACAAAATTCGAATCCGGTACAAAACATATTTTTCACATCAGCACCAAACTTGGGGAACAATTTGAACTGTGTACAAGCCAACAGGGTAATATCGCGCAATGAAAACATCACCAACAATGACACTTATTTAATTTGTGGAAAACAATGTGATGTTAAATTTTTCAATGAGCCCAGAAGCTCCGGCAGTAGCGTGTACGCGGAATACACATTTTGGATCTTCTTGATATTAATGATGCTCGCCTGGTTGGGTCAGGCGATCGTCGTTAGTGTTTCTGATGCGATCTGCTTCGAAATGCTTGGTTTGTATATTGATATCTCTAAAACAGTGACGGCTCGCCGGGTGACTCATGGTACAGCCGAGGTAGTAATACAGATGGGTGCGGCGTGACCATCGGCCGTACCATGAGTCACCCTGGGAGCAGTCACTACTCTACATACATGTTTTCATTGATCAGTCGCTAAAGATTTGAAAAATTTTTAGGCAGCCTCCACAAATGGTCACAGGTTTAGGGGAAGGGGTCAGCGGAATTCCTAAAACTGCGTAACCTTGTGACATCATTTATGGACGCTGCCAATCTAAAAGTTTGCCAGGTGGAACTATTATTAAACCTCCGCACAATCAATAAATAATACAATACGTTCACGTAACCACACTCTCTCCTTCATCACAGCCTGTTGTTTATGTAAGCGGAAATGTTCTCGATGTCTTTTTTATGCAGCCATATCTAGTTGGTGACATATTTCTCACACATACATTCAAAAGAGATTTGGATCTGGCTGCATAAAATACATTTAGAAAACAAGCGGTTAATTGTAAAATATTCAACCAACAGAATAAAAGTAATTTATGAAGTTAAAACTGTTTCTATAGGTGATAAACCGAATAGATATGGAAGGCAAAGGTGCTTCGGGTCACTGGGCTGGGGGATATTTTCAGTTTTTGCAGGAATGATTTTGGATACAGGAAGCGAAGAGGAGAAGAACTATACTGCCGCGTTTTATTTTGCGTTTGGAATACTGCTGCTGGACTTTTTCGCATCTCTAAGTTTAAAGGTAACACACATTTTAAATTTCAATTAATTGACGCTTATACTACTATTTTCTTGTGACAATGGTGCCATCTAAAACAGGCTCAAGATTTTTTGTGAGCCAATTCCTGACTCTTTGTAAAAAGTAATAAAGTGAGCAAAAAAGGTCCTCGACTCTTTGAATTTACTCACTTATGAGTTACCCATCTCTAATGGCCACGGTAGCAATAAAGATGGGTGTGGGTCGGTTGACTCATTCACCCACTGACAAGGAAACTAACCCAAGTGTTAAGAAGTTTAGGTTGGCTTGAGGAGTAGGGCCCAGGAGGCGGCACAAAGGACCAACGTATGGTCTAAGCGCTGCGACCATTTGGTCGCCCTCCACAAACCATCAATCAACCCAAGTGTTGAAATTTTGTGGATTTGTAGAGGGGGCCAAAACAAAAAAAAATACGTATCGAATATTTTGGCCCCTCTACAAATCCACCAAATTTCATTCAAATCGGACAGGAACACTTGGGTAGTTCTTGTGAGTTGCATTCTATTAGTGCAGTAGAGTTACGTTGTCTTAACCAATCTCTACTTCTGCTGGCTGTCACTGGTGAAATTAAAGATTGCGATAAAAACAGGTCCAACCACTAAGAATTACTAGTAGTAAACGATGTTTTTAGGGCTATCGACCCATCGGTCTTTCTGCCCTAAGAATTATTTAACAACAGCAAAGTTTTTTTACTCTCTAATCACTTTTATTTTAGTATGAGCAAAAATTCAGCTCGAGTCACATAATCCGAGACGTAGCCCAGCTGTTGAAGGACTCTAAAACTGTAATCTTCAGCGTCATCTGCGTTTTCACGGGTGTGTGCACCGGTCTGATATGGAACTTCCTGTTCTGGTTAGTCGAGGAGATAAGCGACGACCAGGAGTGGGTGAAAACTCTGGAAGGAGTCTTGATGGCGATCCAGTGTCTCGGAGGAGAATTGCCTCTGTTCTTCATCTCCGGTTGGACTCTGCAGAGGTTGGGGCACATCAACACGATGTCTTTGGTATTGTTTACGCTGGGAATTAGATTCGTTTTGTATTCGGTGATAACGAACCCCTGGTACCTTCTACCCATCGAGCTGTTGAACGGAATTACGTTTGGATTGTATTACGCGTGCATGACATCGTATGCGAGTATCGTGGCTCCGCCTGGAACCGGAACTACGGTGCAAGTAAGTTGAAAATGTGTTCAAATTTATCTAAAAAATCCGAAATAGAAATTTGCAATAAAAGCCATTTGTTTAATCCTGCCATTCAAACTTCTACTTTCTTAAGTAAGTAATTTTATCCAAAATCGGGTGTAATAAGCAAACTACTGCGGTCATTTGAGGGATGTAATGTTGTTTATTCTCAACTAAGTGAGAGAATAACACGGAATGCATAGATCCTTTTTCTTGCGGGACTAATTACATACATTCCACACTCGTATAATAAATAACTATTATTAACCTCTTCACGCCCAGGTCGCCACATGTGGCGACAAGCAAAAAAAAGATATTTTACAAATAAAATAAAAAAATACCGCTTTAGCGCCATCTATGGAATGTTATTTCATATTTTTTTGCAAAAATGAGTTTATGACAGTGGAATAATATTTCGTAGAAAACCGTAACAACAACAAAAAAGTAATTTTTCAATAAACGCTGGATTATGCTATAACCCAATCAAAGTAGCATGGGCGCGAAGTGGTTAATGCAAATTCCAAACAGTCAACACAGATCAAAAGAAAAATTAGTAGTGATACGAATTCATAGATATTAACACCCTAGACTACGCAGTACATTTAAAATTAAGGTTGAATATTCTGAGTAAATAAAATTGGAAAAATTGATGGATGTATCTTACTTAGATACGCGAAAAGAAAACTTTACTTTTATCCATCAGTTGCTAAGGAAACAAGTGAGTCAAAGTACTTTACACTTACTCTTATGTCACTTTCACTCACCCTAATGTCAGTGGAAATATTATAAGAAGTGTTCTTATTGTGTTATTTAGATATTTTATGGACATAATTAAATAAACCATCACATTTAATAAAATTTGATAAATTGTTACATAACTGACATTAATAATTGACAATTATTTTTATGACTCAATAGCAACGATAAGCCTGCCTTTTATAATGAGAAATATTGGAAATAAATATTCTTCACGTTTTATTTTATATATTTTATGGGCAGCATTAAACAAAACTCTATACTTGTGATGAAACGAAATTCGCTCACTTGTGCCTACGGCTCCTGTGCTAACAGGTCCACGCGTGAACAAAATTAGTACTTTCATCACTTGTACTGTAATATACTGTGAGATCAAAAAATCGAAAATAGTTGGCAGCCCTTAAAATATAAGGTAACTAAGAGAAGTTCAATAGCGTCACTAAAATGGGAATTTTGACCTGAAATTTAAATAACCAATCTTAAATGTATTATTAATAGTGACGATTAGTTCTGAAAATAACTGTTAAAGTTTACAATCGGCAAAACTGTTTTTAAAACAAGTAACCTTAAAATGTCAAAATTAACGAAGTGTACACTGCACTGCATTGGAGAATTCTAGACAGCCAATATAATTTTAATTGAATTATTATAGGGAATTTCAGAAAATATGCTACCAACTAGTTTCGACTTTTTGATCTCATGGTACTATTAAGGCATAGTTGAATTCTTATTTCATAATTAAGCTCTAATTTCGTTGTGTGAAGAGACTCAAGCACTCATGGGTAACAATAGATATTCTTTATCATGGTAACAACCAAAGTTGGTAATCCCTAATTGAATACTTCTCATTAAAGATAGTATAGCGTTTATCATAACAAATGTTGGCTTTCATTCAAAAATACTTTTCTCGTTTTTTTCAGGGAACCGTCGGCGCACTATTCGAATTTGGAGTAGCCCTGGGAAGTTTCATAGGTGGTCTACTCTTTGAAAAATATGGAGGCTCACAAACTTTCCGAATTTACGGATTTGTTGCATTAGTCGCAGGAGTACTTCACGTTGTGGTGCAATTTCTTTGCAGGAATAAGCCAACTGAATCCAGAAATGAGGCGGTCTAGCGACAACAGTATTTTTGCATCTCATTTTATTTATTGTTGTTTGTTAATATTTTTGTTTTAGAAAATAAACTATTTTTTTAATAACTTTTAAAGGTTTACATAAACTTCAATATGGCAGAGTTTTAAAATTTCTCTGGTTCACCAGCTTTCATTAATTTAATCGCTATTTTAAAATTTTGAAGCCTGACGAAGTGCGTTTATTGGCGAGGTTCAGGTGCGGGAACGAGGAGAAGGGAAGGAAGGTGTGGATGGGAGAGAAATACACTAGGTGTGGGTTTTGCGGGGAAGAAAGAGATGAATGGGAGCACTGGATGAATGGATGTGAAAAAGTGAGGGACGCGATAAGGATGAGAGTGAAAGATAGAAGTAGGAATGTGTGTCTGTGTGAAAGCGGCAGCGGGATAGAGGTGTGCAAGTTATTGGTGAGATTGAGGACAGAGAAGTGTAGCTAACTGGAGGTCGAGAGGACTGTGAGAAGAGATGGGGGCGGGTAGATAAGAGAGATGTGTGTTCATGTATATATAGAAATATGGAGGTTAAGCTTATAAGTTTTGAGTTTTCTTTTTTGAGTTGTTATACACGAGGTTATGCCAAATAAAGGTTAATTTTTTTTTAATCGCTAATAAAACATGATGGCCATATTTTAAAAATTTGTATTATATTCTTCTGCAGGTGTCTTCTCTGTTCGAGATATTGGCAATTAGGAAGGTGATCTTCATTTTATTAGGGGCTAAGTGGAATAATTGCACGGACCCAAGAACGAACCATCTCATCTTCTTCTTTGCCCCTCTTGGCTTGTATTTTTTTGAATTGTGAAAGTTCGCAATATTTTGCAAAATTAATATCTCTAATGAATGATTTAATTGATTTGTTGAGATTCCTGACCAGTCTCAACACGAACCCTTAATTAATATTTATTGCCAGTCTGAAACGCGAGAAAGTGCGGCCAGCAAAAATATTTCAAAATCCGGAATAAACCATCAATTTAGTTTTTATGTTGTTTGTGCGCGTTGCGAACAATACCCGCTGTTTCCATTTGCCCGGCGGCGTACATCTGGCTAACAGACCACCGCAACGCGTTATCACCCCTCCATCCCCTGAGCAACCCGGGAAGACAACAACAAGCCTCCCAAGAGAAGAACAGTTGACGACCACACTTCAAACACTACAACGCAAATGTAATTGTAAATCGTTTTAATTATGTTGTTGAATATACAACTTAAGTTCAATTTCTAATTGATTATTCTTGTTTTAATTTGGTCGTTTGAAATAAACATACCGTGTGTTCGATAAAAAACGCCCAACGCCATCTCCATTATTTATTGACCGATATGAATGAACTAAAAACCAAAGTCAATAGTGGTTTAAATACTAACAAATGGCATCAACATATATTTTTTTCAATAATAACTTCATTGTCAAATGATGGCCAACTTAAAATTTTTAAATAGCACCATCTAATGTTTAATTTTTTTTACATTCGACATTATTTTTCTGAATCCAATAATGCCCAATATGTTGTTTTTCGTTCAATATTTTGGTCGAAAAAAATTAAAATAAATCTTCCATTTAAAATTATATTTTTCAAAAATTATAATTGGCGTGCCTTGGAAAAAAAGTGCCAAATGTCATTTATTGTAAGGTTATGTCAAACATGAATAATAAGGACCCAATAAATAAGTATCTATGTTACAACTGAATGTACAATAGAATAAATATAAGTAGTGCAAGTATTAATTCACTTGCGATTTAGATGTTTTGTGATTATTGTAAACACTAAGTAGAACGTCTAACTCTGCAAGTCCACGAAATTGTCGATCCACTCTCTTTGACTTTTTAAAGGCTCCATATCGTCTCAAATTTCCTTCTAACCTTTTAAATTTAGGTTCTGGTATTTGGCGCATCGGAAACCGTAGATGATAAATTCGTGCCGCAGCTCTTCGATTTCTAATACATAGAAAATAAATGTGTACCATGTCTGTTAATTCGCTATTGTCCATGATTATGTCTGAAAAACACACTAATAATAAATGGTTGACATTACTTATACAATAAATGACATATGTTAATTTGAATTTTTTTCAATGCACACTACATTTACTACAAAAAAAAACCATGTGAACAAGATTTATTATTATCTTTTTCTGGCAAAAATATTAACTTAAAACCAACATAACGGGCATAATTGGATTCAGAAAAACAATGTCTGATATTATAAAATCAGAAAAGTATATGCAGCCATTTAAAAATTTAAATTTTACTATCATTTGGCAATGAAGTTGATTTTGAAATAATATATAATTACCGTTATTTTATAGTATTTAAACAGCCATTGACTTTCTTTTTTAGTTCATTTAAATCGGTCAATAAATAACAGAGTTATGGCGTTGGGCGTTTTTTATCGAACACGGTTCAATGAATTAATATGCCAAAATTTTTTTAAATCACAAATCTTTGTCAAGTTTGAACCAGTGGCTGCATTGATACCTTCATTGTCACTGTTAGAATCCATATTTCCGTGGATTTCAAGCTACAGTGCACAATATTTCAAAATATTTCAGCTTGATTACTTCTTTGACTTTTCCCATTTAAATTAAAACTTCTTCCTTTGGGATATGTGTCCAAGATATTTTTAAACTAAGTCCGTAAATTGCGAACAAACTTAGTTTGTCCTCTAACTCACGTCTCAACTCTGCACATCGGGACAGAGAAGACCTAGCATGTTGTTGTGCTTATCTTTCGAGGTTCTGACAGGTATTTGGCACATAAGAAATTCTTCTAGACCACACCAGTCATCAAAAACACACAAATGGTACTTCGCGTTACTCTTCAGTATTAAATTTGAATTGCTAATGACATTTTGAACAGTGCGTATTGAATGTATTATCTGCTTCACTACTTACCACTTGTCAAAGTAGAAAATGATGACCTGAATTTGACAGATTTCCAGCTATTCTAGTAGTCGACTTGCTTAAGATTGCGCACAGTATTCGGCCTCATCCGTCTGTGATACCCAGACATCCTAACTTTGCTGATGAACCAATCTCCAAGGTTGTAAGGAATTGTAAAAACTTCAGCCTGTTGTTCCTTCTCTGCGAAAAATTTTATATGAAATCCATCCGAGGTGACTTATCGAGCACGAAAATCTCATAAATTTATTTAAACTCTGTTAAAATAAAAATATGCTAATAAAATTCTTTTTTTTTTATTTAATCTCGGATGGTTTTAAACATTACCCAAAAAATTCCTAATTTTTTTTCCAAAACACTGCAAATCTATCTTCTCCACGGAATTCGGGATAAAGGTTTTCAATCACCAACTTCATCATTACAAACTTTATTACTGTGTATACTACTTTCTATCTTACCCAGTGCTAAAAAAAACACGTTTGTCTTTTAAATGCCTCAAGGCACCTGTGTAAATACTTATCACATCGAGCTTTATCACATTCGTCTGTCGGCAGACGTTAAGGCATGGGATGCTCATATAAGTACGTTAATGGATTTGCTTTTAATTCTAACTAAATTCGATAAATAGGAATGTGGGCGTGTGCGCAGGTGTTCCTCAAGTATCCACGTAACTCAACTCTTGCTGGTCATCTGAAATTTCTAGCACCTCGTGCGGGGCTGCGTATCTGCCTAGATAAAACAACAAATCATAGTCACGCATTTATTAAAAAAAAAAGATTTATAAATTATTAAGTATAACAATTCAATTATATAATTCGAAGGTGTCAGTCTGTCTTCTAAAGTAAGAAAAATAGAAACATTTTGGCATGGGATATTAAGTACTAAGGTAAATTTACTTAAATTCTAAATACGTAGTTAATGTATAATTGCAAATGAATCTCTATGAAAATCCTCTGCTAGAATAATTGTAATCAAAACAATTACAATATAAGTTTTTTTTTTTATGGGCTCCTATAATTTTAATTTTATGTTGCAATTATACACGGTAACGTAAATCCTCGTAAAAAACATTTAAAAAATACATAAATTATTAAGTATAACAGGCAAAAAAAAAAAAAAATTCCTTGTAGGTACAGAAAAGCATATTTGCTCATTTTGAAGATTCGCGACTTCACGTTTTTGAGTTTCATATCATAATATGAAATTCAAATCTAAAAGCAGCACTCAACACTCACAAGTGTTATCCACAGATATTGAGCAGGAACATGCCTTATGATGACTAGCAGGGGAAGTTCGTGAACATTCGTAGAGGAGGCTAATGCCTGGTTTTATATTTATGAGTCTAGGCATCATCACAAAACAAGAAGTAAATGGGAGTTATGTAGCATTGCGAATTACAAAGTCGAGAAACGGCATTCATTATTATGGTATGCTATTTATTAAATTTCTATAAATTACCAGAAAACATACGACAGATGTCTGTCAAAGAATTTAGGATTACTCTAAATAAAATATTAAGTATCAAGGGCGGCAAGTGCGTTATAACGGTGGAGGGTAACGCGTCGGCCCCCATATTTACCCGAGACCGGTAGCACTAACGCCCGAGATGCTTATACTATTTTTTGCCCGATCGATTGGTTAATTAATTAATTAAAATATTTTTTTAAATGACACTCCGAAAATGTGAATTCTGTCAAGTCGGCTAATGCGCTCTGGTGTGCCATGATTTTTTATTTTTTTAAATTTAAGTTGGCACACATGTTAGGAATTGACATACAAAACGTCAGATCTTTCTAAGTCACAATTATTCCGTCACAATGGTTTAGAGCAGTGGTTCCCAAACTTTTTTGTCCTGCCGCCCCCTTTTCAGAAAAAATATTACTTAGCGCCCCCTATTTTCGTCAGCAGTAATCTTAAATCATCAAGATTGACTATTTGCAATTCGTTTCTTTTTTTTGTTAATAAATTGATTACACTAGCCAACAAAATTGGACTTTTTCTCTGTCCTTGGAACTAGACCGGAATTTTTCGATTGCTTGGGTGTAACAAAGTACCGAAATCGCGATGAAACCCCCGAGACTTTGGTTTTGAGGTTAGGATTCGCAAAAAACCTCTTTTTTTACTTTTTTCACTATAACTTTGGAACAACGCAAGTTAATTTGAATCTGAAAATACTGCTTGAAAGCTTATAAACAGGGCTACACTTGGTATATAAATGACCTTGGTAGCTTAATCAAAAACCCAATAAAAAAAAATCCGTAAAAAAAACCTAATCATGATCTGTTACGTGTCCGTAAACCAGGAAGTGGTGGACCAGTCAAACGTACTCAGGATGCTATTAACACAGCCCAAGAAATTTTGGAAGATGAACCTACGATGTGGTGAGGGACTCTCCGCGTCGTTTGTCACAGTAAATGAATTTATCGGTAGGAACATAACCTCAATATGTGTTACGAACTTAAATTTAAAAAAATAAAAAATCATGGCACACGAGGTTTTTTTTTACATACTTTACAACGGAGCCATGGCCCGTAAGTTGATCGAACCGCCCGTAGAGCAAAGCTTATAAATTAAGCCTTTAGCTACTAAAAAGTTTTCAAGAAACTGGCTGCCTGAACGCAAAAAAACAAAGACTGAAAATTTGATAAATTTTATTCCATTTGAACCAACGTATCATGTTACTAGTGGTCTTCAATAAGCGATTCACGGCATAAAAGAACGGCAAAAAATATGTGAATCGCGTAATGACGACAGCCGTAGTTACGGTAAAGTTTACCCGAGTCGCTTATTGACGACAGCCGCAGTTAAAGGGTTAAAGAAAATGACCGATCGGGCAAAAAAATATTTTTACTAAAAATGCATTCTGCAATATTTTCATTCTAAGTTTAGGAGTGCATGCACTATTTTTCCTTTTTTGTGATGTATGTAAACCTCTAAGTATAGACATTAATAAAGAATTATTATTATTATAATGTTAATGGTTACAGGGTGAACTGCCGGTGGACTTGATCGCATTTGGTTGGAAGCGTTCGGGTCCACCGGCAGTTTATACCGTAACTAGACATTATAATTCGTGGCCTGAGAGAGAGGTATTAACAACCGCTCGTGATCAACTATTTACTTTTGTAAAGGAAGCAAGTTTCTTTCATAGCCTCCTCTGCCGAATTTTCGCGAGCCCCCCTGATGACTAAAAAATAATAAAAAAAATGGAGCGTACCCCACTGCCAATAAAGCTGTGTACTTGTTTTATAAGTTTGTACATTGGTTTTGATCATCATTATAAATATTCTCATTTATTAGTGTATTTGTAAGCAGTTTAACTGTTTACGCTTTACAGAGATCTTGCCTCGAGCGTCGAACCGCTCTTTGCTTCAGTGCCAGCTCATGGATGTTCGACGAGGAGGCAAAGGAAGAAAATTTGACCAAAACGGCAGCTTCTGCCTTAGCCTCCTCTACGAATATACAAAATCCGCAGCTGCTTTTTGCGTTCATATTTTTATTTCAACGTGAATTTAAATTTCTTATTTTCATCAACACGAGATTCTTTGAAAGTCTTTGGCACAATTGGTTGTTCGTTTCGTTCGTTAAACATTCTCATCGGACGTCTTACCTTTATCCCATTTGCGGTGGAGGTGGTGCGCCAACGCGTGGAGTAAACACGCGACCAAAGAAGCTATTCCGAAATATCTAAAAGTCAGAGAGCCGCCGTATTTGTGGAAGAGCAGCCCACCCAGGAAACTGCCCAGCGAGATTCCAATTTCGAACAAGGCACCCGCCGAACCCTAGAACAAAGAATATAACAAACACTAAGTTGAAGTAACAAGTATAAATATTGGGTTGATGTTTCAAAACACAAATATTACACTTGTATTTGTAGAGACACTGTTACAGCAACAGCTCGTGGATTTTCCTAGAAGAGGCTAAGACAGAGATGTTGCACTACTTAAAGGTGACAACTCATGGGGTGACTCGTAGTACAGCCGAGGTAGCAGAGGTGGTAAGACAGATGGGTGCGATCACGCCACCAGCCTTCTCTGCACCTCTACTACCTTGGGCGTACCATGAGTCACCCTGCGAGCCGTCACTGCTGCTTCTGTTAGTCTCATAGAGGAAGCAAATACTCCACTGCTGTTTTAATAATAATAATCTTTATTTAGCACTGCTGCTATAAGATACAAATGTTATTATTTTGATATAAATTATGTATAAAAATGTATAAAAATATGGTTACAATATAAATTTGGTCAAATTTTTTTTTGTCGGACGCCATTGTGTGGTGAATCAATTGTAGCAGTGCCTCTACAAATATAAGTTTAGTTACGCACACACACACCACATACATAATCTCGTGATGGATATCAATATGAACACAATTGTAACTAGATAAAGAAGGGTTCATGATTCAAGGAAAACATTACATCCGATATTATTGAATGGTTAAGTATCAATTACCTGTACTGTTGTTCCCGTACCCGGTGGAGCGACGATACTAGCGTACGAAGCCATGCACGCGTAGAACAATCCAAACGTAACACCATTCAAAAATTCCACCGGCAGAATATACCAAGGATTCGAGATGATCGAGTAAAGGATATTCCTAATCCCGACCGTCAACAAGATTAGTGTCATCGTGTGCACGTGCCCAATCCGTTTCAAGATCCAGCCTGACACGAAAAACAACGGCAACTCACCGCCCAAGCACTGAATGGCCATCACTGATCCCTCGAGGGTCTTTATCCAGCTTTTCTCCTTGCTTAACTCCTCGATTAGCCAGAAGAGGAAGTTCCATATCACACCGGTACTCACACCCATGAAAACGCACCACACGCTGAATATTATCGTCCGGGCATCCGCCAGCAAGTACACCACGTCTTTGAAGATGTTTCCGGACGTGTGCATTTGTTTGTACTAGAAAAAATAATAACGGGAATCGATATGGAGATGTGTGAGTTAACAGTGCTTACCTTTAGACTTAGAGAGACGATAAAATCCAACAACAGTATCGTCGCGCTGAGGTAGAAAACGGCCGCGTAATTCTTCTCGCCGTCACTTCCGGAATCCAAAATCAGACCGGAAATTATGGATAGTATTCCCCATCCCAGAGAGCCGAAACACCTTTGCTGTCCGTATTTATTTGGTTCGCTTCCTGTGAAAATCGTTTATTTATCACAACCTTCATCCTGGTATTTAAATGGGGATAGAAAAATTCCATGTAGAGGAAATGACCAAAAAATTTCAATAATGAAGACCAAAGATGATAACATACACACACTAATTTCTTTTGAGAAGGTACATCCGCAGATGACCAAGATGTCATCCAAATGCCGAGCAACTAGTCTTCCCCTCCCAAAAAAAAAAAAACGACTAGTGAAACAAACGAGTCAAAATCCTACAATATGTGAGATAAAATCCTAAATTGCACGGGACGAAATTCTAAAACATGCGAGACAAAATCCTGAAATGCCGATACAAGTTCTTCCATCTGCTAACTTTGGTGAAACACATACTTAAACTATGAAAAAAGCAATGGAAATATCCAATCTTAAGAATTACTGATAGTATCAATATAAACTCACCTAATAATTCAAAACAAACAGCATCTGTAATGCTGACGACGACCGCTTGCGAGAACCAAGCGACCATCAGCAGAATGAGGAACGTCCAGAAGATGTGGTCGAGGTGCACGTTATCGGATCTAGTCGGCAGCAGGTCGTTGATGAAGGGCGAATCGCAGCTCACCGAGCAATTCGTCGTTATCTGGTCCTCCAGCGTTGGACAGTACGGAATTGTACTGGTGCCGTCCGGCAACGTCACGCTCTTTACTTTAAAGTAGGTGCAATTGGTTTCGAAAGTATCAGTCAGGTTTAAAGGCACGTGCGCTGTGAATTCCAATGTGCTGTCGTTTATCCCAGCTCCCCACTTGTCTTTTTTTACGTGAAGAAATTTGTCATTTGTTAAATCACATCTAACCTAGAGAAATACAGAATAATTTGGAATTGAACTGATGGTGGCTGGTGGTATAACATTTAGAGGCCAGCCTAAATGTTACACCACTAGCCGTCTCATAGTAATAGAGACATGGTACAGATTGGTCAAATGCTACGTGTGGGTATATGGCATAGATCTTTCATGAATAAGACCAAAGCTTTTCAAAGATTTTTCACACGGGGGCACTTGCACACCTTAATACACCAATCGACTTAATTTTGAATTCTAAAATAAACGATTACAAAGATTAACTTACCTTACATGTAGCTACAACGTTTGGTGCATGACTTATTTTCTGCGAGAGAACTTTTCCGTCGAATTCCTGATGGCTGGAGCAGGTGTCGAGCACCGACTGCCCGTAGTCGCAACTGAAGTGGAGAGTGGTCTCCTTTTCGAGTTTAGGCACGTAGAGGATTCCGAGGAAGGCAAGCATCGTGGTGATGATCAAGGTCAGAAAAATCTTCTTCTGACACTTGAAACGGTCGGCGATCGCTCCGAAGGCGGGCTTGGCCAGCATCCCGGTGATCGGCAGCACCGTGAACATGACTCCCGTGATGACGCTCGAGAATCCGAGGTGTTTCGAGTATATCGATAGGAAGGGGGTCACAGGGGCCGTGCCTGTATGAAACAGTATACTAAATTGAAAAATGTCGGAGCGGTAAATTAACTACAAAATTGTCCAGTCTCCACGAGTCTAACGATTTGTAATTTAGTTATTATGTATTTAATAATACTGGTTAATATCACAAATTCTTTAAAACATTAGAGCCAATATTAGCCTAAGGGAATGGCAATTGGAATGCAAAACACACACTAGGGGTCTCGACTAACACTTCTACGAGGATTTTACAGTAGCGAAAAAATTTCTTTTCTGCACAATTCCTAAATAATGATTTAAAAATCGAAACTAGTCGGAATAAAAATATATACAAATTGTAAACCAACCAATTGCCCCATTTTAACAATCCTATATATTAAAAATGTTTCACCACGTGTTAAATGAGAACCGAATTTAAAAAAAAAGTACTTTTACTTATTAAATTCCTATGTATACCAAACCAATTCAACATCCTGTGTGCAGTATTATAGTATTTTTAATTTATTTTCTTAAATAAACAACGGACCAGACCGATGAGGCTTAATAATGCAAAATGCAAAACCGGTCTGCGGTTTATTCCAAATATTAGTAGTGCCCCCCCGCATTTACAAACAACAGACTGAATTCATAATTATTTGTGCCAACCAGTTCAATATTCATTTTAGATTAATATTTGGAATTATAGAACGTGTTCCATATAACGTAACCTCATTTTTTTACATTATTCACCCTCCCTCAAAAACAACCCTGTTTGCACTTACCCGCATTCCAGAGGAAGTAATGCGCTTTCATGAGCCATAACGACGACTTTGGCGACGTGTTCTTCATCCTAACCTCTAAAACGGTCGTCGTCGGGAGGCCTAGCCGGAGGAAAACGGGGCCCCTGTGCGAGCGCTTCAACCTTCAGCACGTCGACTGAACTCGAAACTTCCGCGTTAAGGTCGACTTGGTGTTACCGTGACGTTGCTTTTGTGGATAGTCGCGATTGTGGTGCACATTTGTTGTGATAACAGTTACATATTGAATATCACACTATTTACAAATCATTTCTTATCGGTGTTTGGACTTAATTATACCGATTCGTTGCGCTATATTCGGTGTAATCAAAATAATTGCATAAAATGACATGCAGGAAAACCTAGAAAATCAAGTTTTTTAGGTTTTCTATAACTAACCAAGGGTGGTTTCAAGGGGAACCACAGAAGAAGAATATAAATATAAATCAATAGCTACATGTTACTTATTCATACTTTTTGAAATCGATATAGACCATAGTGTAATTATACCTATATAATTACATCAAGATATAAACAATGCCAAGAACAACAAAAGTTGCCGCCCTCGCTCATCAAATTTCAAATCAACCGCCCGCTACTTCAGTCTCACAAGGAATGTAACTCATAAAAAATTATATTAAAGAATTGAGTTATCCAAAACTTTGCCATCTTGACGGCCATGCCCAGGGTGTAATCTGTCTTATTTGTTCCGAATCCAGAACATAGCTACCCCATCCAGAGGCGCGTTTACATTACTTGGGTTGAAGGATTAAAAGTCTGCCAATAATTTAGCGTTTCTATTATCAAAATCATCCCTGAGACTTACGAGTTATAAGCTTTTAATAGTCATTTACGATACGAGTAACGTTATGAAGGCATTTACATTACGAGAGAAAAGTTAAAAAAATAAAAAGCAAGGCTTTTAAATTCTCGAGCTGAATATTCATATAGTCTGATCAATGGATCTTTGCGTGTGCGTCATTGCCAAAAACGAAGTATTCTCGCCTTGGACGACATACGTGCATACATGATTGCGTCTAATTCAACTTAACGTAGAGAGAGTAAACCCATGAAAATGTTGTCGGAGCTGACTTCGGCTATCAATGATGTGCACGCAAAGATCCATTTATCAAAGTATATAAGACTACAATTATAATTATAGCTTTATAGCTTTTATTTAAGGCACCCTATATGTATGCAACCATTACTACGTGAATTGGAAAATTGATTATATTTTAACCAATAATTAGTTGTGGTTAAATTAAAATATAAAAGTTTCTAATTAATATTCAATTGCAGGCGCGAGCCGCCGCTGCTTACTAGAGGGGAAGTTTTTCGTTCATACGTTGCAATCTTGTACTGGTCCAGTGATTAAATTTATTTCGGCAAAAAGTAGTTGTGAGTCTATGAGTATCCATAAGATTTACCGATTTTTAAACGTATCATCTTTACACTACACTCTATGATTTAATATAGGCAATTCAAATTACATGTGTGTAGGTTTATGAATTAAAAATTCACTTGGTTTGTTTCACGATTAAATTTAATCGTGAAACAAACCAAGTGAATTTTTAATTTATAAACCTATATTAACATAATGTTTCACCAAGTGATCAATGAGAAACAAGTATATGACATACATGTGTATATTCTATGTCTACAAATGTGAGCAACGTTGCCGTTTTCACTATCTATTTTCCGTTCTCCAGTTCTCGGCTCTGAATCTACCGCTTATTATACGATAGACATTTTTTGTATAATTTTAAAACAGATTTTTTATTAAAAGGTAAAATACTATGTGTGAGCAAGTGTTTCTTGATCTAGGGGAATCACGAACACAGATTTTGCATTAGTATAAAGCTTATCCACCCTTTTACCATACCTTCTGTGTTGCACTTATAATTATATACATGCATACAAACGAAAATTAAAACAATTTTGAACTGTTTCAGCCAGTGACGGTTCGCGGGGTTTTTTCTGGTACGGATAGTACAGATAGGTAGGGTCAGTTGCAGAGACGGCTGGCTACGTGACCGCACCCATCTGTATTACCACCTCTTGTTCCTCGGCCTTACCAGAAAAAACCCCGCGAACCGTCACTAATTCCATTCATTATAATTATCAGGATTATATGTTTTACTCGATGTCTGCCCTTTTAAATCATTATTACTACTTGTTTTTCACATTTATAAAAATTGCTACCGCCATCTACCGCTTTTTTCACTTACATTCTACCGCTAAAATAAAAAACAATCTGGCAACACTGAGTGTGAGTGTTTATATTCTAATGTTTATTTGTGGTTAAAAAAATTCCTCCCTTGTGTAAAGTTATTCAAACACCACACTTATAATGGCAGGAATTGATGTATCATTGGAATTCGGGTAAATACAGTTTTCATTACAATGTTGATGGTTCTAAATACGTTTTTTTAATTTGCAGAGGCGGTGCCGAACTGCTCTTTGGGAATGAAAAGAAACATGCAGTTACATTACCTGAAAAAGACGTTGATTGTATGTATATGGAATTTGAATCTAATATTTAATTTATTGGTTTAATTTTGAAATGTCTTAAAATTAATATATCAGAATTCCGATTATCCGAGCTATTGTCCGGGCCATACTCGGATAAGTAGAATCTAGATTATTCGAGCTATTGTGGACCGGACTTCCCTTATAATCAAGCGATAACATAAAACCATATTTTAAAAGATAAAGTGTAATGATATGAAATTTAGGTCATTTTCCAGTTTGTGATACTAATGAATGGATTACCGAAATTTACATTGAGTACATTAATGCAATAAAAGAAATAACAGGGCAATAAACTAGTACGTTAAAGCACAAGTTTAATAAGTAAGATTTTATTATTTTATTTTGGATAAAGCCACTTGAGAAGCATTTTATGTTATTTTTTTATTTTGCTCATTTGTCCTCGAATGCACGGAATTTGATTAGTGTTTGTGCTTTGAATTTTAGTTTATATTACTTTTTAGTCCACCTCGGATAATCGAGGCTTGGTTAATTAGGATTGTACTGTAGTTGAAATGGGAAATCCCGACTTGTTAAATTTAATTTAAACGTTGACTGCCACGACCTTGAAAACTGCATTAAACAACCACAAGAATTCTCATAGTTGGCAGTCAACGTGTTAATATTGTCATCAGGAGGGTTGCAACTGTTGCTAGATACTAATTACCTTCCAGGCAGGGCGTCCTAAATCTTGACACCGTAGCGGGCGCTGGGTCTCAGAGACTTGAGCAATAAAAAGATCTACATAAAATTTGACTTAATTTTATTTTTTAATTACAAATTACTAAAATATACAAACTCTTCGCTTTCCAAATGTGAACTAAAGAAGCAATTATTAAGGTACTCGGCTAGACAATTCGAGAAACAGTTTGCTGAAAATTAACGAACGTTTATTCGCGCACTGGGTCTCACAGACTTGGCACCCGGCCTGGAAGGTTAATATTTAATCCATGAATACTCCTCTTATCCCAGGGGGGTGGCTATAGGGTTTGAGCCCAAACACAATTTGTAGTGGCACATCTTGCAGTATATTTGTTTGCCCTTTGATAAAGTTGGTGCGAAGACGCCTGATGCGGGCGGTGTAACTTGAACTAATGGCTGCGGCTGCCTATGTGATAATCTCATGTCAATTAATATTAACACTTCTTGACCCTTTGTTTTGACGTTCCTGTGCTGTGTTTGATGTGCTGCTTTTATTTCAGGGACGTTAGGAAATTTGTTGATATGGATGAAAGATAATCTGCTCAAAGAGCGACCGGAATTATTTCTACAAGACGACTCAATGTAAGTACCCCTTGCTAGCATGCACATATAAGTTTTATTGAATACAAGTAGTAATTGCCAGGCCCCATCAAGTTTAAAGGTAGCTCAGTTTACTGTATCACATTAGAGTTGTATCAAGCACTCGAGGCGTGTTGCACAGTGACACCATCTTAAATTCAATTGGCTCCAGAGATTTGTTGTCATGTTCTCTTTTTCATTCTGTGTAAATGGTACCTTCACGCGTCTCGAGTGCTCGGTAATACTGCAAGTGCCCCATTAAGCTTATTAAAAGAGTTAAACAAGACGTTTAATTGAAACGTAGTACAAGGGCGTGGTATCATACTGTCTATTGTATGGAAGTAATAATAATTAGCACTTTGCTATAAATTACATAGTATGTATAAAATAAGATAATTATATTATTTATTATATATTTTTTGACCAAATAACTAGATTAGTACTTATTTGATAATAATCTATCTAAATATATCTATCAATATGCATATGCTGTGCAGTGACCCTAATTTTGTTCATATTATTAATGCTGGAAGCCATTACTTTCAATAAAATGCACTTAATGAGCGAGTGCAAGTATATTTTGTTAAAAGTTTCCAATTAAGTTTCATCTAGTTTTCTCCCTAAAAAAAGCCTCTACCAGGCTAAGCCCTCTGCCAAAATCATACTGTTTTCCAGAAAATAAATTTATATGTACTTTTTTTCTATAAAACAATTTTCTTAGATATTTTTTAAAATTTCTTCGGACAAACTCGTTGCCCGAATATAACTGAATTATTAGGCTGAACCGGTCGCAAATTAAATTAAAGTTTTATTACAACAATATTCTTAAACTCAAAAATTATTACTTACATTACTGATTTAAATTTTCACAAGAAAATATTTTAGTGGCTTTTATTTGAAGGTAAACATTTGCGGAGGTCCAGGAGAGGAACTGAAAATGTTTTGTAATCAACATATCTTTCATTATAGAAAATTATCTATTCATTTATGATAAATATAACTTTTTGGCATTTTTAGTTACATTAACTTTTTTATTGATTAATTTGGTAAAATCTAAATACTTGATTAGCAGACTTTGAAATGAAAAATTAATAAACGACCAAGCTGGTTTGTTTATGTGTCATCAGGATGTTATGGTTGTTTTGCTTACAAATGTTTTTTATTTCAATTTAGTCGACCAGGAATTTTGGTATTAGTCAATGATGCCGATTGGGAATTATTGGTATGTGTTTGCTTTTATTATGTTTAAGGTAATATTAGTAATTAATTCCTATCTTAAAAATTATTAGTTATGCTCTTCACAAATGTATTAAAAATAATATTTTCTGTCTAACATAATCAACCAATAGAAATCTAACATTGAAGTTGTAGTTCTTCAAAACTATGTTACCTTGAGTAGGCTGCTGATGTTTGAGCCCTCAATTGATTATTAAGCATTCAAATAAAATAAGTAAGTTTATTGGTATCACTTTTATGAAATGGCTTTGAAACCAATCTAATAAAAGTGATACCAACAAACTTACTTATTTTATTTGAATTATTCAAAATGTATCACGAAGTGAAAGCCTCCACAATTACTTATTACTTATTTGATTGATAAGCATGTTATTGTGTAAATTTCATGTACAGACTTCAATATTTTATTTTTGATGGTTAGTTATGATTGATACAAAATAGTTGATAGAATAGTAGATATTTTTTTACAAACAGGAGAGAAAGTCGATTTCTTAGCTTTCGAAATTATGAGAAAATAGTAGATTATGTAGAGAGAGAAACGCGTGATTTTTCCTGAGGTGCAAATTTTAATCCCGAGGGCGAAAGCTCGAGGGATTTAACGCACTGAGGGAAAAATAGCATTCTCTCCCGAGGTATATAAACTATTTTTTTCACAAACGGGATATTTTGAGAGTAAAACATTCGCTCCTAGCAATGAAATAATTTACACCTTCAAAAAAATACTAATAATAATTTTTTTCATTATTTTTTCCATACTCTTGAAGTAGTCCTTGACAACGTACTATTGATTTTACAGCACCCAGTATACCGTGTGTTCGATAAAAACGCCCAATGCCATAACTCTGTTATTTATTGACTGATATGAATGAACTAAAAACCAAAGTCAATGGTGGTTTAAATACTAACAAATGGCATCAATATTGATTTTTTTCAATAATAACTTCATTGCCAAATGATAGCCAACTTAAAATTTTTAAATGGCACCATATAATTTTTTTATTTTTTTACATTCTACATTATTTTTCTGAATCCAATAATGCCCAATATGTTGTTTTTCGTTCAATATTTTGGTCGAAAAAAATTAAAATAAATCTTCCATTTAAAATATATTTTTCAAAAATTATAATTAGCGTGCGTTGGAAAAAAGTGACAAATGTCATTTGTTGTATGGTTATGTCAAACATGAATAATAAGGACCAATAAATAAGTACCCATGTTACAACTCAATGTAGAATAGGATAAATAAGTTGTGCAAGTATTAATTCACTTGCGATTTAGATGTTCTGTGATTATTGTAAACACTAAGTAGAACCTCTAACTCGTCCACGAAATTGTCGATCCACTCTCTTCGACTTTTTAAAGGCTCCATATCGTCTCAAATTTCCTTCTAACCTTCTAAATTTAGGATCTGGTATTTGCCGCTCTGGAAACCGTAGATGATAAATTCGTGCCGCAGCTCTTCGATTTCTATTACATAGAAAAGAAATTTGTAACATGTCTGTTAATTCGCTATTGTTCATGATTATGTCTGAAACACACACTAATAACAAATGGCTGACATTACTTATACAATAAATGACATTTGTCGATTCGAATTTTTTTCAAGGCACACTACATTTATTACCATAAAAATCATGAGAACAGGATTTATTATTATCTTTTTCTGGCATTAATATTAACTTAAAACCAACATAACGGGCATAATTGGATTCAGAAAAACAATGTCTAGTATTATAGAATTGGAAAAGTATATGCAGCCATTTAAAAATTTAAAGTTGACTATCATTTGGCAATAAAGTTGATAAACAGAATTATGGCGTTTTTTACCGAATACACGGTATATGTACAAATATCTTTATAAATAGTAATTTACACATTTTTAAGATACATTCAAAATATATTGGTATATCACTATTATTAACTGGCTATTGATCAGACGTCTTTTAGCCTTTTGATTAATATTTTTATTTTATCCTATAATGTTAACATGCCAGCATAACTCCTTAGCAACGAGTAACATTAAGGTACCTTTAATAACACTAGTGTTGTTATATTATCTTAATGCAACTCGTTGCTATGGAGATATTGGCAAACAAACATGATTTTGATTTTTGTCGGTTTTCATTAAACATTTTTTTAAATAAAAAAAAAATTGAAATATGATCAAATAAACCGTGTTACACACGTAACGTTATTTGCTTTTACATTACTCGAGAATTTAAAAGCATTTGCTCCTACGTCGCTCGTACTTTCAAACTTTTCTTTCGTAATATAAAAACCTTCATAATCGTAAATTACTATAACTTTATTGTGACTTTAGAATGTATTCTTTTCTAGGATACTGTGAAATACATTTTACAACCAAAGGATAAAGTTGTGTTTATATCAACATTGCATGGTGGGTAGTGTAAGGGTTTTTTTATAAATACATTTTAATAAAATAGGTATATTCATTTTATGCCCCTTTTTAATTCCGCTCCCAAATGTCTTCAGAAATTAATTAAAATCATTCCGGCCCTTAAATGGTTGTTTAATGTCCCATTATGTATATACAGCGTGTAGAATTGGTTCACGCACCATATGGATTTCTATCTTAAATTCTTAATGTTGAGAATATTTTAGAATAGGGATTGTCTTCGATTATTTGTATTTCAATGTAAGCTGATGTATACAACTACTAACAATGTTACATGTACATTTAAAACAGTAGCAAAGTAAATAAATATGATTTGATTTGAAATATTGGCTCCCCAAATTATTTTAGAGAAAAAGTGTACATATTTTTCTTGTAGAGAAAAAATACTGTATTTACACTTTTTCTCTAAAATAATTTGGGGAGCGAATATTAAAACATTAAGAATTTAACATGGAAATCCCTATGGTTCGTAAACCAATTCTACACCCTGTATATAATCTGTAGCCTTCTACCATGTAAAGGTGTTGGCTTTGTGCTTTGTTCCGTGTTTTCCCCCTGCTTCAATTGCTTTCTCCGATGATAGTCTAGGTCTTCCTCTTTTTCTCTTCCCTTGTATCCTGGCTTGCCAAACTCTTTTTACTTGTCTAGTTTCTTCCATTCGCTGTAGGTGGCCCCACCAATGTAGTTGTTTTTCTTCTATGTACTTTAGCATTGATTGTATGCTATGTATATCTACGTTTCTTATTCTGTCCTTTCTTGTTACTCGTCTGGCTCTTCTTAGGTACTTCATCTCTGATGCTTGTATCTTGCTTTGTTTCCTTAATAATTCGCATCCATAAGTTCATCCCGGGTCGCGGGGTCGCTCATGGTACAGCCGAGGTAGCAATACAGATAGGTAAGACCGAGTCACCCCGCGAGCCTCCTAATCTTCATTTTTGCTGTTGCTTTCTACTATTATAGACTTCTCGCCTCTATTGCTTACTTCTCTTGTGTATTTATGTATGTTCTTATGTTTAAAAATTGTGTTTCCCATCAAATTGTTTTTTGTACAAAACTTCAGCAGTCATTTCCTATTGCTATTTCTGATGTTTTCTCCGTATTGTCATATTGCTTCCTCATTATTCTTTATTCCTACTCTTGCATTGAAGTCACCTAGCACGTATATTCTTCCTTCAGCTTCCTCTATCATTAGTTCCAGCTCTTCCCATAACTTGTCTTTCTCTGTGCCGTTTCCATCTGCATTTGGGCCAACAGCTATTATTATTTGGTTTGGCTTTTGTACATCTCCCGCATTTATATTTTCAATATTCTTTCATTCTTTGCTTCTCAATTGTATATCTGTTGCTCCAATGTTTTATGTACTATGCACCCTACTCCCGCTGCTGCCCATTTTCTTCTTCTACTCTACTGTCTCAAAATTTACAGATCTTAAAAGTTCAATACGTTCAAAACATTGAATGTAATTATCAGCATTGGATTAAGCATAAAATCTCAGATAAGAAAATGTGCAATAATTAGAACAATAAAAACAGATAATCAAACGATGCAAAGAAATTAAAAAATTCTCTATGAAGGGTGCGCCAATTTAGTAATTTTATATAAAATTCAATAAATAACTTTAGAAATCGTAGGAAGATTTGACGAGGGAACGATTGGTAAATACAGGAACAAGTTAGTGCTATTATTGACATCTTGTTTGTAGAATATACATTAACGAGCAGTGATGGCTCACGGGGTGACTCATGGTACAGCCAACTCGACCGTACCATGAGACACCTCGCGAGCTGATACTGTTAACAAGTAATCCAAAATCATGCAATTATTCTATGCATTAATTTTGGATGTTTTGGGATAGACCCGTAAAAGAATTACTATATCTTGAAACAAAATTCATCTTCTTAACCCGTTTTTGCTCAACGATTTTTTTAAAAATTTTCTGTGCAGTTTCTTAACACAAAAGATTGAAACGGCATTCGTGCGTTTTCCTTTAGTGCACAGTGGTCTTACCAATCATAAATTCATCATAAACGAACGACGCAGAACGCAGGTGCAAGTGCAATTCTTCAAAAATATAGATGTTCCACAGTGGGCAAAAATGGGTTAAACAATGCCCAATCACCTCCTCTATGAATGCCATGTTCTTACTTTATTGGAAATCATGCCAAATATTTTTTTTGAAATGTGTTTGGTTGTTGCCATGGATGTGGATTATATTAGCAATGGCCGCATTCAGAGAACTGTAGCGCTGTGGTGCTTTCTTAATATTTTGTCCTGAATGGTGCCGCTTTATCTAAAGCGCTGGCAGCGCTTCATGAAGCGTTAAAGCATATAATTATTCCGCTTTACCGCTGTACAGGCGTTGTAGCAAAGTAAAAAGCAGTTGGAAGCACTGAAAAATTGAAAGAGGTGGCAGCAGTGAAACACGTGTTAATAAATCTAACCTGTTTGTTTGCTGAAGAATTATTTTGTAAACGTCGGGGAGATGGAGAACGTCCGAGAACAAATAAACGAGGAGGTTATTTCCTTCATAATTACGGATGAATCAGAAGTGGGCACCAGTGAAGTTGAAGGTTAAGTTAAGCAATGCAACCAAACCTAAAATGTAACAGTTCCTGGTTCAAAATATAAGCGCCGAGTTCCATAATTGCTCGTTCAGCCGAGTACAGCTTAAAGCGCTGCAATGCTACAAATTCCCTGAATGCGGCCAATGATCAACCGAGAATTCAGTATCCTGTAAGCAGAGGCGAACTGACTTTTTAAGCAGGCATTGTCAGCTAAATAAATACCTTCATATGCTGGGAGTTTTAGCAGACCCCACCTGAGCAACATATCTTTTTATTATCCTGCTCTGGAAAATCTGTTGTGGATGTCATGGCAAAGACAAGCTGACCTCCGAAACTTTATATAAAAAGAGTAAGTTGGTCGGAGAGCTAGCTAACTAATGGAGGTGTATAATTGGCCCAGACTCTCCCTTTTATCCGTAACCGTTCGCAGTGGCGCCCTCTCGCGACCGCCATTAAAATTATGTTTCTATACTGCTACTATCACAGGTGGCTGACAGTGTGACTTATGGTACAACTAGCGTAAGTAGAAATGGTAACGACAACGCAGTTTTGCCACATTAATGCAATTTGAAAGCAAATAAGTCGACCAACTGCAGTTTTGACTTATGAGTCTTGCCACCTATTCTAATGTTCTCATTAAAAATCTATAAGTAATCAAATATTGTTTCCCCATCTGACATCAAACTACAGACTGGTTTCAAACTCTTAGTTCTCATCAGTGCTGGCTGATGGGGAAACAGATTTGTTATGAGGGATATATCCCATTCAGTTACCGGAATTGTCAATTAAGCGTTCTACCACCATCTGTCCGTCTCTAGTGTCAAGAACCACCGCAGTTGTGGATTTGCATGCCACTCTCCACTGTCAGATCTGACTGGCAAGACACATATCTGTACTTTGCACTCCACATACAATGGCACTTTATTACCGCTCTGTAAATTAATTATTCAGGAAAGGTCCACAATACACAATTATAAGTAATATCAGTGATTCAAATTTTTTCATTTATTTACAAACATCATTAAATAACACGTTCAGTCACGACCACCGCCGCCTAATCGTGACCGCGAAATCCTCGATTAAATACAATATTTAAAAATGCACCCAAAGGAAACAATTTCCTAGCCGACGTCGAAGAGATTGGAAATACTTTTCAGGTAATCGTCCCAATGTCGAAATGGATGATAAACATAAACAGTGGAAATGGAATAAAAAATTATTTGCTATTTCACTAAAAAATATATATGTATATATAAAAAATTATAGGGTGGGGGGGAATCGATGGGAGGGGCCCCTCGATGTTTCTCGATTATGTCATGGTGCCGAAAACCGGGTTATGCCTACAGATGCTCGGGCCGTATTCCTCGTAAGCGGCTTTCGTATGACACACTTGATAAAATTCGGGCTGAAAGGAATTTTTTATTTAATTCATATACAACTAGTTTACGATTATAATAGAAGGGAACAAAATAAAAATTGTGGCATACTTTGAAAAGTGTAAAATTTTAAAATGGAAAATACTTACTGTTGACGCCAACATACTGCCACCAAACCAAACTGCATACCGTTGCATGTGGTGTGAAATAACCTGAACATCAATGGGCTTTGGCTGAAAAAAATAAATGACATTTAATTCAGCATCTATTAAATTTTGGGTCAACAAATTTGTCCCAACAAGAGCGTTTGATATGAATTGCACACTATTTTCTTGCAGTCAGATCGACAGCACTGTTCTTATTTTTATTTTGGTTAGTTATTGCGATATAAAATGGAACAGCCAGTTTTATTTCCATAAACTTGTTACAATAATGGCGAGTGTTATGCAGGCGTTGTTCAGAAGTTTTTACAAACATTGGTCGAAATAATGCACCTACTGAGATAATAGAATAATAGAAATCTTAAACCACCCCTTCCCTAGATTTCGAGATAATCTCACCAGAACAGAACTTAGTGCAATTATAACTTGCTCATTTCCGATTCAGCAAAAAAATAAAATAAAAACAATTGCTATGCACTTGAAACTTCTCAAATTGACTCAAAACTAACTCTAAATTACATACCAATGGAAATCTCAAAACACCCCTTCCCTAGATTTCGAGATAATCTCACAAGAACAGAACTTATTGCAATTATAACTTGCTCATTTCCGATTCAACCAAAAAATATATAAAAACAATTGCTACGCACTTGGAACTTCTCAAATTTACTCAAAATAAACTCTAGATTACATTCCAATAGAAATCTTAAACCAACTCTTCTCTAGATTTTGAGATAATCTCACCAGAACGGAACTTAGCACAATTTTGAACTTGCTCATTTCCAATTCAGTTCAAGAGGTGATCAAGAGAGCCGGTCGTAATAATACAACTATTGAGACAACAGTTCTTAAGGTGATCAAAAAATTGGAGGCAACAGGTTCGACTACAAATATTAAACCACGTAAACAAAATCCATTGGATGTTGCTAACAGTTATTTGAAGAATCAAATTCTCTTGCAGGGAATTAATCTTTTAGAGTCTAGGGACAGTAGAATGGCGATCAATTCAGATTATTCAATTCTTACCCACAAAAATTATAATAATAAAACAATATATTACTTACTTTAATCCGCCCACACCCTAGATTTTCACTAAGCTTCAACCTAGCATCCACCGTTCTCTTGATGTCACGCTGCAGTCTCCTCCCGAAATCCCTGAACATCGTAGATCCACCCGAAAGTACAATATTGTTATACAACGGCCGCCTGACGTCAATGGGGCAGTTCTGAATAACATCATCAACGATCTCCGACAGCGGAGTGGTAAAGTCGGGATTAGAAAACTCCGGATGGAAGAAAATCTCTGGCCCAAGGAACCTCTCATAACCGACATCAACCGTGAACGGCTGCTTGGTAACAGAATTAACGCCATCAAACTTCTTCATCCACTTTGAAGGATCGCTGTCGTACTTCGCGAACTCCTTCGCGATATCCGGACAGATGTAGCAGTGCCTCTCTTTAATCGCCTTCGCGGTTTCTAACGATTGCTCGGGCGGGATTCCAATCTCTCGCTCTCTCAGTAGCGACTGGATGAAGTAGGTTATGTTCCTGCCGGCGATCGGGATGTGCTTGATGCAGCTCCCGATCACGTAGCCTTCCGCCACGGGGATTACGTGGGTGACGCCGTCCCCGCTGTCCACCACGATTCCGGTGAGGGTGCGGTCCTCGATCGACCTCGACGCCCAACTGGCGGCCAGGGCCAGGACGGCTTGAACGGCTATGTACAGGCCGGGAACGTTGAAGGATTCGAACATTATTTCGGCGGTGTATTCCCTGTTCTCAGGGGTGTTTAGCGGCGGCTCGGTGAGCAGGAAGTAGTGGTCTTCGGGCTCGGCGCGGAGGTAGCGGAAAATGCATTGCTCCAAGAATCTTTCCATTAGGTCCCAGTCTTCGACAAGACCATGGCGTACTGGATACTGGAAAGAAGGAAAGTGGCAAAATTTACATATAATATTAATATAAAATAAAAATTCCCTGATCCTTGTAGAAAAATAAATAAAATGAGAAATACGATACTTTTCAGCTTGAATAATTTAAGAGTCTCTAAGAGACTAAAAATCTCTCTTAAATTGTAAAAGATGAAAAGTATCGTATTTACCATTTTATTTTAATTTTAATATCATGAGAATTTTTCTTGGTGCATTGTAAATATAGAGGGACCAGAAAGAGTTTCGCATAGGGACCCAAGATTTATAGTGACAGTTACAAACATGATAATCCAACTGAATTAGAAATTCATGTTTTTGTTTAGCATTTTCTTGAAAATGCGATAATCGGCGATTTTAAATTATATTTCATTTCAAGACTGGATGTAAAAATAAGTGCATGACCACATGAATTTTAATATATTCACAAAATATCTGCCTGTTGAATTATCTTCGATTTTTGCAATATGTCAATTTTTATGAGTTGTGAATTTTTGAAAATTAATATTTAAAGTTGTTGAAGCCGAACAAAAATATCTATTTTTTTTTAATATATATTAACAAAACATCCACCTTTAAAACTAACTTAAATTTTTGAAAATGTGTGAAGTTATAAATTTTTCAAAATCAATCTTTCAAGTTTCTACTTTTCCTTAAAATTTAAATCTAAATTAAATTACGTTAGTTTTTTCAACAATCAAACATAATTCCGCTAGAAAATCCTCCAGCTGCTAAAACGAAAATTATTCTGCAATTCGGATTGAAAATCTGCCAGATGTAGCAGATTTTCACTGCTACCAACATGGTATGAGTTAAGTGATCATAAGAAAAGTAGTAAGTTAAAGCCAAAAATATCTATTTTGAGACGAGTTACCCATCCCTAATGTGTACCGGTTGGCCCAAATTCGATGTTACATGAATTTTTATTAACGATGTTATATCAATCCAAATCTGATTTTGAGTTGTATTTAATGATATAAAAATATATAGGGAGTTTCTTTTAAAAAATGCAACCCTATGTCATAACTCTTAAATTAACACGTTGACCACTTTGTCAGTGACTGACACTGAAGCATTCCAATGGGGCTGCGTCAGTCACCGATAACTGACAGTGAGTATCCACTTTAAACTTACTATTTAGTGCTGTCAGTCACGAAAATGAATTAAATAAGCATATTCTTACTCATTTTATAAAATAAAAATTTAAAACAAAGAATACCTTTTTGACATTTTACAAAAAAAATTGTGGGCAGTCAAAATAGAAAAACAAGTACGCCTCTGAATTCTGCGAGGAATGACGTTTTAATTGTTTTTTGTATATTATGCAGTTTATTGAGAAAAAGACGTATTTTAAAATGGCCAAAAGATTGTAAAACGCCTGATATCTCCCAAACTAATCAAGTAAGCCGTGGTCTGTTAATGCTATGGTTATTATTTCAGAAAAAGAGGTCACAACGTGTGTATCAGATTTTTTTTAAACTCTTAAGCTTACCGAGATAGCCTATAAAAATATCGAATTTGGGCCACCCGGTACATATCAGACAGGCGGTCGACTAGTCACTAGATACACCTGGGATATAGCATAATCCCAAGTTTTTTGAAAAATTACTTTTTTGTTACATTTTTCTACAAAATATTATTCCACTGTCACTAACTTCCTCATTTATGCAAAAGAAACATGAAAAATATTCCATAGATGGCGCAAAAGGGGTGATTTTTTTTTGTAAAGTATTTTTGTTTTCTTTTTCATTTGTCGACACATGTGACGACCTGGGTGTGAATAGGTTAAGAGTTTTTCCATGCCCAATGTTAAAAATAGAGCTGATGCCATTAGTCACCTTATTATGAGTATTATGAACAGGTTCCTCAAGAGAAAAATTATCCTACAGATAAGCACCAATCACTGCATCCACTAACAAAAACTTATAATACATTTCTCGTGCTCCACACCCTTGATAAATTGTTTTTATCAATTTTAATGTTCTGATTTACATATTTATGATTCCCAATACATATTCTAATTCTAAAATTACGTTATAGTGTGACAAGAAATTTGGCAAAGTCGCAAATATTGGTCTGAAGCTGTTGCGTTTATTTCAGTCTATTCATTAGAGTATCATAAACTGAAACGTAATTTTCCAGTTACTGATACTAAACAATACGCATGCGGACGGTATGATATGTTGTCAGGTCTCCTTATTTTAATCTGGGTATTTTCATTCACAATAATTTGCTATAACTAACTATTGGTGCTTATACTATATGCAAGTTAATGGTTGTAAATGGTAGGTGCTTAGGTTAGGGTTAGTTTAAGTTCCCCCCCTCTTTAGACGGACTGGTAGTTCAACCCCCAGTAGTTTAATTATTTTTTTATTTTATTTTACATCAGTTATAGTGAGACAAGAAATCCGGCAATATCGCAAATATTGGTCTGAAGTTGTTGCGTTTACTTCAGTTCATACATTAGTATCAGTAACTGGAAGATTACCAACTGAAATAATACCGTCTATATTATTATTTTTCAAATTTAGCTCTGTCTGATAGAAGTTATTTTTGTTGAGTTGAGATAAGATCAATGATTACTTATAGATAAGAGAAAAGACTATAGTGTGCTCTGCTAGGTGCTATTGAAATTTTGTATAACAGCATTATTATGAAATATAAATGGTTACCTTAACTGAATACCCCGATGCTTCGAAAGCCTCATCACCGATGAAAAAGTCCAGGTCCTCGACACCCTTGCACAGACGCAACCTGGCCTGATCCCCCACCTTAGCCGTCTCCTTGATCGCTATGGTGGAGGGTATAATAAACTGCGGCTCCTTATTAGCGGCGTAGCCCAATTTCGTGTACCTGGAGCCGATAAAAATGTCGAGTAAACAAGGAAATGTCGAGGAAGTGTGGTTATGTGCGGTACGTACCCGGTTCCCACGTCTATTACACAAGCCGGCAGTCTGGCAGCCATCTCGTTCTTTACCGCTGGCGCTTTCGTAGAAAATTTCGGGGTGAATTTGGAGCCGGAAACTTGCAATTTACGCGAAAAACCACACCTAGAAATCGGACCGTGACAGTTCCCGTCTTATCACATATAAACACCAACACCACCCTCTGTGAGCACTGCTGCCAACTTGAAGTGTGATTCATCCGTGCTACGCCCTGAAATAAATTGAAATAATCGAGAAATAACTGCGTTAAATTTAATCAATAAAATCGCTTATCCTTCATTAAAAGTGTGATGTTTTTATTAAATAAAAATAATTGGTTTTTAATTGATAAATTAAAGAAATTATAAAATTATTGGATATAGGCAACTTTATGTTCACACAAGTGTATTGTGTTATGTAACGTAACTTCAATTCTACGTGGAGAATGCAAATGCGAGCATATTTCGGAAACTCGGGTCCACTTTCCTGCCTGTTCTTTACAAGCAAAGTATCAACCCATAATTTGCGAAGTTCCGGATTTGATGGAAATCTAATACAGAATTTTAGGTTATAAGCTGCGTTGCCAACTGGTCACAAGATACTTCCGCCAGGTAGCCAACCTAATTCCGCTAGAATTCCGCCTGAAAATATACGAAAATAAATAAAAGTAACATATCGATGTTACAAAACTCAACAAACATTCGTCAAACAAACATTCTTCAATTATCATTTTTCATTATATTCAGGCCTTTGACTATATTTATATAGTCAAAGCTTCAAGGCATTTAATTAATTAACATTTTAACGTTAATTCTGCAACGGAATTATTTGTTTATTAAATCCATTTTTAAATTAATCTGTCGCTACAGATTTTTACTGTTTTTCAAATATTTTCCACTGAAAACATATAATTATTTTTAGAACACCTATATTCAGATAATACATCAATTTAATGTTAAAATTTACTAATTTCAAATACAATAAGCTATCTCTTATTTTAACATAACGTTCAGCAGTTAACATTGAACGTTTGCGTACGAATTAGGGCTGAATATTATTAGGTATGAAAAATTCCTTAAAAATTTGAGTGTATTCAATTTTTATGTGAGTTGAGAATTTTTGAAAAGTAATATTTAGTTCTTGACGACTAAATAAATAAATACTGCTATAATTTTAATATCTTTACAAAACATCTAACTTTAAAACCAACTTTAATTTTTGAAAATCTGCCAATTTCTCCGAGTTATGAATTTTAGAAAATTAGCGTTTTAAGTTGTCAAAGAATTGAACAAAAACAATTTAAAGAAAATAAATACTTACGATGGGATTGCTCAAAAAATTTAATATATTCACTTCTAACATAAACTTTTATTGCTGAAAATTTTTCAATTTCTGCGTGAGTTATAAAATTTTAAAAATGATTTTTGTTAAGTTGTCAAATATTTGAACAACGAAAAATAGAAAACAATATTGAAATCTTCCTCAAAAACCCTAATGAAATCATTATACAACATTGCGCTATTTTGTAATTATTGAGATAATATTTCCCTGTAATTGGATACTTCTGTTGGGAAATAAATATTATTATTATTATTATTATATATTTATCTTTCAAATTAACCATGATTTTTGAAAATAAGCCAATTTTTGCGTGAGTGAATTTTTGAAAATTAATTTAAACACTTTAACAAAACAAAATTTAACTCCTCACATATTTTAATGCATCCACAGAACGACTACCTTTAAAACTAACTTTGATTTTTGAAAATGTGTTCATTTTTGCGTGAGTTATGAATTTTTTTAAATTATTTTTTCAAGTTCCCGAATATTTTAACAAAGACAAAATAGAAAAAAAATAATACTGATGACTGAATTCTATAAAAAAACTCGAATGCAACCCCAATACATTTAACTTTAAAATAACTATGATTTATGACAAGTCCATTTTTGCGCGAGTTATGAATTTTTTAAATAATTTTTTTAAGTTGCCGAATATTTGAACAGAGAAGATAGAAAAACCAATAAATACTGATAAGGCTGAATTCCTTAAAAACTCTAAGGCAATCATAATACATTTATCTTTAAAATTGACTATGATTTTTGAAAATGAGCCAATTTTTGCGTGAGTTGTAAATTTTTGAAAATTAATATTTTAAGTTGTCGAACACATAAACAAAACAAAAATTGAGTTAACCAAATATTTTAATAAAACGATTAAAATGTTTTTCTTTCAAATTTAAAAAAATCTTTATTGAAGTCTAATAGCTCATTTTGAACACTACTTTCTCAAAAAATTTAGGTACATAATATTTTCACAAAATATCTGCCTTCAGAATTAACGAAGATTTTTGAAAATGTGTCAATTTTTGTGTTATGAATTTTTGGAAATTATTTTTTAAGTTATCGAATATTTGAACAAAGAAAAAAATGGTGATGTGGCCATCATGTTACTTTCTCCGACTTTATATTTACGTTTTCATGGGTTTATTTTCAATTGAAATCATATTTTAAATGTACATCGAGCGTTGCGTGAACTCGGATTAAAACGTCAAAATCATGAAATATGGAAAAATTATACTTCAAATTCAAAGACTCGGTTTACTCAAAAACTAACGAGATTTCGAAAAAAACTTATTCTTTAGAATAAATTTGCTGTAACTATTATCGTTTCAAAATTATAGACCAAAAATTAAAAAAAAAAAAAAAAAATTTTTCTCGAATAGCAATGATTTTATGAAAAATATTTTCAAGCAAATGATGTTCATTTCTTTGTTGTCTTTGATATTTGTTTAAATGTTTTTCTGATATTTTTCATATTTAAGAAAATATTGGCAAAAAACAAAAAACAGTTAAAAAAAAACAATTTCTGGAAAAAAATAATTGTGTCTGTGTGTGTATGTCTGTGTGTGTGTCTGTCTGTGTGTGTGTGTGTGTCTGTGTGCGCTGTATCTCAAAAACTAATAGAGCAATTGATATGAAACTTTGAACATACGTCTTATTTGATAATCCGAAGAACTGAAAAGCTTTTGGTAAAATTTCGTACACCGGAAGTGGGTGTTTACCCTAACTGTTTTTGGTTTTTTGCCAATATTTTCTTAAATATGAAAAATAGCACAAAAATATTAAAACAAACATTGAAGACAACAAACAGATGCACATCTTTTACTTGAAAATATTTTTCATAAAATCATTGCTATTCGAGAAAAAAAAAATTATTAATTTTTTAATTTTTGGTTTATAATTATGAAACAAGCAAATTTATGTAAATAATAATTGTAGAAAATTCCAAAATGAATAACTTCTAAAGAATACGGTTTTTTCGAAATTTCGTTTTTGAGTAAACCGAGTTTTTGAATTTGAAGTATAATTTTTCCATCTTTCATAATTTTGACGTTTCATCCGTGTCTGCGCAACGTTCCATGTACATTTAAAATATGATTTCAATTGACAATAAACCATGAAAACGTAAATATAAATGGATATGATACAATCAAGTCGGAGAAAGTAACATGATGGCCACATCACCATTTTTGAAAATGAGGCAATTTTTGCGTGAGTTATAAATTATTGAAAATTAATATTTTAAGTTGTCAAACAAAACAAAAATTGAGTTCCTCAAATATTAAATATACACAGAAAGACTACCTCTCCAAACTAACTTTGTTTTTTTAATTTGTTCATTTTTGGGTGTTATGATTTTTTGAAAATTAACGTTTTAAGTTGTCGAACACATTTCTAAAATTTAAAAAAAGTCCGAAATCTAAAAAAATTAATTCTGAAATGATGGAATTTCTCAAAAATTTAAGTACATGTATTCACAAAACATCTGCCGTTAGAATTAAGTACGAGTGTCATTTTTTGGGTATCATACATTTTTGACAATTATTTTTTTTAAGTTGTCGAATATTTGAACTAAGTAAAAAATAGAAAAAAAATAATACTGAAATAATTGAATTCCTTAATAATAATAATACAATCGTAACACTTTTATCTTTAAATTGAACTAGGATTTTTGAAAATGAGTAAATTTTGCGTGAGTTATGAGTTCTTGAAAATTAATATTTTGTTTTCGAACACTTAAACAAAACAAAATTGAGGTCCTCAAATATTTTAATATAGCCACAGAACGACCACCTTTAAAACCAACTTTGATTTTTGAAAATGTGTTCATTTCTGTGTTTATTTCTGAAAAAGTAAATATTGATATGATAGAATTTCACAAAACTTTTAGTATATTCACAAAACATCTGCCTTTAGAATTAATTTCGATTTTTGGAATGAGTAAATTTTTCCCCGAATTATGAATTTTTAAAAATCGATATTTAAAGTTGAACTTGAACAACAATATCTATTTTTTTTAAATAACATCTACCTTTAAAACTTACTTTAACTTTTGAAAATGTGTCACAAGGTGTGATGATTTTTTTTAAATTATCGTTTTATGTTTCTGCTTTTTCTCTTACACCTTTTGAAAGTAAAGATTACATTTAAATTACGCTAGTTTTTTCAACAATCCAACATAATTCCGTTAGAAAATTCGCCAGCCGCTAAAACGAAAATTATTCCGCAATTAGGTTCCAAAATCCGCCAGATCTGGCGGATTTTCCGCTGACTTGGTAACACTGGTTATAAGTCAAAAGTCAACTGACGCGTACATCGGCTGACGAGTATTATAAACACGTTGGCATATATCGGGTGTGTATAAATTGGCGGATAATCTACACGTGACGATATTCTTTCAAAAATTCTAAGCAGCCTATCTTAATTCTAAAATGTTGTACAATGCTTCCTGGGTCTTCACGAGGTCCTCAAAGTTTGAACATCCAGTCGTTAAATATGCGTTATTATTCGTTATTAATTTGCAGAAAACCCTGCAATTTCGATAGTATGACCAGTTTGAAAATTATTTGTCAGTGTGTGCTATCTTTCTATCTCAAACTTGTATTTTTAACACTTCTTAATTAGCTGATTTTTATAAAAAATACGTTCGGCAACGTGACACCCGCTTATGTCACTTTGACACAAATAATTCATTCAAACTTGCTAGTTCCATGTTCGTGCCAATTCTGCTTTTCTCATTATTATCAGTTTGTATTAGCGCCCGCGTTTCAGTGTATTTGTGTTTTTGTGTTATTTTCGTTTTGTTTTGTTCAATTACAATGGATTTTACTATTTACTCATAATCTGTTTTACCTTTCATCTGTAAATAAACCCCGCTCTATCTATCTATTACCTTCTACTCTGAACCAAGAGATTATGGATAAACAGGGCAGCTCGTGAATGCTATGTTGCCAAATGTACATTCCTTTTAAATGGCCCCCGATGGCCTATGAGGCATGGTAGAACATTTTTTCATCGACGTTTTTTATTCAGAATTTTAGGAAGAACATCGCCACGTATAGATTATCCGTCAATTTATACACACCCGATATACGTGGACGTATTGCAGCCTTTCGCATAGTAATATTTTGACATGGTGTGAATATTTGACTATATAAATATATTCAAAGGTGTGAATAAATTGCAGGGTATCACAATATGCAATGCGAGCTCATAGAGTCATATGTCATAGACACAAAATAACTACCAATTTACTAACATACCGCAACCACTTAGGGTCGCGCCGCGCCACCGATGCTTGGAGACACACATGAAGTTGGCGTTAGCAGTCCATATGTATATAGTCAAAGGTTTATACAGGGTGTCCTAAATAGAGTAGGATTGCATGGGTATCTTTCTTATTCTTAATCTTAAATTCTTTAACCAGATCTATTCTTAGATCTGGTTAAATGGGCAATGTTGTGCAGTTTTCTATGCTGATTCAGATTATGTTGAGAAATTTTCAAAATTCCGAGCAGTTTAGAAAATATTTAAAAAAATTGAAAATCGCGATTTTCAAAAAAATCAAATATCTCAATAATTATTAAAGATGCGAAAAAAAGTTTTAAATAAAAGTTACTTGGTTTAATTAGGCAAACATTGAAATCAAGTCAAAATAAAATTCAAGATGGCGGTTTCCGAGATATTAATACCAACTTTCTTATTTCAAATGGCCGCCATATTTGATTTTTACACGCATAAATAGACTTTTTTTTTCTCTTTTCAACGATGTACAACAACCTATGTCAAAATAAAAAATAATGGAAATATTAATTGTTATAAGTTTAAAACAAGTAGGCATAAATAAAAATAAAACAAAATTTGTTATAACGACTAACTGTCATCTTACATTAGTTTATCAGTTGTATTAATCATTCATACATATGTATTGTCTTAAGTTGTTGTAATATCGATAAATATTAATTACTTGAAATGGCGAATTATTCAATATCTGAACAATACGATATGTTTTGTAATTACATCAAGTGTTACAAAAACCCCCATCTTGCAGCACAAACATACCAAGCAAACTTTCCTGAATTAAGGTATTTAAAAGATTGGATGAAAATATGCAATTGTATGGAAGTTTAAAAAAACCTAAGAGAAATAGAAATATGATCGTTGATGATGAAGAATTAACATTGGCTTGTGTGGCAGCTAATCCGAACATTTCATGTCTGCAGATAGAAAATGAAGTTAACGTATCTAAGTCTAGAGCAGTGGTGGGGAAACTTTTTTTTAAGACGGGCCATTTGTAATAACTAGACAATCGTAGCGGGCCAAAGAATAATGCTTAATCGTTAACTAATTTATGTGTTCTATAAACATATACATATACTATTACAAACACTTATTATTTTAATAGTAAAAAAGCAAAAGGTAACAAAATTATAAGCACAAAATATAAAATGAATTTAGTGTAGTTCTTGATGTGAAGTATTATCACTTTATTTTCTGGTGTCATTACTGGTTGATGGTGCATGAGAAAAATGAAATTGAGACTGTTTCATCAAAATTTCATCATAGTCCGGGTCCATTTGCGAAGCAGAAATTCTTAAAACTGATGAAAGGTGCTCATCTGTAATTCTGTTTCTTAAAGAAGTTTTCCTAAGCTTCATTGTTGAAAAGATTTGTTCGCATATATAAGATGAGCCGAACATTGTCATTATCTTCATTGCATGAGTAATTAGATTTGGGAAATTATCTGGACTTAAATTTTTATAAAATTCTAGTAATGGTACTGTATGAAAAGTTTGTTTCAGGAGAGTATTACAGTTCAGTTCTATTAACTCAAGTTGAAATTTTGCATCAACTTCTTCGTAATTAACATTGAATGGGGTCGCAAAAATACTAAACTCTGGTTCCATTTTTCTAAAGTCCCGAAATCTCCTTTCAAATTCTGTAGATAGTTTTCTCAAATTAATTTCGTATTTTTTAATCTTATTGTTTGATATAGTGAATTTTAAAGATTGTATTCTTGGAAAATGAGAAAAATCAGATTTAGAGATCTGATTAGCAAATAATAATAACTGTAATTTGAAACTTTTCAGGTATTGCCAAATATCGTGAAGAAACTGATTTTTTCCTTGCAATTTGAGATTAAGTTTATTCATGTGTACGAGGAGGTCTGTGAAAAAAGCGAAATCAGAAAGCCACGTTTCGTTTTCTAAGACGTCAAATTGATTATAAATGTCTTTATCAAGAAGAAAATTCACAATATCGTCTTTTAAATCCCAAATTCTTTCAAATACTTTTCCAGCACTTAACCAACGATCTTTTGAATAATACAGGATATGGGAATGCTCAGCATGTACGGACTCCAAAAACTGTTGAAACTGGCGATGTAATAATCCTCTGGAACGAATCATATTTACTAGTTTTACAACAATATTAAGTACATGGTCAATATCTAAAGCCGATTTACAGAGAGCATCCTGATGTATAAGGCAATGCAAAAAAAAACATCATTTTCCGGATACTTAGAATTAAATTTCCCAACAAATCCTTGATTGATTCCAACCATATTAGGAGCACCATCTGTAGTTACATTACATAGCTTGTCAATAGGTAAACGAAGTTTATCGATGCAATTTTTAAATTCACAAAATATATCGGCACCAATCGTTGTTCCTTTCATTGACTGCAGCCCTGCAAGTTCTGTAATTTCAAAGTGGGTGTTGATTCCTCTTACAAATATGAGTAACTGCGCAGTATCGCTGATATCTGTACTTTCATCCATGGTAATTGAATAAAAAATAATTTTTTGAGTTTTTGTAGTCAGTTGTGAAATTAGATTTTTATCAATATTTTCAATTCTCTCGGTGATTGTTCTTCTTGAGAGAGACAGTGACTGAAAATCCTTTTTCTTGTCAGGGCACATAATATCGCACACATCTATCATGCACTGCTTTATAAATTCACCATCTGAAAATGCTTTATTAGATTTAGCAATATTATAAGCCAACACATAACTGGCTTTCATAGCGCATCTTTGAGAATGATTAGCTCTCTGAAATAATTGTTGTTGACTTGATAAATTTTTTATTAAATCTTTCGATTTAATTTTTTTCACCTCTTCACTTAACGATGAGTAGAAGTGGTTTTCATGTTTGCTTTTGAAATGGCGTTGAATGTTACATTCTTTTAAAACTGCAACAGTTGTATTGCAAAGTAAGCACACAGGTTTTTCTTTAAATAAAGTAAAGAAATATTTCCACGTCCATTCTTCTTTAAAAACTCGACATTCTGAATCCACTTTTCTTTTTTTAACATCCATTTTAGACGTTACCTACTACGGAGAACAACACACAGAAACGCAATTGACGAAAGCTTACTGCTAACTAATGCTCTTGCGCGGGAGTTTGTTGAGGCACTGGGAGTTTGGGGGATTACACAAACAATTACTCGAGTCACAGCGGGTCGTTGCAGATGACTGACTAAGTCGCTAACTAACTGATCTTCGGGCGGCCTCGCTTGTATTTATACCTACCTGCGAGAGTGTCTGGAAGTTTCGAGCGAAGATGAGTCATCTGTTTAGGTCGGATGGATTTGTCCAGAATACTATTGTGTTTTGAATATCGCCGCAGGTAGTTTTTATGCGGGTCGTCACATTACGAAGTAAGAAAGCGTTCAAACATTCTCACGACGGCACTCTTAAACGGGCCGGATTAAACTTTTCCGCCGGACTTGGCCCGCGGGCCGTAGTTTCCCCATCACTGGTCTAGAGCATCAACAATTTAAAAAAATCACAAGTTTCACCCTTATAAATTGCAGCTATCTCAGACTTTACAACCAAATGATAACATCCGTAGATTAACATTTTGAAGGTGGTTAATCAACAAAATTACGGAAAATGGTGATTTTATAAACACAATTTTATGGACTGACGAATCTTACTTTTCTAATTGTGGATTATTTAATCGTCATAACGAGCACTATTGGGCTTAAGAAAATCCACACATAGTTATTCCACGGCGAAACCAATTACGGTTCGGCTTTAGTGTTTTTTGTGGCATAATGGGAAATAGTCTACTTGGTCCTATAATTTTAATGGAACTCTAACTGCACAACGTTATTTGGAAATTCTTCAAACAACCTTAGAAGATTTATTGGATGATTTACCTTTGGCACAAAATATGCAAATATGGTACCAGCAAGATGGCGCTCCAGCACACAATGCCAGAGATGTTATTACTTATCTAAATGGACGTTTTAATAATAAAGTAATAGCGACTAATACACCTGTACAGTGGCCAGCCAGATCTGCAGACTTGACGCCTCTTGACTTTTATTTGTGGGGCACTTTAAAAAACAAAGTTTATGGAAGTAACTTCAATTATAACAATGTGGATGAACTTCGCCAAGCAGTGACAGAGGCAATAAAGGGCATTAATCGCAACACATTGCGAAAAGTAACTGGCAGTGTTGAAAAACGCTGTCAATTGTATTTGGCCAATAACGGTCAACATTTTGAGAATTTTTTATAATTTATTGTTATTTTACAACTTGGTTGTATTACCTCTTTTTGTTTTGTTACATTTGCTTTAAAAATAATTAAAAAAATTAAAATTAAAATTTAAACAATTAATATTTCCATTATTTTTTACTTTGACATAGGTTGTTGTACATCGTTGAAAAGAGAAAAAAAAGTCTATTTATGCGTGTAAAAATCAAATATGGCGGCCATTTGAAATAAGAAAGTTGGTATTAATATCTCGGAAACCGAGATCTTGAATTTTATTTTGACTTGATTTCTATGTTTGCCTAATTAAACCAAGTAACTTTTATTTAAAACTTTTTTTCGCATCTTTAATAATTATTGAGATATTTGATTTTTTTGAAAACCGCGATTTTCAGTTTTTTTAAAATATTTTCTAAACTGCTCGGAATTTTGAAAATTTCTCAACATAATCTGAATCAGCATAGAAAACTGCACAACATTGCCCATTTAACCAGATCTCTAGCTTTAAGAATAAGAAAGATACCCATGCAATCCTACTCTATTTAGGACACCCTGTATAGTCAAAGGATTACTTGATCTATGCATGAACATACTACACAAAATCTGATAACTTGGTGTTGGTGCATTGTACGAGTTTATTCTTCATTGCAGATGTATTGACGTCTGGGTCAGATGATTTGAAAGTGGTGTCGTCTGTATTATTTTGATATTATGATGTGCCGCATTAATAATTGTGAAGCAATAGGTAAATTATTGGTAAAATCCATGGTGCAAATATTACATGGTGTGCCTATAACTCCCGCACCACGCCCCTTTTGAATATTTTTGATGCTGCAATTACCAACCATGAAAAATGAAACTATAAAAATCAACACTAACGAAAATAAATTGCAAAACACGTTAAAATTCGATTTCGACATAAAAACACGATAAAACATTTAGTTTATTACACAATGATATATTAAAATATCACGAGCATTAAAGTTTTTTTTTTGTTTAAAGCAATTAGGTTGGTAAGATAATTAATAAATGTAGTTTTAGATGTTTAATTTGCTATTTGCACACTAAACAATATGAAAAAATATGATAAAATGTAAATAAAGTTCGTGCGACAGACATTTAAATTAGTTATATCGACTTTTTTTTAGCTTAGCAGTAGTTTTACAAGGTTGCATCACTGAGCATCGGCCAAATGAGAGAGGGGGAGATGTTAGAGAGAGAACGCGGCCGTCTAGGCACACCATGTAATCTTTGCACCATGGTAAAATCCCAGATATTGCACCATTCGAAAACGCGCATGCGCAAAATTTGCGATTCCTGTGGCACACAACCAGTTTCGTTTTATCCACTTACACACAAACGCGCGTGCCGGTTGAAACTGCTAGTTGGCCCAAAAGGGTCGGTCCAACCTCATTCTAAAGCCGGGCCCACACGATGCTACGAACACTTTCCAACGTTGGACGCTGGATGGTTGGGCGATCCACGAACTACGTGTGTGGCCAGCTTCCAGCGTCAAACGTTCGTGTTGGAAGGTGTTCGGCCGGCTGTCGCTCTTTTAGTCTGCTTCAAAGAGTTTTCTCTGTCATTGGTTGGCATACTTGGTGGCATTGGAAACGTTCCCACACGACATGCACAAACATTTGTACGAATGACAACCGTGTATCATAAGTAACGGTCTTTTTAATATTTATTTTACATGCTTATAAATATTGCTTACTGCAGTAGGTAGGTACAAGTTCAGCGACTGGCAATAATATTTTATTAATTAGTAAATCATGACAATTATAAAAAATAAATATAAAATTAACTGAACTTAAGGGTTTAATACTTAATTAAATGATTAAAAAAAGTAAAAACAATTAAGTAACTATCGTAACATAAATGAAAAATAACCTCTAATATGTGTACTGTCACCCTAGCGGTGACTCTGAGAACTAATAATGGGGTGAACCTCCTTCAGACAAACGTTGGAACCAACGGCATTTGGATCCAACGTTTGTCTATCGTGTGCCAAGACGTTCGTCCAACGTTTGACTCATTACTTGGAAGCAAACATTTGAGGCAAACGTTCGTAGCATTGTGTGGGCCCGGCATAACCTAAGCATAAGCCTCAAGCGTCAAAATCCTGTGTGTGTCGGTAAAATGAAACTGGTTGAGTGCCGCTGGAATCGCGAGATTCGCGCCTGCGCGTTTGCGAGTGGTACAAACAAACATTGGGATCTAGCCCAAATAACTATTTTAGTTTTCTGAAAACTGCATGGAAAATGAAAAAGATATGGAAGTTTGATAAACGTAATCTCTTCGTCTTTTATTTTTTTGTGTGTATTAAATAATAAAACACTAATTAATGATTCAACATTAATAAACAAGTTTCAGAGGTGATTGTATGATTTCGCAATGCATCACATCAAACGGGCTTGTAATTACAAGAGCCGCGGCGCTGCCGGATTAGTTCGGTATTAGTTTGCCTATATCGAAGTATCGATTGTAATTGTGGAAAAGAAAAAGGGGGTCCCAGGATTTTGCCGCCCCAATTGCAAACAGAGTTTCCAGCCGGGAAATTGTAATTAGCTAACCGAAGTAATTGGTCGTTTCCTTTCCCCAGGTTCAATTCAATTACGGCGGCAGTCGGCACTATTTTACGTCCGCGCGACTAAAAGGCGGCGGGGGCCCCGCGAATTTCAAATTCGAATTCGATTAAATGCAAATCGGGAATTTAACGCGCCCCGTTGACAAAGCCTTTCAATACAATGTATATATTATTTTTACGGCATCCCGTTTGCAATAAAAATTGCAGACACGCCCGTAAAACCGCATCCCCCGCGGCCGAATAAACTCATGAAATTAAACTATTTTATGCATATCGTATGTCTTCTACTTTATGCACAAATCGCCAATCGGTAAAGTGCTGCAAGACTCGTGGGTGTTGGTGTTAATGCCGACGATAATATCAGCACCTATGGATTTATCGTAGGTGGCCGTGTAAATGGGGGGCGCCTGCTGCGGTTAATTGGGGTGGAGCGCCCCCCCCGGAGTCCCCACGACGCCGGGGAGCAGAGGAGAGTTTTGTGTGGAAACCGCAGCGGGATTTACGTCGAGGATTTAACTTTTAGTGGGGGCCTCCCTTAACCGCGTCCTCCCGGCGCACTCAAATTTAAGGACCTCAGGGGCCCTTTTATACACATACACACCGACATGCTACACTACAAATTAATTACATTTACTTGTAAGTGTCGATTATGTAATTTTTTTGTTTATTTTAAGTAATAATTACCTTTATAAAACCTAAAAAAATAAATTATTTGCTACAATTGATGATTCTTCAGGTGAAGAATTAATATTTTGAAATTTGATTTTGAAGCATTATCGAGTTTTATTTTTTGATTTTATAAAAGTTCATGATCACCTTTCAACAACTATAGTCGTGGAAATGGCCTAGGTATTTTTTTTCTCTTTCTATTTTATTCATGTTGTATGAAACAAAAAACATCAAATTTTCGGAATGTCGTGTATAAAAATTGAGTGTGGTAAAACAATGAAACTGCACCCACCTTTAATAAAGATACTTCATTCCTTATTACCAAATTCTTAATTTTTGATATTTATAATACGTTTGTTTTAGTAAACCTTTTGTGATACAACAATTTAACAATCTGTCAGAATAGATGACACGAATTAAGTTTCCACAGTAACACATTGTAAAATAGTTACTAAAAAAATGTCACATTCTGTGTTTTGAACAGGGGTATTTCCACGACATCAGCCACAATAGTTATTTATGCAACAAGTGAGCAAAGTAATACTTTTTTTCACGAGTACGAAAGATTGCCACCCGGCAATTCCTACAAGTGAAAACAAGTTGCTTTACTCTCGAGTTTCATACAATTTTTTTTCTACGTCCGTAACTTTAAATAAATTCGATAAAACCTGAATCAATATTTATATGAATTTATATTTATTTTAAATGAAGAAAATAATAATAATCATCAAGTTTTCTTGATCGGAAACGAATGTTTTTTTAACGTTTTTTGAAGGCTTCGAGAATCACATATTTTATAAACGCAAATTAATGAAAAAAAACTGTGCATTTTATCAGTGGCGGCTCATGGAACATGTTGATGGTAGAGCCACTTACACAATACCCTCCCCCCCCTCCTCTTTTGAAGAAACAAAGAACCATTTATATTCCTAGACCAATCGAATATTTTCGCCAAAAAATCAAAAATTTGCAACAAAACAGCCGAAGATCTAAAATATCGGCCAAAAAATCAAAAATCTTGGTTTAAAAATCAAAATGCAGACCAAAAAAATTGAAAATACAAGCAAAACAAAAATAATTAACAATTTTGAGACCCAAAAATAACTCTTTTTAGTTTAAAATAAGTTCCAACGAGAAATTCGTAAATAATAGCAAAAATAAATAATAAAATCAATAATTCAAGTTAAGGAAATCTAAAATATGGAACAAAATAAAAAATTAATACCAAAAATCTAAAATTCGTACCCAAAAATCAAAGTGGTAAATCAAAAAATCAAAATTTCTAACAGACGAATCGTAAATTTAAGTCGAAATAAAGAAAATTTCGGCCAAAAGACCAAAAATTGAAACCAAAATAATCGAATATACAAAATAGAAGCCAAAAAAGTAAGAATCTATAATAAGGCCTAAAAAGGTGAAAATTTAGACAAAACATCGAAAGCTCAGGCGCAAAAATTAAAAAATGCAGACAAAAAAAATCTAAAATTTCTACAAACCAATCGAATGTTTTCGTCAAAATAAAGAATATTTAAACCAAAAAATAATAAATCTACAATAAGGCCTAAAACGGTGAAAATTTAGACAAAACATCGAAAACAAGCGTAAAGGTAAAATTGCAGACAAAAAAATCTTTTCTACAAGCCAATCGAATATTTTTTAAAATGGAACAAAAAATCAAAAATACAGAAATCTAAAATATGGGCCAAAGAATCAAGAATCCTGATCTAAATATAAAAACGCCGACAAAAAATCAAAAACTTTGGTAAAAGCAAAATAATTTGCCACTTTCAACCGCCAAAAATAAGTTTCTGACCAGAAATTCCAAAATAATAGCAAAAAATAAAAAGTCAGGAAATAAAATCAATAATTCAAGTTAAAAAATCTAAAATATAGGATAAAACATAGACCTAAAATCTGAAATATACGATAAAAAAATTGAGATCAAAAATCTAAAATTCTGGCCTAAAAACAAAAATGGTGGACCAAGCAAAGAAAAATTTTAACAGACGAATAAAAAAACAAAGAAAGATTAAGGACATAAGATTTAAAAAAAAATCTACAATGTTGGTCAAAAAGCCGAAAATTTGGTCAAAACATCGAAAACTCGGACCTAAAGATAATAAATGCAAACTAAACGAAAAATCAAAAATGGGGGCCATAAAGTCGAAAATTTTAACAATAAAATCGAAAAGTTAGGCCAATATAAAGAAAAATTTAGGTCAAAAGATTAAAAAAAATAACAAAAATCTGTAATGTTGGCCAGAAAGTCGAAAATTTAGACAGTACATCGAAAATTTGGGCCTAAAAATAATAAATGCAGACTAAAAAATCGAAAATTTCGAAAGGTCAAAATAAAGAATATTTAGAGCAAAAGATCAAAAATTTACACAGATACAGGTCAAAAACCTTCAAATCGAAAAATCAAAACCAATTTTTTTTTAACAATTAAATCAAACATTTATGTCAAAATAAAGAATATTAAGGTCAACAGATCAAAAATTTGGGCCCAAAAGGATCGAAAATACAGGTCAAAAATGTAAAAACTAAAAATTCGGCGGGAAAATCAAAAATGCGGACCAAAAAGTCAAACATTTAAACAATTAAATCCCAAATTTAGGTAAAAATAAAGGATATTTAGGCCAAAAGTTAAAATATTTTGACCAAAAATATCGAAAATACAGGTCAAAAAAATAAAAATTCAAAATTTGTCGGGAAAAATAAAAAATGCGGACCAAATTGTCGAAAATTTTAACAATGAAATCGAAAATTTAGGTCTAAATAAAGAATATGTAGGCCAAATGATCAAAAATTTAGACAAAAAACAAATCGAAAATACAGTCTTAATAATAAAAAATGCAGAATATTGTAGTAAATTAGTCTCAAAAATCACTCCATTGTTCAAAATAATTTTCCATTTTTTTTTAAATAAAAAAAATTGAAAAAGATTTTCAATAAAACCATTAACTTTGTTGGGATCACCTTATTGTTTCACCTTTTGTGCCGGCAGTTTCGACAACTTTAGATATAGTAGATACATTTTGAATAATTCAAATAAAACAATTCACTTGGTTAGTATGACTCTCAGTAGCGGCTCGTGGAAAATTTTGATGGTACTTACAATATGGGGAGGCCCTGGCCTCCTTTTTACAAGAAAGAAAGAACGATTAATCTTCATAGTCCAAGATTATTTTGAGTTGTAAATTAAAGGTTCATAATTTCAAACAGCCGAAAATATTATTTATGCGTACTTTCGATTTATCGTACGTTTACATTTTGTCCCAGACATGCAGTAAATCTTTGACCACGTAACCTCACCATCAAACAATACACATAGAAAACAAAAAGAATTTTAAGAATTCATTAAAAGCCTAAAACTACAGGTAGTGCCATGGCTCCTTGGCTCTATATAACGAGCCGCCCCTGTATTTTATAACGGAGGTAGAAAAAGTATTATAATTATGAAAATAATAATTCATTTTATAATAAATTAATTTTTAAATCTTCTTGAAAATGTTCTTAAAAGGCAAAATTATTCGGAAATTTCAAACATTCACACTGTAAACTATTTCAAATTACTATATTAATAATATGAAGTACCATTGTGTACATTGCAACAATCAATTTGCTTGTTATCAGTAATTTACCTTGCATCGATTCTTCCACTATTTGAAATCTTGGTTATGCTTTAATAATATAATTTGTTTCTATTTTATAGTATTTCTAACATTAAAGTTGTAGATTTTAAAAAGTGATTTATTTTAAAATGATTCATGATCATTCTTTCCTTGTTTTCGCTTTACCGGTTAGTCAGGGCAAAATATGTCAATTATTTATGTGGAAAATCAGGAATATCAGTTTGCAAAATAACTTAATAAACTTTTAGCGCGTGAAGTTCAATGTTGTAGGGATAAATCGAGTGATAGCTAAATAAATAACATCACGTGTCGTTTTGGTGAAGGCGCCGGGAAAAGTTGCAATTCACGTTGTCGAGTTAATAATCCCCTCAGAGTCAATTTAAGTTCGCCCGGATAAAAGGCTGCAGGTTATATAATAAGTCCTCGTGTTATTGCGGGTGTAAAATTCCAAAACAGCCCCGCACATAACGTCCTATCATAAAACCAGCATCTCCCCTGGATACATTTCGGTGGAACCCATTACATACATATATATATATATATATATATATATATATATATACAGGGAGTCCGAAAAGTATGGAATATCCCGTATAGCTCAGTAAATATCCACTTTAGAGAAAAAAGTTTTAAATAGAAGTCATTTAACACTTAGTTATCTACCACCTTGAATATATCAATTTTATTTTTTACTGTAAACAAAAGAGCAACGAATAACACTTACATTTTTTAAATGATAAGGCACATCTTTATTATACTCATTTGATAGAGTTTTTTCTTTCTATTTTTAACGGCATAAAACTTGCCTTAACAATAAATTAAGAAGTGGAAGGCTTCGTATTAATAATGGGAATATTATAAACAAAATCAGAAATGCAGTCCAAGACGAACCTTCCACTTCAATTAGGAGACTAGCTCAACAGTTGAATTTAAGTCGTATCACCACTACCACAGGATTATTCGTCAAGATCTTTACATGAAATCATATAAGTTGCAAATGTACCAAGAACTTTTACCACTCGATTATAATATCATTTGACTATATTGATGATGTAAAATGATTTTATTATTTTTTATTGTTTACTTCGCTAAATCATATTATTTCAATTTATATTTTAAAACTGACTTATGCACAACGTTCGTTATTAACATAAATAAACTATCTATCTATCTATCTATCTAATAAAAGTCTGTCCTACTGTCGGTGGTTCAGTGAAAATATGAACGACGAAGTGTTAAGTTTAACATTTTTCATGAAGCCTGGTTTCATCTAAACGGATACATTAATTCCCAAAACATGCGCATGTGGAGTATTGACAACTCACATTTTTTTAGAGAGACCCCACTGCTTCCAATCAAAGTTGGTGTGTGGTTAGCAATGTTAAGATACAGAATTATCGGTCCAATATTTTTCGATGGTAATTTAAACGTTGCCACTTATAGAGCCACTAGTTTGCAACAATTTATTAACGAACTTCATGATGTGAATCTAAAATATGGGACAAAACTAAAAAATTAAGACCAAAAATCTAAAATTCGTACCCAAAAATCAAAGTGGTAGACCAAAAAATCCAAATTTGTAACAAACGAATCGAAATTTTAAGTCGAAATAAAGAAAATTTCGGCCAAAGACCAAAAATTGAAACCAAAAATAATCGAAAAGGCAAAATATAGGCCAAAAAAGTAAAAATCTACAATAGGGTCTAAAACGGTAAAAATTTAGACGAAACATCGAAAACGAGCGTAAAGTTAAAAATTGCAGACAAAAAATCGAAAATTTCTACAAATCAATCGAATATGTTGGCCAAAATAAAAAAATAAAAATTAAAAAAATGGAACATAAAATCGAAAATACAGATATCTAAAATATGGGCAAAAGAATCAAGAATCCTGATCTAAAAATGAAAAACGCAGACAAAAAATTGAAAACTTAGGTAGAAGCAAAATAATTTACCACTTTCAGCCGCCAAAAATAAGTTTCTGACCAGAAATTCGAAAATAATAGCGAAAAATAAAAAAAAATCACGAAATAAAATCAATAATCCAAGTTAAAAAATCTAAAATATAGGATAAAAAATATACGAAAAATTTAAAATATAGACTAAAAATCTAAAATTCTGGCCTAAAAATAAAAATAGTGGGCCAGGTAAGAAAAATTTTAACAGACAAATAAAAAAAAATAAAGAAAAATTTTGGGCAAAAGATTTAAAAAAATCCACAATGTTGGTCAAAAAGTTGAAAATTTAGACAAAACATCGAAAACTCGGCCCTAAAGATAATAAATGCAAGCTGAACGAAAAATCAAAAATGGGGGCCAAAAAATCAAAAATTTTAACAATAAAATTGAAAAGTTAGGTCAAAATAAAGACAAATTTAGGTCAAAATATTTAAAAATGTAATAAAAACCTGTAATGTTGGCCATAAAGTCGAAAATTTAGATAGTACATCGAAAAATCTGGCCTAAATGCAGACTAAAAAATCGAAAATTTCAACAAACAAAACTCGAAAATACCGGAAAAATAATAAAAAATCGCATATAAATCAATAATTCAGGTTATAGATATTTTAATTAAAATCAAATAAAAAATTTGGAACTAGAATTAAAAATTCGGACCAAAAAATCAATTTTAACAATTAAATCGAAAATTTAGGTCAAAATAAAGAATATTTAGAGCAAAAGATCAAAAATTTAGACAAAAGAAATCGAAAAAACAAGTTAAAAATCTAAAAATTAAAAATTCGGCTCGAAAAATCAAAAATACGGACCAAACAAAAAACGAAAAGTAGTAAAGAAAAGTAAATCGAAAATTTATGTCAAAATAAAGAATATTTAGGTCAACAGCAGTGGCGGCTCGTGGAACATGTTGATGGTAGAGCCTTTTATACAATATACACCCCCCTCTCTCCTTTTTTAATATTTTGAAGAAAGAACAATTTATCTTCCTACACCAAAGTAACTGGCGAAACAATGTTTTAAGAATTAATTAAAAATTCTTACTGACCTTGAAACTTCAGGTAGTGTCATGGCTCCTTGGCTCTATATAACGAGCCGCCCCTGGTCAACAGATCAAAAATTTGTACACAAAATAATCGAAAATACAGGTCAAAATTCGACAAGAAAATCAAAAATGCTGGCCAAAAATTCGAAAATTTTAACAATGAAATCGCAGTTTTTGATCAAAATAAAGGATATGTAGGCCAAAAGTTAAAATATTTTGACCAAAAATATCGAAAATACAGGTCAAAAATAATTTAAAAACTAAAAATTCATCGGAAAAATAAAAAATGCGGACCAAATAGTCGAAAATTATGAAATGAAATCGAAAATTTAGGTCTAAATAAAGAATATTTAGGCCAAATGATAAAAAATGCAGAATATTCTAGTAAGAAAATGGTTTAAATTAGTCTTAAAAATCACTCTATTGTTCAAAATAATTTTCCATTTTTTTTTTAATAGGAAAATATTTTTTTTAATTGTCGCTTTAATTTGAAAAATAATTTAAATAAAACCATTAACTTTGTTGGGATCACCTTATTGTTTCACCTTTTGTGTTGGCAGTTTCGACAACTTTACATTTAGTAAATACATTTTGAATAATTCAAATAAAACAATTCACTTGGTTAGTATGGCTCTCAGTAGCGGCTCGTGGAACATGTTGATGGTACTTTTACAATATGGGGAGGCCCTCGCCTCATTTTTTGAAGAAAGAAAGAACGATTAATCTTCATAGTCCAAGATTATTTTGAATTGTAAAGTAAAGCTTCATAATTTCAAACACCCGAACAAGCTGAAAATATGATTTATGTGTACTTTCGATGTATTGTGCCATGTCCCAGACATGCACTAAATCTGTAACACCATTCTTCGACTACGTAACCTCACCATTATTCAAAAATAATTTTAATAATTAATTAAAAATTCTTGCCGAGTTTGAAACTACAGGTATAGCCTATTCGGTGGAATCTGGCGGCCGAGGTCGTAAAACGGTCGGTCCGCCCTGAGGATCGGCGCACCCTCGAAGAAAAGGTATTGGTGGTTCGTCTAATTGCATCCCATACATTTATTACTGTCCTTCGCTCCGATTGGTATACGCACTTTTACACCAGTACTTCTCAACAAAGATTGGTTTGTGATAAAAAATATTACGTCCCCTACTTACCGAGCTCCGATCCTCTTTTACGATCACAGCCGTCAGATTCCGGAGAACGGGCTATAGTGCCATGGCTCTATATAACGATCCGCCCCCTGGTTGTTGTAGGATCGGGGCGGTCACCCGCGTTTCCTTCAGGTGTAGGCTTCCTGCTGTGGTGTTCTCCATTTCCAGGCGGCATCCTTCGTAGTCAATTCAGTCACAGGTTTGGCTATCCAGGCGAAGAATTAAATGAAATAAAATGAGTCTCGGTACCAGATGCACGTTTGTACAAAACTTGTTGAAGTTGTTTGATGTTTCTCAGGACCGGGCGTTTGGTGATGGCTATGAGCTTCTCGGGATTGGGTTGTAGTCCTTCCGAGCTAATGATGTGTCCCAAGTATTTAACTGAGGTGCAGCCAATCAGACATTTTCTCCGGTTTATCCGGGTTTTGCAGGCCCTGCAACACCTTTCTCAGATCCTTAATGTGTTCCTCGACGGAGCCAGAAAGTATGATCAGGTCGTCGAGGTAGACTAGGATTCTTGTTGGCTGAACTCCGGCTTTTATGCGTCCATTAGACGTTGAAACGTGGCGGGGGAGTTCTTTAGGCAGAATGGAATACCTTGTAACGAAGGCTGTTTTATCTTTGTCCTGTGACTGGGATTTGGTGGTAACCGGAGAGGTCAAGGGTGATTTCTTTCATTGAGTGAAGTAAGTCGTCTATCTGGGCAAGGGGTACGTATCTGGCTTTGTAACACACTTTACACACAGTGGTTCAGAATTCGAAAAAGCTGGCCAAAAGTCGAAAAATGAAAGTTAATATTTTGAGTTTAGTACAATATAGTCGTGTCCAGAGGGCTCCACGGGATGCCACACTGGAAGAATATGATTCTATCTATTTCAAAATGACTCGTAATTCGCGTTCAAACTTGTTACGCGTGGGAGACGTTCGGACGAAGTGAAAGTTTGGCGTCGGTTTTTCACTATAAATACTAATCTTTATGTCCTGGGATTTTTTCCTTGTTATTATGGATCTTCCTGAAGGTAAATTAATGATTATTACATTTAATATGCATATAAATTTTTTGTTAGCAATTATAGGAATTTGCCTTAAAAATAGGTAGATGCATTTTAAACATTCATGAAAATATTTTTTTGCCTGTATATGCCTGTGTTCCTATAGCAATAAAACTATTTATTAAAGTGTCCTTTAACGTGATAAACAACAATTAGCTGCATTGACTGGCATTCCTCGGTGTAGGATTATTTTTATTGCTGATGTGCAATATCGTTGAAAAATTCGACTTTATATTTTATTAAATATCTTGTATTTATGATGTGTATATGTAGACAGGGTGTAGATGAACAAAACGGATCATAGGATTTTCAATTTTAATTTTTTTATATTGGAATATTATCTTTATTGATCATTTTAGAGGAATGATCTCCTCCTAGTCTAATGAGTAAAACAGAACAAATAAGGAATTTGAAAGAAGTTTGTACGGAGAAAGTAAAACATAAAAAAGACAGACAGATAGACAAAAAGGCAGACAGTTACACAGACTTTTTTTTAACAAAAATTGTCGAAAGCGACGAAATGGATATTTCCGCATACTTTCTCGTAGTTTGCACGATGAAAGTAAAAGATAATAATAATATAATATAATATACTTTATTCGTGTTTGACAAATCTGTTTACACACGTCACAAAAATGTGGAATATTATAAAAGGTTGCATACAAACATAGATTAAGTATAAATTACAAATAAGTATACACAAAGAATGTAAATTCAGTAGTAAGGGGTCGGGTTTCAAACATGTTAAAATTAATGTGAAAGTTATTTAAACTAGAGCAATAAATAAAGGGTTGAACTTGATGTTTACGATGAATACATTTGGTACGGTAACGAACATATTAAAATCAATGTATGTACAGTATTTATAAAATGGTATCAGATAACAGATATATTTGACAGTGTACGGCTTATTGGATGATATATTTGAGCTAGGTAGTGCATGCGAAGTTATAATATTCCGATACCAATGCGGTTATTCAATGCCTGAGAAGTTGCTCGACAAACATTCGTCAATGCTATAGAACGCATTCTTGATAAAATACGATTTTATTTTATTTTTAATTTTTTTAGCATCCAAGGTCTTAACAGATTGAGGTAGCATATTAAAAGCTCTTGGTCCATAATAAGTGGTCCCATTCATGGATTTTGTAAGTCGTGAGAAAGAGAGATGAATATTTTTATTCCCTCTTGTAAAGTAGCTGTGTACATCACCATGTATTTCATAAATATGTATGTTTTTTCGCACATGCATAAGGCATTCCAACATATAAGCTGAGGGTAGTGTTAGTATGCCAAGTTTGGTAAATGAGAGCTTGCAATCATCTTGATATTTAAGTCCTTCTATGACCCGAACTGGTTTTCGCTGAAGGCCAAACAATTTGGTCATTATTGGGGAATGACCCCATGCAAGTATACCGTCAGGAGCGACTGGCATGTGGCAAAGAAAGCACTTCTTAGTGCAAAGTTTGGAAGCGAGTAGCTAAGTTGCCGAAGAAGGAATATAGAACGGCATATTTTGTGTGACATTTCTTCCCCATGTACATTTCAAGTTAATTTATAGTCAAGCCATATGCCTAGGTATTTCGCATGTTTGGCTTCTTGCGTTAGATTTATTTGTTTTAGAGAGAATATGATGTCAATTGTTTTGTCTGCGTTTAGTGTTAATTTGTTTTGCGTTGCACCATTCTTTACATTTAGTTTGAAAATTAAGGTTTTCGGCTTTAGCAGCAGAAACCATGGGCGATTTGTTGATCAGAAGAAAGATAAATATAACAGACAGGCAGACATAAAGGCAGACACACATTTTTAACAAAAATTGTCGAAAACGACGGAAATGGATTTTGCCACAAAAAAAGTTTGGATTTTAATTATGATCACAACAGTTTCCCGTAGTTAGTATGGAGAAAGTAACAAAATAAATATGACAGACAGACAGATACAAAGGCAGACACACATTTTTTTACAAAAATTGTCTGAATCGACGAAATGGATATTTTCGCAAAAAAACATTTGGAAATTTTTTACGATCTCAATATTTTCCCTTAGTTTGTAAGGACAACGTAAAAATAAATATGATAGACAGACACAAAGGCAGATCCACAGACACATTTTTTCACAAAAATTGTTGGAATTGACGAAATGGCGATTTATTAACGAAATGGATATTTCCGCAAAAAAAAAAAAATTGGAAATTTGTTATGATCACAATATTTTCCCTTAGTTTGTAAGGAAAAAATAAAAAATAAATATGACAGAGAGACAGACACAAAGGCGGACACACAGACACTTTCTTTTTCACAAAAATTGTCGGAATCAACGAAACGGCTGTTCCACAAAAAAAATGGATTTTTTTTACGACCACAATATTTTCCTGTAGTTTGTACGGAGAAACTAGAAACTAAATATGACAGACAGAGAGACACAAAGGTAGACATACATATTTTTACAAAAATTGACAGAATCGAAGAAATTGATATTTCCGCAAAAAAATATTTGGAATTTATTTACAATCACAATACTTTTCCTTGGTTTGTACGGAGAAAGTAAAAAATCAATTTAACAGACAGACACATTTTTTAACAAAAATTGTCAAAATCAACGAAATTAATATTTCCGCCAAAAAAAAATGTTTGTAATTTTTTTTACAATCAGAACACTTTCCCGTAGTTTGTACGGAGAAAGTAAAAATCAATATGACAGGCAGACAGGCACAAAGGCAGACACTCAGTTTTTTTACGAAAATTGTCGAAATCGACGAAATGCATATTTCCGCAAAAAGAAATGTTTGGAATTTTTTTAGGATTACAATGGTTTCCCGTCAATTTGTACACACCCTGTATAGTATAAGCTATGGTTATGGTTTTAGCCTGAGGATGGAGAGTGCTCACCGAATCGAAGCCGAGGGCCAATTTTTTAATAATTTTGAAAATAATCATTAAATTGTTGTTAAAGTTGTGAATTTCTTCAGTGTGGCCAAATAAATGTAAAAACAATTGTGACCAACTTGAAATTTTTAAAATGTGCTCAAAATTGATTCTGCTTTATGATTTAAGAAAAATCTAACAAGTCCCTTCACAACTTTGGAAATAATCATGTGATAACCGATTGCTATACTGAAGTTGTCAATTTCTCCAGTGTAGCCAAATAAATGCAAACTTTAAATTTTCAGAATTTAGTAAAAATTGATTCTTCTATATGGTTTAAAAAATAATCTCAAACACATCTTTACTAAATTTCAAAATAATCATCCGAAAACTGAGTTAATTGTAATACTGAGATTGCGCATTACTTCAGTGCTGCCAAAAAAATATTAAAACAATTGCTACCTACTTACTCGAAATTTATACCATTTTATGATATAAAAAGATCTTCTACACACCGTGACTAAATTATAAAATAATCACCGGACAGCTGGGATCATTGTTATTCTAAAATATTGGATTTCTCTCGTGCGGACAATAATAATTTTATTACTTATGTCCGCCATATTGGATCCGCCATTTTGAATTTTTATATTTTGACATCAAATTCATAACCTGCGATTAGTACCCATTTATGTCAAAATTTATCAAGATTTAGACTTTTGGCCAGCTTTTTCGAATTCTGAACCACTGTGCGTTTGTACAAAACTTTGAAGTTGTTAGATGTTTCGCGGGGCGGACGTTTGGTGATGGCTGTGACCTCTTCCGGATTAGATTATAGTCCTTCAGGGCTAATGATGTGTCCCAAGTATTTAACTGAGGTGCAGCCAATCAGACATTTTCTCTGGTTTATCCGGTTTTTGCAGGCCGTGCAACACCTTTATCAGATCCTTAATGTGTTCCTCGACGGAGCCAGAGATTATAATCAGGTAGTATTCTTGTTGGATGAACTCCGGCTTTTATGCGTCCATTAGACGTTGAAATGTGGCGGGGGCGTTACTTAGGCCGAATGGCACCCTTTTGTAACGATAAAGCCCGAAGGGCGGTACGAAGGCTGCTTTATCTTTGTCCTGTGACTGAGATTTGGTGGTAAACTGGAGGTCAAGGGTGGACATCGAGGTGATTTCTTTCGTTGAGTGGAGTAGATCGTCTATTGTGGGCAAAGGGGTACATATCTGGCTTTGTTACGGCATTTAGTTTACGGTCATTAATGCAAAGCGTGCCCTTTCCTTCCGGTTTTGGCACCAATACGACGGGTGCGGCCCATGCCGATGATATCGTCTTCCAGTACTTGTTGGATTTCGGCTCTCTTGGGAGAAAATCGGTAGGGCCGCTGTGCTATTGGAAGATGAGTGCCTGTATCTAGGTGATACTCTATAGAATTGGTTGGTGGTCCTGTTCTATCGAATGCCGTTCTTAGTTGTTCCGCTTTCTCTCTTTCCCATAGGTGGATTTCTTCTAAATCCAGGGAAGCGAGATGCAAATCCCAATGCATGTTGATTTGCTCAATAACTTGGAACATGGAACTGGTCCGGATATTCCCTGTCTGGTCGATAGCTCGTTTTCGTGGGAGTCTGGGATTAGAGTGATAATTGGCCCGTATCCCGTTGCTAATTCTGATGCGTAATCGCAGGCCATAGACCATTTCGTCATCTTCTTCCCGAAGCGTCATTCCTGGCCGAAAAATATTTTTACCCCTCAGCGGGGCAAGGAAAGTTAGTTTCGGGTGGATAAACCCGAAGACTTTTAATAATAAAAAAAAATCTGTTAAAAACAGTCGAATTTAAGGCTCAAATACGCTATAATGGTTTAGACATATGACTCATTAGATTTAAGGGTTTACAAGTTTATTCACACTGTTGTGGGCCACACCGGCCGTCCAAGTGAAACATCGGAAATCATCGCCGTTTCATGGGTAGGTATAGAACCGATAGACGGAATTTGCGGGAGTTTTAAATTTTCGGTCAGAGAGGATCGTCCCCTTCCTCCTTTAGATGGGCTGGAACTCCGGTTTCCTCCTTCTGGATAAATAGGCAGGCGTTCTTGCTTTTCGTCCCAGAATAACTATTTATTTCTTTGCATATCTAGTATTAGAGCTGCATCCTCGATGTAATCGATCCCAATCAGGCTTTTAGCGTGTGGCGTCGAAATTACAAATTCTCATTTCACACAAATTCTATTTTATTTCCTGCAAATATTCACAACTAGGTGTAGTTGACCGCACTGTATTTTTTTATCACAATCTATCGCTGATGAGAGTGTAACGTGGAACACCCCGCAATTACATTTTCGATTCAAATTAGTTCTTGTGTAATGACGCTTTGAATTTTATTCCCAAATGAAATAAGGGCATCGACCGTTGGAAATTAGTTCTGAAAACCGCTCGGGTTCGAATGCAATTTGTATAATACCGCCGATTTTGCACGTTCGATTGAGCTCCGCGCCATTGTATCGAGTATCGACACCATCTGCAAATTCATACGGTGTTAATATTTGGGCGGGTGAAGGGTGCGGGCTGCCGGTGGTATTTAATTTAATCCTAATATGCGGCCGGCTTAACGGGAAATTATGTAATTCGGATCGAGTGCAGTTATGTTTACACCGTATCGGCGGCGGGCGATATTTGAATTTGACGGTCGTCGAGGGGCGGCGGAGGCGGTGGCGGCAAACAATGAAACAATCTGCGCTGGTAATCTGCCGTACTTGGGGAATTACCGCTGCCACGGAAACTATAGTTTACAAGTTAAACATGAACGGTGGCGTTACGGTTATGCCCCCGACGTGCGAATAAAGCGAAAAGTAGATAACAATTACGGCCCCCACGATCAGACGGCCCTAATTCCCGGGAAAGTACTGCTCACATGATGATTACGACGGTGGGGGGATTAAAAATCCGCCCGTCGGGAGCTTTAACGTTATGATAACGAGGGATTCGGGGGGGCGGCTGAGGACTCCTGGCCGGCCGCCAGGTGTTGCGGAATACTGCAAAGGAGGCTGCGACTGCATGGCCGGCGGAACTCTGCCAGCTCTCGTTGGGGGCCGATGGGGGTGACGGTAATAAGGGAGACTGCCGCAGTGCGCCCCAGACAAGAATTTGAAGTTTTCAAGAGAAACACATTCTGCATTAATTTCGCTGCACTCATGATTTTTAAGCAAAATAAGTTTTACCGAGCGATTACGGTAACATGGTGTTGTTGTGGACATTGCAGATTTGATAATAATAATAATGCTTACCGCACCCAGTAGGGTCCGACCCCGGTGTGCAGTACCTTAGTTAACCAGAATTTACCAGAAAGCAGTACAGCATAGCACTGTTGCTCGAATTCTGAACTAGTTCAAGACACCGTGATCAGTTGCTGTTGCGTAAAAACTTATCAAGCTCTACGCATGGATCAGATGAATCATACCTCGAGATGTTGGGTGATATCATCGGCGGATGACTAAGATGGCTCATGCAAGATGGTGCTCCACCACTTTACACCAGGTCCATGCGAAACTGGCTTGATGATTCTGTGGCAAGTGGATTGACAGTTGAGGATCCATAGAGTGAGCTTCCAGTCACCGGATCTCAATATACTTGAGCTTTCCGGGGTTATCTAAAATCCAAAATAATTTAGCAAAATTTCAAAGTCCAATATGGCACTGTTTGACGCTTTTTAATTTTAATTTTTTAACAACAACGTGAAGATAAGAGTCTACTTAAACGATTTAAAGCATGAAATTTTGGGTAAAATTGCTTACAACTTTTTTATGAATTTTTTTTCTCGGGTCCACCCAAACTATACATATGATATAGCAAACTTTCAAAGTCCAATATGACACTGTTTGACGCGTTTCAAATTCGATTTTTTAACAACAACGTGTAGATTAGAGTCTACTTAAACGATTTAAAGCATGAAATTTTGGGTAAAATTGTTTATAACTTTTTTATGACTTTTTTTTCTCGCGTCCTCTCAAACTATACATATAATATAGCAAACTTTCAATGTCCAATATGGCACTGTTTGACGCGTTTCAAATTTGATTTTTTAACAACAACGTGTAGATAAGAGTCTACTTATACGATTTAAAGCATGAAATTTTGGGTAAAATTGTTTATAACTTTTTTATGAATTTTTTTCTCGGGTCCATCCAAACTATACATATGATATAGCAAACTTTCAAAGTCCAATATGGCACTGTTTGACGCGTTTCAAATTTGATTTTTTAACAACAACGTGTAGATAAGAGTCTACTTAAACGATTTAAAGCATGAAATTTTGGGTAAAATTGTTTATAACTTTTTTATGATTTTTTTTTCTCGGGTCCACCCAAACTATACATATGATATAGCAAACTTTTAAAGTCCAAAATGGCACTGTTTGACGCGTTTCAAATTTAATTTTTTAACAACAACGTGTAGATAAGAGTCTACTTAAACGATTTAAAGCATGAAATTTTGGGTAAAATTGTTTATAACTTTTTTATGAATTTTTCTTCTCGTGCCATATTAAACTTTGAATTCTTGTCATTTTTAAAAGAGAGTTCCCGTGGACTCGAGAAAAAATAAATGAAATTGTGGATTGACTGTTCATCTATAGGCTAATGTTGATTAAATTCTCAGCGTTTGATTTATTATAAATAATTAAAATTGAAGAAATGTTTATTTGGTGATGGATGCGCCGGGAAATCCGTGGCTATCTTCACATCGATAAATCCAAAGTGTATCGAGTGAAGAACTTTTAATAAACACAACAACAACATAAGATTCTGCCTCCAAACCTTTTAAGAATTTAATAACGCTGACCGTATTAATCATATTTTGTAAATTATCTTATCGAGGGACTTTGTTGAACAGCACATTGAAAGTAAATCGTCACGCTTTTTAATATCAGCTCCCAATAAAAAGAAAGAACACGTATCTCTAGGTAAATGCAAAACGACAGATTAGGACGAAGGAGGAGGACACAGATATTTCAGAGACGTTAAGGGTGGATGCGGAGAATAATGAGGGCGTTTGTATGTAGATCTCGTGCGTCTGTATTCCGGCAGCAAACCGCACCGCCACTATCGGATGGCGGCGGGAGGAGAGAGGCCAAGCCGACATTCTAATTTAACCGCGACGGAAAAAAAGAATCAGTTATGTAACGGGGAAACGAAATGGGAAGCAGAAAGGGGATTCAGATAAACGGATCGCTCGAATACTACTTTCAGGGCAATTCCGGATTTCCAGCGGTGGCGACATCTCTTCTACATGCATGTAATCACGTGAGAGGGGGATTGGATGCGATCCGATTTTAATTTCGACCCGAATAAATATTCATGCGAAAATAGCAGAAGAAAAAAAAAATATGTAGCGAAAGATTACGAAAGCAATTTGGATTTGTCTTTCTAGTAGGAATTATTTGTTGTTTAATAATACGTTGCAAATATATTATAAATTGAGACGTGCAAAAAATCGAGATCCGTAAGAAAGTGAATTAAAATAATAATTAACATCATCGGCTCCAATATCAGTTTGTTGTCACCAGAAGTCACTGGTCACCAAATAGTCTATATTTTCAGCAGCGGCGGCTCGTGGATGTTCGGCGGTGAGGCAAGGGAAGAAAATTTGACCGAAAAAGCAACGGAATATTTGCTTCCTCTATTAGAGTAAGTAGTGCAGCACGAGCGTCATCTTTGTCTTTGCCTCACCTACGGAAATCCACGAGCCGCCGCTGATTTTCAGTCATGTTACTAGGGATGGGCGATATTTCACGTATCTGTGATTTTTCACTGGTATTGAAAAATCACAGGTCGTTACTGTTATTAATAGGCGAATTTCACTGCTTCTTAAAATCACTGTTACTTGAAGTCATTGTTACTTAAAATCACTGCTACTTTAAATCACTGTTACTTAAAATCACTGTTAAAACTAAAATTTTTGGAATTTACAAAAACCAAGTTGATTTTGAATAAGCGATACTTCGAGCATTGAGGATATTTCTTATGGAATTTTGTCGGCGCGTTTTATATTTGTTCTGCGATGTTTTCATTCAAGTGCTCAAAAAAAATAAAAGTAAAATTTTCAAAAATCCATATCTCTATTTAAAATTGTTGAATTTACAAAAATGAAATTCATTTTGAATAAATATATAAATTCTTCGACCATAGAAGATATTGTTTTAAGGATTTTTTTCTACGCGTTTTATATTTTTCTTTGCGATGTTTTCATTCAAGTGCTCAAAAAAATAAAACTAAAATTTTCAAAAATTCATATCTCCATTAAAAATTGTTGAATTTACAAAAACCTAAATGATTTTGAATTAGCTATACTTCGACAATTGAGGATATTTCTTATGGAATTTTGTCGCCGCGTTTTTTATTTATTCTGCAATGTTTTCATTCAAGTGCTCAAAAAAATAAAACTAAAATTTTCAAAAATACATATCTCCATTTAAAATTGTTGATTTACAAAAATGAAATTAATTTTGAATAAATGATTCTTCGACCATTGAAGATATTGTTTCAAGGAATTTTTTCTACGCATTTTATATTTTTTTCTGCTCAAGAAATTAAAGCGAAAATCTTCAAAAATCCATATCTCTATTGAAAATTGTTGGATTTACAAAAACTGAATAAATTTTGAATTAGCGATACTTGGGCCATTGAGGATGATTTCATATGGAATTTTGCTTGAATTTTTATATGTTTTTATTAAAGTGCTAAAAAATTAAAATTAAAATCTTCATCACTAAAATTTTCAAAAATTCATATCTCTATTGAAAATTGTTGAATTTACAAAAACCAAATTGATTTTGAATTAGGTATACTTCGGCCACTGAGGATGATTTTTTATGGAATTTTGTCGGCGCGTTTTATATTTTTTTCTACGATGTTTTCATTCAAGTGCTCAAAAAAATAAAACTAAAATTTTCAAAAAGCCATATCTCCATTTAAAATTGTTGAATTTACAAAAATGAAATTAATTTTGAATAAATAATTCTTCGACCATTGAAGATATTGTTTTAAGGAATTTTTTCTACGCGTTTTATATTTTTTTCTGCGATGTTTTCATTCAAGTGCTCAAAAAAAAATAAAACTAAAATTTTCAAAAATCCATATCTCCGTTAAAAATTGTTGAATTTACAAAAACCAAATTAATTTTGAATAAACAATTCTTTGACCATTGAAGATATTGTTTTAAGGAATCTTTTCTAGGCGTTTTATATTTTTTCTGCGATGTTTTCATTCAAGTGCTCAAAAAAATAAAACTAAAATTTTCAAAAATTCATATCTCCGTTAAAAATTGTTGAATTTACAAAAACCAAATTAATTTTGAATAAACGATTCTTCGACCATTGAAGATATTGTTTTAAGGATTTTTTTTTCTACGCGTTTTATATTTTTTTCTGTGATATTTTCATTCAACTGCTCAAAAAAATAAAACGAAAATCTTCAAAAATCCATATCTCTATTGACAATTGTTAGATTTACTGAATAGATTTTGAATGAGGTATACTTCGGTCATTGAGGATGATTTTTTATGGAATTTTGTCGGGGCGTTTTAAATTTTTTTCTGCGATGTTTTCATTCAAATGCTCAAAAAATAAAACTAAAATTTTCAAAAAGCCATATCTCCATTTAAAATTGTTGAATTTACAAAAACCAAATTAATTTTGAATAAACGATTCTTCGACCATTGAAGATATTGTTTTAAGGAATTTTTTCTACGCGTTTTATATTTTTTTCTGCGATGTTTTCATTCAAGTGCTCAAAAAAACAAAACGAAAATCTTCAAAAATCCATATCTCTATTGACAATTGTTAGATTTACTGAATAGATTTTGAATGAGGTATACTTCGGTCATTGAGGATGATTTTTTATGGAATTTTGTCGGGGCGTTTTAAATTTTTTTCTGCGATGTTTTCATTCAAATGCTCAAAAAATAAAACTAAAATTTTCAAAAAGCCATATCTCCATTTAAAATTGTTGAATTTACAAAAACCAAATTAATTTTGAATAAACGATTCTTCGACCATTGAAGATATTGTTTTAAGGAATTTTTTCTACGCGTTTTATATTTTTTTCTGCGATGTTTTCATTCAAGTGCTCAAAAAAACAAAACGAAAATCTTCAAAAATCCATATCTCTATTGATAATTGTTAGATTTACAAAAACTGAATACATTTTGAATTAGGTATACTTCGGTCATTGAGGATGATTTTTTATGGAATTTTGTCGGGGCGTTTTAAATTTTTTTCTGCGATGTTTTCATTCAAATGCTCAAAAAATAAAACTAAAATTTTCAAAAAGCCATATCTCCATTTAAAATTGTTGAATTTACAAAAACCAAATTAATTTTGAATAAACGATTCTTCGACCATTGAAGATATTGTTTTAAGGAATTTTTTCTACGCGTTTTATATTTTTTTCTGCGATGTTTTCATTCAAGTGCTCAAAAAAACAAAACGAAAATCTTCAAAAATCCATATCTCTATTGATAATTGTTAGATTTACAAAAACTGAATACATTTTGAATTAGGTATACTTCGGTCATTGAGGATGATTTTTTATGGAATTTTGTCGGGGCGTTTTAAATTTTTTTCTGCGATGTTTTCATTCAAATGCTCAAAAAATAAAACTAAAATTTTCAAAAAGCCATATCTCCATTTAAAATTGTTGAATTTACAAAAACCAAATTAATTTTGAATAAACGATTCTTCGACCATTGAAGATATTGTTTTAAGGAATTTTTTCTACGCGTTTTATATTTTTTTCTGCGATGTTTTCATTCAACTGCTCAAAAAAATAAAACGAAAATCTTCAAAAATCCATATCTCTATTGAAAATTGTTGGATTTACAAAAACTGAATAAATTTTGAATTACCGATACTTGGGCCATTGAGGATGCTTTCATATGGAATTTTGCTTGAATTTTTATATGTTTTTATTAAAGTGTTAAAAAATTAAAATTAAAATCTTCAAAAGGATTTTTGAGGATTTTTTGTATTGAAAACTGTTGAATTTTCAAAAACCAAATTAATTTCGAAGAAGCGGTTATTGAGGATAATTTTTTATGGAATTTTGCCTGCACGTTTTATATTTTTTTCTGCGATGTTTTTGGCCAAGGGCTCAAAAAATTAAAACAAAAATTTAAAAAAATCCATATCTCTATTGGTTAATGCTTTTATTTCAAAATAATTCTTCGAGCAAATATTCTATCGAAAGATGCATTTTTTAGAGGTAAAACCAAAATAGGAAAACATTTGCCACATACCCAAAACTTTCCAACTTTTCAAATTTACTGGACAAACATACTGTTTTTCTGCAAAAATCTCCAAATACTTCTCGAATTTTGAACTGAATCAAGGATTGTCGTATATTTATTTGGTATAGCAGATAATCTAGCCAAAATATGACCTTCAGTCACAGGAATAATATCTAAAGGAACAACAAGTGGACAAATATTAACAGAATCATATCGAAAACATTTTTGAGAAACCATTAACAATTTCAAAAGGTGTTACGACGTTTACTAACTGTGATCACAGTCACAGTTTAAAATCACTGATATTAGAAAGTAGCAATAACAGGTAGCACCGTGATTCAAAAGTAGCAGTTTTGCCCATCTCTACATGTTACGCTTAAGCTCGGCGTCGCTGTGTGTTCCGCAAGCGATGATACAGTAATGACGTAATGGTAAGTTGTTGTGTGCACGCCCCCGAAGGTTTCCGACTTAGTACTCATCACCCATTGTAAAACATAGATGGCGCGCGAATCATTTCAACGAATGAATATGTTTATAGTTTAGCGAGTTCGTGTGTTTTCCGTGTATGAGTTAGAAGTGGGTAACTCACGAGTGAATAGATTAAAAGAGTGGACTCATTTTGAGTCAAGAAATATGAGAATTTATGAATTTATGTGCCCCATACATACCATTTTGAAAGTAAGGAACTTTTTTTTTTCACCCTTCACCAGTGACGGTTCGCGGGGTTTTTTCTGGTACGGCCGAGATAACAAGGGTGGCAATACAGATAGGTAGGGTCAGTTGCAGAGACGGCTGGCTGCGTGACCGTACCTATCTGTAATACCACCTCTTGTTCCTCGGCCGTACCAGAAAAAAACCCGCGAACCGTCACTGCTCTTAACTACGTTTTCAGTGTGAGAACTTACTGTCGAAAATGGCCTACATTAACTGTCAAAAATACCATTTCTGATTATTTTTTTGTCATTTTTTAACTGTCAGAAAATCATCTTTTGATGTATCAATTTTCTACTGTCAGAAATGTAAATTTTCTACTGTCAAATATTTAAATGTTTTACTCTCACAATTTCAAGAGTAGAAAAATTGTATTTTTTGCAATATCTCGGAAAGGAATATTTTTGACAGCCTAACATTTTTAACATCAGGAAATTGACACTTTTAACAGTAGAAAAATGAAATTTTCGGAATGTAATATGGAAAATTTGGACGAAAAGGAATATTATTGACAGTCGAAAAATGACATTGCGGACTAAAAAGATGATAATCGTGTGGGCCAATTTTGCCAGTAGATAATGGAATTTTAACGTTGTGAAATTAACATTTGTGCCAGAAGAAAAATTACATTTTTAAGAATAAGGAACTAATCAGAATAAAAAATATAAAAATTGAAAAAAAACAACCAAGTGCGTTATGTTAACAATCCTAAATATTAAAAATGTTTCACTACGTATTAAACGAGAATCAAATTAAAAAAATGAGAAAATGTATTGCTGCAAAATTAATAGTTGAATTATATATTTTAACAGTGGAACACTGACATTTCTGACAGTTGAAAAATGCTATTTTAACAATAAAAATATTATTTTTGACAGCAAAAAATGTTTAACGGTAGAATTTTTTGACGTAAAGAATTTGCCATTTCTAATTAAAAAAATACATTTTTGACGTTACGCAATGAACATTTCTGTTAGGAGAAGATGGCATTTTTGCGGTTACGTAATGAACATTTCTTATAGAAAAATGACATATTTCACGTCAAGAAATTGACATTTCTAGGATCGAAAAACTGTATTTTTTGACGTTAAGAAATCGACACTTTTGACAGAAAAATTAAATTTTGTGCGTTAAGAAATTGAATTTCTGGGGAAAGGAAGAAAATGATATTATTGACGTTATAAGTTTGCCATTATGAACATCTCAGACAGGAGAGAAATGACATTTTGACGTTGAGGAATTAGTGGAAGAATGTTATTTTTGATGAAAAAATGACATTTTTAACAGCGTAAAAATTTAATTTTTGACGTTAAATAATCGACACTTCTGACAGCAAAAATGACATTTTTGATGTTGCGCAATGAACATTTATGTTAGGAGAACGTGACATTTTTACGGTTACGCAATGAACATTTCTTATAGAAAAATGACATATTTCACGTCAAGAAATTGACATTTCCAGGATCGAAAAAAATGTATTTTTTGACATTAAGAAATCGACATTTTTGACAGAAAAATTAAATATTGTGCGTTAAGAAATTGAATTTCTGGGGAAAGGAAGAAAATGATATTATTGACGTTATAACTTTGCCATTATGAACATCTCAGACAGGAGATAAATGACATTTTTGACGCAGAGAAATTAGTGGAAAAGAGTGTTATTTTTGATGAAAAAATGACTTTTTTAATAGCGTAAAAATTTAATATTTGACGTTAAGAAATCGACACTTCTGAGAGCAAAAATGACATTTTTGACGTTGCGCAATGAAAATTTCTGTTAGGAGAACATGACATTTTTATGTGACATTTTTGTAATGAACATTTCTTATAGAAAAATGACATATTTCACGTTAAGAAATTGACATTTCTAGGATCGAAAAAATGTATTTTTTGACGTTAAGAAATCGACACTTTTGACAGAAAAATTAAATTTTGTGCGTTAAGAAATTAAATTTCTGGGGAAAGGAAGAAAATGATTTTATTGACGTTATAAGTTTGCCATTATGAACATCTCAGACAGGAGAAAAATGACATTTTTGACGCTGAGAAATTAGTGGAAGAATGTTATTTTTGATGAAAAAATGACATTTTTAATAGCGTAAAAATTTAATTTTTGACGTTAAGAAATCGACACTTCTGACAGCAAAAATGACATTTTTGACTTTGCGCAATGGCCGTTTCCGTTAGGAGAACGTGACATTTTTACGGTTATGTAATGAGCATTTCTTATAGAAAAATGACATATTTCACGTCAAGAAATTGACATTTCTAGGATCGAAAAACTGTATTTTTTGACGTTAAGAAATCGACACTTTTGACAGAAAAATTAAATTTTGTGCGTTAAGAAATTGAATTTCTGGGGAAAGGAAGAAAATGATATTATTGACGTTATAAGTTTGCCATTATGAACATCTCAGACAGGAGAAAAAATGACATTTTGACGTTGAGGAATTAGTGGAAGAATGTTATTTTTGATGAAAAAATGACATTTTTAATGGCGTAAAAATTTAATTTTTGACGTTAAGAAATCGACATTTCTGACAGCAAAAATGACATTTTTGACGTTGCGCAATGAACATTTCTGTTAAGAGAACGTGACATTTTTATGTGACATTTATGTAATGAACATTTCTTATAGAAAAATGACATATTTCACGTCAAGAAATTGATATTTCTAGGATCGAAAAAATGTATTTTTTGACGTTAAGAAATCGACACTTTTGACAGAAAAATTAATTTTGTGCGTTAAGAAATTGAATTTCTGGGGAAAGGAAGAAAATGATATTATTGACGTTATAAGTTTGCCATTATGAACATCTCAGACAGGAGAAAAATGACATTTTGACGCTGAGAAATTAGTGGAAGAATGTTATTTTTGATGAAAAAATGACATTTTTAATAGCGTAAAAATTTCTTCTGACAGCAAACATGACATTTTTGACGTTGTGCAATGAAAATTTCTGTTAGGAGAACGTGACATTTATGCAATGAACATTTCTTACAGAAAAATGACATATTTCACGTCAAGAAATTGACATTTCTACGATCGAAAAAATTGATTTTTTGACGTTCAGAAATCGACACTTTTGACGGAAAAATTAAATTTTGTGCGTTAAGAAATTGAATTTCTGGGGAAAGGAAGAAAATGATATTATTGACGTTATAAGTTTGCCATTATGAACATCTCAGTCAGGAGAAAAATGACATTTTTGACGCTGAGAAATTAGTGGAAGAATGTTATTTTTGATGAAAAAATTACATTTTTAATAGCGTAAAAATTTTATTTTTGACCTTAAAAAATCGACACATTCGACAGCAAAAATGACATTTTGATTTTCTGCTAGGAGAACGTGATATTTTTACGGTTATTTAAAGAATATTTCTTATAGAAAAATGACATATTTCACGTCAAGAAATTGACATTTCAAGGATCGAAAAAATGTATTTTTTGACGTTAAGAAATCGGCACTTTTAACAGAAAATTTAAATTTTGTGCGTTAAGAAATTGAATTTCTGGGGAAAGGAAGAAAATGATATTATTGACGTTATAAGTTTGCCATTATGAACATCACAGACATGAGAAAAATGACATTTTTGACGTTGAGAAATTAGTGGAAGAGTGTTATTTTTGATGAAAAAATGACATTTTTGATTGCGTAAAAAATAATTTTTGACGTTAAGAAATCGACACTTCTGACAGCAAAAATGACATTTTTGACGTTGCGCAATGTACATTTCTGTTAGAACATGATATTTTTACAGTTATGTAATGAACATTTCTTATAGAAAAATGACATATTTCACGTCAAGAAATTGACATTTCAAGGATCGAAAAAATGTATTTTTTGACGTTAAGAAATCGACACTTTTAACAGAAAAATTAAATTTTTTGCGTTTAGAAATTGAATTTCTGGGGAAACGAAGAAAATAATATTATTGACGTTATAAGTTTGCCATTATGAACATCTCAGACAGGAGAGAAATGATATTTTTGACGCTGAGAAATTAGTCGAAGAGTGTTATTTTTGATGAAAAAATGACATTTTTAATAGCGTAAAAATTTAATTTTTGACGTTAAATAATCGACACTTCTGACAGCAAAAATGACATTTTTGACGTTGCGCAATGAACATTTCTGATAGGAGAACGTGACATTTTTACGATTATTAAAAAAGTTGATTTTTTCGATTTTTTTCATTTTCGAGTTTTCTTTGCTGCGCGTCACGGGCTTCAAATTGACATTTGTTTTTGCGAAAGTACATTTTCCGAGGCGTCTTGAAGGGTTCTTTCCAGTGATGTGTAGAAACCCCGAATCGAACCGTTGGTTTCTTCAGAAAATTCTTTCAAAGCCATTTTTTGAGTGATTTTTCAGGTTTTCGTCAAAAAATTTAAATTGCCAATTTTATTTATAATTCATTCAAGATTCGTAAAGAACTAGAAAGGCCCCATAACCAGATTTTGTATAATTCCCTAGGAGCTGAAAATTGGCGCCGCACTTGGCATTGTGGTTTGGAATTACTTTCGGTGCTGACGATGTGTGTTCGAGTCACAAGAAAGTTCGCCGTTCGAGCTCATAGAAGATCTTGTGGTTATCCTATTCATTACGAATTTTGAACATTTACAAAAATTTAGTTGTTGTTGAATAGCCTTACTTAAACCAATTTCTCTACATCGTTCAGTTTTTCTAACCCGCATTTCTGCATTTCTCAACACAAAAAATAAGGAAATTGTGAATTTAAATGGAGATGATTGTTGCGACAGTGAAATTTTCAATTAATTTAACATTTTATTTATACGTTTTTAAAGCTAATAAATAAGTACTACTGCTAGTTTTCAACCTAAACAGATGAAACCACATAATCCGGAAAATATTTAATAAGCATTAAGAGTGGAAAGTTTTAAAGCGTCGTCGGCTGCCCGTCCGACCGCTTGACAACTTTTAATAACGATATTGTCTGCAGCGGATAGCCGACGAAGGGAAAAAAGGGCCAACACTTGTCCGGCGATTACGATGCCTTATAACTTCTAAATGAAGAAACGGGGGAAATTCGCCGTCCCCTCCCCCGAGGAGCGCCGGGGGCGTCGTTACGTAGTATCTGGCACGTCCTTCAAAACTAATAAAGGAAAACTCGGAAAACGCGGAAAAACTTATGTGTGTGTATGCGAGTGTGTGAGTATGTGGTAAGTGCCGGCGACGGGCCGCTCCGGAAATCATCGGGAAAACTTTTTAATAAAAATCCCCTCGGTGGCTTTCTGGACATTGTGGAAAACCATGTACATATATAGCATGTATGAATAAATGTTTGATCGTTTTTTTTATATGTTACACTAAGTACGTTTTATAATATACAAAACCATCTTGATTTTTTAAATGAAGTATGAAAAATGGATCAATCGTCAAGATAGCATAAAAATCTCGAAATACCCCGCCTCAAGATTTGGTGATAATTCCATTTGAACCGAACAAAATCAATTTCTGAAATTCGCGTTCTTAAAGTTGACAAAAAAATTGAAAAACAATTGTTAGGACTTTAATAAATTCACTTAAAATTGATCAATCTTCAAGATAGCGTAAAAATCTCGAAATGCCCCATCACAAGATTTTGTGATAATTCCATTTGAACCGAACAGAGTCAATTTCTGAAATTTCACGAACTTAAAGTTGACTAAAAAAATTGAAAACAATTGCTAGGACTTTAATAAATTTACTTTAAATGGATCAATCGTCAAGATATCGTGAAAATCTCGAAATACCCCGTCTCACGATTTTGAGATAATTCCATTTGAACTGAACAGAGTCAATTGCTGAAATTTTGCGTTCTTAAAGTTGACTAAAAAAATTGAAAAATAATTGTTGCGACTTTAAAACTTTTAAAATTTGCTTAAATTAGATCAATCTTTAAGATGGCGTAAAAATCTTAAGATTTAAAGATAATTCTATTTGAACGGAACAGAGCCAATTTCGGAAATTTCGCGTTCTTAAAGTTGACAAAAAAATAGAAAAACAATTGTTAGGACTTTAATAAATTTACTTAAAATGAATCAATCGTCAAAATAGCGTGAAAATCTCGAAATCCCTTGTCTCAAGATTACGAAATAATTCCATTTGAACCGAAAAGAGTCAATTTATGAAATTTCGCGTTTTTAAAGTTGACTAAAAAAATTGAAAAACAATTGTTACGACTTTAAAACTTTCCAAATTTACTTCAAATAGATCAATCTTCAAGACAGAGCAAAAATCTCGAAACGCCTCATGTCTAGATTTTGAAATAATTTCATTTGAACCGAACAGAGTCAATTTATTAAATTTCCCTTTTTTTAAGTTGACTAAAAAAATTGAAAAACACTTGTTACGACTTTAAAACTTTCCAAATTTACTTAAAATTGATCAACCTTCAAGACAGCGTAAAAATCTCGAAACGCCTCACGTCTAGATTTTGAAATAATTCCGTTTGAACCGAACAGAGTCAATTTATTAAATTTCCCTTTTTTTAAGTTGACTAAAAAAATTTAAAAACAATTATTGCGACTAAAAAACTTTCCAAATTTACTTAAAATAGATCAATCTTCACGACAGCGCAAATATCTCGAAACGCCTCATGTCTAGATTTTGAAAGAATTCCATTTGAACCGAACAGAGTCAATTTATTAAATTTCCCTTTTTTTAAGTTGACTAAAAAAAATTAAAAACAATTGTTGCGACTTTAAAACTTTCAAAATTTACTTAGAATATATCAATCGTCAAATCGATATGCCCCATCTCAACATTTTGAAATAATTCCATTTAAACTGAACAGAGTCAACTGCTGAAATTTTGCGTTCTTTAAGTTGACGAAAAAAATTGAAAAACAATTGTTGCTACTTTAAAACTTTCTAAATTTACTTAAAATAGATCAATCTTCAAGATGGCGGAAAAATCTCGAAACACCCCATCTTTAGATTTTGAGATAATTTGAGTCAATTTATTAAATTTCGCGTTCTTAAAGTTGACTAAAAGAAAAAAACAATTGTTAGGATCTCCCCCTCCCCAAGCCTAATTTCCGGGTGCGCGCCAAACTAGATAACCACTGTCCGTTCTTTCTATTTTTTTTTTACTTTCTCCGGGAAAGTATTTTGATCGTGAAAATTTAAAATGACCGGTGAATTCATAGTCTTGATGCAGAAAATAAACCCCCTTGCGCAATTTAAATAGTGCGATTCAATGGAAATGTAATCCGCGCATTCAGTGAAATTTTCCCTTTTTATTTAAAAGAAACATCACTTCCAGGGTAAAGGATGTGAAAGGGAATAATTTTATATTTAATTAACGGCTTTCCTGCATTCCCATCCACCCCTCCCCTTGGAAGGGAGAATTTATCGCCGTCTCCCAATTTGAACGTTTCGCTTCCTGTCGCCTGACTTAAACGCGACGTTTTCTACTCACACCATGTTTTTCATTTTTCCCGTTCACAATTTTCACAATTTATTCCTCCTCGCAGCTGTTCGTGCCCGGCCTCCCCCGACCCGGGCGCGCGAAAATTTATACATGTGTAAAAGAAGAAGGAAATTGATTTATTTTCCGGGGCGCGTGTCACTTAGTCTAAATCCAATTTCGATGTAAAGTTTATTCGTATCGAATTTAATAAAAGGAGAAAAAAAAACTTCCATCTGATATGTTTTCTATGCGAAGAAAAGGGTTTTTTTTCATTTCCGCTAATTGTTAAACAATGAAATTTAATATTCCAGGTGGAACGGTTCTCCCCCTTTCGGCCTCATAAATTCGCGAAAGTGGAAAACTTTCCGTTTTCCCGTATTAATAATGATGATAATTTCGCGTTACGATCAATACGCTCGAAAGATGTCGTGTTTATGAAATTAATACAATTAACATTTACACGTGCACTAGTCAATAATTAACGTGCAAATAAATAGATTATACGCGGAATTGTTTGCTTATTTACAATACGAATCACAACGGGATTAATTAATGTCCGACCCCGGCGCATTCACCAGAATTAATCAAAGCTGACTGTTTATGATTTCCGTATTGGCGCTACACACCAGCCCTTAATTATTTACTTTGTTTGATTAAATATAATCAAATACTATTTATACAAACCTGGTTCTATATTTCTTAGTAAAGCAAATGGCCAACATATTTTAATTTAACCGCAATTCAAAAACCGATGTTAAAATAATCGCTGTTTACTTACCGCTATATAAGCACATAACGTCTATCGTGTTTTAGCTTGGTAGTGAACATAAATTCGATGCCATAAAAGTGCACGTTATTACTGCTACAATAGCGTCCCTTGTAATTGTGGCTCGCAAACGCCGGCGGAATGGAACGTGAAAAATTACTTAAGTGAAAATTCCCGGCATTTTCATACGAAATATAAATTAACCGGGCCCGGGATAAGAATCAACACGATTCGAAATGAAAAACCAATTTTGTGAAATGTGCGGTTGAATAGTTTCGGGCGTTGGGTGTTGGCTGTTCACGTGTGCTCATTCATGCCGGCAATAATTAAATTCCTGTTGGAGTTCAGTTCTGAAATATTGTTCGCGGCGAGTGATTCGTTATCGCTTTCGGAATTAACTCGAACTCCCTCGACCCAGTTCCGGCCTGAAAACTATGAGAACTATTCGTGAAGTTTTACTAAGTGAAATCAAGACACTTATGATTTCGTATATTATAAAAAATTACGTTGTTCACTGATAAAATTGACGACCTCTGAAGCAAGAACGGTTTCTACCGTACATTAACATTAATGTAACGTAATAAATTGTCATGTTCCCCCCTTCCCTTTAAGTCCAAAGTTTCGCCTCTAATAAAAAGGTAAAAAATGCTTGTTTCACTTCATTCCTCTCGTGAAAAATGCACAGCGAAAGATACTTTCTGCAAAGTTTCCTCGGTCGCAAGTTGGCGGCTCCCTTTCCTGCCTCCTTCTCCCTTTCGCTCGCCCCCCCCGATACAGCCTGTTTTGCAATGGAAATTCATAAATTCATCCCCTTTGTCTCCACCCGCGGCCGCCCCCTCATTTGCAATTGAAATGGCGCCGGATCAGCCCGATATCGGCCTGTTTATTAATTGTCCTTCCTTATTCCGGTCTTGGGACGTGATTATAGGGATTTTTATAGACTTTACTCGTTAGAGAAACTTTCGGTTTTATTTTATAACCGCAATATTGTATTACACAAACAGTTACCTTGCGGATGTGTTCTTAAATTATTCAAGAAAATAAATTGCATTTCATTATTTAACAAAAATTTGGACAGACCTTAAACTTCACAAATTTACTCAAAATAGATGCTGCTTTATAATTAAATCTAAATCTAAACACACCATATGGGTTGTTTTTTAGATAATCACATAAGCACACAGCTTATTTTCATATTAAAATCACTTATTTCCCAATCATTCGAAAAAATATATAAATTGTTGACGCAGACTTTTGAATATTTTACGAAAAAAATGCTGCTTTATAATTCATTTAAAATCTAGAAATATCCTCATCACTATATTTCAAAAGAAGCATACTTGCCTTTTGCTAACTTTCTAATGGTTACAAAAAAAAATGTTATAGTATATTGTACAACGAGCATATAATGATGGCTATTAATCACGAGAACGATGTTTGCGGAACGAGCCATAGGCGAATGGAGCAAATCGTTTGAGTGATTAATAGCCATTATATGCGAGTTGTACAATATACTTTGTTCACGAAAATCACGAAAATTAAAATCAAAATCAGAATAAAAAAAACAAAAACAAAATCAAAATTAAAGTAGTAATTACAATTGAAAAAAAAATTTTAATCAGTATTAAACAGGGTAAACTAAATATTATCATAAATCGCGTTCTGTGAATTAAAGCGCGAATTAGCGTGTTTAATAACCTTATTAAACACACAAATGCGTGTGCGTGTTTAATAAGCGTATTAAACACGCAAACGCATGTTTAAGAAATTGAGTGTTAAATGTACCCCATTAATGCTGTCCATAGAATTAAATAATGCGCACATTATAACATTTTCGTGAACAAAATATATTAAACAATTGATACATATTTCAAAATTTCAAAATTTATTTCAAATATATTCTGCTTCATGATGCAATCAAAATACGAAAACACTCCCTCGCTAGATTTTAAAATAATCACAATAATCACGGCTTATACTTATGGTGAATTCGCTCCCTTTCCGATGGGCGAAAAAATATTAAAACAATTGATACAGATTTTGAAATTTCTAAAATTACTTAAAATATAATCTGCTTCATAATGCAGTCAAAATCCGGAAACATTCCTTCACTATATTTTGAAATAATCACATGAGAACAGGACTTATAGTGATGCTGAAATCACTCACTTTCAGATGAGGCGAAAAATTATGTTATGTAATGAACATTTCTTATAGAAAAATGACATATTTCACGTCGAGAAATTGACATTTATAGGAGTGAAAAATGCAATCTGACATAAAAATTACATTTTGGACGTTAAGATATTGAATTTTTGGGGAAAATAAGAAAATGGTATTTTTAAGTTATATATTTGTCATTTCTAACAGGAAAAAACTGATATTCTAGACGTTAAGTAATGAATATTACTGACTGGAGAAAATTGACATTTTTAACCTTACTTAACGAACATTGCTGGCAGGAGAAGACTGCCTGGAGAAAATTGACATTTATAACCTTTGCAACGAACATTGCCGTCAGGAGAAGATGACATTTTTGACGTTACGTAATGAACATTTCAGATAGGAGAAAAATTACATTTTTGACGCTGAGAAATTGTCATTTCTAAGAGTAGAAGAATGTTATTTTTGATGAAAAAATTACATTTTTAATAGCGTAAAAATTTAATTTTTGACGTTAAGAAATCGACACTTCTGACATCAAAAATGACATTTTTGACATTGCGCAATGAACATTTCTGTTACGAGAACGTGATATTTTTACGGTTATGTAATGAACATTTCTTATAGAAAAATGACATATGTGACGTCAAGAAATTGACATTTATAGGAGTGAAAAAGTGCAATTTTTGACGTTAAGATATCGACACTTCTTACAAAAAAATTATATTTTGGACGTTAAGATATTGAACTTCTGGGGAAAGGAAGGCAATTTTATTTTGAACGTTATAAATTTGCTATTTCTAACACGAGAAAACTGACATTCTAGACGTTAAGTAATGAACATTTCTGACTGGAGAAATTTGACATTTTTAACTTTGCTTAACGAACATTGCTGGCAGGAGAAGATGACTTTTTTGAATATGGCAAAACTCTATGTTCTATTTTTAGACTCAAATTTTCAGCTAGAGACAGGCATATTTGGTATTGTTAGTGTAGACCAGTGTTGCCACACGTTCGACAACGAATTACCGTACCCGCGTACTCTGAATTACCGAAAATATCACATAAAAAACGTTTTTTCCCCCTTTTATAATCTCGTTCTATTCGATTATTTCGGGGATTTACATTTTCGTTTTAGCGGCTGGCGGATTTTCTAACGGAATTGTGTTGGATCGTTGAGAAAACTAGCATAATTCAATTTAAATTTGAACTTTATTTTCGAAACGTATATTTTGCAAGAGAAAAAGCACTAACATTAATTTAAAAAAAAATAACACGCAAAAATTAATACATTTTCGAAAAATAAAGATGGTTCTGTGGATATTCTAAAATATTTGAGGAACACTTTTCTTTTCGATTTTGGTTTTGTTTAAGTATTCAACAACTTCAAACATTAATTTTCAAAAATTCGTAACTAACACAAATATTGACTAAGTTTTAAATCAAGATTAATTTTAAAGGTAAATGTATTATGATTGCATCAGAGTTTTTTTATGGAATTCAATCATAGCAATATGATTTTTTTTCTAGTTTTTCCTTGTTTAAAAATTCGTTTTTAAAAATTGAAAAAAGTGACACATTTTCAAAAATTAAAGTTAGTTTTAAAGGAAGATACATTTGTTATTTATCCATGTTACAGTTTTCTTTCTGAACGCATCTGTTGCATATCTCTACACCCTGTAAGTTTAAGTTTTTTTTTTATATCTGTTATGACAGATAATATTTTATTTTATTTATTGAAACCACTAATTTTTATAAAATATATTAACCTGTATGAACCCATTGTTATTGGCACATTAAATACATTAAATTAAATAGATGTTTTGTGAATATATGAAAAAAAAAATTTGTCTTCAACAACTTTAAATATTAATTTTCAAAAATTAATCTCACGCAAAAATTGGCACATTTTTAAAAGTCTAAGTTGGTTCTAAAGGCAGATGTTTTGTGAATATACTTACTAAAATTTTTGAAAAATTCTATATCAGTTTTTTTTTTCAAAAATTCATAACTTACGGAAAAAGTGACGCAGTTTTAAAAATTACAGTAAGTTTTAAAGGGAGATGTTTTGTGAGTGTATTAAAAAAAATAATTTTTGATTCAAGTCTTCGACAACTTTAAATATTAGTTTTCAAAAATTCATAACACGCATTTTCAAAACTGAAAGATAATTTTAAAGGTAAATATATTATGATTGCATTAAACGTTTTAAGGAATTCAATTATACCAGTATTTTTTTTCTATTTTTTCTTTGTTCAAATATTCGACAAATTAAAAAAAAATCATTTTTAAACATTTATAACTCACCCATTTTCAAAAATTGAAGATAATTCAGATGTTTTGTGAATATACTATTTTTCTTTTATTTTTGTTCAAAAAATCTAGCATATCATGTAATATATCAAGTGTCGGAAATGACCATTTTTAACTGCCCAAAATGACAATTTTAAACCGCAAAAAATGACAATTTTCAACTGCCAAAAAGGCCAATTTTCAAGTGTTCGAAACGACTATTTTTAACTGCCAAAAATGACAATTTTTAACTGACAAAAAGGCCAATTTTCAAGTGTCGGCAACGACCATTTTTAACTGCCAAAAATGACAATTTTTAACTGACAAAAATGACAATTTTTAACTGACAAAAATGACAATTTTTAACTGACAAAAATGACAATTTTTAACTGCCGAAAAGGCGAATTTTTAAGTGTCGGCAACTTCCATTTTTAACTGCCAAAAGTGACAATTTGTCAAAAAGGCCAATTTTCAAGTGTCGGAAGCGACCATTTCAAGCTGCCAAAAATGACTATTTTCAACTACCAAAAAGGTTAATTTTCAATTGTCGAAAACGACCATTTTTAACTGCCAAAAATAACAATTTTTAACTGCCAAAAAATGACAATTTTCAACTGCAAAAAAGGCCAATTTTAAAGTGTCGGAATCGACCATTTTAAGCTGCAAAAAATGAAATTTCCAACTACCAAAAATGATAATTTTCAACTGCAAAACAGGCCAATTTTCAAGTGTCGGCAACTACCATTTTTAACTGGCAAAAATAACCATTTTTAATTGCCAAAAATGACAATTTCAACTTCCTTAAAAGACAATTTAAAACCCAAAAATGAACACATAGCATCGGACTTTTTAAAGAATTCAATCATATCGATATTATTTTATTTTTCTATTTTTTCTTTGTTCAAATATTTCGACCAATTTTCAAAAATTCAAAACTCACGCAGAAATTGGTAGAGTTAGTTCGTTTTAAAGGTAAACGTTTTGTAAAGATATCAAAATTTTTGAGGAATTAAATTATATCAGTATTTATTTTTTAGTCAAAATATTAATTTTCAAAAATTCATAACTCGCTCAAAAATCGACTCAATTTCAAAAATTAAGGTTAATTTTAAAGGTAAATGTATTATGATTTCATCAGAGTTTTTAAGGAATTCAATCATATCGATATGATTTTTGTTTGTATTTTTTCCTTGTAAAAATATTTGATCACTAAAAATTCATTTAAAAAAATTTATAACTCAAAAATCACAATTTTTGTTAAATCTTGTGGACATATTATATTTCGAGCATTTGACTATTTATTTTCTCTAAATTTGTTCAATTGTTCAACAATTTTCAAAAAATCATAACTCGGGGAGAAATTGGCGAATTTGCAAAAAAAAATAGTAAGTTGTAAAGTGGAACTATTTTAAAATGTTTGTGGAGCTCAATTATATTAATATTTATTTGTTTTAGATTTTTTTTGTTCGCCTTCAACAACTAAAAATTTTAATTTTCAAAAATTCATAACAAACACAAAAATTGACTCAGTTTCAAAAATCAAGGTTAATTTTAAAGGTAAATTGCATCAGAGTTTTTTTATTGAATTCAATCATACGGATATGTTTTTTTTTCTAGTTTTTCCTTGTTATTCGACCACTTAAAAATTCGGTTTTAAAAATTTATGACTCGAGCAGAAATTGACAGATTTTCAAAAATCCAAGTGTATATTAAGGTAATTCCATCATATAAGTATTTATTTTTATTTGCTCAATTGTTCGACAACTTAAAATATTACTTTTCAAAAATTCATAAGAAATTGGCAAATTAAAAAAAAATTAAGTTAGTTTTAAAGGTAGATGTATTGTAAAGAATTTAAAATTTTTGTGGAATTTTAATGCTAAACATTATATTAAAATAAGAGAGAAATTTATTTGGTTCTTTATATTTTCTAGCGGAATTTTAGTGGAATTAGTTTGGCTTTTTGACGGGAATATTATGTGATCAAATGGCAACGCCGCCCATAGGTTAGAGCAGTAGTATGCATGCCGACTCTAAGCACTCTTATGCGGTTAATATATACCATATACCCCAAGAGGTCTCTAAAGTCGGGGCTCCTCTACTCCCGGGGCCCGGAGGCAGCTGCCTCCCAGTGTTGCCAGATTGGGGGTTTTTCCCCCCAAAATGGGGGTAAATTATTGTCTTGGGGTGTATTTTGGGGAACTTCAATCAATGAAGTATTTTTTGGGGTGGGGATTTTATACGAGGGTTTTTTTTGGGGAAATTAATGAACATGTTATTACATTTGCTATACTCGGCGCGCCGACCAGGTGGTATGATCACGTTGCGTTCACCCCGCGTCCTCGTGATAGTTCGTCGAGATGTTATGAAAAGCCTGATTCACACAACCTTGCCACATTTTAGTTCTGTGCCGGAAATATAAATCTTTCTACTTTAACCCACAAATACTACCTAGGTATTGACCACTTCCTAATTAATTGTAATTAAAAAAGGCTGATTTAAGGATAGAACGTAATCACTACATTTAAATAAGACAGAAAAACGAGAACAGATGGCATACAACGGGACTGATTAAAAATTTCGGCTGCGTGACACACGCTTCGCATGCGTTTGCGCTGACCAATCAGCGAACATCACGCGAAAATCACACAAACCCATGATACCACCCATTCGGTGCACCGAGTATAGATATTTCATCATTTTCCTCAGCAATGAGGATAAACCTGTAATATCATTTATGGAAGTTGTTATAAGGATTCTGTTATTGCCGTTTTCGTAATTTTGTTACCCCCAATGAGATGCTGCACTTTAATTAAAAAAATATGTATGTGTGCCGAAAAGAAGATGAAAATATTAAGGATGAAGATGAATAATAAATTTTAATAAATTTTATAATTACAATGCTTTAATTTTCTATATTTTCCACTGTATTTACGTTCTATTTTCAAAATTTATTATTTTGGAGAGGGATAGCGGCGTAATTATGGGGGGGTTTTATTAAATATTTGGAAAATTAAAAATTGCTACTGGCAACACTCGTTGCCCGTAAATAAATAATTATTATTATATTAAATATTCAATCTTTTTGTTTGCATTTTTTTATCGTTAGGCCTGGATTTAGATTTTTGACCTGCAGTTTTTGTATAACTGAATAATTTTTCTTCATTTTGGTTTAAATTTTCGATTTTTTTGTTAAAATTTTGTTTTTTTTGATCGGAATTTGTTTCTTTTTAGGCCCGAATTTTTGGTTTTCTGCCCTGAAATGTTCACTTTTATGCGTGATTTTTTCGCCGGTATTTTCGAGTTTTTGTGTTTTCGCGTTTCTGGTTGGCAATTTATTTTGAGCCAGAGTTATTTTTGAGACTGAAAATGGCAAATTATTTTTCTTTTGCTTGATTTTTCATATTTTTATTTTTTTAGAACAGAAATTTAATTTTTGCTTATAGCTTAGATGTTTGGTCTGCATTTTTTATTTTTTTATTTGTTCTAACTTTTAGAGTTTTAGATTTTGGTCAAAATTTTTTTAATAGTTTGTTGAAATTTTCTACATTTTTAATTTTTCTATTTTTTTATTATTTTTTATCTTAATTATTAATTTTAATAAGCGAATTTTTTATTAGTCTACACTCTTGTTCATATTTACGTGTGATTTTTTGTTTTGGTTTGAGGGTATTTTCGAGTTTTTTGTACCAAGTTTTTGATTATTTGTCCTTCATTTTAGATTTTTTTAGCCTAAGTTATTGTTTTTATGGGCGAATTTTTTTTAATTACCTTCGAGTTTTGAGTTTCGGCAATTTATTTTAGGATAAAGTTTCAATTTTTTTGCATTTTTTATTTTTTACATCAGGATATTTGATTGTTTGTTTATATTTCAGATGTTTGGTCTGTGTTTTTCATTTCTTTGTTCCAAATTTTAGAGTTTTTGACCTATAAACCAAAATTTTCGAATGTTTAGTTTTTGGGTTTTTTTTTTCTGGTCTGCATTTTTTATTTTTGTCGAGAGTTTACGATTTTTGGTCTAAATTTTTTGCCTTTATTCTTAGTTTTTTTACCTTGATTATAAATTTTAACGAGCGAATTTTTGATTGGTCAATACTTTAGATTTTTAACCTGAGTTGTTGATTTTTGTGTGCAAACTTTTGGCCGGTATTTTCGAGTTTTTTTAACCAAATTTTAGATGTTTTACCTGAATTATTGTTTTTATGTGCGAATTTTTAAAATCATTATTGAGTTTAGAGTTTAGGCAATTTCCTTTGAGGTAAAGAGTTTTGGGGCTGAGAATGCCAAATTATTTTGCTTTTGCTTTAATTTTCAATTTTTAGCCTGCATTTTTATTTTTTAGACCAGGGTTTTTGATTGAATATATTTTAGATGTTTTTAGCACCTAAACCAAACTTTTCGATTTAGTTGAAATTTTCTGTTTTTTGACTGCATTTTTATTTTTCCCAAGAGTTTTCAATTTTTTCAAAAACTAATGTTTTTAGTTCTGTTATCCTAATTATTAATTTTAATGTTGTTTAATTGTAGACAATGAGCGAATTTTTCGATATTTTCGAGTTTTTTGGTCCAAGTTTTCTTATTTTTTGCCCCATAATTTAGATTTTGCAGACTGAAATTTTGATATTTTTGGCCTGTACTTGATTTTTGTATTCATTTTAGGTTATTTATTTAATTTGAAATGTTTTGTTTTAGTGGTTGTTTTAAGATAAAACTAATGTACTTTGATATTTAGATAGAAAATACAGACTGCGCGATTTGTGTTTAAGGAATTACTTAATTTTCAAATATTTAGATTCGATTTTTGATTTTTTTTTCAAAAAAATAATTTTTGCAGTCAATTTAGTTTTTTTAGTAATTTTTAAATATAATACTTTGGCCCGGAATGAAACTGGTCACCCGGTATAACTGGAACTGTTTGGAAATAATGAAAAAAAAACATTTTAAGTATTTAATTAGCGATGATTTCCGAAAAATTAAAGAATTATTTTTATTATTTGGAGGATACCCACAGAACGATTAAATATTTTTCTAATTTTTTAAATAGGCTTTTTGTACTACCTACATATTTTCGGAAAAACGGAGTTATAAAACTTTTCTTTGTGCAAATTGCGAAATCTTATCAGCCCGCCCTTCTTTATTCCCAGTGTTGTCAGATTGGGTGGAGGGGGGGGGGGGGGGTCCCCAAAATGGGGGTAAATTAAGGTTTTGGTATGTATTTTGGAGAACTTCAATCGATGGGGTATTTTTTGGGGTGGGTATTTATGCGAGGGGTATTCTGGGGGGTTTTTATGAAATATTTGGGGAAAATTAAAAATGACTCCTGGCAACACTGCTGCCTCCACTGCCTCATAATAGTTACGCCGCTGTAGACTCGATCTATTGTCTTCCCGTCACCGGCCATAGGATATTCCGAATGTTACAATTGTTGTGAGTCAAATTTTATAAATTTGACTCCTCTTAAAAGAAGGAACCGAAAGATCAGAAGTTCTGCATGAAAAATCAGCAGTCATTAGTGGAAGCTTCTATTATAATTGCTTTGCATATTACAAAATCGTTACATTGGAGCTCCTACTCGTGCCACAATATACCCTCTTATTAAACTTGTATAATAATGTACTATTTTAATGAATTTCTTAAAGTTAACAGCAGCAGTATTTTTACTTCCTAAAACTTAAATTAAAAACAAATTGCAGATATTAATTACTTCTAGAATTAATTACGCATAAAAACAAAAAAATCTATTTCAGATAGACCACAAACATTATCACATAACGACTAATCTGAAAATGTCAACAGTTGAATAGAAATATAACCCCATAATTACACAAACAACTTTTTTTCCCAGGTTTTATCACCGGCGGTAATTAATCCCTGAAATAATTAATTACTGCTCGAAAATCCGTGAACATTTTACAAAATGAAGTGCGAATGATTAGAGTTTATTTAATTTTCATGGAAAACACCAATCAGCCTGAAATTGACAGTCGGGTAAACGCCGACAAAAAAAAAACAAAACATCACGCACGTATCATGCAATTAACACCAACCTAATTAAAATATTCTTTGGTCATATCAATTTGCGTTTCATGAGTACGTTTATTTTTACATGTAACGATTGCATTTTATTAATTAAAATATAATAATTATTAAACGCGTGTAAAATATAACCGATTGGAGATTTTATTAATTATTGAATACTCATTTTGAAACATTGCACCTTAAAAAAGTCGCAGTAATGGCTGAATTATAAAAAATGGTCATGATTTGATGCTTTAATAATTATTTATGTTTGCCTTTTCGTAGGTATTCGAATTTTCTAGTTTTTCAATATTTCAAAAAATAACTCGCGTTGAAAATTACCTTTCTACAGTGAGATCAGAAAGTTGAAAATGGTCGGCAGCACGTTTTCTGTAAATCGAGATAATAATTCACGTAAAAAAGGTGCCAAAACGGTTCATTTTTTCACGCTTTTGAGTGATAACAGGTGCCGTAGCGGTTCATTTTGTTAACGCAACTATAAAATTGTTCTCGCAAAGTGAACGCTTATGTTAGAGTATTTTAGGGCACTCGAGACTTGTGGGAGTAAAGTTTGTGCAGAGTGAGAGAGAATTCGGAGAACGCAAGGGAATGCGACAACAAATCTCTGGAGCTAATTGAATTTAATCACTGCACAACACGCCGCGCGTGCTTGGTATAACTCTAATCAGTTCCGCCGATAAACGTCAAACATTCGTTTCCGATCAAGAAAACTTTGCATTTTCTTCATTAAAAGAAGTATTATTGCTTAATATTTAAGGTTTCATTGAATTTATTTAAAGTTACGGACGTAGAATTCGAGAGTAAAGCAACTTTTTTCACTTGTAGGAACTTTCCTACACGTGGAAAAAGTATTATTTTACTTAGTTGTTGCATAAATAAGGATTTGATTTGATAATGTTCACTTAATCGAGATTTACGCTGTTCACTGTATAGAAACTGCTGTGCAATTTTTTTACTATTCACTACTAGTTCGTATAATAAGTAAAATAGTTTAAGCAAAAGGATACCTTAAAGTAATTCTCTACAGTAGATATCTCAAACAAATACAAATACAACAAACTTTAGTGTCAATTTCAGAAAAAAAGCGAAATGCATATAATGTAGACCATCTAGCGGAAAAATCACGATACCGTTTGGAGGCGTGATGCGAACCATGATTCACCGCCAGTTATAAATTATTTGTTTGTAGATGGATCCATCCATCCGGCGGAAGAATTTATGGCGCCCCCGCGGCGGGCAGGGCACTTTTCATTTGACGGATTTTCGTCACGAAAATTGATGGGGAAATTTCTGAACGTCAACGAAACGAAACGCGCAAGAATTATGAGCGATAAAGCGGGAGAAATGACGCGCGTTCGACCACTTTTTCTTTATCCACCCATCCCCACCCCCCCGTTTTGTTTCGCTGATGAACGATGTTTGCCATCTTAAAAATGTCTTTAACTCGGGCGAAACGTACGCGAGTAATGTATTCATGTATGCAGCAATATGCGCGACACTTAATCAAATCATAAATTGCCGCTACCAAACCTTGCATTCTCACAATTTGTCAAGAACATGTAGAATGCCATGCATTCCGACAAGGCTAATAATTAATAATGAGCTTAAGTGTAAACTTTCATCGAAATAGTTGATTGTTTTTAAGATACAGTGTCTTAAGCCGGGCCCACACGATGCTACGAACGTTTGCCTCAAATGTTTGCTTCCAAGTGATGAGTCAAACGTTGGACGAACGTCTTGACACATGCGCTCCCACACGATAGACAAACGTTGGATCCAAATGCAGTTGGTTCCAACGTTTGTCTGAAGGAGGTTCACCCCCTTATTAGTTCTCAGAGTCACCGCTAGGGTGACAGTACATATAGTAGAGGTTATTATTCATTTATGTTATGATAATTACTTAATTGTTTTTACTTTTTTTAATCATTTAATTAAGTATCAAACCCTTAAGTTCAGTTAATTTTATATTTATTTTTTATAATTGTCATGATTTACTAATTAATAAAATATTATTGCCAGTGGCTGAACTTGTACCTACCTACTGCAATAAGCAATATTTATAAGCACGTAAAATAAATATTAAAAAGACCGTTACTTATGATACACGGTTGTCATTTGTACAAATGTTTGTGCATGTCGTGTGGGAATGTATTCAATGCCACCAAGTATGCCAACCAATGACAGAGAAAACCCTTTGAAGTAGACTAAAAGACCGACAGCCGGCCGAACACCTTCCAACACGAACGTTTGACGCTGGAAGCTGGCCACTCGTAGTTCGTGGATCTCCCACATGATGCGCCCAACCATCCAGCGCCGTAGCATCGTGTGGACCCGGCTTTAGACACATAGAACACAGAGACACAAAGCAATACAGCAGGCATGCAGTCACAGAGACGCACAGGCACAGATATTTTTTAACTGGTTTGCCAACTTTGTTACTATTTTAGCTGGTAAAAATTTTAAAATAGCAATTGATATCTCTCATTCTCCTTTTGTAAAAAAAAACATGCACTTTAATGGTCTAGGATGATTATTAAGAAAGTTGATTTTTCCAATTCTTACTTTTACCACTTTTAACACTTGTATCACAAATAACCATTATATCATACTTTCTCCGATTGGAAATTAACATGATGGCCGCAACACCATTTTTTATCAAAGCATCTGATAAAGGCTACACAACTTCTCTAATATTAGACTATAGCAAGGCCTTGATACTATAAATCATCACATATTTCACATAAATCATTTTCCCTGTAATAAGATTATTTTTAATCTGCTCGGCAATAAAAGTTTATTATTATTATTATTATTATATTTAGTACAAATGCTGGAAAGATTATATTAAGTTTTCTTGAAGGTGGTTTGCGAATGGTTCCGGTAGAAGGTGGACCATCTGAAGTCACTGACGTAGTTGCTGGTGTTCCTCGGGGTTTTATTTTGCATTCTTGTTTGGAAAAGTTCTGAAATACTGCAGTGCAAATTTGTACGTAGATGCTGCTACAGCTCAGGATAATACTAATTCAGATTTAATGACTTAATTAAAACGTCTCAACTGGGGTTGCTCAGTCTCGACATTTTTTTGATTCCCGGGACACGAGACAACTCTTAGATATTCCCGGTAATTCTTGATAAATTTAAAAAAGCAATGTAAAACATGTGTTTTTTACAACCAATTTATTTATTCTATATTATATTTTAGATTGCAAAAAGTAAAAAAAATAAACCTGTATATTTTTAGCAAAAATAAAAATAATTATAAAATGTGGATATATAGGGTGTTTCAGACCACCTGTACACCCCAAATATCTCGAGAAATACAAATCGGATTGAGATTTAAGAAAATATGTCCAAAACTGTTTTTTGAGCCCTATCATGTGGTGTGAAATTGGAACCGCCCCCCTCCCCCCTGGGGCAGGGAGAGGGGTAACTTTGAAATCTTAAATGGGAACCCCTATTTTTTATTGCAGATTTGGATTCTATGTAAAAAAATATGAGGCTTTTATCTAAAATAAAAATTTCGATGAGCCACAAATGGCGCTATATTCGGCAAAAACATTTATTGAATTAAATTTATTTCTCGCATCAAATGACAGATTATGACATTTTTTTCGTAGTGATCTTTTAAATAATGCGTTGATTGAAGTCATTCGTAATTTTATGTCATAAATAAGTTAAAAAAAAATGTTTTGTAAAAAAAATCGTAGAAACGAATAAAAATGAATTTTATAATCAAATTCCATTCTATTCTTTTCTATTGTGGTAATATATGAATGTGTGTAACAACAAACTGGATTTTTTTAATTAAAAAAAAATATGACAAAAAAAAAATTATTTTTTGCTAATCGAAATTTTTTTTTTAATAAAAACCTAATATATTTTCGAGTAGAATCCAAATCTGCAATAAAAAATAGGGGTACCTATCTAAGATTTCAAAGTTATCCCCCACCCTGCCCCAGGAGGGGGAGGGGTGGTGATTTACATTTCACATCACATGATAGAGCTCAAAAAACAAACGTAGTTTTTATTATCTTCAAGATTTTTTACTTTCTCCGTTACGAAAGTAAGTAGTTACAAAAAACGGTTAAGGTAAACACCCACTTCCGGCGTACAGAATTTTGCCAAAAGCTTTTCAGTTCTTCGAATTGTCAAATCGAATATTAAAAAAAAATGGTGATGTGGCTATCATGTTACTTTCTCCGACTTTATATTTACGTTTTAATGGGTTTATTTTCAATTGAAATCACATTTTAAATGTACATCGAGCGTTGCGTAAACTCGGATGAAACTGACGTTTAAAACGTCAAAATTATGAAAGATGGAAAAATTATACTTCAAATCCAAAAACTCGGTTTACTCAAAAACTAACGAGATTTCGAAAAAAACTTATTCTTTAGAAGTTGTTCATTTTGGCATTCTCTACAATTATTATTCACATAAATTTGCGGTAACTATTATCGTTTCATAATTATAAACCAAAAATTTAAAAAAATTAATAAATTTTTTTCTCGAATAGCAATGATTTTATGAAAAATATTTTCAAGCAAAAGATGTTCATTTCTTTGTTGTCTTCGATGTTTGTTTAAATGATCTTGTGATATTTTTTATATTTAAGAAAATATTGGCAAAAAACAAAAAACAGTTAAGGTAAACGCCCACTTCCGGTGTACGAAATTTTACCAAAAGCTTTTCAGTTCTTCAGATTATCAAATAAGACGTATGTTCAAAGTTTCATATCAATTGCTCTATTAGTTTTTGAGATACAGCGCACACAGACAGACACACACACACACACACACACAGCCACACACACACACACACACACACACACACACACACACACACACACACACACACTTTTTTTTCCAGAAATTGTTGAAATGGCATCTAGGGACCCCAAAACGGATATTTCCGTAAAAAAAAATTTTGAAAAAAAAATCACGATCACAATACTTTCTCGTACTTCGTAACGGAGAAAATATGAAAAAAAAAAATTCTTTTTTGCTAATCGAAATTTTTTTTTGAATAAAAACCTAATATATTTTCGAGTAGAATCCAAATCTGCAATAAAAAATAGGGGTACCTATTTAAGATTTCAAAGTTACTCCCCACCCCGCCCCAGGGGGGAGGGGTGGTGATTTACATTTCACACCACATGATAGAGCTCAAAAAACAGACGTATTTGTTTGTATGTTAATCCGATTTGTATTTCGCGAGATATTTGGGGTGTACCGGTGGTCTGACACACCCGGTATAACAAATTGTATTATTTATTTATTTGTACATTTTCCAACAGAAAAATATCCAGTTACTGGGAAAAAATAAAATTTAGATACATATGAAAATAATACTATTCTAATTAAAACCTATACCGGGTGTAACTAAATTCTGGTAGACCCCGAATATCTTTTTTATCGTTACATATACCTTTTTGAAATCTAGTATGGTGTTTTAAGAGAATAATTTGGGTTAGCAAGCGGAATTGTCATAAAAAATCAATTTCCGGTTTAACCGGAAATGACCTTAACTTTTAACACCTTATATATTTTTACAAAATTTAATTAGTCTTTGAATTCTGAGTTCATAGATGTATCATAAGTGACCCTTTGGTTGTTATTTTTTGTAAATTTAATTTAAATTTAAACAAAAAACTAATACTCAAAAGGTAACTTATGATACATCTCTAAACTCAGAATTCAGAGACGAATTAAATTATGTAAAAATATATAGGGTGTTCCATTTAAAATAGAAAAGTTAAGGTCATTTCCGGTTAAAGCGGAAGTGGAATTTTTCTTGAAAATCCACATGCAGACACACTTTATTCCCTTAAAACACTAAACTAAATATCATAAGGATATATGTAAAAATGCAAATGATGGGCTCTAAATATCATTTGCATTTTTGCATATATCTTTATGAAATTTAGTACAGTTGGGGGTACTTTTATAGGGGGAAGAAATAAGTTTGCTTCTTCGAAAAATATGAAACTTACTAATTCGCCAAAAAAATATCCACCCATCACGTAAAAAATAGTTTAAAAATTATATGGTATGCGGGGGTACTTTTATAGGGGGAAGAAATAAGTTTGTTTCTTCGAAAAATATTAAACTTACCAATTCGCCAAAAACATATCCAGCCATGACGTAAAAAATAGCTAAAAAATTCTATGGTGTGTGAGGGTGCTTTTATAGGGGGAAGAAATAAGTTTGTTTCTTCGAAAAATATGAAACTTACTAATTCGCCAAAAAAATATCCAGCCATCACGTAAAAAATAGTTTTAAAATTCTATGGCGTGCGGGGGTACTTTTATAGGGGGAAGAAATAAGTTTGTTTCTTCGAAAAATATTAAACTTACCAATTCGCCAAAAACATATCCAGCCATGACGTAAAAAATAGCTAAAAAATTCTATGGTGTGTGAGGGTGCTTTTATAGGGGGAAGAAATAATTTTGTTTCTTCGAAAAATATGAAACTTACTAATTCGCCAAAAAAATATCCAGCCATCACGTAAAAAATAGTTTTAAAATTCTATGGCGTGCGGGGGTACTTTTATAGGGGGAAGAAATAAGTTTGTTTCTTCGAAAAATATTAAACTTACCAATTCGCCAAAAACATATCCAGCCATGACGTAAAAAATAGCTAAAAAATTCTATGGTGTGTGAGGGTGCTTTTATAGGGGGAAGAAATAAGTTTGTTTCTTCGAAAAATATGAAACTTACTAATTCGCCAAAAAAATATCCAGCCATCACAAAAACAATAGTGAAAAAATTCTATGGTGTGTTTGCACCTATCAGCTGTATCCATCGGTATTACTTCTCGTATTATATTGCCTCCGCGTAAAACTTGTATTTTTTATTTTGTATGTGTAATATTACATTTGTATACTGTGTAATCTTATGTTATCTTTATTTTTATGTATATGTGACGTATGTAAGACATTGCTGTCAAGACATGAATAAAGCACTTACTTACTTACTTACTTACTTACTTTTATAAGGGGAAGAAATTAGTTTATTTCTTCGAAAAATATTAAACTTACTAATTCGCCAAAAATATATCCAGCCATCACCTAAAAAATAGTTAAAAAATTCTATGGTGTGCGGGGGTGCTTTTATAGGCGGAAGAAATAAGTTTGTTTCTTCGAAAAATATTAAACTTACTAATTCGCCAAAAATATATCCAGCCATCACGTAGAAAATAGTTAAAAAATTCTATGGTGTGCGGGGGTGCTTTTATAGGCGGAAGAAATAAGTTTGTTTCTTCGAAAAATATGAAACTTACTAATTCGCCAAAAAAATATCCAGCCATCACAAAAACAATAGTGAAAAAATTCTATGGTGTGTTTGCACCTATCAGCTGTATCCATCGGTATTACTTCTCGTATTATATTGCCTCCGCGTAAAACTTGTATTTTTTATTTTGTATGTGTAATATTACATTTGTATACTGTGTAATCTTATGTTATCTTTATTTTTATGTATATGTGACGTATGTAAGACATTGCTGTCAAGACATGAATAAAGCACTTACTTACTTACTTACTTACTTTTATAAGGGGAAGAAATTAGTTTATTTCTTCGAAAAATATTAAACTTACTAATTCGCCAAAAATATATCCAGCCATCACCTAAAAAATAGTTAAAAAATTCTATGGTGTGCGGGGGTGCTTTTATAGGCGGAAGAAATAAGTTTGTTTCTTCGAAAAATATTAAACTTACTAATTCGCCAAAAATATATCCAGCCATCACGTAGAAAATAGTTAAAAAATTCTATGGTGTGCGGGGGTGCTTTTATAGCGGGAAGAAATAAGTTTGTTTCTTCGAAAAATATGAAACTTACTAATTCGCCAAAGCCATATCCAGTCATGACGTAAAAATAGTTAAAACATTCTATGGTGTGTGGGGGTGGTTTTATAGGGGGAAGAAATAAGTTTGTTTCTTCGAAAAATATGAAACTTACTAATTCGCCAAAGCCATATCCAGTCATGACGTAAAAAATAGTTAAAAAATTCTATGGTGTGCGGGGGTGGTTTTATAGGGGGAAGAAATAAGTTTGTTTCTTCGAAAAATATGAAACTTACAAATTCGCCAAAACAATATCCAGCCATCACGTAAAAAATAGTTTAAAAATTCTATGGTGTGCGGGGGTGGTTTTATAGGGGGAAGAAATAAGTTTGTTTCTTCGAAAAATATTAAACTTACTAATTCGCCAAAAATATATCCAGCCATCATGTAAAAAATAGTTAAGAAATTCTATGGTGTGCGGGGGTGCTTTTATAGGGAGAAGAAATAAGTTTGGTTCTTCGAAAAATATGAAACTTACTAATTCGCCAAAGTCATATCCAGTCATCACGTAAAAAATAATAGTTAAAACATTCTATAGTGTGCGGGGGTGGTTTTATAGGGGGAAGAAATAAGTTTGTTTCTTCGAAAAATATTAAACTTACTAATTCGCCAAAAATATATCCTGCCATCACCTAAAAAATAGTTAAAAAATTCTATGGTGTGCGGGGGTGGTTTTATACTGGGAAGAAATAAGTTTGTTTCTTCGAAAAATATGAAACTTACTAATTCGCCAAAGACATATCCAGTCATCACGTAAAAAATTCTATGGTTTGCGGGGGTGCTTTCATAAGGGGAAGAAATTAGTTTGTTTCTTCGAAAAATATGAATTTTACTAATTCGACAAAGCCATACCCAGTCATCACGTAAAAAATAGTTTAAAAATTCTATGGTGTGCGGGGGGTGCTTTTTATAGGGGGAAGAAATAAGTTTGTTTCTTCGAAAAATATGAAACTTGCAAATTCGCCAAAACAATATCCAGCGACCACGTAGAAAATAGTTAAAAAATTCTATGGTGTGCGGGGGTACTTTTATAAGGGGAAGAAATTAGTTTATTTCTTCGAAAAATATTAAACTTACTAATTCGCCAAAAATATATCCAGCCATCACGTAAAAATAGTTACAAAATTCTATGGTGTGCGGGGGTGCTTTTATAGGGGGAAGAAATAAGTTTGTTTCTTCGAAAAATATGAAACTTACTAATTCGCCAAAGTCATATCCAGTCATCACGTAAAAAATAGTTAAAAAATTATATGGTGTGCGGGGGTGGTTTATAGGGGGAAGAAATAAGTTTGTTTCTTCGAAAAATATGAAACTTACAAATTCGCCAAAACAATATCCAGCCATCACGTAAAAAATAGTTTAAAAATTCTATGGTGTGCGGGGGTGCTTTTATAGGGAGAAGAAATAAGTTTGTTTCTTCGAAAAATATGAAACTTACTAATTCGCCAAAGCCATATCCAGTCATGACGTAAAAAATAGTTAAAAAATTCTATGTATGGTGTGCGGGGGTGGTTTTATAGGGGGAAGAAATAAGTTTGTTTCTTCGAAAAATATGAAACTTACAAATTCGCCAAAACAATATCCAGCGATCACGTAAAAAATAGTTTAAAAATTCTGTGGTGTGCGGGGGGGTACTTTTATAAGGGGAAGAAATTAGTTTATTTCTTCGAAAAATATTAAACTTACTAATTCGCCAAAAATATATCCAGCCATCACGTAAAAAATAGTTAAAAAATTCTATGGTGTGCGGGGGTGCTTTTATAGGGGGAAGAAATAAGTTTGTTTCTTCGAAAAATATGAAACTTACTAATTCGCCAAAGCCATATCCAGTCATGATATAAAAAATAGTTAAAAAATTCTATGGTGTGCGGGGGTGGTTTTATAGGGGGAAGAAATAATTTTGTTTCTTCAAAAAATATGAAACTTACTACTTCGCCAAAAAAATATCCAGCCATCACGTAAAAAATAGTTGAAAAAATCTGTGGTATGCGGGGGTACTTTAATACTTTAACGCATTGTTCGATTATTAATTGTTTGAGAACATTTCCAATTACTCAGCTCTGTGCTCATCCATCCTTCAAAAATTTGATTCACAAATGATAATCAAAAAACAACCCTCCACCACATTATTAAACTCTTTTAACACCGAACTCGCGCACGGAAAAGGGAAAATTTCGTCAACAGCTAACAGCCTTATCATCTTTTGGCCCGGGGCCAATTCGTGTCCGGTAGAGATATCGCGAACCGCATTCTTTCTTCACCTGTTGTCAGTGCTTATCTACGCAGCTCCGATTCGAATCAAATTCATTTCAATCTGCACACAAGACAGACAAAGATGCAAAACACCTGCTTTCATTGAAAGTCGGGCAGTTTATCTTCCGGCGAGTGAGTGTTAAGGTGTTTTAGTGTGCAGATTGTGGAAAACGGATTAACGAAATTCGATTTTAATTATCAGTTATGAAGATGAATTGTTGGTAAGTGATTAAATGAAATATGTTTAATTTTAAACAAAGTTTAATATCCCTCAACACAAATAACGAATGAGTAGAATGACCATCAGTTCGATAGCCGTTTTAAAGATGGTACAGAATGTTATAGTCTTATATATAGCGTTATGCCTTATAATAATATACTATACTATTAATGAACATATTGTAAGTACGGAATAACAATTGCTTACTTAAAATATTCCGCAGACACATCGATTTTTATTTATTAAAATATAAAATTTAGGGAAGGGGTGTTTATAGATTTTAATGGAATTGTAATGTAATTGGACGTGTTTTGAATAAATTTGTAAAATTTCAAGCCGATGGCAACTATTTTTATATTTTTTTCAAGACTAAATGAAGAAATGTTTAGATTTTCATGTAAAATAAATTAAAACGTTAATTTTCACAAATTCATAACTCACGGAAAAATTGACACATTTTCAAAAATTTTAATTAATCCTACAGGCATATATGTTGGAGATGTCGGACTTACCAAGAATTTAATCATTACTCAACTCAATTACCGTAATTGAACAATTAAACAAAACTTGAGATCGGGTTCGGACTATTTTGCATAATCAGATAAGAAACTAATGTCTTTCGGGAAGCAAGATGGCGCTCACATTTTTCATGATCCAAGGCAAAATCTCTAGCTGTGCCTCTGTTTGATGCTATCGCGAAGAAAAGAACGTAAAATTTGCATTTTTGTGCAAGTTTACATGGTTTTATAAGTCGATTTTAGTTATTAGTTTACAAAAAAAAAACATAGTAAATCTGGTTTTCAGTCTGTTCCTTAACCACTTCACGCTCATGTAGCTTTGATTGGGCTATAGGATAATCCTGAAAAATTACTTTTTTCTTGTTGTTACCTTTTTTTACAACATATTATTCCACTGTCACAAATTTACTCATTTATGCAAAGAAATATGAAAAAAGTATTTCATAGATGGCGCTAAAGGTGTAATTTTTTTTTGTAAAATATTTTTGTTTTCATTATTTTGTTTATCGCCACATGTGGCGGCCTGGGCGTGAAGAGGTTAATGGGGCCCCTCACTTGGGTAAAATTTGAATCGATTTGTTCGCGCTTCGTAATAATCGCGTTTAGCCGGCGTCAATCATTTGTTAATACCCGCGTGAGATGTATTTTTCAATATTAGATCAGCATCGAGTGCGCATGTCTGGACGAGGCAGTACAACTTCAGTCGACGCCATTGTACGCAGGGCGCACGTCTTAATTTGCATCTCTCAATTAAAATCGTGCACAGTGCAAACAAACTTTAGTTTTGTTAGTGAATTATGTGATAAATGTGTAACCATTAATGCGGGGAACTAATATAGTGGTGTAGTCAGGGAAAATGCGCAAATTAGGAGCAGTGGGGTGTTAGGAGACGAGAAGCGAACTACACTTTAAAGATGCAGAGGGCAAATAGAGGTTGGTGGATATCATTTACATAATTAAATGCTTTTTCTATTATCAGCCCACAAGTCCACACTTTGGCAAACTTAAAACAGAATTGAGCATACCAAGAAACCTACCTAATATTTTAACCAATATTCTTTTATAAATAAAAGCTGAATGATAGTATAAAAAAAAAACACTTAATTAATTACTGACTTAATGAAGTTGAATTAAAATACAATTTATACATAATAAAAAATAACAGACAATTTAAAATAATTTCCTTATATGCAAAACAAGACATTTTAAAGTTGTATTAAAACAATTTGAAAAAATAGCATACGGTAATATCAATTACAGAGTGACTAGATAAAAAAATATAATAAACATTGAAAACATTGTACACGTAAATTTAAATGGAATACAAAAATATAGCATGTACAGGGTGTTTCAGAGCTCTGGGAATGGTCAATCACGTGCTTATTTTTCAAAATTTCGAAAAATGTTTTATACAAAAGTTGTGTATAATAGTGAGCTGCACGCCCTAAAAATATTTAAATTTATACAGGGTGTCTCATAACAAAGTTACAGTCCAAACTTATGTTTTTTTAAATGGAACACCCTGTATTTTTTGTAATTTTTGAATTATATAGAGCAAATAAAGGTGAGTTACTTCAATACTCCCTATACCTATTGTTTGCCGTTTTCGAAATATTTGAAGATTTGTTGAAATGCTTGGTCTGGGTGAAATTTTATTTTTGCCCCAGTGGTTGACGTTGAACGATTCAAATAATTTTAATTATTTGCTTGAAGGTTCGAACTATAGAGCCAACCATGATTTCATATAAAAATTATACAGGGTGATAACAAAAATGCGGTAGAAAAACCCAACTTATAAAGTTGAATAACTTTGTTTTTTCAAATGGCACACCCTGTATTTAGTAACGTATTCTCAAGCAGAATCCAATTATATTTCAGATTATAATAATTATTCCTGATATGATAATCGCCGAATACAAGAAAACTATTGAGATTAGGAACAGCGAACACTTATACAATCTAAAAGATAATTGGATTCTACTTGAGAATACGTTACTAAATACAGGGTGTGCCATTTGAAAAAACAAAGTTATTTAACTTTATAAGTTCGGTTTTTCTACCGCATTTTTTTTATCACCCTGTATAATTTTTTGTATGAAATCATGGTTGGCTCTATAGTTCGAACCTTCAACCAAATAATAGAAATGATTTTAATCGTTCAACGTCAATCACTGGGGCAAAAATAAAATTTCACCCAGACCTTGCATTTCAACAAATCTTCAAATATTTCGAAAACGGCATACAATAGGTATAGGGAGTACTGAAGTAACTCACCTTTATTTGCTCCATATAATTCAAAAATGACAAAAAATACAGGGTGTTCCATTAAAAAAAAACATAAGTTTGGTCTGTAACTTTGTTATGAGACACCCTGTATAAATTTAAATATTTTTAGGGCGTGCAGCTCACTATTATACACAACTTTTGTATAAAACATTTTGCGAAATTTTGAAAAATAAGTACGTAATTGACCGTTCCCAGAGCTCTGAAACACCCTGTATAAATCAAATATGCAAATTTATTCACAATGTCTAATGCAATTTTCATTTTTGAATTGTTGCTACTTTTTTTTCGCCTAGGATATAATTGTTATGTATTGAAAATCAGAAATGCCTTAGTTTGTGATGGATTTTGAGTATTTGAAGTAAATTCCTTAACTTCTTTTTTACAATTTTTTAAACCGTTAAACACAATTTACTTATTTTCAATTTCACTTTTGATTGTTGCCCGTTTCGTTTTTTTCGTTTTTACTCCGAAACTGGCAATTGTTTCTATAAGGAATTGTAAATACATTATTTGTTTATATATTCTGAGATTTTAAAGTAATTTCTTCCACTTACTATTATTTTTTACAATTGTTCACATTGCTTAATGCAATTTTCATTTTCACAGTTCAAGTTTGGTTTGTTGCAGTTTTATTTCCTCCCAGGATATAACAATTGTTTTTTTTTATAGGAAATAAGAAATGCCTTCTTTTGAATGGATTTTGAGCATTTCAAATACATTTATTCTTATCGTGTGAATATATTAAACATTTTGAGTAATTTTATGATGCAAGTATTTATTTTTACTTTCTCCGTTATGAAGTACGAGAAAGTATTGTGTTCGCGATTTTTTTTCTTTGAGGAAATATATGTTTTGGGGTCCCTAGATGCCATTTCAATAATTTCTGGAAAAAAATTGTGTCTGTGTTTGTGTGTGTGTGTGTGTGTTGTGGATGGCTGTGCACTATGTATCTCAAAAACTAATAGAGCAATTGATATGAAACTTTGAACATAAGTTTTATTTGATAATCCGAAGAACTTTTGGTAAAATTTCGTACACCGGAAGTGGGTGTTTACCTTAACTGTTTTTTGTTTTTTTCCAATATTTTTTTAGATACAAAAAATATCACTAAAACATTTAAACAAATATTAAAGACAACAAAGAAATTAACATATTTTGTTTGAAAATATTTTTCATAAAATCATATTTAGTCGACTTTTTTTTTTCATTTTTGGTTTATAATTATATAACGATAATAGTTATTTTATTTAATTTATAATAATTGTAAAGAATGCCAAAATTAACAACTTATAAAGAATACGTTTTTTCGAAATCTCTTTGGTTTTTGAGTAAACTGACTTTTAGGATTTGAAGTAGAGATAGGCAGACAGTTCAAGAACCGGTTCAATGAACCGGTTCTTAGCAAAGAGCGCTCAGGAACCGGTTCGGACAAAAGGCACCGCGGTTCCTCTGCTCTTTAATATGTACTTCGCGTTTCCTTCAAGAATGAAAACTACCCGTAGAAGCGCCCCGATGGAACCGCATGAAGTCACCTGCGGAAACTTCATGCGGCTCCAAGAGATGCGAAAATATCATGGGGTTCACTCCACTATCTGCACGAGCTTCATGCGGTTCATACGGAAAAAGACTTTATGACTAATGAATGTCAAAATTTGACTTAAAGTGACAAGCGTCAAGAAAAAAGACTAATATTGACATAAAGCCATTGAGACCCTGGAAAAAATGTTGAATTTCATTAAACGTATTCACATTTTTATTTAAAATTCCAAAACTAAAAATTTAATTTCTGGACTAAAAAAAATTCACGAGAACCGCATGAAATTTCCTCGGTAAGTTTCCGTAGATAACTTCAAGCGGTTCACACCTTGAAACGCATGGAGTATCCACGGCCAGGGGCGGCTCGTCATGTAGAGCCAAGGAGCCATGGCACTACATCTAATTTCAAGCTCAGCAAGAATTTTAAAATTATTCTAAAAACACAGATTAACCATTTTAAATGTCAAAACATTGCCTGCGAAATTTTTTTAATTACTTTTTTTTCCTTAAATTAAAGGCATATGTTGTACGCCAAGTGGCTCCATCATCAAAATGTTTCACCAGCCGCTACTGTCCACGGCAACTTCATGCGGTTCATACGAGAAACCGCACGAAGTTCGCGCAGATAGCGTTCCCGTTAAGAACCGCTTGAAGTTATCTGCGGAAACTTACCGTGGAAATTTCATGCGGTTCTCGTGAATTTTTTTTAGTCCAGAAATTAAATTTTTAGTTTTGCAATTTTAAATAAAAATGTGAATACGTTTAATTAACTTCATGAATTCAACATTTGTTTCTTAACGGCTTTAAGTCAATATTAGTCTATTTTTCTTGACGCTTGTCAAATGTTGACATTCATTAGTCATAAAGATTTTAACTTTAATTGAATTTGATATTTTTTAGAGGTTAACGGGTTTAAGTCAAAATTAGTCGTTTTTTGAAGTTTTTAAGACAAATTTCGACATTAATTTGAACATAAAGTCTTTTAACTTTAATTCAATTTGGCATATTTTCTAGACGATTACCGACTAAGTCAAAATTAGTCTTTTCTCTTGACGCGAGTTGACTTTAAATCAAATTTACACATTAATTTGGACATAAAGTCTTTTAACTTTGATTTAATTTTTATCCGGGTTCAACATTATTTGCTTGCAAATAATAATCATTTCAATATTTAATTAAATTTGACACTTTTTTTAGAAGCTTTGGGTTTTAAGTCAAAATTAGTCTTTTTTCTTAACGCTTGTTGACTTTAAGTCAAATTTATACATTAATTTGAACATAAAGTCGTTTAACTTTAATTAAATTTGACATTTTTTCTAGGGGGTTAATGATTTAAGTCAAAATGAATCTTTGTTCTTAACGTTCGTCGACTTTAAGTCAAATTTTGACATTAATTTGTTATAAAATCTTTTATCATTCATTTAATTTGACATATTTTCTAGAGGCTTAACAGATTTAAGCTATCATTAGACTTTTTTCTTAACACTTGTCGACTTTAAGTAAAATTTCTACATTCAGTTGTCGTAAAGTCTTTGAACTTTAAGTAAATTTGAATTTTTTTCCAGAGTTTAAGTCAAAATTAGTTTATATTTTGACGCTTGTCATTAGTTTGTCATAAAGTCTTCGCTTGAATTAAATTTGTCATGTTTTCTAGAAACTTAATGGCTTTAAGTCAAAATTAGTATTTTTTTCTAAACGCTTGTTGACGTTAGGTCAAATTTAGACATTAATTTTTCATAAAGTCTTTAAACTTGAATTAAATTTGACATTGTTAATAGAAACTTAACAACTTTAAGTCAAAATTAGCCGTTTGTTGTGGGGTTTGTTGACTTTAAGTCAAATTTCGACATTAATTTGCACATGAAGTCTCAATTCTACCCAATTTTGACATTTTTTCTAGAGGCTCAAGGGTTTAAGCCAAAAAAAGTCTTGCTTTCTTAACGCTTCTCACCTTTAAGTTAAATTTCGACAGTAATTTTAACATAAAATCTCTTCACTTTAATTAAATTTGATATTTTTTTGTAGAGGCTTAAAGTAAAAATTAGCCTTTTTTGACGCTTATTGACTTTAAGTCAAATTTCAACATTAATTTGCACATAAAGTCTCTTAACTCTCTCCAAATTTTGACATTTTTCTAGAGGCTTAACGTCTTTAAGTTGAAATTAGTCTTTTTCCTTGACGTTTTTCGACCTTAAGTCAAATGTTGACATAAAGTTTCTTAATTTAACTCAAATTTGACATTTTTTCTAGTGGCTTAAGGGTTTAAGTCAAAATTAGTCTTTTTTTCCTAATTCTTGCGAATTGAAGTAAAATTTCGACATTAATTTGGACATAGTCTTTTGCCTTTAATTAAATTTGATATTTTTTTAGAGGCTTAACAGCTGTAAGTCAAAATTAGTCCTTTTTCGGGACACTTTTTCGGTCTATTTTTCTTGACGCTTGTCAAATGTTGACATTCATTAGTCATAAAGATTTTAACTTTAATTGAATTTGATATTTTTTAGAGGTTAACGGGTTTAAGTCAAAATTAGTCGTTTTTTGACGTTTGACGATTTTAAGTCAAATTTCTACATGAATTTATCATAAAGTCTTTTAACTACAGGACCCTCTTGTAACCCGGATTATGCATCATAACTTAAATATTCGCTGAGATATCACATTTTAAAAAACTTTTGTTTTTCAATAAAAATATCTTCAATTACTGTTTTATAAGAAGTTTTTATCGAAAATAAATGATTTTTTTAAGTTTTTCTACTTTAAGTAGAATAAAAATTCAAAAATTAAAATATTCTGATATAAATCGAAACTTCTCATTAGATTTTCTTGTAATTTTCAGGTATATCTTGAATGGTCATTTAAAAGATCTGAAACTTTCAAATCATTATCTTTATTATTTTAGGATTTATATTATTTCATTAACTTAGGCCCTCAGAAGTTGAAATATAATAATAATTTGCATTACATTTAGTATTTTTTAATGAGCAATTAAATAATCAAATAATTATTAAATTATAATAAATTTTCGGTCAAATTAATTGTAACGTGTTATTTGCGATATAAAACGAGAAATATATTTTATTTCTGAAAAATGCGTTCTTTATCATATCTGTGATTGGTGGTAAAAACGGGATAAGTCAAGAGTAAGCATTTTCAGAAAACGCCGCTTGAAGATTTTGACTAGTTTTAAACATACAGCCAGGCTGTGAAAATCGTTCTACAATTTTATTAACTGGTAATTGCTTTTTGCTTGTACCACTTTCAAAATGTGATTGTAAAAAAATATGAAAAACAATTGTTTCAACAAAAAGGATTGACTTATACTATTTGACACTCTTAGTGCCCTGACTTATACTAAAAGAACCAAGTAGATAAGTTGTTAAAAAAAAACGTTTTATAGGTTTACTTTTATTCAACTGAAATGTACATTTTAACGTCTGCTTTGAAAATAATTCCAAATTAGGTAATAATAAGAAAAAATGATAATGATTGATATACTCCATGCTTGGTTTTCATCAAATTCTTCAATGTCCGGTAATGTATCTTCAACGTCAGCAGATGTTTTTAAATTGCGATACAAATCTTGAAAAGGGAGTGATATTAGTGGAAGAAGTTTTAATAAATTATCTTTTTCGCATCTTATTAAATAATATAAACGTTGTTAAATCGTTTTTGATTGAGAAATTTGTCCATTATTCGGCCGAATCATTTTCTCCACAGGTGACATCCAATCAAATGATAGTAGTTTCATTGCCCAACAGGTGACGTCCAGTAAAATTATGGCAGTTTCATTGCCCAACAGGTGAAGTCCAATCAAATGATAGTGGTTTCATTGCCCAACAGTTTAGTTGTTACTATGGTTACGATTCGTTTTTTGTCAGCGAACTGCCGCAATTTCCAAATAGAAAAATTATTCGTTATGATTTAATACAAACAGAAAAATCTTTGGGTAATTAAATTAAATTAAATTACTTTATTTTACGGTATACACCTTTTACATTAAATAATAATCAAAAAGTAAAAATAAACGCAGTTATTTACAAAAATATATATATAAATATAAATATAAATCATACAACATAATCAACATGTACTTGTACAAATGTTCATGACATTACACATTTTAATTTTAATTTTAAATTAGATAATGATGTGTTAAACAAGTCACAACAAGGATAAACATTTGCGTGTGCCATTAAGCGGCCTATAGAGTTATGGAGACCTGATGCAGTTCTAAAATTATCTAAATAAAAAATGTTGGTGGAACGAGTTTTTCTATTTGGGACAAAAAATGCCAGTTGTTCTAACAGAAAGGGAGAGTTTAAATGTCCATTAATGATCCTGTGTAGAAAACAAATGTCCAACGTTATTCGACGATCTTCTAAAGCCGTGATGTTCAGTTCTCTCATGATAGAATCATATTCACCAGTAGTATGCTGACGTCCGTTTTTGTGTTCCATGCAACGTAAGAATTTCTTTTGTACCCTTTCGATTTTGTTGATGTTGACATCTGTGGAGGGCGTCCAAATCGTAGATCCGAATTCCAATTGAGACCTCACCAGACTTCTACTAATACGCCACACAAAACCCCACGTCCGAAAAGCCTTGATACAAATATTTTGAATGTGGGAGTTAAAACAAAGTTTAGTATCGAATGTAATTCCTAAGTCTTTTATTGTATTAACTCGCTCAAGGTTAGAAGAGCCGATGGTGTATGCAAATAGTATTGGATTCCTGCACCGGAAAGTTGACATGGAATAACATTTATTAAGGTTCAAAAATAGACCGTTTTTAGTGCACCATTCGTTAAGACGATCCAAGTCCTCTTGAATTTCGCAGCAATCGTTTGCATTATTCACCACATTAAATAATTTTAAATCGTCTGCGTATAAAAGAAACCGGCTGTGCTTAATAATTTCATGTAAATCATTAATAAATAGCACGAACAATATAGGACCACAATGTGATCCTTGTGGCACACCCGATGTAACATCAATTGCATTTGATAGAAAATTGTTTATTTTAACATGTTGGGTACGATTTGAGAGAAAGGAAGATATCCAATTCAAGGTATTGTTGTTGAAATCATATAATCTCAACTTATCTAATAAAATATTACAATCTATTCTGTCGAATGCCTTGGTGAAATCAGTATAAATTGTATCTACTTGTGTACGTAATTCCAAGGCATTTGACAAATACTGCTTATACTCCATCAGGTTTGAACCAATGGAACGGCCAGGCATAAATCCGTGCTGATTATTAATTATAACGTGACGTGAAAACCACTGTAATTGACGAGCAACAATTCCATCAAGCAATTTAGGGATTATAGACTGAATAGCCACTCCCCTATAATTCTCCATAAGTCGTCTGGATCCCGATTTAAATAGAGGAATTATGTGACTAACCTTCCACTTTGATGGCACCAACCCTAAAGTTAACGATTTTGAAAATAAACTGTAAATTGGTCGGCATAACGAGAAAATACAATTTTGAAGGAAGTAACTTGAAATGCCATCTGGGCCTTGTGTATTTGTTGGTTTAAGACCCGCAATGGAATTAAATACTTCTTGAACAGTAACAACCAGAGGGTTATCTTGGATTAAATTTAAACTGCAAGCATCATTTAAATTTGATTGATAATTTGAAGTTGTATATACTGAGGAAAAATATTTCGAAAATAGATTCACAATATCTGGTCCATTGCTTGCATTACTATCATTGTAGGACATTTCATTTGGGAAACCATCTTCTTTTTTGAGCTCTTTAACATATTGCCAAAAATATTTTGGATTTGACTTAAGAGAAGATCCAACACCGGATAAATAATTATTATAATCCACATTACTCAAATTTTTGCATTCCTCACGAATGTTTGAAAATAAATCATAATCGTAATATGCACCACTTTGTTTATATTTTGCATGTGCTGCTTTCTTTTTCCGTATCAGCGAAATTAAATCTTTCGACATCCAAGATGGATAAGTTCTATTGTAAGTGTGAGAATACTTGTAGGGAACAAACTGATCGATTGCTGAGTAAATAATTTTGTAAAAAATATCAATTATATGATCCATATCATTATTTAAAAAGATGAAATCCCAATTTATTTCATTTAAGTGCATATTCAATAACTCGAAGTTTGTCAAATGAAACAAATATTTTTTCTCGTAAGTAATAATGTTTTTAATGTGTTCGACTGAAAACGTAATATTGTAAGCGTTGTGATGGGCACTCTTCGGAAGAAGAAGGTCATGAGCAATAGAGATATTTGTGTCAGTAGCAGTTGAGAAACATAAATCCAGAAATACTCCTCGGGAATTTGGGATATTATTTATTTGATTAGCATTTAAAAAACTATAACAATTTACTAGGCTATTCGCAATGGGATTAAAGTGAGTTCGATTGTCCCATTTAATATTTGGAAGATTGTAATCGCCACAGACTATTATATTGTTACATTTATACAACTCACAAAGTTGCTCAATGCCATTACAATGTTTTTGATATTTATCGATTGTAGACGCTGGAGTAATATAAACACCACCAATTATGTATGATACTGTATTAGATTTAAACAGAACAAAAAGTTGCTCAATCGAGTTGTCATGAGAAATGAAAGATGAAGCAAAACATTTTTTGATTGCGATTAAGATTCCACCCCCTCTAATTTCGCCATCGATGGAACGGTCTGACCTATAGATATTATAATTAGGCAGATTAAGTTGACTATTAGTTATTGTTTCATGAAGCCATGTTTCAACGATAATAATAATATCATAATCGGTACAATTAACGCTAAGTGAAAAATCTGATAATTTTGTTCTGATACCACTACAGTTTTGAAAGTAAATATTTAGTTTTTTAATGCTGGTTGCTTATTTCGTCCGGCATATGCCTTTGCTAAACAAGGTATCCCATTACGATATATAATGCGCAGATCAATTTCACCTTCGAGTTTTCTCTTCTCTAATTCATTCTTTAGTTTAGAATAGTGATCCATTTGTTTTTTAGTTCTATCCGATCTAAAAACAAAATTATTATTTGGAGCACTCGAGTTGCTCCTCAATACCTCTCTTGCATCATCCTTCGATTTAAATATAATTTTCAATGGTCTGGGCTTGTTACTGTTAGTTGGTATTTTACCTAAACGTATAGTTTTTAGGGGTTTAACGTTAATATTGCGAGTCTCCAGAATATTGTTAATTCCAATCATATCGTGATTTACTCGTTCTTCTAATACAGATGATGATGATTCATTAAAATTGTACAGAATGGTATTAGCTAATCTGAGACGCCTCTCTTCAAGCTCGGTTAAAATATCTTCATAAGTATCACCTGAGAATTGGTTTAATTTTGAAATTTGAGATTCGTAATCTAACTGTTTGCTTTCAAGCTGGATTAAGCGGGATTCAATGTTGTCAAATCGACACGTAATGGAATTTTTTAGATCCTTCAGTTCTTCCTTAAACGATTTGAATTCATTAGTAATCAATTTGTGTAACGACTCAATTGTTAAAGAGGATTGAGAAATTCCGACAGGCGTAATACATTTTGGACAGATCCATTTAGATTTGCAAGAAATAATATTAGCAACTTCAGTTTCACTCAAACCAACACATTTACTATGTAAATGTTTTAAACATTTTCCTGAACACTTAACGTATGGTGTATTTGGAGTGACTCCTCGATCGCATACTCCGCATAGATTAACCATTGTAATAAAGTATAAATAATAATAGAATTAAATTTAAAAGGGATTAATTCACACGGGACACACTCTTCACACCGCCGCGGTCTTTCGTGGTGACTAACAATGCGACATACAAGGATAAGTAGACCACGGAATAGGTGAAAAATGTAAACACAGGGAAAAAACAGATAAAAAGTATACAGATAAAATGTATACGGCCTTAAGAATGGCGTTGATGTCGAAAATGAATTTTAAGGTTAATCTGCAAATACTCTAAATAATCGCGAATTACTTACGGCTTATAATCACCGATTATTTAATATGATGCGCAAAAGTATAGTATTCAATTCGTGAACAAGTTGGCCATTGCCACTCGGGTGAATTGCAACACTCGCCTACGGCTCGTGTTGCAAACTTCACCCTCGTGGCAACGGCCAACTTTCTCACTCGTTTAATAATATACTATTTTTCTCCACAGATATTGAGACCGTGTCAAAATAATCCAATTTTTTGAACGGTTAGTTTTCATTAAGAGAGTTCGTTCCAGACTCCTTTGTGTAGCGAAACCACTTAGCGTTGTGCCATTTAAAGGAATTGCCCTCGGAGTTCTTTTTCCTCAATAGCAAAGAGTTCTCATAAAGATCAGAAAATTTTAGGAATATATTGTGTCTCAGCTCTTTTACTAAACATTCCTGTTTTTTTCCAACACCTCTGACGAGCTAGTACCAGTCATGAGGATAAGATATTTCAATAGCAAGTTTCTTCTTTTGCTTCTCGATTAAAGCATGGTCCACATCGCATTCCACGTGGCTGTGGCCACTCACTATAAACTTGTGTTCCAGAGTATCCAGATGTGTATTCCTTTGCATAGCAGTTAAAAACATAGCAGCTACGTAAGAATTTTTTTCTTACCTCTCCACGTATCTGAATACAAAACAACGTTTTTAACTTCCGGAGGTAAATCAGTCAACTCCTAGAGCAGACATGTGGCAATCTGATTACCTCCTCGTCCACCTTCAGCTTCATGCCACATAAAACATGTCATACTTCTACTCCCCAATTCGTGCAAAGTGAGGTTAAAGGTCAATAACTGCCTCTTGTAAAACACAACAGAGGAATTCACGTATGGAGGCATTGTTGGAGATCAGAGGTGTAAACTTTTAAGCTATTTTTTCTTTTGCCATATTTTTATCCGCATTATCTGCTCCAAGGTGATGCCCATCTATTGCCTTTTGTATACTTTCTTTCTCTTCATTGCCTTCCACAACTTTGAGCTGCATCAGAAATCAAAGAATTGTCTGCAACGGAAATGAATCGGAAAAAATTGAAATTTTAAATGGTGTGCCTCTAAGTTCCATATTAAGCCCCCTGTTATACATTGCATATACATCTCAGCCATATCCAGATTTAAAGACCTTAAACTTCCACTCATACACAAATTTATTGCTCCTTCAATCTCTCAGAAATTGAATTAACCCTTTCAGCCTTGGATTTTTAAATTTGAAAAAAAATAGTTTGTTAATTATTATTGATGGGGAGCTTCTTAAGACCATAAATACCAAATTTGAACTCATTTGCTTAATTAGTATAGGAATTAATTAGTGAGACTTTGTTGAAGTGACATCTAGTGCTAAACAGCAAAAATATGGATCGTCATAGTAAGTAAAGACTTGTAAATGTTGCCACCACCAGCGCCGAAAGGGTTAATAGAAAGATTGATAAACATAGATATAGAAAACCTCATTAGAAATTCTAACACAACTTAATTATAAATGAAAACAAATCCAACATCATTTTATTTGCAAAACGAAAATTAAAAGACCAAGCAAAAAGATTACTCAATATAAAAATAAGTCAGACAACTATGCAATATTGCGAATCGATCAAAAACCTAGGATTAATAATTGATGAAAACTTGAGATTTCAAAAACATGACAAACTGCATTAGGAAATCTTATGCCTCTCTGAAGACGTTATACCCACATCGGCAGTTATTATCCACCGATACGAAAATAACATTATGCGACTCAGTTGTTTTATCTCTCTTTAATTACGGGGACGTAGTATATGGTAACTGCCTTGACAACTTTGACGTGAAAAGAATCGAAAAAGTGCAAAAATCGTGTCTGAGATTCATTTATGGGATAAGACGGTACTCCCCCGTATCTCACAAGTTGGCAAAAGCGAACTGGACTAACATGAGCAAACGCCGAATACTACACGAAGCCTGTTTCTATTTTAAGATCATTCAGACCAAAAAACCTCCATATCTTCACAGAAAAAATCAATTTAGAAGCGACATACATAGCGTCAATATTAGAAACAAATGCATCATCAACACTCCTAAGTTTTACACCGAGATTTTCAGAAGATCCTTCAGATACAACCTTTCGCGACTGATGAGGACTTTCCCAAACAAGTTTTTAAAGATAATTACTAAAAAATTTCGTAAAATGTATCGAAATAGCATGTAGTACCTTAATTTTATTTCTATTTTTCAGCTGTATAGGAATCCTTGCGCTGCGGTACGGAATTGTAAGCGTATTAATTTATGTATAGTAACTTATTTTTAATTTGATGGGAATTTGTGGTAAACCAGAGAAATCTTCGCGTTTCATCTGAACATTTTCCTTTTGACCCCCTCTTTCTGTAACGGTCTTTTTTGTAATCTGTAAATTTTGTTATTGTAAATTTGAGTGGTCATTAAATATAATAATAATAATGATTATTATTATTATCTGCAGGGTATCACACTTATGGCAGGTATCTACTCTAGGTTGTTTAAACGCTAGTTTGAGGTTGTGAAATTCTTTTTCATAAATCCGTGTCTAGAAACCTTCTTTTTCCGGCCTTGGCAATACAAATCATACATAATTTGCAGAGTCAAGTATTTGTTATCGTTGGTTCTTCTTGTATAATGAGATTCGTAGCACGGGAAAGACTTAATCTAAAGTACTCTTTGATCATCGCGGGTAATTCCAAATGTAGAACTGCTTGAATTTGATATTGCTAATGTGACAAATATTTGAGTTTCATCTAATATTTTCATAAAGCAACCTCTACAAACCTTCAGTCTTTCTCTATTAACTTTAAAATGATAACAATGAGTTACATTTCTATTTTTTTTGAGGATCGTTTGTCTTTGTTCTCTTGATTTCGAATCTGCACTAGTTGCAATAAAAGCAACCCGCTTATTGGGGTCCCGTAGTAGCCAATATTCATTAAATATATTTTGTTTCGTATCTTCATGAATTCTATCGGCACACTTTAGCCTACACTTAGGTAATTCTTGCGTTTTCCTTGCTTTCTTTATTTTATTTTTTGAGGTTATATATTGCTGGCCCGTATTTCTTTTCCTTTTCCTTTCAGTCCTCCTTTCTCGTGCATTACTACCGTATTTATTCCGTTTCACACTATTTCCTGCTTCTCTACTATCCCTCTGGTTTACGTCTGTAACTTTGGATACCATTTAACACAAAAACACTAGATACATTGCGGTCTTCTTATTTACGTATTTTTACATACCAAGGTCCATCTGGGTAAGATGTAGAATCGTCCTATGACAAAACATAATTCTACTCTTTGAGTTTTAAAACCACCAGCAATTCGCAGAAAAAACGTAAACAACACTAAACACTATTTGGTATACGTCAAACGTCAATAGACTTGACACTGACAACTTCAACATCATTTAAATATTTCGTGCCCCACCTAGCGTCAAATAGTACAAGTCTCTTATTATGAAACGTTTTGTTACGTTATAGTATATTAAGTATCAAGGGCGGTAAGTGCGTTATAACGGTGTAGGGTAATAGTATATACAGGGTGTTTTAAATTCGAGGCTCACCATGGGAATCTCGCTTATTAGAAGAGATAGATGGTATGTTTAAATTCGGCACTTTTGCAGAATTTTGCGCTGATTAATAATCCGTTGAAATAAATTAATTAAAATATTTTGTTTTCGAGTTATGTTACAAAAACTGAAAAAACTGATTTTCTTATTTTCTTTATATCTTCGTTATTTGAGGTGATATTTAAAAACGGAAAAGACGTTCTTATAGCACTTTTTTATTATCTAATAGATGGCGTAAGATTTTTCTTCGTAACATGTTTCGTTTCTTTTGAACCATCATCAACTTTCTTATTTCTTATGGAAGCCATATTTCTTTTTTATCACATCTGAATGCTCAATTTATTGTGATGGCAACAATATAACACAACCTACATTTAATATCATAAATGAACATAAAATCGTTTAAAACACTTTTATTGGCAATCTATGTAGCGCTTACCAAAAATCATCCGTGCCATGGAATTAGAAACAATTTAAAAAGTTGTCGCATACCATACGGTAATAAAATTACTCAAGAAAGTTGCAATCATATTTTGGAAATGGTAATAATAAATGTGTCTTAATTCAATAATTTTACGTTTACGTACAAAACATATTTCATTTGAAATAAATTCTATTGTAAACAATATAAAATTCATTTGGGCCATACACTTGCACCTGCTGACAATTTAAGAAGCATTTTGTAATTATTTGCCACAAAAGTGCAATGAAAATGATATTTTTTTAAAAACATTATTTGAACAGATGAATGCCAATTCACGAAGAGTGGCGTATTTAATCGCAATAATGAACATTATCCAGAAAATTCAAGACAAGTCCGTAGTGGTAGGCCGTTTTGGAATAAATGTTTGGGAATTTATAACGGAAATTTAATTGGCCCGATTTGAACGTCTTGATTTTTTTCTTTTTGGCGTTTTGTTAAAAATATTGTTTATTGTTATACTCATAAGAATATTGAACACCTCAGAGATGGGATTACTAATGCTTTTAATTCGATCTCCAGAATAAATGTTTATAGAGAAATAAATAATGTTAGAAAACGCGTTCAGTTGTGCATTAATGAAACCGTTTTTTTTTTTATTTGAACATAAATTATAATTAATAATCTTCATATTAATATTATGGTTATTAGTATTGATTTATATATTATTTTATTTATTAACAACATTTATTTTATATCGCCTAAAATAATTGTGTATTTACACAAAAACTATTCGAAGGGGTTGCCTTCTTTCTGGATACATCTGTAAATATTTTTGACTAGCCAATGTATTTCCGTTTACTGAATTAGAAGTATGGTACATATCTTGCTTTTCTAAATTATCGAACGACATTTTTATTCATAAAGAATTATAATGTTTAACAAAGAGTTATTCGGATTTCCAATTGTTTTAAATTTCATGGCATGCATGATTATTAGTAAGTGCCATATAAATTGTCAATAAAAGTATTTTAAACGATTATTTGTTTATTTATGAAATTAAATATATGTTGTGTTATATTGTTGTCATCACAAAAAATTGAGCATTCAGATGTGATAAAAAATAAATATGGCGGACATAAGAAATAAGAAAGTTGATGATGGTTCAAAAGAAACGAAACAGGTTACGAAGAAAAATCTTATGCCAACTGTTAGATAATAAAAAAGTGCCACAAGAACGTCTTTTCCGTTTTTAAATATCACCTCAAATAACGCAGATATAAAGAAAAAAGAAAATCGTTTTTTCAGTTTTTTTAGCATAACTCGAAAACAAAATATTTTAATTAGATTTTTTCAACCGATTATTAATCAGCATAAAATTCTGCAAAAGTGCCAAATTTAAACATACCCTCTATCTCTTCTAATAAGCGAGATCCCCATGGTGAGCCTCGAATTTGAAACACCCTGTATAATAATAATATTTATCCGAGATCGGTAGCACTAACGCCCGAGATGCTTATACTATTTTTTGCCCGATCGATTGGTGAATTAATTCAAATCTTTTTTTAAATGACACTAAAAAAAAATGTGAATTCTGTCAAGTCAGCTAATGCTAAGCTAAAAATTTAAGTTGGCACACATGTTAGAAATTGACGTCAGATCTTTCTAAAAGTCACAATTATTCCGTGGTCACAATGGTTTACAGCAACAAGCAAAAAACATTACTAGTTGAAAGTTATTTCCGAAATGGGACTAAAGTGGACGGAAATGGGATGTATTCATTCGATGCACCTTTGGCTGAGTTTCAGGAAGAATTTCCTAACGTTCCCATTATTTATAATGAATTTAAAAATACCCTATCATGATCTGTTATGTCTCCGTAAACCAGGAAGTGGTAGACCAGTCAAACGTACTCAGGATGCTATTAACACAGCCCAAGAAATTTTGGAAGATGAACCTACGATGTGGTAAAGGAGCAAATTAGCAAATTAATTTATCGGTAGGAACATAACATAAGTAACATAACCTCAGTATGTGTTACCAACTTAAATTAAAAAAAGTAAAAATCATCGCACACTTGAGGTTTTTTTTTCATGAACATACTTTACAACGGAGCCATGGGCCGAAGTTGATCGAACCGCTCGGAGAGCAAAGCTTGCAAATTAAAGAAAATTGACCGATCGGGCAAAAAAATAGTATAAGTCGACTTATTCCCCTTTTCCCTTCAATAATCCTAGCATTTAAAGTTGTACTAAAACTGCCAACCTATTTAAAAGGCTTAACTGAATAATGTGACTTATACTCTTTGAAACACAATGTAGAGCATCACTTTCTGAAATATAATTTGACTTAAGCTCATTTTCGACTTATCCTGTTTTTCCCACCCATCATAGATATATGGTTGAATTTGTCATTAAATATGCTTTAAGATTCGTTATAAGACGAATTTTAAAATTTTCAAAAATTGAGGGGGTGGGGGAATTAATCAAATATGACGTTTTCGAAAAATCTGATTGCGTTATTATTAACCTTTAATAGTCACTAGGGGTGTGGTACACCCCAGCCTTTCTTCGACGTTGAATAAGGCCCTGAAATTGAAAGTAAACAGGACATGTTACTCCATCTATAGATAGTTTGAACCTTCTACTGTGGACCCCGATAAGTATTATTTGAGCTCACGCGTCAGTGTTAATGTGGTATCTGTTCGAGTCGATTCGTGAAAAATTGTGGGGTGTACGACACCCCGTGTGATCATTGTGCCAGAAAAAAAATTCTGAGCATTTTCTTCTCTGTGGATTATTCCGAGATTGCCGAAACAAAAGCGGTGCGATATTTGTTCCAGAAGAAGCGACAAAAAATCGCACATGCTATGTCGCAGTTGCGAGAGGTCGATGTGCGACATACATCGCACATATTTATATGTGCGTAGGATGCTCTTTTGGGATCGAATAATTGTCTTTTACATTACAATAGCCTTTTTTCTTCATAATAATAGTTTTAAAAATATTTTCATATTCATATTTAACATTAAATTGACTTTATATTAGAAAAATACAAATATAATTTTTTAATAAAAAAAATCCCACCTTCGATCATGAAAATAAATATACTTTTTGGAAAGGCCGCAAAATTTATTAATTCCACTTGGAATGATACTATTTCAGGTTTTCAGGTTCAAACTATTTTTTTTAGCTGAAAATTGAAATTACTACCATATTTTTTTGCAAAAAAACTCACATGTAAAGTTGCAGGTTTCGAAAACTATTCACATATTCTTGTAACTAGAGGTTCAAAATGTATCCCAGATTGTTATTTTTTGTTTTTTGTCAATTTAACATTAATTGACCGAAGTTCAAAGGCGTGGGGTGTACCACACCCGAAATGACTATTACGTCATTTTTCGGAGGTGTGACTATTAAGGGTTAAGTAGGTACATAAAAACCATAAAACTTTTATTTGAAACATTTTTTGTATCTTTTTGACGATATTCGCTAGGGAGATAAAAAACGATTTTTTTCAAGATGGAGTTTTACCCCCTTAACGGCCATTAGGGCACGTATAAAAAATACAAGTCTCTTATTTTGACCATATTCAAGGCCTATCAAAATCGGTGTGTTCCACTTGACTAGTGTTACTTGTGAGATGATTAGTACATTGATCTTATTTATCCATACTTTCCAGCTCTAAATTCCAATTTTAGTTGAAAATCTAAACAATTAACACTTATTAACTAAAATTATATTACAATTTTCACTTCGTTTAAAAACACAAAATCGAATGATGATACTATGTATAAATAAACTTAAATTAAAAAAAAAACTAACTTTTTAAACATACAATCCAACGATAACAATACTTAAATATAAACACTTGAACGTCACTACGTTTTAGTCACAATTAAATGCTTTTATGCGGCAACTGTTGCAACCATCCTTACGACTTGTAGACTTGATTTCAAGCGGTGACGTCCATACACAAATCTCGGTAGAAATATACAAGAATTGCGTTTGGACAATCAGAGCCTGAAACTGAATGTTCCTCTAACTGAAGCACCTTGAAGCCATCTGCGATCCCAGCTAATTTCGTTCGAAGCACAACATAATTATTAATATGCTTGGATCAATGGATCTTTGCGTGCACGTGCAACGTTTTTATGCGTTTACTCTCTCTACGATAAGTAAAATTAGACGCAATAATGTGTGTACGTATGTCGTCCAACGCGAGAAAACTGGGTCTTCGGTAAGGACGCACACGCAAAGATCCATTGATGTAACTATACATTTTTTTATTTGGCAAATATGTACCGTATATTAATTTTAAATTGCAATACATTTATGGTATTAGTGAAACCCAATTTGGATAGCAATCTGCGATCTTTCGGGCCATAATTATTATTATACAGGTTCCTGCATTCCACCTCCCGTCTTCTATAGCTCATTTATTAATGAAGTTGGAATTTTGATATTTTTCAGAATAAATTTGAATCCCAGAATGCATTTCAGGAAAATATTTTTGATTATACAGGGTGTCCCAAAAAAGTGTGACGTCATGATGATATATTTTTTTAATTCCATGATATGTATTTTATTGCTTATTTGGGTACATTTTACGGTTGCCTACATACTCCTATAATTTTATTGGAATTGATTCAGGAATATCAGCAAAAAAAAAATAAAAACTAAAAAAAATCAGTTTTGCACTATTGGTTTAAAAAATGAATAAAAAATTAAAATAGTGCGTTGTTAATAAAATCATACAAGGTACTTATTAAATAAGGTCTGATAGTCCCGTTAACCAAGTTTGATCGATATAAATTATACAGGGTGTCCAAAATTTAGTGTCAAACATTTCAAACTTTAAAGCACTTTATTTTTCTTATTTTAAATTGGAGCCCCTGTATATTTTTATGTCATTCCACGCAGAATTAAAAAGCAAACATTTTTCCTTATAACAACCCTGTCCTAATTCCTAACGCATTAAAAGTGATTTGCAGAAAACTCGTTTTATCAACTATTTCAATAGCTATTTTACTAAATAAAAATCGAAGGTGGCTTTGAAAAACAATTTATTGACATTAAAATTTAACTTAAGCTCTTTGTACTCAAGAATGATTTTTTCCATGACAAAATATTATTCTTGAGTATAAAGAACTTAAACTAACAATGCTTTAAACGTTTACATTACTAAAGTCAAAATAGTCTCTTGCCACCTTGTTAAATTGTTTTGCTGATATCCCTGAATCGATTCCAATAAAATTATAGGAGTATGTAGGCAACCATGAAAGGTACCCAAACAAGCAATAAAATACATAGCATGTAATTTAAAAAATATATCATCATGATGTCACGCTTTTTTGGGACACCCTATATAATCAAAAATATTTTCCTGAAATGCATCATAGGATATAAATTTATTCTACAAAATATCGAAATCCTAACTCAATTAGTAACTGAGCTACAGAGGACGGGAGGTGAGATGCAGGACCCTGTATATTTGATTTTTTTTACATTCAGTTACGACTAGTTCATAATAAAACCTATCATATTTAAATTTACATAGATATAAACTCGAACATACGTGCACTATAAAATATTACAGCATTCCATTATCGAATGATGTTACAAGAGGGATTTCTTGGGGGAGGGGGGTAGTCGCACTTCAAAATATAATATAGTAGGCGCCCCTCGCCCCTTATCCCTACTTATAAATGTTAAATTGTGGTATAAAACGTCGAAATGTCGAAAGTTATTTTATTTCACATTAGCTAAAATAAATAAAGATAGAAAATACCAATAATGTTTTTGTTTACTTAAACAAATTCATTATTTCATTTTAGCATTTCAACTAAAAACGTTTTTGCATCCGAAATAATATATTATTGTATTCATTCAACATGCTCAGTTTTCAAAAAAATGTGAAAAAATTCTGAAAAAGTATCCTGAAAATAAGTCCCAAAGAAATCCAATTCTAAAAAATAAGTCCTTAAAAATGGTACCGAAAAAGCCCTTATGTGCAAATAAAAAGATGAAATTGTCGACCAGTTTCGCCTTATCAGACCATTATCAAGCGAGATTAGTCGATAATTCTAAACATTCAGACTTGAAACTGTCTTTCTATTTAGTACTTTTAGTACCTAACTCATTAATATTGGTTGCGATTCTTACTATTCTGACTGCAGATAATGCCAAAATGAATAATTTGTAAAGGATATGATAAGAGAAAAAAAAATCGATAGAGATTAATGAAGCACCAATTAACAATTTATTTAAATCCTTAAAAAAGGTACAGAAAAAGTCCAGAAAAAACATTCGGAAAAAAAATTCCTAAAGGAAATCCTGAAAAAAATCTCTCGGAAAAAGGTCTGAAAACAAAGTTTAAAAAAGTCCGAAAAAAAAATCTGAAAGTAGTCCTGAAATAAAATGCCCTAAAAAAAGTTAAAAAAAATATCTGAAAAATATTTTCTTTTAAATTTATTAATGTTTATGACATTAGTCTTGCATGAAAAAAAATCCTAAAAGATGTCCGGAAAAAAAGTCTCGAAAAAAGGACTGAAAACAAAGTTTAAACAAAAATGCTTTAAAAAAGCCCCAAAAAAAAATTCTGAAAGTAGTCCAGAAATAAAATGCCCTGAAAAAAGTAAAAAAAAAAATACTCAAAAATATATTTTTTAAATTTATTAATGTATTGGATGGATGAGGCTGTTACTTGTTGAAACTCCATGGTATTATTTAATAAAACACTAACACAGTGTATGGTTTCAAATTATCTTTATTGTTCTACAACAATTGTTTCACCACACAGTGGCTTCATCAGGTAGATGAAAAATCATCATTATTTTTCATCTACCTGATGAAGCCACTGTGTGGTGAAACAATTGTTGTAGAACAATAAAGATAATTTGAAACCATACACTGTGTTAGTGTTTTATTAAATAAATTTATTAATGTTTATGACATAAGTCTTGCATGGAAAAAATCCTAAGAGAAGTCCCAAAAAAAAAGTCTCGAAAAGAGGCCTGAAAACAAAGTTTAAAAAAATGCTTTAAAAAAGTCAAAAAAAAATTTCTGAAAATAGTCCTGAAAAAAGTTCTGAAATAAAATGCCCTGAAAAAAGTAAAAAAAAAAAAATTCTGAAAAATATATATTTTTTTTTATTTATTAATGTTTATGACAAAAGTCTTGCATAAGTCAAACAGAAAAAGAATACACTATAAAAACCAACGTCCGAAATAGGTCCTAAAAAGTCCTGAAAAAATTGGAAAATATGTCCTGGAAAAAAGGCCGGAAGAAGTCCTAAAAAAATCACCCTGAAAAAAAAAGACCTGAAAAAAGCCTAAATGAAGTCCTAAAAAGTATTGAAAAAGGCTCTTGAAAAACGCCCTGAACAAAATATCCCGAAAAAAAGGTTTTAAAAAAAGTACTGAAAAAAGACCTGAAAAAAGTGCTGAAATCAGATCTGAAAAAAGTCTTATATAAGTCAAAAACAAAAACCAACGTCGGAAATAGGTCCTAAAAAAAGTCCTGAAAAAATTTGGAAAATATGTGCTACAAAAAAGACCGGAAGAAGTCCTAAAAAAATCCTTACAAATGTCCGAAAAAATTCGCCCTGAAAAAAATCCTAATAAAAGTCCTGAAAAAAGCCTATACGAAGTGCTTAATAGTTTTGAAAAAGGCTCTTGAAAAACGTCCTGAACAAAATATCCTGAAAATAGGTTTTCAAAAAAGTACTGAACAAAGACCTGAAAAAAGTGCCGAAATAAAATCTGAAAGAAGTCTTATATAAGTCAAAAATAAAACGAATACACTATAAAAACCAACGTCGCAAATAGGTCAAAAAAAAATTTACCAAACATGTCCTGGAAAAAAGGCCGGAAGAAGTCCTAAAAAAATCGCCCTAAAAACAAAAATCCTAATAAAAGACCTGAAAAAGGCCTAAACGAAGTCTTAAAAAGTTTTGAAAAAGGCTCTTGAAAAACGCCCTGAACAACATATCCCGAAAAAAGGTTTTCAAAAAAATACTGAATTTCGATCATATAGAGGTATAATATCGAGTGAGCCACAAAAATTTGTTTCAGAGTTGGTTGTGAGATAAATGAGGTATGTCCCATATTATTACGTCATAAGACTAGATTAGTTCAATGGAATTAGATTAAAAGAAAATGAATTAATCTCAGACATGACTGCTATGTTTCTCCCTCTCAGCCATGGCCAACTCAGAAACAAAATTCTGTGGCTCACACCTTATAATTGATTAATAGGAAATATAAGTGCGAAATAAGTGAATGTTATATTAAATGCAGCGAGACATAGCTTTTTGCAATGAAAGTATTTGAATTGCCATTGAAATGAGACAAAATTGGCCCTTAAAAAGCTTAGGTAGAAAATACGTGCAAACTGGGTTGCATATAAATATGTTCGTTTTTGTATGCAACCCTATATGTACGTATTTTCGTACCTAGGTGTTGTTAGTGCCAATTCTGCGAAAATATGTTTCACTTAATCAAACAGCATTTAATTAAACATTTTCATTACAGATAAAGACGTAATTTGAAAACTGACACGATATTTTCCCGTTATCGCCACTTCAATTTATATTTATTTTCGTTCGAGCTCGCTTCAGAAAATATTACGCGATTTTCCGCCAATAAAATAAAAGAGGATCGGGTGCGCTCAGGTGAGCACGACGCGCGGCGCCATCTATCGATCGGATTGGCAGTCAGCTGTTATTTTCTCGCATTTCGTGTCATTGATTGCGAACGAACTAAAAAAAGAGAGAAAAAAAAAACTGAAATATTTACATTATACCGACCTGTCCGTATGCGTTTTTTTTTTGTTCGAAATGTTTATTTTATCGGACGTGCTGTCGGATCGTGACGAGCAGATATGGGACTGCGGTGGTGGGGGTGCTGTCAAAAATTGGCTCCGGTCGTGATGGCGGGTAATTGTTTCGTCCTTCACGTGGTGTCAGGATTTGACGGCAGGACGTGTGGAAAATAATGGAAATTTGAATTAAACTTTGACCCACACGTGTAGATCTAGTGGATTTTAAGGTTTTGTATAATGGCCTTCACCCGCGTGTGTTACTTAAGAGGATAATCTCCCTCATTAATTATATCCAGCCTCGTGGATCTTCGTAGAGGAAACTAAGACATAGTTGCTTATCTTATTGCAAATGTTCCGCTGTTGTATTGGTCAAATTAGGATTTTGAAGTTCTGTATAATGGCCTTCACCGGCGTGTGTTTGTGTACGGGCAACTGAGCTTGTTAATTAAGAGGATCATACACTTCATTAATTATATTCAGCGGCGGCTCGTGGATCTTCGTAGAGGAGGCTAAGACATAGATGACGCTCTTATTGCATTATTTCCTCTTACGGAGAAAGCAAACATTCCGCTGTTGTATTGGTCAAATTTTCTTCCGTACCAAATTCAGACCCGAAGATAATCGAGCCAAATGCGTCAATCATGTTTTAAAAATTTCTATTGTGGCCGTTTTTATTACAAGTTATAACGTTTTTACTTTCTCCGTTACGAAGTACGAGAAAGTATTGTGATCGTGATTTTTTTTTTCAAAATTTTTTTTACGGAAATATCCGTTTTGGGGTCCCTAGATGTCATTTCAACAATTTCTGGAATTTTTTTTTGTGTCTGTGTGTGTGCCTGTCTGTGCGCGCTGTATCTCAAAAACTAATAGAGCAATTGATATGAAACTTTTAACATACGCCTTATTTGATAATCTGAAGAACTGAAAAGCTTTTGGTAAAATTTCGTACACCGAAAGTGGGTGTTTACCTTAACTGTTTTTTTTTTGTTTTTTGCCAATATTTTCTTAAATATGAAAAATATCACAAAAACATTTAAACAAACATTGAAGACAACAAATGAAACATGACAAACAAATGAACATCTTTTGCTTGAAAATATTTTTCATAAAATTATTTTTATTCGAGAAAAAAATGTATTATTATTTTTTCAATTTTTGGTTTATAATTATAAAACGATAATAGCTTCAGCAAATTTATGTTAATAACAATTGTAGAGAATGCTAAAATGAACAATTTATAAAGAATAAGTTTTTTTCGAAATTCCTTTAGTTTTTGAGTAAACTGAGTTTTTGAATTTGAAGTATAAATTTTACCGTCTTTCATAATTTTGACGTTTTAAACGTCAGTTTCATCCGAGTTTACACAACGCTCGCTGTACATTTAAAATATGAATTTAATTGAAAATAAACCATGAAAACGTAAATATAAATGGCTATCATACCATCACGTCGGAGAAAGTAACATGATGGCTACATCACCATTTTTTAGAAATGTTATTTGTTATCTTTGCTTTATGGAATGATAGTAAATGTAAACGTTTGTATGCCGGGTGAACAGTTTCAATTTGAAAGATAGAGCAAAAGTATAGGATTTTCCTAATTGCAAATCTGTCATCCCCACATGGCCTATGCGATTACAATTGTTGACTGCAGCTAATGAAGTCAGATAACCAACGCACAGTGGTTCAGAATTCGAAAAAGCTGGCCAAAAGTCTAAATCTTGATAAATTTTGACATAAGTAGGTACTAATCGCAGATTATGAATTTGATGTCAAAATTGAAAAATTAAAAATGGCGGATCCAATATGGCGGACATAAGCGATAAAATTATTATTGTCCGCACTGGAGAAATCCAATATTTTAGAATAACAATGATCCCAGCTCTCTGGTGATTATGTTAGTCATGGTGTGTAGAAGATCTTTTTTTTACCAAATAAATTTTGAGTAAATTTTGAAAATTTTAAGTTGGTAACAATTGTTTTAATATTTTTTTGGCAGCACTGAAGTAATGCGCAATCTCAATATTACAATTAACTCGGGTTCTCGGGTGATTATTTTGAATATTAGTAAAGATGATATTATTTTTTAACCATAAAAAAGAATCAATTTTTAGTAAATTTTGAAAATTTCAAGTTTGTATCATTTGTTTTTACATTTATTTGGCTACACTGGAGAAATTCGCAACTTCAGTATAACAATTTACTCGGTTAATCACATGATTATTTCAAAAGTTAGTTAGATTTTTCTTAAATCATAAAGCAGAATCAATTTTGAGCACATTTTGAAAATTTTAAGTTGGTCACAATTGTTTTTACATTTATTTGGCCACACTGAAGAAATTCGCAACTTTAAGAACAATTTAATGATTATTTTGAGAATTAGTAAAAACTTCCGTTCTTATTTAAAAAAAATGTATGTCTGCTTTTGTGTCTATCTATCTGTCATATTGATTTTTTACTTTCTCCGTAAAACTACGGGAAAGTGTTCTGATTGTAAAAAAAAATCCAAACATTCCTTTTTGCGGAAATATCCATTTCGTTGATTTCGATAATTTTTGTTAAAAAAATTGTGTGTCTGTCTGTCATATTGATTTTTACTTTCTCCGTACAAATTTTTTTTCTCGATTCTAACAGTTTTTGTAAAAGATATATGTGTATGCCTTTGTGTCTGTCGGTCTGTCATATTTAGTTTCTACTTTCTCCGTACAAATTACGGGAAAATATAGTGTTTGTAAGAAATTTCCAATTTTTTTGCGGAACAGCCGTTTCGTTGATTCTGACAATTTTTGTAAAAACGAAAGTGTCTGTGTGTCTGTCATATTTATTTTTTATTTTCTTCTTACAAACCAAGGGAAAATATTGTGTTCGTAACAAATTTCCAAATATTTTTTTTGCGGAAATATCTATTTCGTTGATTCCGACAATTTTTGTGAAAAAAGTGTGTCTGTGTGTCTGCCTGTCATATTGATTTTTACTTTCTCCGTACAAACTACGGGAAAGTGTGTGATTGTAAAAAATTTCCTAATATTTTTTTGCGGAAATATATTTTTTTTTTCGATTTTAACAATTTTTGTAAAAGATATATGTGTCTGCCTTTGTCTCTGTCGGTCTGTCATATTTAGTTTTTAGTTTCTCCATACAAATTACGGGAAAATATAGTGTTTGTAAAAAATTTCCAATTTTTTTGCGGAACAGCCGTTTCGTTGATTCTGACAATTTTTGTAAAAACGAAAGTGTCTGTGTGTCCGCCTTTGTGTCTGTCTGTCTGTCTGTCATATTTATTTTTTATTTTCTTCTTACCAACCGAGGGAAAATATTGTGATCGTAACAAATTTCCAAATATTTTTTTTGCGGAAATATCTATTTCGTTGATTCCGACAATTTTTGTGAAAAAAATGTATCTGTGTGTCTGCCTTTGTGTCTGCCTGTCATATTGATTTTTACTTTCTCCGTACAAACTACGGAAAAGTGTGTGATTGTAAAAAATTTCCTAATATTTTTTTGCGGAAATATTTTTTTTTTCGATTCTAACAATTTTTGTAAAAGATATATGTGTCTGCCTTTGTCTCTGTCGGTCTGTCATATTTAGTTTCTAGTTTCTCCGTACAAATTACGGGAAAATATAGTGTTTGTTAAAATTTACAATTTTTTTGCGGAACCGCCGTTTCGTTGATTCTGACAATTTTTGTAAAAACGAAAGTGTCTGTGTGTCCGCCTTTGTGTCTGTCTGTCTGTCATATTTATTTTTTATTTTCTTCTTACAAACTAAGGGAAAATATTGTGATCGTAATAAATTTCCAAATATTTTTTTTGCGGAAATATCTATTTCGTCGATTCAGACAATTTTTGTAGAAAATATGTGTGTCTGCCTTTATGTGTGTCTGTCTGTCATATTTATTTTCTACTTTCTCCGTACAAAGACGGGAAAGTATTGTGATCGTAAATAATTTCTAAATATTTTTTTTTGCGGAAATATCTATTTCGTTGATTCCGACAATTTTTGTGAAAAAAATATGTCTGTGTGTCTGCCTGTCATATTAATTTCTTACTTTCTCCGTGCAAACTACGAGAAAGTATGGTGATTGAAAAGAATTTCCAAACATTTTTTTTGCGGAAATATCCATTTCGTCGATTCCGACAATTTTTGTTAAAAAAAGTCTGTATGAGTGTCTGTCTGTCATTTTATGTTTTACTTTCTCCGTACAAACTTCTTTCAAATTGCTTATTTGTTCTTTTTTTATTAATTTGACTAGGATATCTTTCTTCTAAAATGATCAGGGATGATAATATTCCGATAATAACAAATTAACATTGGAAATCCTATGTTCCGTTTTGTTCATCTACACCCTGTATACATATGCACATCATAGATACAAGATATTCAATCAAATATAAAGTCGAATTTTTCAACGATATTGCACATCAGCAATAAAAATCATCCTACACTGAGGAATGCAAGCGAATGCAGCTAATTGTTGGTTATCACGTTAAAGGACACTATAATAAGTATTTATATTGCTATAGGAATACAGGCATACACAGGCAAAAAAATATTTCCACAAATGTTTAAAATTTATCCACCGATTTTTAACGCAAATTGCTATAATTGCTAACAAAAATTTTGTATGCATATTAAATGTAATAACCATTAATTTACCTTCGAGAAGATCCATAATAACAAGGAAAAAAATCCCAGCACATAAAGATTAGTATTTATATTGAAAAACCGACGCCAAATTTCACCTCGTCTGAACGTCTCTCATGTGTCTAACAAAGTAACAAGTTTGAACGCGGATTACAAGGCATTTTGCGGTAGATACAATAATATTTTTCCATTGTGGCATCCAGTGGAGCCTTCTGAACACGACTATATTGTACTAAACTCAAAATATTGACTTTAATTTTTCGACTTTTGGCCAGCTTTTTCGAATTCTGAACCACTGTGCAACGCGCCAAACTACGACTCCAGCTGATCAAGTCAACCCACGAATGGATCATTATAATGGAAGGACTTCAACTAGTGCAGTCAGCCAAACAACAACGATTTTATCTGGTGAAATATACAACTACCACCGAAAAGTTTACTGCAGAATTAGTTTAACAGTTAGTCCGACGTATGAGCTACAAATTTCTGCATCAGCAGACCTTTGTAGAGAATCAATCCTACTCGGATTAATCAACACATTCCACAATCGAACAATATCTCCGTTTTGCTTGAACGTTTCGATGAAACAGAGTTCTCAGCAGTGACGGCTCGCCGGGTGACTCATGGTACGTCCGACGTATGAGCTACAAATTTCTGCATCAGCAGACCTTTGAAGAGACTCAATCCTACTCGGATTCATCAATACATTCCACAATCGAACAATATCTCCGTTTTGCTTGAACGTTTCGATGAAACAGAGTTCTCAGCAGTGACGGCTCGCCGGGTGACTCATGGTACGTCCGACGTATGAGCTACAAATTTCTGCATCAGCAGACCTTTGTAGAGAATCAATCCTACTCGGATTAATCAACACTTTCCACAATCGAACAATATCTCCGTTTCGCTTGAACGTTTCGATGAAACAGAGTTCTCAGCAGTGACGGCTCGCCGGGTGACTCATGGTACGTCCGAGGTAGCAGACGTGGTAATACAGATAGGTGCAGTCACGCCGCTAGCCGACTCTGCTACCTATCTGTATTGTCACCTCTGCTACCTCGGCCGTACTATGAGTCATCCCGCGAGCCCTCACTGGTTCCCAGAGAAGTCGCCGTAACAGTACTTTGAAGAATGACTTTAAAAACCACTTTGGTTTATGAAACTGTAAAGTCTCTCTGGTCACAAGGGATTTGTAAATTGGTAAATCCAATGATTTTTTTTTGCGGATGGAATCTGATCATCCAGTATACTTTTATACGGTATTGAAGTCTAATCAAATGACTTGAAATGACTTTATCTTGTGCGAAAATACATTTTGTTCGTAATACATTTTTTTACTCTTTTTCAGGACTTTTGCAAGACTTTATCAGGATTGTTTTTCGTGACTTTTTCAGGACAACAAATGCTTGAAAAAAATTCAGGTCTTTTTCAGGATTAGCACTTTTTCTATGACCCTTTTTCAGGATTTTTTTCAGTACTTTTGTTCAGGACTCTTTTTCAAGACTCGTTTTCAGGACTTTTGCAACACTTTATCAGGATTGTTTTTCATGACTTTTTTAGGACAACAAATGCTTGAAAAAAATTCAGGTCTTTTTCAGGATTAGCACTTTTTCTATGACCCTTTTTCAGGATTTTTTTCAGTACTTTTGTTCAGGACTCTTTTTCAAGACTCGTTTTCAGGACTTTTGCAACACTTTATCAGGATTGTTTTTCATGACTTTTTTAGGACAACAAATGCTTGAAAAAAATTCAGGTCTTTTTCAGGATTAGCACTTTTTTTATGACCCTTTTTAAGGTTTTTTTCAGTACTTTTGTTCAGGACTCTTTTTCAAGACTCTTTTTCAGGACTTTTGCAACACTTTATCAGGATTGTTTTTCATGACTTTTTTAGGACAACAAATGCTTGAAAAAAATTCAGGTATTTTTCAGGATTAGCACTTTTTTATGACCCTTTTTAAGGTTTTTTTCAGTACTTTTGTTCAGGACTCTTTTTCAAGACTCGTTTTCAGGACTTTTGCAACACTTTATCAGGATTGTTTTTCATGACTTTTTTAGGACAACAAATGCTTGAAAAAAATTCAGGTCTTTTTCAGGATTAGCACTTTTTTTATGACCCTTTTTAAGGTTTTTTTCAGTACTTTTGTTCAGGACTCTTTTTCAAGACTCTTTTTCAGGACTTTTGCAAGACTTTATCAGGATTGTTTTTCGTGACTTTTTCAGGATAACAAATGCTTGAAAAATATTCATGACGTTTTTTTTTAATAATTCAAATAAAACGCATCTAAAATCTTACATTTATAAAGTTCCTTGCATAGAAATTCCGTTATTTAAGCAACAAGGAACGTAAGGACGTATTTCGGCAGGCGACGAGCCTCGGCTCCGCCTCGGCTCGTATTCGCCTACCTCAAATCTTGTAATTAATTGTCATTACGTTCCGTGTTGCTTATTAATTTTTTTCCGCTACCGGAAATATAATACTTAAAAAAGATCAGAAAATATTCTAAAATACGGCTTGTAACATTTGGGATACAAATTTTCAATCACCTATGCGTCCTATGGCAACCCAGCAACCGAGAAAACAATGTCGAATTTTGTTTGTTTGTGTCAATCCAGTGACAGTTTTTGCGGGCATGGATGCAAACGAAGCTGCGAATATTGCGTGTTAGAACCTGTTACCGACAAAATCGAAAAAGGTATGTGCCCTGTTACGACTCTTAAGCAGTGGTTATGTAAAAAGGATGCCTATGCTATAGGTATAGACGAAAATGTGTTGCTCACCTATATGTTGGAGCGTTACGTTTCTGTTTATTATTTTCCTAGGTCCGTAAGTAAAAATTAAGTTCCGTCGCCAAGGACAACAAACACCACGAATTTTATCAGCCACTTACGGTACCTGTAACTACGGATGCAATGCTTATTTACGTTGTCGGTAGCGCAAAAAACCTTTTTTGTGGGCAATATTTAGAAATTGCCTTGCAACGAAAAATCTTTTGTACTCAATCCAACCAATTTACACATGTAGATAATTTTTGTTTTCATGTTTGAACACGCATTTCCCAGTACGCGGACACAATTATTAACATGTATCCATTTTTTTTTGCGGGTCGCAATGAAAACGCAATTTTCGGTCGGCGCGTGAAAACCCTTTCGCAATTTGACGTCCGCCTCCCCCACCCGCCTAATGCTGCCAACCGAAATTTTAATTTCGCGTCCGCATTGTCCGCTGTAAACAATCGCGCGCCGTCCGCCGGCCCTTCATTATTCCGACGTACCCTTGCGTTCCGATCACCATGGCTACCAAAGTTGCTCGATTGTCCGTGCCGGTTAAACGGATGACGATGATAATGCCGCGAAGAGAACGAAAACGCGAAAACAAATCAGACGGGACTCGATGGTAATTGGATGCGGATTAATGCGGTCGCGAATTTTTCATGAAAAAGTTTCCTTCCTGGAACATTAAGCGCGGATTAAGAGAGCGGGAGGATATTGAATGGGTAATTACGTAATTGCCAACTCTTTCAAATGCTATTTATATTGTTACCGGCGCTTTGGCTTTACTTAATCCTATTTTTTTTTTCTCAAGGTAACATCTTAACCCAGATGGCGCCACCGTCTTTTTAAACGCCAATATGTAAAAACTTGTAAATTTCATAGTTCGATTATATGTTCTAAGATGTTACTAATCAACCTGACACTAGACAATCTTAATAATTGAAAAAAAAATTGATTTACAGAAAATCTTATAGAATAATTTTTGATAGGCATATTTTAAATAAATATATACCAAAACTTAGATAGATTTGTGGCTAAAAAATATTTCGGCTTTAAATGGGTTAATAAGTATGAAATAAGTTTATTCACCCCGAATAAGGGACAACTACCCGTATACCGTGAATTGTTTGAAATCTTCAAGACAGTTCTCTAGCTTGTAGGCTTGTTATGGTTCGTGACACGCATTGCTTCGTATTAAGTCATCCGGCATCTTAGGGTTGCGTTTTCGCCCGCAGCCACTTCTTGTTGCAGTGGCTTGTTGATTGGAACCAGGATTTGAATGTCATCTGGTGAGATAGCATCACTGTCCATATCGTTCCTTTTGGTCTCTAATCAAATCAAATGCTTGCCTTTCCTGGACTCATACCAGTGACGGTTCGCGGGGTTTTTTCTGGTACGGCCGAGGAACAAGAGGTGGAAATACAGATAGGTAGGGTCAGTTGCAGAGACGGCTATCTGCGTGACCGCACCTATCTGTATTACCACCTCTTGTTCCTCGGCCGTACCAGAAAAACCCCCGCGAACCGTCACTGTCTCATACTGTACGAGCAAACGCAGGAGGCACGGTCTTTAATTCTGCTTATTCGTTGACTGCTTCGTAAGACAGAAGAAGTCAACCTTTTTATACCCACCGCCCACTAGTGTATCATTGCTGAAAAATTTTCTAACCGCTCACCGGTTTTTCATTTCACTTTTAATTTTCGAAATTATTGCTCCTTGCTTATCAAATTTTCACTCGTGCGCTAGATTTTCTCTTTCCCTCAAATAAAGGAATTCACGATTCCTTTCGGAAATTTTCATTCGAACAAAATCCCTACCGTCACTAGGATCCGGTTCCGGGGCGAGGATCGTAGTTTGCCATTTGCGCCTTTCGTCGTGTTTCTTCCTTCGGCCGAAGCTTCATGACATACGGCGTTTTGCGAATTAAACTTAACGTTAAGGGACCCTTCCACTGTCGTATATGTTGGACGGACTACGACGTACATGCGCGTCCTACATGATCGAATAGTGTATGGGAACGTTCGGGCACGACGGTAGGACGGACCAAAATTCAAGCGGCGACAGAACTTTGGTCCGCCCTGCAAATTTGCCCATACACTATCGTACATGCACGGGCAGACGTGTACGTCGTGCAAAACCATCCGACATGTACGACAGTGGATGGCCGCCTTTAGAGTGGACAGTGAAGTCCCGAGTCTTTCATCCATTAACAGCTTGGCAAGAGAAAATTTAGAAGTGAGCAGATTAGACCGATAACTTTGCAAAGCTTTGCAAGCATCATCGCTTTTTCAGGCTCCTATTAATCACTTTGTCTGCCGATTCAACAAAGCAATTACTTTTTAACTTGACTTGATGCCACTTGTTGAAAGTAAAAGCGTGTAAAATCAGATGTCAAAAGTGTATCCCAATGCCACTAAAGGTAATTTCAAGCGTGCCATGTTGTGCGATATTTGATGACTTCACGCAAATACCACCTCAGGATATCTCAAATAATAGTTCGTTACTAACAGGTTACATTTAGGGTTGAAGTAAAAGAGAGCCATGGTAATCTTCCGCCAAGGTTGACTGGGAAATTCGATTGGAAGCAAAGGCTCGTGGTGGTTACTTGACTTTCTTGGATGAAAACACTGTTTGACTGGCGTCTTAATCAGTGACGGCTCGCGGGGTGACTCATGAGGTAGCAGAGGTGGCAATACAGATAGGTAGGGTCGGTTGCAGAGACGGCTGGCAGCATGACCACACCTATCTGTATTACCACCTCTGCCACCTCAGACGTACCATAAGTCACTTTGCGAGCCATCAGGATGCTAATTTTTCTGGCCAACCACTGCGACTGTAGCTGAAGGCGAATCTGAATTGGGGCAAGCCATTTGTTTAGAAGATTTGTGCATCCTCACTATCTTGCCAATAAATGAGTTGGAGACTTCATTGATCATTGAATGGTCGCTGATTTCTTTGAACTTCGGCAAACTTTTAAGTAATGTATTCTTGTATTTATCGCAGGTATGTTTACTCCTGGACTTACTTGAGGATCTTGTACCTTTCACACTGTTTTTCGCGTTTCCCATTCTTTGACTTTTCCTGGCCGGATCCGTTTTATTTCTTATTTTTTATATTGTTGAAACTAAATGTTATTATCCCTGTCGGTCCTGTACATTTTTAAGCCGCGTAGTTGTGAATTCTGTTCTTTGACCTGTTCTGATTGTCTGACTATTGTAACGACTATTTTCTCAATAGAGTTAGATCGTTTACTAGCTGTATTCGCTCTGACCGTTTATGATGGTGCAGTCTCTATTTAACAAAATTGCAATGTTGTGTAAGTAAGGCTGTGACAAAGCTCAAGCCTCTCCCTCTTCTTTGATCTTTTTATTACGTTGTACGTTGTAGAGGATGTTGCGTTTCGCTACGTAGTGGACACTCTGACGATTGCATCATATTGGCCCTTCTGATCTTTCATTTAATGCAGCCTTCAGACATGTAGATATCTGTAGGGGGGCTGGCATTTGTGTACTATTGTCTCCATTCCTGATCTATTTTCCCCAATTTTTCTTGAAAAACACAATAAATTACTTTTCTAGAGAGCTAGAGACCGGATTTTCCCAGTTTTCGCACTAATTCTTCTAGATTTTAAAGATTGATCCCATGAGAGTCTAAATAATAATCATGAGGATTTTGCTATAATGAAGAACTTTCTGCCAAATCTGATCTTCCATTGGCTTCAAATGACTAGTTGCTTCTTACGGGGTATTCTATGTCATTTTTCGTCTGCCAGCATATATGGCGCCGACAATAACAGTCTCCGAAGACAATAATGTAAAATCGGTGAAATGTAATAAGTGTAAACAAAAAGTGGCTGAGCCTAGAACGTGTGAAGGATGCCAATCTACATACCATCCATCGTGTTTGGATCTGCACGGGCCGTTTTGCAGTTCAAGCCGTAAGAAATCGAACAGTGTGAGTGAGGTTACCGTTGCTAACAACTCGACACCGTCAATGGATGAAAATGAAATCATAGATGTAAGTACCCTGAAAAGGGATAATGAACTACTGCGTAAGTTAATCACTGAAATTGAAGAAAAAACACTACTTATTAAAGAGAATTTTAATTTGAAAACAAAAATTAACAAATTAGAATCAAAAATAAGTGCATTTACAGTAACCTGTAAATGCCAACATGATGAAATTTCAAGTGTTGAGTTCGAGACGCCATCTGAAGTTACTAAACATCATCATCGAAATCAACATACAGAAAATTTAAAATATCAACGAAATGTGGTTTCCAATTGTGAATCAGAGATGTCCCGTGTAAATAATAAATCATCGGGTTCATTGACATATGATCAAAAACGCAGCCATGAAGATAAAAATAAAGCGAAAAATCCAAATAAAAACAAAACCAATGATATTACTACAAACGTACCCATTAATAAGAAAACTACACCAACGCCTGTGAAAGAAACTAGAAATTCTACAGCTATTCAACATAACGCCGGGAATGATTCTAGCAGCAAAGATAATGGAAACACTAATAATAAACCCAAAGTAATTGAAAATAAAATTCTACTCACTGGAACAAGAAAATCAACAAACGAAAATCTAGCAGTATCTGAAAAGAGGATGTGGTTTTTTATTGGTGGTTTGAAACAACAGTGTAAAGAAGAGGACGTATCTAATCATTTGTATTTAATTGTTAATCACAAAAACTATATTTGTGAGAAAATTAAAGCTAAATATGGATCAAATTGCTACAAAATTGGTATAAATAAAAATGATTGCGATCTTATATTAAAACCCGAAATTTGGCCGGAAGGCATTGTAATTAAACAATTAATTTTTCACGTTAACCGTAATTCTATCAATCAAAATTTTCCATCGGCAAATACAAAAGAAATAATAACCTAAATAAAAATAATCAACTAAATATTACAAAACAAGACGATCTTTCAATATTTCATTTAAACATACAAAGTCTAAGGAATAAAGTAATTGAGCTCGACCTAACCCTAGAAAAAACTCAAATGAATAAGAATTCAGTTGTGTGTTTAAGTGAGACTTGGATGTCCAAAGACGAATGTCTGAATGCATGACATTCGTCTTTGGACATTTTCCCAAATTTTAAAATTGCATCTTTCTTTGCAAGAACTGAAAAAAAACACGGTGGTGTAATAATAATGTGCACTGACGGTATAAGATTTAAAATCAGAGATGATATCTCAAGTATGTCATCTGAATTAAATTGTGAACTTGCAGCTATTGAGCTGCTTGACTTTAAAATTGTAATTGTTACCATATACCGTGCACCTACCGGAAATTTTAACCTTTTTATCAATATACTTAACGATGTCTTGGAAAAAATTGATATTGATGACAATATTGTGATAAATGGCGACTTCAACATAAATTTTAACTTAGACAGTTCTAATAAATTAGAACTTTGCAACTTATTAAACTGTTATGGACTTGAATATTCAATAACTGAAAATACACATAAAAATAACTGTATTGACAATATTTTCACGAATATAAAAGATGACTTAAATACTTTCACATTTGAACCCTGCTTAAGTGACCATAAAGCAGTCATAATCAAAATAAAAAACAAATTACCAAATTTAAATAAAACTAGGTCAGAATATAGAATAATTAATCCTGAAAATAAGATTAATCTTATACAAATAATTGAAAATGAACAATGGGAGTTCATCTACAATACATCAATGTCAATAGATACAAAATTTGATGCATTTATTGATGTATTAATTAGAGCAATGAATGCTGCTTATTCTAAAAAAACTAGAGTATACTCATCAGACTCCACTAAATATACAAAAAATAAAGACATTTTGTATAGTGCTGAGATTCATAATATGCATGAAATGTTGCAATTCCTACACGAGTGGAAAACTAAATATCAAACTGAAAGAAACGTTCAAGTGTATAATGATTATCGTAAAAAACTTAGAAATGAGGTTATTAAACATAATAAAAGAAATAATGATAACTATATATTAAACTCTTCTAATAAATCTAAAGCAGTATGGAAGATAATAAATAAAAATAAAAATAAAACTAACTTAAATGTGCCGGAATCATTAAGTGCAGATGATCTCAATTCTTTCTTTGCTACGGTAGCGGAAAAAATTGTTCAAAATATTCCTCGGAACAACACTGACCCAATAGAGTTCGTTACCAATGAACATCAATCTAACGCATTCAAATTTAGGGAAATATCATATAATGAACTTAGAGATGTAATTAATAAACTAAAAAATAACACATGTTCAGATGTATACGATATGAATGTAAACTACGTTAAACTGTTAAAAAATTACATTATTACACCGTTGACAAAATTAATAATTACAAGTCTAAAGAATGGTATATATCCTAAATGTTTAAAAATTGCCAAAATAGTACCAATATTCAAAAGTGGTAATATCGAAAAAGCAGAAGACTATCGACCAATATCCCTAGTCCCAATCATTTCAAAAATCTATGAAGCGGTTATTTACGACCAATTATATAATTACTTTGAAATAAATTGCATATTTAACAAATGTCAAAATGGGTTTCGTAAAGAAAGATCAACTATAAATGCAATTAATGAAGTAACGAAATTTATTATTGATGGATATGAAAACAATGAGTATATTGGGGCTATTTTTTGCGACCTCTCTAAGGCATTCGATTGTGTACCCCACTCCATGCTTATCAGTAAATTGTCTAAATACGGAGTTGATCAATTAAGTTGTTCTTTAATACAATCATTTTTATCTGAAAGGAAACACTTAACAAGTTTTAATAATGAAAAATCTTCAATGGAAAATGTAAGGTGTGGTGTACCACAAGGGTCATCACTGGGTAATTTATTATTCCTCATATATATGAATGACATACCTAAATGTGACATGCTATCAAAATATGTATTATTTGCTGATGATACAACGGTTTTAAACAAAGATAGCTCCATAGATAATCTACTGGCCACAATGGAGCGTAGTCAATCGAGCGCACAGGAATGGTTCATAGCAAATTTGCTAAGTCTGAATGCGTCAAAAACGAACCAAATTATATTTTCACTTAAACATCACAACATGATAAATAATCCTGACAAAGTAAAGTTTCTTGGAGTATATTTAGATCCAAAATTAACCTGGAGGGAACATGTGACATATATTGTGAACAAACTATCTAAAACAGTATATATGCTTAGAAACATATCACAATGTGTATCAATGGAAGTTACTATAATAATGTACCACTCATTTTTCGAGTCAATAGTTAGATATGCTATAATTTGTTGGGGCCATTCGTCACACGCGGAAAAAGTATTTAAAATGCAACGCAGAGCAGTAAGAGCCATAAGTGGCCTTGCCTTTAGAGAAGATGTTAGACACAAATTCATCCAACTTAATATTTTAACAGTTCCGTCCATATTCATTATTGAAAGTATTAGATTCATTATTAATAACTTAAATGAATATAATCTCAATTCTGATAATCACAACTATGGTACAAGGAATAGGAATGACGTTATGACCAAAGAATGTCGGCTTCTTAAGAGTCAGAACTCACTGAATTACTTAGCACCTAAATTTTTTAATAAGTTGCCTAGTGAATATAAACAGTTACCAAGCAAATTGTTGCTACATAAAATTAAATCAATTCTTGTGACCAAAGCCTATTATTCACATAATGAATTTATCAATGACATGAAAATTAAATGGTAAAATATCAATCTTTAATCAAGACAAAATTTTTAATACGTTGTATCTGTGTTAGTGTTAAGATGCGTCTCTTTTTAATTTTCTAATTATAGAGTAATTTTTAGCCTATTATGTATTTATGTTACCTGACAAGTGTGGAAATATTTACTTATATATTATTGTAACAGTTTATTTATTTTTTACACAAATATATTCTATTCTATTCTATTCTATTGTTATGCTTTGATGGGCTTGGATTCTAATGACGAGGCATTATGACTGCCAAATATAAGCGGTTCCCTCTCTTTAGGTGTCGCAAAATTACATGCACAGGGTCCGGCAGCGGAATGTGACGTTTTTCGCTACACTGTAGTGATTTGATATTTTGTTGTAAAAAGAAGTAAAATTCTAAAAATTAATAATCATTGAATGCGGTTTTTAACAATTTTATTATTTTTAAAAAATTACAGAATTTAAATATCCACTATTAAACTCTATACATTTTTCAATATTTTCTCGGACGTGGTTCATAACTGCGCCTCGAAGTCTATCAATTCTTCTTATCTTCTCAGTTATGTTGTTCTTTAGCTCATCCAGTGTGCGGGGCTTGTTTATACACTTTAGACTTTAAGTACGCCCATAAGAAACAATCTGGAGCCGTTAAGTCAGGAGAACGTGCTGGCCAACCTTGCCTGGCCAGCACGTTCTCCATTTCGGGAAATTAATTTACCAGGAAACTTATTTCTTAAAAACTGCATAACTATTCTAGCGGTATGACTAGTTGCCTCATCCTGTTGAGTGATCTTCAACTCTCAATCTACTTAATTCGGCAGTAAGAAATGTTAGTAGCATTTGCAAATATCGCTCCGAGGTAACAGTTACAGTTCGATTATTCTCTTCAAAAAAATACGGTCCAATAATCCCAAAGGTTGCAATACTGCACCAAACTGTATTTTTTTCAGCATGTAAAGGTTTCTCATGCAACTGCATTGGTTGTTCTGCACACCAATATCGATAGTTTTGTTTATTAACAAAACCCGATAAATGAAAATGAGCTTCATCCGACATAATTAAATTATCCATCAGATCTGGTCTTTCGCCCAACAATCTTACAAATTCCCTGCAAAATGCAAGTCTGTTAGGTGGATCTTATGGGGATAATTGATGAACAATCTGTATTTTATAAGGATGAAACTTAAGATCATCATGCAAAATACGGCGCACTGTACGATCTGATAGGTTCAAAGCCCTTGCACGTTTATTCGCTGAACTTGTTGGACTGGTTGTTACTGCTTCCTCAACTCTTCGAATATTTTCAGGCGTTCGCATAGTAGGGGAAGGACCAGCAAACCGATCACAGACAGTTCCATGCGCATTCCACTTCTTAAACCATTCCAAAATAATGTTCCGCGATGGAATGCGACCACGTCTTGGGATATTAAACTCAGCCCGAAATCGTTTTTGGACTGTAATAACAGACTTCGTTTCAATGTAAGCCGTCACGGTGAACACGCGTTGATTTACCGGCCAATTCTCCATAGCTACTAAACTGCATACAATAACAAACACATCAGTCATAAACAGAACTCCCCCACCCATTCATGTGTCAGGCAGTGGCGCGTTAAAATGTGTCACATTCCAGTGCCGGACCCTGTATAAGGAGCTTTGTAAGCGCCTTTAAGAGTAGTGTGCCATTTAGTAGTGAGAGTGACCTAAAGAGCTCCAAAAAGAGTTTTCTTGTTTGTTCTTAGGAAAATACCTAATTAACCAAACAATTTTCTCGTATCTCAAGGTCAATCGCCAGTATTATGCAGACTAACTCCTTCAGAGCACATGACCAATATTTAAAGCATGAACGATAATAATTAAGAGACTTGTTTAGTTTTATATTCCTTGAAGCCAGCTACAAGTTCCGAGCATAACGATAATATTTTTTTTAATGTTTACACACCAACGGCTGCTCGTAGAGGAGGCTAAGGCAGAGATGCCGCTCGTGCTGCACTACTTAGAGCCATCCCAATATGCCGTGACACCTGGGAGTCAAGTTTGCGCAGAGTGAGAAAGTATTCGGAGATGATCGCGAGGGAACGCGATAACAAATCTAAGCGTCCCCTCTCTTGATATTTAAGATGTTCACTGCTGCGCAATGTGACACCAGACTTTGGGATGGCTGTACTCTTATGGAGGAAAAAAATATTCCGAAGCTGTATTGGTCACATTTTCTTCCGAGTTGACATGCGTGTAATTTTTAATAATCAAACTTACAATTTTGGAAGAATTGAACTAAGTTAATAAATTCTGATTATTTTATAATCGACACAAATTAGCAACTTCATGTATTACTCAACTTAAGTTACAGATTGAAGTATTATGTAACTAAAATTACATCTTAATGTATTATGCAACTCGAGCTTTATATGCAACTTAATATGTAGATTTACGTTAGCAGGCAACACAACTCAACAAATTATATATTACTATTTATTTATTATGCAACTGAAGTCATATCGTCGTGTATTATGCAACTCAAGTTAGAACTTTATGTCATATGTAAGTCTATACGCAGCTATACAGGGTTGAGATAAAGTATGGAACCAAGTAAATATCTTTAAAACAAAAAGGGCTAAATTTATGAAACTTTGCAGGCAAATATAACGACACATAACGCATCTGATGCCATATTTTTTGTTAGTACTGTACTTCCGGTTTGACCGGAAATACCCTCAACTTTTTTAGTTTAAATGGGACACCCTGTATATTTTTACATTCGACACTTTTTCAACAATTACAATGATATAGGGTTTGGACTTGTGTTTTTTTAAATAATAAATAAAATAATAAAAAATGAAATTTGTGAATTTCATAACAATTTTGTTCAACCCTTGAAAATTTTGATTTATAAATATTAGAATTGCTCTCAGGGAATGTTGTATTAAAAATATTGCATGCATCTTGTGGAGATCTCTATCAATCTCCAAAATTAACCATCATTAAGTCATTTTTTCACGTTCAGTTAGTTCACCCAAAATTGAACAGCAATGTTAATATTTCACATGGATACTATCTGTCAGTTATAGAAAACGTAAAAAAACACGAAATTGTTTTATCAGAAAACAATGTAAAAAGATGTAAAAAGCCAACTCGATGTAGAATTATTTTATTTAATATTTAAAAAACTACAAGTCACATACCCACCGAACCATACATCATTGCAATTGTTGGAAAAGTATCTATTCGAAAATGTAAAAATATACAGGGTGTCCCATTTAAATTAAAAAAAGTTGACGGTATTTCTGGTGAAACCGGAAGTACAGTAGTAACAAAAAAATATGGCATCTGATGAATTATGTGTCATTATACTTGCCTGCAAAGTTTAATAAATTTAGCCCTTTTTGTTTTAAAGATATTTACTTGGTTCCATACTTTATCCCAACCCTGTGTGTTTATAAACAACTCAATTTATAGATTGTGTATTATGAGATTCAATGCATTATTTTAATTTTGAATTAATGTTTTAAAAATACTGCAGATATTGCCAATTTCCTCGTTTCAACTTTATGCGAATGTAGTTTTCTGTATATCGTTGAAAGCGGAATTAAAAATAGGTTTATGTATTTTATATCTTTACATTAAATCCCGTTGTAAGTACTTTTAAGTGTCCAATTAAATCCAGTATGGCGTTACCACGAACTGCCCGTCAAGACCCAAAATCCAAGCAAAGCTCCAAAAGGAGTTGTTCTTCCAACTTTCTAATACTTACTGATTTGCTTGTGTCATGAAGCCACGCGGTGGAAAGTCGCTGTTCATTTCCGCGAAGTCGAATTTCTTCTGTAATAAAATAGATTATATTATTTATGTTTTGTTATAAGAACATTTAAAATAAATGAATAAATAAAGCTTCAAAATAAACAATAATGGAAACTACATTGAAATTACCCTAATTTAAAAAAAAGTTTGAAGCAAGAAAAATGAATATTTTTTTTTTATTTGATTTTATTTGACACCGCCCTTAAAAGTTGCAACGTGTACGGTATCGTGCCACGTTATTTTAATTACTACATACGTCCCGAGAAAACAAGATGTTTATAGTTTTAAAGATACTACGCTAGTTTGAAGTTTCTATCCCATTACTATCCTTTCAGTTTTAAGCATTCGAATACATTATTAAACAAAAAACTTCTACGCATCTATCGCAGATTACTAACTAGGCTTCCTTCACAAGAAGCATGCTTCCTCTTTCCATCCTAACTTACAAATATCTCGAAGACCAACAATTAGCTGTGTTGTTTCTCGATATACACAGTGGGCCAAAAACAACGGTACAAATTTGAAATATTCATATTTGCCATAATAATTAACGCATTAAAAATTAATTGATTGATGGTTGAGGCGTTAACTTCGTGATACATTTTGGAACTTTAAATAAAACAGTTTCTTTGTTAATATCACACTTTATAAAGTGTGATATTAACAAAGAAACTGTTTTATTTAAAGTTCATTAAAAATTACTTCGAAAAATAAAATGTTTACACTCTGTAGATTAATTGCATTTTTGAAAAAGTTTTTTTATCGAGGATATTTCACGTTAATAAAGGCTCTGCAAAGGCGGGAGTTTATAATGCACCGCCAAGTCGTATTTTTAGGTACAAAAATTAGTGGGCCATTATTTGTTTTCAGACATTTTAGTTTTTGGGACAAAAAATTTTGAAAGGATAGAAGTTCATGCATAAGTTTAAGTACTATTTCTTTACAGCAAAAGTACTTCATCTTATCTATAAAAATTTGGCGTTTCACTGTTGTATTAATTATTTAAAAATGCTAATAACTCACGAAGATATAACAGTACAAAACTACTTGTACCGTTTTTTTTTGGCCCACTCTGTATAAGATTTTGACACGGAGTTTTTGACACGGCTTGGCATATTGGATCCTGTTGAAAACTCAGCATCATGTAACTATCCTAATATGAAATTTCCTGTTCATTAGAACCTGTCGAGTAAGAATTCGACAAATACATTCTGAATAATTCCCAATTTTACAATGTGTTCGTCAAGGTTCACCCCATCACCCCTCCTGTACAATATATTTTCTCATATAGAGGCTTCCAAAAATTATTTTAAGGTGTCACACCATGTACTTTTGAACTTACTTTAAGGAAACAAGGAAACCACAATTCCGATTAAGAAAATTACGACCAATATGTTCAATAGGCATCAAAAGATGTTTCAACACTGCGGAGATACATCAGTATTCAAGATTCTTGTTGTGCTGTATTTGTTTATACAAAACAATTAACCAACAATGTGCAAACTGACCATAAATTTAAACGACCCAAATACATCACAGTCATGTTAGTTCATTGTCAAAAAGATTTTTTTATTTTGATAAAAATGATGGTTGTTGAGAATTCGGATTATGGATCCTTGATACAATAAAAAATCATTCTGCCACAACCAGTTTGATCATATATTGTTGGATGTTAGAGGCGTTCATCTTGAAGATTCTAAAATAATAGTGTTTTATTTGAATACTGATAATACAGGGTCTTCATTTCAAAAGGAGCCACCCTGAATAACTTTGGATCTGAAGTAGTTACGGTTTAAAAAAAAACGTCAATTTTGTTTTTGAGGGGGAACTTAAAAATCACTGTTTTTAGAATTTTATCTTTCACCCCCTCGCCCCCAGCCACCCCATCTTTATAATTACAAATGGCACCCCCTACTGTGCGATACCTCATTTTAAAGGGCATAAAAAATGCTCTCCAGCAAAGCAAAAATAATTGAAATCGGTTCATTTGTTTTAGAGAGAGAGAGTATTCATTTCAAAATAAGCCACCCTGAATAACCCTGGTTCTGAAGTAGTCACGGTTACAGGAAAAACTATGTTAATTTTGTTTTTGAGGTGGAACTTGAAAACACTATTTTTAGAATTTTATCTTTCAACCCCTCACCCCCAGCCACCTTATCTTTATAATTTCAAATCGCACCCCCTATTGTGCGATACCTTATTTTAAAGAGCTTAAAAAATACTATCCAGAAATGCAAAAATAATTGGAATCAGTTCATTTGTTTTAGAATGAGAGGGTATTCATTGCAAAATACGCCACCCTGAATAACTGTGGTTCTGAAGTAGTCACGGTTTCAAAAAAGAAATCGCCAATTTTGTTTTTGAGGGGGAACTTGAAAAACACTGTTCTTAGAATTCTATCTTTTACCCCCTAACCCCTAACCATCCCAACTTTAAAATTTCAAATGGCACTCCCTATTGTGCTATACCTCATTTTAAAGGCCATACAAAATATTATCCATCCTGCAAATGAAAACAAGACCCTGTATATAAATATGAGGCGACAAACATTAAACATGGGTAACGACTGCTCGGGTGGTACCAGAAACAACAAGCGGGAGCTTTAACCACTAGGCCGCCACGGCCTGTTAAATTTAACTTTTTGTGGAGATAAATATTTTGGTGATACGGATTTTAATCATTCATTCAGAAAACAACAGCCTACCATAATTATAAACTGCTTTATGAAACTTCCCACCCTCGGTTAGCCATTAACTCGGAAGTCAGTGGAGTGTTCGGAGTAAAAAAATGAATGCGGAGACTTAGGTTAAAACAAAACGATAAATCACTAAATAATTACCGAGGCAGAAATTATGAACTGCAAAGAAAACTTGGAGGGTCGACATCCGCGGCGGCCAACTTCTCCCAAGAATAATAAAGAAGCTCCTGCCTGCAATTTCGACAGCCGTCTTCCGCATTGACGTCACATTTTCAGTGGGTATAATAATAATAATAATAATAATAACCTTATGGTTATTATTCTTAAATTATTAGCATTAAATAAATTAATTAAACACGAAGTACGTAGAAATAAACGATCTTAAACCAATGTTATTTCGCTAGTAGTACTAGTAATAACATGCAAATTTCTTTTATATCATTCAATATCCGGCGTGTCACTAGCCAGGGATGTAGTTGTTTCCAGTGGCGGCTCGTGGAACAAGTTGATGATAGAGCCATTTATACAATATACCCCCTTCTTTTTTAAAGAAAGAAAAAACGATGCAATTAAAAATTCTTGCTGAGCTTGAAACTAGATGGCTCCTTGGCTCTATATGACAAGCCGCCCTTGCTTAATTTGATAAAACTATGATTTGCGAATCAAATTGAATTTTTGTAGAGTTTAGTAGACACGTTTTATATATATATATATACCGGGTGACCCAGGGATCTGTAAAAGCCCCATAACTTATTTGCTATTTGAGATATCGACTTCTAGTTTTCTTGAACTGGTACCGACACTTATCCTGCATATTTTAAAAATAAGTATGTTTTTGTACAGGGTGTCCCAATATACATAACAGAACAAAGTTATGTTTTTTTAAATGGAACACCCTATATTTTATACTTTATTTTCAACCCTCTTGAGAAGCTGATAAAAATAGTATAAGATAGTATGGGTCTATTATGGACGATTGGTTAGTTATGGGCAAATTTGTGGCAAAAACATGTACACATTGAAAGCATTGCAGAAGCGTTCCTACCAAAGATAGCATCATTATTTATACACTAAAAAATTTCCCACATCATAAAGACTAATACACATCGGCTTTGGTTCTCTTTTATTCATAGTGCTATACAGGGTGTCAACATACACAAAACAATGGAAAACTATTTTTTTTCAAATGGAACATCCTGTATAAATTGCCACCAATCTATGGCATTTTTAATAAGCTTTCCAATGATATACAGTTTGTATAACAAAATATTAGGGATTCTTGAGATTTATCAATAAAAACATATTTCTTTTGTCACCTTCTGCTGATTTGTGGATTTTCAGCCAAAACTATGCATTTTCAGGAAAAATTATAAGAGACCAAAGTTGTAGAGCGAAAAATTTCCGATCGACATAGGTCTTTCAACTTTTAAGATAAAGCGTGCATTGCCCGCCAGAGCGCGCAAAATGGTGACCGTATATGCATTTTAGCGTTTTCCTTTCAAATTTTGTATTTACAAATTGTACTATACTTTATTTTCCGCACCCTCTAGCGGAAAAACGAAATATTATAGGGAAATTAAAATAGCCCATATCGATTGAAAATGTTCCACTCTACAACTCTTAATAGAAGCATTTTTTGCCAAAAATGCATAGTTTTCCCTAAAAATTCAACTTGAAAATGTATATATCAATTTTTGCGTTTTTCAATGGTTTTTTGCATTTTTAGCGAAAACTATGCATTTTGGGCGAAAATTTCTACTTTTAAGAGTTGTAGAGCGGAACATTTTCAATCGATGTAGGTCATTTAAATAATTCTATAATTACCCGTTTTTCTGCCAAAGGACGTGGAAAATAAAGTATAGTGCAATTAATTAACAAAAAATTTGAGAAAAACGCTAAAATGCATGTACGGTTACGATTTTGCGCACTCTGGCGGGCAATGCACGCATTATTGGCAAAGTCGAAACACCTATATCGATCTAAAATTTTCCGCTCTACAACTTTGGTCTCTTATTATTTTTTCAGAAAATGCATAGTTTTGGCTGAAAATCCAAAAATGAGCAGGAGGTGACAAAAGAAAAATGTTTTTAAGGATAAATCTCAACAATCCTTAATATTTCATTACACAAATTGTACATCATTGGAAAGCTTATTAAAAATTCCATGCATTGGTGGCAAGATATACAGGGTGTTCCATTTGAAAAAAAATAGTTATCCATTATTTTGCGTATGTTGACACCCTGTATAGCAGTATGAACAAAAAAGAACCAAAGCCAATTTGTATTATTCTTCATGATGTGAAAAATTCTTTAGTGTATAAAAAACGACGCTAGCATTGCTAGGAGCGCTTCTGCAACTTTTTCAATGTGTTCTTGTTTTTGCCACAAATTTGCCCATAACTAACCAACCGTCCATAATAGACCCATACTATCTTATACTATATTTATCAGCTTCTCAAGAGGGTTGAAAATAAAGTATAAAATATAGGGTGTTCCATTTAGAAAAACATAACGTTGGTCTGTTATGTATATTGGGACACCCTGTACAAAAACATACATATTTTTAAAATATGTAGAATAAATGTGGGTATCAGTTCAAGAAAACTAGAAGTCGATATCTCAAATAGCAAATAAGTTATGGGGCTTTTACAGAACCCTGGGTCACCCGGTATATATATATATATATATATATATATATTTTTTTTTGCTCGAGTATTACACAATTCGAAAACTAAAATTTTCAAAAATTCACAACTCGCGAAATAATCAAATAATCGGGGGATTTTCAAAAACTGCACTTAATTTAATAAAACGATGATTTGCAAATCTTATTAAATTTTTGTAGAATTTAGTCGACACGTTTTATATTTTTAAAATGATTTTTTTTGCACGAGTATTACACAACTCGAAAACTAAAATTTTTCAAAAGTCACAACTAGCAAAATAATCGGTGGATTTTCAAATACTCTATTTAAATTGATAAAAGGATGATTTGCAAATCTAATTTAATTTTTATAGAATTTCGTCAGCACGTTTTATATTTTTTTTAGAATTTTTCTCTCGAGTATTACACAATTCGAAAACGAAATTTTTCAAAAATTCACAACTCGCGAAATAATTGGCAGATTTTTTAAAACTCTATTTAATTTGATAAAAGGATAATTTGCAAATCTAATTTAATTTTTGTAGAATTTCGTCAACACGTTTTATATATTTTTTTAGAATTTTTCACTCGAGTATTACACAATTCAAAAACTAAAATTTTCAAAAATTCACAACTCGCAAAATAATCGATGGATTTTCAAAAACTCCATTTAATTTGATGAAAGGATGATTTGCAAATCTAATTTAATTTTTGTAGAATTTCGTCGACACGTTTTATATTTTTTTTAGAATTTTTCACTCGAGTATTACACAATTCGAAAACTAAAATTTTCAAAAATTCAAACTCGCGAAATAATCGGTGGATTTTTAAAAATTACTTAATTTGATAAAACGATGATTTGCAAGTATAATTTAATTTTTGTAGAATTTCGTCAACACGTTTTATATTTTTTTTTAGAATTTTTCACTCGAGTATTAAACAATTCAAAAACTAAAATTTTCAAAAATTCACAACTCGCAAAATAATAGTTACATTTTCAAAAACTCCATTTAATTTAATGAAAGGATGATTTGCAAATCTAATTTAATTTTTGTAGAATTTCGTCGACACGTTTTATATTTTTTTTAGAATTTTTCACTCGAGTATTACACAATTCAAAAACTAAAATTTTCAAAAATTCACAACTCGCAAAATAATAGGTGGATTTTCAAAAACTCCATTTAATTTAATGAAAGGATGATTTGCAAATCTAATTTAATTTTTGTAGAATTTCGTCGACACGTTTTATATTTTTTTTAGAATTTTTCACTCGAGTATTACACAATTCGAAAACTAAAATTTTCAAAAATTCAAACTCGCGAAATAATCGGTGGATTTTTAAAAATTACTTAATTTGATAAAACGATGATTTGCAAGTATAATTTAATTTTTGCAGAATTTCGTCAACCCGTTTTATATTTTTTTAGAATTTTTCTCTCGAGTATTACACAATTAGAAAACTAAATTTTTCAAAAATTCACAACTCGCGAAATAATCGGTAGATTTTTAAAAACTACTTAATTTGATAAAACGATGATTTGCAAGTATAATTTAATTTTTGCAGAATTTCGTCAACACTTTTTATATATTTTTTTTAATTTTTCACTCGAGTATTACACAATTCGAAAACTAAAATTTTCAAAAATTCACAACTCGCGAAATAATCAGCGAATTTTAAAAAACTGCAGTAATTTGATAAAACGATGATTTGCAAATCTAATTTAATTTTTTTAGAATTTAGTCGACACGTTTTATAATTTTTTTAAATTGTTTTGCTCCAGGGTTTCACAATTCAAAAATTCACAACTCGTGGATTTTCAAAAACTGTACTTAATTTCAGTGGCGGCTCGTGGAACATGTTGATGGTAAAGCCATTTATACAATATTAATTATATAACAAAAATTAACCTACTAAGTTTTCTCGTTATAGATTATCGTTAAATAGTATTTTATGTATTGTAGCTCTTGTACGAATTTTAATTTTTTTTTGTAATTTGTCATTGTGAAATGAAATTCTAATTAAATAAATTCAATTCATATATTCAGGCTACTTTTTATCTTTATTGATTATTGAAAAAATCTATTATATTAAATCTAAAACTGAATTAAAAAAAACAAAAAAGTTTTTAGCAGTCGTATTAAATTCAGATCAGATACTAAAGGTAACTAGTGCTAGTGTACAACAAATTCATAAAACTGGTCTGTTGAATTCAGGTCAGAAATACTGCCAATCAACTGTTTTAAATTTCAAAACTGTGAAGAAAAACCCAGGCAGATTGGTAATATTAAAGCAAAATCAAGGGCCATGTATAACACACCAGAAACACGTTGATTGGGATAGTAAGCATCTGAAACTAAAATTCCCCAATTATCGAAAGAACTGTTTCATGTCTGATGTATAACAACCACTCAGTGGTCTAGTGTCATATGTGATTTTTTAACGTAAACATCGGACTTCGCCTTATCTTAACGTCATCCGCCGGTTGACCCTATTTAGTGACCCCTCCACCGGATACCGTTATCCGCCGGTTGACTCCATTTAGTGACCCCTCCTCCGGGTGTCGTTATCCGCCGGTTAACCCCAACTAGTGACCCATGCCTTGACGTGGCACTGGGGCTTAAGTACGTACAACAATTGTGAAACTGTTTAATCGATCCTATCAGATGCGTTGAAGCAAGTGGCCTATCCACCCAAAACGATCCAGAAAGCAGCAATGTTTTTGGTTGCCAAAGTCGGTCAAAAGGTCACCTTAGCAAGGCGGAGTCGTTTACTAATAAATGTGTCTCTTTGTTACAGAATCCAACTGTCACCTCTACCTGAGCTACGCCGGTAACAAGTCTAAGATGAAGAAGACTTATAACCAAAGACACGGTATTATAAGTGAAGCCTCGACGAAGCAACTTTATCTTCAGGTTCTTTGAAGAAAGGTAAGTGGACGAGGATTAACCTTATCACTAATTAGTTTAGGTTTAGGTAGTTTTTGGCCGCTGGGACCGGGATGATAGCACGCCAAAGCGAGAATGCCAGAAGGTAGTAGTAGACATAATAGTTATTTATTATGTACGTAATTAGTCCCGCAAGAAAAAGTTTATGGACTAATGAGTAATTCCACATGAGTATAATATAAAATTTTATCCAAAATCGTCTGCAATTGCATTAAATATTGAAATAATGTTTATAAAATTTTGACAAGACATTTTGACGTACGTGGTGTCAATTTGAAATATTTCAAAAATCCTATGAAGGATCTATGGATTCCGTGAGAGAAACTTATTCTCTCACTAGGGAGTAATGAGCAACATTAAATGGCTCAAATGACCACTATAATTCGATTATTACACCCGATTTTGGATAAATTTATGTACGTTTAAGAAACCAAGAGTACTGTTCGGCCAAAACTCTTGCTTTTGAAATCCATTTTTTACTCGACTGTACTGCACAAACTCTGCGTTGCTCGCCCCCACTAAACCTTAGTGCTACTGCGCAACCGATCAGAAACGAATGGCCAAAAAAAATAGAATAACTATACTCGGCGCGCCGACTTCGTGGTATGATCACGTTGTGTCCTCGTGATAGTGCGTCGAGACATTATGAAATGCCTGATTCACACTGCCTTGCCACATTTTAGTTTTGTTCCGGAAATATAAATCGTACTGCTTTAACCCACAAATACTAACTATTTACCACCTCCTATTTAATTGTAATTGAAAAATATAGGTTTAAAAATTAAAATTCACTTGATTTCACATTCAATTTTCATTTTTAAACCTATATTAACATAATGTTTCACCAAGTGATTAATGAGAAACAAGTATATGACGTAATTGAAAAAGACTGATTTTTGGATAGAACGTAATTACTACATTTAAATAAGACAGAAACACGAGAGCACATGGCATACAACGGGACTGATTAAACATTTCGGCTGCGTGACACACGCTTCACATGCGTTTGCGCTGACAATCAGCGAACATCACGCAAACCAATTATACCACGAATTCGGTGCACCGAGTACAGGTACGATACATACTATTTCAGTTTATGTTAATTTCCAGTAAATTATCACATTGGAATTAAAAATATGACAGCCGCAATGACAAATATACGAATGCGCCATCTGGTGCCACACATGCGAACTTATTTTCCGAGCTGGGCTTTTTTTTATTTTTTATCAGTCTTGCCGTAGATATGCTTACTTTCGCGTCCAAATAGAGTCAGTAAAAACCGAACTATCGCATAGTGTAGGATAAAAACCCATTACCTCCTAGTGTGACATATAATGAACACAAAATAATAATGTTATTTTGGATTTTATTCTTTTGTCTGGCATTACATCTATGGCACATTCAATATTTCGTTTACTAAAAATGATATGAATAAAGTTCTGCCTTTGTAATGAATTTATTAATTAAGGTAATTAAAAAATACAAAGAAAAATTGAATTTAATAAAAAACAAACTCAGGCGTTAATGGGTTAAGATAGTGGTATGTATAAAACGTCGAAAATTGTTTTATTTCAAAATATCTACATATATGGTAACAAGTTACATTATTAGTAAATTTCTTACATAAATAATAAAACGGTAGATGCGGATCGTAAATTATTGTTAGAGGAGAAAAAGAGAGAGGTATAAACGCGTGATGTGCAGCTTGTCTACTGAGCCGCGGCTGATAGCGCAATGACCATCTTAAATGAAATCATCAGAAATGATTCAACGAGCGTCGCGTGAACATAATATAAATGTAGACACAGAATCGTCTCGAAGTGATGATGCATATTCATTTCAGTGGTCGCCACTAGAGATGGGATGAGCTAAAAAAAGGTCCTCGCTTTCAAATTTTCTAATTACCTCGTATTTCTCAAATTTCATGACTCATTGTGAGTCAGGACCATTACACAGGAGTCTCGTTTGACTCTCGACTTATTTCTACGAGTTGACTTTTTTAACTCTTTGCTGAAAATAGGACTACAATTTGAACCACCAAAGGGTATAGCCGAATAAGATGGTCAAAAGTGCCCCCAAAGCAAATCAATAATCGCGACATCTGGATGAAAGATGCCATTAATTGCTTGAAATTTTAGCCTCCTGAAGCAATTCGTTGTCGAGATATAACTGAAAACGTGAATTTTACGTTTTATTTTTTTCTCGTTTTCTATGGCATGAATCAAGCTGAAACCACGTCTACCCAAAACAAAAAAAAAATACTTCTAGCAGTATTTTTTTCAATTTTATTGGCGCCAAATTCTAATAAAAAAATGAAGTAAAAATTTTCAAAATTCATTTTTTTTTGCCCAAAATCGATGACAGCTGATCTGCTTCAACTGTAGACCGAATCTCTTTTATCTGGCCTGCTGATCGCCAAATTAAAACATTGCACTTCACGCATGTGATGTGTTTTACTTTTTTCGAAGTATGCGCGCTTTCTGCCAACATAATGCACCGAATGTGGCTATATTTACTAACTCGGAATGTCTTTGGGTTGTACGGCGCAGGCGCAAATAGGCGAGGGCCACCTCAGTAGTGCCACCTGTCGAGAGTTTGAAGATGAATGTAACTTTTCGTAGCGGGCGTTTTTGAAATGAGTTCTCATTCAGTTTCAAAATTAGCCTTGTGCGTGTGAAATATTAACTTATTTTAATTAATACGTATTTTTACTATTTTAAAATAACCATTATGTTGCAAATTCATTCATTCCAATTTCAGCGCGAAATTCAAATAATGTTCAAATCAAAATATTAAATATGTTTGCATATGAAAAAATTTAAAATAAATAAATGTATAGTAAGTTAAATAACGAAATATTTAAAACGACGTGATTTAAACAACTTTATTGGTTTTATTGCGGGAATTTGAGTACATTTTTATCAAAAAATGTTTTTCTATCAGCCAAATCCAATCAAATATCTTTGGAATAAGACGTTAAACCTCTAATTAAAAAAAAAGATAATCATTTCACAAAAATAACTTTTTTTATCACAATTCAAATTTTTAAGGTGGTAAAAGTGGTTTTTAATTATTTTAACTTTAACTTAAATTCTGAAAAAAAAATATGTTATAGAATTTGGTAAAACATATTTACAGAAAAAAAACTGAGACAGTCCTCGAATACCTTCACTGCAAAAATGAATTTTGAAAATTTTAACTATATTTTTCTATTTGAATTTGGCGCCAAAAAAATTGAAAAAAATACTGCGAGATGTATTTATTTGTTGTTTTGGGTAGACGTGGTTTCACCTTGATTCGTGCCATAGAAAAGGAGAAAAAAATAAAACGTAAAATTCACGTTTTCGGTCATATCTCGACAACAAATTGCTCCAGGAGGCTGAAATTTCGAGCAATCAACGGCATTTTTAAGTATCTTTCATCCAGTCATCGCGATTATTGACTTGCTTTGGGGGCACTTTTGACCATCTTATTCGGCTATACCCTTTAACTCCTTTAAATTGTGATATATAGGTCCACAAAATAGACCACTTACAAATCAGTATGTACGAAGCTGAACCAAGACGCTATTATAAAATACATATCCACACCTCATTTTAACACATCCAGTTAAGCCCTTTAAAATGTGTGAAATCTCGTGCAGCAAATAGTTAATCGACTCACTCATGAGTCACCAATCTCTAGTGGCCACGCGGAGATATGTTATCTCGTCCTCTTCGAATACTTTCTCACTCTGTGCAAACTTCACCCGCCACAGCTCGGTAGATAAACTGTACCACTTACTCGTTTACTATTTCCATCCGTACTCTCCTCTGCAGGACTTTTAAGAGCCGCCGCCGTAATTCAGTGTAACTTGTTCATATCAAGAACGATTCGCACCGAACACTTTCCATGCGATTGTTTCTCCGAATTAACTCCGGAAGTAAATGGATTCCCTTTTTTCGCCCAATTTTATGGTGGGATGATGTTATTAAATGGAGATGAGGGGACGGGCTATCAGTGTCCGTCGCTTTTGTGGCGTACTTTTTCCTCTTTTCCTCAGCGACAGTATCTCCTAAATGGATCCGCCATTATCAGCGCCCACTCCCATTTAAGGATTTGAATCTCACTCCCATTATTATTTTCGTCTTATTCTCTCTCCCCGGCCGAGATTATCCCGCCCTTATCCTCGCAGGAAGACGAAACGAAAGAACAAAAAAAAGAAACGATCCCGAAGTGAGAGTCAAAGGCGGGGGTGGGGGCTCTGGGGCCATCGTCGAGATTAATCGTTAGTGGCGGATCAAATAGGCTTTTGTATTCGGTTTCAATAAAATTTAAAACATTTTAATGAAAGAACTGTTTTAGCGTAGCGTTTCTTAAACGTAACTGGCTATTTGAACAAAGCTTATTTTCCAGAAGATTATTAAGTCTGTCCGCATTTAAAGTCTATAAACAAGCGCACTTTAATGTCACGCCAGTATAGATGGTCGATGTCTTGTAAAGGAAGGAGCTGCGACTAATATTATTGGATTGAAAACGTCGTGTGGACTATCTGTAAGCACATAGGAAGGGCGTAGTCCAAGAATGAAAAAATGTGCAAGATTGGTCATAGATAAACTTCTCGTTAAGCAGAGCTAAGCATCTTTTACGACTCATTAAAACCTAGTATATTTCCAAGTGAAGTATCACCTGTGTTAAGATGTGTAAGGTGTACACTATCACTCGCAAACTTAGCAGATTGGTAGTAGAAACGAACGAGTGTATAGCATTAGCCACCATCAGACCAATGCCAGAACTGATCAAGGCACGTAAAATATGGTCTTCAAAAAATTCTGTTTCGCAAGAAAATGCATTCATTGTGCAGCACTACTAACGCAAGCGCTACGCCAGGAGTTGAGCTCGTACTCGATTTGATTGGCACAAGCGGCTCGCCACGAGTTGAGCTCGTGCTCGATGTGATTGGCCCAAGCGGCGCGCCACGAGATATGCTCGTGGTCGTTGTGTTTGGCCCGAACATTTAAACACGAGGAGTACTCGTGGTTGTAGGTCAAAGGGTTAAATCTAATCTAAGCCTAAAAATGCAAATTATGGGCTTCAGATTGATTGTCAATTCGACCCAGCAGAAAATTCTAGGGGTTATTAAGGGGGTAATGCAACTTGAAAATGATGAAAATTTCGATTTTCACTTTTATTTATTTTTTAAATTAAGGAATGTGCTGAACACAAAGAAAAAATATTCACAGTAGAACCAAAGTTATGGATGGAAACGTGAAGGGCGTTCGTGGGCTTCTGCCTCGTAGGCAATGTTCGCTCTTCATCCAGTTTTCGTCGCGCTTTCTTTCGTTTCGTTTTTAAATTCTACGTCAGAAAATGTCAATTTTTTCAACCCACACACAATGTTTTCCAAGGTCTAATTCAAAGTACCGGAGAACTTCGGTTTTGGTTATACACCCGTCGTTGAACAGTGCAACAGATTTATATGCCCCTGACTGGAGATTTTCAAAGCCGAAAAAATTCTTTTGAGGAATATTGTCACGAACGGGTGTTATTTGACACAGGACATCCTGTAGTACTCCAGCCGCGTACTTAGCGGGTTTCAAGGACTTCCTCGATATTTGCTAGTCAATAAGTTTTTGCGCTGATGAGTGGAAATTGAGGGGCTCCGGGAAGACCGCTTGTCGGTCATCCGGTGATCCTCCACGATCAGAGCAAGTCGAAAATATAGTTAATAGTTTGAAATTAAACAGTTGTTTTTAATTGATTCATCTTTAAGCTTAGGTAAGTACCCTCAAGGGCGGCTCGTTATAAAGAGCCACGGAGCCATGGCACTACCTGTAGACTCAAGTTCAGCAAAAAATTTTAACTGATTCTTAAAAAAACTGTTTAAATGTTAAACAACACCTGCAACATCGCAAGTTCCACATTAATTTCAACAGATGGTTAAAATTTTGACAGACTATTTCTGAATAATGTGTTTTTACAAATTTCCAAAGAAAGCAATCGCAAGTTTACCACAACAAAAATGGTTGCACTAAAAAGAAAATTTTGATGACCAAAAAGGAGCATTTTTCAAAATACAAGTAGGGATTGCATATTTATTTTAACAGATGGTTTAAACTTTGACTGACTAATTCTGAATAATGCGTCTTTACAAATTTTCGAAGAAAATCATCGCAAGTGTACCACAACAAAAATGGTTTCACTAAAAGGCAAATTTTGATCACCGAAAAGGCAAATTTTTCAGAAATTCACTTGAGAATTACAAAGAATTTATCGTTTATCAAATTTAAGCTCAAAATAAGAGTATATCTGTTAGCACAAGCATTTTATAACATTAACGAGTTTTTATCTAGTAACATTAACATTTTATAACTTCATGTTCAACCATTTGCATATGTATGATTAGTATCTGCTACTTTACTAGCTTTTCTTTTTTTCTTTTTTTTTTACTAAATTGCTTGTACACAATCAATTTTAATATGTCGACAAGATAGTTTTATTAATTACAACTCAATTTTAATGTGTGTATACAACTATTTTATTACGCTTTCTTTTTGTCTACAAATGTAACTCTTTTTTATTACTCAATCGAATCTAATATGTATTTCCATTTTTCTTGACCTGTGTAAAACGTTATAGTTCTGGCATAAATAAATTTATTATTATTATTATTATTTCTTTCTTTCGACAGATGGTTGAAATTTTGACAGACCAATTTTGAATAATGTCCCTTTATAAATTTCTTCAAAAAATAATCACAAGTTTACCACAACAAAAATGGTTGCACCAGAAAAGCAAATTTTGATAACAAAAAAAGCGGATTTTTTAGAAATTCACATGGCAATTCTACATTTATTGCTACAGATAGTTGAAATTTTGACAAATTAATTCGGAATAATGTGTCTTTACAAATTTACAAAGAAAATAATTGCAAGTTTACCACAACAAAAATGGTTGCACTAAAAAGCAAATTTTGATGACCAATAAGGCGCATTTTTCAGAAATTTGTATGGGAATTCCACATTTATTGCAACAAATGGTTGAAATTTTCACAGACTAATTTTGAATAATATGTCTTTACAAATTTCCAAAGAGAATAATTTTCTTTAAATTATTGATTTTTTTGTTAAAATTTTCGAATTTTTGATTTTTAGGGTCGATTTTTTTTATTTTTTATCCTGTATTTTAGATTTTTTTAACCTAAATGATTGCTTTTTATACGTAACTTTTTTATTTTTTGCCGATATTTTCAAGTACAGTTTCTGATTTCTTGCCCTTTAAATTTTAGATTTTCCAACTTGAATTATTATTTTTTGTGGGCGAATTTTTTTACTTTTTGGTTACTTTTTGGCTGCCGTTTTCGAGTTTCTGGTCGGCAACTAATTTTGAGCTAAAAAATTATTTTGGGAGCTGAAAATTGCAAATTAATTAATTTTCCTTGATTTTTTTTTTGGTTTGAATTTTTTATTTTTAGACCAGCATTTTTGATTTTTTTGGCCTATATTGTAGATATTTGACCTGTATTTTTCATTTCTTCGTTCCAAATTTTAGAGTTTTTGCCTGAAATATTCTTTATTTTGATTTTTTTTGTTGAAATTTTCGGATTTTTGGTCCGGAAATTTTTGATATTTGCCCAAATTTTCGATTTTTTGTGCTTCTATTTTAGTTTTTTACCTTAATTAAGAGCTAATTCTGCAAGTGATTATTTTTTTTTACGATCTTTCAAAACATTGAGTGCAATTTCCGTTCCCTCCAGTGCAGTTTTGAGCCAATTCCTGTTGTTTTCAGTAGCAAAATTGCAATTATTTTTACAAGTAATGAAAAGTACACTCTTTCTACATAGTTTTAGTAATTTTGGAGCTAATTCTACAAGTGATTAATTTTGTACAATTTTTAAAAACATTGAGTGCAAATAATTTCCTTCACTACAGAGCAAATCTTCAGTTTATTCCCTTGTTTTCTGCAGGAGCATGTCGCTGTTTTCAGGAAATTAAAAGTAGACTATTTTTGAATAATTTAAGTTTATTTGAAGCGAAAGTAATAAATTTTTTAAATTTTTAAATCGTCGAGTGCAAATTTTCTCTGCCACAGAGCAAATTTTAAGTTTTTTCCCATGTTTTCTGGGGCTAATCACCCCGAGTGCTGAAAATGGCAATTTTCGTACTTGAATTTTCAATCTTCTTGTTTTCATTTTTTATCGTTAAGCTCGGATTTTGATATTTTGGTCTAAATTTGTAATCTTTTAGCCTTATTTTTTTTCCTATATTTTCTATTTGCTTGTTAAAATTTTTTGGTCTACAATTTTGATTTTAGGGATCGAAGTTTTAGTCGAAGTTATGGATTTTTTATCCTATATTTTACATTTTTTTAACCCAAATGATTGATTTTTATAGGGGACTTTTTTTATATTTTTGCCGATATTTTCAAGTTTTTTTCGTGGTTTTTGATTTCTTGCCCTTGATTTTAGATTTTTTAACTTGAATTATTATTTTTATAGACGATTTTAATTACTTTTTGGTTACTCTTTGACTAAAATCGATTAAATTAATTAAAAAAAAAAAAAAATTGTTTTTTTGTTTCAAGACTGAGACCATTCTGAGCACTATTTGTCCATAAAATTTTGTTGTGGGACTTCCAGGAACTGAGATTTTTGAGTTTCTAGTCGGCAACTTATTTTGAGCTAAAAAGTTATTTTGGGGGCTGAAAATGGCGAATTATTTTCGTTTTCTTTGATTTTTCAATTTTTTGGTTTGAATTTTTTATTTGTAGACCAGCATTTTTGATTTTTTTTGGCCTATATTTTAGATCTATGGCCTGTATTTTTCATTTCTTCGTTCCAATTTTTTTTTGATTTTTTTGTTGAAGTTTTCCGTGAATTTTCGAAATTTGTCTAAATTGTCAATCTTTTGGGCGTATATTTTATCCACCGAGATTTTTTTTGTGTAATTTCTTAGAAAACCCTAGTCAGGGTGGCCAACCAAACGTCATAAAATGTTGGCACAAAAAACATATTTTTCAAAATCTTGGTAAAATCAGGTAATAAACTCGGCATAAACCTCAGAACATATATTAATATATAAAAAATGGTGATGTGGCCATCATGATTCTTTCTTCAATTTGATGGTATAGTAGTTATTTATACTTTCATGATTTATTTCCTATGTAAGTCATATTTTAAATGTATATACCGGGTGACCCAGGGATCTGTAAAAGCCCCATAACTTATTTGCTATTTGAGATATCGACTTCTAGTCTTCTTGGTCTGGTACCTACATTTATTCTGCATATTTTAAAAATATGTATGTTTTTGTACAGGGTGTCCCAATATACATAACAGAACAAAGTTATGTTTTTTTTAAATAGAACACCCTATATTTTATACTTTATTTTCAACCCTCTTGAGAAGCTGATAAAAATAGTATGAGATAGTATGGGTCTATTATGGACGGTTGGTTAGTTATGGGCAAATTTGTGGCAAAAACATGTACACATTGAAAACATTGCAGAAGCGTTCCTAGCAAAGATAGCATCATCATTTATACACTAGAAAATTTCCCACATCATGAAAAATAATACACATCGGTTTTGGTTTTCTTTTATTCATAGTGCTATACAGGGTGTCAATATACGCAAAACAATGGATAACTATTTTTTTCAAATGGAACACCCTATATAAGTTGCCACTAATCTATGGCATTTTTAATAAGCTTTCCAATAATATACAGTTTGTATAACAAAATATTAAGGATTCTTGAGATTTTTCAATAAAAACATATTTCTTTTGCCACTATCTGCTGATTTTCAGATTTTCAGCCAAAACTGTGCATTTTCAGGAAAAATTATAAGAGACCAAAGTTGTAGAGCGAAAAATTTCCGATCGATATAAGTCTTTCAACTTTTAAGATAATGCGTGCATTGCCCGCCAGAGCACGCAAAATCGTGAGCGTACATGCATTTTAGCGTTTTCTTTTCAAATTTTGTATTAATAAATTGCACTTTACTTTATTTTCCGCACCCTCTAGCGGAAAAACTGGAAATTGAAATGGCCGATATTGATTGAAAATGTTCCACTCTACAACTGTTAACACATGCATTTTTTGCCAAAAATGCATAGTTTTCCCTAAAAATGCAAATTGAAAATGCATGTATCAATTTTTGCGTTTTTCAATGATTTATTGCATTTTTAGCGAAAACTATGCATTTTGGGCAAAAATTGCTTCTTTTAAGGGTTGTAGAGCGGAATATTTTCAATCGATGTAAGTCATTTGAATAATTCTATAATTACCCGTTTTTTCTCTAGAGGACGTGGAAAATAAAGTATAGTGCAATTAATTAACAAAAAAAAATGAGAAAAAGGCTAAAATGCATTTACGGTCACGATTTTGCACACTCTGGCGGGTAATGCACGCATTATTGGAAAAGTCGAAAGACCTATATCGATCGAAAATTTTCCGCTCTCCAACTTTGGTCTTAGTTAGTTAGTTTTGGCTGGAAATCAAAAAATGAGCAGGAGGTGACAAAAGAAAAATGTTTTTTATGGATAAATCTCAAGAATCCTTAATATTTTATTATACAAATTGTACATCGTTGGAAAGCTTATTAAAAATTCCATGCATTGGTGGCAAGATATATAGGGTGTTCCATTTGAAAAAAAAATAGTTATCCATTATTTTGCGTATGTTGACACCCTGTATAGCTGTATGAACAAAAAAGAACCAAAGACGATTTGTATTATTCTTCATGATATGAAAAATGCTTTAGTGTATAAAAAATGACGCTAGTTTTGCTAGGAGCGCTTCTGCAATTTTTTCAATGTGTCCTTGTTTTTGCCACAAATTTGCCCATAACTAACCAATCGTCTATAGTAGACCCACAGTATCTTATACTATTTTTATCAGCTTCTCAAGAGAGTTGAAAATAAAGTATAAAATACAGGGTGTTTAATTTAAAAATAACATAACTTTGTTCTGTTATGTATATTGGGACACCCTGTACAAAAACATACATATTTTTAAAATATGTAGAATAAGCGTGGGTACCAGTTCAAGAAAACTAGAAGTCGATATCTCAAATAGTAAATAAGTTATGGGGTTTTTGCAGATCGCTGGGTCACCTGGTATATTTCCAGGATCGGATGAAACTGACGTTTGAAACGTTAATTTTTTTTCCAACAACAAATCTTTGAAATCGTCTCCAGGGACCTCAAAGCGAATATTTCCGTAAAAAAAAAATGAAAAAATTTCCACGATCACATTACTTTCCCGAACTTCGTAACGGAGAAAGTAAAAACACCTAAACGATAGCTTCATCCAGTGCTTCAAAAATATACTGAAAAATGTGTCTTTTTGCATTGCCGCTTTAATACTAATGTGATTACAATGACGTATGTCGTAACTTATAAATATGTGCCTATTAAGTTTCGACATACGTCATTGCAAAATTCACATTAGGATTAAAAACCTCGAAGCGCGAATTTTATCCATTTACATCCACAATAGTAAACACAACTAATTTCAAATAAAATTTGCTGTAATACGTTAAAATTAATTGCATTGCAATTAGTTAATTGTAACGTTTAAACGGTACAATTATAGCGCGTGGCGTTTAACTTTATAGATTGGCAGCCGTGTTCGCGTCATGTAATCATTTAAATATGTGTATGCGGGTGCACAAATATGAATGATACAGAGATAACAGACAGCGTCTGCTAATTAATGGGACGGAATTAATGTGTGCATGTCCATCGACCGGCAGACGTCGAATTGGGTCGGGCCGTTAATTTAACTTCATGGCGCGATTACGAGTTTTATCAAAACGCTCCAAAATTCAGCATAATTAATCTGAGGAATGATTACAATAGTTTTGTTTCGGATTTACATGCGGAATCCCGGCGGCGCCGAGGGGTCGAGGGGTCGATTTCATTTGTTTCGCGATTTGACGCGGCCGTGAATTATGGGGGGCCGCGGACGTCTTAGGGCCGGCCCAAATGGATTAAAGCCAGTAGCCGGGGAGATTTATTTAAAGTGGTTTAGTTCGTTTGTTCTCCGGGGAATGGGAAGGGGGGCACGGAACCGGCTTGGGAGTGTTTGAAGTTTGGCCAGGACGTAAATAACATTTACGCATTTAAGTAAATTGTTTAGGCGAGACAAAGATTTACTTTCCCCTCATTTAGGTCAGGCGACCAACGGCCTCGGATCGCTTTTCCCCATAACGTAATCTTCATCAAGTCAAGGAGGAGGTTTACGTCAGGCATGTAATGTATCCCCTCTATGTGTGACAACTCGATTCGAAAGAAGGAAAGAAGGAAAATGCGCACCTTACCAACTCGATACATACGCGCACTAAAAGCAATTAGGCAAGTTCAGTCACACAGAGACGCACACACGCAAATCCTAAAAAGTACTATTATGGTGGGTTTACACGCTCATGCAATTTGTGCTTGCAAAACTGCACAAATGAACTGAACGTGTGTTGGTGTTTACTCGTTCAGTTTACGTTGCACAAGTTGCCGCCAGAATCTCAAAAAAGTGTTGGTTTTTGGGTTAAAAACTCATGTATAAAAAGGTCCATTTAAAACGGCGGACAAAAAAATTTGCAAATGGTTAAAAATTTATTTACCTTTACCATGACAACGATCTCTGTATTAACAATTTTTGTAAACAGCTGACGTTAGTTGTACTCTGGCAGTTCTAAATACCTCTGCGGTGAAATATAATTGAAATCCGTTTCCGACACGCTTCCACGTGAAAATTATTTCAGGATTTTCATTCCGATCGATGTATAAGTTGAGTAAGTATTGTCCATTCACCAATAATACACATTTAGTTACGTATATTTGCAATTAAAGCCCAACATAGTATTTTGTACTTCGGCCCAGTGTCGTGAGATGTCGCAAGTGTACTGTAGCGCTGCCACAATGCTTGAAATGCAGAATTGTATTGCATTTAATATCCATCTTGTTCTATCATGTTCTAATATTATAAAATAAACATTTTTATATTTGTGCACTTGGCGTCTTCTCTTTTTTTTAAAGGCTCAGTGTTTGTACCACTCGCAAACGCGCAGGTGCGAATTTCGCTATTCGCGTGGCACTCAACCATTTTCATTTTACCCACACACGATTTTGACGATTGGTGCCTCATCCAATTCCATTACAAATAAACAATGCTCTTTCACCCATTGTACTCTTAATTAACATAAATTGCTAATATATACAGGGTGTTTCAGAGCTCTGGGAACGGTCAATCACGTGCTTATTTTTCAAAATTTCTAAAAATGTTTTTTACAAAAGTTGTGTATAATAGTGAGCTGCACGCCCTAAAAATATTTAAATTTATACAGGGTGTCTCATAACAAAGTTACAGACCAAACCTATGTTTTTTTTAAATGGAACACCCTGTATTTTTTGTCATTTTTGAATTATATGAAGCAAATAAAGGTGAGTTACTTCAATACTTCCTATACCTATTGTACGCCGTTTTCAAAATATTTGAAGATTTGTTTAAATGCATGGTCTGGGTGAAATTTTATTTTTGCCCCAGTGATTGACGCTGAACGATTAAAATCATTTCAATTATTTGCTTGAAGGTTCGAACTATAGAGCCAACCATGATTTCATACAAAAAATTATACAGGGTGATAAAAAAAATGCGGTAGAAAAACCCAACTTATAAAGTTGAATAACTTCGTTTTTTCAAATGGCACACCCTGTATTTAGTAACTCACCTTTATTTGCTCCATATAATTCAAAAATGACAAAAAATACTGGGTGTTCCATTTAAAAAAAAACATAAGTTTGGTCTGTAACTTTGTTATGAGACACCCTGTATAAAGTTAAATATTTTTAGGGCGTGCAGCTCACTATTATACACAACTTTTGTATAATTTTTTTTTCGAAATTTTGAAAAATAAGCAAGTGATTGACCGTTCTCAGAGCTCTGAAACACCCTGTATAGTTCTTATTCGTTAAATTATCTTAACAAATACCACTCGCGGTTATAATTTCGGCAGGATAAATTTTATTTTAAGCACTCGTCATTTCATCGTAAATTTCTTGAATGAATTGAGATTAGGCAAAATCCATCCAATCCAATTTTTCCATCTCGATTCATTCTCGAAATTTGTGTGCAAACAAATAAAATTTATCCGGCCAAATTAAACCTCTTGTGGTATTACCCCCGACAAAATACTTCTTTCTCTGGCTGCGGTTTGTGTTATTAAAAAAAGTACAATCGAACCAGATAGATGGAATATACACCAGCCTCATGCAAATTTTCTAGCGCGACAGAGCCAAACTTTTTGACTTGCGCAAACCTCATGCAATCGTTTACATGCAACGATTTACTTGCGCAAATTAGCTTGTACAGAGTGAGCAAGAATGGTTGCAAATTGATAGGTAGGCAACCAAAGACGCATGTTGGTGCAACTGATCATATGAGAATAAAATTCCTGATAAGAACTGGTGTCTATAAAATAGAAGATAAAATAACTGAATTTTAAGAATTCATGAATACAATGGCAAAATACGATGCCCGAATAATTAAGTGTCAAATCTAGTCACTCTTTATTATTTTTTCCTTGGCATGAACTTGGAGCGATCAAATTCCCCAGATTTTTCGGCGGGAAATTTAACTTGTCTGCAAACATTATTGCTCACCCTGCACAAGCCAGTTGCACGAGCGTGTAAACCAGGCATGTCAAACTCGTTTACCACCAAGGGCCACATCAAGTATTACACACAAGCCGCGGGCCGTATTACCAAAAAAAAAAAAACTACAATTGAAACCAAACAAAAAATACTTATTTTTACCTTGTATATAATTTTTTTTTAATATTTGATACCAACCTTGCTGTGCCCGCAGACAACTTGTAATCGGACCGCATGCAGCCCTCGGGCCGCGTGTTTGACATGCCTGGTGGAAACTAACTATTAGTGCTCCATTTTTATTTCGAAATATTATTAAAAAGACAAACTATCACACGTTGGCAACACTAAGTTTATAACAAGACCGCATGTGTAATAATTACAGCTGAAAATTTCATTGCATTAAGATGACTAACAGGTAACGGGATTTAATAGTTGCAAGAGTGATAATGGTAATTTACAATATTGGCAATACTGTTAGTCTAGCATAAACATTACAGATATTCGCAAACGCGAGCATCACTGATACCATCTGTTAATTAATGGGATGGTATTAATATAAATCGACCCGCGCTACGAATGTGTTAGTCTAATTTCATTGAGTTGGCACGACTGGATAATCTCCTAATAGACACCATGCATCATCCACTGTTGTCAAACTTAATATGAAATGAGGCAATAAATCCCACCTGGGGTGGATCACGCCGTTAATTAATAATCAAAACATATTTCAATATTGTTCTCCATCAACGAGCACGACCAGTTTTGGCTTTATTCCACCTCATCAGTTAAAAATATTGATGATGCCGGGGCGGCTAGTCTGTTTCCGGTTGAGATAAAACGTTTTACGTTAAATTGTTGTGCGGAAATTATGCTTAATCGTTTTTTAAAATAACTTATTATTTGGGGCCGCGGTGGCCTAGTGAGTAGAGCTCCTGCTCACGGGCCTCGTGGTCGTGGGTTCGAATCCCATCCGTGCAGTCACTTTTTCGGAACGAAGAAGTGGCCGTGCGGGTCCATGGATGTCTAGTGTATGTCCCATTCATTATTAAAATGAAATTAAAAAAAAAACTTAATTATCGTTAATGGCTGAATAGCTAGATCAGAGGTCACCAAAGTGGTCTTTATAGACCTCCAGGGGTCTATTTAACAAAAGTAGCGGTCGATCTAAGCCAGGGGGTCTAATGGGGGTCGATCCGAATCGGAGGGTCGATTGGGGGTCGAAGGAAAAACAAGTGTAAACAAATTGAAAAAAATGTAAGGAGATATAAACCTCAAGTTTCATTTGAAACTGTTCCGCTAGTGAACATGGAACCTTTTTTAGTGGAAAGGTTTTATTTAAAGGAAATGTATGAATATATCTTTGGATCCCGCGTTTGAAAAAAAATTATTAAACTATTTTAGGTCATCGTCATTTATGTCTTTATGTATAGTTTTTTTTAACGAATATCATTATTACAGGAAATACAAGTCATAAATATCAATCATTCTTTTTACAGTCCCAAAGTAGTTAATACACACATTTTTTACACCAGGCTTTGAAATTTACGAAGATTTGTTCAGAAGTAATAGCCAAAAGACAAAAATATGGCTGATTTTCGAGGGGCGAGTTAACAAAAAAATACTTTTGTGGGGGTCGATGGAGATTTCGAAAAATTATATAGGGGTCGATGATCAAAAAAGTTTGGCGACCCCTGAGCTAGATGCTTACGCCAATTCCAAATCATCCGCACTTCCTCAACCCGAATTCCCGTCAACCATCCTTCCTTAAAAAAAACTTATTATTATTATTATCATCCAATAATGATGATTAGTTAATGAAAATACTCGCAGAGTTTGTTCATTTAACCGATGAGAAGTTAGCCATAGATTTCCTGGCGCATGCACCAAAAGTCGGGTGTGATTTTTAGATTTTATTTATGCAGTTCCTTTCTGCAAGTATGTTTAGCAATTACAAATTGTCAAAAAGCCGTAAAAATTAATAGAAATACACCCTGTATTTTAAAAATATATTTGAACGATAGCTTGTTTACCTTTAAGAAACTTTCGTTTATACTGGAAATTGCAGTAATTATTTATTTTGACTGTAAAATTCATAATAGAATAAATAACTAACCACTATAGTGGCTCAAGATATACAGATGCAAAAATATGAAAGCCGCTAAAGTGGCTCGTGGTATACCGATGCAACACAATGAAAGCCACTGTAGATGCTCATGGCCGTTAAAGGGTTAATCCGTAGGTGGCATTAAAAAAATCGTAACTCAAAAAGGGCATCAGAAAAAAATATTTAATTTATGCAATACCTTCCTGCAAGTATATTTAACAATTACAAACTGCCAAAAGATCATGACCGGTATTACTTATATAAGTTACCTGTAGTCCACAACAGATATGTTATTGTGAGGTATTAATTGAATTTATTGTTAATACATTTATATTTAGAATTAATGCGCAGTTATCGTGAGATGTTAAAATGCTTAGTTTATAATTTTATTTAATATAAATAGTAAGAGTAAATATTATTCTACACATTCTATAATTATAATTATAAACACTGAATAAATAATTCGTGCCGTAAAGTTAATGCTGTAATTAATGTCAGAATCAATGTAAAATATTATTTAATAATTAAATATTTTCGTGTAGAAGTTTTAAAAAAATCAAAAGTGCTCTCCGAAAATATAATTTATATTTTTTTAATATTGAACAGAAATCCGTGACTGGCGCATAAGTCAAAAAGGACAAAACAATTTTTTTTTATGTCCGTTGACAGTTCGTATTTGTTAAATATAATAAATACTGGCAGGAACGCATTGCAATTTTTTTTTCTAATTCCCTTTTTGAGTTACGTTTTTTTTTAAATGCTACCTTCAGATTAATGAGCTGCTTGATAAAATCGATAAAAAATATTTTAATTAATTTTGAGAGTTTGTATTTGCTAAATATATCTGTAGAAAGGGTCTGCATAAATATATACAGGGTGTTTCAGAGCTCTGGGAACGGTCAATCACGTGCTTATTTTTCAAAATTTCGAAAAATGTTTTATACAAAAGTTGTGTATAATCAGGGGCGGCTCGTTATATAGAGCCACGGAGCCATGGCACTACCTATAGACTCAAGCTTAGCAAGAATTTTTAACTGATTCTTAAAAAAAAAACTTTTTAAATGTTAAACATGCGTGGAAGTTCCACATTAATTTCAACAGATGATTAAAATTTTGAGAGATTATTTCTGAATAATGTGTTTTTACAAATTTCCAAAGAAGGCAATCGTTTACCACAGAGCTAAAAAGAAAATTTTACGATCAAAAAGGCGCATTTTACAAAATACAAGTAGGGATTACACATTTCTTTTAACAGATGGTTTAAACTGACTGACTAATTCTGAATAATGCGTCTTTACAAATTTTCAAAGAAAATCATCGTAAGTTTACCAGAACAAAAATGGTTTCACTAAAAGGCAAATTTTCATCACCAAAAAGGCAAATTTTTCAGAAATTCACTTGAGAATTTTTTTCGACAGATGGTTGAAATTTTGAATAATGTCCCTTTATAAATTTCTTTAAAAAATAATCACAAGTTTACCACAACAAAAATGGTTGCACTAGAAAAGCAAATTTTGATAACAAAAAAGCGGATTTTTTAGAAATTCACATGGCAATTCTACATTTATTGCTACAGATGGTTGAAATTTTGCCAAACTTTTTTATTTTTTTTATTTTTTATTATAGCGTTGACAACTAGGTCATCTGCCACAACCCTTTTTTGACAAACTAATTCGGAATAATGTGTGTTTACAAATTTACAAAGAAAATAATCGCAAGTTTACCACAACAAAAATGGTTGCACTAAAAAGCAAATTTTTCAGATATTTGCATGGGAATTCCACATTTATTGCAACAGATGGTTGAAATTTTGATAGACTAATTTTAAATAATGTGTCTATAAATTTCCAAAGAAAATAATTTTCTTCTAAATTTTCGATTTTTTTTTTGTTAAAATTTTCGGATTTTTGGTCTACAATTTTGATTTTAGGATCGAATTTTTGGTCAAAGTTTTTAATTTTTTATCCTATATTTTAGATTTTTTTTAACCAAAACTTTTTTATTTTTTTGCCGATATTTTCAAGTACTGTTTTTGATTTCTAGCCCTTCATTTTTGATTTATTATTTTTTATGGGCGAATTTTTTTACTCTTTGGTTACTTTTTGACTACGGTTTTCGAGTTTCTGGTCGGCAACTAATTTTGAGCTAAAGAGTTATTTTAGGAGCTGAAAATTGCAAATGAATTTTGTTTTCCTTGATTTTTCAATTTTTTTGAATTGCATTTTTTATTTTTTTGCCTATATTATAGATATTTGACCTGTATTTTTCATTTCTTCGTTTTTTTAATTTTAGAGTTTTTGCCCGAAATATTCTTTATTTTGGTTACTTTTTGATTTTTTTTTTAATTTTCGGATTTTTGGTCTTAATTTTTTTAACCGCGAATTTTTGATATTTGTCTAAATTTTCGATTTTGTGCTTATACATATATTAGTTTTTTTTAATAATTAAGAGCTAATTCTGCAAGTGATTATTTTTTTACGATTTTTCAAAACATTGAGTGCAATTTTCGTTCCCTCCGGTGCAGTTTTGAGTCAATTCCTGTTGTTTTCAGTGGCAATATTTTTACAAGTAATGAAAAGTACACTCTTTCTGCACAGTTTTAGTAATTTTGGAGCTAATTCTACAAGTGAATAATTTTTTACAATTTATCAAAACATTGAGTGCAAATTTCCTTCCTACAGAGCAAATTTTGAGTTTATTCCCTTGTTTTCTGCAGGAGCATGTCGTTGTTTTCGCGAAATTAAAAGTAGACTATTTTTGAATAATTGAAGTTTATTTGAAGCGAAACCTTTAAGTAATAAATTTTTTAAATTCTTCAAATCGTCGAGTGCAAATTTCCTTTGCTACAGAGCAAATTTTGAGTTTTTTCCCATGTTTTCTGGGACTAATCACCCCGAGTTCTCAATATGGCAATTTTCGTACTTGAATTTTCAATCTTCTTGTTTTTATTTTTGATCGTTAAGCCCGAATTTTATATTTTGGTCTCAATTTTTAATCTTTTCGCATTATTTTTTTTCTAAATTTTCGATTTGTTTGTTAAAATTTTCGATTTTTTGTTCCGCAATTTTGATTTTTATGATCGAAGTTTTGAATTTTGTATCCTATATTTTAGATTTTTTTTTAAACCTAAATGACTGATTTTTATACGCGACTTTTTTTATTTTTTTGCCGATAGTTTTTGATTTTTAACTTGAATTATTATTTTTTATAGGTGATTTTTTTTACTTTTTGGTTACTTTTTGACTAAAATCAATTTAATTTAATTTGTTTTTGTTTTTGTTTCAACACAGACCATTCTGAACACTATTTGTCCATCAAATTTTGTTGTGGGTCTTCCAGGAACTGAGTTTTTCGAGTTTCTGGTCGGCAACTTATTTTGAGCTAAAGAGTTATTTTGGGAGCTGAAAATGGCGAATTATTTTCGTTTTCCTGGGTGTGCCATTTGAAAAACGAAGTTATTCAACTTTATAAGTTGGGTTTTTCTACCGCATTTTCTATCACCCTGTATAATTTTTTGTATGAAATCATGGTTGGCTCTACAGTTCGAACCTTCAACGAAATAATAGAAATGATGTTAATCATTCAACGTCAATCACTGGGGCAGAAATAAAATTTCACCCAGACCATGCATTTCAAGAAATATTCAAATATTTTGGAAACGGCAAACAATAGGTATAGGGAGTTTTGAAGTAATTCACTTTTATTTGCTCCATATAATTCAAAAATGACAAAAATACAGGGTGTTCCATTTAAAAAAAAAACATAAGTTTGGTCTGTAACTTTATTATGAGACACCCTGTAGAAATTTTAATATTTTTATTCAACTTTATAAGTTGGGTTTTTCTACCGCATTTTTTTATCACCCTGTATAATTTTTTGTATGCAATCATGGTTGGCTCTAAAGTTCGAACCTTCAACCAAATAATAGAAATGATTTTAATCGTTCAACGTCAATCACTGGGGCAGAAATAAAATTTCACCCAGACCATGCATTTCAACAAATATTCGAATATTTCGAAAACGGCAAACAATAGGTATAGGGAGTTTTGAAGTAACTCACCTTTATTTGCTCCATATAATTCATAAATGACAAAAAATACAGGGTGTTCCATTAAAAAAAAAACATAAGATATACAACAACCACGGACTCGAGCGAATACTTCTCGATCTCCGAAAAATCTTCCGCCCGGGATGGGAATCGAACCCCCACGGCCGCGGTGCAGGCGGCACAAGCGCTTGCCTCTACCCACTACGCCTTAAATAAGATTTAAAAACCGCACTGACTCTTGGTGAACGCGCCAGAAAATCCACGGTTGGGATTTATAGCTAACTTCTCGTCAGTGTTTGTTCATTCACAAGTAAAATCTTCACAAATCACGAATATTTTCTGTGTTTAGCCTATTTTAAAACCGGCGCAGTCGGTAGGAATTTCTGGCACACTTTAATTATTGTTGAGTAGATACCCCATTCACTCTCTGTAAAGATAAAGAAATTAAACCCACTTTCCCAGACGTGTCCCATCCATTTTATATACAGCATGTCCGTAAAAAATCCCATCCCAATCTCCATTCACGGAAATAAAACGCGCTCGGATCATCACCCGCGCTTCCCCATTTGATTTTTATGTCGCGCAACAAGCGTCGCGTCCGAGACGTAAATAGTAAATAAAAGAAAATTGCATCGCGCGGAGTTGCGAGAACGTCGCGACGCCCTCCGTCCGTCCTCCTCCTTTGCCCCATCCGCGGCGCAATCAATTCGGCGCGTTATTAACTCGACGGCGGCCCTTTTCAGTCACTTGAGCCGGCTATAAATGCGCCGAGGAGAGGACACTAAAGGGCCAATGAATATGTGCTCTTATCTTAAATGCATTTATGCCAGACGCAAACAAACTGCAGAAAGGTGTGAGCGGGAGAGAGAGAGAGATTGAACGAGAGAGGGCGTGAGAATGACAACGGGGACGCTCGTAACGGACGGCTGCCGTCTGTTTAACGAGGGCAAACTAATAACTGATATTTAAATGACATTTGTTCAGTGTTGCCAACTTAATCGAGCTTTATTATGCCGACACTCGGGTGCGCTCTCTTCAATAAAATCAACACATTACGGGATAATGTATGCAAATGTTTGTCATTTATTTATCAGATCACAAATTGCATTTTTACTTTCTTCTTTGTTGGGGTTTTTCTTTCCTTCTTTTCGTTAATTGTGTCTTTCTTTCACTTTTAATTATGTATTAATTTTTACCTGTTAAACTTTCGTTTATGTACGACGAATTGGAGGGTAAGATAGTGCCAAGCCACTGCCCCCAGCTCCACTTTTACTTAATTTACAGATTACAGTTGGGGTTTGTTTTCAAATTTTTAATTTCTCCAATGAATTCCACTTTTACACATATTTGGGTTTTCTTTTTATAGTTTTATATTTTCAACTTTTCTAATGAACTGATGAAGAAATCTCTCCAATCAAACAGCGTTTGTAGGTAATGTGAACGTTAATGCGAAGGGTGAATGGTGGACCATATCCTACAATATAAGCTCTTAACACAAACCAGAATTTTTATGAACAAATTAGTTTATCAATAGAAATCATAGTCTCCTGACAATTTTTAATCTGTAAAAGTATCATTTGTATTTGATGAATTAAAGGGTGGGATAGTGCCCACCCACCACACTTTGGTTTTACTGTTAAAGTATAATATACCATTTCTGGGGATTTTAAAATTTTCTTTAATGAATCGACAAACAAATTTCTTCAGATGCATAGGGTTTAACTCATGAGTGAGTATTAAAAGAGTCAGCTCTTAGAAATCAGTCAAGTGACATCTGTGTAAATTTACTATGTTTTCAGGGTAAATTGCAAAATTTTCGAAGTGAGGACCTTTTCTTATTTTTTTCTCACTTGTTTCCAGACATACTTTTTAAATACTTCAACAGAGTCATGAGTCACTTCAAGAATCGAGTCTTTTCGCCCGACTTTTCACGAAGAGTCGACTCATATAAATAGTCATTTCGACCATCTCTACTTTGATAAGCAAAATTACTAGGCGATGTTAATTTTTTTTCACTTTTTTCCAGACATCCTTTTTAATATTTCAACAGAGTCATGAGTCACTTCAAGAATCGCGTCTTTTCGCTGGATTCTTCACGAATAGTCGACTCATAAAAATAGTAATTTCGACCATCTCTACTTTGATAAGCGAAATTACTAGGCGATGTTAAAGTTGATGTGAATGGTGGTGGGTGGGCTCTTTCCAACAATGTAAAGGCATCTCTGAATAAATAAAAGTCTTTTACCTTTCTTACGTAACATACAATATCCCGTTTCTGGAGATTATCAAACTTCTAACATATGCAATGATCTGGCAAACAATTTTTTCAGCCGAGGAGGATTTAAAGGTTTATACGAAGGGTGTTGGGTGGGCTCTATTATACAATCAAACAAGTTAACCATATGCTAGTTTTTTTTTACAAATAAATTCTTTTATCAATAGAGCTCAGGGTGTTTCGTGTCTTTCTTCTCTGTTTTATCCGTCGATTTTCTCCTGTTTATGTTCGTTTACGTTCAAGGAATTTAAGTAATTGGAAGGCCACCCTTTCTGTTTTTTCTGCTACTTAGCATAAAACATCCAGTTTCTCGTGGCCTTCAAAATTTTCTACTCTTTCAAAGAACCGGCAAAGACATTTCTTTATGTGAACATTGTTTTTTTTTAATTTAAAATTTATACGAAGGATGGCGGGTGGGTGAACATACGTCAGAGTTTTCTTTTGCAAATTGACCTTGTTCCAGCGCTTGTGGCAATTTTTCCAAACAACAAAGATCTTGACCTTCCATAAAATACAATATGGTTTTAGCAAGACGGCGCATTTTTTTCTAATTCTGCGCATTCATCTCTCTCGTGGGCTATTATATCGGTCCTCGCCTGCCAATCCACCTATTCGTAAAGTAATTTAAAAAAAAACGTGCAGTGCGGGGGTGCGCCGTCTTGTTGAAACCATTTTGTATTATATGGAAGGATAATTTTTGGCGCTTGATTCTTCGGAGTGACTTTTTGTAATAAGGGCATGTTTAACAGGCATAACAGCCACTATTGGAGTCGAGAAAATCCGATGTTTTTTCATCCGCAGAGACGCTTTGTTGTTAATGTTTGGTGTGGTTTGATCTGCTCAAGAATAGGCCCTGTATTTTATCAAGGTGCATTAATTGGAGAGAGGCAGTGGCGGCTCGTCGAACATGTTAATGGGAGAGCCATTTATACAATATCCCCCCTCCTTTATTGAAGAAACAGAGAACTATTTATCTTGCTAAAGTCGAATATTTTGGCCAAAAAATTAAAAATTTGGAACAAAACAGCCGAAGACCTAAAATAACGGCCAAACAATAAAAAAACCTGGTTTAAAAATAAAAACGAAAAAATTAAAAATACAAGCAAAAGAAAAATAATTTGCCGTTTTCAGCACCAAAAATAACTCTTTTTAGCATAAAATAAGTTCCAACGAGAAATTCGAAAATAATAGCAAAAATTAAAACCGATAACCCTTTGACAGACGGCGGAAAGCGGATTTTAAGTTTTTAACATAATGTATTTAGATGTTATTTCTGTGAATAAAGATGTTTGTATATAAAAAAATAAAAAAAATAAATCACAAGAAAATCTAAAATATGGGACAAAAAATAAAAATTAAGACCAAAAATCTAAAATTCGTGTCCAAAAAATCAAAATTTTTAACAAAAATTTAAGTCGAAATAAAGACAATTTCGGCCAAAAGACCAAAAACTGAAACCAAGATAATTGAAAATACAAAATATATGCCAAAAAAGTCAAAACCTACAATAGGGCCTAAAAAGGTGAAAATTTAGACAAAACATCGGACGTAAAGATAAAAAATGCAGACAAAAAATCCAAAATTTCTACAAACCAATCGAATTTTTTCGTCAAAATAAAGAATATTTAGACCAAAAAATATAAAAATCTACAATATAGCTTAAAACTGTGAAAATGTAGGCAAAACATCTAAAACGAGCATAAAGATAAAAATTGTAGACAAAAAAATCGAAAATTTCTACAAACCAATCGAATATTTTGGTCAAAATAAAGAAGAATAAAAAAAATCTAAAATATGGGCCAAGGAATCAAGAATCCTGATCTAAAGATAAAAGAAGCAGACAAAAAATCGAAAACTTGGGTAGAAGCAAAATAATTTGCCACTTTCAACCGCCAAAAATAAGTTTCTAACCAGAAATTCGATAAAAATACCAAAAATATTCACGAAATAAAATCAATAATCCAAGTTACAAAATATACCAAAAATCAGAAAAAATCTACGATAAAAAATTGAGACCAAAAATCTAAAATTCTGGCCTAAAAATAAAAATAGTGGACCAATGAAACAAAAATTTTAACAGACAAATAAAAAAAATAAAGAAAAATTCGGGGCAAAAGATTAAAAAATTAAATCTTTTGCCCTGACTTTCTTATTTTTTTTTATTTGTCTGCTAAGATCCAAAATGTTCGTCAAAAAGTCGAAAATTTAGACAAAACATGGAAAACTCGGACCTAAAGATAATAAATGCAGACTAAACGAAAAATCAAAAATGGGGGCCAAAAAATCGAAAAATTTAACAATCAAATCGAAAAGTTAGGTCAAAATAAAGAAAAAGTTAGGCCAAAAGATTTACAAAATAATAAATATCTGTAATGGCCAGAAAGTCGAAAATTTAGACAGTATATCGAAAACTCGGGTCTGAAGATAATAAATTCAGACTAAAAAATCAAAAATTTTAACCAACAAAACTCGAAAATACCGGAAAAAATAAAAAGAAATCTTGCATATAAATCAATAATTCTGGTTATAGGTATTTTAACCAAAATCAAGTCAAAAATTTGACCCGAAAAATCAAAAAATGCGGACAATCAAAAATTTTAGCAATTAAATCGAAAATTTATGTCACAATAAAGAATATTTAGGCCAAATGATCAAATATTTAGCCAAAAACAAATCGGAAATACAGGCTTAATAATAAAAAATGCAGAATATTCTAGTAAGAAAATGGTTTAAATTAGTCTCAAAAATCACTCTATTGTTTAAAATCATTTTCCATTTTTTTGGAAAATATTTTTCTTTAATTTTCGCTTTAATTGTCCAAAAAAGTGAAACTAATTTAAAAGAGAATTCAAATAAAATCATTAACTTTGTTGGGATCATCTTATTGTTTCACCTTTTGTGACGGCAGTTTCGACAACTTTAGATTTAGTAGATTTATTTTGAATCATTCAAATAAAACAATTCATTTGGTTAGAATGGCTCTTAGTAGCGGCTCCTGGAACATGTTGATGTTACTTTTACAATATGGGAAGGAACTCGCCTCCTTTTTTGAAGAAACAACGATTCATCTTCATAGTCTCCCTGACACAAAACTCCTATAACTAGCCCCACTAATAAAAAAAAAGTCGAAGATAAGATAATAAGAAGGCGGAAAGACCTCCTGGTCGATAGCCTATTGATGTATTGTGATATTATAATGCAAAGCAACACTAAAAATTGTAAATATGTCTTCAAATAAAGATGTTTGTATATATCTTCATAGTCCACGATTATTTTGAGTTGTAAAGTAAAGGTTCATAATTTGAAACAGCCGAATTCAAACAAGCTGAAAATACGATTTATGTGTACTATCGTGCGTTTACATGCACTGAATCTGTAACACCATTCTTCGACCACGTAACCTCACCATCAAACAATACACATGGAAAACAAAAAGAATTTTAAGAATTAATTAAAAATTCTTGCTGAGCTTAAAACTACAGGTAGTGCCTTGGCTCCTTGGCTCTATATAACGAGCCGCCCCTGGAGAACGGTATGCCGAAATCGAGATTTCTTAGATGAACTGAATTTAATGGAGAGACAACAGATCTACTTTCAACAAGATGGAGCTCTTGCTCATATTGCTTGCCAGATTTGTATCCTATCACAAGACTTTTTTGATGACAGATATTTATCAAGTAACGGCCCGGTCCGTGTACCTTAGATGTTTTCTTTTTGGGATATTTTAAGAATATGATGTATAATAAAGGCGGCATGATAAACTTGAGGATCTTCAGCAAAGCATCATTAATATTGACGGTAGAATCATTGCCAAGGCCATTAGACAAGCGGGATCAAAAATGCTTGGAGCAAAACGGTGATGTTTTTGAACATTTAATTTAATTTGTTGTTTTTTTGAAGTTTATAGAATAATTTAAAATAATATCATGGATATTACTCTTACTTTATACTTTATGGTAAGGCAAAGTTACGACCACTGAATTTGAAAAATTATCAAGAGTTTTGTCATCTTTGACTTTAGGATAAAATGTCATAGATCAATTTTTGTTTACAATTAAATTTCCTATCTATCGATTCAGAATATTGTATACTGCGTGTCCCATTTGAAAAAAAAATGTTTGACATAACATGTAAACTCGATATTCGATTTTAATTCGTTTTCATCATCGTAATCACCGGTTTGCCAATTTAACTAAATTTGTAGCTCCAATAATAACGAAGTTGGCAATAGTGTTGACTTAAATTTGAAAACCCTGTAAAATAGATCTGTTGTAACAATATTTATTGTTCCATTAGTACATGCACATGAAAATTTAGGATTTGTGAGGAAAACTGACTTTATAAATATAAAGGGTTTTTTCAATAAGAACTTGACAACTTTTTTTTAAATATCTCGCAAGCCATTTGGGATATATCAAAACTTTTATTATTGGCTTAAAGTACAATCAATGCAATTATGAATAGAACTCGACTTCGGTCATATATCCACCAAGGGCACGACTGCAGCGGTCGATTCGTTAAAGCCAATTTTCGAAGACTGGGCCACACAATTCGACGGAAATGGTCGCTATTTCTCTTAGGCCCCCTAACGCCGCCGGCTTGTTGGCATATACCTTCGATTTAACGTAGCTCCACAGAAAAAAGTCTAGAGGTGTCAAATCACAAGATTTTGGTGGCCAATTGACAGGACCTGTTCACGAACTTGGACTTTAACAAGTCGATTGTTTCTCCAGCTGTGTGGGATATGGCACCGTCTTGCTGAAACCACATATCACTGATGTCCATCCCATGCAATTGATTGAAGAAATAACGCTGCAACGTGTCTCTGTAGCGTTCACCATTGACTGTAACGTGACGGTCATTTTCATCAACGAAGAAAAATGGCCCAATGACGCCACCGACATGGAAACCGCACGATACAGTCACTTTTTGTGGATGAAGTGATGTTTCATGAAGCACATATGGATTTTCAGCACTCCAATATCGCATGTTTTGTTTGTTGACGAAGCCATCAACAAAAATGCGCTTCATCACTGAAGATGATTTTGCGATGAAACATCTCTAGAGCCCATTCTGAGAACGTGCGTCGCTTCATATGGTCAAGTGGCTTTAGTTCTTGAGTTAACTTGATCTTGTTAGGGTGCAGGCCAAGATTCTTCACGGGAACATTCGACAGTGAATATGTTGACTTGAATTTTCTCACCAAATTGTGAACTGCCTGTCTACTCGGGAAAGAATGACGACCCAAAATTGGCGTAAGCGCTCTTAAAGTTGCTATCATTGACCCGGAATTTCTGTAGTAATTTTTAATTACTTGTAAACGTTCTTCATTCGTAAGTCTTTGCATGATGAAAATGTTTGAGTTACTGCGTATTTTGACAGTGACAGCGCACTAATTTGTTTAAGGGTGCGTTCACAATAAGAAAACAAGTGTCAAATTACTATTGAAAAACCCTTTATAAACTAAGAAATTATCAATCTTTCCAACGCTTAGAACATCTTGTTATTTTATATTATCTTATTTAAATTGTTAGTAAATTTACATGAAGACAGAAGATTTTTGAGGTAAAGTGAATTTATAAATAAATAATATAAACTAGGAAACAATAATTTTTTCCAACGTCTGGAACATCTATAAACTACAAAAATAATAATATGAACTATTCTATTATTACTATTATAAGTTTAATCTGCATTTCCGATTGCAGATATTGCAACTGTATTCGATTCCGTTTTGAATTTAATCAAGTGAAATTTCTTAGACGAGGAGTGATTTACCGCTGGCCATTTACCCGATCCCCTCGACTACATCGAAACATGGAAATTGCGAGCAGTAACCCAAATCCAAAACAAACTTCCCTCTAGCCGTGCAGTAATAGAAATTCAATCTAAGTTGAGAGTAGTACAATTCTCACCTACATACGAACGCAATTCCCCCCCCCCCCCCCCCCCGCCCCGCGAGCTCCTTCGTCCGTCCGACCGTGCCGAATTTCAAATTTCAATCCAACTTAACCGCATCCAATTATGAAATATCACCCACCATCACATCCTTATGTGGTTACATTTATTTAACTTATATAAAACGTGCATTGTTTATTTAACAAAAGAATTGGTTGTAGTAGTGGAGAATTTTTATTGTTGTATTGAGTACTAAACTCTTTACAGTCGCATGTGGTCATAATTGGCCCAAAATGAAAGCTGACATTCAGCAGTAGTGCCGAAACTGTTGAATTTTGTTTAAACCTTTGTTAAAGTGTGGTGACTATAATTTGACATACCAGTGCAAAGGGTTAATTAAGAGCGCTTTGAAGATGAGTTATTTTTATGCCGAAGTGCGCTGCATATTGTAATTTTATTTCAAAGAAGCCACAAATGCTGCACAGACCCGTGAAGAAATGTGAGCTGTTTATGGTCAAGATACGTTATCAAAGTCAAAGGGCAAAAGATAGCTTAGTCGTTTTCATTTTAAAAATTTCAATGTCCAAGATGCTCCTCGCACTGTTTGACCAATCATCGGAAAACATATTTCTTTCGTTATTCTTCGTCAGCTATCGACCAGAAGTTTTTCAGCCAGACTTAATATTATTCAATTACAAAATACATATCTGAAGGGCACGGTTATATAGAATAATTTAACCCTTAACGAATGAGCGCATTTTTGTAGAACAATTATTACCTGTAGATCGACGGAATTTTAACAAATTAATTACTATAGCGAAAAAAACTGCATAATTAACGCTTAGCTAACGAGGTATTTTATAAAAGTCGCAACTATCGCTTTACAGACAACTAAAATGATGTTATTTGTGAATTGATTTTCCGGTAGATGCGCCGGTAATTTAATTTATAATGTTGCGACTATGACGGCATTCGTTCATTAAGAGTTAAATAATTATTATCTATAATTTCCCTGTCGGTGCACTTTACATCCAGGATGCATTAATTCCCGGCGCATTCACCAGAAATACACTATATAATTGAATGCACGTATATAAAGATTTTCTGCAAGTTTTGCGAAATTTAAACGAATAATGAATAGCTTATGAGCGTCATAAAACTATCCAGAATATTGGATATTCCGTAATCAAAAGGGCCATCTCCCCCCCACCCAATCAGTTCCCGCCGCCCGTGAATCACTTTTAATTGAACAGACGTTTCGGTCTAATTTGCATCTCAAAGGTGCCATTCCTGTTTTGTACAAATACAATTAATGGCCTTACGTCTGCCGGAATTATTTCCCGATATCTCCGTCCTCGTCGACGTCGCGCGGCCGCGATCCGGTAGACCGTGCACGTCCCTCTCCACCGGATCCATCAGGTGAGTCCCCCCGCCTCCCCCTCTTTTATACAAAACGCAATCCCATTCAGGGCTCCGGTTTAATAACGCAATTTACAAATTCAATCCTTTGCACCCTCTCTCCTCCCGACTTCGTCATATAATTCAAATACAATAGGGACAATGTGTGTGTTCTACTTAGTTTGATTGGTTTAGTGTATACGTAGATTGAAACAACAATAGAAGTGAAAATAAAAATAGAATCTAGTTTTATCTGAAATTCATCAGGGATTTTACTAATTGAAAAGAAATTAATTGGTATAAATTCTAAATCTACAACTTGACACTTGCTAAGGCTATAAAATAGAAACTGATTACGAATTACTATGTTTGGTAAAAAAAGTAGGCCTATTCCATCATTGAACCCTTAGCAAATTTATAGTAGTAGCAAGCACTGCTTTACAAATGACTAGAATGAGCTCAATTATGAATTAAATAGATGGTGGATGCGCCAGGAACTTAAAATTTACGCCATGCGCTCGCTGTAGAATGTTAGGAAAATATTTTTATTGTCGCGAATTAGATCTTACGGGAATATTTTTTGTTGTCGCGAATATGACGGCATTTGTTAGTTAAGGGTTAACAGATCTAACTAGACAAGAATAATGATCAATAGCACGAAGTTGGTCTGGTTATCCAGCAAAAACTGTTTCACACCTTTTCCTTAATATTTAGTCTCTTAAACTAGTTTTTCAAGCTTAAGTTGCTGTATGTGAAATTGTGTTCTTTATGTGAAATAGTGAAATATAAAATTAAGAAAATTAACTGGTGACGAACGATTTGCCGTCGTCAGATTTTTAATTTTCTAAAAAAAAAAATCGCAAAATTCTTCGAAACATTCCCGGAAAACAATCGAAAATTGGCCGTAGATCGTAAACGGTGAGCCCCACGAAAAATATGGCTCCGTAATTTTTCGACGCAAATAACATTACGAATAGCATGCCGTTTAAATTTTTTGCGTGGGATTAAAAATGGCCGCTCTAGAATTTTTTTATTGAAGTCGGGGGTGGTTTTCTTTGAATAACTCTTCAAGGGTTGGAGATATCAAAAATTCGTAAGAGACATAAAATATAGAGGAGCCTTTGTTCTATAACAATCTATAAAAATTAAAGTCACCACTGTAAAGGGGGCGCGGCCCCGCTCGCTGAAGCACGAAAAAAGCGACCTCTGCAGAGAAAGCGTTGCAGCTCGCGAACGGAGAGGAGCACTTCCAACACAGAAGTGGCTGCTGTGCCCCCATGTATTTGGGATTTTTTGAGCTGTATCCGAACCTTCCAACTCGAAAACCCAAAAAGCCTTAGCATTTGGCGTAAACCTCTGCATCGCGAAAAATCGATTTTCAAAAATTCACCTCCGAGTGTAGGGGTGAGTTGGAAAATTGCGGTTTTCACGGGACCCTAGAGGACGTTTTCGGCTTTCAGGAAAAAAATAAATATATTTAAAAAAAAAAATTTGTGGGGTTGGCAACACTTTTTTTGAGGGGATAGTTCTAGGGGGTTTAAATTTTAATAGTATTTGTCTTGAATTATTTTTGATTTTCAAAAATTCACCTCCGAGTGTAGGGGTGAGTTGGAAAATTGCGGTTTTCACGGGACCCTAGAGGACGTTTTCGGCTTTCAGGAAAAAATAAATATAAATATAAAAAAAATTTTTTTGTAGGGTTGGCAACACTTTTTTAGAGGGGATAGTTCTAGGGGGTTTAAATTTTAATAGTATTTGTCTTGAATTATTTTTGATTTTTTATAAAAATTTCAAATCGATATCTATAAGGGTTTAGAAAATATTATAAACTCCCATTTTTGCAGAGCTTTCATTAATGTGAAATATCCCCGATACGAAAAATTTTCAAAAATGCAATTAATCATTTTTGCAATCCACAAGTGTAGATATTTTGTTTTTCAAAGCAATATTCAATGCGTTAATTATTATTGAAAATATGAATATTTACAATTTACACCCCACTATGTATATATTGTGAAAAAAACGAATCGCATTTTTTTCCAGTTTTTCAGCCATAAGTTTCGAATAATCCTAGGAATTTCTAAAAAATGATTACTATCTTACTATACTCTTGAAGGTCTTTTGACTACTTCGAAAAAAACTAACTCAACTTGCAATTGTTTTTTTAGTTTTTCAAACAATTGAAAAAATTTTGAAAACGTGTTTACTATCTTCCTTTATTCTTCAATGCCTTTTAATTACTGGGGAAAAACGAATTCGAGTAGCTATCGTTTTTTAGTTTTTTAGCTATAAGTTTCGAACCATTGAAGAAATTTAGTAAATTTCTTCACTACCTTACTTTGCTCTTTAAGGTTTTGTAATTACAGCAAAAAACTAATTTAAGTCTCAAGTGATTTTCAGTTTTCTGCTATATTGGAATCTTCTTACATCTTACTCTACTCTTTAAGCTCTTTTATAACAGCCAAAAAACGTATTCGATTTGCGATTGTATTTCAACTTTTCAATTATAAATTGGAAACAATTGAAGAAATTTCGAAAATTCGGTCACCATCTTCCTCAACTCTTCAAGCTTGTAATTACTACAAAAAGAGAACGAGTCACTGTGGCAATTGTTTTTCAGTTTTCCAGCAATAACTTTTGGATAATTGAAGAAGTTTAGAAAATTTGTTTTCTTGCGTACTTTACTCTTCAAGCTCTTGTAATTACGGCAAAAAGCACGAATTTGATTCGCACCTGATTTTCAATTTTTTTGGTATTGATTCTTCTCGACTATCAAAAAGACTCTTTTTTGTCGTGAAGAGTCGAATGAAAAGAGTGTTTGATGATTTAGAAAAAAGGTCCTTACTTCGAAAATTTTGGTATTCACCCCGAAAACATGGTGAAGAGCAAAAAAGGTCCTCACTTCCGAATTTTTAAATGAGTCAGGACAGTTACACAGGATTCACCTGACTCGACTCATTTCTAACAGTCGACTCTTTTAATGGACTCATGAGTTACCCACCTCTAGTTCCGAATAATGAAATAAATTTCCAATTTTAACCTCTTTTAATTTCAGCGAAACAAGGGAATTGGAGTCGAAATTGCTTTTCAGCTTTTCAGCTATAAGTTTAAAACAAATTGGGATTAATCGTACTTGTTGCAGAAAGCATTAGATAAATATATTAGATAATATATTATTGTATTTATATAAGTTTAAAACCATTGGAAACATTTAGAAAATTAATTCACCATCTTACTCAACTCTCAAATTTCCGCGAAAAAAAAACGAATTCGAGTCACAATTGTTTTTCAGTTGTTCAGCTCTAAGCTTCGAGCAGTTGAAGAAATTTCGAAAATTTCTTCACTCTTACTTTTATCTCCAAGCTCTTGTAATTGCAGCAATAAAAACGATTAATTTTTTCTGCAAATAAAGAGATTTCAAATTTACTCTAATTTTTAAGCTCTTTTGATTTCAACAAATAAAAACGAATTCGAGTCGCAATCGTTTTCCCATTTTTTATTATAAGTTCCGAACCACTGAAGAAAATTTGGTACTTCACCCACAATTTTACTCTACTCTTCAAGATCCTTTGATTACAGCAAAAAAAGAACTGATTCGCAATTGTTTGTCAGGTTTTTCGCTGGAGAAATTTCGAAAATTCACTAACCATTTTACTCTACTCTTCTAGTTTTTTCGATTTCAGCATAAAAACAAATTCGAGTTGCTATGGTTTTTCTGTTTTTTATGAGTTCCGAACCATCGAAAAAAATTGAAATTTCGTCCATTATTTTACTCTACTGTTTAAGTTCTTTTGATTACAGAAAGACGGACTAATTCGAGTCGCAATTCTTTTTCAGATTTTTAGATGTAGGTTTCAAACAAATATGAAAATCCGCTCACCATTTTTTTCTTTTCTTTAATCTCTTTTGATTACAGCGAAAAGAATGATATCGATTCACAATTGCTTTTTAGTTTTCTTTTTGTTATAAGTTCTTCAAGCTCTTTCATAACAGAAAAAAAAACGAATTCGATTTGCGATTATATTTCAGCTTTTCAATTTTAAGTTTAAAACAATAAAAAAAAATGCTCACCATTTTATTCTACTATAGAATGGTACTCTATGCTATTGCGATAAAACAATATAACAAGAATTCCACCAAATTTGAAACTTGAAAAAAAAAAGATTCTACTTTAAGATTAAGTAAAAATCTTAGACATTTTATCACTACATTACGATTCAATCGCACCAATCACGGCTTTCTGTAATTCAAAAGTTGCGCGTTTGCTCAAGCTTTAAAAAAAATTTGTAATCTCTGAAGAACGTACTCAAAATTTATTTCGCCGAGATTTTTATTATTTACCAATAATTATGAGATAATAGTGATTATTATTTAGAGGATGTAGCGATTAAATAGGCACGGATGTAATTTTCACATTATTTCCTAACCTTAATTCTGGATTAACTGCCATCGATCCGAAGAAAATTGCAATTACGTGCACCCCGTGGGGGCCGGTTTTCTGTGCCTTCGCTCTTTGATGTGTACACAAACACGTATACACACACACACATACAGACACATACACAGACTGACTTATTCTAATGCAGACATTCCGTGTTTGACGTGAAGAGCACGCCAGTCCCACGGGGGGCTAATAATGTCTACACGGGGTGTCCAAAATAAGTGCTTAAACATGCATTTCGATCCTTTGCTTTAAAATTAATCTTAATTAGCATGTAGTGCTTTTGGGCAATTTCTATCATAATTAATCTTAAATTAAATAAATTAAATCAAGACGAAAAGTAGCCTGAATATATATTTTGCTTGTCTCAGTTTTTGTAAGTCTCACAAATAATTTTTATAACCAAATAGTGTTCAGAATGGGATTCTAGACTTGAAAAAATAAAAAAAATACTTTTTGAAGAAAATATAAATTTATCCGTTTTTAGTTTCTGTAAGTCTCACAAATAATTTTTATGAACAAATAGTGTTTAGAATGTGATTCTAGAATTGAAAAAATACAAAAATAAATTTTTGAAGAGAAATTAAATTTAATCGTTTTTCGGCGTTTCCAGCAGTTGTACGAACGATTTACATCAAAAGAAATTTTGCTTGTCTTAGTTTCTGTAAGTCTCACAAATAATTTTTAAGACCAAATAGTGTTCAGAATGGGATTCTAGACTTGAAAAAATACAAAAATTAATTTTTGAAGAAAATATAAATTTATTCGTTTTCAGTTTCTGTAAGTCTCACAAATAATTTTTATGAACAAATAGTGTTCAGAATAAGATTCTAGACTTGAAAAAAATACAAAAATAAATTTTTGAAGAAAAATTAAATTTAATCGTTTTTCGGCGTTTCCAGCAGTTGTACGAACGATTTACATCAAAAAAAATTTTGCTTGTCTCAGTTTCTGAAAGTCTCACAAATAATTTTTATAACCAAATAGTGTTCAGAATGGGATTCTGGACTTGAAAAAATACAAAAATAAATTTTTGAAGAAAATATAAATTTAATCGTTTTCAGTTTCTGTAAGTCTCACAAATAATTTTTATAAACAAAAAGTGTTTAGAATATAATTCTAGACTTGAAAAAATAAAAAAAAAATTTTTTTGAAGAAAAATTAAATTTAATCGTTTTTCGGCGTTTCCAGCAGTTGTACGAACGATTTACGTCAAAAGAAATTTTGCTTGTCTCAGTTTCTGAAAGTCTCACAAATAATTTTTATAACCAAATAGTGTTCAGAATGGGATTCTTAACTTGAAAAAATACAAAAATAAATTTTTGAAGAAAATATAAATTTAAACGTTTTCAGTTTCTGTAAGTCTCACAAATAATTTTTATGAACAAATAATGTTTAGAATATGATTCTAGACTTGAAAAAAATACAAAAATAAATTTTTGAAGAAAAATTAAATTTAATCGTTTTTTGGCGTTTCCAGCAGTTGTATGAACGATTTACATCAAAAGAAATAAATATGAATATTCACCTCTGCAAAATTAATACTAATTTAGGCCTTTGTAATACTTAATTTACATGGATTTTTAGTAATCATGTTATATCAATGTAAAGCTGATTTAAAGTTATATTCAATGACATAAAAATATACAGTGTTCAGAGAGGTCGTCTCTGTGCCATAACTTTTAAATTAATAGTCAAAATAAAAAAAAATAAGCACGCCACTGAATTTTGCGTAGAAGGCCACATCAATAACTATTTCAATATTATTTCGCCAATTCATCTGTGTCGTAACTCTAAAATTTATAGTCAAAATAAAAAAATAAGCACGCCACTGAATTCTGTAAAGAAGACCACACAAATAACTATTAAACTGTTTTTCGCAAATCTTGCAGTGATTGAGAAAAAAACGTATTCCAAAATAACAGAAAATTAAGAAACACCCGATATTTCCCAAACTAATCAAGTTAGCCATGATCTGTTAAATACTATTATTGTTATTTCAGAAAAAGAGGTCTTAACATGTACATCAGTTTATTTTTTTATAACCTTAAGGTTACCGAGATAGCCTATAGATACATCAAATTTGGGCCTTCCGGTACAGTGTTCTTGTATTTCTTAAATATGTTCTTAAATTGTATTTTGTTTTCGTTTTTAACAATGAAATAACCAATTTTTAATGTTAATTAAGTTTAAGTAAAAGTAAATGAAATTAAACCAAAATTTATACCGGTAGATATTTGATGTTCGACTCGATTTTAACCGACTTTAAGTTAGCCATAAATTTCAGCCACGAATCCAGCGCCTCCACCATTTTTAACTTTAGTAAATTTCCAAGTTTTCTTTACTAATTTACAGACAATGGATTAAAATTCATAATTAATCAAATTGCTGTAGTGCCATAGTAATGACAATAAGCTTTTAACTTAGGATTTACCCTGATTTTTCGATAAGATATCTATCGAAACATGGTCAATTTTCAAAAAATCAAGTCATCGTTAGGCAAAGTTTAGGTTCGATATTTTTGGCGACAAATGTTTATGGGGCCTTTGTTTATAATATTTAAGCTTAAAATAATGACACATATTCTTCATTTTTGTTTAAATAATTATTTACCCAGACACTTTTACGAAATTTCGTCAATTTTCAAAAATCAAAAGTCATCGTTAGGCGTAGTTTAGGTTTGATATTTTCGGCCACAAATGTTCCATAGGGCTTTGTTTACAATATTTAAGGAAAAAAAATGACACATATTCTTCATTTTTGTTTAAATAATTATTTACCCAGACACTTTTAAGAAATTTCGTCAATTTTCAAAAAATTAAAAGTCATCGTTAGGCGTAGTTTAGGTTCGATATTTTAGGCCACAAATGTTCCATAGGGCTTTGTTTACAATATTTAAGCTAAAAAAAATGACACATATTCTTCATTTTTGTTTAAATTATTATTTACCCAGACACTTTTACGAAATTTCGTCAATTTTCAAAAAATCAAAAGTCATCGTTAGGCGTAGTTTAGTTTCGATATTTTTGGCCACAAATACTCCATAGGGCTTTGTTTACAATATTTAAGCTAAAAAAAATGACACACATTCTTCATTTTTGTTTAAATTATTATTAACCCAGACACTTTTACGAAATTTCGTCAATTTTCAAAAAAACAAAAGTCATCGTTAGGCGTAGTTTATGTTTGATATTTTCGGCCACAAATGTTCCATGGGCTTTGTTTGCAATATTTAAGTTAAAAATAATGACACATATTCTTCATTTTTGTTTAAATAATTATTTACGCAGACACTGTTACGAAATTTCGTCAATTTTCAAAAAATCAAAAGTCATCGTTAGGCGTAGTTTAGGTTCGATATTTTCGGCCACAAATGTTCCATAGGGCTTTGTTTACAATATTTAAGCTAAAAAATATGACACATATTCTTAATTTTTGTTTAAATAATTATTTACCCAGACACTTTTACGAAATTTCGTCAATTTTCAAAAAATTAAAAGTCATCGTTAGGCGTAGTTTAGGTTCGATATTTTCGGCCACAAATGTTCCATAGGGCTTTGTTTACAATATTTAAGCTAAGAAATATGACACATATTCTTCATTTTTGTTTAAATAATTATTTACCCAGACACTTTTACGAAATTTCGTCAATTTTCAAAAAAATCAAAAGTCATCGTTAGGCGTAGTTTAGGTTCGATATTTTCGGCCACAAATGTTCCATAGGGCTTTGTTTACAATATTTAAGGAAAAAAAATGACACATATTCTTCATTTTTGTTTAAATAATTATTTACCCAGACACTTTTAAGAAAATTCGTCAATTTTCAAAAAATCAAAAGTCATCGTTAGGCGTAGTTTAGGTTTGATATTTTCGGCCACACATGTTCTATAGGGCTTTGTTTACAATATTTAAGTTCAAAAAATGACACATATTCTTTATTTTTGTTTTAATTGTGCTATCTTTTTAATTATATATTATATTATTATTTTATTACATATGTATCAATTTTTATCGATTCACTCAATTTTATGACTTGTGTAAGACTATTTATGTTGATAACACCAATAAAGATTATTATTATTATTATTAAATAATTATTTACCCAGACACTTTTACGAAATTTCGTCAATTTTCAAAACATCAAAAGTCATCGTTAGGCGTAGGTAAGGTTCCATATTTTCGGCCACAAATTTTCTAAAGGACTTTGTTTACAATATTTAAGTTTAAAAAAATGACACATATTCTTCATTTTTGTTAAAATAAATATAAAATAAATATTTACCCAGACACTTTTACGAAATTTCGTCAATTTTCAAAAAATCTAAAGTTACCGTTAGGCGTAGTTTAGGTTCGATATTTTCGGCCACAAATGTTCCATAGGGCGTTGTTTACAATATTTAAGCTAAAAAATATGACACATATTCTTCATTTTTGTTTAAATAATTATTTACCCAGACACTTTTACAAAATTTCCTCAATTTTCAAAAAAATCAAAAGTCATCGTTAGGCGTAGTTTAGGTTCGATATTTTAGGCCACAAATGTTCCATAGGGCTTTGTTTACAATATTTAAGGAAAAAAAATGACACATATTCTTCATTTTTGTTTAAATAATTATTTACCCAGGCACTTTTAAGAAAATTCGTCAATTTTCAAAAAATCAAAAGTCATCGTTAGGCGTAGTTTAGGTTCGATATTTTAGGCCACAAATGTTTCATAGGGCTTTGTTTACAATATTTAAGCTAAAAAATATGATACATATTCTTCATTTTTGTTTAAATAATTATTTACCCAGACACTTTTAAGAAATTTCGTCAATTTTCAAAAAATCAAAAGTCATCGTTAGGCTTAGTTTAGGTTCGATATCTTCGGCCACAAATATTCTATAGGGCTTTGTTTACAATATTTAAGCTTAAAATGACACATATTCTTCATTTTTGTTTAAATAATTATTTTCCCAGACACTTTTACGAAATTTCGTCAATTTTCAAAAAATTAAAAGTCATCGTTAGGCGTAGTTTAGGTTCGATATTTTCCGCCACAAATGTTCCATGGGGCTTTGTTTATAATATTCAGTGTAAATATATTTCAATCAACGTTCCATATAATTAGATGCCTATTTATTATTTCTACATCGAAATACAAACATTCATTGGTAAATAAAGTTAAATATGATATACTGGCTATTATTAACAATGATGCATGATGAATTTGATATATAAGATGAAGTGGGGGATATATTTTTATCTGAAAGTAATACTTTTTATAAAAATAATAAGTTTTATCAGAAATACCTGAATACGTGTTTGAAGACGTCAAAGACATAATTGAATCAGAAGATAATGGGGGCATTATAAATTTGTATTACAATAATAATTTTAGCTAATTCATATTAAAAAAAAATGTATTTCGTATCTTCCATTCTGGAGTGATGTTTGGAGAGGAAGATCCAGCAATGCCGTTGTAGAGGACTGGATCGGATTGGTCCAAAATAATATTTGTAATAAAATACCATCACTTTTAAAGATGATGAGATGATATGATAACACTTATATAAGAGATGTGGCATCAAACGAAAAGTAGAGTGTGTCGATGATTATGATTATGAATTTTAATCCATTGTCTGTAAATTAAAAAAACTTGGAAATTTACTAAAGTCAAAAATGGTGGACGCGTCGGCTTCGTGGCTGAAATTTATGGCTAACTTCCAGTCAGTTCGATTTTAAATTTAAACCTTTACCAATTTAAATCTTTTTTTTTTCGGTTTTAAATTATAATTTGGACCGGAATTGAACCGGAACCGAACCGAAACTGATCCAGAATTTTTATCGAAGTTGAACCAAAACTGCAACGAAAAACATGATCAACTCGATTTTAAATTTTGACTAATTTAAATGTTTTTTTTTATCGATTTTAAATTATAATTTAAACAGGAACGGGAACCGAAACTGAACCAGAATTTTTAGATGAATCGGAGCCGAAACTGGAACGACAAACATTTACTAGGAACATAAGAGCAAACTGGAACGAAATGGATTTCGGTTCGACTCTCTGGTTAAAAACCGAATAAAGACCTGAAAAGAAATTGAAATAATTATTTTGAACCGGAATTGACCCGGAACCGAACCGAGACTGATCCAGAATTTTTATTGAAGCTGAACCACATCTGCAACGAAAAACATGTTTAACTCGATTTTAAATTTTGACTTGAATTAATTTAAATGTTTTTTTTCGATTTTAAATTTTAATTTAAACCGGAACCGAACCGAAACTGAACCAGAATTTTTAGACCAATCGGAGCCGAAACTGGAACGAAAAACATTTACATAAGAGTAAACTGGAACGAAATTAATTTCGGTTCGACTCTTTGGTTAAAAACTGAACAAAGACCTGAAAAGAAATTGAAATAATTATTTTAAAACTAAACAAAAACAAATATTTGTGTCAGACAAATTAACAACTGAATGTTTTTATTTTTATTATTAGGTTGTTTTTTTCATCTTAAAAGGTATTTATCTGTTGCAAGTTATAAAAAACTTTAAAAAAACCGACTAATATTATTCGGGTGTTAATGCAGCGAAGCGCTCTAACTGGCATTTAAAATCCCGCCGCCTTTGTTATGCAGTCAAAACATCGCTAATTTCGTTACGGTCGCATAATCACGTCTCGGCCCATTTATATTCTAAGCGCGTCCCTTATTAAAGTTTCAAACTTTTTTTTTTGTTAAATTAAAAAAAAAAACCGTATCCGACCCTTAATTAAGGCCATTTACATTTTCCTTTATTCGAGCCGGCGAGGAGAGAATTTTTCATTTCCTCGGAGGTCGAGGTGCGGCTCGGATACTTTTTTGTTTCGCCTTTTCGGGTCTCGATTGATTCCACTAATTTGTTAAGTAAATTGCCGCCCTTCAGATTTAATGCTTGCGCACCTGAGTTTTTGAAAAATTCCAACGATTTATCATTTAGTAATCTGGGGGTGTGCATTATTGCTCGACGTCGTTTTTGTTTGGAATATCTTACAATTTTAGCTCTCTCTCTTTCTTATTGAGCCTTTTCCTACTTGCTACTCTGATTTATGATTGGTGCACCAATTTAAAAACTTATTTTTAAAATCAAGTCTCGATGGAGGAACCGAGCACGTGTTTGACAGAAGTTTTATGAATTATTGAAATAGATATACATATGTATCGTGTGAGCCACAAAATTTTGTTTCAGAGTTGGCTGTGAGATAATCAGTGGCGGCTCGTGGAACATGTTGATGGTAGAGCCACTTATACAATATACCTCTCACCCCCCCACCTTTTTTTTAAGAAAGAAAGAACGATTTATCTTCCTAGTAACTGGCGAAAATGTTTTAAAAATTCTTGCTGAGCTTGAAACTACGGGTAGTGCCATGGCTCCTTGGCTCTATATAACGAACTGTCCCTGCTTAATTTGATAAAACGATGATTTGCAAATCTAATGTAATTTTTGTAGAATTTAGTGGACACGTTTTATATTTTCTTTTTGCTCGAGTATTACACAGTTCGAAAATTTTTCAAAAATTCACAACTTGGGAAATAATTGGCGGATTTTCAAAAACTCTATTTAATCTGATAAAACGATGATTTGCAAATCTAATGTAATTTTTGTAGAATTTAGTGGACACGTTTTATATTTTCTTTTTGCTCGAGTATTACACAGTTCGAAAAATTTTCAAAAATTCACAACTTGCGAAATAATTGGCGGATTTTCAAAAACTCTATTTAATTTGATAAAACGATGATTTGCAAATCTGACTTAATTTTTTTAGAATTTCGTCGATACGTTTTATATATATTTTTTAAAATTTTCACTCGAGTAGTACACAATTCGAAATAATTGGTGGGTTTTCAAATACACCATTTAGTTTGATAAAATAATGATTTGCAAATCTAGTTAAATTTTTGTAGAATTTAGTTAATGCGTTTTATATTTTTTTTAAATTTTTTGCTCGAGTATTACACAATTCGAAAACTAAAATTTTCAAAAAATTACAACTCGCGAAATAATTGGTGGATTTTCAAATACTCTATTTAGTTTGATAAAACGGTGATTTGCATATCTAATTAAATTTTTGTAGAATTTAGTCGACACTTTTTATATATTTTTTATAGTTGTTTGCTCGAGTATTACACAATTCAAATATTAAAATTTTCAAAAATTCACAACTCTCGAAATAATTGGTAAATTTTCAAAAACTGCACTTAATTTGATAAAACTATGATTTGCAAATCCAATTTAATTTTTGTAGAATTTAGTCGACACGTTTTATATATTTTTTTAAACTTTTTGCTCGTGTATTACACAATTCGAATATAAAATTTTTCAAAAATTCACATCTCGCGAAATAATTGGTGGATTTTCAAAAACTCTATTTAATTTGATGAAACGATGATTTGTAAATTTAATTTAATTTTTGCAGAATTTCGTCGACACATTATGTATAAATTTTTTTTAAATTTTCACTCGAGTAGTACACAATTCGAAAACTAAAATTTTCAAAAATTCGCAACTTGCGAAATAATTAACGGACTTTTAAAAACTCTATTTAATTTGATAAAATGGTGATTTGCAAGTTTGGTTAAATTTTTGTAGAATTTAGTTAATGCGTTTAATATTTTTTTAAATTTTTTGCTCGAGTATTACACAATTCGAAATCTAAAATTTTCAAAAATTCACAACTTGCGAAATAATTGGCGGATTTTCAAAAACTCTATTTGATTTGATGAAACGATGATTTGTAAATCTAATTTAATTTTTGCAGAATTTCGTCGACACATTTTATATATTTTTTTTTAAATTTTCACTCCAGTAGTACATAATACGAAAACTAAAATTTTCAAAAATTCACAACTCGCGAAATAATTGATGGATTTTCAAAAACTGCACTTAATTTGATAATACAATGATTTGAAAATCTAGTTTATTTTTTGTAGAATATAGTCGACACGTTTTATATTTTTTTTTATTTTTTGCTCGAGTATTACTCAATTCGAAAACTAAAATTTTCAAAAATTCACAACTCTCGAAATAATTGGTAAATTTTCAAAAACTGCACTTAATTTGATAAAACTATGATTTGCAAATCCAATTTAATTTTTGTAGAATTTAGTCGACACGTTTTATATATTTTTTTAAACTTTTTGCTCGTGTATTACACAATTCGAATATAAAATTTTTCAAAAATTCACATCTCGCGAAATAATTGGTGGATTTTCAAAAACTCTATTTAATTTGATGAAACGATGATTTGTAAATTTAATTTAATTTTTGCAGAATTTCGTCGACACATTATGTATAAATTTTTTTTAAATTTTCACTCGAGTAGTACACAATTCGAAATCTAAAATTTTCAAAAATTCACAACTTGCGAAATAATTGGCGGATTTTCAAAAACTCTATTTAATTTGATGAAACGATGATTTGTAAATCTAATTTAATTTTTGCAGAATTTCGTCGACACATTTTATATATTTTTTTTTAAATTTTCACTCCAGTAGTACATAATACGAAAACTAAAATTTTCAAAAATTCACAACTCGCGAAATAATTGATGGATTTTCAAAAACTGCACTTAATTTGATAATACAATGATTTGAAAATCTAGTTTATTTTTTGTAGAATATAGTCGACACGTTTTATATTTTTTTTAATTTTTTGCTCGAGTATTACTCAATTCGAAAACTAAAATTTTCAAAAATTCACAACTCGCGAAATAATCGGTTGATTTTCAAATACTACATTTACTTTGATGAAACGATGATTTGCAAATCCAATTTAATTTTTGTAGAATTTAGTCAACACGTTTTATTTATACATGGTGTCCGGATTTCGTAGGGACAACATGGGCAACTTCTGCATTTGAAGAGATAGAGAGATGGTCAAATTAGCAAAAAGGTGCAGGTTCGAGGGCTCGTTGAGAATCCACCCCCAAATTCCACTTGTCATGGCTCACTTGTTCAAAATAAGAATTAAAACAAAATCTCCCAATTTCTTCAATTTCAGATTTTCTTTTAATTTTTATTGTGGAGGCCATGACAAGTGGGATTTGGGGTGGATTCTCAATGAGCCCTCGAAGTATTGAAGTTGCCCATGTTGTTCCTACGAAATCTGGGCACCCTGTATATTTTTTAATTTTTTGCTCGTGTATTAGATAATTCGAATATAAAAATATTCAAAAATTCACAACTCGCGAAATAATTGGCGGATTTTCAAAAACTATATTTAATTTGATGAAACGATGATTTGTAAATCTAATTTAATTTTTGCAGAGTTTCGTCGACACATTTTATATATATTTTTTTAAATTTTCACTCGAGTAGTACATAATACGAAAACTAAAATTTTCAAAAATTCACAACTCGCGAAATAATTGGTGGATTTTCAAAAACTGCACTTAATTTGATAATACAATGATTTGCTAATCTAGTTTATTTTTTGTAGAATATAGTCGACGCGTTTTATATATTTTTTTAAATTTTTTGCTCGAGTATTACACAATTCGAAAACTAAAATTTTCAAAAATTCACAGCTCGCGAAATAATCGGTTGATTTTCAAATACTATATTTACTTTCATGAAACGATGATGTGCAAATCCAATTTAATTTTTGTAGAATTTAGTCAACACGTTTTATATATTTTTTTAAAAATTTTTGCTCGTGTATTACATAATTGGAAAACTAAAATTTTCAAAAATTCACAACTCGCGAAGTAATTGGTGTATTTTCAAAAACTGCTCTTAATTTGATAAAACAATGATTTGCAAATATCAAATCTCTCAAATGCATTGCGATTTTTCTCTACTTATTAAAGTTTCACAGGCATGGTTTAGAGTTGTTTTTAGAAATACAAAATTCTCGCATTCTCTAATAAAATTAGAGGTAGTGCCATGGCTCCTTGGCTCTACATAACGAGCCGCCCCTGTGTCGCATATTATTACATCATGAGACTAGATTATTTCAATTGAATTAGATTAAAAAAAAAAGAATTAATCTTAGACATGAGTGCTATGTTTCTCTCTCTCTCTCTCTCAGGCATGGTCAACTCTGAAACAAAATTCTGTGGCTCACACCTTACCAATGTACCCAAATTAACAATGTTACTTCTATTGTTACATTTCGTGATTGTGAATAAAATAGTATACACACCTCGCGGGAACGAATTTCCAGTCCCGCGCAATTGCAATGCCCTCGGCTGTAATGCAGTGTTTCCCGACTCGGTATGTAATACACTATTTACTATTTAAGCACAATCCACGACCCTTCAAACGCTCTCAAAGCATTTAATTAATTCATTTGTTTTTGCAAAGTGGAGTTCCACATTAACGTGTCCTTATCTGTAAATCCGCGAGGGGGGGCTTTAAGCCGCAATTGTTGGAAAACTGCGCGCCGCCCCCTCTCTCGGTCGTTCTAATTAAGCCGCGGCATCGAATAAGGTCGGGATTAGCGCACGTCAATTGTGTTGATGTTGCATAAGCAGCAGCAGCAGCAGCCAGCCAGCTCGCCCCAAATGAGGAAGTTATAAATCCGCCCTCCGTTTCGAGCGCGTAGCCGCCCTCCACGCCGACGGGGCTCGTCGTCGCATCGTCCATTATCCACGCTCCGTAAATCCAAAGTCAATAATGACGTTAGCCGGCTTAAAGTTTTCGATACTCTCTCGAGCCGAGATTGCGAACTTTCACCGAGAGGCATCTGCGATTCTTGCCGCCTCCACACAAACAAAGTCTTAAGTGGGTTGTTAATGACCGCCCCGTATTATATTCTACTTATCGGAATCGTGCCGAGTTTACTATTCGTGCTGAAATGTGTTATGGTTTCGTTTCTTGAAAGTAATTCACGTACATTTAGCTTTCTAGTCGCAATGCTATATTGAGATCCTGGGTTCGAATCCCGGTGGGGGCATGATTGTTTATTTTCTAGTTATTACCGTTTGCATTTGCATTTATTTATTGCATATTCAACGTTCCAGTTCAAGAATTTTTGAAAATAATTATAGTTGGATAATGGTGGACAATTGTACCGGCTGGCACAAAGTTGTATTTTTTTTAAGGGAACACCCTGTATATTTGTATGGCATTGAACTTTAAATCTGATTTACATTAATATAACATGATTAATAAAAGTAAATTAACGAGAAAAACGATTGCATTAGTAATTTTGTGTCATGAATCTTAAATTAAAAGTCGAAACAAGAAAAAATAAGCACGCCATTGAATTCTGCGAAAAAAAACATAAATAACGAATTAACTGTTTCTCTGCATATCTTACTGATAAATCCCAAACTAATCAAGTTAGCCATGATCTGTCAATTCCATTGTTATTATTTCAGAAAAAGAGGTCATATCTCGAAATTAAAAATTAAAAAAGTTGTATTTTTTTTAGTTTAAAATAAATTTGTTTATAACTTAAATTTAATAAAAGTCAAATTAAAAAAATAAGCACGCCACTGAATTCTGCGAAGAAGACCACACAAATAACTATTTAACTGTTTTTTGCATATCTTACAGTTATTGAGAAAAAGACGTATTTTAAAATAGTAAAAAATTGAAAAACGTCCTATATCTCCCAAACTAATCAAGTTAGCCATGATCTGTCAATTCTGTTGTTATTATTTCAGAAAAAGAGGTCATAACGTGAAATCAGATTTTTTTTAACTCTCGAAATTAAAAATTAAAAAAATAGTATATTTTTAGTTTAAAATAAATTTGTTTATAACTTAAATTTAATAAAAGTCAAATTAAAAAAAATAGCACGCCACTGAATTCTGCAAGGAGGACCACACAAATAGCTATTTAATTGTTTTTTGCATATCTTACAGTTATTGAGAAATAGCCGTATTTTAAAATAGCCAAAAATTGAAAAGCGCCCTATATCTCCCAAACTAATCAAGTTAGCCATGATCTGTTAATGCCATTGTTATTATTTCAGATCATAACGTGTATATCAGATTATTACTCTTAAGGTTACCGAGATAGCCTATAAAAACATCGCATTTTGGCCACCCGGTACATTTATAGTCTAATTATTTTTTAACACGTTGACCGCCGAATAAACCAGATACGATTCATACTACATTTTTTCAATATTTTGAGTAAACTTTGCGGCAGTCAGAGTGTTAATAATAATACAGATTTGTTTACTTTCTTTCAGTTATGAATTTTTTAGTATTGCATTTTTCATTACGCTATAATTCACAATTTTTGGAAACCCATTATTTGGATTGAATGTGCAAAATTGTATATTATAGTAATAGTAATAATAATAATAGTAATAATAATAATGTTAACATTTAATTACGAAATATTAACTATTTTTAGTTATAAATTTTGTATTCTTCACTACATTTTCCATACTGATTCAGACATTTTTCAAAATAATTGCAGTTGGTATGTAATGGTGAAAAATTGTACATTTATGGTCTAGTGATTTCCAAATAATAATAGAGTAAAGAATTTGATTTATTTAATTTATTTATGTTTTTCTTAAAAAATATTAAAACTTTTTCACTATATTTTCCATGCAATAAATAAGGACTAAAAAATTTTAAGCGTTGGTTTGAATCAGTGTAAAATTGTACCATAGTTTTTTTATAGTAATACTAAAACTATATTTTAAAATATTAATCTATTTTAGGGTTATTAATTTTGTATTAAATTTTCCACTCTCAAATTCAGAAATATTTAAAAATAATTACAGTTTGTATGAATGGATGAAAAATTATCATTTTATAGCCTAGCTATTTGTCAACAATACTGTTTAAACGGAATTTAAAAATGTTTTTCCGTTTTTGAATTATTAATTATTTTTTATTGTTTGTCATTACATTTTTCATGCTTAAGTTTAGAATTTTTTAAAATAAAAACGTTTGGCATAAATAAGTGCAAAATTTCATATTAATGGGTTGAAACAGACTTGAGTAAATAATTTGCATTCATTTCTTTATTACATTTAACATTTTGGATTTTTTTTTAATTATAGCTGGAATGAAATATTTTAGATTTATGTACTAATTATTACTCTTTCGTAATCTTAAAACAGAACTATGTTTTTTTAACCCGTTTTTGAGTTATTAATATGTTTATAGGGCATTGCATTTCTTCATTGCATTTTTTGAAAATAATTAATTATTTATTAATGACAGCGGTTAAACCAAATTTAGAAATTTTCACATTTTGAGTTATAATTTACTATTGTACTGCATTTTTTTCATTACAGTTTTAGGCATATTTAGACAATTTTTGTAAATAATTAAAGTTGGCACGAATGCGTGCATAATTGCATTTTTAGTCCAAATAAAAAATATTTAAAAATGACAGTGCATTTTTAGTTTTCTGGTATTTCACTTTTTTATTATTTCCACGCTCAAATTCAAGAATTTTATAAAATAATTACAGTTAGAAATTTATTTATAGACTTTATTCTTAAATACCAATGTTAAAAAGAATGAAAAAATGCTTACCTGTTTCGGAATGAATATTTTTTTACAGTCGTGCTCTTTATCCGAAGTGTGATCCTGAAAATATAGGAAAACGAATTTCAATAAAATTATCCATTGAAACATTAAATCATTTTTATAAATTTTTCATGAATTTATTTGCAGATTTTTTTAAAGTTCCCTTGCGATTTTTTGTATTTTTGTTTTTGGTTGGTTCCACAAACACTGTGTCTCAAAAATTAATTCGAAAATTGAAATTAAACATAAAACATAAGCTTTATTTCAAAACTCAAAGAACTGAAAAAAATGTTGTAAAATTCCGAAAACCAGAAGTGGCTGTTTAACCATTTGTTTATTTATTTTTTTAAAATTTAAATAAGATAAATATTGCAAAAATATTTTTATAAATGATAAAGGCAATAAATAACATTGCACACATTTTGTTAATAAATGTATTTCATTAGGTCTTTAATTTTCTAGAAAAAGTTAAAAATGTTCACTTTTTTAGTCTGTAATTATGAAATGATAATAATTACATTAAAAAAAATCAGAAAAAGCACTAAAGAATAAGTTTTTTTCGAGTTCTCATTAGTTAAAAAAAATTATAAATAAGTAAAATATTATAAACATTCCTTCTATACCATCAAATCAGAGAAAGTTACATGATGGCTACAACAAAATTTTTACTTTCTCCGTTACGAAGTACGAGAAAGTATTGTGATCGTGATTTTTTTTTCAAATTTTTTTTTCAACTTTTGCTTGAAAATATTTTTCATAAAATCATTGCTATTCGAGAAAAAAATTTATTATTATTTTTTTAAATGTTTGGTTTATAATTATGAAACGATAATAGGTACAGCAAATTTATGTCAATAATAATTGTAGATAATGCCAAAATGAACAACTTCTAAAGACTAAGTTTTTTTCGAAATATCGTTAGTTTTTGAGTAAACCGAGTTTTGAATTTGAAGTATAATTTTTCCATGTTTAATAATTTTGACGTTCTAAACGTCAGTTTCATCCGAGTTTACGCAACGCTCGATGTACAATTATAATATGATTTCAATAAACCATGAAAACGTAAATATAAATGGCTATGATACCATCAAGTCGGAGAATAACATGATGGCCACATCACCATTTTTTCACCAAAGGAGTTTTGAAAATAATTTACAATTGGCACATATGCTTGAGAAATTGCACATTCATTTTTTTTTATAAATAATAACATTAAAATAGATTTTCAAAATATTTACGTATTTTTGAGTTAACACATTTATAATAGCACACTTAATTTTCCCATTGCATTCTGCTTGCTCTAGTTCAGGAATTCTCGGTTATAATTATAGTTGGAATGAATGCGTCTCAAATTGAATTATTATAATCAAATTCCTTTAAAATAATAATTTAGAAATTATGACCTCTTTTCCAATGATTAAATTAATAATAATAATATTTATTTGCATCAATTCACTAGATCGCATCATCCGGACAGTTCCGCAAACTAACATCAAACAAAATTAAATTATCCTTTTCTTTTCTTAAAACAGGGCAGAAAGACCGATGGTCGATAGTCCAGATAGTGACTTACCTAACCTAACCAAATAGTAATAACTGAAAAACTTAAATATATAATATTTATTTAGTGTTATTGCAGGAATGCGTACAAAAGTCAATTTACAAGAAATCATGTCCTAAATTTAAAAGCTAATAATATATACAGGGTCCTGTATTTTACCACCTTCTGTACCTCAGTTACTAATTAAATTAGAATTTTGACATTTTGCAGACTTTACATGTATTTTTGCATAATTCGTTTAAAAATTAATAAGACGTAAAAATAGTACCACGTTAATAAAATTACTATATCTAAATAAGATCCTACAGTCCCGTTAACCAAGTTTAATTGATATGAATTATACAGGGTGTCCAAAATTTAGTGTCAAACTTTTCAAACTTTGAAGCACTTTATTTTTCTTATTTTTAATTGGAGCCCCTGTATAATTTTATATCATTCCGTGGGGAATTAAAGAACAAAAACTTTTTCTAATTGCAACCTTGTCGCAATTCCCAACACATTAAAAGTTATTTGCAGAAAACTCGTATTATCAATTATTTCAATAGCAATTTTAATGAATAAAAATCGAAGGTGGCCTTGTAAAAACAATTTATTGATATAACATATTTTGTAATTAAAATAATAATAATAATTTATTATTATACTTTTGAATAGTTTATTAAAATAACCAGGTGTTGCCCGGCGAATTCACCAGAACTACGACACATATAGTATAGACAATAGTAAGCGGAGTTACTGGAATGTTCTACATCACATATTTTTACCTTCTTTCAAATAAAATAATGCATTTATTTATTACAATTTCATCAAAAGTCTTAAAGGGTTGTTTTTTAATTTTTTATACCCACAGATATTTTGCTAAAATTAACAATTAACAACTAACGTTCTTGCAAATGCACAAAAAAATTACGGAGTTTAATTGATTCTCAAGTGCAGAATACGCAAGAAAATTCACACCGCCTTAAAAGTAACTAACATTTTGCTTGAAATTATCAAGTTGTATTGGGAATACATTGGAGGAAAAAAAAATGAAATACTTGAAATTCGTGAAATTTTGACCATTTTTAAACCGCCATAACTCGTCGTATTTTCAATCGATTTTGATGAATCTTTAAGGGCGAAAAACTTTGAAGTGTCTTCTTTAAAGTCGTGCATACGAACTTAAGCGTAACCCCTTCCGCCCCTCTCTAGCACCCCTGTGAAAAAAAAATGTTTTTTCAGGAAACCATTTTCAATTTTGACGATGTCTATGGAGTTGGAAAATGTTTGTCGACTCGATCTACCATAAAGGTATTAAAATCTGATCAATTCCCTATGCAGGACTTGAAGAACGAAGTTCCTACGACGATTTGGCACCAAGTTAGGACTGATTGAAAAAAAAAGTGCATTTTGAGGTTTTTCGAACATAATTCAACGACTTTTCAACCAAATTTGATGATTCTTTCGGGAAAAAATCTCTTTTTGGCGCTACTTTAAGAGGGTAAATTTAGATTGGAATGTGTGGTCTTTTATTTTTGAAGGGCGTAAAGCCCTCTCTTTGAGTGGGGGGGGGGGATAAACCCTCTTTTCTGCTTTTTGTTTCTCAAAAGATCGTCGAAATTGGTTGAATAGAAGCTGAGTTATGGCCATTTGAAAATTACCTTAATTTCCTCCTCAAAGAACATGCAAAGAAAATTTCATTTGTGAAAACAAAAACAATTTCGTCGAAAAACTTCGGACTTGGTAAAAAAACCACAACATTCGCTTTTTTCCAAACACTAATAACTTTTGTGTCGTAGGAACTTCGTTATTTGACTCCTACGCAGGTAATTAAACACATTTCAATGCCCTTTTGTTGGATTGAGTCGACACATTTTTGCCAACTCGGTACAAGTTGCCAAAGTTGGGCGTTTTTTGCCCAAAAACGTGTTTTTTTTTGTTCGGGGGTTGAAAGGTTCGAAAAAGGATCATTCTAATCTGAGTTTACTCCCTTAAAGTAGGGCCAAAATGGGATTTTTTCCCGAGAGGATTATTAAATTTGGTTGAAAAGTCACTGAGTTATGTGCGAAAACCTCAAAATGCACTTTTTTTTCAAACACCCACAACTTGGTGCCAAATCGTCGTAGGAACTTCGTTCTTTAAGTCCTGCAAAGGGAATTGATCAAATTTTAATGCCTTTATAGTGGATCGAGTTGACAAAATTTTTCCAACTCCGTAGACATCGTCAAAGTTGAACATGGTTTCCAGTAAAAACTTTCTTTTCACAGGGGCGCTAGAGGGGGGCGGAAGGGTTACGCTTAAGTTCGCATGCATGACTTTAAAGAAGACACTTCAAAGTTTTTTGCCCTTAAAGATTCATCAAAATCGATTGAAAATACGCCGAGTTATAGCGGTTTGAAAATGGTCGAAATTTCACGAATTTAAAGTGTTTCATTTTATTTTTCCTTCAGTATATATAAATGCCCATAACCATCATTAAATTGAGAAATGCCATGTCACGAATGAGTACAATTTATATGTTTTTGACAAGAAAAAACGACATTAACTGGCGGAGTCTACCTCATAGGGACACATTGGGAGATATATTGAAGGACTGGGGTCTTAAAATGAAACGTGTAGATGGTGATATAAATGATCAACTGGAATTTCTGACATAAAAAAATCACTTATTAAATACAGTTAGGCTGGTCTACCTACAATTTTTTTTTTGTTTTGGTTGTGGCTCGTGAACTAATTTTTCTATTGGTTATTAATTATTGTCGTACGATTTTCGTGGAAATTAAGAAAATCTAATTTAAGGTGCTATTTCTTATCGCAGCTAATTTTGGCGGATTTTAAAAATGGTTATTGTTAATACTGAATCAACAGTATTCTAAGTTTCAAAGATATAAAGTTGAATATCAATTTCCAACAGTAAAGTGTATTCTGACTTTATCTGACTTTAACTGCATCCATCGACTACTATTGGACGTTTCCTTTCCGGAATTCCGCATATAAATCCGTCGTCGCAGTCGTGCGCCGCAGGATTTTATTTTCCTCTGTAGCGATAAGTGTCCCTCTCGCACACCATTCCGCACACATGCCATCCGCAGGACTTTTGCCATCTTTGCTTCTTTTCCCGCTGATAAAAGTGCAGCCCTCCCCTCCCCGCCCCAAATATCTCTCTTTATATATTCCGGCCGCCGTTCCGGTGGGTGCCGAGCGGGCGGGAGGAGGAGGAGAAGGAGCAGGAGGAGATAACAGCTTATTGCTGCAAGGGATGGCGAGGGACTTGTTATGCCCTCACTTTTAAACTGCTTCGAATTGAAAAGTTCCTAATGCAATATACAGGCAGGAAACTGGAACTGCAAAACTGGGGAGGATGTGGAGGTGGAAATTCCGAAACTCTAATGAGGCAGCCCTGCAGCGTTTGTTTCTTTTACAATTCTGCAGACGGTTTGCTTGTTTTGTTTCTAGTCTATTTACTGTTATTGACTTCCGTTTAAAATTCATATGGTAAAATGTCTCCTCCTTTCGGTTCAATTAATACATAAATGGTACTGTTAGAAGCTGGGATAGATTACTTCACCACAGCCGATGAAGATTGGGTCTGAGTGGAAGATAAAACTCCGCGCGTTAAGTTTGCGATATATTTTTTTCTTTGCCTCGGAAACGTAGCCCATATGGCCAGCTCAAGGCGGCTGCTATATTGTATATATACAAATTTGGGCGAATAAATGAATAATGTCAGACGTATACACAGCAACCATGGACCCGACCGAATATTTCTCGATCCCCGAAAAATCTTTCGGCCGGGCTGGGATTCGAACCCACACGGCACGAGGAACAACCGGCACAAGCGCTCGCCTGTACCCACTACACCCACCCGTTTGCGATCTAAATGTGTGTTTAAATGTATTTGCAAATTATTTATTTGCTTCTGATCCTTAAAACCTTAAAATTGCAATTTATATTTCCGAAAATCATTTAATCGTTTAAATTACTTCACCCGTACAAGGGTGGCGAGGCGAGCCGCGGGAAAAAGCTAGTTTTAGAAAGTAATCCTCATTTAAAGATTTAAAAAGTACAAATTTTACGTATTCTCGCGGCCTCTTTGGAGGGCATGCAATTTTCCATTTAAACAAATACCATCCGCAGATGTAAATATGGATAAGAAAATCGATGACGGAGGGAAGGACGCAGAGCAAACAGTCGTCGTCCTACGTTAATGATATTTAAAAGTCGTTAAAACCGGGGAACTTCGCCCCGGAATGAATTATTCGACGAGGGGGAACACGTTTCCGTTTTCCGCCCTTCACCGTAATTTCCTTGTTTCAAATTAAACAAACAATAATATCGGCGCTCTTTATTCGAACCCTTTACTTCACCGCATCGAAAATATTTACACAGCCGCCGTTCGATCGACTTCACATTTTGCATAATTCAAGAGCTAATTACTTCATTTCTATCTTATAAAAAGAAAGATATACAGAGAAAGAGATAGAGGTAGAGGGAGAAAATAGTAGAGAGAGAGAAAGAGATAGAGGTAGAGGGAGAAAATAGCAGAGCGAGAGAGAAAGAGATAGAGATAGAGGGAGAAAATAGTAGAGAGAGAGAGGGATAAAGAGATATTGCCAATTCATTGTTTAAAAAAAAAGTAACCATCTATGGCTCTCTTGGTAACCATATTTCAATATATAGGGTTGGGCAAATATGTCGGAACACCTGATTTCTGGCTAAACGTCTATTTTTTATAACTCTTGAAAAAATGTTTATAGTTTTATTTATTATATTCTGTGACTTTTTTTTCAACAAAATATAAAAACGATTGCTATCCACTTGAAACTTCTCAAAATCACTCAATATTAATTCAGGAGTGATTTGGTAGAAAATTACAATACATTCCGTCGATTGCTTTGGCGATTGTTCGTGTAAATTTATGAAAAATTATAATTATAATTTTTTTTTGGCGCGAAAAAAATATAAAAGCAATTGCCATCGACTTGAAACTGTCCAAAACAACTGGCAACACATGTGACTCTACATTTCCGTAAAAATTAGAAATGCATTATTTTTAAATTTTAGAATATTTCAATGTGAACGGAGATGAAATTAAAAAAAAATGCAGTAAATTCGCCGACCTGAAAAAAATATAAAAACAATTGCCATCCACTTGAAACTTTCCAAAACAACTGACAACACATGTGATTCTACATTTCCGTAAAAATTAGAAATGCATTGTTTCCAAATTTTAGAATATTTTAATGTGAACGCAGATGAAATTTAAAAAAAAATGCAGTAAATTCGTCGAGGCGAAAAAAATATAAAAACAATTGCCATCGACTTGAAACTTTCCAAAACAATTGACAACACTTGTGATTCTACATTTCCGTAAAAATTTGAAATGCGTTGTTTCTAAATTTTAGAATATTTCAATGTGAACGCAGATGAAATTTAAAAAAAATGCAGTAAATTCGTCAACGTGAAAAAAATATAAAAACAATTGCCATCGACTTGAAACTTTCCAAAACAACTGACAACACATGTGACTCTACATTTCCGTAAAAATTTGAAATGCATTGTTTCTAAATTTTAGAATATTTCAACGTGAACGCAGATGAAATTTAAAAAAAATGCAGTAAATTTGTCGACGCGAAAAAAATATAAAAACAATTCTCATCGACTTGAAACTTTCCAAAACAACTGACAACACATGTGATTCTACATTTCCGTAAAAATTTGAAATGCATTGTTTCTTAATTTTAGAATATTTTAATGTGCACGGAGATGAAATTAAAAAAAAATGCAGTAAATTCGTCGACGCGAAGAAAATATAAAAACAATTGCCATCAACTTGAAACTTTCGAAAACAACTGACAACACATGTGATTCTACATTTTCGTAAAAATTACAAATGCATTGTTTCTAAATTTTAGAATATTTCAATGTGAACGGAGATGAAATTAGAAAAAAAATGCAGTAAAGTCGTCGACGCGAAGAAAATATAAAAACAATTGCCATCAACTTGAAACTTTCGAAAACAACTGACAACACATGTGATTCTACATTTCCGTACAAATTTGAAATACATTGTTTCTAAATTTTAGAATATTTCAATGTGCACGGAGATGAAATTTTAAAAAAAATGCTGTAAATTCGTCGACGCGAAAAAAATATAAAAACAATTGCCATCGACTTGAAACTTTCCAAAACAACTGACAACACATGTGATTCTACATTTCCGTAAAAATTAGAAATGCGTTGTTTCTAAATTTTAGAATATTTCAATGTAAACGCAGATGAAATAAAAAAAAATGCAGTAAATTCGTCGACCCGAAAAAATATAAAAACAATTGCTATCCACTTGAAACTTTCCAAAACAACTGACAACACATGTGATTCTACATTTCCGTAAAAATTACAAATGCATTGTTTCTAAATTTTAGAATATTTCAATGTAAACGGAGATGAAATTAGAAAAAAAATGCAGTAAAGTCGTCGACGCGAAGAAAATATAAAAACAATTGCCATCAACTTGAAACTTTCGAAAACAACTGACAACACATGTGATTCTACATTTCCGTAAAAATTTGAAATACATTGTTTCTAAATTTTAGAATATTTCAATGTGAACGGAGATGAAATTAAAAGAAAAATTGCAGTAAATTCGTCGACGCGAAAAAAATATAAAAACAATTGGCATCCACTTGAAACTTTCCAAAACTACTGACAACACATGTGATTCTACATTTCCGTAAAAATTAGTAATGCATTATTTCTAAATTTTAGAATATTTTAAGGTGAACGGAGATGAAATTAAAAAAAAATGCAGTAAAATCGTCGATGCGAAAAAAATATGAAAATAATTGCCATCGACTTGAAACTTTCCAAAACAACTGACAACACATGTGATTCTACATTTCCGTAAAAATTAGAAATGCGTTGTTTCTAAATTTTAGAATATTTCAATGTAAACGCAGATGAAATAAAAAAAAATGCAGTAAATTCGTCGACCCGAAAAAATATAAAAACAATTGCTATCCACTTGAAACTTTCCAAAACAACTGACAACACATGCGATTCTACATTTCCGTAAAAATTAGAAATGCATTGTTTCTAAATTTTAGAATATTTCAATGTGAACGCAGATAAAATTTAGAAAAAAATTGCAATAAATTCGTTGACGCAAAAAAAAACATAAAAACAATTGTCATCCACTTGAAACTTTACAAAATCACTCAATATTAATTCAAGAGTGATCTTGTAGAAAATTCAAATACATTCAGTCGATTGCTTTTGCGATTTTTCGTGTAAATTTATGAAAAATTATAATCACTTTTTGTTGACGCGAAAAAAATATAAAAACAGCTGTAAAATACTTGAAACTTTCTAAATTTACTTAAAATACAATAATCTTCCAAAAACTCAAAAAACTCCATCACCGGTTTTCAAGATAACCGACCGAGAATAGCGCTTCAGATTTTTTAATTTGCACGAGTGAAAAAAATATTATAAAAACAACTGCAACACACTTGAAATTTACCAAATATACTCAAAACACACTAATCTTAAGAATCCTCCAAAAAAATTCAAAAATCGCCATCACTGGTTTTCAAGATTTTAAGTTTCACTTCTTCCGAATAAAAAAAAAATATAAAAACAAGTGCAACACACTTGAAACTTTCCAAATTTACTCAATACATTAATTGTAATAAGCCTCTAAAAAACCCATAATACTCCATACAAGTTTTCAAGATAACCGACCGAGAACAGCCCTTAAAATTTTTTATGTTTCACTTCTTCGGAGTGAAAAACATAAAAATAAATACAAAAACAACTGTAACACACTTGAAACTTTTCAAATTTACTCAAAATACATTGATCTTAATAAACCTCCAAAAAAACTCAAAATACCCCATCACTGGTTTTCAAGATAACAACACAAAACACAATTCCAGAAAGAAATTTTCAAATCTGCTAATTTGTTAAGAGATATATTCTCAAATAAATGCATTGCCATTTTTCTGGTCTCATGAAATTTTCGCAGGCATCGTTTTAACATTTAAAATGACAAATCAGTGTTTTTAGAATTAATAAAAAAAATCTTGTTTCGTTTGAAATTAGAGGTGCCATGGCTCCTTGGCTCTGCATAACGAGCCGACCCTGGACTCATTTACATGTCTTCGATTAAAGTCTATTGAAACCTTCCATGCTACTTGAGTGACATAAATGTTGTCACTCTAATTCTTAATTGTTTGATTTTGATTTTTAATTACTACATTAATAATTTAAGGTAAACACAGCGGAATTAACTCGACAATTACTATCGTGTTTAGCCAAAGTGTGACGCAATAAAATAATTAAGTGAAAGGGTCCATGATTGATCGCGTCAACCGGCAAGACATGATTGATATATAGGACGGCCCATCTACCCACTTAAGTGACCGCCGCGTAATTGCGTGCCCTAAACAATGAACCGATCTGTAATCTACCGAAGACCAATTATAGCACTCACGCGATCCAAGGCAAATTTTGAAAATTGATATCCCGAGTAATTACCCCGCTGCTCGTCGATCGTTAATATTAAGAATGTTATTAAACTCTTTAAGACCTTATTAGGTGGATTTCACTTACGCTAGACGAGCACAAATTTTGATGAAAACACGAACCTTTCGAAGATTAAAATTCAATTAATCAGCAGCCGTGTTATAACAAGCCTTGGGCAATATTTCCCACTTATTTTTAAAAATTTGTCCCATTGACGCACATTTTTAACGCGCTCTAATTACCTCGAGCGTGTACGTTAAGGGGTTAAATAATAATATTCTGTAATGTCTAGTAGTTTATGTTTATTTATCTGCAAAATATGATAACACATATAAAATTATGAATTTTGCCATGGTAGTTCCAAGTAACAAAAGTGGACCATTGGTTCGATTGTGCATTGGCACATGTCTCGACCTGTTCCCGAACCAAGTGTCTGGGTTTGCTTTGAAAACCTTTTTCCAACTTTCTGTCTCGGCCTAAACGCGCAAATCGAGAACAGGTTTGTTTAGTTGATTAGCTGTTTCTATTAGCTGAATAATAAACATATTTTTTCCGCTACCGACAACGTAAATACGCATTGCATCCAGGGGCGGCTCGTTATGCAGAGCCAAGGAGCCATGGCACTACCTCTAATTTCGAGGTCGGCAAGAAATTTTTTCGTTCTGGAACTGCATTAGGAACCAAATAATTTCTGGCTCCCCTCATGCACACGACGACGACGTGCACTTGTCAGTCGTATTTCCGCGCCATCCACGATGAATGAAATTAGTTCATTACCGAATACGCCTTTTTGCTCATGTAGTATAGAGGACACTTGAAGATTACCAATTTTAGTACTTGAAAATGTCTTTTTCGGCACTTTGCATAGTTGAAAATTGTCATTTTGTCACTTGAAAGTTGCCTTTTATGACAGTTGAAAATGGTTATTTTTGAACATTGAGAATTGTCATTTATGGCACTCGAAAATGATAATTTTTGATAGTTAAAAACTCGTTTTTGACACTTGGAAAATATATTTTTCTGTACATGAAAATGGTTATTTTGCACAGTTGTAAATGGTAATTTTTGACATTTGAAAACTGTTTTTTTTGACACTTGAAAATGGGCATTTTTGACAGATGGTAATTGTATTTGTTGGCAGCTGAAAATTGCCATTTTTTGGCAGTTAAAAATTGTATTTGGCACTTGAAAATTGTCGTTTTTGACAGTTGAGAATGGTCATTTTTCAAATTTTAATTTATGGCACTCGAAAATGATAATTTTTGACAGTTGAATGATCGTTTTTGACAGTTGGAAAATGTTATTTTTTGCACTTAAAATTGTGCAATTTTGGTACTTTAAAATGTCTTTTTCGGCACTTAAAAATGGTCAGTTTGCACAATTGAAAATTGCCTTTCTGACACTTAAAAAATGTCAATTTTACACTTTTGGTAATTGCCCATTTGGCAATTAAATTTTTCATTTTTGGCACTTGAAAATTGTCGTTTTTGGCAGTTACGATGGTAATTTTTTAACCATTTATAGCATTCGAAAATGATAAATTTTGACAGTTGTAAAATGTCATTTTTGAGCATTTAAAAATTGTCAATTTTGGCACTTGAAAATGTATATTTTTCCACTTGATGATTGTCAAGTTTGGCACTTGAAAATGTCTTTTTTGGCACTTTGTACAGTTGAAAATTGTCATTCTTGACACTTGAAAGTTGTCTTTTATGACAGTTTTTGAACCTTGAAAATTGTCATTTATGGCACTCTTAAATGATAATTTTTGACAGTTTGAAACTATCGTTCTTGAAGCTTGGAAAATGTAATTTTTGGCCCCTTGAAAATTGTGAATTTTGACTTTTTTGCACATGAAAATGGTTATTTTGCATAGTTAAAAATGGTCGTATTTGAAACTTAAAAATTTGAATTTATGGCACTCGAAAATGATAATTTTTGAAAGTTGAAATGATCGTTTTTGACAGTTGGAAATTCTCATTATTTGCACTTGAAAATTGTCAATTTTGGTACTTGAAAATGTATTTTTTGGCACTTGAAAATGGTCGGTTTGTACAGTTAAAAATAGCCTTTTTGACACCTAAAACCGTTCATTTTAGACTGTTGGTAATTTCCCTTTTTAACAGTTAAAAATTGTGACATTTTGTATTTAAAAATTTTCATTTTTGGCACCTGTCGTGTTTAGCAGTTGACAATGGTAAAAGTTGAACCATTTATGGCATTCGAAAATGATAATTTTTGGCTGTTGGAAAATGTCGTCAATTTTGGCACTTTAAAATGTCTTTTTTGGCACTTAATGATTGTCAAGTTTGGTCTTTTGAAAATATCTTTTTCGGCACTTTCCACGGATGAAAATTGTAATTTTGTTACTTGAAAATTGTCTTTTTTAGCAGCTGAAAAATAGTCATTTTTTAACCTTGAAAATTGTCATTTATGACACTCAAAAATGAGAATTTTCACTGTTGAAAACTATCGTTTTTGACACTTGGAAAATGGCATTTTTGGGGCTTGAAAATTGTGAATTTTGACTTTTTTGCACATGAAAATGGTTATTTTGCACAGTTAAAAATGGTCATTTTTGACAATTGAAAACTGTTTTTTTGACACTTGAAAATGGGCATTTTTTGGCAGTTAAAAATTGTCATTTTTGGCACTTGAAAATTGTCGTTTTTGGCAGTTGAGAATGATCATTTTTAAAACTTGAAAATTGTCATTTATGACACCCGAAAATGATCATTTTTGACAGTTGAAATGATCGTTTTTGGCAGTTAGAAAATGTCATGTTTTGCATTTGAAAATTGTCAATTTTGGTACTTGAAAATGTCTTTTTTGGCACTTGAAAATGGTCAGTTTGTAGTTGTTTTTTAGCACTCAAAAATGTTCACTTTAGACTGTTGGTAATTATCTTTTTTAACAGTTGAAAATTGCGAAATTTGGCAATTCAAAATTTTCATTTTTGACACCTGAAAATTGTCGTGACAATGGTAATATTTTGAACCATTCGAAAATGATCATTTTTGGCAGTTGGAAAATGTCATTGTCAATTTTGGCACTTGAAAATGTCTTGTTTGGCACTTAAAAAGGAGGTAATGTTACAAAATACAATTCGTCGTTTAATTGATTTTCGTGGACGAAGAACGATGTTACAGATTAAATGCGGGCTACTTTTCGTCGTTATTTAATTCTTTTAGTGCTTTTGCAACAAGTAAACGTTTTTAATGGTTGATTTTTCTTTCCTCAAAAAGGAGGCGGTAAGATATATTGTGTATGCCAAGTGGCTCTACCATCAAAATTTTCCACGAGCCGCCACTGATTGCATCCATGGTTACAGGTGCCGTAAATGGCTGATAACATTCGTGGTGTTTGTTGTCCTTGACGACGGACTTAATTTTTTACTTACGGACCTAGGAAAATAATAAACAGAAACGTAACGCTCCAACATATAGGCGAGCAACACATTTTCGCATCGCATCGGCAATCTTTTTACATAACCACTGCTTAAAAAAGTCGTAACAGGGCACATACCTTTTTCGATTTTGTCGGTAACAGGTTCTAACACGCAATATACGCAGCTTCGTTTGCATCCATGCCCGCAAAACCTGTCACTGGATTGACACAAACAAATAAAATTCGACATTGTTTTCTCGGTTGCTGGGTTGCCATAGGACGCATAGGTGACTATAAAAATTTGAATCCCAAATGTTACAAATCGTATTTTAGAATATTTTCTGATCTTTTTTAAGTATTTTTTCCGGTAGCGGAAAAAAATAAATAACACGGAACGTGCAGGCGACGAGCCTCGGTTCCGCCTCAAATGTTAATACGTCCTTAAGTTCCTTGTTGCTTAAATAACTATTTCACTGGTCCGTCACAAATTTCAAGTCAGCTTGTATGTGTAGGAGGTTTCAATTTATATCTCTTACCTCTTTGCCAGCGTTATCTATGCCTACGAGCAACAATTTTACTCACGAAGATTGTATGCATATTTAAAAAAAGAGAATAATGAATAATTTTAACAATTGTGTGGTGTATACGTGCAAAAATTATTTAATAAAAGACACGGAGTTAAAGAGCGCTTTTATATTCAAAACCACCCCGGTAATAAACAAAGCAAGAGGGGTCAGATAACAGGCGGGGTTATCAACATTACACAAAAAAAAAACATCGCGATAGGCCCGAACACTGCCGTTTGGTAATTCGGGCATTGTGCGCGCCCCCGCTCGCAGGTATTACGGCAGCAGCGTTATCTTAACGAGAAAGAGGGGGTGGGGCATCGATAATTATGGGGCGCCCCGATATCGATGGGGGGCGCTATGTGTGAGTTAATGCAACTGCAATTGCACAGATTGCGTCGATATTGCACGGGCCCGTGCCTGATTTAGTGCGGTCAGGCCACTTGTGACACGGTTGCACCACGCCGGTCCCCCGTTATATTTGCACCCTTGCAAATTAACTATACATCAGGGGGTGTCGCGATCACAAACCCGACATTATTTATTGACGCTCGTTACGGGGACGCGCACATACACACACGAACCACCCGCGGGCGCTTTTATTTCCCGCGTTGTTGGCAAGGCACTAAATCACCTCCACGACCTGGAGTAGTCCGCCAGACAATGTTACGCCGCTGTTACTTACATCCCTTATCTCATTAATAATAACTCACCCACTTCACTATAGGCCCGCGAGCACGGTATTTATGGCGTACAACTTTTATTAACTCGCTTGCAATAATTAATGCGGTTGTTTTAGGTCTATTTTACTGGATTAAGCGAAATCGGTTCATGCGCGTAGCTACAGTTGGCTACCTGCGAGCTATCGAGAGCGCTGTGCGGTCGAAGTTAAGTAGGCTAGGCCACGCGTACTGGCTCTCTTGTCTTCTGGCAATAAGAAGTTAAAACTAAAATAGAAGAAACATCACTGGGTTTCGCTATATTTACAGCTAGTCTATGCAGTGGCGGCTCGTGGAACCTGTTGATGGTAGAGCCACTTATACAATATATACCCCACACTTTTTTTGAAGAAAGAAAGAAAGAACGATTTATTTTTCTGGACCAAAGAAACTGGCGAAAAAGTGTTTTGAGAATTAATTAAAACTTCTTGCAGAGCTTGAAACTACAGGTGGTGCCATGGCTCCTAGGCTCTATATAACGAGCCGCCCCTGAGTCTATGTGTCCCAAAATTGTGAAGGGTTCTACGACGTGGATAAAATTGAAAATGAAATAAGCTCAGTTATACTTTGATCAATGGATCTTTGCATGCACGTCATAGATAGCTGAACCTTGCTCCTACAACATTTTCATGTGTTTACCATCTCTTCGATAAGTTAAATTAGACGCAATCATATGTGCACGTATTTCGTCCATGGCGAGAAAACTCAGTCTTTGGTAATGACGCACAGGCAAAGATCCATTGATCAAACTATACACACGCACACGCACCCACCATATACATGGCGAAAGTTAGCCACAAGTCATACATATACCATTAGTACTATTAGTGATGTATTACAAATACACGTATAGTTCATCCGTTGAGAGCTGACGGTGACTCATGCATTTTCGTACTAAGAATTGCTTTGCATTTTATATCTATCTTTTTCTATCATGTACGAAACAGTATGAAATAAAAGACGAAACGTGAGTCTGCTTGTTAAAGAATAGGGCAGCGTGAACGTAGGTCTAAGCTCACGCATGACATTGGCACGCTTCATATAAACACACAAAACACGCGAGCGCCACGTCAAATAACATAACCGTAAAAAGTTTGCGCGAGAATTTTTAAATATCCCGCCAATGAAAATCAGCGCGGCACCAAATTTTCTTACGGACACACGTTTATTTAAATCTTGATTCATGCGATTTCAAGCGATGAGTCACAGGCAGCTCTCAGCGGCCCGACTATAGCTGAGATGTAAAGTATGTTCATTAAAAAAAACCTCAAGTGTGCCATGATTTTTTATTTTTTTAAATTTATGTTGGTAACACATATTGAGGTTATGTTACTTGCGGCATGTTCCTACCGATAAATTAATTTTCTGTGATAAACGACGCAGAGAAGACGTAGGTTCATCTTCCAAAATTCCTTAGGCTGTGTTAATGTTAATACATTGACTTATCACAGTATGTCTCATAATATCCTTGTAATCTTATTTATTTCTTTTGTATTTATTTTTATTTTTGTATTTTATGTAATATACAGGGTGTTTCAAATTCGAGGCTCACCATGGGGATCTCGCTTATTAGAAGAGATAGAAGGCATGTTTAAATTTGGCACTTTTGCAGAATTTTATGCTGATTAATAATCCACTGATAAAAATTACTTAAATTGTTTTGTTTTTGAATTAAGTCAAAAAAACTGAAAAAACTGATTTTTGTTTTTTTATTATATCATCGTTATTTGAGGTGACATTTAAAAATGGTAAAGACGTTCTTATAGCACTTTTTTATTATCTAATAGATGGCATAAATTTTTACTTGTAACTTGTTTCGTTTCTTTTGAACCATCATCAACTTGCTTATTTCTTATGGACGCCATATTTGATTTTTATCGCATCTCAATGCTCATTTTTTTGTGATGACAACAATATAACACAACATTTAATTTCATAAATGAACATATTATCATTTATAACACTTTTATTGGCAATCTATTTAGCGCTTACTACAAATCATTCGTGCCATGGAATTAAAATCAATTAAAAATCCGAATAACTCTTTGTTTTCAAACACTATTATTGTTTATGAATAATAACATCGTTCGATAATTCAGAAATATAAGAGAGATGTGTTACGTATTTTTTATTCAGTAAACAGAAATACATTATTGGCTAGATGAAAATATTAAAAATGTATTTAGAAAGAAGGCAACCCCATCAAACATTTTTGTCCACGGATCGACAGAAAGTTACTCGAGAAGGTCGCAATAATATTTTGGAAATGTAAATACTAAATGTATCTTAATTTTTCGTTTACTTACAGAACATATTTTAGAATAAATCAAAATTCATCAATCTCTTGTAGCGATGTTCCAGTTGAATTGCCAGCAAATATAAACCATATGAAATTCCTTTGGGCCACACACTTGCGCCTGGTGATTTAAGACGCCTTGCATTTTGTAATTGGTTGCTACAAACGTGCAATGAAGATGATAAATAAAAAAAGAAAACATGATTTGGATTGGACACATGAATGCAAATTCACTGTGTTTCTAATTCCATCGCACGGATGATTTTTAGTAAGCACTACATAGATTGCCAAAAAAAAAAGTGTTTTAAACGATTATAAGGTCATTTATGAAACTAAATGTATGTTGTGTTACATTGTTATCATCACAAAAAAATAAGCATTGAAATGCGATAAAAATTAAATATGGCGTCCATAAGAAATAAGAAAGTTGATGATGGTCCAAAATAAACGAAACAAGTTACAACTAAAAATCTTATGTCATCTATTAGATAATAAAAAAGTGCTATAAGAACGTCTTGACCGTTTTTAAATATCACCTCAAATAACGAAGATATAAAGAAAAAACGAAAATCAGTTTTTTCAGTTTTTAGGACTTAACTCAAAAACAAAACAATTTAAGTAATTTTTCTCAGTGGATTATTAATCAGCATAAAATTCTACAAAAGTGCCAAATTTAAACATACCCTCTATCTCTTCTAATAAGCGAGATCCCCATGGTGAGCCTCGAATTTGAAACACCCTGTATATGTTATTATTTTTTTAATAATAATTTTGTGTTTTACTGTTAATTTAATTATCATCATAATTGATTAATTGTAATGTATTTTTGTAAAATGGTTATTCCGTTAAATAAATAAATAAATAAAAATAAATAAATAAATAAATAGCACCGTAAGTACGTTTGACTGGTCTACCACTTCCTGGTATACGGATAACAGTGGCGGCTCGTGGAACATGTTGATGGTACAATACACCCCCCCCCCCCCAAAAAAATCAAAAATTTGGAACAAAACAGCCCAAGATCTAAAATATCGGCCAAAAAATTTAAAAATCCTGGTTTAAAAATAAAAATGCAGACCAAAAAAATTTCCATTTTCAGCCCCAAATATAACTCTTTTTAGCTTAAAATAAGTTCCAACGAGAAATTCGAAAATAATAGCAAAAATAAAAAATAAAAAAAAAAAAATTCGCACAATAAAATCAATAATTCATGTTAAGAAAATCTAAAATATGGGACAAAAAATAAAAAATTAAGACCAAAAATCTAAAATTCGTACCCAAAAATCAAAGTGGTCGACCAAAAAAATATAAGTCGAAATAAAGAAAATTTCGGCCAAAAGACATAAAATCGAAACCAAACAATCGAAAATACAAAATATAGGCCAAAAAGTAGGCCCTACTTATATTAATATTATTATTATTTTTGTGAAGTGTATCTCTCTAATTAAAAAAAAAGATAATCATTTCACGAAAATAACTTTTTTATCACAATTTTGGCGTGAAATTCAAATTTTTAAGGTGGTAAAAGTGGTTTTTAATTATTTTAACTATCTTCCACACTGTTTAAAATTCTGAAAAAATGTATGTTATAGAATTTGGCAAAACACATTTACAGAAAAGAAACTGAGACAGTCCTTGAATGCCTTCACTGCAAAAATGAATTTTGAAAACTTTTACTTCATTTTTCTATTTGAATTTGGCGCCAAAAAAATTGAAAAAAATACTGCGAGAAGTATTTTTTTTTGTTTTGGGTAGACGTGGTTTCAGCTTGATTCGTGCCATAGAAAACGAGAAAAAAATAAAACGTAAAATTCACGTTTTTAGTCATATATCGACAACGAATTGCTTCAGGAGGCTGAAATTTCGAGCAATCAACGGCATTTTTAATTATCTTTCATCCAGTCATCGCGATTATTGATTTGCTTTGAGGGCACTTTTGACCATCTTATTCGGCTATACCCTTTATGTCAAAATAAAGAATATTGAGGTCAAAAGATCAAAAATTTAGACCCAAAAGAATAGAAAATACAGGTCAAAAATCTAAAACATCAAAATTCGGCGAAGAAAAAAGTCGAAAATTGAAACAATTAAATCGCAAATTTAGGTCAAATTGAAGGATCTTTAGGACAAAAGATAAAATATTGTGACCAAAAATATCGAAAATACAGATCAAAAATTTAAAAATTCGTCGGGAAAAATAAAAAATGCGGACCAAACAGTCGAAAATTTTACCAATTAAATCGAAAATTTAGGTCAAAATAAATAATGTTTGGGCCAAATAATCAAAAATTTAGACAAAAAAAAAATCGAAAATACAGGTGTAATAATAAAAAATGCGGAATATTCTAGTAAGAAGATGGTTGAAATTAGTCTCAAAAATCACTTCACAGTAATTTTCCAAATTTTTTATAATAGCAAAACATTGTTTTTTATTTTCGTTTTAATTGTTAAAAAATGAGAAACTAATTTGAAAAAGTATTCAAATGAAACCATTTACTTTGTTGGGATCAGCTTATTGTTTCACCTTTTGTGCCGGCAGTTTCGACAACTTTAGATTTAGTATAATATTATTTTGAATAATTCAAATAATTGAAATAAAACAATTCATTTGGTTAGTATGACAATATGGGGAGGTCCCGCCTCCTTTTTTGAAGAAATAAAGAACGATTGATCTTCATAGTTCAAGGTTATTTTGAGTTGTAAAGTAAGGGTTCATAATTTTAAACAAGCTGAAAATATGATTTATGTGTATTTTCGATTTATCGTGCGTTTACATTTTGTCCCAGACATCAAAAAATACGCACGGAAAACAAAAAAAAGTTTCATGAAAGTTGTGCAGGCGTTGTTTAACATTTAAACTGGCGAAAAAGTGTTTTAAGAATGAATTAAAAATTTATGCTGAGCTTGAAACTACTGGTAGTGCTCCTTGGCTCTACATAATGAGCCGCCCCTGACGGCGTTTCATGAAAATGTGAATGCTAGGAAATTCTTCTTGAAACTCTGCCAAAGGTGCGTCGAATGAATACACCCAATTTTCGATCTGACGTTTTGTATGTCAATTCCTAACATGTGTGCCAGCTTAAATTTTTTTAAATAAAAAATCATGGCACACTTGAAGTTTTTGTTTAATGAACATACGATATAAACACACTACTATCTATAGTAGTGAGGGTACCCCATAGATAAACTATTAATTAAGATTGCCAACTCAAGCAATAGAATTGGGGAAAAGTGTTAGTACCAAATTTAGCGTCACCTACTATTTGATCGTGGATTTTATTGGTTGGGATAAAATGGCGCTAATTTTAAAATATTTACACATTATTTTTACAAAGTAATGATATTTTATTTAAACTGTATTGAAAAAATGAACTATGTTCAAACCACAACTAATTTTATTTATTATATAAAATGTATAACGAAGCAGAAGCTTCCAGAATAAACAACATTAATATATTATACTTGATGTTCTATAAATGTCTTTGTGACGTTTTAATTTTAACTTTGGATTTGAAATATTAGTGACCCATAACTTAAATATTTCCTTATCTTGAAGCAAAACTCCATTCTGCACAACATCCTATCGTCACATCCAGACACACAACAACAATTCTATTTTATGAGTGATAGTAATGTACCTACAATAAGTTGATATGAGAATTTATATAAATTTAAAAAATCTACTTGTCCTTACCAATTCAATAATACAATCACTAAATTCAACGGAATCAATGTTGTCTTTAATTAAACACAAAACTGCACAGAACAGTAGAACGAACGGAACACGTGTACTGAATAATTATGTTGTTATGTTTACAAAACAAAGCCAATATGCAAACCATAAAATACAGGCACGGTTTTTAGACAAACTGTTAAAAACTGAAGACAGCATACGTTTGACCGTAGTACTGAGATATGGCACCAAAAAATCGTATGGAGTGAACACCCCCTGGGGTACCCTATAATGAGGCCAAAGATCTCTACAGTAACTATGCTGAATTTTGGCCCAATTGTTTCAGTAATTTTCCCGCGATGCCCCCACAAAGTAATATACCGGCAAACGGACGATATTAAACGAACATCTTTAATTTAACACAATATTAATTTTTAAATTAATTTACAGCGGTCCATTTAAACTCGAATTTCTGGAATTGATACCCACACAATCCACCCCGTAGTTTATAATTCAAATTTAGAGGTGATGTCAATATTTACCGACAAAGGCAGCAGCGCCGGCACCGGCCTATAATTCAGGACGTCCTTATCGAAATTACAATTTCGGAACGGGATGAGTCGGCGGGGGCGCCCCCACATCCAATTTGAGACACGCCATGCGTACGCGGAGGGTGGAATTACGCCAATTTCAGACGTGTACACACCCCCGCGTGTGTGTGCGAGAGCGTTCGCCCCCCCGGACAAACACACAAGCGGTCAATTTATCGGGCCGCCAGGCCAATTATTGCCTATATAATTCAATGGCGTCTGCACCGAGACGCTTTGATATGCTAATCGACTCACCGGAATCGATACCCGCCACCCGCCCACCGGGTGTCATTTCGAATAATAAATAAAATCAATTAATTCGACATACGTTTCACGTGTTGATTCGCGCAATTTTTTTTTGCGCGAATCTCTCGTGAATAAAATTGTGTCGGGGTCGGACGGCTGTTTTAGCTTCTTGTCATTTTGATGTTGTTTTTTCCACCCTCGCTCGCCCTCGGACGGACGCCGGAGTCATCCTCGGGGGGCATGGGGCGGCACGCACGACGTACGTGACGTGAATGCGGCGCCAGAGTGCGAAACACAAAGTAAACACCACCCCCGCTGGAATCCTCCCCCACTCCCCGTTCACCCCATATTATAAACATCTGTCGGTACGAATAAATATCACGGCGGGGATGTGTTTAAAATCGGCAGTCTCTGGATGAAATCGAATTCCAATAAAGCTCCATGAGAATGTGAAGGATACTATTACGTAATGATATTGTATTTGTAGAGCGTAACAAAACCGGCTATTACAGTCTATCGAGATTAAAAAAAAATCAAGTAACAAGAGAATTTTCTAATTTGTGTAGTTATAGATTACGTACGGCAATAAAAAAAAATATATATATCCTGTTGCATGAGATTTTCTAACTGATTCTAAGAATTTTGGTAATGCTGATTTCAAATCCGAATTCAGTTTCCTTCTGCAAGCTACGGTTATCTTGCAATTTGATATTTTGATTTGTCATTATTTATGTACTTTTGTGTTGAATTTACTTAATTGCTCGCCAATGAATAACGTCAGAGTGATGGGGTTGGGCTACTTTCTAAGCCAAATATTACACAAATAACCTCCCGTTTTTCGTTTTTCGTTTTTCGTTTTTTTTTATATTTTGCACAGGTGCTGAGGAATAGCTGCCCAATCACGCGAGTTCCGCCAATTTCGACATCTAAAATTTTCGCTTCATTTTTCTGTTTTCCTAAAATTTAGTCTACCTTACTTTTGTAGCAAGAGACCTCACAAATAACCTCCCGTTTTCCGTTTTCCGTTTTCCGTTTTTTTTTTATATTTTGCATAGATGCCGAGGAATAGCTGTCCAATCACGCGTATTCGGCCAATTTCGACATCTAAAATTTTCGCCTCATTTTCTGTTTTTTTTTTCAATTTAGTTCAACTTACTTTTGTAACAAAACAGCCTCACACGAATAACCTGCCGTTTACCTTTTGTTGACATTTGGAATAGGTATCGAGCTAGCGTGTTCGCGCGCATCATTGGTTGACGCGTAAATATTCTGAAATTAGTCACCGTCTTCGTCCCAAGAACATACATTTCCTCTCGAACGCGCCGAAAGAAAAACACGTGTGACTTATTATTTTTTTATTTGTGTTAAAAAAACATATTCATAGTATACACAAGTCAAGAGCGATATAGTAAATGTAAAAGTAATAGTAATCAAAAATATATACATACTGATGTAATATAAAATAACAGATAGGAATCAAAAATATATACATACGGATAAAATAACAGATAGGGATCAAAAATAAAAATAGAAATCATATAAAGCATTATAAAATTTGAGATTACAATGGTAACAATATATTACAATCTATATAACACATAAAATTCATGAGTAATGCAAAAGCGAATAATGTTACGTGTGTCGTAACATGGTTTATTTTATCCTATTTCTATTTCTTTAAATTTAAAAACATGTTTCATGAAAACCGTCAAAAAGCGAAATCATGTTTGTTTGCCAATATCTTCATAGCAACGAGTTGCGTTAAGGTATATATAACAACATCAGTGTTGTTAAAGGTACCTTAACGTTAGTCGTTGCTAAGGAGTTATTGGCATGTAAACATTATTGGATAAAATAAATATAATAAACTATTTTTTTTGTCGCGGCTATCGACCGAAGGTCTTTCAGCCATCATTTAGATAAGAGTGTAGTACAATATTTCAAATACCTGTGGTTATAATAAAAATGAAAAATCGACAGGTACTTGGTATTGGTATTGGTACCAATTTATCGGTGTTTAAAAAAAGTGCATTTTGATGTTTTTCGCACATAACTCAGTGACTTTTCAACCAAAGGGTATAGCGGAATAAGATGGTCAAATGTGCCCCCAAACGAAATGAGCTGAGAGTTTAAAAATAATGTTTAGGATCATAAAAAAGTCAGATTCGACAGAAAAGTACCCCCCACCTTCTCTCATCCCTTGCTCTAGCAAAAAACGTGTTTTTTTTTTGGTTTTAAATTTTTCCTGTGCATCCAAGTACCTTTTTTGACTTTCGGTAGGCATCAGTACCTTAAGATAACAATATTATCTAATGTATTTTTATAAAACGGGAATTTTTTCCGGGAAATTCGAATTTTGACAATATAAAATATCACTAAATAGCGATTATTTCAGAGACGTTAAAAGGTGCACCTATAGAAAAAATATATAATAGGTGTCTATTGTTTACTAATATGTGTGATTTTTTTCAGAATTTTCCGAGTAGCAGAACATGGTCAAAATAATCAAAAACCGCATTTTTGATTTATCACTTTCATTTTGTGGCATGTATTTTAAGAAATAAACTTATCTATTATACCTCATTTAATAACCAGGCGGACTAAACGCGAAAGTCATGTTTACACTATAAAAAGTAACCAGAAAAGTAACCAGACATGTTTTGGCGGTAAAAATAAAATTATTTCAATTTCTTTTATCCATAACATTCATTCAACATTTATACCAACACATAAATTAATTCCAGGCATACTTTCTTGATCATATACTCAATGATGTAGTATATAATATTAAAATAATAATTAAAGTAAGTATGAGACCCTCTTAAGAATTTAGGGGCATACTGAAAAACTCAAGTTGTACATATATTTATTTACATATAAAGTGGTGTATTTTAAAAATACATATAATTCCGTAAAAGGTTTGAAATATAAATACTGGATTGTCGTGAAATAAAATTTTATTAAATTAAATAAATTTGCTATTTAAAAACGTATAATAACTTACTTAAAATCAATTTCATTCATTAATTTATATAATGTTTAACGGGACGTCATTGGCGGTATCCTTTAATTCAATCAAAATTTAATCCAATGTATCGATTTCATTTTTAAAGAAAAATCTATGTACAATTTTCCACACACAGAATTTGTAGATATCTTCGGTCGCTGGACGTCCTTCAAGACGTTTAGGACTTGTTACTGCCCCAATCTCCTTTCACCCCCTAATTGTGTGAAACTCCACAATCCTAAATATAATGTATGTTTATGATTTGATTCCATATTGCAATAACTTGCGCCACACTTACCTAATGAATCAGAATTTTGTATACGACCGCAGTTGGTTTTAAAGCCTCTTGTATTAAAGCTTTATATAAGATAATTTTGGATTGTTGAAGCGTTAATGCTCTAAAATCCAACCATTTCCGTTTCTTGGGGGGCGAAAATGACACCAAACGTGCTGGGTATTTATCCGTAGTTAAAAATAAAATAACTATTTCCTCGAAAATCGCGGGATGAGAGGAATCGATTCTTACACTATCAACAGTAGAAATAACTGGCTAAAAACACAAAAACTGAGGCGAAACGCGTGAAAACGGCGACACAAGGATCGGTTAGAGATCAGCTGATCATAACAACGGCCATTACTGTTTTAAGCAATTTGGGCCTGTGTAAAAACGGCGCCCGATTGGCCAATCACAACAACGTATTTTGGCGGCTATAATTTGATTTAGTCCGCCTGGTTATTAAATGAGGTATAGTACCATTTATTTTGCGTAAAAATTACTTACTTAACATTTTATATTAGCACCTATCGATTTTAACGAAAAAAGTAATTTTGAATGATTTTTTTTTAGTTTCAGTTATTGGAGTTTCCCACTAATGAGCTAAACAAAATTGTGTGGCATATATCAATACAAGAAATGACCTAAAATGTGCAAAAGAAAAAAGGTTTTACAATGTTTTTTTTTCCGTTTGAAAGTGATAAATAAGGTTAAAATTAGCCAAAATGCGGCTTTCAATTATTTTGGCTACGTTCTGCCACTCTGAAAATTCTGAAAAAAATCACATATAGTAAGAAGTAATAGACACCCTATATACCGGGTGTCCCATTTTAATCCGCCAGTAGCGATAATTCTGAAACATTGGATTGAATCAAAAAGTGTTCCAAATGAAAAGTTAATGGTTCTGAGGGGGACATCTGATGCCGTAGACTTTGCCCCCCCAGGACCCCAAGGGGGGCGGGAACGGGGGGCAACTTTAAAATCTTAAATGGAAACCCCTATTTTTTATTGCAGATTCTGATAGAGGGTTAAAAAGTATGTAAGTTTTATCCGAAACATTTTTTTATTGGTCGAGAGATGGCGCTGCAAATGTAAAAATTAGGTTTTTTGTCAATTAAATTGTGAAAATCGTCACGTAATTAACTGTTATTATTACTTAAGACTTACTCACAACCTTACAAGGTTGTTTTTTTCTCAGCCTGCCCAAATACTACTACTCAAAAATAGCGATTGAGTACTTCTTTTTCAAATTAAATAATGGTAAAATAATTCAAAAAAGAATGTCATTTTTTTTCAAACAGTGTTTCACCGGGCCCCCCACATAGCCCCACTCCCCACCCCCCTCCGGGGGGGGGGGCTGGTGGCAACTTTACAATCTTAAATGGAAACCCCTATTTTGTACCTCAGACTCGGATAGAGTTTTAAAATGTAGGTCAATTTTAGTCGGGGTATTTTTTAAAGTTGTTGATAGATGGCGCTGCAAACTTGAGAAAAAATTAAAAGCATTTCTCTATCACACAGTAAACGAATTTCTTATTTAGAAGATTACTATTTTTGAAAACGGCAACAGTATTTTTCATGGCATAATTAAATTGAAATAACTCAATTAAAACCGCCGGCATTAGCGTTACGCAATTAAACCTACACTCGGTAAAATCAAATAGGCGCCCTTGGAAAATCCACAAAAATACACTATTCTTGACAATTTACACAATTTTCCGGTAACGAGTGCACGTTAACGCGATACCAAATTCACAAAAAACACAAATTGTTTCTGCCTATGTGGGGGGCCCGGTGAAACACTGTTTGAAAAAAAAATGACATTCTTTTTTGAATTATTTTACCATTATTTAATTTGAAAAAGAAGTACTCAATCGCTATTTTTGAGTACTTTACGTCTTTGTAGGGGGGGGGGGGGGGTAGTATTTGGGCAGGCTGAGAAAAAAACAACCTTGTAAGGTTGTGAGTAAGTCTTAAGTAATAATAACAGTTAATTACGTGACGATTTTCGCAATTTAATTGACAAAAAACCTAATTTTTACATTTGCAGCGCCATCTCTCGACCAATAAAAAAATGTTTCGGATAAAACTTACATACTTTTTAACCCTCTATTAGAATCTGCAATAAAAAATAGGGGTTTCCATTTAAGATTTTAAAGTTGCCCCCCGTTCCCGCCCCCCTTGGGGGGCTGGGGGGGCAAAGTCTACGGCATCAGATGTCCCCCTCAGAACCATTAACTTTTCATTTGGAACACTTTTTGATTCAATGCAATGTTTCAGAATTATCGCTACTGGCGGATTAAAATGGGACACCCGGTATATATTTTTTTTCTAGAAGTGCACCATTTAACGTCTCTTAACATTTTTTTTTCACAGGGGTGCTAGAGAGGGCGGAAGGGGTTACGCTTAAGTTAGCATGCATGAATTTAAAGAAGGCACAAAGTTTTTCGCCCTTAAAGATTCATCAAAATCGATTGAAAATACGTCGCGTTATGGCGCGCCATGGCGGTTTGAAAATGGTCGAAATTTTACGAATTTAAAGTGTTTCATTTTTTTTCCTCCAGTATAGTTTTAAAGTATTTGAAAAAATGGAAATATAAAATAATTTTTGACCCCTCCGAGCGTTTTTGCAAAAAAATATTGCAATTTGACCACACTGTTTATCAACAAAGAATTCATCCTTATCCTACAATCCGACCAGTTAAACATAAAATAACATTTACTCATATAAAACAATTTACAAAAAGATAACAACAAAATTTCATTATTTTTAATAAAACCCTTATTTATGCTCCACTGTTTGCAGTGGCGCACCAAAGAGGTATTATTATTCATGATGATTTTTATAATTAAATATTTATTTAGTGTCTTCTATGTATATATGTACTCTATGGATTTTCTTTTTAAATTAATGTTTATATTCATCTTATGAATTTGCACAAAAATAATTTCAGTCCTTTAAGCCCCTCCCACAATTAAATCATGAGTGCATCCCTGTATACCTTTATTATAATACATTTTGTTGGCGATAATTCACAGATGAGTAGGTAGACTGATTGAATTAAGTTTGGTGTAATAAATCCGGAGAATATATGCCGCAACCGAGGCATGATTAGTAACAGATGTTAATGCAGACGCATTAATTCGAGTGATGTATTCCAGTGTTGCGGAGGAAATCTTAATCGATTTAAGGCCATTGTCGTGTACACGCGCTCATTAACTAAGAAATTATCGCCGGGACAAATTAGAACCAACGAGATCATCCTATTACACACCCCGACAACGCTTATCACTAATTTATTCCAGATTAATAATTGACGACTAATTGCTGCTTGTATGGAAATTGTATAATTGAACGTAAATCGCACGAAACACATCCGATTTGATGAAGAGGATGGTTGCCATCGTTACTACGTGGTTAAACGTTATTAAACCCAATTGAAAAAATAATGTTTTGTAATGTGGTGCTCAGTCAAGCTACAGGATTGTTGAGGGTATTTATTGTATTTGAACGTTGCGTACGACAATTTGATTCTGTTTTGATTTCTGAAACAAGCCTTCTGGAAACTGGCATTAACTTTGGTTTTTAAAAGACCCCTAAGAAAAAAATTAAGGGGTGTAAGATCTGGTAAGCGAGCTGACCACGTCCAAATATGTGCGAACAGGAAAAGCGTAATGGGGAGATGCTCCGTCCTGTTAATACCAAAGTTTGTTATAAGGTATGGCTGGATCATTTACATTTGGGTGTAAAGCTATTAGTGATGGAATTAACTCTCGCGGTAAAAATTGCAAATATATTGCGCTAGTCATAAAAAATACGGGCTCAAAATTCGATCTCTGACTATGCCCACCTAAACGTTCACTTTTTTTTTGGGAATTGAGTATATGACTCCTGTATCCATCCTGGATTCTGTGAGGCCAATACCTACATTTTCGTCCATTTACAGTTCCAAGAAGGAAAAATGAAGCTTAATGTTTACTATTTATATTTACAGAGTGTTGATATAACGAGACGCGAGTGTACGATTTGTATGTGTATTTAATTTACAATGATGGAATGTGCTGAAGGTACATGCCGAAGTTCAAGTGCGTGCGAATTTATTAAATAAGTTTGAGCTCCTTGAACTCCACTACAATTACTTACTTAATCTAATAAATTATAAAAAAAGTGTTTTATCTCATTCTTTGGAATCATTGTAATTCCTGTTGAGTCGAGTCGGTATAAATCAGCGGAATTTGTTTTAAGGATAACCCAAACGAATTAATAAAAGTGTCCCATTCGAAAATTATAATTAAATTGTGCGAGTGTCCTGAATAAATAATGGTCGGCAGCACACACACCGGTGCCGGCGTCCCGGCGCTCATTTCATTAATTATTGCGTCGCGACGCTGCGATTCCATCGCAATTGTAGCGCTGACTGTAAAGGATAATTTCAGAGGGAAATCATAATTAGTGCAGCATAGAAACAAGGTTATAGATGGCAAATAATTGCTACACAACTAATATTATTATTAACATTTCGAAATTTGCGGTTGGATTTTATAAAATTTTACATATCAGGAAAATACAAAATCGGCTATTTTTACTTGTTTCAATATTAACCCAGATATGCCTACACCACCTAGCATTTTTTTTATTCCAATAAGTACATTCAGTGATTATTCATTGACATTTGGCAGGAAGCTAAAAAAAATTTCGAGTTGTGGAACATTTGAAAAAATTCGGAAAAATACTTACCGCAATGAATTAATTCCAACGAAATATATTTAATTGCCAAAAAAACATTCTTTCAAAGCTACTTTTGGTTTTAAAAATACACATTTTTTTAAGCGACGCACGTGCGAATTTTTGAAAAAATAACATTTGTGAAGCATCGATGAAAAATTCGATAGAAGTAAGGATTTTAAAGAATAATTTGTACTAAAATTATATTAAGAAATATCACGCTTTTGCGTTACGAATTTTAATTTTCGGGACGAATCAATGAAAACAATTCGTTAAAAATATAAACCGCAGAAAATTAAATCTAGAAAAATTGTATTAAATCCCTCTTTAAAATCTACTTTTGTTTTTAAATTCAGCAATTTTCAAACGAATTTTTGAAAATTTCATTTGTGCCTTTTTTGAACATTTGAGAAAATAATTCCAAAAAATATGTAACGTGGAGAATACATTCTAAAATTTTTTATTTAATTGTTAAAATATCACGCTTTCATAAGAATTTTTGTTTTTACAGATTTATGTATTTTCGAATAACTCACAAATTTTATTTATTTCGTGAAAACAATTATTTAAAAATATAAACCGCAGAAAATGAATTCTAGAATTATATTGAATCACCAAATCCCTCTTTAAAATCCACTTTTGTTTTTAAATTCAGCAATTTTCAAACGAGTTACGAAATTTTAAAAATTTCATTTTCCCATTTTTTGAACATTTGAGAAAAAATTCCAAAAAATATGTACAGTGGAGAATTAATTCTATAAAAATTATATTCAATTGTCAAAATATCACTCTTTCAAAGGCATTTTTGTTTTTAAAGATTTATATATTTTCGAATGAGATAAGAATGTTTCAATGAAAATTTTCGTGAAAACAATTCGTTAAAAATATAAACCGCCGAAAATAAATTCTAGAAAAATTGTATTAAATTACAAAAATATCACTCTTTAAAATCCATTTTTGTTCTCTAAACTTCACCAATTTTCAAACGAGTTACAAATAATTTTTTTAATTTAATTTTTCCAGAGAGAAAGACAATCTTTATTCAGACAATAAAAACATAAATTAACAAAAGTAGAGTAATTCGAAATATACAAAATGAGGTTGTTAGTCTGTCTGGGCTATCGACCGAAGGTCTTTCTGCCCATTAATTTTTCCATTTGTTCAACATTTGACAAAAAAAAATCCAAAAAATATGCACCATGAAGAATAAATTCTAAAAAAAGTATATTCTGTTGCTAAAATATCACTCTCTCAAAATAATTTTTGTTTGTAAAGATTCATACATTTTCGGACGAGGTACGATTGTTTGAAATTTAGTATTTTTGGATTGTCGAACATTTGGAAAAAAATCGTTAAAAATATAAACCGCAAAAAATAAATTCTAGAAAAATTGTATTAAATTGCTAAAATATCACTCTTTAAAATCCACGTTTGTTTTCTAAAATTCACCAACTTTCAAACGAGTTACAAATTTTTGAAAATTTAATTTTTCCACATTTTGAACATTTGAGAAAAAAAAATCTAGTACTGTGGAGAATAAATTCTACAAAATATATTAAATTGCTAAAATACCCCTATTTAAAATCTGTTTTTGTTTTCTAAAATCCACCAATTTTCAAACGAGTTACAAATTTTTTAATTTTTTTTTCATTTGTTCAACATTTGAGAAAGAAATCTCAAAAATATGTACCGTACAAACAAATTCAAAAAAATTATATTCAATTGTTAAAATATCACTATTTGAACCGCACTTTTGTTTTTAAAGATTCATACGTTTTCGAACGAGAACATTTTCATTTTTGCGTTGGACATTCAAGACGTATCATCAGTGAAAACAATTCCCTAAGAATATAAATCGCAGAACATAAATTCTAGAAAAATTGTATTAAATTACCAAAATATTACTCTTTAAAATCCTCCTTTGTTTTCTAAAATTCACCAAATTTCAAACGAGTTACACATTGATAAAAATTTATTTTTTCATTTTTTTTAACATTTTGGAAAAACATCCAAAAAATATGTACGTGGAGAATAAATTCTAAAAAATATATATTCATGTCTTAAAATATCGCTCTTCCAAAGGCACTTTTGTTTTTAAAGATTTTTACATTTTCGAACAAGATAAACTTTTTCTCGTTGTTGAACATTTGGAAACAATTCGTTAAAAATATAAACCGCAGAAAATAAATTCAAGAAAAATTTTATTAAATTTCTAAAATATCACTCTTTAAAAACCACATTTCTTTTCTAAAATTCAACAATTTTCAAACGAGTTGCAAATTTTTTTTAATTTAATTTTTCCATTTTTTGAACATTTGAGAAAAAAATTCTAAAAGATATGTACCGTGGAGAATAAATTCTAAAAAATATATATATATATATTTTTTAAATTCACTAATTTTCAAACAAGTTACAAATTTTTAATTTTTTTTTATTTGTTCAACATTTGAGAAAAAAATCAAAAAAATATGTACCGTGGAGAATACATTTAAAAAAATTATGTTCAATTGTTAAAATATCATTCTTCTAAAAACACTTTTGTTTTTAAATATCCATATCACGAATGTTTTAAACTTTTCATTTTTGCGTTGTTGAACTTGGATCGTATCAGTGAAAAATATTCGTTAAAAATTTAAACCGCAGAAAATAAATTCTAGAAAAATTGTATTAAATTTCTAAAATATCACTCTTTAAAATCCACATTTGTTTTCTAAAATTCACCAATTTTCAAACGAGTTAAAATTGTTTTTAAATTTAATTTTTCCATCTTTTGAACATTTAAGAAAAAAATTGTAAAAGATATGTACCATGGAGAATAAATTCTAAAAAAATATTTTTTCTCAATTCACTAATTTTTAAACGAGTTACAGTTTTTTGTTTTTTTTATTTGTTCAACATTTGAGAAAAAAAAATCCAAAAAATATGTACTGTGGAGACTAAATAAAAAAAAACATTATGTTCAATTGTTGAAATATCATTCTTTTAAAAACACTTTTGTTTTTAAATATTTATATCACGAATGTTTTTAACTTTTCATTTTCGCGTTGTTGAACTTGGATCGCATCAGTGAAAAATATTCGTTAAAAATATAAACCGCAGAAAATAAATTTTAGAAAAATTGTATTAAATATATTTCCAATATCGTTGAGAGCGTACACACGTGTTCAGTGATTATCCGTATTATTGTCGTATTTTTGGTAGTAAAAGTCGTGCCATTAAGTTTAGTTTTTCTACCCCCGGGTTGCTCTTAATGCAAGGATTTCGTTGGTGATATTATCTTGTCAGTGTATGATCTAACAAAGGAGATATTTGTGTTTACCGTAAAACGTGGAACTCGATAAACGAAAGAGAGCAAATTCGGCATCGAGCAAAAACTAATTTGATAGTGTTATCCGTCCAAGTGTTATTGAACTCTCGGTCTCAGTGCAAATAATTATTAATAGACTATTAATATGAAGTGTTTAAAATGTGAACATTTTGTTCATCCCGGACAAATTAAGGCAGGGGCATTAAAATGTCCGTCATGCTCCGGATGGTACCATATCGAGTGCTCCGGAATCGATAGTGATTACTTCGATTATTATCTATCTGAAGCTAGAAAATCTGAGGGCGATAAATGGTTATGCAATAACTGTTGCGTTCCGAAAACTACAGATTTGGGCACGGAATTAGAAGCAGCAATTGATAAGGTGCTACGAGTTCAAATTAGCCAATTTAAAATTGAACTAATGAAGACAATTACAATCGAATTAAATAAAATTCATGCAAAAATCGATGCAGTGGCTCGTAAACAAGAGGATATGCAATCCGAAATCAACCAATTCAAGAAAGGAGGCAATGGGGCGGCAACAGAAGACATCTATAAAGAATTGGAAGATCGCCATCGCCGCGCTAATAATGTAATGATTTATAATTTCCCCGAACCGAATAAATCGAGTGTTGACGAAAATAAGCAGGAGGACAGATTAAATGTGGACAGTTTACTTAGTGAGATTGGTATCAATGTAAAGCCGATTACTGTATTTCGAATTGGGAAGAAGCTTAATGCACCTCGTCCAATGAAAATAATTTTCCCGCGAAGGCAGGATGCTATCGATGTTCTTAAGAATGGTAATCGTATCGCTAATAAAAATGTTTACTTTAAAGCGGATTTAACACAATCTCAAAATGTTTATTTAAAAAATCTACGTGATGAATTAAATAAACGCAAATCTAATGGTGAACCGGACCTTACGATTCGTTACATTAATGGTTCCCCCACAATAACTTCTAGTGGTCAGAAAAAAAACTGAATAATTTAAATATCTATTTTCATAATGTTGGCGGTTTTTCGGGTAATTTAATTGAATTTTCATTACGGGTCGCGACTTCCAATTACGATATTATAATCATAATTGAAACATGGTTATCAGATAAAATTGGTGATAATGAGATTAGAGTACCTAATTACAATATTTTTCGGGCTGATAGAAACTCTCTTACGAGTCATAAATCGAGAGGTGGTGGTGTTTTAGTGTTAGTTAAAAATAACCTGAGAAGTGCTTTGATTCCCGTCTCTATTAATACTGTTGAACATTTATTTGTTAATTTAAATATAAATGATAAAAACTATGTCATCGGCGCCGTTTATATTCCACCGGATTCACCTTTAGACTTATATGAATCCCACTGTCAAGGGATTGAAGAAGTTGTGGCTAATAATCAAATCGATGAGATTTTGTTATGCGGCGATTATAATTTGCCGTTGGACAACTGGCACAATGATGATCTAGGAGTATGCGTAAATCCAGATACAACTGATCGTGCGCGCTCTCTGATTGATGGTTATAGTTTTTTAAATCTTAAACAATTGAATTGTATCCCCAACGAAAATAACGTATTTCTAGACTTAGTTTTTAGTTTAAGTTCTAATGTCTCTATCAATGTGTCCAATGATCTTCTTTGTGAGAATAAAAAACACCACTATGGTTATAGCATCGTTCTTAACTGTGGAATTATAAATGAAAATGCATATTGCAATCAAGTATATTATGATTTTAAAAATGCGAATTATATTGAAATTAATAATTTCATTTCCAGTATTGTATGGATCGACCATTTCAAATCTTGTTTAGATGTTAACGCTGCGGTGGAAGTTTTTTATTCTTTAATATATGAAATAATCGAGTTATGTATACCAAAAAAGAAGGTTTACTATGGTAGCAAATTTCCAAAATGGTTTAATTCAGCTTTAATAAATTTGATTTCAGCTAAAAAAATAGCACATAGGGTATATAAAAATTCAAACCAATACTCAGATTATTTAATTTTTAGTGATTTGCGCCAGAAGTGTACTATTCTGAATAAGGAGTTATATTCAAATTATATTCATAGTGTGGAGAATAATATCCGCCACAACAGCAATAATTTTTGGAAATTTGTTCGGGATCACAAAGAATCGACTGCGTGTCCTCTGACAATGTATTTAAATGATATCAAAAGTAACAATTTACAAGATTCTGCAGATTTATTTGCCCAGTATTTTTCGAGCGTATATTGTAATAATATGGTCTCAGGAAATGTTATGAATGACTGCTCTCCTCAATGCATTGATCCTTCCTTCTCATTTAAAATTGATTTTATGAGCGTTTTCAATGAAATTGTCAATTTAAAAGCAACTCTTTCATGCGGACCGGACAACATACCGAACGTTTTTTTAAGACAATGTGCATATACAATCTGCTTTCCACTCACTATGCTGTATAATCTTTCTCTAGAACAAGAATGTGTTCCAGCCGTATGGAAAAAAAGTTTCATTACTCCAATATTTAAAGGGGGCATCCGCTCCAATATAACCGATTATCGCGGGGTGTGTATTCAATCCACAATCCCAAAATTACTTGATTGTATGGTAAGTAAACAATTAAGATGGTCATTAAAGAATATAATAATTGATGAACAGCATGGGTTCTCTGTAGGCAAATCAACAACAACAAATTTAATGGTATACCAAAATTATATACTGGAGGCTTTGGAGAAGGGATGTCAGGTTGATGCTATCTACACTGACTTCTCCAAAGCTTTCGATAAGGTTTGTCATAATTTACTGATACACAAGTTGCACTGTTTTGGATTCTCGGATAGTGTAGTAAATTGGATTGAAAGTTTCCTCTCAGATAGGGTCCAAATGGTTCGATTGGGTAATTGTTTATCAGTTGAAGTTAATGCTACCTCCGGTGTTCCTCAGGGATCTCATGTTGGTCCAATTCTTTTTAATGTTTTCATTAATGACCTACCGAATGTCTTGAAGCATAGTGAGTTCTTATTGTATGCAGACGATTTAAAGATATTCCACATTGTACGTTCTGTGTCGGATGCAGCTAATATTCAGAAGGATTTGGATCACCTCTACGATTGGTGTTTAAAAAACAATTTATTTTTGAATATTAGCAAATGTAAATCCATCACTTTCACTCGAAGTAAAATTTCCATTCTAAGTATCTACCATTTGAACAATATTGTGCTGGAAAGGGTTGCTAACATAAATGATCTGGGTGTTTTGTTTGATAAATCTTTATCCTTTAAGGGTCATATAATACAAAAAGTTAATAAAGCCTATAAAATGTTGGGTTTTATAATTCGCATTTCCCCGGACTTTTCTGTTAGTACCTTAAATATTCTTTATTGCACTCTAGTTCGACCGATTCTTGAATATGGTGCACCAATTTGGTACCCCCATCAGCTTTATTTGATTAATGCATTGGAGAAGGTTCAGAATAAATTCCTGCGAATTATTGCGTATAAATTAAATATTAGGATTGCTACTGTCAATTATAGTCTTATGTTAGTAAACTTAGACATGGTGACATTACTTTTTCGCAGGAATTTGTTTGACATGTGCTTTTTGTATAAACTTTTAAATGGTAATATTATTTGTCCCTCTTTGTTAAGATTGATAGATTTTTGGCATCAATCTGGAGGATCCTCAACCAGATTGAAAAAGCTCTTCAGAGAGAAAACCAGTCGGGTTAACTATGGTCTTAATAAACCTCTATCTAGGCTATCACACACTGCTAATTGCCTCTTGCCATCACCGAATTTCGATTTATTCTTAAAAAATTATAGCTTGTTCCGTAAATCATTATGTGTCATTAATTTGAATATGACTTTTTTATAATTTATATTTTTTTTATAATTCTTAGTTTTAGTTTCTAACTATTATGTTTCAATTTGGTTTCATTTATTATGTATGTATGTACGCTAAATTTAATTTTTTTCATTTCATGTAATTTATGCATTTTTCTTTGTATTACTATTTTTATATAGAGATTTCGTTAAATAAATAAATAAATAAATAAATAAATAAATAAAATTACTAAAATATCACTATTTAAAATTTTCTTGTGTTTTTTTTTAATTCACCAATTTTCAAACGAATTACGAAATTTTGAAAATGTGTTTGACTTTTGATACGAAAATGCTAGAAATATTTTTTTTTACCTGGTTTTATGGAAAAAAGGAGAAAGTTACATCTGTTAATTGGAGGGTAGGTACTGATCACCCTCTCACCCCATTTTGATTAAATTTTAAGGAACGCAAATAAAATGCGCCAATAAGAAAAAAATGGTTTTTTTCGAAATCCCACTTATTTCAGAAAATAAAATCGATTTACCATACTACTCTCTATAGGACGACTAGTTAAAAACGGGTCTGTGATTGATTGTTGATGGGGGTTGTTAAAGAATCTTGAAAGTATTCATTTTCAGATTCTCGAAATTTGTTAAAAATGTCGTAAACTAAGTCTATGGAAACAATGTCTGTTTGGAGAGTAAAATATGGTCGACTGTTCACTTGTCGGCGTCATTTTTATTTGAGCTACGTACACTGCTTTTGGTGTTTTTTTTTTCAATTTATTTATTGCAAAAAAACCTAGTTTTGCTTTTGCCAATATTTGGTACGTAGTTAAAATGAAAAACTCATTCTTTATAAGTTGTTCATTTCGCCATTCTCTACAATTATTAATTATATAAATTTAATCCATCCGCGTTTTATAATTATGAACCAAAAATAAAAAAAAAAATTAAAAATAATTTTTTTTCCGAAAAACTGATTTTATGAAAAATATTTTCATACAACAGATGTTCATTTTTTAGTTGTCTTCGATATTTGTTCAAGTGTTTTTGTAATATTTTTCACAATTAAAAATTATTGGAAAAAAACAAAATAATGGTTAACGTAAACATCCACTTTCGCTCTACGAAATAACCAAAAACTTTTCAATTATTTGAAATGTCAAATAAGACTTGTGCTTAAAGTTTTATGTTAATTTCTGTATTAGTTTTTGAGATACAGCGCGCACACATACACACGCACACAGATACATTGTTTTTCCATAATTTGTTGAAATCGCCTTTTGCGATCTCAAAACGGATATTTCCGTTAAAAAAAATATTAAAATTTCATTTCTCCCGTACTTCGTAACGAAGAAAGTAAAAAGACAACATTTGCATTTGAGTCATATTTCCCCCAAAAAAGTGATATGTATTGTTATCTTATACGTCACGAATTTGAAATTCATGAATTCTTAGCTTTTGTTCTAAATAAGTCTTCTTTATTTAATTCACGATGTTCTATACTCTGGCCGCGCTATTAAGGCGTCTGAGGTGATTAACGAAGGGTCTATTTATCGGCTTCTATTTATAAATCAGTGGTTCTTAAAAGGTTACAGATTATTTTGGAAATAAATAGGCATGCAACCCAACATCTCATGTTCGCTTATTGAGATCATCAGGCATTCGAGACGCAAATGAGGGCGGCCTAAGTTAATCATCTCATATGCCATCATAGTGCGGCCAGACTTTATCAAGTTGTTTGGTTAGTTTTGTTTGTTTGCATCTCAGCAACATTTTTTCAGTGTGACTCAAGCTGGAACTAGCAAGAAAAAAATGGTGCCATTAAATATATTATCATAAAGCTTAAGTTCAATTTTGTTTAATTAAGTAGTGTTCTTGCTAGTTAATTGATTTATTTATACGTCGAGATCAACAAATATTCACGGATCCTCAGATTATGCAAATACCCTTCAGGTGGTATCCTAACTACTCCGCTATCAAAATATCTCGGAGCAAATGCTAGAAACGATTAGATGTAGCTAAGTGCGCCCCAAACTATTTGCTGAAACAACACACGCGGGGCCCCATAATTTGGGGAATTCCGCACGGGCCGCCCCCCGCTCGGGGTGCTTTGCGCAAACAGCGGCGAATTCAGAAATTCCAGCCGCCGCGAGAGAGGTGTTTACGGAGACGACGGTGTTTGCGTATGATAATAAGGGGGCGCCCCTCGCCTTCCTCAATTAGCCCCCCCCCCCGCGTGCGTTGTGCTTTTCTCCGCAGGTGAATCGTGGGAATGGGGATCGGGGCGCGCACCTGCGAACTTAATTAGAACAACAAGCAGATTAGCATCGAGATGATAATTGCGGTAATGCTTCGGGGGAGGGATGAAAATTCACCGGAAGTGAGTTTTGTTTACTATAAGTGTGTTTATTGTATATTTCGTGTTATTGAAAGTTTTTTAATTTAATAAAAGCGAAGTAAAATTAGAAAAATATAATCAAAATATAAAATCTCAATGCGATGAGCAAACAGGTGACGAACACATTATAGCAGCTTCTAGTTTTAGTTTAATTAATTATTATTTGAGTTAAAACTAGTTTACCTTATTTGCCTAACGTAAATTAACGTATATAACAATATACCTTTGACTATATCGCGCCAAACGTAGAATTTCGAAATGCGAATGAATTAGAACCAACAGATTATACCGGGTGTGGCACTTAAGACGCCTCGGACCATAGCTCCTTTACGATAAAAGCTATCCAAAAAAACCTAAGAACAAAGTGGTGCATAGTTACCATCGCTATGTTTCAAAAATATTTCTAATCATCAGTGGCGTGCCGTACTCCAGTGGCGTACCAAACTTATGTTTTTTTAAACGGAATGCCCTATTTTTTATTGCAGATTTAGAAAGTGCTCGACGAGTACTTATTTTTTTATCTAACATGTTATACCCTTCACTTTAGCGGTTTCGCTGTTATAACCCCTTCTTTCAAAATTGCGCCCCTTTTTTGAGATTTTTTTGTAGAGAAACTAATTGACGCCGGCGCCTAAATTTTGAATTGAGGTACAGGTTAAGACCTCGTATACCTTCACATAATTTTTTTTCGGGTAATTTATGGAAAAAAAATAATTTTTGATTGATCTTCGCATGTTGTCATTTTTTTCGAAAATTTCAAATGGCACCCCCCTAAAAAAATTACGGCGTTGTACAGCCAAAACTCTAAATTTTTCATTGGTGTAAAAAAAATTACACATTGCATAACAAAATTTCGGAGAAAAAAGGAATTTCATCGCAAATGTCGGGAAACGTTTTCCGTTCCCAAGTGTGCCATGAGAAAACAAAAGATTGGTAATTGTCAAAGTAAATTATTAGACGTCAGTAGCAGCCATAAGTCAGTTTTGATAAACGCTCTAAAAATGTTCCGAACTCAAGAGGAAATGGTTGACATGATATTTATTCTTGGAGAATGTAACAATAATTGTTTCTTGGCATCACGAGTGTACGCTGCGAGATATCCGCACAGGGCACATCCAAATGAACGTGCGTTTCAAAAAGTGTTGGAGAGATTTACTACTACGGGAAGTGTGAAACGGCCAAGGAGAGTTAGAAAGAAGGCAGTTATTACCGAAAATAATGAACTGCAGGTTCTGGAGGCAGTTATTGAAGATCCTCATACTAGTATCCGTGATATTAGTAGGAATCACGATATTTCAACGCGATCCGTACATCGTGTTCTTAAAAAGTACAAATTCCGTCCATTTAAGATTCAACTGCACCAAGAATTGCAACCTCAAGATTTTCATGCGAGGCAAGATTTCTGCATGTGGGCTATCAACAAAATTGAGCAGGAGGAATCATTTCTTATGCGCGTATTATTTTCTGATGAAGCAACGTTCCATAGAAATGGGCATGTCAATCGCCACAACTACCATTATTACGCCGATGAGAACCCACAAGCCATGCGAATGATAAACCACCAGCAAAGATGGTCGCTGAATGTTTGGGGAGGCATACTTGGACGACACCTTTTGGGTCCTTATTTCATCGAGGGGCACCTGAACGGCAAGTTATTTGAGGTTCCTTCGCGACGACTTTGATGATCTCTTGGAAAATGTCCCTCTAGCCGCTCTTCGACAGATAGTTTTCCAGCACGATGGAGCTCCTGCACATAATAGCTGTGTCGTTCGGGAATTTCTCGATGAAACGTTTCCGGACTCCTGGATTGGTCGTGGGGGTCCTCTGTGAGGTGGCCGCCAAGATCACCAGACCTCACTCCCCTTGACTTCTTCCTTTGGGGCCATATCAAAGACGAGGTTTACAGGACGGTACCAACTACTGTCGAGGATATGAGGGAGAGAATCCGCGCGGCTTTCCGCCAGAAGTCCTTAGGGCAGTGTCTAGAGCCTGTGAGTCGAAGTTGCGGTTATGCCTCCAGCAGGAAGGTCGTCATTTCGAACATTTAGTTTAAGTTGTTAAATTGTCTTTATCTGCATTTTTCATATCATGTTGAATAAATAGGTACATACTATTATGTTGACCGTATTTGTGTATTTGTTTTCTCATGGCACACTTGGGAACGGAAAACGTTTCCCGACATTTGCGATGAAATTCCTTTTTTCTCCGAAATTTTGTTATGCAATGTGTAATTTTTTTTACACCAATGAAAAATTTAGAGTTTTGGCTGTACAACGCCGTAATTTTTTTAGGGGGGTGCCATTTGAAATTTTCGGAAAAAATGACAACATGCGAAGATCAATCAAAAATTATTTTTTTTCCATAAATTACCCGAAAAAAAATTATTTGAAGGTATACGAGGTCTTAACCTGTACCTCAATTCAAAATTTAGGCGCCGGCGTCAATTAGTTTCTCTACAAAAAAATCTCAAAAATGGGGCGCAATTTTGAAAGAAGGGGTTATAACAGCGAAACCGCTAAAGTGAAGGATATAACATGTTAGATAAAAAAATAAGTACTCGTCGAGCACTTTCCAAATCTGCAATAAAAAATAGGGCATTCCATTTAAAAAAACATAAGTTTGGTACGCCACTGGAGTACGGCACGCCACTGATGATTAGAAATATTTTTGAAACATAGCGACAGTAACTATGCACCACTTTGTTCTTAGATTTTTGTCGATAGCTTTTATCGTAAAGGAGCTATGGTCCGAGGCGTCTTAAGTGCCACACCCGGTATATAACTTATGTTTTCAGGAAAAATATCATGTAGAGTTCGAATGCGCTTTGTGATTGGTTCTCTACTCGCAATATATTTCAGCACATGATTGGTTTGAATAAAATAAATGTCAGTTTGCGGCTAGATAGCTATTAAAATTAGTGAAAACTCCGCATTGGAAGTGTTTCTGTTGAAGTAATTCAAGAGAAAGTGAAAAAGGCCCAACCAAAAAGTTTGAGCGGAATCACTAACATGACCTGCACTTGGGAAGATATTTCTACAATATTGGAAAACAGGGCACATAACGTGCGAAACGCGAACGATACGTACTGTAAAGAAAATGTATAAATACCAGTGCTAAGTTAGTGCAAAAGAAGTACGTTTCTGATTTTCATATTTTGTTCGATCCGTTTAAAAATGTAATATTCAAACCGGCACTATATGCCCGCGATGCCAATAAATTCCATTCAATTTTGTTGGGATATAGTCTGATAAAGTACTTTCGTGCATTGTAAATTATTGCAAATTTGCACTCTTTCGACAAACTTAGTCGCATTGTTTTAGGTAATTGCCCCTCGCCCTTGCGGGCTCGGGACTGTTGCCAAACAATACGACTTCGTTTGTCGAAATCGCATAAACTTGTTACCGATAATTTCCAATGCACTTGTGCAATTACTGTTGAAAATCTCCTGTTGAAATCTCCATGTAAACTTATATACAAATTGGAGTAAGCGACGAACCCAAATTAATTTAAATGTGTTGATGGTACCATCACTGTTCTAGATGTCATTGCTGATAGCATCAATAAGTGAGTTTAATAAAAGTCCTATTCACTAATTAACAGAACATTTTCGTTAACGTTATTACCTTTGATAATGTTCTGTTGAAATCTCCTTGTAAAAATTTATAAAAAATAGTATACACAACGAACCCTACAATAAAAAATGTCTGAGGATGGTGCCACTATATCTCCAAACTATATTGCTCATAAAATAAATAATTAAGAGTAATATAAATCATATTTAGTAATTATCTGAACGTTTTCGGTAACGTATATTATAATGTACTTACGTGAATGTCCTGTTGAAATCACCATGTAACATGCGTATAAATTGGAGTAATCGACGAAAATAGAAATAGATGATGGTACAACATTCTAAATATCGTTGGTAACAACACACATAAGTAAGTGCAATATATTGCGCTTTCGTCAATTATGTCAACATTTTCGTTAATCCATAAAATAATATGTAAATTTTAGATTGAGTCGATTTGTTGACATCTTTCTGGAATATATATTTCATTAAGTAAATAATGATTTTTCCTTATTAATTCCAATGTTTCGATGAAACCATGTTATCTTTTACCAGAAATAAAATAGTAGTAGTACTTTTTTAAACGGCATTTCTTCGAAAACAGCTGAATATCAACATGAGGTATGCTACATGAAAAATACTCAGAATTTTACGTAGAATCCATAAATGCAACAGTAAACGGGGGTTCACATTTGAAAATTTTAACTTAGGGGTCGTATCTCAATTTTGTGACACCCTGTACATTTGAATTTTATCACAAAAAATGCGCGTTAAAAAAATAATACATGTGTCCGAGCTTTTTTCTGAAAGAAAATGCCCTGAATTTTAATCGAATTGATTCCTTACTTTATGTACAGTCAGTGAAAATACAAATGCGAAACTCGCTCGGCCCGGGAATGCTGCTGCATGTCGCTGCTTAGTTCGGTCGAAATTCGCCCCTGCTTAAGATACAATTATGAGGTAATAAAATTTACAAGCCCAGTTCTCTTCTCGCCCCTAAGTGATCGAGTGACGGATTCCATATCTCTGATTTTTTTAATCTTCCAAATTTTGGTGCGTCATCTTCAAAAATTCGAATAACTAAAATTTTTACGTTATTTTGATACTTTTTTTAATTTATTTATCAATTGAAGAGTAATTTTGTATAAAATTATTGCTAATATTTTAGTATTAATAATTTTCTTTTCAGTTTCGTATAAATAACCCCATTTTTTCCAAGATCTGATCTTGAAAGCCTCGAAAAATACGATTTTATTTTTTAACCAGTAAAAATTATTACAATAATCTGAAAAATTTACATATATTTCTTACCCAAATAAAAGGTTATTTAAGGTATTTTTTTTAAGTTTAACCTTTTTTTCGCCCCTAAGCGATCAAGTGACGGAAAATTTTATCTTTAAAATTTATATCTTTCAATGTTTGGTGCGTCATCTTGAAAAATTTGAATAACCAACCTTTTTACGATATTTTGATATTTTTTAGCAGCAATATGTTATCAAAGTAATAAATGAGTAACAGTATATTTATGTTTAGTTTAGATGATTTGGAAATTAAGTAAAATAGTGTAATGTTATAATAAAGAGCTACTTTCTTTAGCTTTTAAACGCCGTATTTATTTTCCTGATTATAAGTGAAAAAATTATGAAAAAACCCTAGCGGTCTTCATATTTTTGAAATATCATTGGATAATTTAATTTTTTTTTAATATAAGTAAAAATCCCCTAAAAATTCATGTAGTAATTTTAAAATTTTTGAACACGTGTTTTGGCTCAAAAAATATGGAGATATTGGAATGAAATACATTTCAATTATTAGTTTATTATCATATATTTCAATTCCATTTAGTTCTATAAATATTCAGTTCTATGATCTACACTGGAGGAAAGAAATGAAATACTTGAAATTCGTTAAATTTTGACCATTTTCAAACCGCCACGCCATAACTCGGCGTATTTTTAATCGATTTTGATGAATATTTAAGTGCGAAAAACTTTGAAGTGTCTTCTTTAAAGTCATGCATACGAACTTAAGCGTAACCCCTTCCGCCCCTCTCTAGCACCCCTGCGAAAAAAAAAGTTTTTTCAGGGAAGCATGTCCAACTTTGACGATGTCTACGGAGCTTGAAAAAATTTGTCGACTCGATCCACCATACCCACCTTTGAGATTATTTTTCAGGAATGTAAGGAAGAATTACGATTGTTTTAAATTTTAGGTTGTTACTCGACCGAATTTAAATTTTCAAAACAAATTTGTATACCCTAAATGACCTTCAACGACCTTGAAAAAATGAACTTAATTTGGTATTTGGACAAAAATGTATATGATTTTTTTCAGATTTTTATGGTGGTGAAAAAACAAAACCTATTTGTTGAGGGTTTCATGGTCATATCTTGACAAAAAATGGGGTTGTTTATACGAAACTGAAAAACGTTACTAATACTAAAATACTAATAATAATTTTACATAAAATCAATTGTTGATAAATTTATAAAAAATATCTAAATATCGTAAAAATATCAGTTATTTGAATTTTTGAAGATGTCACACCAAACGTTGAAAGATGATAAAAGTCACATAGATGGTATGTATTAGTAGCAGTCATATGACGAAATAAAATTTTAAACTAGTGGGCAATTTTCTTTTTTTATTCTCAAATATTTTTTTAATACATACTCTAAATAACGTTCAATGACCTTGAAAACTTCACTTAATTTGATATTTGGCTCAATAATATAAGTGATTTTCAAAATAATTTTTTAGTTGCTAAAAAAATTATATTTGAAAAAATCTTATTTTGGGGCATCGCGGGTCATGTCGGGGGTTTTTTGATATACTTTGGTTAACAACTTATGATATTTTCATATTTATTTAAAAATCCGTTTTGGGTGTCATTTTGACCATCTTATCTCGGGATACCCTTTTATTACCGCATAAATGGATTTTAGTCAGGGACTGACTGGTTTCGACCGAACTAAGCACCGACATGCGGCAGCATTCCCTCACGGAGCGAGTTTCGCATTTGTATTTTCTCTGACTGTACACAGTGTATAATACATATATCTCAGGTAAAAGAAATACATATATTATGATAAAATAGCATAGACTTCGAACTCATAATCGGGTGTCCCACTTTCTTTAGAATGTTAAAAAAAATCGTGTAAATTTGTTAAATTTTAGGGTATATTGCAGTGACGGCTTTCGGGATGACTCATGGTACGGCTGAGGTAGCAGAGGTGGCAATACAGGTAAGTAGGGTCGGTTGCAGAGATGGCTGGTGGCGTGACCGCACCCATCTATATTACCACCTCTGCTACCTCGGCCGTACGATGAGTCACCCCGCAAGCCGTCACTGGTATAATTTAAGAAACAAAATACCAGTGGTTGGTGCATTCATTTTTATAATTTCTACTGAAATATCCGATTATCGCTGAAGTGGATTCCGACAATTTTTGAAAATTAAAAAATCGTGTAATGTGTGCATCTGTCTGTGGACGCTGTATCCCAAAAACTTCTAAATAAAACTTTGTGCATTTGACGATTTGAACAACAGAAAAGTAAAAATTTTATACATCAGAAGTGTTTTTTTTTGTTTTTTCCGATAATTTTTCAATATGAAAATTATTAGAAAGACACATTAACATATCTTGAAGGAAATAAAAAAGTGGACATCTTTTGTTCATAAATATTTCTAATTTTTACGCTAATTGATGAAATCGAGAAGGCCCAGTAAGACCACAGTGAGGATGATTTGTTAGTCTACCAAGATCTCAATATATTGTTTCAAGTGCAAAACATTTCTGTCATAACCAAATTACTCATCATTCAGTGATAGTTATTTGCACATGTGTACAGTTTACTTTAATACATTACTGACCTTTTAGGCTAGTTAGGTATTTTCTATAAACTTGCATACGATTTCAAAGTCGCAACGACCTCAGACGGCCCATGTAATAAATGGTGGATGCGCCGGACAATAACCAAGCGTTATTCATTAAAGCAGATAAAAATAGGACTGTGTAGTAATAAAAGAAGTGCACAAATATACAAATGGCTAACGTATAAGTATCAGACTGCAACTATCAATTAATGACAACAAATGCAACGAATAATAATCTTAGATTAGTCTTACAAGGGTAGGATCAGATGTGTGACTCACCGATTTGATCCATTTTTGGCACACGTGTAGGTCATGACTAGGAGTGTAATAATAATATATATTTACGGGATTCACCCTGTACATTAAAGAATTAATTAGAATATAAAATATAAAACAAAATATAAAATAAAATATAAATATAAAATATGAAAATACAAAAATTAAAATTACAATTTAAAATTTAAAATTGTGACAACTTTGTGACAAACCAACAAAAACAAGTTAAAAACAATATAATATAATATAGTACGCTACACATTACTTATGAAAACCCCCGCAAGAAAGTTGCAATTATTTAAATTTAACCGGAAACAAATACCGATAGATCTATTCGCGATAGATAAGATTTAAAGTCCGAAATATTATTTGAAAATAGTTTGAAATTTGTGTTAATTATGAGGCCATTCGCCATTCTTAAGGTCCGTGATAAGGGTGCATAGAACCCATAGTTGGTTCTGTGAAATGGGACGTTAAAGATAGTAGTGCTGCGTGTTGTGGGCCCCCTTGGAATCGAAAACCAAAGTGTAACAGGTGCAAGTAACAGGGCGCACTGTTCAGACGTTTTCGAGAAAAAAATGTTTTTTTTATTTGCAGTGTGTCTATCTACCATTTACGTTAAGGAAACAATATCGACCTCGTGGCGTATTGGTAAGATCTCCGGTTCGTAATCGCAAGGTCCATCGTTCGAGTCATTTTGGCCAAGTTCTTAATAGTTTCCTTTCTTTATAGTTTTTTTTTATAAATGTTGGATTTCAAAATGTTAATTTTAGAATAAATAATATTAATTTTATTTTTAGGAGAAGGATTGTTAACCAAATTAAACAAGAGATTGAAAAATCAATATTTTCAATCAAACTTTTTTTGTTCTAAATTAATTATCCTAGTTCGTGCAGTCCTTCCGAAAAGTACAATAGCATATAAAAAATAATATCGAACAAGGATTTATAAACAAATAGTCTGGAAATACAATTATTGATTTTTCAATCTCTTGTTTAATTTGTTTAAGAATCCTTTTACCCCTAAAAATGAAAATAATATAATTGATTCTTTAATTAAGATATTTAAATACACACGGATTTATAAAAAAGAAAATGAACCCAATTTCAACAATGTGGTTCGATCCTTCGACCTTCCGACTACGAATCGGAGGGTTTTACCGATGCGCCAAAAGCTCGGTGTGTTTTCGTTAACGCAAAAGGTATATAAACATACGAATAAATAACAAATTGAAAACAATTTTTTTTCTCAAAAACGGCTGAATAGTGCGCCCTATTACTTGCACCTGTTACACTCCCAGTCATGACCTACACGTGTGCCAAAGATGGATCAAATCGGTGAGTCACACATCTGATCCTCCCCTTGTTAGGTTAGATTCTCATTTAGCACTTAAACACATTTTAATGTGGTGCAATAATAATAATAATAAAAATAATAAAAACAATTATGATGTATTTAAATAGCAACTAGTCGGACTATAATTTCATGAAACAAACTAAGTGCTCTTTTAATATTATTATTACATTTTAGGAACAAATGTTCGAAATAAACACCTTTAAATAAACTTTTGCTAAAAGAACTCTTGCATTATTTCTACTACAAATAAATTAAATTGTAATTGCTATTTGACTCATAATTTATTTAAATGGTAAATCACAAGCACTACACAAATGCATTCGAATAAATTATTTCTCACTACTATCAAAATCAAAGCTTCGGAGATTTTTTTCCTATCATACAGAAATACACAAATCAAACGGTATCTACGGTTAAGATAGTCAAAATGCCCCCAGCCCTAGATTTTCCAATTTGCCCGATAAGAGGGTAGGGAAATTTTGACTATATTAACCGTAGGTACCCCTTTCTTCTGATTTTGCAAATTATACCAAGAAATGTTAATTCAATATTCTTAGAGATTTCATTATTCAAACTCCATTTATTTTTAAATATTATTGCGACCATAAATGCTTCAAGGTTGGCCCCCCACACAAATATTGTTCTAGAAAACTCTGAGCGAGCTCTATACTCGGCGCACCGAATAGGTGGTATGATCACGTTGCCTTCACCCCGCGTCCTCGTGATAGTTCGTCGAGATGTTATGAAAAACCTGATTCACACAGCCTTGCCACATTTTAGTTCTGTGCCTGAAATATACATTTTTCTACTTTAATCCACAAAATCTAACTATTTACCACTTCCTAATTAATTGTAATTGAAAAAGGTTGATTTTAGGATAGAACGTAATCACTACATTTAAATAAGACAGAAAAACGAGAACACGTGGCATACAACGGGCGTGATTAAAAAGTTCGGCTGCTTGACATACGCTTCATATGCGTTTGTGCTGACCAATCAGCGAACATCATGCGAAAATCACGCAAAAATCACGAAAACTCATATTACCACCGATTTGGTGCGCCGAATATAGCCAGTTTCACAAAAAATAGAAAAAAATTTAAAAAAGGTAAAAATAGAGCTATTCCAGCCGAATATGTAAAAATTATTGGAAAAAACGAAGACGAATAAAAAGATATACAGGTATATTCACACTATACGGCACGGAATATTGTAGCCAAAATACGTGATTATAATAATAATAATAATTCCTGATATGAAAATCACCGAATAGAAGAAAACTATTGAGATTACAATCTGAAAGATAATTAAATTCTCCTTGAGAATACGTTACTAAATACAGGGTGTGCTATTTTAAAAACAAAGTTATTCAGCTTTACAAGTTAGGATTTTCTACCACATATTTTTTAACACCCTGTATTATTTTTTACATGAAATTATGGTTGGCGCTAGAGTTCGAACCTTCAACCAAACAATAGAAAGGATTGTAATGGTTCAACGTCAATCACTGGGACAAATATAAAATTTCACCTGTACCATTCATTTAACAAATCTTTAAATATTTTGAAAACGGTAAACGATAAAATTCAAAAATGACAAAAAATACAGGGTGTTTTTTTTAATTTTGACCACAATATTCCATGCCGTATAGCGTGAAGAACCCTGTATATGTTTTAATTATAAGACGTAAGCTTTCCTGAATCTTGTATGCGTATTCCCATTTAAATGGTTATATTATAACGTTAAAAGCGAATTTCCCATTAAATCACAATTATACACAGGAGTTGGTACAAAGTACATTATTATAGGTGGTACTATGCCTTATGGCCGTCCTTGAAATAAATATTTAACCCATTAACAATAAAGACAGTTAAGGCGTAGTGAGTAACTAATTGAGGCATGTGAAAATATTGCCAATTTTAACAAAACTTAGTACACATACTACTAATGACTTGGATACAAACAATAGGGACGAAAAGACACCCCTAGCATCCTACTAACAAGTGTAAAATATTTGCTCCATAGGTTCTATAGGAAGTGTCGCTTTTACCACTAAGATCGATATCGACAACACGCCCGGATTAATGTCGGGTACTCAGCTAGTTTAAAATAATTATAACTACACTTCTATGTATCAAAATGTATTGAAAATCTTTCATTATTGATCATTATTAAGAGCGTTGGGAGTGTCAGAAAACTATATGTAAATGCATGTGATTTGTTAACATAAATTGAAGCTAAATGATTAAGTATATTCGATTTCGGTTTTCACCGAGTAGAAGCTGTTATGGTCTAGTAAGGGATCTACTAATTGTTTTTATCCAATTTCACCTCAGAGTATTTTTTATAACAAGATTGATATTGAAAAAAGTGCCCAATAATAGGCTTATTTTTTTCATTAAAGTTAACACAGTAAATAAAGTTATAATATTAAAATAAATTAGTAGGTTCAGTAGCTTAATACGTCCTCTTTCATCAGACATAAGAATTATGTTTTTTAATTGGAAAACCAATTTTATTTATATGTTAATGTGCGACAGTGTTTCAGTGATAAATGTGGGGCTAAGATTATTTTCTCTTTTCGTCGCACACTACGCCCCGCTATCTTGTTGCTCCGCCCATACCAGTGGTGTTCGTCTCTAACATTAAGATATTGAATTACGATCCAACGACAGAAATACTATATCGAAACACAAGTTTCATAAGAGCATTTATGAGCGTAGAAATTCAAGTTTGGAATGAATGAGTTTGCTATATGTGTTATGAAATGTGTTATTTATACATATCCGTACGTTAATGAAATATTAGGGATTTATTTTGAAAGGGTATTTTTGTGTGTTTGCAAAATAGAAAAATAATATAATCGAATTTTGATTTATGAAGTGTAGTGTTACTGTCCCGAACCGTTCTGCCGGTTTTGGCGACAGACTCGTTATAAACAAATAAATCGTGCGAGTGAACAAAGCAGAAGGAATGAAAGAGGCGTGTAACTCCACGAGGTGTTCTACGGTCTCATTTTTTTCTTGGAATCTGGAGGCCCTTAATTTATGCAGGGCCACATGGAAGGTCCCCCCTGTCGCCGGCTGCAAGTCTTCCTTACCCTGACCCATTCACTTTTGAAAATTGCAATAAAACTACATTGAATTATAACGTAACCATAGGCCAATTTCGTTTTAAATCTCATTATTAAAAAAATAATAAATTCCAGTGTATGGCTTAAAAAGTTTTTGATTAAATCAAATAGACACAAAAAAATACATTTAAACATTTTTTTTTATATACTAATTAGATAAGAGGTACCCTATTAAAATATGAACCAATCAAGCTTAAATTTACAAGGTTTATAGTAGACAAAAAAATTATAAGATCAAAGTCGCCGAAAGGGTTTTTTGGTAATATCCTTCACCCCTTTTCAATCACCTAAAGGTCGAAATTTTCTAAAAAAAAAAAAACTAAAAAGTTCCGGAAAAATTTCGAGAGCGAAGATTGTCCCCCGCTTAGAAGCTTTCGAAAAAAAAATCGGTGACATCGAGCCGCCGCCCCTCAGACCAATGGCGTCCATCGCAATAAAAATTCTTAAACTCGAAAACTGCAAAAAAATTGAAAAATTTTCGGGATATATCCAACATTTAGAGATGTAATATTTCAATTGAAAGACATATCTCGTGATTTCGTGATTGGTTACCAAAGGTAGACGGGGCATTTTTGATTTTTTTAACCCGCCATTGGTGACGCAAATTTAATGGTGACGCCAGTCTCACGCACCAGGGTTTTCAACTGAAGATTTTTTGAAACGTGTTACTAATAGTTCATGTTTTTTTTAAATTTATGCTCTTTGACAATAAAACAAAGATATTTAATCAATTTAAGCTCTGCAATGCGGCAGCTACTCGAAATTGCAACAAAAAACAATAACGGAGAATAAAGTTATTCGACAAAGCCGGTCTCACAGACCAGTGGGTCATTGGCGGGTTAATAACCTAGAGCTGACATTATAAGGTAGCAATGTAACCGTATTCAAAGTAGAAGTGAAGGTAGGAGAAGCAATGAGATTACACAATTTGTGGTACCGTCGAAAATATGTGTAATTATTTGCTTTTACTTGACGATACCATAAATTGAGTTTTTTTATTTCACTTTTATGACGTTAACAGAATATATTGAGTTTCATGCCGGATGGACTTTCAGCTACTACAAGAGTAGAAGCAAGTCTGAAGGGAGAAAGGCTCGATTATTTTATCCTTGTTTTTTTGTTTAGTTCCATTTAAATAATTGTAAGAAATAGTTTTAATATTTGCCTTGTAATATAAAACAAATATTACTACTACCAAATTAAACAAAGTTTAAAATTCTCATTAATCTATCAGGAGGATTTTAAACGTACAGATTCTTTATTTACTTCGTATTACTATTATTAAATGAAAGAATGAAAGAAAACACGTGTTTGTATGTGAAACCACTGTCTATTTTTAATAAAACTATTGATTCGTTCCGACTTTTCTAATTCCCTTAAAGTTGCTCCGTCGTTGAGGGAAGAGGGGTAAAAGTGAAAGTCAGGCCAATCGATAGTCCTCAGATGGACGACCCTATTATTCGTTCCAGATCGATGACCCGTTCGGGCGCAATATCTGTTTGCATTAAAATTTATCAATTTCATTATTAATTAAACGCTCATTGCGGGGGACGTCAACGGCTAATTTATGCCGGCTGCGTGCGCAAACATGTGCCGGACGCTAAAATTGAATTCTCAAAATCGATGAAATAAATTATGCGTGTTTACGTTACAATTTGGACACGTATTGTTTGCAAATGTTATTAACAGCTCGATACCGAAAGTATGATTGATGAAATCTTTCAAGCCTTATTAGTTTACCGTAAAAATCGAAGGCATTTACTTCGTAATAAAGCAGAGTTATGAACAGGTTGAATATTCATATATTCGGCTACTTTTTCTCTTTATTGAATTTATTTAATGCTCCTGCAACAAGTAAGAATTTTTCAATTTTAATTCATAATACACTGTTCAACCCGTTGGAAAATGAAGCGTTTTTGGCTTTCGGTTCGTAACTGATTGTGGCGTCATCGATACAAATTATGTAATAATATTTTACACAGGAATGCATGGAAGATGAATGTTGTTTTCTAAAGAATTATATTTTTTATAAATATTTCTAATAATGTGTTAAAAAATAGGTATTTTCAACATTAAATAAAATTTAAATAAACGCTAAAAATCTAAAATGTTTTACTATAGAGGCACGGATTGATTCCACACTAATAAAATTCATTAAGTCAAATTAGTTTTACAAGAAAAATAAGGACGCAATTACGTGTGAGCTAGACAAATGTTTCTCACCCTATTGAGGCCAAACGCCCACTTTGTCAGGTCCTCTTGTTAATTCGCCGACTTAAAATTTTAATACTCATGTCGAAATCTGAAATTTTTAATTTTATAAAATTGCTAAAATATTGAACGTGTTTTTGATGATTACGATTAATTATTTGTTAAAATGTAAAGAATTTATTTTATTTTAAAAAGTATTATGAAATATTAGGAATGGATCAATGAAAACTGTCAAAATACTCCAAGTTCGAAAGCAACAAATTCGCGTTTTCAATTTTTAAAAATTGCGGAGGTGTTAAAAACATATTTTTGATAATTATAATCTATATGCTATAAAAAAATATTCATGTCAAGGTAACGAAAATTGACAAACTCAACAATTTCAACAAAATATTTACAAAACCGCCTTTTTGATTTTGAAAAATTCCGAAACTTGCAAACACCTTACTTGATTTTGATTATTTAAATTCCAAAATGTAACGAATTTAGTGTACTTAAAAAAATATATAATGAAATATACATATCTTTCAAAGAAAGTTGCCAAAATCTGTTGTTTTTCGAGTTAGAAGTCTACAAATTCGCGTTTTTAATTTTGAAAAATTCAGAAGCTTCCGAACGCCTTAATTGATTTTGATGATTTAAATTCCAAAATGTAGCGAATTTAGTGTGTTTTGGAAAAGTATAAAGAAATATACACATCGTTTAAAGAAAGTTGCCAAAATCTGTTGTTTTTCGAATTAAAAGTCAACAAATTCGCGTTTTTTTATTTTGAAAAATTCCGAAACTTCGAACGCCTTACTTGATTTTGATGATTTAAATTTCAAAATGTAGCGAATTTAGAGTGTTTAAAAAATATATATAGAAATATACATATCGTTTAAAGTAAGTTGCCAAAATCTGTCGTTTTCCGAGTTCAAAGTCAACAAATCCGCGTTTTTGATTTTGAAAAATTCCGAAACTTCCGAACGCCTTACGCGATTTTAATGATTAAAATTCCAAAATGTAGTGAATTTACTGTGTTTTGGAAAAGTATAAAGAAATATACATATCGTTTAAAGAAAGTTGCCAAAATCTGTTGTTTTGCGAATTCGAAGTCAATAAAATCGCGTTTTTGATTTTGAAAAATTCGGAAACTTCCGAACGCGTTATTTAATTTTGCTGATTTAAATGCTAAAATGTAGAAAATGTAGTGTGTTTGAAAAAAAGTACCAAGAGATTATCATATCGAGTCTTTGAAAATTGTCAAAATCTTCCAAGTTCGATGGCAATAAATTCCCGATTTCAATTTTTAAAAATTGAGGAAGCGTTAAAAGCATTTTTTGATAATTATAATTTATATGCTATACAAAAAATATTCATGTCAAAGTAACGAAAATTGACAACAAAATATCAACAAAATCGCGTTTTTGATTTTGAAAAATTCCGAAACTACCAAACACCTTACTTGGTTTTGATGATTTAAATTCCAAAATGTAGCGAATTTAGTGTGTTTAAAAAAATATAAAGAAATATACATATCGTTCAAAGAAAGTTGCCAAAATCTGTTGTTTTTCGAGTTAAAAGTCTACAAATTCGTGTTTTTGATTTTGAAAAATTCCGAAGCTTCCGAACGCCTTAATTGATTTTGATGATTTAAATTCCAAAATGTAGCGAATTTAGTGTGTTTTGGAAAAGTACAAAGAAATATACATATCGTTTAAAGAAAGTTGCCAAAATCTGTTGTTTTCCGAGTTCAAAGTCAACAAATTCGCGTTTTTTGATTTTGAAAAATTCCGGAACTTCAAACGCCCCGAATGTAGGGAAGTTAGTGTGCTTTAAAAAAATTTAAAGTAATATACATATCGTTCAAAGAAAATTGCCAAAATCTGTTGTTTTTGAGTTAAACGTCAACAAATTCGCGTTTTTGATTTTGATAAATTCCGAAGCTTCCGAATGCCTTACTCGATTTTGATGATTTAAATTCCAAAATGTAGCGAATTTAGTGTGTTTTGGAAAAGTATAGAGAAATATACATATCGTTTAAAGAAAGTTGCCAAAATCTGTTGTTTTCCGAGTTCAAAGTCAACAAATTCGCGTTTTTGATTTTGAAAAATTCCGAAACTTCCGAACGCCTTACTCGATTTTTATGATTAAAATTCCAAAATGTAACGAATTCAGTGTGTTTTACAAAAAATATAAAAAAATATACATATCGTTTAAAGAAAGTTATTTTCCGAATTAAAAGTCAACGATATCGCATTTTTGGTTTTGAAAACTTCCAAAAGTTAGAACGCCTTACTTGAATTTGATGATTTACATTTGAAAATGTAGCGAATTTAGTGTGTTTTACAAAAATATAAAGATATATACATATCGTTCAAAGAAAGTTGCCAAAATCTGATGTTTTTCGAGTTAAAAGTCAACAAATTCGCGTTTTTGATTTTGAAAAATTCCGAAGCTTCCGAACGCCTTAATTGATTTTGATGATTTAAATTCCAAAATGTAGCGAATTTAGTGTGTTTTACAAAAAAATATAAAGAAATATACATTTCGTTTAAAGAAAGTTATTTTCCGAGTTTAAAGTCAACGAGATCGCGTTTTTGATTTTGAAAAATTCCGAAACTTCCGAATGCCTCACTTGATTTTGATGATTTAAATTTCAAAATGTAGCGAATTTAGTGTGCTTTAAAAAATATAAAGAAATATACATATTGTTTAAAGAAAGTTGCCAAAGTCTGTTGTTTTCAGTTCAAAGTCAATAAAATCGCGTTTTTGATTTTGAAAAATTCGGAAACTTCCGAACGCGTTATTTAATTTTGCTGATTTAGAAAAGAGATAATCATGTCGAGTCTTTGAAAATTGTCAAAATCCGGAAATTTCCAAGTACAAAGTCAACAAATACCCATTTTCAGTTTTTAAAAATCGCTAACGTGTTAAACGCATTTTTTAATTATGATATTTTATATGTTAAAAAGTAGAGAATTCAGCGTGTTTTAAATTGTATCAAAAATATCCGTGCCGAGACAATGGAAATTGCCAAAATCCGAAATTTTCCTAGTTCAAAATCAACAAAATCAAGTTTTTGATTTTGATGAATTGTTTAACTTACAAGTGCGTTATTTGATTTTGATGGTTTACTTTTCAAAATGTAGAGTATTTTGTGTTTTGTTAAATATTAAAAACGTTTAATTTCGCAAATTTACAATTTTTTTTATCCAAGTTGATTCTAATCTAATAATAATCTTAAGTCACATTATTGATTTTTGAGGCGATTTGAGCCATCTCTGATGACGGGTATTTAAAATGCATTCGCCCCCGCAACGTGATCATCGGCCCTCAAATGTGAAGATAGCCACGGATTTCCCGGCGCTTTCACCACCAACTAAAAAATTCTTCAATTTTAATGATTTATAATAAATCGAACGCTGAGAATGTAATTAACATTAGCCGATAGATGTACAGTCAATCCACAATTTCAATTATTTTTTCTCGAGTCCACGGGAACTCTCTTTTTAAAATGACAAGAATTTAAAGTCCAATATGGCACTGTTTGACGCGTTGCAAATTTAATTTTTTAACAACAACGTGTAGATAATAGTCTACCTAAACGATTTAAAGCACGAAATTTTGGGTACAATTGTTTATAACTTTTTTATGAATTTTTTTTTCTAGGGTCCATCCAAACTATATAGATAATATAGAAAACTTTCAAAGCCCAATATGACACTGTTTGACGCGTTTCAAATTTAATTTCTTAACAACAACGTGTAGACAAAGGTCTACTTACGTGATTTAAGGCATGAAATTTTGGGTGAAATTGTTTATAACTTTTTTATGATTTTTTTTTCCGGTCCTCCCGAACTATACATATAATATAGCAAACTTTCAAAGTCCAATATGGCACTGTTTGACGCGTTTTAAATTTAATTTTTTAATAACAACGTGTAGATAAGAGTCTACTTAAACGATTTAAGGCACGAAATTTTGGGTAAAATTGTTTATAACTTTTCTATGAATTTTTCTTCTCGGGTTCATTCGAACTATATACACTGGAGAAAAAAATGAAACACTTGAAATTCCTGAAATTCCTGAAATTTTGACCATTTTTAAACCGCGTATTTTCAATCGATTTTGATGAATTTTTGAGGGCGAAAAACTTTGAAGTGTCTTCTTTGAAGTCATGTATACAAACTTAAGCGTAACCCCTTCCGCCCCGTCTCTAGCACCTCTGTGAAAAACAAAATTCAGGAAACCATGTCCAACTTTGACGTGTGACTCGAAAAACGAAGTTCCTACGACGATTTGGCACCAAGTTATAGGTGTTTGAAAAAAGTGCAATCGTGGACTCGAGAAAAAAATAATTTAAATTGTGGATTGATTGTACATCTATAAGCTAATGTTAATTACATTCTCAGCCTTTGATTTATTATAAATCATTAAAATTGAAGAAATTTTTATTTGGTGGTGATGGCACCGGGAAATCCGTGGCTATCGGTAAGTGCTTACCGATGTGAAGATTGTCAGAAAAACGCCCAATTTAAATGTTGAGAAACGCTGAGCAAATTCAAATTACAAAAAAGTGCAGGTTCGAGAGCTCATCAAGAATCCAGCCCCAAATTCCATTTGTCATGACCCACTTGTTCAAAATAAAAATAAGAACAAAATCTCCTAATTTTCTTCTTCGCTTGCGGGCTCGGGACTGTTGCCAAACAATATGACTTCATTTGTCAAAATCGCACAAACTTGTTGTCGATAATTTTCAATGCACTTGTGCAATTACTGTTGAATATATTTAGTTTAAATGATAACAAGTGAAATAACTGATAAACTCTTTTTTTTTGTCTTAAAATTTTGACTTAGACCACTTTCATAATTGTGGGCACATACAAGGTGTTTCAGAGCTCTGGGAACGGTCAATCACGTGCTTATTTGTCAAAATTTTGAAAAATGTTTTATATAAAAGTTGTGCAGAATAGTGATCTGCATGCCCTAAAAATATTTAAATTTATACAGGATGTCTCATAACAACAGACCAAACTTATGTTTTTTAAATGGAACACCCTGTATATTTTAGCATTTTCGGATTCCTCGTTACTTGGAAATTAAAATGACTTAGGTTTCGGCGATTAAAACCGAGCCGTTTTTGTGTTATTCAGTTGTTTATACAAAAATTAAAAAAAAAATTGTTAAAGTACTGCCCTGAAACTAATAAAGATAATTCATTCTAATTTAGTGGTAAATTTTAGTTGAACTTTAGTCTTCAAAATTACTATATCATCCAAAACATAACTCAGCGTATTATACACGGTGATAGTTATTCGCAAACTGCACAATTTCTTAATTTTTTCAAATGGAACACCCTATATATTTTGTCATAATTTAAAAGTCCATTGAGTAAGCTTTCGTTTCATATAAGGTTTCGTATATCTGAAGTTGATGGTTACTCTAATATTTCAAAATTCATTGGTAATTTGCATGTTCTTTATTATTAGTTTTAAAATCTAGTTACCAATCATTTCAAATAAACAAACAAAAAAATACAGGTGACAGTAATTATTATATTAGTCTCAAAAATAGATCGAACCATTTAAGTTGTGATCTTAGTTTATAATTATGAATTTCTCACAAGAAGAATTGGTTGACATGATTTTCATTCTTGGCGAATGTCACAAAAATTGTCTTTTGGCTTCACGAGTGTATGGACAGCGGTATCCCGAGAGGCGGTGTCCATGACAAGGAGCATTTAGAAGAGTGCAAGAGCGATTTGAGACTACAGGTAACGTTAATTATTCAAAACCTGTGCAAAGCAAACCTGTAATTAACGAAGATAGCGAATTCCTGGTATTGGCATCGATAGTTGAAAACCCTAAATTAAGTTTATCCGAATTAAATAATCAGTTGGATATTAGTCGGCCCTCAGCGCATAGAATTTTGAAGAAACACAAATTTCACCCTTACCATATCCTCTTAGAACAACAGCTTGGAGAAGCAGATTTTCCCGCTAGAACTGCATTCTGTAACTGGGCCCTTAATATTCTGGGAAACAATGAACATTTTTTTGATTTTGTGTTGTTTACTGATGAGGCTTCATTTCACAATAATGGCAAGGTAAACAGACACAACCTTTATTATTATTCGGACCACAATCCTCATTTCACAAGGACAGTAAATAATCAAAATCGATGGAGCCTGAATGTATGGGGTGGTATTCTAGGAACTCGCGTCATAGGGCCACACTTCTTTGAAGGCAGCCTGAATGGAGAAATGTTTGAAGAATTTCTTAGGAATCATTTAGATGAGTACCTACTTGACGTACCACGCAACGTAGTAAGAGATATGTGGATCCAGTTGGATGGTGCACCACCACATTTTGCCCGCAGTGTACGACAATTTTTGAATGACCGTTACCCTAATAAGTGGATAGGTCGCGGAGGACCTGTACTATGGCCACCTAGGCCGCCGGACCTCACGAAATTAGATTTTTTTCTATGGGGCTATATCAAGGACATGGTGTTTCGTATACCACCGACTACAGCAGAAGATATGCGAATACGAATTAGGAATGCTTTTTCTGCAGTAACGCCACAAGTTTTAGTTGCAGTTCACAAATCGTTCGTTGAACGTCTCCGAATTTGTTTAAATCAGAATGGTCGAAATTTTGAAAACATGTTGTAAACTTCTTTAAATTGTTATTTTTCATTTTATATACTTATGTTATTAAATTGTTTTGTTATTTTTCATTTTATATACCTATGTTATTAAATTGTTTTGTTATTTAAGTTGTTATTTAAGTATTGAAACATAATTGTTTGTATAACTTATTGGGAATAATGCATCCAGATTTTGTTGAAATATGGTAGGATACAAGATTTGAATACATGTCTCAAAAACATAAAATACGATTTTGTAGGCAAACACAACGCTTATAAACGGATCCTTCTCAACCGAAATATGCAACTTACGAACGAATTCTGAAATACTCGAGCCACTATCAACTTCAGACATACGAAACCTAATATGAAACGAAAGCTTACTCAATAGACTTTCAAATTATGAAAAAATATATAGGGTGTTCTATTTAAAAAAATGAAGAAATTGTGCAGTTTGCGAATGGCTATCACCCTGTATAATACGCTGAGTTATGTTTTGGATGATATAGTAGTTTTGAAGACTAAAGTTCAACTAAACTTTACCACTAAATTAGAACGAATTATCTTTATTAGTTTTAGGGAAGCACTTTAACAATTTTGTTCAAATTTTTGTATAAACAACTGAATAACACAAAAGCGGCCCAGTTTCAATCCCCACAACCTAGGTCATGTTAATCTCCAAGTAACGAGGAATCCAAAAATGTTAAAATATACAGGGTGTTCCATTTAAAAAACATAAGTTTGGTCTGTAACTTTGTTATGAGACACCCTGTATAACTTTAAATATTTTTAGGGCGTGCAGCTCACTATTCTGCACAACTTTTATATAAAACATTTTTCAAAATTTTGACAAATAAGCACGTAATTGACCGATCCCAGAGCTCTGAAACGCCCTGTATATTAACATAATGTTTCACCAAGTGATCAATGAGAAACAAGTATATGAGATATTTTAGTTGGCGTAAAGTGACGCCTTATGTAGAAAATAGTTATTTTTCTGAGAGAACGGCGTCGGATGAATATATGTTTTGTTGTTCCGCAGAAGAAACTATTCGTTGCGGGATGGACAGCCTTAATTGTAATTTGAAAAAAAAAACACTTTGAACTCTATATGTTGGTATAAAAAAGTTAAATCTATTAGCCCGAGTGTACAACGTAAACTTTCCCGCCATTATGCCGGAAATCTTTTTCTTTAGCTCCGCCATAATCCCTGCGGTTTCTCCGCAGAGAAAGGACTCGGTATCCGGAGAAAGTGTGGGCCTTAAGGTCCGTCCCTTCTGGGAAGGAAGTAACCTCTCATCCCAAGGGGACTCGACTTGTTCCAAGGGACCGGCTTTCTCCGGCCCACAAATGCCGAATGTACACATTCGAGCGCTTACGGGGCAATTTCCCATTCACAACGTTTTTTTTTTTCTTTCTTTCTTCTATTATGCAATTTCATCGCGGCAGTTTTCGGCCGAATAAATAAATCAAACGTGAGGATGTAACGTATACCTGCTGGTAACCACTAACGTCCGGTAATACTCATACCATAACCGGATAGTGTTCTGTCGATATGAAGTAGGTAATTCCCGACAGACGTCGTTAAACCTCGCCTCCGGATCTTATAACTCGCCACCCTCGACCCTCTTCGAATCACGAGCGACGATAAAGGAGCGGAAGTGTCCTTTTGTTTCAACACCGCCGGACGGGATTAAATTTTTACAGAATCCCAAGAAATTTACCACGCCATCGCTAAAATTTTAATAACAATCCGACGTTTTCGTAGTTAATACTTACAGTAATTCAATTTCAAACTTTACAACTTTGATTTAGGATTATGTTGTCAACTCTGAACTATTTTTGTAGTTAATTGTTGAATTAATAACAAAAAAATGGTGATGTGGCCATCATGTTACTTTCTCCGACTTAATGGTCAAGTCTTCTCCGTCAAATTCAAAAACTCAGTTTACTCAAAGACTAAAGGGATTTCGAAAAAAACTTGTTCTTTATAAGTTGTTCATTTTGGCATTCTCTACAATTATTATTCACAAAAATTTCCTGTAACTATTATCGTTTCCAAATTATGAACCAGAAATGAAAAAAAAAAAAAAAATTTCTCGAATAACAATGATTTTATGAAAAATATTTTCAAACAAAAGATGTTCATCTATTTGTTGTCTTCAATATTTGTTTAAATGTTTTTAAGATATTTTTCATATTTAAGAAGATATTGGCAAAAAACAAAAAAAACGGTTAAGGTAAACACCCACTTCCGGTGTACGAAATTTTACCAAAAGCTTTTAAGTTCTTCGGATTATCAAATAAGACGTATGTTGAAAGTTTCATATCAATTGCTCTATTAGTTTTTGAGATACAGCGCGCACACACACACACACACAGACACACACACACACACACAATTTTTTTTTCGAGAAATTGTTGAAATGGCATCTAGGGACCCCAAAACGCATATTTCCGTAAAAAAAAAATTTTGAAAAAAAAATCACGATCACAATACTTTCTCGTACTTCGTAACGGAGAAAGTAAAAAACTTACACTTTAAATAACGGACTTGATATTTTACTAATCAGTTGTTTTAATCTCACGTCAGCAGCCAGGGCGGCTCGTTATACAGCGCCACGGAGCCATGGCACTACCTGTAGTATCAAGCTTAGCAAGAATTTTTAACTGATACTTAAAAAAAACTTTTTAAATGTTAAACAAATTATGAAATTATGAATATTTAGCGAGTCGTCTTAATATCCAGTCGCCAGTTGATAGACGATTTTTTGCAGATATGTGTTTCCTTTATAACATTTTAAACAATCGCATAATTTGTCAGGAATTGTTGTATATAATTAATTTTTGGGCGACAAATGTTCAAACTAGGACAAACTTTATATTTAGATTTAATTTTTCAAGAACAAATTATGGATACAACAATCCTATTGGTAGAATTATGCGGTCGGGTAATAAACTGAATGTAACTACGTCTTTTCCAATTTTTTCGGCTAGCTATGTGCGCTTTAAAAATGTTCTATTCTCTGTTAACGTTACTGATTTTTTAGTTAATTAGTTTATAATTATGTTTATTTTTTATGGTTCCGAATGTTATATAACGTATTTATTTTTTACTTTTATAATCATACTAGGTTGCTGTTTACATAATTAATTTATACTTAGTTAATGTACAAATGGGAAAACCCATGAATAAATTATTATTATTATTATTATTATTATTAACGGAAATTCCACATTAATTTCAACAAATGGTTAAAATTTTAACAGACCATTTCTGAATAATGTGTTTTTACAAATTTCCAAAGGAAGCAATCGCAAGTTTACAACAAAATTGGTTGCACTAAATAGGCAAATTTTATGAACAAAAACGCGCTTTTTTCAGAAATTCTTATGTGAATTCTACATTTATTGCAGCAGATGGTTGAAATGTTGACAGACTAATTTTGAAAAATGTATCTACAAATTTCCAAAGAAAACAATCGCAAGTTTACCACAACAAAAATGGTTGCACTAAAAAGAAAATTTTGATGACCAAAAAAGCGCATTTTTCAAAAATTCTCGAAGGCATTGCACATTTATTTCAACAGATGGTTTAAACTTTGATTGACTAATTCTGAATAATGCGTCTACAAATTAAAAAAAAAATCATCGCAAATTTACCACAACAAAAATGGTTTCACTAAGAGGCAAATTTTGATCACCAAAAATACAAATTTTTCAGAAATTCACTTGAGAATTCCACATTACTTTCCACAGATGGTTGAAATTTTGACAGACCAATTTTGAATAATGTCCCTTTACAAATTTCTACAAAAACTAATCACAAGTTTACCGCAACGAAAATGGTGGCACTGGAAAAGCAAATTTTGATAACAAAAAAAGCGGATTTTTTAGAAATTCACATGGCAATTCTTCATTTATTGCTACAGATGGTAGAAATTTTGACAGACTGATTTTTAATAATGTGTCTTTACAAACTTCCAAAGAAAATAATTTTCTTCTAAATTTTCGATTTTTTTGTTAAAATTTTGACTTTTAGGATCGAATTTTTTAAAGTTTTGTCCTATATTTTAGATTTTTTTAACCTAAATTAATGATTTTTATAAGCGACTTTTTTTTATTTTTTTGCCAATATTTTCATGTACAGTTTATGATTTCTTGCCCTTCATTTTAGATTTTTTAACTTGAATTATTATTTTTTACGGCCGATTTTTTTTACTGGTTACTTTTTGACTCCCGTTTTCGAGTTTTTGATCGGCAACTTATTTTGAGCTAAAGAGTTATTTTGCGAGCTGAAAATGGCAAATTATTTTTGTTTTCCTTGATTTTTCAATTTTGTGGTTTGCATTTTTTATTTTTAGACCAACATTTTTGATTTTTTTGGCCTATGTTTTAGATATTTGACCTGTATCTTCGTTTTAATTTTAGAGCTTTTGCCCTAAATATTCTTTATTTTGGTTAAACTTCTTGGTTTTTAAATTTTCGGTTTTTTGATCTGCATTTTTTTAACGGCGAATTTTTGATATTTGTCTAAATTTTCGATTTTTTGTGCTTATATTTTAGTTTTTTACCTTAATTAAGAGCTAATTCTGCAAGTGATTATTTTTTTACGATTTTTCAAAACATTGAGTGCAATTTCCGTTCGCTCCAGTGCAGTTTTGAGTCAATTCCTGTTGATTTGAGTAGCAATATTGCAATTATTTTTAAGTAATTTAAGTAATCAAAAGTACACTCTTTCTGCATAGTTTTAGTAATTTTGGAGCTAACTTTACAGGTGATTAATTTTTTACAATTTTTCAAAACATTGAGTGCAAATTTCCTTCACTACAGAGCAAATTTTGAGTTTATTCCCTGGTTTTCTGCAGGAGCATGTCGTTGTTTTCATGAAATCAAAAGTACACTATTTTTGAATAATTGAAGTTTATTTGAAGCGAAACCTTCAAGTAATAATTTTTTTTTAATTTTTCATATCGTCGAGTGCAAATTTCCTTCACTACAGAACAAATTTTGAGCTTTTTCCAATGTTATCTGGGGCTAATCACCCCGAGTGCTGAAACTTCGTACTTGAATTTTTAATCTTCTTCTTTTCATTTTTTATGGTTAGGCCCGGATTTTGATATTTTAGCCTAATTTTTTTTTCTAAATTTTCGATTTGATTGGTAAAGTTATCAATATTTTGGTCCGCAATTTTGATTTTTATGATCGAATTTTTGGTCGAAGTTTTGAATTCTTTATCCTATATTTTAGATTTTTTTAACTTAAATGATTGATTTTTATACGCGACTTTTTTATTTTTTTTGCCGATATTTTCAAGTTTTTTTGATGGTTTTAGATTTCTTACCTCTCATTTTAGATTTTTTAACTTGAATTATTATTTTTTATGGGCGATGTTTTTTACTTTTAGGTTACTTTTTGACTAAAATCGATTAATAAATCAATTTGAGGCAACCTTACTTGTTGCAGAAGCATTAAATAAATTTATAAAATCGATTAAATTTAATTTTTCTTCAAAATTTTTTTTGTTCTTTTTTAAGTCTGAAACCATTCGGAACCCTATTTGTCTATAAAATTTTGTTGTGGGACTTCAAGGATCTTATTTTGAGCTAATTCGTTATTTTAGGGGCTGAAATGGCAAATTATTTTTGTTTTCCTTGATTTTTCAATATTTTGGTTTATATTTTTGATTTTTTGGCCTATATTTTAGATCTTTGACCTGTTTTTTCATTTCTTCGTTCCAAATTTTAGAATTTTTGCCCTAAATATTTAAATAAGTTTTGTTGAAATTTTCGGATTTTTGGTCTGCATTTTTTTTAAACGCGAATTTTCGATATTTGTGTAAACTTTCGATTTTTTGTGCTTATATTTTTAGCTTTTTACCTTAATTAAGATAGTATTTTTTATTGGTCAATACTTTAGATTTTTAACGTGATTGATTTTTATGTGCAAATTTTTGATTCTTTGGTCGGTATTTAATTTGTATAATTTGTCAATTCCATCTTTCATAATTTTGACGTTTCAAACGTCAGTATCATCCTATCCAATAAATTGTAAAAGTGGCCCTACCATCAACATATTCCATGAGCCGCCTCTATTAGCAGCGCTAAAAAACTGATTTAAACTTTCAACTTTAATTTTACGTCGGTAACGCTGAACAATGGACTCGACATTTTTATAGTTAATAGTTGATTAAATTAAAAAAAAAAAACTGACATAGACTTTTCATTTCACGTTGTCAACGCTGAACAACGGACTTAACATTTTTGTAGTTAATAGTTGATTAAATTTCACGTTGTCAGCGCTAAAAAAACCGACTTAAAGTTTCTAACAGTAAACTTTAATTTTACGTTGTCATCGCTGAACAATGGTTTCGACATTTTTGTAGTTAATAGTTGATTTAATTTCACCTTGCCAAACGATAGGCGAAGGCGCAATCTTTCACTATTATCAAAATGATATTTGATGCGAGATTAGAGGCACTTAGTTTCCAGGTGAGTGGGCTTACGCGAAGCGTAATTACGGCGCAGTGGATAGGATCGCCGCCCCCAGCTTCAGACAAATAACCCACCCGGATTATGATAATTCGCCACCTCGCGGCGAGCTTAAATTGCCATGTGTCGCGGGACGTTTATTTCCTTCTCATTCCCATACTACTAGATTAAGCGCTATTTAGTAGTAGATCAAGTGTGCGGCGTCACGAATTTGATGGAATTTCAGCATCTTCCCTTATTAGTAATTTTGTATACTCATCATCAGACTGAACCGTACTAATAGTCCAAAATCGTGTGATGTGGAATAGTAGTTATCATTTTATTTATTTATTTATTCATTCCATAAAAAGAGATACTGACGGGACGAATCCCAAATATAGTATCTACAAATGACAACATTAAGGATAATTAATAATTTCTTAAATTCAATAATTTATTGTATTGAATTTATTTAATGCTTTCTACAACAAGTATGGTTGTTTCTAATTTGGTAATTAATAATAATAATACAGAAAAATTAATAATTCCCAAGCTACACTCTTGATTGAACAAATATTTAATAGGTTTGTTTGAATTAATATAATTGTAACTTTTAACAACCCTAAATAATACACTTGTGTTCAATATTATATTTATTCATTACCAAAGGAGTCTTAAAGTTTTAACCCACATATAAGTTGAGTTACAAATATAAATGGGTTATAATCTATCGAATTCTTATACAGATGAAAAATTCAATTAACAACTGTTTCTACTGTACTATAAAAATCCATCAAACTCTTTTGCAGTGGAAATCGTTAAAAAATGGATTGGGAACATTGTAGTGAGGTGTAAAAGTTCGCCCTTTTTATTGTCCCGGATATCGTAAAGAGGAGGAAATGTGCGGCGGTATGCGGTTTAGTTTCCATCGAGTTGGCTGCGGTGGGATGGATCCATATATTTTTTTTAGTGGGCCGGATTTAGTGCTCTATCGTTATTGGAATCTACTCACTATCATCAACTGAACCCCGAGCCAATTCACACGGAACGATACCGCCGGTTGTAACATTGTTATAACCTGACAGTTTTTCAGCGCTGTCAACCTACGGCCACGTGTTCATAAAACTTGTCCCTTGTATAAAATTTGAAATGATTCCGAAATGAGGTCGGCTAGATTGTGACGTTATGTAATGTTTCTATTCATGCGGGAGTTGATGGCAATGATTATAAAATATAGAATCGAATTGGAAAATTAACTGCAAATTAAAATGTTTCCCAAAATCTGTTATTCACAAATTGTTTCTATTATTTTATAAATGTAGAGCGAATAGTTTCTTAGAATACACATAACAACAAGTAAGAAGTAAAATATTTGTGACGATAACACCAGTGTTGCCAGGAGTAATTTCTAATTTTCCCCAAATATTTCATAAAAACCCACCAGAATACCCATCGCATAAAATACCCACCCCAAAAAATACCCCATCGATTGAAGTTCTCCAAAATACACACCAAAACCTTAATTTACCCCCATTTTAGAGAAAACCCCCCAATCTGACAACACTGGGATTAGAGAAGGGATAAGATTTCGTAATTTGCACAAAGAAAAGTTTTATAACTCCGTTTTTCCGAAAATGTGTAGGTAGTACAATAAGGCCATTTAAAAAATTAGAAAAATATTTAATCGTGCTGTGGTATCCTCCAAATAATTAAAATGATTCTTTAATATTTCGGAAATCATCGCTAATTAAATACTTAAAATGGTTTGCATTTTTTTTTTCATAATTTCCAAACAGTTCCAGTTATACCGGGTGATCAGTTTCATTCCGGGCCAATGTATTATATTTAACAATTACTAAAAAAACTAAATTGACTGCAAAAATTATTTTTTTGATTTAAAAATTTTCGAAAAAAAAATCGAAATATTTGAAAATTAAGTAATTCCTTAAACACAAATCGCGCAGTCTGTATTTTCTATCTAAATATCAAAGTACATTAGTTTTATCTTAAAACAACCACTAAAACAAAAAAATTTCAAATAAAATAAATAACCTAAAATTAATACAAAAATCGAGTACAGGCCAAAAATATCAAAAATTCAGTCTGCAAAATCTAAATTATAGGGCAAAAAAATAAAAAACTTGGACCAAAAAACTCAAAAATATCGACCAAAAATTCGCTCATTAAAATCTACAATTAAACAACATTAAAATTGTTTATACTGGAGGCTTCTACTTCGTTATACATTTTAAATATTATAATAGAACACTTTTAACTTTGTTTTGTATAACTTATATATTTATTTTAGTTTCAAACAAAAATAAATATATAAGTTATACAAAACAAAGTTAAAAATGTTTTATTATAACATTTAAATTAATAATTAGGGTAACAGAACTAAAAACATTGGTGAAAAATTGAAAACTCTTGGGAAAAATAAAAATGCAGTCTAAAAAACAGAAAATTCCAACTAAATCGAAAAGTTTGGTTTAGGTGCCAAAAACATCTAAAATATAGGCCGAAAAAACAAAAACTCTGGTCAAAACAATAAAAATGCAGGCTAAAAATTGAAAATTAAAGCAAAAGCAAAATAATTTGCCATTCTTTATCTCAAAGTAAATTGCCGAAACTCCAAACTCAATAATAATTTTAAAAATTCGCCCATATAAACAATAATTCAGGTTAAAACATCTAAAATTTGGTTAAAAAAAGTCGAAAATACCGGCTAAAAGTTTGTACACAAAAATCAACAATTCAGGTTAAAAATCCAAAATATTGACCAATCAAAAATTCGCTCGTTAAAATTTATAATCAAGGTAAAAAAACTAAGAATGTAGGCAAAAAAATTAGACCAAAAATTGTAAACTCTCGGCAAAAATAAAAAATGCAGACCAAAGAAAACAAAAACAAAATTTTACCTAAATATTCGAAAATTTTGGTTTATAGGTCAAAAACTCTAAAATTTCTAACAAAGAAATGAAAAACACAGACCAAACATCTAAAATATAAACAAACAATCAAATATCCTGATGTAAAAAATTAAAAATGCTAAAAAATTGATACTTTATCCCAAAATAAATTGCCGAAACTCAAAACTCGAAAGTAATTAAAAAAAATTCGCTCATAAAAACAATAACTTAGGTTAAAAAAATCTAAAATGAAGGACAAACAATCAAAAACTTAGTACAAAAAACTCGAAAATACCCTCAAAATCACGCATAAAAATGAACAAGAGTGTAGACCAATCAAAAATTCGCTCATTAAAATTAATAATTAAGATGAAAAAAAAATGAAAAATGAAAAATGTAGAAAATTTCAACAAACTATTAAAAAAAAAATGGACCAAAATCAAAAACTCTAAGTTAGAACAAATAAAGAAATCAAAAATGCAGACCAAAACTATAAGCAAAAATAAAAATAAAATTTCTGGTCTAAAAAAATAAAAATATGAAAAATCAAGCAAAAGAAAAATAATTTGCCATTTTCAGTCAATAAGGAAAAATCATTATTTACTTAATGAAATGATTTTTCCTTATTAATTCCAATGTTTCGATGAAACCATGTTATCTTTTACCAGAAATAAAATAGTAGTGGTACTTTTTTAAACGCCATTTCTTCGAAAATAGCTGAATATCGACATGTAGTATGCTACATGAAAAATACTCAGAATTTTACGTAGAATCCATAAATGCGACAAAAAATGGGGGTTCACGTTTAAAATTTTTATCGTCGTATCTCAATTTTGGGACACCCTGTACATTTGAATTTGATCTAAAAAAATGCGCGTTAAAAAATAATAATACACGTATCCGAGCATTTTTCTGAAAGAAAATGCCCTGAATTTTAATCGAATTGATTCCTTACTTTATGTACACAGTGTATGTAATTGTGTAAAAGGAGATTATCCGTCAAAAATCTATCATTTTCAGAGGCAATATAAAAACATAAAAACAAATAATGCGACAATGAAAATATCGAAATTCGCTCAGAATAGATGTAACATTATGATTTCATAAAATTGCCTAATATTTCACCCCTAAATTTTCAAACAATCAACCCGAATCTTCAATTATGTCGTTTTGGAAATTTCACATTTTCAGAGGCAATAAAAAAATTTAAAAATAATTTATGCAATAATGAAAATATTCAAATTTACCCAAAACAGATTCTACTTTATAAGTCCATAAAAATTCCAAACAGTTAAACCAAAGTTTCGCTTATGTTGATTCATGAGTTACATATTTTCAGAGGCAATAAAAAAATATAAAAACAATTGATGCAATAATGAAAATTTTAAAATTTACTCAAAACATATTCTACTTTATGATTCTATAAAAATACCAAATATTCGACCCCTAAATTTCCAAACAATCAACCGAATCTTCGTTTATGTCGATTCGAAGGTTCCCCATTTTCAGGCAATAAAAAAATATAAAAAACAATAATAGTAATAATAATAATGTTTATTAACGGAAAAATCCATTTTATAAAAATAATAATAAAATTAACAAAATAAAGTAATATAATCATGGAAAATCATAACCTTAAAACTAATTTTAAACTATCGGCGCTCGTACATACAAACATATACACTAACTCATAAATTTATTTACAATGACTTATTGATGCAATAATAAAAATTTCAAAATTTATTGATGCAATAATAAAAATTTCAAAATTTACTCAAAGCAGATTTCTCTTAAAGATTGTACAAAAGTCCCAAACATTCCATCCCTAAATTTCCAAACAATCAATCTAAATCTTCGCGTATGTTGATTAGGGAGTTCATTTTCAGAGGCAATAAAAAAATATAAAAACAATTGATGCGATGATGAAAATTTTCAAACCTAATCAGTACAGATTCTACTTTATGATTCTACAAAAAATCTGAATATTCCACCCCTAAATTTCCAATCAACCCAAATCTTCGCTTATGTTGATTCGGAAGTTTCACATTTTCAGAGGCAATACATAATATAAAAAAAAAACTGATACAATAATAAACATTTCTAAATTTACTTAAAAGTACTTTTTTTTCGATTCTTTTAAAATCCCAAACATTCCATCATAAAATTTTCAAAAAATCAACCCAAATGTAGGTTTATTTGATATGGCAATTCCACATTTTTAGAGCTAATAAAAAAATATATATAAAAATAATTGATACAACAATGAAAATTTTCAAATTTTTCCAATTCTACTTTATGATTGTATGTACAAAAATCCCAAACATACATTCCATCCCTAAATTTCCAAACAATCAATCCAAATCTTTGTTCATGTTGATGCGGAAGTCCACATTTTCAGAGGCAATAAAAAAAATATATAAAAACAATCGATACAATAATGAACATTTCTAAATTTTCGCAAACGAGATTCTGCTTTAAGATTCTACAAACATCCCAAATACTTCACTTCCAAATTTCCAAACAGTCACACCAAATCTTCGCTTATGTTGATTTGAGAGTTTCTCGTTTTCAGAAGGAAGAAAAAATATCTAAAAACAATTGTTGCAATAATGAAGGTTTCTAAATTTACTTAAACGTGATTCTGCTTTAAGATTCTACAAAAATTCTAAATATGCATGCTTAAATTTGCAAACAATCAACCCGAAACTTCGCTTATATTGAATCGGCAGTTCCACATTTTCAGAGGTAATAAAAAATATAAAAAACAATTGATATAATAATAAAAAAATCTAAATTTACTGAAAAAGTACTCTACTTTATGATTCTGTAAAAATCTCTAACATTTCACTACTAAATTTTCAAACAATGAACCAAAATGTTTTATGTTTTTTTTTCGGTAGTTCCACATTTTAAGAGGCAATAAAAAAATATAAAAACAATTGGTGCAATAACTAAAATTAAAAAAATTACTCAAAACAGATTCTACTTTATGATTCTAAAAAAATTCCACACATTCCACCCCTAAATTTCCAAATAATCAACCCAAACCTTCACTTATGTTTATTCGGGAGTTCAATATTTTCAGAGGCAATAAAAAGTATGAAAACAATTGATATAATAATGAAAAATTCTAAATTTACTCAAAAAGTACTCTACTTTATGATTCTGTAAAAATATCAAACATTCCACCACTAAATTTTCAAACAATCAACAAAAATCTAGTTTAAGTTTAATGTTTTTCGGTAGTTACACATTTTTAGAGGCAAAAATATAAAAACAATTGGTGCAATAACGAAAATTTAAAAATTTACTCAAAACGGATTCTACTTTATGATTCTAAAAAAATTCCAAACATAGGTATAGGACATGGTACATGAAATATGTCTAGAATTTTCTGAAAAATCCAAAAATTGAATAATATACAGGGTGTTGCATTTAAAATAAGAAAGTTGGTATTGGCCTCTGTTACATGACACACCCTGTAAAAAAGTTTTTGTTGGAAAAAATGCGCAACTAAAAATACTAATCGACGTATCCGAGCGTTTTTTCGAACACGCCCCCATTTATTTATTATCGAATTTATTCCTTTTGGCTAATACACCCTGTATGTACGTGTTGTGTATACAGAAAATATAGAGAATTATTTCTATAAAAGCATGCTTTACAGTACAAAATACTTTATGACTAAATAATTAATAGGAAGCATATATGATAATACATGTACAATCTATCTCGGCGCCCTCAAACAAAACTAATCGAATTATAAAACTTTGGAGCGTTTAGTAGGCGGAGCTAATGAAGGACGATAGTCGCCATGAATGTAATTACTTCCACACGCGAAAGCTTTCATTAATGCCCCGCGTTTAATTATGCAATAATTAAAATATGTGTGTGTGTGAGTGTGTGTTTGTGTATTCTAGGAGTGACTCATGTAAAATCATGTCGCGGTTTATTTGCACCCTCTATTAAATTAAAACCGGAAAACAACCCCGTTACCGTGTGTTTATTTCATTCGCTCAGTCATCAACCACAGATCGACGTTTATAAAGTGCACGGGCGCAATTGACAGTTGACATTTATTCGATGAAACATGTTCACAGGGGATATTCAGGTCAAAAGGTGATCTAAATTTAATTTATCAGGAGTAAAAAACAATTTATTGAAAAATTTCAAATTTCATTAACATCAGTATAAAGTGCTTCATAGGTATGAAATATTTCAGCAACAATTTTGTAACGTTCTCGCATAAATGTAGCTCTGTAAATTATTGATACAAACTATTTTCTCAAATAGCCCAAGATACAAAAGTCTAATGGACAGAGATCGCAAGACCTTGTTAACCGAACGGTTCCTCTCTTATGAGATATAGCACAACCAGGAAATTTGGTATAAAGTTTTTTTTTTAAGTTCAATTTCTTTATTTACACATTTTTTTACATGAGTATTTATCTGAATAATCTCATTTTTGTGTATGTGTAGGCCTTCTTGTAATTCTTCCCTTACCTCAGGATATAGCGGTGTTGATTCCATCTCGGGCTAACGGTGTTATAGGATATATGTTTTCTTCTTTTTATTCTATTGATTTCTATTGTAGTTTGTTGTTTGGTATATGTAGGTGTATAATTTAGTGTTGTTATATATTCTGGTAGGTTGTTGTATTGTTTAATAGTTTTCGTTGTTAATGATTGTGTGACATATGACTCCATCCTGTTGAAACCAGGATCATTAAAGTCGAAATTGAAAAGTTCCTACAGCGTGCACCAGTGAGTCAATTTTACAAACCTTTAAATGCAGACGTTTTGTTAAAATTCGTTGAATAGTTGAGCTTTCGAATAAATCACAAAGAAAAATAATTTTGAGTAAATCTGGAAAGTTTTGTGTTTACTGCAATTATTTGTATATTATTTTTTTAGTGCTCGGGAAAATGCTCAACTTGAAAATTACAATAAACTCTATTCTCGTGCGATTATAACAAAATCTAGATAAGGGACATTTCTATATTTTAACTAAATAATAAAGAAGCAAAACAATTCTGAGTAAATTCAAAAAGTTGTGCGTTTACTGCAATTGTTTGAAGAAACAAAGAAGAAATAATTTTGAGTAAATCTGAAAGTTTTGTTTTCTCTATGCAATTGTTTTAGCTCGGGAAAATGCCCAACTTTAAAATTATCATAATCTCTATTCTCATGCGATCATAACAAAATCTAGATTAGATAAGGGACGTTTTTGGATTTTAACCTCCCAGGCGGGGGCGCCCTAAATCTTGACACCACCGTAGCAGGCGCTAGTCTCAGGGACTTAAGCAAAAAAAAGGTGATGTGGCCATCATGTTACTTTCTCCGACTTGATGGTATCATAGCCATTTATATTTACGTTTTCATGGTTTATTATTATAAAAGATGGAAAAATTATACTTCAAATTAAAAAAAACTCAGTTTACTCAAAAACTAAAGGGATTTCGAAAAAAACTTATTCTTCATAAGTTGTTAATTTTAGCATTCTCTACAATTATTATTAACATAAATTTGCTGTAACTATTATCGTTTTATAATTATAAACCAAAAATTTTAAAGAAATAATATTTTTTTTTTCTCGAATAAAAATGATTTTATGAAAATTTTTTTAAGCAAAAGATGTTAATCACTTTATTGTCTTCAAAGTTTGTTCGAATGTTTTTGCGATATTTTTCATATTTAAGAAAATATTGGCAAAAAACAAAAAAAACAGTTAAGGTAAACACCCACTTTCCGTGTACGAAATTTTACCAAAAGCTTTTCAGTTCTTGAGATTACTAAATAAGACGGATGTTCAAAGTGTCATATCAATTGCTCTATTAGTTTTTGAGATACAGCGCGCACAGCAGATACACACCACACAGACACAGACACAATTTTTTTTTCCCAGAAATTGTTGAAATGGCATCTGGGGTCCCAAACGGATATTTCCGTAAAAAAAAAATTTGAAAAAAATCACGATCACAATACTTTCTTGTACTTCGTAACGGAGAAAGTAAAAATCTCCTACATAAAATTTCAGTACATTTTACTTTTTAATTTCAATTAACTAAAATATCATACAAACTCTTCGCTTTCTAAACGTGAACTAAAGAAGAAATAATTACGGTACTCGGCTAGACAACTCGAAAAAACAGTTTGCCGAAAATTGACGAACGTTTATTCGCGCACCGGGTCTCACAGACTTGGCGCCCGGCCTGGAAGGTTAAGTACAAAATAAAAAAAGGAACAATTTTGAAAGATGTTCGTGTATTGTAATTGTTTTTATATTTTTTTGATCGTTCAAAAAAATGCCCAATTTCAAAAATTTTAGAAAAGAAAATTTCACTCGCCATTTCATCGCAAATTTCCCGAATTGCGCACAGTTTTTCCATCTTAATTTGTTCTCGAAATTTATACCGAATCAATGACTCGTGCTGAATAGATTTTATCCGTGCAAATAATAATCTCTCGTGGTATTGCCCCCGAAAAAAAATCGTTTTAAAATATTTAATTCTTCCCATGTTAAATCGCCCAGAGTTTTTAAACTGGAAACTGCGCGAGCCTTGTGATATGACACCGGAAGGTAACTTTTTTTTGTGCAATTTCGAGTTCTTATCAATTCGCATTCCACACTCGCCGGACTGATAACGATACTCGACCAGTTTGCACGTCGCCGCCGTGAAGAGCGGTTCGCGTTGTATTATTTTTTCGAAAACTGTTAAGTGAAAAGGGTTTATTTTATCAAATTGAGTGAGTTGTTTGTGACGGATTTACTGGATGTAATACCCGAAAGCGTTGCATTTTTAATTATTCTAGTGCTATTGAATTTTATCAAACAAGGCACTAAACGCTGGAAATTTTTCGGTGTGCAGTGAGTGATATTGTTATTCGGATTTTCAGTTCCGTTCCATTCTATCCATCCCGAAGGGAGAAGGTGGAATTTCTTCAAAGGATCTTCAGAGCACATCTTTAGCAAGTCTCAAGATAATAAAGGTAGGTTCTTTTAAAATCAAGATGCTGTGAATTTTCTTTGGTTATTTCGCGCAACGGGTATAGTAGAGAATTATGGGTTGGACCTTATTGGGCCGGTTAGGAAGGGAGAAGAGGGGGACCGATATTAATGAGATATCCTGCTCATGAACGGAATAGAGATCTGCGGAAAAATCTAACGTTTTTTATATTTTGTCCCGAGAACTTAGCATTTTTCCAATGTTTCAATAGTGTGCAGTTACATTGATTTTAATCCTAGTCACATTTTCTTCGTTTTTGTAGATTTTTTAGACCACTCAAATGAAAAATGCAGCCACTGTGATTGTAATGCTGTCTATATTTTCGTCTTCATTGCAGGTTTTACTACTTTTCACATATTTTTTTAAATCAATCAACTAGAGTGTTTATAGCTTTTAAGGTTAATCAGCTGGCATTATTTCATTTCTCCTTCTGGGTTCCTCTTTTTTTTAAGGCAGGACAATTGGAAAATGCTTTTAATTCTATCAATATTCTTCATTCAATTTAATTCATTAATTGGTGCACATAAATTAGTTTACGATGGTCAGAAATATACAATACAATGTAAGTTCACGTCCTTAATTTAAAAAAAAATAGCAATGGTACCATCATGTAACTTTCTCCGATTTGATGGTATAATGATGGTTATTTATGATATTTTTTTAATTATGATAAATATTATTGAGTAGCTTCAACAGTATTAATTATATTGTGGTATTAGTCATTGGATTGCTAATAAGATCTAGATTGTTAGACTTTTCGTATATGCTTAGATTTATAACTGAAGCCCAGTTAATCCACCTTTATTCAGTTTAATAAATTCTTGGCGTAGGTCTGTCGTGTCCGTATGTCTAATAATACTGTACACTTGCAGTTTATATTTGTGAAGTCGAAGAGTGAACTAAAGAAGAGGATGTTTATATGGTTAACTTTGGAGTATGCCTTAGGATTACAGAAGACATCTAGTAGTTAAATACCGCAAAGAACGGCTGCTAGATGTATTGGCAGCATGCATTCTTTTGTTTTTACAGCAAATGATAAATGCAATATTTTTTCCTAGAACTTGAGCTTTTTAAATGTATTGCTTGATCAATTATTTTTTTGCAATTTTTCAAATCGTTGTGCATGGTTCGTTTTTCTGGTCCAAGTTTAGCTTGGTGCTATTCTGTTTCTACTTAGGATATAGCAATTGCTTCTACTGGAAATTATAAATGCAATGTTTCGTCATGGATCTTAAGTTTTTTAAATAAATCGCTTGATCAATGAATTTTTTACAATTATTCACATCGTTTAGTGCATTATTTGTTTTTCCAGTTTATGTTTAGCTTGTTGCTATTCTGTTTCTACTTAGGATATAGCAATTGTTTCTACAGGAAATTATAAATGCAATGTTTCTTAATAGATCTTAAGCTTTTTAAGTGAATTCCTTGATCAATGAATTTTTTGCAATTTTTCAAATCGTTGAGTGCATTATTTGTTTTTCCAGTTCAAGTTTAGCTTGTTGAAGTTCTCTTTCTACTTGGGATACAGCAACTGTTTTTACAGGAAATGATAAATGCAATGTTTCGTCATGGATCTTAAGTTTTTTGAATAAATCGCTGGATCAATGATTTTTTTACAATTATTCACATCGTTTAGTGCATTATTTATTTTTCCAGTTTATGTTTAGCTTGTTTCTATTCTGTTTCTACTCAGGGACACTGATCATTTTCTCAATAAATGTGCCCAGTATTCAAAATGCATAGGTTACAACTATTTATAACACATTTGCATACATTTGAAATTTAATTTATACACTCGGTATAATTTTCTCTTAAATTATTAATATTGTCATTTCTCATTTTATACAATTTGTGTTTTATAAGTCTCCAAAAAAAAAATGTAGCGGCATAAAATCGGGTGATCGTGGTGGCTACTCTACAGATCTAGTTATTCCCAAAATTAATATTTAATAGGTTTGACACTATTCTTGCATTATGGACGGGTGCACCATCTTGTTGAAAGAATATAGTTCTTCGTTGAATTATTGTCGATGTATCCTGATTTTTCTGAGTTTTCACTATCATATCGTATTTATCTTGAAAGAAAATTGGTTCGTTTAATAAAAAAACAATTTATATATCTATAAATAACAAAAGCCGATTAAGGGGGCCTCGCGCGACGCCAGCGTCGCATTCGAGTACCGAGCGCCCGGGAGCCCGTTGAATCGTCTAAATACTCAAAACTTACTACCACCTAGAAGGGAACGAACGAGTAGGTATGGCACCACTTGGGCCATCCCCCACTCTAATTTTGCCATGACCGGCGGGGTTCAGCGTTTATCACGATTTTAAAGGGTTTGCAAAAAGTGGATTAACTAGGTTAATTTTACCAATGCGCATAGGATACTAACAGTGGTATCTGTGATATAAAGAAAAATTGAGTCGCTTAAGTCAATATTAATCTAGTTATCGTTAATTTTTCTATACGCGTTCTGCGCATTCATTTGTTTTTGTCAATTTATTATCACTTGCAATTAATATATTTACTTGAGAATACAACTCATGGCCTACTAGAATGTATTTTGAGCGAATCAGATGCAAGGAAATGCATAGCAGCATGTGTATCACCGCGATGATAAAAAACAAAAGTGGCGGTGATATTTTATTGTGGTCCTATCAGAATTTTAAACCTCAAACTGGACATACTAAATTATTGGGATGCAGTTTCTAACAGTAAAATCAGTGAAATGGTGAAAAATACGACGCCCAGAAACAGCGCGAGGAATAAAGAGTCACAGTGCCGACAGTTTACGGAGTCTTTGTGCTGCAAGAAACTACAAGACGAATTCAAACATTGCAATATGTGAGTTGTCATAAAGATTATAAAATGTTATTCGTTATATTCTCTCACTAAATATAACTCGTGGTACGATTAATAACCGATGATATTTAGTCGTTGAAACCGAAGCAGCACATCCAACTCGCGCTAGCGCTCGTTGAATCTGCAGCTCGGTTTCAACTCCGAAATATCATCGGTAATAATCATACCACTTGTTGTATTACGGCTGAAAATTTGTTATTGAATTATTTAGTTCTTTGTCTTTACCCTGCCATCGGATTTTCGATTCTAGACTAAGTACTTTTTAAAATTCCTATACACTAGTAATCGTCTGCATTCGCAATGTTAAAACCATATACCCAAAATAAACGAAAGGCCGCCTTAAGATGAAAGTGAGAAAATGATGATGTTTCAAAAATAATAATTTTTAATATATTTTAATGAAATTGCCGATACAACCCCCACATGATATACATCGTTAAAAAAAGAGAAACAAATAACCTAATAAAATAGGCCAAAGCCAACTATAGGTGCTATTTAAAAAAAAAACATAACTTTATGTGATAACTTTCATATTAATGAAGATATCGGACTTCTGGTAAGCCCATTTTATTCTTTTCAAAAAAGTGCCTCAACAACATACGACTTTCATTATTGTCAAATCATAAACAACTGAGATATTCCAATATATCGAAAATGGAAGAACTGACTTTTTGGCTATAACTCGAAAACAAAAGATGATAAATAAATTTAGCTTTTGCTATTGAGTTTTTCTTAAAAAAAAAGAGATCGAGGATAAACTTTCGAGAACGGCTCCAAGCGTGTGTTTGTGAAAATGGTCTTCACTTGAATGGCGTTATTTTCCATATTTAAGCATTTGAAAATGCCATGTTACACGGTAATAAATAATCCCCTAAACACACATCGAATTTTACCCACCCTGTACATCCCTCTTCAAAATTTATCTAATTTTAAATTTGCTAAGTAATCACTGGACATCCAGTTCACAGAAACACATTACGTCATAGTTGTACGTGGTACTGATGAAGTCAATACAGCTAATTTTATTAATGAGGGATTGTACGTTAAGGTGAAGTATTTTTAAAGTTTTGCCTTCGGATCTTCGTTCGGAATAAAAAACCTCGAATTGCAGCACCTCTGGGCTAAATGTTGGAGTCGTAGACCTTGCTTACATCTTCTATTGGGAAAGATATCTTGAAGGAGCACGACCTTTCGTCCTCGCACTGGAAGTCTATCGGGGATGTTAACTTCAAGAATTCCAGTAAACTTTCGCTCGTTGTGGTAGGGTGGATACGAAAAACGTGAAGAAAACTACGTTTGGGGATGGCACATCCGTGTTTGAGCCAATAACTAGCCTGGACATTTGATTATGTCCATTCCGCTGCCTTATTCCTGATTTTGTACAATTTTTCAAATGGTTTAGTGTATTCTCGTTTTTCCAGTTCAAGTTCTTCTGCTTCTACCGAGGATATAGCAATTGCTTTTATAGAAAATAATAACTGCAATATTTCGTCATACATCTTGAGCTTTTTAAGTGAATTCCTTGATCAATGAATTTTTTGAAATTTTTCAAATCGTTGTCTGTTTCTCCAGTTCAAGTTTAGCTTGTTGTTATTCTGTTTCTACATAGGATATATCAATTGTTTTTACATGAAATTACAAATTCAACGTTTCTTCATAGATCTTGAGCTTTTCAAGTAAATCCATTCATCAATGAATTTTTTACAATTTTTCAAATCTTCGAGTGCATTGTTTGTCTCTCCAGTTCAAGTTTAGCTTGTTGTAGGTTTGTTTCTACTTAGGATACAGCAACTGTTTTTACAGGAAATGTGAAATGTCATGGATCTTCAGCTTTTTGAATAAATCGCTTGATAAACAATTTCTTTTTACAATTTTTCAAATCGTTTAGTCCATTCTTCGTTTTTTCTAGTTCAAGTTTAGCTTGTTGCTTCTTAGTTTTTAGTTAGGATATAGCAATTAGTTTTTACAGAAAATGATAAATGCAATATTTCTTCATAGATCTTAAGCTTTTTGAATAAATGAATGATTTTTTACAATTTTTCAAATCGTATAGTGCCTTGTTCGTGTTTCTAGTTCCGTCATTTTGAGAAAAATAAAATTTTTGAGAAACTGAAGGATCGAACGATAACCAACGTAATAACCAACTTCTTCGTTTCTTCGTTTCATGCTGAATCACGGCTACCGTTTGACATCTGCAAGTCACCAATGTTTAAAATTTAAGAATGGCCCAATAAAATTGAAGAAACATCCTCTATGATTCTTTTACAAAAAAAAGTTGATTTAAACCAAAAAATGGACCGTTCTATATTTATACTTTAAATTAACAGCGTAAATCATATAAAGAAAACTCACCTAAATATTGGACATAAAGTTGCCAATCCACCTCATAGGACTCTGCTGAAGAAACTGTGTTTTGTATCTGCAAGAATGAAAAATAAGAGTTATAAATTATTTTAATATCATTATTTTTATGAATTATATTTGTTAATTATGCAAATTAGCTTTTTTAGTAGGGATGGAATCTTTTTCGAAAATTTCCAATTTCGAAGATTCAAAGCTTTGTAGATTCTCCGAAGATTGAAGTTTTGAACATTCGAAGATTCGAAACTTCGAATTTTTGTAGTTTCGAATTTTCGAAGTTTCGAAGTTTTATCAGAACAGGGATTTTTTTAAAGGTATATAAAAATAGTCATAAGAAAAAAGAGGAAAATTTATTTCATTGAATTCAGTGCTTATTTACAGCAAATATGATTGTGTCCGATAAAAAGTACGTTTGTATTTTATATTTTATAATATCGAAATTGTTGGTTACAGTGCGAAATACAAACGAAAATATTGCATAACTTTAGTTACCCTAAAATGTAGGGTATTATTTCGCAAATATTGGTAAGTGAAAAAATTAATTAATTTATTGAAATTATTTCAAACCCAATAGAAACTATTATTTGTGCAAGATATGTTATTACTTTTTACTTTCTACATTAGTTTAATGTTAATTTGTAGTAATAGCAACTTACATTTCATCTTTAGTTTTCTTTTTCGAGGTAAAAATTTTGAAATCACGTGAAAGTTTAAATGTTTAGGGTTTTGGGATTGAAAAATCAAAAACTTCGATTCTTCTAAATATTCGAAAATTTCGAAACTTCGACACTTCACAACTTCGATTCTTCGAAAAATTCGAAAACTTCAAAACTTTGACTCTTCAAAAAATCGGAATACTTCCAAATTTCAAAACTTCCCAACTTCGATTCTTTGAATCATCGAAAAATTCGAAAACTTCGATATTTGAAGTTCTCTTCGGATTCTTCGAAGCTTCGATTTATTAGGAGTAATAATATATCTTAGTATTAAAATTATTTTAATTATATATATTTATTTATTGTTCTGTAATTGATTTCTACTGTTGGGGAATAAGGAATATTATTATTAAGAGTGTAACATTCATCAAGTACGTGCATGAGTTACAATAATATTTTATTGGAAGTTTTTATTCTGGGATCAGCGGATCTAAATGCGTAAGTCAAAAATGTAAGATTTGCACATACTTCAAATTATGTGTGTACGATAATTGAAAAGGAACGCCCATTCGTTTCGCCAGTCTACAGACGAAGGTGTGAGTCGATATAAAAAGGACACGCTGCAATCATAACAAATTGAAAGGAATTTTTTGACTTGTGTGTTTAGGTCCGCTGACCCTAGATACAGACTTTATTGATTAAGTTTCGTCCTCTCAAGCCACCACATGTTAAATACATCCATGGGCGTCCGCAGAATTTTTTCCAACTCATACAGAAATTTCGTATAAATATCCGTAAAAAATTACAATTTCGAATTGTCAAAAATTCTGCATTTTTGCCACTGCAAACGGCACAGCAAAAGAAATTTGCAGCTGTCAAAAATTGTGGATTTTTACTATCAAAAACGGTATTTTTTGATATTAAAAAAAAAGAAAATGACAATTTCGAATTATCAAAAATTTTGCATTTCTGCCACCATAAACCGCACGATTCAAGGGTAAATAAAGAAATTTGCAGCTGCCAAAAATTGTGGATTTTTGCAATCAAAAAAGGCATTTTTTGATATTAAAAAAGTAAATTGCCATTTTGTATTGTTAAAAATTCTGCATTTTTGCTACCACCAACGGTACGATTCAACGGTAAATAAAGAAATTTGCAGCTGCCAGAAATCGTGATTTTTCCATCAAAGATGGCATTTTTTTATATTAAAAAAGGAAAATTTCAACTGCTAAAAATGACAATTTCGAACTGTCAAAAATCGCACCACTATTACAAATGGCACGTTAGCAGTAAAAAGTGAATTTTCAATTGCTGAAAATAACTATTCAGTATTGTCAAAAATTGCTCATTACTGAAACCGGCAAGTTAACTGTCAAAATTTGAGCATTTATACTATCATTATCGGCATTTTTCAATATTAAAAAAGGGAAATTCCAACGGCCAAAGGTAACAATTATAAATTGTCCAAAATTGTGCAATTCTACTGTCAGAAACGGAATTTTCAACAGTAAAAAGATAAATTTTTAACCGTCAAAAATGACAATTTTGAATTGTCGAAAATTCTGCATTTCTATCACCACAAACGGCATATAAAGAAATTTGCAGCGGTCAAAAATTGTGGATTTTTAATATCAAAAACGGTATTTTTTACTTAAAAAGAAAAGAAAATTTTAACTGCTAAAAATGGCAATTTTGAACTGTTAAAAATTCTGCATTTCTGCCACCACAAACGGCACGATTCAACGGTAAATAAAGAAATTTTCAGCTGCCAAAAATTATAGTTTTTTACCATCAAACTATCACTATCGGCATTTTTCAGTATTAAAAAAGGGAAATTTCCAACGGCTAAAAGTAACAATTATAAATTGTCAAAAATTGCGCAATTCTACTGTCAGAAACGGCATTTATCAATAGTAAAAAGGTACATTTTCAACAGTCAAAAATGACAATTTCGAAATGCAAAAATTCTGCATTTCTGCCACCACAAACGGCACATAGAAAAAATTTTCAGCGGTCAAAAATTGTGGATTTTTAATATCAAAAACGGCATTTTTTAATATTAAGAAAAGAAAATTTTAACTGCTAAAAATGGCAATTTCGAATTGTCAAAAATTCTGCATTTCTGCCACCACAAACGGCACGATTCAACGGTAAATAAAGAAATTTGCAGGTGCCAAAAATTATGTTTTTTTACTATCAAAGACGGCATTTTTTGATATTAAAAAAAGAAGTAAATTTCAACTGCCAAAAATGACAATTTCTAACTGCCAAAAATAGCACTACTTTCACAAACTGGAAATTTTAAATTGCTGAAAATAATTATTCAATACTATCAAAAATTGCTCATTACTGAAAACGACACGTTTCAACAATAGAAAGAAAATTTCGAAATGCCAAAAATGTTAAAATGACTGTCAAAATTTGAGCATTTCTACTATCACTATCAGCATTTTTCAATATTAAAAAAGGAAAATTTCCAACGGCCAAAACTAACAATTACAAATTGTCAAAAATTGTGCAATTCTACTGTCAGAAACGGCATTTTTCAATTGTAAAAAGATACATTGTTAACCGTCAAAATGACAATTTCGAATTGTCAAAAATTCTGCATTTCTGTCACCACAAACGGCACATAAAGAAATTTGCAGCGGTCAAAAATTGTGGATTTTTACCATCAAAAACGGCATTTTTAATATTAAAAAAAGAAAATTTTAACTGCTAAAAATGGCAATTTTGAATTGTCAAAAATTCTGCATTTCTGCCACCACAAACGGCACGATTCAACGATAAATAAACAAATTTGCAGCTGCCAAAAATAATGGTTTTTTACTATCAAAGACGGTATTTTTTGATATTAAAAAAAGAAGTAAATTTCAACTGCCAAAAATGACAATTTCTAACTGCCAAAAATACCACTACTATCACAAAATGAAAATTTTAAATTGCTGAAAATAATTATTCAATACTGTCAAAAATTGCTCATTACTGAAAACGACACGTTTCAACAATAAAAAAGAAAATTTCGAAATGCCAAAAATGCTAGACTTTCAAAATTTGAGCATTTCTACTATCACTATCAGCATTTTTCAATATTAAATTGTGCTATTCTACTGTTAGAAACGGCATTTTTTCAATAGTAAAAAGATACATTTCCAACCGTCAAAAATTTCAATTTTGAATTGTCAAAAAATCTGCATTTCTGCCATCACAAACGGCACGATTCAGCGGTGAATAAGGAAATTAGCAGCTGCCGAAAATTGTGGAATTTTACTATCAAAAACTACATTTTTCGTTATTAAAAAAAAGAAAATTTCAACTGCTAAAAATGATAATTTCAAACTGACAAAAATCACAAATGGTACGTTGGCAGTAAAAAGGAAATTTTCAACTGCCAAAAATAACATTTTACAGCCGTCAAAAATTGTTAATTTTAATTATTGTCTTTCAGTATGAATTTGGGTTTTATTTGAAATTTGTTCTATCTAAAGATATTTTAGTTTGTGACGATGTTAAATAATAATTATGAGTTTGTTTTGTAAATATTTAACATATTTTCACATTTACATTTATGTCACAGATTTGTTCTCTCCTTTCTTGTTGAAAGTAGACGTTGTCGCGTTGAAAGAGACGGGCATAAAAATTTAATGCTGGTGCTAAATATTAATACGTCGGTTTATTTATTCAGGGCGCGCAATTTGTGGGGCCTTCTTAAAATTTCATGAATGCGCTTTCCGCGGGGGCCCTTGAGCCCTGCGCCGACATGAAATTAAGGGCTCCGGCTGCAAGAGTAAACGTTTGTCCGGAATTTAATTAACTTCCCCCTCCTCGCGTGGACTTTTACATAAAATTAAGTGTACTTATTTAAAATTCAGCATGAAAACACTGGCGACAGATCTGGACGTCTGTTACTCATTGGTGTTTGTGTTTTGTTTGATGACTACTTCTCGTTAAAATTAATTATTAAGGAAGATGGAATTCGTCGTAAATATATAATAACGTTGCAATAGAATTAAAATTAAGCTGTAAAACCCGAAAACTGTTAATGCCAACATGGATTATCATAATTTTCTGAAAGTTTGCAGCGTAGTAAGAATTAATTTCGTAGGTTAAGTGAAAGAGCAGTAAGAGGTACCTACCTCACTGAACTTCGCTTACTCTTACTGCCATGGTATTACTTGTACTTTTTTTTTACAATAAAGAAATTTATTATTATTATTATTTACATACTTATACCATATGTACAAAAATTATTTAGATAAAGGGTGGCTTTGTATTTCGAAACGTACGTTGCTGGTTTGATACGTCGCATCACGTCTTCGCCACCAGTTGTTCATATGACATAAAGTCAACAACGTGCTGAACTAATCTAAGACTGTGATTTGGTTATCATGGCCATGCCTTATCTAAATAATTTTTATACATATGGTATAATAATACACTAAACCATTAACGAAATCCACTCATCCACACACATACATATAGTAACCACCTGTCAATCAAATCCACCGCAAACCCTCCATTCCCTCGAGAGGGGTAGCACATCCACCGCAGAAGAATCAGAAGAAAATACACACCGCACACGTTGACATTGAACGACGTTCCATCCAGACAAATCCCACCACAAAGCTCTTCGTCCGCAGATTGAACGTTGTCGGGAAAATGAAGATCTCCTTTATCATCCCCTCCCCGTGGATGGGAGGGGGGGGGGGGTGAATTATAAACGGCACCCCTCGGATAACAGCTCCCCGCACAATCTCTGGACGCAAATGGGGGCGCTGATTTGAAATAACGCGATTAGGGGCGCAATCACCGGCGCGTAATCGCGCGACCGCCCGCCCCGAATTAAGCGGAAAATATGTTTTTCCACGGAATCAATTGCGCACTAAATGGGCTTAATGATGCAAAATTTTACAATAATTCGTTGGAAATAATCCCGGTCTAACGTTTTATAAAAGTTTAAATTAGACCGCCCCCGGCGCATTCGCCATAATTGCAAACCAGAGTTTGTGTTTGTTATGAGCTTACAAGTTGATGCAATTTGTACGTGTAAATATGCTATTTAACTTTAGTTCTAGTAAAAAAAAATCCGCATATATTTTCATGCGAATAGCGTGAAATCTGTGGCAAAACACCGCACGGTATTAATGAGTTTTTAACTTATAGTCTGTTTCTAATTCAGAAGTAGCGTTACACCGTATATATCAACTTTAACTCAAGCTCCACTCTGTTAAACGAAATTTTATTGTTCATTTATTAAAAAATTGAGATTAATAAGAAGCGCCAAAAGATATTTTTTGGCCTGCCTTAAGTAAAAACAGTGTTTCGGGAAATTTTATATCGCGCACCATTGAACTGTCACCGACAGATTTTTGCATAGCCTACTCATATTCCGCGGAAGGTTGTCTAGATTATGCATATTATTTTTTCGGCCCTAGATACGCTAAATCGTAGTTTCGGCCCGATTTTTATGGCCGGAATATATGGTTTCGGTAGAGGCAGGTAAAGAATAATGTTTATTTAAACTTCTGCGTGGTGGGTGTTCCCCATCCCCCACACCAACCAGTTGAACCAAAAACAATGGTTTCTCTTGGGAAGATTTGAAAAATAAAAAAAAATAAGATAACAATGTTGACTTGTTCTTGAAAATTGGACAATTTGTAAAACCCTGTTTTTTTTTATCAACTTATTGTAAAGTTGAATATTGACTACTTACTACCCTACCGCCCCTACTAATAAGTTTGTTCCAAGCTAAACTCTGTTTAAGTTAAATGTTCATTTATTAGCAAATTGGGTTTAACAAGAAACACCAAAAACAGTACTTTCAATTCAAGGTTAATTGAACTCGAGGGCGATGGGTGGGCCCTATCCTACAAAGTAATCAGTTGAACCAAAAAATAGTTTCTCCGAGAAAGATCAATGAAATAAAAAAATAAAGATAACGATGTTGACTTGTTCTTGAAAATTGGTCAAAACCAAAAAGGGTTTTCCGGGCGAAAATCCAGAAAATAAAAATGTTGACTCTTGAAAATTGGGCCATTTGTAAAACTTTGTTCTATGATCAATTGATTGGAGGGTAGGAAAGGACCCATCTACCACCCTTTGTGTCAACTTGAACCCAAGCTGAAATTTGTTTATACAAAATTTGATTGTTAATTTATAAGAAAACTGGGTTTAATAAGAACTACAAAAAAATAATGTTTGTAATTTAAATTTAATTGAACTTGGGTCGTCCCTATTCTATAATCTAACCAGACGAAGGCGGTGGGTGGGCCCTATTCTACAATCTAACCAATCTAACCAATTGAACTGAAAACAGTGGTTCCTCCGGTCCGATAATTAAAAAATGAAGATGATAATGATGACTAGTTTTTCAAAATTGGATCTGTAAAACCGTTTTAACACGTAAATAAATGATTATGATTATCATGGTGATGGCTGCGACCGTTACTACGTGGTAATTTACATCAAATAAATTGTGGTAAAAAACTTAGTAAGTTAGTGTTTCGATTATGATTATGATTATGATTATGTTCAGCTGATTGGATAATGAAATCGAATCCACCCATCATTCCATCAGCTTTAGATCAATATGAACTCTGTTTTAATTAAGCAAAATGTTATTATTTATTTATTAGAAAATTGTGATTGACAAGAATCACCAAAAACAATGTCTATAATTTTTTTTTGTATTTGAGGATGGTGGGTGGGCCCTATTCTACAAAGTAATCAGTTGAACCAAAAAATAGTTTATCTGAGGAAGATTAAGAAAATAAAAAAAAAATAATGATAACGATGTTGACTTGTTCTTGAAAATTTGTAAATTTGTAAAACTGTTCTATGACAAAGTGATTGGAAACGGGAGTAGGGACCATCCACCAACCTGCCACCCCTAATATTAAATTAATTTCACATTAAACTCTGTTTAGGAAAAGAAAATTGGTATAGATAATAACAGATTGGAAGTTAGCCATAAATTTCAGCCACGAATCCGGCGCCTCCACCATTTTTTGCCTTTAGTAAATTGGTGGTTATTACCTAACCGACTGGAAGTTAGCCATAAATTTCAGCCACGAATCCGGCGCCTCCACCAATTTTGTTTTTAGTAAATTTAGAAGTAATCTCTATTAATTTACAGAAAATGGATTAAAATTAATAAATAATCAAATTGCTGTAGTAATAACTATAGGCTTTTAACTTAGGATTTACCCTGATTTTTCAACACATCTACCGAAACATAGTCAATTTTCAAAAAATCATTGTTCCAAGGGGCTTTGTGAACAATATTTTGGCTTAAAAAAATTATACATATCCTTCATTTTTGTTTAAATAATTATTTACCTAAACACTTGCGAAATTTCGTCTATTTTCAAAAAATCAAAAGTCATTGTTAGATGTAGTTTAGGTTCGATATTTTCGGCCATAAATGTTCTATGGGGCTTTGTTTACAATATTTAGGCTTAAAAAAATGAAACATACTCTTCATTTTTGTTTAAATAATTATTTACCTAAACACTTTTACGAAATTTCGTCTATTTTCAAAAATTCAAAAGTCATTGTTAGATGTAGTTTAGGTTCGATATTTTCGGCCATAAATGTTCTATGGGGCTTTGTTTACAATATTTAGGCTTAAAAAATGAAATATACTCTTCATTTTTGTTTAAATAATTATTTACCTAAACACTTACGAAATTTCGTCTATTTTCAAAAAATCAAAAGTCATCGTTAGGCGTAGTTTAGGTTCGATATTTTCGGCCACACATGTTCTATGCGGCTTTATTTACAATATTTAGGCTTAAAAAAGACACATATTCTTCATTTTTGTTTAAATAATTATTTACCTAAACACTTTTACGAAATTTCGACTATTTTCAAAAAATCAAAAGTCATCGTTAGGCGTAGTTTAGGTTCGATATTTTCGGCCACAAATGTTTCAAGGGGCTTTGTTTACAATATTTAGGCTTAAAAAAATGACACATATTCTTCATTTTTGTTTAAATGATTATTTACCTAAACACTTACGAAATTTCGTCTATTTTCAAAAAATCAAAAGTCATCGTTAGGCCTAGTTTAGGTTAGATATTTTCAGCCACAAATGTTTCAAGGTACTTTATTTACAATATTTAGGCTTAGAAAAATGACACATATTCTTCATTTTTGTTTAAATAATTATTTACCTAAACACTTTTACGAAATTTCGTCTATTTTCAAAAAATCAAAAGTCATCGTTAGGCGTATTTTAGGTTTGATATTTTCGGCCACAAATGTTCTATGGGGCTTTGTTTACAATATATAGGCTTAGAAAAATAACACATATTCTTCATTTTTGTTTAAATAATTATTTACCTAAACACTTTTACGAAATTTCGGCAATTTTCAAAAAATCAAAAGTCATCATTAGGCCTAGTTTAAATTTGATATTTTCGGTCACAAATGTTCTATCGGGCTTTGTTTACAATATTTAGGCCTAGAAAAATAACACATATTCTTCATTTTTGTTTAAATAATTATTTACCTAAACACTTTTACGAAATTTCGTCTATTTTCAAAAAATCAAAAGTCATCGTTAGGCCTAGTTTAGGTTCTATATTTTCGGTCACAAATGTTCTGTGGGGCTTTGCTCACAATATTTAAGCTTAAAAAAATGAAACATATTCTTCATTTTTGTTTAAATAATTATTTACCTGAACACTTTTACGAAATTTCGTCTATTTTCAAAAAATCAAAAGTCATCGTTAGGCGTATTTTAGGTTCGATATTTTCGGCCACAAATGTTCTATGGGGCTTTGTTTACAATATATAGGCTTAGAAAAATAACACATATTCATCATTTTTGTTTAAATAATTATTTACCTAAACACTTTTACGAAATTTCGGCAATTTTCAAAAAATCAAAAGTCATCGTTAGGCCTAGTTTAGATTTGATATTTTCGGTCACAAATGTTCTATCGGGCTTTGTTTACAATATTTAGGCCTAGAAAAATAACACATATTCTTCATTTTTGTTTAAATAATTATTTACCCAAACACTTTTACGAAATTTCGGCAATTTTCAAAAAATCAAAAGTCATCGTTAGGCCTAGTTTAAATTTGATATTTTCATTCACAAATGTTCTATCGGGCTTTGTTTACAATATTTAGGCCTAGAAAAATAACACATATTCTTCATTTTTGTTTAAATAATTATTTACCTAAACACTTTTACGAAATTTCGTCTATTTTCAAAAAATCAAAAGTCATCGTTAGGCGTAGTTTAGGTTCGATATTATCGGCCACAAATGTTCTATGGGGCTTTGTTTACAATATATAGGCTTAGAAAAATAACACATTTTCTTCATTTTTGTTTAAATAATTATTTACCTAAACACTTACGAAATTTCGTTAATTTTCGAAAAATCAAAAGTCATTGTTGGACCTAGTTTAAGTTCGATATTTTCGGCCACAAATGTGCTTTATTTACAATATTTAAGCTTAAAAAAATGACACATATTCTTCATTTTTGTTTAAATAATTATTTATCTAAACACTTTTACGAAATTTCGGCAATTTTCAAAAAATCAAAAGTCATCGTTAGGCCTAGTTTAGATTTGATATTTTCGGTCACAAATATTCTATGGGGCTTTGTTTACAATATTTAGGCTTAAAAAAATGATACATATTCTTCATTTTTGTTATTATTTACCTAAACACTTACGAAATTTCGTTTATTTTCAAAAAATCAAAAGTCATCGTTAGGCGTAGTTTAGGTTCGATATTTCCGGCCACAAATGTGCTTTATTTACAATATTTAAGCTTAAAAAAATGACACATATTCTTCATTTTTGTTTAAATAATTATTTACCTAAACACTTTTATGAAATTTATTTAAACAAAAATTAAGAATATGTCTTTTTTTACGCCTAAATATTGTAAACAAAACCCCATAGAACATTCGTGGCTGAAAATATCGAACTTTGATTTTTGAAAATTGACCATGTTTCGGCAGATGTCTTATCGAAAAATCGGGGTAAATCCTAAGTTAAAAGCTTATTGTTATTACTATGGCACCACAGAAATTTGATTAATTATGAATTTTAATCAATTTTCTGTAAACTAGTAGAAATTACTTCGAAATTTACTAAAGGCAAAAATGGTGAAGGCGCCGGATTCGTGGCTGAAATTTATGGCTAACTTCCAGTTGGTTGGGTAATAACCACCAATAATAATATTTATTATTAGAGATTAATTGAACTCGAGGCTGGGTGGGCTATATCTTACAATAATCAATCCAGTTAAACCGAAAAATTGGCTTTCCTGGCCAAGATCCCGAAAATGAAAAAAGAGGTTAAAATGTTGACTTAATTTCGAAAATTGTAGGATTTGCTAAACTGTTTTATGATCAGCTAATTTGAGAATGAAATAGGACCAACCATCACACTTGATCTCAAGCTGAATTCTGTTAAAGTTGAGTAAAATTTTATTGTTCATGTATTAGAAAATTGGGTTTAATAAGAAACTTCAAAAGCAATGTTTGTAATTAAAGTTTATTTTAATTTGTGGTGGGTGGTTCTTTTCCTACAAATCAATCAGTTGAACAATTAACATTATTCTGGGGAGGATCCAGAAAGTAAAGAAAATAAAAATATCAATTTGTGATGGGGTATATAATTTACTTCCAATTAAAGAAAATATTAGATTTATTTCCGGACTAGTTTTGGAAATAAAATCTAATATTTTCTTTAATTGGAAGTACATTATTTACCCTATCACAAATATTCAACCAATTAAATGGATCACATAACTAATATAAAAATATCAATGTTGACTTGTTCTTGAAAATCGGTCCATTTGTAAAAATCTGTTCTATCTATGATCAAACAGGGATATGGATCATCCACCATTCTGCCACCCCGAATATTAAATTTATTACATGCTAAACTCTGTTTAAAATAAACGAAATTGTAATGTTTAATTAAAGATAATTGGTATTGATAATAATATAATAATAATATTTCAAAATGCACTGAAAACAATGGTTTCTCTGTTGAAGATCTAGGAAATGAAAAAAATAAAGATAACATTAATTGGTTTTTGAAAATTGGACAATTTGTAAAACTGTTTTATGGTCAGCTGATTCGAGAATAAAATAAGTCCACACAACACACTTTCTATCAACTTCTTATCTCAAAAGTGAAAGCTGAAATTTCTTTGTTTATGTATTAGAAAATTGGGATTGATAAGAACCTTCAAAAACAATGTTTGTAATTAAAGTTTATTTGAATTTGAAGGTAGTGGGTAGGCCCTATCCTACAATCCAACAATCCAAGCAGTTGAACTAAAAAAGATCCAGAAAATCAAAAAATTAAGATAAAATGTTGACTTCTTGAAATTTGGATTGATCGATTGAACAGTGAAATAGAACACATCTACCATTCTTTTTATCAGCTTTAGCTTAAAATTAACTCTGTTTAACTCACATTTGCTCGAAATTTAAATTAAAGTAAATGATATGTTTCTCTAAATCAAGTAATTAAGTGGTTATTTTTGCTCTCTGTTAAATGTCAATGAATGAATAACTAAACGTACTTATTGGAATTTAAAAAAAAGATAGATGGCGCTGAAGATTTTCTAGATATAATTTTAAGAGGAACTTTAAAACAGTCGTCCTACATATAGAACTGTAAGTTAAGTTTTATTGTTCATTTATTAGAAAGTTGGGATTGATAAGAACCACCTAAAACAATGTTTGTAATTAAAGTTTATTTAAATTCGAGGGTTGTGGATGAGCCCTGTCCTACAAACCAACCATTTGAATGAAAACAGTGTTTTTTTCTGGGGGAAAAATAAAGATAATAATGTAATTGATTTGTTCTTGAAAACTGGTCAATTTGTAAAACTCTGTTCTATGATCAAGTGATTGGAAATATCCACCAAATTTATTTCCAGCTAAATTGTATTGTTCATTTATTAGAAAATTGATATTGATAAAAATAATAATTGGTGTTGATAGCAAAAATAATATTTCTAATTAAAGATTAATTGAACTTCAAGTTAGTGGATGAACCCTATTGTACAATTCAACCAGTTAGACCGTAAATAATGGTTTCCCTGTGAAGATACAGAAAATCAAATTATAATATTAACTAGTTTTTGAAAATTGGACAATTTTTTTTATGATCAACTAATTGGAGAATGAAATAAGACCACACGCTACTCTTTTTATTACCTTTGCCTTAAGTTGAATTCTGTTTAGATTGAGCAAAATTGCATTATTTATTTATTAGAAAAGTAACCATAGTAAAAAAAGAAGCGGTCCCATAATTGAGCCTTGAGGTACCACGAACTTCAGTGATTTCTCATCAGATGAATCTTTATTAGTATATTGTATAAATAGATATTTCCATTACATTTTGAATTCTGTGCGGAACAGACAATCCAATTATGAAAATCAAAATATTTGTTGCGACTTTCTCTAGCGTAAACCACCCCCTGTATTTATTCTCAACATCTTCAAATATTATAATTTAAGAGGCGTATCTCTGTTCGAAAGAGCCGAGCCTACTTCAAATATTATTGCCCTGAATCGGAAGAGGACGCCAGCATCGCTCATTCTATTATTAACACCACTCGACTCGAACATAAGACGCGAAAACTTCACCGCCCCCCAACCCCCAGTGTTTACGCGGCGGCATTTATTTAACGGCGCCATCTATAACGAGACCCCGACATGGAGGGATTACGGATCGCTCCTTATTCATTATCCGACGCGAACGGCTCAATCTTAAGCCCGCCGGACAAATGGGGGTCAATTTATTAATAAAATCGCTTGATGGATCGGACGCGATCCTCCCGCAACCCCCCAAATTGACAGTTTTCCAATAAGCCTCCGGCGGAAACTCGAAACCTTAAAGTGATCTTTGTCTTTCAGGCTATAACTAATTATGGAAATAAAGAAAATTGAGAGGAGGAGAGAGGAGGTCTCGTTGTAGTTGCAGCATTGTTGGTCGGGGATTTCTCCGGATTTTCGTTATTAATGTACTCTCGTGAGGAGCGAAAGATAGAGAGACTGAATCGCTTTATTGTCGTGCAATTATCTAAATGGGATTTAACGTTAATGCTTTTCATGTTATGCTGAAATGCGATTTGACTGCCTATGGGTTGTATACAATAATGTAAAATTCAATCAATTATATTCTAATTTTAAATCGAGAGGACTAAAAATATTAAACGATTATTTTAGTAGCATGAGTAATGGAGCTCTTTATATATTTACAAAGCGAAACAAAGTAATTATCTACAAACATGATAATTGGACTAATTTACCCTTTTTTATGGAAGCATCAAATAATTTTATTGAAACTTAATCTCACAGTGCGAACGTTGGCTGTGGAACGCTCCAAATAAAAAATTCCCCGATCATCAGCGGCCAAAATCCTCCGATACGTGAACCTTATTTTTTGAACCCGCATCTTTTCTGAGAGTTGTTTCCACCCCTTTACGCAATGACGTCATCGCCATTTTTTTTAATGGAAACCATTTTTTTTATTTCACTAAATTTGTAGCCCTTTTTATTCTCTTTACGACTGTGTAAAAATATTTTGTTTTTTTGTTTTTTTTAATTTAAGAAATTAAATTAATTTAATTAATTATTATTTAAGAAATGAGACAAATTCCACCAGAAATTTTTTTAAATGTAAGGGATGGGTTTAATCACCGATTGGCTTTTTGCGAAGAGACGAACGGTGCGCATTTTGAACATTTGATACATTCAATAAGTTTAAAAAAATTTTTTTTTTCAATTTCTGAAATAAAACCGTTGTAGTACGACTTTAAGTTATTCCTTTATTTTTCTAATAATATTTTAAAAGTCAAGTCAAAAGCGAAGCTATACTGATCAGAGATGGATCTCTAAACAACCACATGTTACGTAAATGACTTGTTTCGTGATTATCTCGGCAACGAAAGGAAAAATGTTCAAAATTACGATTCATATCGTTTATTATTTTATGAATTATCAAAATAATTCGTTTTGCGTTAGTATAAAAAATATGTTCAGTAAATGACAGCTTCTAACTTCGACTCGTGCTTTTGTACTTTCCAATGTTTCGATCAAAATGTTTCTTATCAAAGTTGGTGTTTACATTGACTATTGATGTGAACCTTGCTTTTCAGAAAGCCCCAAAAAAGAATCTGGTCAAATCTGCCGACCCACCCTTCCACCCTTCCACCCTTCCACCCTTCCACCCTTCCACCCTTCCACCCTTCCACCCTTCCACCCTTCCACCCTTCCACCCTTCCACCCTTCCACCCTTCCACCCTTCCACCCTTCCACCCTTCCACCCTTCCACCCTTCCACCCTTCCACCCTGCCTCCCTTCAATCAGTTGATCATAAAGCTGAATTTTACAAATTGACCAATTTTCAAGAACAAGTCAACATTGTTACCTTATTTTTTTGATTTTCTGAATCTTCACCAGGAAACCATTGTTTTTGGTCTAACTGGTTGGTTTCTAAGAGACCAACCTTGAATTGAAAAAAACTTGAATTACAAACATTTTTGATGGTTCCTATTAATCCCAATTTTCTATTACGTGAACAGTAAAATTTGCGCAACATGTCCATCTTGAGTTAAATTTGATATAAAGAGTGATAGATGAGTCCTATTTCACCATCCATTCTGCTGATCATAAAAAGAGTTTTACTAATTGTCCAATTTAACATTATTATCTTCATTTTTTGATATTCCGGATCTTCACCAAAAAAAACCATTGTTTTCGGTTCAACTCAACTCACCACCCTCGAGTTCAATTAACCTTTATAAAGAAATATTGTTTTTGCTGGTTCTTATCAATCCAAATGTTCTAATAAATAAACAATGACATTTTGTTCAATTTTAACAGAATACAGCTTAAGGTAAAGTTAATAGAAAATGGGGTGGGTGGATCTTCACTAGGAAAACCATTGGTTTCGGTTCAACTGGTTAAATTGTAGGATAGGGACCACCCACCACCGTCGATGTTCGTTTAGCCTTTAAATCGAAATATTTTTTTTGGTTGTTCTTACCAATTTTCTAATAAATAAATAATGACATTTTACTCAATTTAAACGGAGGTAAAGTTAATAGAAAGTGTGGTGGGTGGTCTTATTTCATTCTCTAATCAGCTGATCATAAAATAGTTTTACAAAATGCGCCAGTTATAGTAATTTACGATACAAGTAATGTTATGAAGGTTTTTACATTACGAGAGAAAAGTTTGGAGCGACGTTGGAAATTTTTGATCTGTATTTTCGATATTTTTGGTCACAATATTTTATCTTTTGACCTAAATATCCTTCAATTTGACCTAAATTTTCGATTTAATTGTTTCAATTTTCGACTTTTTTTTTCGCCGAATTTTTATGTTTTAGATTTTTGACCTGTATTTTCTATTCTTTTGGGTCTAAATGTTTGATCTTTTGACCTAAATATTTTTTATTTTGACATAAATTTTCGATTTAATTGTTAAAATTTTCGATTTTTTTGGTCCGTATTTTTGATTTTTGACCTGTATATTTAGAAAATTAGATTTTTGAGACTAATTTAAACCATTTTCTTACTAGAATATTCCGCATTTTTTATTATTAAGCCTGTATTTTCGAATTTTTTTGTCTAAATTTTTGATTATTTGGCCCAAACATTATTTATTTTGATCTAAATTTTCGATTTAATTGGTAAAATTTTCGACTGTTTGGTCTGCATTATTTATTTTTCCCTTCGAATTTTTAATTTTTAAATTTTTGACCTGTATTTTCGGTCAAAATATTTTATCTTTGTATTTTCGATTTTTTTTTTGGTCTAAATTTTTGATTTTTAGCACGATTTTCTCAGATTTGTAATATTTTTAGAGATATTTTATAAGGGAAAATCCCGTAAATAAATAAATCTCTAATTCATCTTTATTTTAACCTAAATTTTCGATTTAATTGTTAAAAAATCTTATTCTTTGGTCTGCATTTTTTATTTTTCGGACCGAAATTTGAATTCCAGTTCGAAATTTTAATATTTATAACCTAAATTATTGATTTATATGCGAGATTTTTTTTTCCGGTATTTTCGAGTTTTGTTTGTTGAAATTTTCGATTTTTTAATCTGCATTTATTATCTTTAGGACCGAATTTTCTATGCAATGTTTAAATTTTCGACATTTTGGCCAACATTGCAAATGTTTATTATTATATTTTTAATCTTTTGACCTAAATTTAAATAAATGTCATTTCATTTATTTAATCCTACCTAACTTTTCGAATTTATTGTCAAAATTTTCGATTTTTGGCCAACATTGTAGATTTTTTTTTTGCCCTAGAATTTTCTTTATTTGTCTGTTAAAATTTTTCTTTCCTTAGTTCACCATTTTTATTTTTATGCCTAAATTTTGTATCGGATATTTTAGATTTTTAGTCTATTTATTTATCCAATATTTTAGATTTTTTAACTTGGATTATTGATTTCATTTCGTGAGTTTTTTTAATTTTTTGGCTGTTATTTTTGAATTTCTGATCAGAAACCTATTTTTGGCAAATTATTTTGCTTCTACGTAAGTTTTTAATTTTTTGTCTGCGTTTTTTTTATTTCTAGATCAGGATTCTTGATTCTTTGGCCCATATTTTATATTTCTGTATTTTCGATAATTATATCCAATTCTTTTAATTTTTCTTTATTTTGACCAAAATATTTGTAGAAATTTTCGATTTTTTTTGTCTGCAATTTTTATCTTTACGCCCGTTTTCGATGTTTTGTTTAAATTTTCACTTTTTTAGGCCCTACTTTTTGGCCTATATTTTGTATTTTCGATTGTTTAGTTTCGATTTTAGGTCTTTTGGCCGAAATTTTCTTTATTTCGACTTAAATTTTGAATTCGTTTGTTAAAAATTTTGATTTTTTTGGTCTACCACTTTAATTTTAGGGTACGAATTTTAGATTTTTGGTCTTAATTTTTTATTTTTTGTCCCATATTTTAGATTTTTTTAACTTGAATTATTGATTTTATTGTGCGAATTTTTTTTTATTTTTTATTTTTGCTATTATTTTCGGATTTCTCGTTGGAACTTATTTTAAGCTAAAAAGAGTTATATTTGGGGCTGAAAATGGCAATTTTTTTGGTCTGCATTTTTATTTTTAAACCAGGATTTTTGATTTTTTGGCCAAATTATTCGATTGGTCTAGGAAGATAAATGGTTCTTTGTTCCTTCAGAAAGTGTGGGGGGGGGGGATGTTTTGTTTAAGTGGCATGTTCCACGAGCCGCCACTGTATAGTTGCTCTTCAAATGATTAAAGTTGATATATTATTATATCATTTTAGGATAACATGCAGCAGTATGAAAATTAAGTGATTTTCAAAATCAAGAAATAATGATTTTTAAACAAGAAACGTTTACTTTACAGGTCGATGCTACCAAATATAGCTGAAGTCAAGGTCAAGATTAACTTGGGGCGTGGGTTGTAGAACAGTGGTAAATTAATATTTTCTTAATCGGTGCCTCTTATATCGCCATTGAATTTCACGGTTATCTACTGTTTGTAGAAATGCATGAATTTTTTTTTTATTTCGACTTAAACTTTCAATTCGTTTGTTAAAATTTTTGATTTTTTTTGGTCTACCACTTACGTACGAATTTTAGATTTTTGGTCTTAATTTTTTATTTTTTTGACCCATATTTTAGATTTTCTTAACTTAAATTATTGATTTTATTGTGCGAATTTTTATTTTATTTTTTATTTTTGCTATTATTTTCGAATTTCTCGTTGGAACTTATTTTAAGCTAAAAAGAGTTATATTTGGGGCTGAAAATGACATTTTTTTTGGTCTGCATTTTTATTTTTAAACCAGGATTTTTTATTTTTTTGGCCGATATTTTAGATGTCGGCTGTTTTAGCTGTTTTGTTCCAAATTTTTGTTTTTTTTGGCCAAAATATTCGATTGGTCTACGAAGATAGATGGTTCTTTGTTCCTTCAGAAAGTGTGGGGGGGGGGGGTGTATTGTATAAGTGGCATGTTCCACGAGCCGCCACTGTATAGTTGCTCTTCAAATGATTAAAGTTGATATATTATTATATCATTACAGGATAACATGCGGCAGTATGAAAATTAAGTAATTTTCAAAATCAACAAATAGTGATTTTTAAACACGAAACGTTTACTTTACAGGTTGATGCTACCAAATATAGCTCAACTCAAGATGGACTTGTGGCGTGGGTTGTAGAACAGTGGTAAATTAATATTTTCTTTATTGTTTATGCTTGAGGCTTCTACTTCGTTATACATTTTAAATATTATAATAAAACACTTTTAACTTTGTTTTGTATAACTTATATATTTATTTTTGTTCCTTAAGTTTCGGTAATACAGTTATCAGTTTCAAACAAGAAGTTCTTGTAATACAGTTACCATTTTCAAACAAGAAGTTCTTGTTTGAAAATGGTAATTGTATTACCGAAACTTAAGTCACAAAAATAAATATATAAGTTATACAAAACAAAGTTAAAAGTGTTTTATTATAATATTTTCTTAATCGGTGCCTCTTATATCGCTATTGGGTTTCACGGTTATCTACTGTTTGTAGAAATGCATCAATGTATTCGTTTCTGCAGCGCAGTTTTTTAGAGATGGGCGAAAATACTCTTTTTGGTAAGTTGTCGGCTAATGACTGAAAGAAAGTGAAAAGTATGTCTGGAAGAAAGTGATGAGCAAAGCTTTTTCACATGAAAAACGTTGTTGGGTAGCAAAAAGAGCCTACCACATCACACTCCATCGCTTACTCCCAGTTCTTTCCTTTTTGCGATGGTGCTATTTCATGCTTCTTTTGGTCTTCTTCTTGGATCTTTCCCAAATGCTCCAGCCTACCACGCTCCTATCACTAATCCATTTCTATTTATTCTTCTAATGTGACAATACTTAATTTCCCTTCTTCTATTCGATTTTGAATGGGCATCCCTCCTAAATGTTTTCTTTCTTATTCTGTCTCTCCTAAACGTCCCTTCTACGTTTATCTATGGCGCGTTCACTTGCTCTTCGAGCTATAGTAATAAATACTTATTTAAATTATTCAGCTAGTAAACACACAGATAGAAAATAATAATTCGAGGTTTCTCAATAATAAGTTGTAAAAAATGTAGCATAAAGATTAACTGTAATACTACGATTGTTTGTATTTTTAAAGTGGGATGAAAGGAGATCACAAAAACGCAATAACAAGTAACATGGTGTCAAATTACTCCCATTAACCATTAAAAAGTTACGGCCTAGTAGAAAAAACAGATACTCGGAAATAATTGACTTCTCTGGCTATACAGGGTGTTTCAAATTCAAGGCTCACCATGGGGATCTCGCTTATTAGAAGAGATAGAGGGTATGTTTAAATTTGGCACTTTTGCAGAATTTTATGCTGATTAATAATCGGTTGAAAAAATTTAATTAAAATATTTTGTTTTCGACTTATGCTAAAAAAACTGAAAAAAACGATTTACTTTTTTTCTTTATATCTGCGTTATTTGAGGTGTTATTTAAAAACGGAAAAGACGTTCTTATGGCACTTTTTTATTATCTAACAGTTGGCATAAGATTTTTCTTCGTAACCTGTTTCGTTTCTTTTGAACCATCATCAACTTTCTTATTTCTTATGGCCGCCATATTTATTTTTTATCACATTTGAATGCTCAATTTTTTGTGATGACAACAATATAACACAACATATATTTAATTTCATAAATAAACAAATAATCGTTTAAAACACTTTTATTGACAATTTATATGGCACTTACTAATAATCATGCATGCCATGAAATTTAAAACAATTGGAAATCCGAATAACTCTTTGTTAAACATTAAAATTCTTTTTGAATAAAAATGTCGTTCGATAATTTAGAAAAGCAAGATATGTACCATATTTCTAATTCAGTAAACGGAAATACATTGGCTAGTCAAAAATATTTACAGATGTATCCAGAAAGAAGGCAACCCCTTCGAACAGTTTTTGTGTAAATACACAATTATTTTAGGCGATATAAAATAAATGTTCTTAATAAATAAAATAATATATAAATCAATACTAATAACCATAATATTAATATGAAGATTATTAATTATAATTTATGTTTAAATTAAAAAAAAGGTTTCATTAATGCACAATTGAACGCGTTTTTTAACATTATTTATTTCTCTATAAACATTTATTCTGGAGATCGAATTAAAAGCATTAGTAATCCCATCTCTGAGGTGTTCAATATTCTTATGAGTATAACAATAAACTATATTTTTAACAAAACGCCAAAAAGAAAAAAATCAAGACGTTCAAATCGGGCCAATTAAATTTCCGTTATAAATTCCCAAATATTTATCCCAAAACGGCCTACCACTTCGGACTTGTCTTGAATTTTCTGGATAATGTTCATTATTGCGATGAAATACGCCACTCTTCGTGAATTGGCATTCATCTGTTCAAATAATGTTTTTAAAAAAATATCATTTTCATTGCACTTTTTTGGCAAATAATTACAAAATGCTTCTTAAATTGTCAGCAGGTGCAAGTGTATGGCCCAAATGAATTTTATATTGTTTACAATAGAATTGATTTCAAATGAAATATGTTTTGTACGTAAACGTAAAATTATTGAATTAAGACACATTTATTATTACCATTTCCAAAATATGATTGCGACTTTCTTGAGTAATTTTATTACCCTATGGGATGCGACAACTTTTTAAATTGTTTCTAATTCCATGGCACGGATGATTTTTGGTAAGCGCTACATAGATTGCCAATAAAAGTGTTTTAAACGATTTTATGTTCATTTATGATATTAAATGTAGGTTGTGTTATATTGTTGTCATCACAATAAATTGAGCATTCAGATGTGATAAAAAAGAAATATGGCTTCCATAAGAAATAAGAAAGTTGATGATGGTTCAAAAGAAACGAAACATGTTACGAAGAAAAATCTTACGCCATCTATTAGATAATAAAAAAGTGCTATAATAACGTCTTTTCCGTTTTTAAATATCACCTCAAATAACGAAGATATAAAGAAAATAAGAAAATCAGTTTTTTCAGTTTTTGTAACATAACTCGAAAACAAAATATTTTAATTTATTTATTTCAACGGATTATTAATCAGCATAAAATTCTGCAAAAGTGCCGAATTTAAACATACCATCTATCTCTTCTAATAAGCGAGATCCCCATGGCGAGCCTCGAATTTGAAACACCCTGTATATACGTATACTCAAAACAAAATTCATTTAAGGCGAAACATTTGAATCATCTCTACGCCCTCCCTCTTTATAAATATGCATTCCAATTTCCCTCCTCGCCGTCTTTACTACACTGTCCACGCAATAAGTCGGTAGCGATGAAGCAGCATGTCCTAGTAAGGATAAGCGAGGGGCGTCGAACCCTCTCCCACTGAATCCCGCGCGTAGTCGTATCGCGTTACCAGGCACTCTGTTTACTTCAATTTAAAAGAGCCAAAGTGAAGCAAAAGCTCGCAATAGCATACAAACACACACATACATTCGCACACATATCCAGTTCCTCATTTCGCTCATAATAGATTATGTCAGCTGCAGCTTTCCAGGCTCGCGACACGTAAACAAATGTGAAATGGCTCTAATAGGATGGGCGAAAGCAAACAAGAAAAAAATATAGCGAATTTATGATAATGGATTTTTGTATTCCTCTACAATTACAAACAATTATAAACTTTAAATAAAATAGAAACAACCTTACTTATTGCAGAAAGTATTAAATAAATTCAAAAAACGAAATATAGCCTGAATATATAAATATTCAACCTGTTCGTAACTCTGCAAGCAAAATTAAGTCTTACTAAGACTATAAACAAATAACTTATTGAAACAACTACTTCCCTGGCTAGTGCCACGCCGGATATTCTTCCCTTCTATAATCTCCTCATTTGTTTACGACTCCTTCACGGTCACGACCACCTTCACGTAAGTGTATTTTACAAACATTCAATTTAAATGCGAAGCTGCACTGATGAGAGATAAATCTCGAAACGCGTCTGCAGATGGCTATTTACTTAATTTTTACATATTTTTGGGTTCAGTTTTATAATTTAAAGTTTTCAAATTCAATTTAGTTTTATTTTTCAAGTTAGTCCTGTGGGTAGAAATAAGGGATCTTAAACCAATGTTATTTCACTTAGTACTTAGTACTAGTAATAACGCAAATTTCTTTTGTATCATTCAATATCCGGCGTGGCATCAGCCAGGGAAGTAGTTGTTTCAATAAGTTATTTGTTTATAGTCTTAGTAAGACTTAATTTTGCTTGCAGAGTTACGAACAGGTTGAATATTTATATATTCAGGCTATATTTCGTTTTTTGAATTTAATTATAAACTTTAATAATGATAATAAGCATTTAAATCAAAATAATTAGAACCAATTAGGAAAGCAGCACGCACTCTTTACTCTTTCAGTAATCCAATTAGTTGAAAAATGGATTTACTGAAAACACTTAAAATCCACTAATCCGGGAATCCTCCTTTTTAATGAGCAGATCGACTATTCGAAGCAAATATTCGGTCATAACTTACCGATGTGAAGATAGCCACGGATTTTTCAGCCACGGATTTCCCGGCGCTTCCGCCATCAAATAAAAATATCTTCAATTTTAATGATTTATAATAAATCAAACGTTGAGAATGTAATTAACATTAGCCTGTAGATATGCAGTCAATCCACAATTTCAATTATTTTTTCTCGAGTCCACGGGGACTCTCTTTTTAAAATGACAAGAATTCAAAGTCCAATATGGCACTGTTTGACGTGTTTTAAATTTAATTTTTTAACAAAAACGTGTAGATAAGAGTATACTTAAATGATTTAACGCATTTAATTTTGGGTAAAATGGTTTATAACTTTTTTATGAATTTTTTTTCTCGGGTCTACCCGAACGATACATATAATATAGCAAACATTCAAAGTCCAATATGACACTGTTTGACGCGTTTTAAATTTGATTTTTTAACAAAAACGTGTAGATAACAGTCTACTTAAACGATTTAACGCATTTAATTTTGGGTAAAATTGTATAACTTTTTAATTAATTTTTTTTCTCGGGTCCACCCAAACTAAATAGATAATATAGCAAACTTTCAAAGTCTAAAATGGCACTGTTTAACGCGTTTTAAATTTGATTTTTTAACATCAACGTGTAGATAAGAGTCTACTTAAACGATTTAACGCATTTAATTTTGGGTAAAATTGTTTATAACTTTTTTATTAATTTCTTTTCTCGGGTCTACCCGAACGATACATATAATATAGCAAACTTTCAAAGTCCAATATGGCACTGTTTGACTCGTTTTAAATTTGATTTTTTAACATCAACGTGTAGATAAGAGTCTACTTAAACGATTTAACGTATTTAATTTTGGGTAAAATTGTTTATAACTTTTTTATTAATTTTTTTTTCTCGGGTCTACCCGAACGATACATATAATATAGCAAACTTTCAAAGTCCAATATGGCACTGTTTGACGCGTTTAAATTTGATTTTTTAACATCAACGTGTAGATAAGAGTCTACTTAAACGATTTAACGCATTTAATTTTGGGTAAAATTGTTTATAACTTTTTTATGAATTTTTTTTCTCGGGTCCTCCCAAACTAAATGGATAATATAGCAAACTTTCAAAGTCCAATATGGCACTGTTTGACGCGTTTTAAATTTGATTTTTTAACAACAACGTGTAGATAAGAGTCTACTTAAACGATTTCACGCATTTAATTTTGGGTAAAATTGTTTATAACTTTTTTATGATTTTTTTTTTCTCGGGTCTACCCGAACGATACATATAATATAGCAAACATTCAAAGTCCAATATGGCACTGTTTCACGTGTTTTAAATTTGATTTTTTAACAACAACGTGTAGATAAGAGTCTACTTAAACGATTTAACGCATTTAATTTTGGGTAAAATTGTTTATAACTTTTTTATGAATTTTTTTTCTCGGGTCCTCCCAAACTAAATGGATAATATAGCAAACTTTCAAAGTCCAATATGGCACTGTTTGACGCGTTTTAAATTTGATTTTTTAACATCAACGTGTAGATAAGAGTCTACTTAAACGATTTAACGCATTTAATTTTGGGTAAAATTGTTTATAACTTTTTTATGAATTTTTTTTTTCGGGTCCTCCCAAACTAAATGGATAATATAGCAAACTTTCAAAGTCCAATATGGCACTGTTTGACGCGTTTTAAATTTGATTTTTTAACATCAACGTGTAGATAAGAGTCTACTTAAACGATTTAACGTATTTAATTTTGGGTAAAATTGTTTATAACTTTTTTATTAATTTTTTTCTCGCGTCTACCCGAACGATACATATAATATAGCAAACTTTCAAAGTCCAATATGACACTGTTTGACTCGTTTTAAATTTGATTTTTTAACATCAACGTGTAGATAAGAGTCTACTTAAACGATTTGACGCGTGAAATTTTGGGTAAAATTGTTTATACCTTTCTTATGAATTTTTTTTCTCGGGTCCACCCAAACTATATACACTGGAGGAAAAAAAATGAAACACTTCCTGAAATTCCTGAAATTTTGACCATTTTCAAACCGCCATAACTCGGCGTATTTTCAATCGATTTTGATGAATCTTTGAGGGCGAAAAACTTTAAGTGTCTTCTTTAAAGTCATGCATACGAACTTATACGTAACCCCTTCCGCCCGATTTTTCAGGAAACCATGTCCAACTTTGAAGTGTCTATGGAGTTGGAAAAGTTTTGTCGACTCGATCCGCCATAGAGGCATTAAAATATGATCAATTATCTGTGCAGGACTCAAAGAACGAGGTTCCTACGACGATTTGGCACCAAGTTATGGGTGTTTGAAAAAGTGCATTTTGAGGTTTTTCGCACATTACTCAGCGACTTTTCAACCAAATTTGACGATTCTTTCTGGAAAAAAATCACATTTTGGCCCTACTTTAAGGGGGTCAACTCAGATTGGAATGATCTCTTTTCGAATCCTTCAACCCGCGAACCAAAAAACACGATTTTGGGTAAAAAAACTTTGGCAACGTGTACCGAGTTGGATAAAATGTGTCGACTTGATCCACCAAAAGGGTATTTAAATGTGTTCAATTACCTGTGCAGGACTCAAAAACGAAGTTCCTACGGCAATTTGGCACAAAGTTATGGGTGTTTAAAAAAAGTGCATTTTGTGGTCTTTTTATTTTTTCGTTTGGAGAGACGTAGAGCCTTCTCTCTAAGTGAGGGATAAAACCTCTCATAGAGGACACATTTTGCTTTTTATTTCTCAAAAGATCGTCGAAATCGGTTAGATAGAATCTAAGTTATGGCCATTTGAAAATTACCTAAATTTTTACGAATCTCGTGTTTCATTTTTTTCCGTCAGTGTAATTTGTTCGTTTTTAGTTTAGTTTAGTTTAGTTTAGTTTAGTTCGTTTATTATCACTGAATATATTTTTACATTGTGGGTTTGTCAATTAAAATATTAGATATGTGTAGATATATATGTATAAGTATTGCGCTTTAAAATATAGAAGCTAAAACAAAACATAACAAACATGAAACAAATGAATTAATTTATTGGACGAATGGAAAAATGGACGAAAGGTGGTGAGTTAGGCCCACATGTTTTTCCAAGTCTACAGAGATTGTTAAAGTAAGCCTCTTTTGACCTAAAATAAAGTTTTTTGTTAATGGAGTTCTAAGGTACAAAATGCGATATTCATGATTTCGCGCAAACAATTAATTTTCGTGCATATCTCAAAGAACATGCAAAGAAAATTTCATTCGTGAAAACGAAATCAATTTTTTGACTCGAGTTACGAGTCAAAAAACCACAAAATTCGCTTTTTTCAAACACGCATAACTTTGTGCCAAATCATGGTAGGACTTCGTTATTTGAGTTCTGCGCAAGTAATTGAACACATTTGAATGCCTTTTTGTCGGATCGAGTCGACACGAGTTTACCCAAAATTTCGTGGTTTAAATCGTTTAAGTAGACTCTTATCTACACGTTGTTGTTAAAAAATCAAATTTAAAACGCGTCAAACAGTGCTATATTGGACTTTGAAAGTTTGCTATATTGTATGTATCGTTCGGGTAGACCCGAGAAAAAAAATTCATAAAAAAGTTATAAACAATTTTACCCAAAATTAAATGCGTTAAATCGTTTAAGTAGACTCTTATCTACACGTTGTTGTTAAAAAATTAAATTTAAAACGCGTCAAACAGTGCCATATTGGACTTTGAATTCTTGCCATTTTAAAAAGAGAGTTCCTGTGGACTCGAGAAAAAATAATTAAAATTGTGGATTGACTGTACATCTATAGGCTGATGTTAATTACATTCTCAGCGTTTGATTTATTATAAATCATTAAAATTGAAGAAAGTTTTATTTGATGGCGGAAGCGCCGGGATATCCGTGGCTGAAAAATCCGTGGCTATCTTCACATAAGTTCATAACTTAACTCTTTGAGAATGAATGCCGCCGTATTCGCGACAATAATAATAAAATCATAGTCCCCGGCGCATGCACCATAAGAACAATTGGCAAATGAGCACATTTTAGTTGCCTGTGAAAATCTCACTTTGTGAAAATGACTAGAGAATAATTGAAGCTGTCGTCACGAATTATAAACAAAGTTATAAGTGTTTTATTTCACTCTCTTACTTGGTTTAAACGATCACGGCAACATTTAAAGATACGCTATTCAAACCTTTCGATAAGGAACAATGATGAAAAAATGACTGGGGCGAAATGACGAAGGCCCTTATCTCCGCAGACATCCACCGACCCCAATTTCCCATTTTCTGCATCCCGAATAGTTCGCCGCTCGTGAAACAAATTCCCCGCAGGAGATTGACGCGCTCCGTTCGCTTAACAGATTCTCCGTAGACATCCGCAAAGAGCAATCTCGTGCACCGTTCCGTAATTGCCGGATAAGTAATTGATGTACTTCGGACCCCCGGGGGCAGCTCGATATCGCCGCTCATCCACAATACGTCCATCAAAGAATAAAATTGGAGTCTTAATGCCCGGCGCACCGAATGGAAATCGCGCCATTATCTCTTATCTGCGCCAAGGCAGCGAAGTGTGTTACACTCGATTCGTACAATTGTGGGTTTACAAATGGGACTAATAGATCGAAAGTGTGACCGGAAATGTTTAATACAGTTTTGTTAGGAATTCAAAGTTATCAAGGGTAATCTAATAGGAATATAAAAAATATTGATGGGACTCTCTTCGATTTCAAAATATTATATAAAATTGATGTTACTGATATTTATCGCTCTGTTTTATTTGTTAAGTTAATTTTAACAAAAATTAGTAATACAAAAAAAGTTTTTCGTAAAAACTTACGGGACTTAATGATCTGCAATGGTTGGTTATTCATTTAAAAAAAATGTCATTAATCATTAAAACTCCAAATTACGAGAACCTATATTCTTAGCTTCCATTCAGAACTACCAATCAGCTTTAAAAGTATTAATAGAATACAAATACTACGCAAGTACATAGATAAAACAATTTACGTCATAATCCTCGATTAGGCTCATTAATATTTATGAAACTTAAAAAAACGAGCAAATTCAAGAAAAACTGGTAAAATGGACGAAATTCAATGCAGAATTGAAAAATCAGCAAATTTTAGCAAACTTGAAAAAACACCTTTACCAATACCGAATTTGATTTTGGATATGAATAAAATAGAAGCCTTTGAGATGTGGTTGTAACGTAGAATTCTTAAGTTCTCGTGGACAAAGAGAGTTTCGAAGTAAAACTGCACTCATGTAACATCTACTACTAAATTAGAAGTTTAATATTGAAGGCAAAATTGATAGGAAGAAAGAATATGCCATATCTAAAGAAGAAGCCAATGCAAGGGACTAAAAATGATCAAAAGTCTGGTTTATACAGCAAGAAAAAAAATTAATCATTTCGCAATCATACATTTATGGATAAATACATAGAAAGAAGAAAGTTAATCTTCTATACATATTTGATGATAATGAGAAAGTCAAAGTGCGCCAAAATTTAAAATACTAAAAAATAGTATTGATGTTAAAAAAAAACTGATACATTTGGTAGAATATACCAAAATGACAAGGATTTCCACCTTAACTTTAAAAACAATAACTCGACCTTATTACTGAGAAATTGTTAGAAAATGTTAAAATTGAGCATTTTAAGCTCTTCAATCTGATGTTGAAAGATATGTCAAAATTAAATGGCGAATTTAAAACATTACTGAGAAATTGTTATAAAATTGTAAAACTGGGAATTTTAAGCTTGTATCTTGTGTTGAAAGATGTGTCAAAATTCAATGGTTTTGAGAAATATTTCTGTAACATTTTCACAACTTAAACATTTTTGTAATGGCTATACTGGACATTTCTTGCCGTATATAATTTGAACGATGATGATTAGTGAGAGGATTTTATGCAAAATGCAAATTTTTGCATATTTATCCACATAATGCATATTTCGTCTTTTAATGCATATTTTAACATACAATGGTAATATTTAACATTTTGTTGCATGGCACATTGCAATACCTGCAATTTTCGATTTTGGGCATGAACCAACATTTAGTCATTCAAGGAAATGCCGGCCAAATGTTATCAAATTATTTTCAAATTCGCCCTGCGATAAACTGTAATTTATACGTTCACGTTTTTTTGTCTGTTTGCTTTGAAATGTGTGAAATATGCGCGTAAAAATAAATCTGAAGAATTGAAAGAAATTAAATTTTTGCAAAATGTGATTTGCGATTTTTTATAGTTTAATATTCGTCGCGGCATTAGCCAGGAAAGTAGTTGTTTCTAAAAGTAATTTGTTAAAATTGTTAATTTGATGGTAAACAAACTTATGTATTTTTTTATTGACATATTTCAATGTAATAATGCATATTTGTTGCATATTTAAATGCATTTATATGCACATATTTGAGCATTTTATAATGCATAAAATCCTCTCTCTAATGATGATCATTAAAGTCAAAATAAGACAAAGTTTAGAATCTTCACTTTAGTGCTGTAAATTTAGGATTTTCGTTTAGAAGAAAAAAGCTATTTTCGCCTTCAAAGACAATCCCACGATAGATTTTGATGGAATTACATAATGATGTTCTACACATGTACGAATGTAAAATTAGGTAATGATAGAAAAAAAAATAAATCCCACAATTTCATTAAAAATTTATGAATACTTGAAAATTATCATTTTTGGTTTTTGAGATTTTAAGTAAATTTCTTTATGGTATTTAACATCGTCATGGATGTAAAATTCACTAATAATTAAAAAAAAATAGTCATGCGTAGTTTCCCTTTAATTTAAATTCAAAATTTACGAAAATTCCTGAATTATCATTTTGACAGATGTTTTCGGATTTTGAGACAATCCCTCGAAGGATTCTGATTAAATTTCAGAATGAGACTTTACACATTTACGAATGTAAAATTGATAAATAATAAAAAAAATCGCTATTAACTTGCAACGAATGGTTTTCCTTCAATTTTAATTCAAAATTTATAAAAAAATATCACTGATATTCTCGGATATAAAATTAACTAATAATCCAAAAAGTCGCATTGAATGGCTTTTTCTATTATTTTCTGGTTAAATTTCAGAATAATACTTTACACATTCACGGATGTAGAATTAACAAATAATTCAAAAAATCGCCATGAATTTGCAAAGAATGGTTTTCCTACAATTTTAATTAAATATTTATGAAAATTATCAGTGTGATCGATGTTTTGTTTTTAAGACATTCCCGGATATAAAATGAACTAATAATCCAAAAAGTCGCGTTGAATAGTTTTCCTACAATTTCAATTGAGAATTTTTGAAAATTCGAAATTTATCATTCTGGCGGATGTTTTCCTTTTCTGAGACAATCTCTAGATGGATTTTAATGAAATTACAGAATGATGTTCTAAACATTTAAGGATATAAAATTAGTTAATAATATAAAAATTCGTCATAAATACTTTCCGTACAATTTGATATAAAAATTTATAAAAACTTGAATTATATCATTCTGATAGATGTTTTCGGTTTCAAAGCTAGCTTCTTTTAGGATGATGTTCTACACATTCATAGATATGAAATTAGCTTGTAATTCAAAAGTCGTCATAAATACACTGGTGGAAAAAAATGAAACACTTGAAATTTGTGAAATTTCGACCATTTTCAAACCGCTATAACTCGGCGCATTTTCAATCGATTGTGATGAATCTTTGAGGGCGAAAAACTTTGAAGTGTCTTCTTTAAAGTCATGCATGCGAACTTAAGGGTAACCGCCCCCTCTAGCGCCCCTGTGAAAAAAATATTTTTTCCGGAAACCATGTCCAACTTTGACGATGTATACTGAGTTGGAAACATTTTGTCGACTCGATCCACCATAAAGAGTGAAATTTGATCAATTCCCTATGCAGGTCTCAAATAAGGAAGTTCCTACGACGATTTGGCACCAAGTTATGGGTGTTTGAAAAAAAAGTGCATTTTGGTTTCCTGAAAAAAACATTTGTTTTCACAAGGGTGCTAGAGTGGGGCGGAAGGGGTTATGCTTAAGTTCGCATGCATGACTTTAAAGAAGACACTTCAAAGTTTTTCGCCCTAAAAAATTCATCAAAATCGATTGAAAATACGCCGAGTTATGGCGGTTTGAAAATGGTCGAAATTTCAAGAATTTCAAGAGTTTCATTTTTTTTCATTCAGTATAGTTGCCTAGAATTGCGACTGAAAATTTATAAAAAGTTGAAAATTATTATTCTGATAGATGTTTCCTATTTTAAATACAATCCCTCAATGAATTTTAATTAAAAATTTAGGATGGTCATACGCATTTGCAAATGTAAAATTAACCAGTAATTAAAAAAAAATCGCCATGAATAGTTTGCATAGAATTTATAAAATCAAGTTTAGAGCACTATCTTGAAATTTCATGAAAATCATTTCATTATAATTCTGTTTCTGCTTCTCAAAACAAACCCTTAATGGATTTGGATGACATTTCAAGATAGAGTTCTACACTTTCACGGATGTAATGATGATTTTTGAAATCGTGTAGGCGAATTTCGATCAATCAAAAACTCTAAATTGCACGTGTTGTACATTTTTGGTCGTTATTTGTAGCATTGACAATTTTGATCATTCAAACTCTTAACTGTTTATTCATTACCCCAAACAGTGCACAGTTTCAGCATTAGACTTTGCTCAGATCTTGAGCGATTATTTCGGAATTTAGCGATGGGATATTTTCTTATTTTGACTAAATCGTAAAACAAGATCAATTTTAAGTACATATAAGAAGTAGCAACCTTGCGCAATTAATTTTATATTTTCTAATCACTCCGAACAAGTCATAATATTATTACAAGACTTTCTATGCGTTTATTTCGGAATTTTTGCAACGATGTTTATCTCATTTGGCCAAATTATAAACTAAAAACAATTGTTTCAACTATATGCCAATTGTTTTTAATCACTATGAACAAGGGACAGTTTCAGAACGAGAGAGAGAGAGAGAGAGAGTGATCTGATTTTATGCAATTATGTCTGAATTCAGAGAAAGGATGAAATCGGATTTTGATTAAATATAAAGTGTAATCAATTTTAAGAAATTTAGACTCTGTGGCAACTGTTTGTATATTTTTCTAAATGCTCTGAATAATGCAAAATTTCAGAATGATATTGTTCTTAGATCTTGTGTAATTAGCTTGTTTATATTTCATGAATTAATAAATCTAATTTTGAGTTTTAATGCAATTTTTGCAACCGCTGTGAACAAGGCGGCATTTTAAAACATTATTGTTGTTCAGGATTTGTGCGCATATCTCGGAATCTAGAGTAAAGTTGTTTTTCTGTTTTCACGAAATCATAAACCAAGTAAATTTAAAAAGTTTCAACTGTAAATTTTTTAATAGTATATTGTACAACGAGCATATAATGATGGCTATTAATCACGAGAACGATGTTTGCGGAACGAGCCGTAGGCGAGTCGAACAAATCGTTTGAGTGATTAATAGCCATTATATGCGAGTTGTACACTATAATTTGTTCACGAAAAGTAAAATTAAAATTAAAATCAAAACCCAAAAAAAAAACAAAAACAAAATCAAAATTAAAATCGAAATTAAAGTTGCGATTACAATTACAATTTTGAAAAAAAAAAATCAGTATTAAACAGGGTAAACAAAATATTATTCTAAATCGCGTTCTGTGAATTAAAGCGCGAATTGGCGTGTTTAATAAGCTTATTAAACACGCAAATGCGTGTTTAAGAAATTGATTGTTAAATGTTCTCCATTAATGCTGCCCATACAATTAAATAATAATGCGCACATTATAACATGTTCGTGAACAAAATATTTTTTTAATCGGCCAGAATAATTAACTTCTTTAGAACGAGAGTATGCTGAGATCTTGAACACTTATGTTGAAATTTAACTAACTGCTGTTTACTGATCTTGGCTAAATTATAAGCTTGAATCAATTTGGAGTTGTTTACAAAAGTTTAAACTTGGTGGCAATTGTTCTCATATTTTTTTAAAAATTTTAATCGCCCTAAATAATACACATCTTTGGAACGAGCCTGTGCTCAGAGCTTAAGCTATTATCTCAGAATTTAGCAAACAAGTATTTACCGAATTAACTAAACTGTAAGCCAGAATTCATTTAGAGTAAACTGGAGAATAATGCACATCATTAAAACAAGGCTGTGTTCTTCGTCATTATCTCGAGATTTAGCGATAAAATCTTTATTATTTTGACTAAATGATAAACTTGAATCAATTTTAGGTAAATTTGAGGAGTTTATACTTTGTGGCAATTGTTTTTATATTTTTTAATCGTCCTGAATAATGCACACCTTTGGAACGAGACTGTGCTCAGAGCTTAAGCGATTATCTCAGAATTTAGGAAACTAGTATTAACAGATTTTAGCTAAACTCAAGGCTAGAATCAATTTCAAGTAAATTGGACAAATTTTAATTTTATGGCAATAGTTGTTATATTTTTTTTAATCGCCCCGAACAGTGCACAATATAAGAACGAGACTATGTTAATATTTTTAGCAATTATCTCGGAATATAGTGGTAGCATCCGTTCATATTTTGACTAAATTATAAATTTAAAGCAATTTCAAGTAAATTTAAGAAGTTTAAACTTAGTTTTTATATTTTCTAAATCACCCAAAATAATGCATATCTTTAGAACGAGACTGTATTCTGAAATTGTGCGATTATCTCGGAATTTAGCACCGATGTGAAGATAGCCACGGATTTTTCAGCCACGGATTTCCCGGCGACTCCACCACCAAATAAAAATTTCTTCAATTTTAATGATTTATAATAAATCAAACGCTGAGAATGTAATTAACATTAGCCTCTAGATGTACAGTCAATCCACAATTTCAATTATTTTTTCTCGACTCAACGGGAACTCTCTTTTTAAGCTGACAAGAATTCAAAGTCCAATATGGCACTGTTTGACGCGTTTCAAATTTAATTTTTTAACAACAACGTGTAGATAAGAGTCCACTTAAACGATTTAACTCATTAAATTTTGGGTAAAATTGTTCATAACTTTTTTATAATTTTTTTGCGTTAAATCGCTTAAGTAGACTCTTATCTACACGTTGTTGTTAAAAAATTAAATTTGAAACGCGTCAAACAGTGCCATATTGGACTTTGAAAGTTTGCTATATTATATGTATAGTTCGGGTGGAGCCGAGAAAAAAAAATCATAAAAAAGTTATAAACAATTTTACCCAAAATTTAATGCTTTAAATCATTTAAGTAGGCTCTTATCTACACGTTGTTGTTAAAAAATAAATTAAATTTGAAATGCGTCAAAGAGTGCCATATAGGACTTCGAAAGTTTGCTATATTATATGTATACTTCGGGTTGACCCGAGAAAAAAAATTCATAAAAAAGTTATAAACAATTTTACCCAAAATTTAATGCGTTTAATCGTTTAAATAGACTCCTATCTACACGTTGTTGTTAAAAAAATAAATTTGAAACGCGTCAAACAGTGCCATATTGGACTTTGAATTCTTGTCATTTGAAAAAGAGAGTTCCCGTTGAGTCGAGAAAAAATAATTGAAATTGTGGATTGACTATACATCTATAGGCTAATGTTAATTACATTCTCAGCGTTTGATTTATTATAAATACTTAAAATTGAAGAAATTGTTTTGGTGGAGGAGGCGCCGGATATCCATGGCTGAAAAATCCGTGGCTATCTTCACATCAGTGAATTTAGCATAGCCGTATTTTCCGATTTTGTCTAAACCAAAGCATCATTAAAATGTGAGTTAATTTAAGAAGTTTCAACTTTTTAGCAATTGCTGTAATTTTTCTTTGTGGCCTCAAATAATGCACAACTACAGAACAAGACTCCCTTGGAATTTAGTGAACGGGTGTTTTACAATTTTGACTAAATGATAAGCCAGAATTAATATTATGTAAATTTGAGGATAGTATCTTTCAATTTTTTTAATCGCACTGAATTTTGCACAAACACGACTGTTTGGAACATGCGCGATTATCTCGAAATTAAATTAAAAACCCAAAGCAAATTTGAGTTAATTTAAGAAGTTTCAACTTTATGGCGCTTTTATATTTTGTATGGCCCTGAATAATGCACAATTTCAGAACGAGGCTGGGTTCAGATCTTCAACGATTATTTTGGAATTTAATGGACGGATGTGCTCCAATTTTGAGTACATCGTAAACCAAAATCAGTTTTAGGTACATCTAAGGAGTTTAAACTTTGGGTAAATTTTTTTGTATCTTTTTAATTGCCCTGAATAACGCACATGTCTAGTATTCAGAACTTGCACGATTATGTCGGAATTGATCACTAAACTATGAGCTGGAATTAATTTCAAATAAATTCAAGAACGCTTATTAATATTATCGTATGCAACTACATGTACATTAAAGCGTATATGTAATTGCATACGATATAAAAAATTTCAAAAAAATTTGCGATAGTAAATTGACTTAATACTTTCGTCCAAAGCAATTTGTCTGATAGAAATACGCGATTTTCTTACTACTACATGACATTTATTTTTACAAACAAATTTATATAGCATTAATTTTATTCAAAGTCTTTCTGCCATGAATTTTCTTAAATGCAAATATTTTTTTTAGCTTCGCTGACTTGCACAAGTAGGTGGTGAAAAACCTTTAATACTTCTGGTATTAGAAGCTCGTAGACCGAGCAATAGTTGGTCTTTTAGAGCGTAATAAAGTGCATACCTTAATGTTATCTCTATAGCCCATCATCAATGCGCTCCCCACTTAAAAAAAAATACTGCCAGTTGCGATGTCATTTCTAACAGTAAAGGCAACCACGATTTGTATTGAAAATATATACAAGTTTGTAAAATAGAATATTTTTTTTAATGATAGAATGTAGAACAGCCAGTGAATAAAACTGATTAATTATTGCTAATAAAATACTGGTACAGCCCCCACCTGGGGATAAAGTTTGCGCAGAGTGAGAAAATGTTCGGAGAGAACGCGATAATAAATCTCCGCATGGCCGCACCACCGAATTGAATATGAATCTTCATTTCATGACGATTCTGTGTCTATATTTACATTATGTTCACACGGCGCTCGCTGAATAATTATGGGTTTCCGGCGTCCGTCCCCTCTCTTGAAATTTAAAATTGTTACTGCTTAATGTACCACCAGGTTTTGGGAGGTCTCTACAGTCTTCGAATGAGAATAAAAAAAAATACTTTACCAACAGCTAAAGTGCGTAAAATATTTGACATTAATTTTATGTTCATTACTTTTCGACTTTAATTAATTCTATGCTTCTGCAATAAGTAAGGGGTTTCAATTTTAATTTTATTTTTTACTATGTGCTCTCATCTTCATATGGATTATTCCGATGGGAGGGCAGAGAGGTCCGCTGCACGTAGGCCTCAATGGGCCCTTTATACGTCCTCCTTTGTGTTCTCTTATGCAGATATATTCGTCCTAACACGACAGCTTCAAACATGTGAAGAAAACATGACATAATATCTTTGGATATATCTTTTTAATATTCCAAAATGATGGGCTTGAGCAAAACTTGTTTTTTCTTGAATTTTTTGAATTCTGTGATTTTACACTCGCAATTATAGCAATTAGTTTTGCTTTTTCTTTCTAAATTTTTCAAGATCCTTATTTGAGATATGAAGTAAACTACAAATCATATTTTTCTTTTTCTTGCTGTAGGAGGGGGAGATTTTCGTAATTTTATACTCGCGAATAGAACATTTTTTTTGCTTTTCCTTTAAGTAAACAACACATCATCTTTTTATTTTCGGAGGGGCGGAGGGGGAAATTTATGTGGAGCCCTTTCACGCACACATGTCCGCAAGAAAGCGTCCTTACTTTTCGGGCCCAGAAAAGGACGGCTCGTTGATTTTTAGTAGCATAAATTTCCCGGCCCGGAATGCAATAATAAGGGTCGGCCGTCCGCCGCCAAAACTTGCCGACGATGAGCAAGCGGCGACCTCCCACGGAATGCCACCCCCGTGTCCCGGGGCGCTCGTAAAACCGTTGTCGCTGGAAATCCGCGCCGAACGGTCCCCGGGGGCGAATTCGGGTGACCGCCGCCGATGGACTACACGAAAAGAGGACGTTATCGACCTACGTCGCAGCTATTTCATAAAGTTATTTCTTTAAAAAAAATAAAGAAAACACTAATAAAAATAAAAGTAGTATTACAAAATATCAGACTCTTTCTTGAAACGCAACAATATTCATATATAGAAAAAACAAATCATAAAATAAACAATTTATAATAGTAGAGTCGCCTTAATGGCTAAACTTCGCCCTTATTGATGTAGGCAATAAAATATTGTCCAACACATTGATAGAACAACTTTACCCCACCCATCGTTTTACTCGTTCTGAAGTGTTAATCTCCTAAGATACCATTGCGAAGGAAGCTGGGGTGCTGGCGAGTTTATTGGGCGAGTAAGTGTTATAACCAATATTTTGTAATCTGACATTTAAATGTCACTGTCACTTTTGATATTTGACGATGAACAGACGAATGAAAGGGGACTCAGCTGACCTCAATTATAACCAGGGGCGGCTCGTTATGTAGAGTCAAGGAGCCATGGCACTACCTGTAGTTTTAAGCTCAGCAAGAATTTTTAATTCATTCTACTTTTTCGCCCGTTTAAATGTTAAACAACGCCTGCATAACTTTAATGAAACTCTTTTTGTTTTCCGTGTGTATTGTTTCGATGTCTGGGACAAAATGTACACATAAATCATATTTTCAGCTTGTTTGAAATTAAGAACCCTTACTTTACAACTCAAAATAACCTTGGACCATGAAGATCAATCGTTCTTTCTTTTTCAAAAAAGGAGGCGGGGGCCTCCCCATATTGTCATAATAACCAAATGAATTGTTTTATTTCAATTATTTTAATTATTAAAAATGTATCTACTAAATCTAAAGTTGTCGAAACTGCCGGCGCAAAAGGTGAAACAATAAGCTGATCCCAACAAAGTTAATGGTTTTATTTGAATACTTTTTCAAATTAGTTTCTCATTTTTTAACAATTAAAGCGAAAATAAAAAACAATGTTTTGCTATTAAAAAAAATTGGAAAATTACCTTGAAGTGATTTTTCACACTAATTTAAACCATTTTCTTACGAGAATATTCCGCATTTTTTATTATTAAGCCTGTATTTTCGATTTTTTTTTGTCTAAATTTTTGATTATTTGGCCCAAACATTATTTATTTTGACCTAAATTTTCGATTTAATTTGTAAAATTTTCGACTGTTTGGTCCGCATTTTTCATTTTTCCCGACGAATTTTTAATTTTTTGATCTGTATTTTCGATATTTTTGGTCACAATATTTTATCTTTTGTCCTAAATATCCTTCAATTTGATCTAAATTTGCGATTTAATTGTTTCAATTTTCGACTTTTTTTTTCGCGAAATTTTAATATCTTAGATTTTTGACCTGTATCTTCTATTGTTTTGGGTCTACATTTTTGATCTTTTGACCTAAATATTCTTTATTTTGACATGAATTTTCGATTTAATTGTTAAAATTTTCAATTTTTTTGGTCCGTATTTTTGATTTTTGACCTGTATATCTATTTTTTTTTTGTCTAAATTTTTGATTATTTGGCCCAAACATTATTTATTTTGACCTAAATTTTCGATTTAATTGGTAAAATTTTCGACTGTTCGGTCTGCCTTTTTTATTTTTCCCGACGAAATTTTAAATTGTTGACCTGCATTTCCGATATTTTTGGTCAAAATGTTTTATCCTTGTATTTTCGATTTTTTTTTTTGTCTAAATTTTTGATTTGTGGTACGATTTTCTCAGGTTTGTAATATTTTTAGAGATATTTTATGGAAAAATCCCGCAAATAAATAAATCTCTAATTTCGGGCCGAAATTTTAATTCCAGTTCTAAATTTTAATATCTATAACCTGAATTATTGATTTTTATGCGAATTTTTTTTTATTTTTTCCGGTATTTTTAGAGATATTTTATAAGGGAAAATCCCGTAAATAAATAAATCTCTAATTAAACTTTATTTTGACCTAAATTTTCGATTTAATTGTTAATTTTTTTAATTCTTTGGTCCGCATTTTTTATTTTTCGGAAATTTTAATTCCAGTTCCAAATTTTAATATCTATAACCTGAATTATTGATTTTCATTCGAGGTTTTTTTTTATTTTTTCCGGTATTTTCGAGTTTTGTTTGTTGAAATTTTCGATTTTTGAACCTGCATTTATTATCTTTAGGACCGAATGTTTTATGCAATGTTTAAATTTTCGACTTTCTGGCCAACATTACAAATGTTTATTATTATTTTTTTAATCTTTTGACCTAAATTTTTCTTTATTTTTCATTTCATTTCATTTCATTTATTTAATCCTACCTAACTTTTCGAATTTATTGTCAAAATTTTCGATTTTTGGCCAACATTGTAGATTTTTTTTGCCCTAAAATTTTCTTTATTTGTCTGTTAAAATTTTTTCCACCATTTTTATTTTTATGCCTAAATTTTGTATCATATATTTTAGATCCTATTTTTTTATCCAATATTTCAGATTTTTTAACTTGGATTATTGATTTCATTTCGTGATTTTTTTTATTTTTTGGCTATTATTTTCGAATTTATGATCAGAAACTTATTTTTGGCAAATTATTTTGCTTCTACGTAAGTTTCTAATTTTTTGTCTGCGTTTTTTTATTTTTAGATCAGGATTCTTGATTCTTTGGCCCGTATTTTAGATTTCTGTATTTTCGATAGTTATAATCGTTCCAATTCTTTTTATTTTTCTTTGTTTTGATCAAAATATTCGATTGATTTGTAGAAATTTTCGATTTTTTTTTGTCGGCAATTTTTATCTTTCCGCCTGTTTTCGATGTTTTGTCTAAATGTTCACCTTTTTAGGCCCTACTTTTTGGCCTATATTTTGTATTTTCGATTGTTTTGTTTTGATTTTAGGTCTTTTGGCCGAAATTTTCTTTATTTCGACTTAAATTTTCAATTCGTTTGTACAAAATTTTGATTTTTTAGGTCTACCACTTTGATTTTTGGTACGAATTTTAGATTTTTGGTCTTAATATTTTATTTTTTGTCCCATATTTTAAATTTTTTTAACTTGAATTACTGATTTTATTGTGCGAATTTTTTATTTTTTTATTTTTGCTATTATTTTCCTATAATATTTTGTATTTTCGATTGTTTTGTTTCGATTTTAGGTCTTTTGGCCGAATTCTTTTTTATTTCGCCTTAAATTTTCAATTCGTTTGTTAAAAATTTTGATTTTTTTGGTCTACCACTTTAATTTTTGGGTACGACTAGTAGATTTTTGGTATTAATTTTTTATTTTTTGTCCCATATTTTAAATTTTCCTAACTTGAATTACTGATTTTATTGTGCGATTTTTTTTTATTTTTGCTATTATTTTCGAATTTCTCGTTGGAACTTATTTGAAGCTAAAAAGAGTTACATTTGGGGCTGAAAATGGAAATTTTTTGATCTGCATTTTTATTTTTAAACCAGGATTTTTTATTTTTTTGGCCGATATTTTAGATCAAAGGCTGTTTTTTCCAAATTTTTGATTTTTTTGGCCAAAATATTCGATTGGTATAGGAAGATAAATGGGGGGGGGGGATGTATTGTATTGTGGGATGTATTGTATAAGTACATCTTATATTGATGGCTCTACCATCAACATGTTCCACGAGCCGCCACTGATTATAACTGGGTGATAAGTATATAATATCGCGTAACACATAAGTTGCAATAAAATGTGCCTTACTAGCCCTTCATCCGTGTAGATTTGTTATATTTGTATGTATGTAACTTGGCTTGTTACTGTAGAGGATTGTCATTTTAGCATTTTCCGAAAAAAAAAGTAGTCGAATGCAATATGGCCCTTTCGGCAAATCGAAAATTGATTGGACGCATACAGAACAAATAGGTACTCGCTGCCGGTGCGATCGCGGCCCTGTTAATTATAAATTGGCAATTAGCATGTACAAAAGGCGTCGCGACGCGCTGCGTCCACCGGCGCACGTATGTTATATAGTGTGTGCAAAAAAAGAGTGTTGCGCCATTATCAGTCGAACGTGAGCCCGCGCTGCCGTTAATTTCGCAGTTCAATAGAGTAATTCCGATGTAATAGCGTCGCCGGAATTTATCAGGGGCGGCACTCTCGGTGGGGGTGGCGGCCCCCTCATTTGCAAACATGAGGCGTACGTGACAATTCGCGCGGCCGTCGCAACAGTGCGTTCCGCACGTTCGCAAACCGTGGCATTAAAAATCGGGGCCGGCGTGCAAAATAAATATACGAGGACAACTTTGTTAATATTGAAATAAAATTACGGCAAAATTGCGTTACAAAAAAGTCTTAATTACGATAAAGATTACACTTTGTCCGGAATTTTTTTAAAAAATGTGTATTTAAATATTTTCAAATTTACTGTTCGGTGGAGATAACAGAGTCTATTCTTAACACTCCTTCTCCATGTGAACCTCGTTTTTTCATACCCCATAGACCACACATGCGCGACTTTAGTGTGCATTTTTGGAAGAAGTGAAGACATTACTTGTTCGTTCGGCAGTCGAAAGAGACGCCGATAAAAATTGTTCGGGCACTATCATAGATCGAGTCGCCAGCCACATTTTTCTTTTAATTGTATATCGGGCCGAAATTGTCACGGCCAAGAGTTCCGTCCGCAGGAGTCTGGAACTTGTACCGCGGGACCACGCGCCAGGATTTACAACCCGAGGGCCTACGTGGTACGTGGAACGGAGACGGCACAGGTTAGTGTGGGTTCCTTTTTATACCTCCCAATTGTAGCTGACCGTGAGTTTAGTCTCTGTTACAAAAGGCCGGAAACATTACCAACCCTCCTTTGAGGGATCGAAATCGACGAAGTTTCCGGATCAAAACCCCCTCCCTTCATTTACGCATTGGCAATACTTGCAAATATAAAGATAGTTAAGTCTAAACAGTTAATTTGATCTTTCTCTAAATGCGCCTTGCATTATGCCCGTTTGTCGTTATCAAGTTCACTCTTTAATAATTAAGAACGTAAGCCGAACAAGAAGGCATTAATCTTAACCCTTTCGGCCCTGGTGGTAGCAATTGCCACCGCAACATTTACATGTCTCTACTTACTATGGCAATCCATATTTTTGCTGTTTATCACTAGATATCACTTCAACAAAGCCTCTAATTCATTTCTATACTAATTAAGCAAATGAGTTCAAATTTGGTATTTATGGTCTTAAGAAGCTCCTCGTCAATTATAATTAACAATTTTTTTTTCATATTTAAAAATCCAGGGCTGAAAGGGTTAAATGCTTAATCATCCCAAATCTCTTGGATATTCCTGACCCAAGAACAAGCCAAATATGTGCCGTTTTATGGTAGACCCAGGACAAGCAGTGAAGAATAGCTTCAATATCCGAATTGGCTACGGTAGGCCCAAGTGAGGTAGTTGTTACCATGCTGTAGGCGATAGACAGACTGTAAACGAGTTGTATACTGCACACCCTCAATATTTTTTCATCCAGTCCGTGAAATATTCTGCAGAATTCAATCAAAATTCGCAAAGTAATATTACAATTGAATTAAATGCAAAAATTATGTTCAAAATATACTGATAATCCATATCATGTTAATATTAACAACCACAATGTATTTAATACCAAGTACAGGACGGCAAACGTAACTTGCCGTTGCGCAGTGGCAAAATTGTGGGCGGAACCTTGGAAGAGCGCTTTCGATAGATTTCGTGAAGAGTTCGCGCGCCTGGTACATTCAATTATGTGGAGAAGAGCGCCCGATAGAGTTGTAAATGAATAGCGCACGCGAAGAATATGTGCTTGCTTATTACAGAGACTGTACTCGGCCGGCGTAGAGAGAGAGAGAGAGAGAGAGAGCTTTCGCTTGCTCTCTTCGCGTCTGGGCAACTTACATTTGCCGTCCTGTACCTCGCGGTATTTCTTCGGACTGGTATTGATTGACAATTCATTGCCATTTGTGTTACAGCCTTATCAAAAACTTTTATATCGAAAAATATCGATTAATCAATTGACACAATAGGTGACCACGTGCCTCTTCATACGTATGAACATGTGCCGCTTTGTAAACAGTGCTGTCCAAGTGGGTAAGATAATGTGTGTTTGTGTGTGTGTGGTTAACATAACGGACGTTAATATTGAAGATTACGAAGAATGGGATCTATTGTTAGTTTTTCATAAATCACTTGATTATCGAAAAATAAAATAAAAATTTAACAGTTTTGGTGTATAATTTAAAAAAAATAATACAAATTTACATTAACGATACTTGTAGAGAATATGAATAATATTTTAGAATTTTTTTAATCATGAGGTGCACATTTCATTCACTCAAATTCGTGTTCAGAGTGCCGCCATTTTGTTTACAAGCAAAGTGCGTCAATTATATTTTGATATGTCAAAAATATGTTATTTCTGAGCAAATTTGGAAATTTTTAAGCAAATTCCGCGGGCGATATTTTTTTTCTAGATTTTTTTTTAATTAGGTGATGCACATTTCACTCACTCAAATTCTAGTTCAAAGTGCTGCCATTTTGTTCACAAGCAAGGTGCGTCAATTATCTTTTTATACGTCAAAAATATGTTATTTCTAAGCAAATTTGGAAATTTTTAAGCAAATTCCGCGTGCGATTTTTTTTAGATTTTTTTAAATTAGGTGATACACATTTTACTCACTCAAATTCGTTCAGAGTGCCGCCATTTTGTTTACAAGCAAAGTGCGTCAATTACATTTCGATATGTCAAAAATATGTTATTTCTAAGCAAATTTGGACATTTTAAGCAAATTCCGCGGGCGATATTTTTTTTTAGATTTTTTAAATTAGGTGATGCACATTTCACTCACTCAAATTGAAGTTCAGAGTGCTGCCATTTGGTTTACAAGCAAGATGCGTCAATTATTTTTTGATATGTAAAAAATGTGTCATTTCTGAGTGCACTTTTGCAAATTTTAAGGTAATTCCTATAGAATGATATTTTTTGAATTTTTTTAATCACGAGATGTACAGTTCACTCACTCAAATTCAAGTTCAGAGTGCCACCATTTAGTTTACAAGCAAGGTGCGTTAATAATTTTTTGGTATGTCAAAAATATGTTATTTCTGAGTGCACTTGAAAAACTTGTGGTGGTAATTCCACGTGCGATGATATTTTTAGAATGTTTTCAATCACGAAATGCACATTTCAGTCGCTCAAATTCAAGTTCAGAATGCCGCCATTTTGTTTACAAGCAAGGTGCGTCAACTATTTTCTGATATGTTAAAAATATGTTATTTCTGCGCGTAATTTGAAAAATTTGAGGTAATTCCCCTTGCGATAATATTTCTAGAAATTTTTTAATCACGCGGTGCACACTTCAGTCACTCAAATTCATGTTCAAAGTGCCGCCATTTTGTTTACAAACCAGGTGCGTCAACTATTTTTTGATATATAAAAAGTCATTTCTGAGCGCATTTGAAAAATTTGAAGGTAATTCCGCGTGGGATGATATTTTTAGAATTTTTCTAATTAAGTAATACACATTTTACTCACTCAAATTCAAGTTCAGAGTGGCACCATTTTGTTTACAAGCAAGGTGCGTCCATTAGTTTTTGGTATGTCAAAAATATGTTATTTGTAAGCAAATTTGGAAATTTTAAAGCAGATTCCGCGAGCTATATTTTTTATATTTTTTTTAATCAGGTGGTGGTGGTGCAAGCAAGATGCGTCAAATATTTGTTTATATGTAAAAAAAACTCATTTCTGCACGCAATTTGAAAAATTTGAGGTAATTGCACGTGCGATAATATTTTTAGAAATGTTTTAAACACGCGGTACGCACTTCGGTCACTCAAATTCAAGTTCAGAGTGCCGCCATTTTGTTTACAAGCCAGGTACGTTAACTATTTTTTGATATATAAAAAATTTCATTTCTGAGCGCATTTGAAAAATTTGAAGGTAATTCCACGTGCGATAATATTTTTAGAATTTTTTTAATCAAGAGGTGTACATTTCACTCCCGCAAATTCAAGTTCAGAGTGCCGGGATTTTGTTTACAAGTAAGGTGCGTCAACTATTTTTTGATATGTCAAAAATGTGTAATTTCTAAGTGCATTTAAAAATTTGACGGTATTTCCACGTGCGATAATATTTGTAGAAATTTTTTAATCACGAGTAGCACATTTTAGTCACTCAAATTCAAGTTCAGAGCGCTGCCATTTTGTTTACAAGTAAGGTGCGTCAACTATTTTTTGATATGTCAAAAATATATCATTTCTGAGTACATTTTAAAAATTTGACGGTAATTCCACATGCGATAATATTTGTAGAAATTTTTTAATCCCGAGTAGCACATTTCAGTCACTCAAATTCAAGTTCAGAGTGCTGCAATTTTGTTTACAAGCGAGGTGCGTCAACTATTTTCTGATATGTCAAAAATATGTAATTTCTGAGCGCAATTTGAAGATAATTCTACGTACGATAATATTTTTAGAAATTTTTTAATCACGAGATGCACATTTCAGTCACTCAAATTCCAGTTCAGAGTGCCGCCATTTTGTTTACAAGCAAGGTGCGTCGATTATTTTTTGGTGTGTCAAAAATATGTCATTTCTGAGCGCATTTGATAAATTTGAAGCTAATTCCGCGTGGGATAATATTTTTATATTTTGTTTTAATCGCGAGGTGCACATTTCAGTCACTCAAGTTCAGAGCGCTGCCATTTTGTTTAGAAGCAAGGTGCGTCGATTATTTTGTGGTATATCAAAAGTATGTCATTTCTGAGTGCGTTTGAAAAATTTGTGAAGGTAATTTCACGTGCGATGATATTCTTAGAACTTTTTCAATCACGAGGTGACAATTCACTCACTCAAATTCAAGTTAAGAGTGCCTGGATTTTGTTTACAAGTAAGGTGCGTCACCTTTTTTTTGATATGTCAACAATATGTCATTTCTGAGCGCATTTGAAAAATTTGACGGTAATTCCACGTGAGATAATATTTTTAGAATTTTTTTAATCGCGAGGTGCACATTTCAGTCACTAGTACCGCCATTTTGTTTACAAGCAAGGTGCGTCGATTATTTTTTGGTATGTCAAAAATATGTCATTTTTGAGTGCATTTGAAAAATTTGTGAAGGTAATTCCACGTGCGATGATATTCTCAAAATTTTTTCAATTACGAGGTGACAATTCAATCACTCAAATTCAAGTTCAAAGTGCCGGGATTTTGTTTACAAGTAAGGTGCGTCAACTGTTTTTTGATATGTCAAAAATATGTCATTTCTAAGCGCATTTGAAAAATTTGACGTTAGTTCCACGTGCGATAATATTTTTAAAATTTTTTTTAATCGCAAGGTGTACATCTCAGTCGCTCAAATTCAAGTTCAGAGGGGGATATCAAAGATTTTGAAATTTTGACATATATTACGGAAGAGGTTATTAGTTTACAATTAATCTAATCACAGAAAACAGTTTTGATTCCTATCGTTCAGGTTTTGATTTGTTTTCAGCTGTGATATCTCAATTGTTTCAACGGGATGTAAGAAATTGGTTCATTTTACATAGATATAATGTTTTTAAGGATATTCTAGCAGATATTATTAATTTACAGTTAATCTAATCGCCAAATGCAGTTTTAACTATCATCGTTTAAGTTTTGAGTGTTGCCATTTTGTTTCTAGATGTCAATTGTTTCAATAGGATGTCAAAAATAGGTTAATTTTGCATTGATTTAAATTTTTTAAAGTATATTCTAGCAGAAATTACTAATTTACAGTTACTTTAACCACCGAATGTGCAGATTTTATTTTCATCGATCAAGTTTTGAGTGTTGCCATTTTGTTTCCAAATGCAATATGTCAATTGTTTCAACGGGAAGTCAAAAATAGGTTAATTTTGCATAAATTTCAATTCTTTTACGAATTTACAGTTGATCTAATAATAAAATTCCAGCCAAAGATTTCCCGGCGCTTCCACCAAAAATAATATGAAATTTTTTAATTTTATTTGTGTAGTGCTTTTCTGTAGGTGTATTTGGCAAATGCAAACTGTCAAAAAGCCATAAAAATTAATTTTTAAAAAATATCTAACAGTCCATTAATCCGCGGGCGGCGTTCAAAAAAATCGTAACTAAAAAAAGTCATTACAAAAAAATTATTTTATTTTCGCAATGCGTTCCTGCAAGTACATTTAACAATTACAAGCTGTCAAAAAGCTGTTTAGGATTTTGCTTATATTTTTTTTATTTAACATTGAACCGAAATTCGTGGCTGGTGCATTAAACAACAGGGGCATTGCAAAAACATTATTTATGTGTTAGACAATTTTTTTAATTATTATTGTTCATGTTTTTTTGGCTGTTTGCAGTTGCTAAATATACCTGCAGAAAGCCACTACACAAATAAAATCGAAAAACCGCATCAACGTTTGGTGGATGCGCCGGCAAATATAGGACTGGAATCTTATGTCTAACTCATCGGTTTTTGTTTCCAGTTGTGATATGCCAATTGTTTAAAGGGCGTATTACGAAATAGAGCTGATTGTTATATTTGATAACAATAGTCGTGATTATGATTGGAGTACTTTATAACAATAACCGAATATCTGTGATTATAAAATCCCGTACAAGAAAAACAAAATTACATATTGTGAGGAAGGGATCTCAAAATTTAAAAGATTTTGTTATATGTCAATAATACTCAAATGCAGTGGCGTAACAAACAAAGATGTAGCAGTGCGGTGCTCATCGTTATCGTTATTTTAAACATTCAGACAAACTTCTCCTCTTGGTCATTTACACTACGCATTTTCGAATCTATCCTGTATCCGAAGGGCCAATATTACCAACTCGAGGAAATTTTCCATCAATTTATTTATTTATCCATTAACGGGAGATCCCTTTTAACAAAAATTGAATTACAAATATGAAAAATAATTTGTTTTAGTTCAAAATTTGTAATAAGAAATAATTGATTGAAATCACGATTTACCAAAATTAGTCAAATACTTCAAGGATCTTTATGGTAAAAAGCTAAAATATCATATCAGAAATAACGTTTTAATAATTTTAGCATTTTGATCGATTATCCCAGGAAAGATAGTTTTGTTATGCAATTCCTGAAAAATCGCATGTTTATACATTCCATATATAAACTCAATTCAATCAACTTCGTCCTGGAAATAATTTATTTTAAACTCGAAATTCGGGTAATACGTTTCGCGTATCGCGAGCGAGAAAAAAAAATGTGACAAATTTTCCGATGAAGTTTCATTTATCAGGCGCGCGGAAATCATATTTCATATTCGGCAATGTTACGCAACAATCGATGGGCTCGTATATAAAAACATCCATCAGGGAAATAAATTACAATTCGTAGCGCGTCGGAGGAGGGGGCAGAGGGGTGAAATCTCCGGAGCGCGTTTAAATGCAATATCTGTAAGAATTCCATTCACGACCTTCCATTTCTGGTATTTGCATACGGATATGTAAGCACACATATACACACCAAAAATAAAAAAAATAAAAAATATAGTCTTACGGGATACGAGAGGATAATTCGTAGAAACTCTAGTTTTTGTATTCTTGGGAAATTCTGAAATTCGGCGCAAAGACATTGTATTTTTTTTTTAGAAATTTGCAGTAAAAGTTGGGAGAAAGTCCTAGCACGGGCAGAGGTATTTTTAATTACTTGTATATGAATAAAATTACGTATGTGTACGAAATAAAGATGTTCGCAGTAAAAGTATTATTGAAATAAGTCTGACTAAGCAGTATGTAAATTTGGTTGCATACATAATAGGATATATTATTTATTTATATTTAAACCGTTTTTTTAATCATTTTTGTAAAATAATTAAAATAGAAAACCCTTACTTGCAGAAGGATTAAATAAATTACACTTTTGTAATAGTAATTTACGATACAAGTAACGTTATTAAGGTTTTTACATTACAAAAGAAAAGTTTGATAGCACGAGCGACGTAGAATATGATAGGCAACCGACGAGAAGTTAGCCATAAAAACTCCAGCCATAGATTTCCCGGCGCATCCACCAGTGCAGTGCCATTTTTAATTTTTATTTGTGTAGTTTCTGTGGGTGTATTTATCAACTACAAACTGTCAAAAGGCCATGAAAATTAAAACGAAAAAACAAAAATTATGTAACAGCTCATTTATTCACGGGTGGCGTTTAAAAAATGGGCATTGCAAAAAAAAATATTTTATTTTCGCAATGCCTTTCTGCAAGTACAGTTAACAATTACAAATCGTCAAAAAACCGTGATGAATTTTTCTTATATTTTTTATTTAACATTAACAGAAAATGGTGATTGGCCCATAAAACAACAAGGGCATTGCAAAAAAAAATATTTTATTGTCGCAATGCCTTTCTGCAAGTACAGTTAACAATTACAAATCGTCAAAAAAACGTGATGAATTTTTCTTATATTTTTTATTTAACATTAACAGAAAATGGTGATTGGCCCATAAAACAACAAGGGCATTGCAAAAAAAAAAATTTAATTTCGCAATGCCTTTCTGAAAGTACAGTTAACAATTACAAATCGTCGAAAGAACGTGATGAATTTTTCTTATATTTTTTATTTAACATTAACAGAAAATGGTGATTGGTCCATAAAACAACAAGGGTATTGCAAAAAAAATAATTTATTTTTGCAATGCCTTTCTGCAAGTACAGTTAACAATTACAAATCGTCAAAAAACCGTGATGAAGTTTTCTCATATTTTTTTATTTAACATTAACAGAAAATGGTGATTGGCCCATCATAAAACAACAAGGTCGTTGCAAAAAAAAATATTTTATTTTCGCAATGCCTTTCTGTAAGTACAGTTAACAATTACAAATCGTCAAAAAACCGTGATGAATTTTTCTTTAATTTTTTATTTAACATTAACAGAAAATGGTGATTGCCCCATAAAACAACAAGATCATTGCAAAAAAAAATATTTTATTTTCGCAATGCCTTTCTGCAAGTACAGTTAACAAATACAAATCGTCAAAAAACCGTGATGAATTTTTCTTATATTTTTTATTTAACATTAACAGAAAATCGTGGCTGGCTCATAAAACAACAAGGTCATTGCACAAAAAATATTTTATTTTCGTAATGCCTTTCTGCAAGTACAGTTAACAATTACAAATCGTCAAAAAACGTGATGAATTTTTCTTATCTTTTTTATTTAACATTAACAGAAAATCGTGGCTGGCTCATAAAACAACAAGGTCGTTGCAAAAAAAATTATTTTATTTTCGTAATACCTTTCTGCAAGTACAGTTAACAATTACAAATCGTCAAAAAACCGTGATGAATTTTTCTTTAATTTTTTATTTAACATTAACAGAAAATGGTGATTGCCCCATAAAACAACAAGATCATTGCAAAAAAAAAAAATTATTTTCGCAATGCCTTTCTGCAAGTACAGTTAACAAATACAAATCGTCAAAAAACCATGATGAATTTTTCTTATATTTTTTATTTAACATTAACAGAAAATCGTGGCTGGCTCATAAAACAACAAGGTCATTGCACAAAAAATATTTTATTTTCGTAATGCCTTTCTGCAAGTACAGTTAACAATTACAAATCGTCAAAAAACGTGATGAATTTTTCTTATATTTTTTATTTAACATTAACAGAAAATCGTGGCTGGCTCATAAAACAACAAGGTCGTTGCAAAAAAAATTATTTTATTTTCGTAATACCTTTCTGCAAGAACAGTTAACAATTACAAATCGTCAAAAAACCGTGATGAATTTTTCTTTAATTTTTTATTTAACATTAACAGAAAATGGTGATTGCCCCATAAAACAACAAGATCATTGCAAAAAAAATATTTTATTTTCGCAATGCCTTTCTGCAAGTACAGTTAACAAATACAAATCGTCAAAAAACCGTGATGAATTTTTCTTATATTTTTTATTTAACATTAACAGAAAATCGTGGCTGGCTCATAAAACAACAAGGTCGTTGCAAAAAAAAATATTTTATTTTCGTAATACCTTTCTGCAAGTACAGTTAACAATTACAAATCGTCAAAAAACCGTGATGAATTTTTCTTATATTTTTTATTTAACATTAACAGAAAATGGTGATTGGCCCATCATAAAACAACAAGGTCGTTGCAAAAAAAATTATTTTATTTTCGCAATGCCTTTCTGTAAGTACAGTTAACAATTACAAATCGTCAAAAAACCGTGATGAATTTTTCTTTAATTTTTTATTTAACATTAACAGAAAATGGTGATTGCCCCATAAAACAACAAGATCATTGCAAAAAAAAATATTTTATTTTCGCAATGCCTTTCTGCAAGTACAGTTAACAAATACAAATCGTCAAAAAACCGTGATGAATTTTTCTCATATTTTTTATTTAACATTAACAGAAAATCGTGGCTGGCCCATAAAACAACAAGGTCATTGCAAAAAAAATATTTTATTTTCGTAATGCCTTTCTGCAAGTACAGTTAACAATTACAAATCGTCAAAAAACGTGATGAATTTTTCTCATATTTTTAATCTAACATTAACAGAAAATCGTGGCTGGCCCATAAAACAACAAGGTCATTGCAAAAAAAAAAATATTTTTGATATGCCTTTCTGCAAGTACAGTAAACAATTACAAATCGTCAAAAAACCGTGATGAATTTTTCTTATATTTTTTATTTAACATTAACAGAAAATGGTGATTGGCTCATAAAACAACAAGGTCATTGCAAAAAAAAATATTTTATTTTCGCAATGCCTTTCTGCAAGTACAGTTAACAATTACAAATCTTCAAAAAACCGTGATGAATTTTTCTTAAATTTTTTATTTAACATTAACAGAAAATCGTGGCTGGCCCATAAAACAACAAGGGCATTGCAAAAAAATGCAATGCTTTTCTGCAAGTATATTTAACAAATACAAACTATCAAGAAAACTTGAAAATGTTAAGAAATCGTTGTTGTAAATATGGAACAGATTAGTTCAGGGAACAATGTCTGCAACTGTAGCCAGCCACGATTTTTTGTTAATGTTAAATAACAAATATAAGAAAAATTCATCACGGTTTTTTGACAATTTGTAATTGTTAACTGTACTTGCAGAAAGTCATTGCGAAAATAAAATAATTTTTTTTGCAATGCCCTTTTTGAGTTACGATTTTTTTAAACGCCACCCGTGAATTAATGAGCTGTTAGATAATTTTTGTTTTTTCGTTTTAACTCTTATCGCCTTTTGACAGTTTGTAGTTGCTAAATACACCCACAGAAAGGCACTACACAAATAAAACTTAAAAATCGCACCGAATTGGTGAATGCGCCGGGAAATCAATGGCTACAATTTTTATGGCTAACTTCTCGTCGGTTGATAGGCATGATAACATTATATGATAAAATAAAAGTTTTTAAATATCTTTCTTTAATAGACAATTGATTGTTTATTGATTAAATATAAATTAAAATTGTCACAGAATTAAAATTAAAGACGAAAAGTAACCTGAATTAAGTCCTTCAAATATAAAAGGACAACCATCCTAAATAATTTTCATATTAATGATTCCCACTTTTTGCGAAGTATAAATGTAATTTTAAATAATTTCATTTAAAAATGCAAATATTTAGAAAAATTAGGATTGAAAGTGTAACACGCTTCCGACAGGGATTGAACCTGCAACCTCCAGATTGCTAGTCAGGGGCGCTGCCATTTGCACCACAAAAGCCACATAGTTTCGGTCCCGCCAGATCACATGCACACCCTCAATCTAATTATTAGTTCGTAGGAAATACGTTGTGTCAAAGCATCCCAATTCTCGTTAACAACCTTTATTAATATTTGTTGACGCCGAATCGCGACTTATCGGCGATTAGGAAATTGAAGGTCTTGCGACGGGCGCAAACCTTTACCTGGCAAGGGGTAGCTCAGCATCCACCAGGCATTCAAGCACCCTGGGGAGAGCAAGGACGGTTTGTGCATTGTTCACCAGATATTAGAAACCCGTGGACAGAGGTCATAAACAAACCACTTTGAGGAAATAGTTATATAAGCAAGGGCACGTTTCTGCCGACAAATAAGCAATAAGTGTGCAAGATGGAACGGACTAGGGATTACGAGACCAGGTGAAGAAATTAGCGGCAACAGGGTAAATTATCGTTCCCACGCCAAAATTATAAGGACGAATAAGAGGAGATCTTGACCATCCGCAGCCTTCCAGGAGAAGAGGAGAAGCACCACCCCCAACAAGCTCACAGGGAGCTCCAGAAGAAATGTAAAGAAACTCACTTTGCAGAAATCAATCGAGCAACACATAATTTGTATTTATCATATTTATCAGATCAGGGTAGTTATTGTAAAGTGTTTTAATGGGTAGTCCATTAATGGTCCTTCGAAAATAGTACGCGGAAAGTCCGAACAATATTATTATTGCATAAACTACAACTTGGAGTAACAAACATTTTCAAAAAATAGATTAATTTTTATTAGAAATAAAAAAAAACTAACTGATGGATGACAATATTAGTAAGAAGTAGGTAATAAGGCGACCGGCCGAAGATTTATGTGCGCCGCTGAAACTCGTCCCTTTTTTCCGGCCTGCGCACTGCCCGCTGATTGACTCCCATTTATATTTGCCAGCTAGGCTTTATACCCCGAGAGCAAAAAGCCCTAATTGCGCCATTCCGCATTATTGCGCCCGCAGACAACATCCTTCGACGCTCTTTTGTTCCGCCGGGCATCCCATAGGGGAAGGCCCCGGCGGACCGACCGAATCTCATAATTGGGGCCCAACTTTTTCGCCGAGAGTGGCGATCGCGGTGGGGGGATTTGACGACAATGAGGTCGTTTGGAGAGGCGCGTTTTTCCTGCCGGCGGTCCTCCGGCGAAAATAAAATCCCGAACAGAGTGTCCTCGTAAAATCACCGTCGGAGATCCATCACCGACAAATCTGCCCTTACAGCGGCTTAGAATTAATCATCTCATTAGATTTATTCCCCCGGAAAATGTTTTCAGCTTGCTTGAAACGTTTATTCCTTTCTTTTCTCTCCTGGTAATAATTACGAATTTACTATAGATTTGCTAAACATTACAGAAATAAAATATTAGATCAAGTCAACAATCTTTCATCATCCTAACTTACGCGGCTTCATCCATATTTGACTTCAAAATTTGCTTACCATTTTTACATAACGAATGCGGGAAACTCAATCTTCAGTCTCGCATTTCAACACAACGAAAATAGCGCGAGATTTCTTTACAGATGGATTCGATCATCCCCTCTAGACGCGGAGCCACACTTCATCTGATCTTCTGATCTTCGCAGGATGAGCCCGGGGGCCCGGACGGATCGGCGCGGCGACGTCCCTCAGGATCGTCGGGTGTCCCGTAAAGACGCGGCCGGGATCCAATAAAGGCGGGGAACGGCCGGAAATAAAGGGAATCTGTTTTGCGGTCGAAATGAAAACGGAAAATCGGCGAGGAACACGAACACATTTCCTGCTCGGCCGCCAACTACCCATTCGGCGGCAGTAAAAACGTTTCGACCGCGAAATCGTCATCACGTAGGCCCCTCGCATAAAAAGAGCGGTAACGGCGCAAAGATTTCACGAGAACATTCCGTTTCCGGTTTTATATGCGTGTACATTTCCGGGGGACGTCGATAAATGCGCGCCGAAACGACCCGCCGCGACATTACCGTCTTTTCTGACAAATTCCACCGTCATCATAATTTTTCACCGACATTCTCCCCTATTTATTATACACAGATGTATTAAATAATGCAATATGTGGGGGAGGTAATACAATATATCGCACTTGCGGTAGAACAATGATTTTTTAGTTAGATACTTCAAACCCGTCAAAATGTATCAGTATTTCCACTAGAACAGTATTTCTCAACCTTTTTGGACCAAAAACGTTCACTTTGTAAGGTCCTATTGTTAATTTTTAACAGCTTACGAAGTAAAACAACATTTAGTCTATATTATTTGAAGATAAATACTCCATAAACGAAATGTAGAACTTTTAGATATTTAACAGAAGTAATAAAAAAAAAATGGTGATGTGGCCATCATGTTACTTTCTCCGACTTGATGGTATCATTTATATTTACGTTTTCATGGTTTATTTTCAATTGAAATAATATTTTAAATGTACATCGAGCGTTGAGTAAACTCGGATGAAACTGACGTTTAAAACGTCAAAATTATGAAAAATGGAAAAATTATACTTCAAATTTAAAAACTCAGTTTACTCAAAAACTAAAGGGATTTCGAATAAAACTTATTCTCTACAAGTTGTTCATTTTAGCATTCTCTACAATTATTGTTAACATAAATTTGCTGTAACTATTATCGTTTTATAACTATAAACCAAAAATTAAAAAAATAATAATAAATTTTTTTCTCAAATTTAAGTGATTTTATGAAAAATGTTTTTAAGCAAAAGTTGTTCATTTCTTTGTTGTCTTCAATGTTTGTTTAAATGTTTTTGTGATACTTTTCATATTTAAGAAAATATTGACAAAAAACAAAAAACAGTTAAGGTAAACACCCACTTCCGGAGTACGAAATTTTACCAAAAGCTTTTCAGTTCTTCAGATTATTAAATAAGATGTATGTTCAAAGTTTTATATCAATTGCTCTATTAGTTTTTGAGATACAGCGCACACAGACAGACAGACACACACACACAAACGCACAATTTTTTTTTTCCAGAAATTGTTGAAATGGCATCTAGGGACCCCAAAACGGATATTTCCGTAAAAAAATTTGAAAAAAAATCACGATCAGAATACTTTCGTACTTCGTAACGGAGAAAGTAAAAATAGAATGCTAATTTTTGAATCTTGCAGGTGTTTTACAAACAACTATGTTGAGACTTTTACAAAGATCATGAATGTATGCACCTTTTAAAATTTGAACTGTCAAAATTTGACGAAACGTTTCAGTATTATCGGGCACAGGAAAATAAAAATTGGTCTTGATTCCTACATTATCGGCCAAAATAAATTGAATTCTAATTTTTGACAGCTTACATGTGTTTTATAAAACTTTTTAAAGAAAAAGATTGGTGTATATTTTGACCTTTGAACTGTCAAAATTCGATAACGCGTTTCGGTAAAATAAAAATTGTTCTTGATTCCTACATTAGGAGCCAAAATAAACACCTTCCAGTTATATCATAAAGAACTCTGTTAAGACTTTTTTTAAATAAAGTAAATTGTTGTATCTCTTGACATTTGAATTGACGATTTTCAGAATTATCTCCTTTAAAAATCCAAAATTGTCTCTTGATTCTCACATAGGTATTAAAAAAAATATAATGCTTATATCTGATATCTTGTATTGGTGTATATTTTAACCTTTAGACTGTCAAAATTCGACAACGCGTTTCAATATTATCCGTTCACGATAAAAAAATTGCTCTTGATTCCTACATTAGCAGCCAAAATAAGCACCTTGCAGGTGTTTCATAAACAACTCAATTAAGACTTTTTTTAAATTAAATAAATTGTTATATCTTCTGACATTTGAATCGACGCTTTTCAGAATTATCCGCTTCAGAAATCCAAAATTGTCTCTCACATAGGCTGAGGTGTTGAGCGCGTTTTTGATTATCATGATTCATATGCTAAATTGCAGAGAAAATAGTTTATTTAAAAAAAAATATTTAAAAATATTCACGTCAAGTCAACGAACATTATCAAAATTCGAAATATAAAATAGAAAAAAAAAATTATGAATGTTAAAAAATATGTTAAATGTATTTCAAAATCCTCTTGATCCTCTTGAAAATACCATAAGGCAAAACAAATATTTTTTTTCAAACAGGCAGTAAAGTTTAATATTTTATCGCTGAATAAATGACGTTAAAGTCGAATCTTATTGCGGCACTAAAATTTATTTATTTATGGAATCGTCACTACATTAGTCTCACATCAGCACAGTACGGTCGTCGTTGATGGAGAAACGGAATTTGACTATGCCGTTATAAACCAATCAAGGAACCGTTAGGATAAAAAACAATTAGGGCGACGATCTATTGCCGATATACAGTGCGCGCCTGAAGTATGGAATATAGTCAGTAAAATCGAAATCAAATATTTTTGGAAAAAATCCTTGAACACGTCGATTTCCTTTTATAAAAATACACATTTTTGCATGAAAGTCAATTTTCAGTCGTCATTTGTTTTTGAGTAATGACGTCATCCATTTTGTTTTTAAATGGCAACCCCCTATTTTTATTCTTGACTTTGAGAGATTTTTTCATTGTCGAACTGAAATTATAAAAATGTGGCCATCTTACATAAGAAATTTTTCGAGAAAATGACAATTGAAGGTGAGAACCCGATATTTAGAATTTTTTCAAAATGACCTTATTCCAGCGCTTGTAGCAATTTTTCCAAACAATATTGATCTTGACCTTTCGTATAATACAATATGGTTTTAGCAAGACGGCGCACGCCCCCACTATGTGCGTTTTTTTGTTTTTGTTTATTTTTGTTTTCGAACATGTAGAAATTCTTCTTGGATATTTTGAATATTTTCCAGGCTAATTCTGCGTATTCATCTCTCGCGTGGGCTATTCTATCGGTCATCGCCTGCCAATCCACCTATTCGTAATGCAATTGTCAAAAAAACGCGCATAGTGTTTTTGTTTGGAAAAAAGCGCTGGAACAAGTTCATTTTGCAAAAACTCTAGATATAAAGTTCTCACCTTCAATTGTCATTTACTCGAAAAATGTCTTATGTAAGATGGCAATATTTTTATTATGCCAGTTCGACAATAAAAAGATCTCTCAAAACCATGAACAAAAATAGGGGTTGCCATTTAAAAAGAAAATGGATGACGTCATTACTCAAAAATAAATGACGACTGAAAATCGACTTTCATGCAAAAATGTGTATTTTTATAAAAGAAAATCGACGTGAATTTTTCCAAAAATATTTTATTTCGATTTTACTGACTATATTCCATACTTTAGGTGCGCACGGTATCTAAATAATTTCAGTACTTTGTAACATTTTCGACGATAGATGTCGCCCTAATCGTTTTTCTATCCCAACGGTTACTTGATTGGTTTATAAGGGCAATCGGAACCCGTTATTTGATATTGATGATTTGAACGCCAAAATCCAGAAAATTTGGTGTGTTTTAAATTGATTAATGATGTGTTATCTCGTTAAGGGGGCAACAATATATCTACACAATTCGAGTTTTGAGACATTCCGTCTTTTTTTCGTTGAAAAGCCACGCGAGACGGTGCGTGGGGTAGAGTCGCAGGGGAGGGAACGGACAGGATCGAAAAAGGCGTTAAAGATGTATCAAACTTTGTCGAAAAAGTTTTCAAAAAATTTGCCTCCACCCCCTGGTGGCGATTTTCACGTTTCGTTCCAATTCACCAAAACCGGTCGTTCTGCGCTTCGCAAATTCGCTGTGGGTACTTTGGCGGAAAGGCGGAGTTCCTGGTGAGAATTTGAAAATCCTAAAACTGCACTTTTTTGGCAATGGGCAAAGAAAAATTGAGGCAAAAATTAAAAAGAGACATCTTATCTTTAAAATGAAAGTCCAAAAAATATGGCGACTGCAAAAATAAAATTAAAAATTTTAGCGCCCTTTTAGACTTATGTGCCAGCCACATAGTTCTGTTCAATATCTAATATATAAAATTTTCGTGTCATAGTGTTTGTAACAAAACTCCTCCGAAATGGCTTGACCGATTCTTATGAATTTTTTTGTATATATTAAGTAGGTCTGAGAATAGGACGTAAACTATTTTTCATACCCCTAAGTGATAAGGGTAATTTTTAATTTTAATTTTTTGACACAATTTTTTATTTTAATTTTTTTATGATTCGGCATTAAAAAATACATACAATACTAAATTTTTACCCTTCTACCACCAACCTCATTTTTTAATAGCGATTTTAGTACTTAAATAATTTTCTACTCTCGGCGATCGACCGCTCGATCAGTTAGCCCAAAGAACAGACGAACAAATCCAACAGGATACGTCACCAGTAAAAATCTACGTATTGACGACGGCGCAGCGCAGCAGAGCTGTCGTTTGTCACCAGTAATAAGCTACGTATTGACGACGGCGCAGCGCAGCGGAGCCGTCGTTCGTCACCAGTTACCTTGCTTGATTTTAAAGGGCTGCGTATGGACAACGGTGCAGCGTAGTAGTTACTTTGCTCAATTCATGATTATGGTATCGATTTTATTACGTAGGCAGAAAATAAAACAAAGAATGTTGTGTATCATAGAGCATTACAATAATAAACACTATGTTTTTGAATATTTTTTTAAAATTAACCATACCAATTCGAATTTAATATTCATAGTTAAGACAGGACAGCGTCTGTCGGGTCAGCTAGTATATATATATATATATATATATATATATATATGTATATATATATATATATATATATATATATATATATATATATATATATATATATATATATATATAAATATAATACATGATTTTTTAAGTGCCAGCCACGGATCAATGAGCTGCTTGATAAAAAAAAAAAACATATTTGTAATATTTTTTACGGTTATTTGACAGTTTGTATTTATTAAATATTCTTGCAGAAAGCCACTGCAAAAATTAAATTAAAAATTTTTTGCACCCTTTTTAACTTACGATTTTTTAAGTGAAGCCACGGATCAATGACCTGCACGATAAAAAAATATAATATAATAATAATAATAATAATTTTCGTGGTCTTTTGACACGTTGTGTTTGTTAAATATACTTGCAGAAAGATACTTCAAAAATTGAATTAACATTTTTTGGCGCCCTTTTGACGTATGATGTTTTAAGTGCCAGACACGGATCAATGAGCTGCTCGATAAAAAAATAAATATTTGTAACAATTTTGACGGTTTTTGACAGTTTGTATTTGTTAAATATACTTGCAGAAATAAACTGCATTAATAAAAATTAAAATTCATGTCGCGTTTTTGGCGCATCCGTCGGGAAATCAATGGCTGGAAATTCATGGCTAAATTCTCGTCGGTTAATTTCCCTAGCATGACTTTGTTTATTGGATCCAAAAAAGTGTATTCTATTTCTTTTGAACAAAACCAAGATCCCTTTGTATTATATACGTATATATTACGGAGTGTGGACATTGTGGATAGTATACACAATTACAATTACAAGTTAGTGGGTTTGTGTCCCAACCGGACGTTAATTTTTTAAGCTTAAAATTGTAATTTAGCTCAGTGGATAATTAGAAATTGTTCAATTATCATAATATTCAAGTATCTTAGCGTAGTCAACATGAACTACCGTCAATATTCACTCTATTTCACCCGCAATACGTCAATAATATATTATTAAAAAAATGGTGATGTGACCATCATGTTACTTTCTCCGACTTGATGGTATCATAGCCATTTATATTTACGTTTTCATGGTTTATTTTCAATTGAAATCATATTTTAAATGTACATCGATCGTTGTGTAAACTCGGATGAAACTGACGTTTAAAACGTTAAAATTATAAAAGATGGAAAAATTGTACTTTAAATTCAAAAACTCAGTTTACTCAAAAACTAAGGAGATTTGAAAAAAAAACTTATTTTTTATAAGTTATTCATTTTGGCATTCTCTGCAATTATTATTAACAAAAATTTGCTTTAACTATTATCGTTTCATAATTATAAATCAAAAATGAAAAAAAAATAATATACTTTTTTCTCGAAAAACAATGATTTTATGATAAATCTTTTCAAATAAAATAATCTCATTTCTTTATTGTCTTCAATATTTGTTTAAATGTTTCTGTGATATTTTTTATATTTAAGAAAATATTGGCAAAAAAAACAAAAAACCGTTAAGGTAAACACCCAGTTCAGGTGTACGAAATTTTACCAATTGCTCTATTAGTTTTTAAGATACAGCGCGCACAGACACACAGACACACACACACACAGACACAATTTTTTTTTTCCAGAAATTGTTGAAATGGCATCTAGGGACCAAAAACGGATATTACCGTAAAATTTAAAAAAAATCACTTTCTCGTACTTCGTAACGGAGAAAGTAAAAGTGCAGCACACGGAGAGTCGCAACCCAGTTTTCTGTAATATTCTTTCATCAATAATAATTAATTACTTTCTACTTTTTGATAACAGCACTTACTATATTTGATTGGAAATAGACCAAGCTGTACGTAATTTGACCGATAATCGATATTTAGCACAAATGGCAGATTACGGTGTGAAACCGGAGATCGAGTTTCCTGCATTCGTTACATTAAAATTATAAGCAAATTTTGAAGTCAAAACTAGTATTAATCCAACATACAGTAGAACCGAGCATTCGAAACGTCTGGGGGTAAAGTTTGCGCAGTGTGAGAAAGTATTTGTAGAACACCAGAGAACGTGAACAAATCTCCGGAGCCAATTGAATTTAGGAAAGTCACTGCGTAATAAGCCACGAGTGCTTGGTACAACTCTACCATACAGTTATGCCAGTTATCCCTACAAATTCTCTTAAATATTCTTCCGTTGGGTAATATGATTCTTATTATTAAAGTGACATGTCCAAGAAAGAAATCATTCCTGTAGATATGAAATTATTTTATTAGAGATGCAAGTGGGTATAATACAACTGACCAATTACTCAGTTTGAGTAATTAGTTCAAATCAATAAAAAAAAGGCGAGTTTAATACTATCAGTTTCCACTAATTAGTCCTCACACAGAAAAATCAGATACCATGTTGGTAACCCTATTAACTTCAAACGATACATGGTGCACATGGAGTTCAATTTAAAAACGTTTGAACTGAAGTAATTTTTGCTGCGGGAGTTGACTTAATTAATCTCGTTGTGAGGTTGACCTGAATTCTATAGTTTTATCTGTAGTCGATACTACCGCTGCTGCATATTTGATCAAACATATAATCCACTGTTTTTGGGTTTGAATTGAGGCATGTCTTTTATTTCTTCATTGTATTAATTTTATGATTTTTAAATATTATAAATTTATGCAACCCAATATACATTAAATGTTCTAAAATATCTAAACATTATAGAAATTCATACAACCCAATATACATAATGTTTTGTTTTTAGTCTATACTTCTGCTGCTGCATATTTTATGAAACATACAGGGTGTTTCAAATTCGAGGCTCACCATGGGGATCTCGCTTATTAGAAGAGATGGAGGGTATGTTTAAATTTGGCACTTTTGCAGAATATATGTTGTGTTATATTGTTGTCATCACAATTGAGCATTCAGATGTGATAAAAAATAAATATGGTGTCCATAAGAAATAAGAAAGTTGATGATGGTTGAAAAGAAACGAAACATGTTACAAAGAAAAGCCTTACGCCATCTATTAGATAATAAAAAAAGTGCTATAAGAACGTCTTTGCTATTTTTAAAGATCTCCTCAAGTAACGGAGATATAGAGAAAAAACGAAAATCAGTTTTTTCAGTTTTTATGACTGTACTCGAAAACAATAGAATTTAAGTAATTTTTTTTTAGTAGATTTTTAATCAGCATAAAATTATGCAAAAGTGCCAAATTTAAACATACCTTCTAACTCTTCTAATAAGCGAGATCCCCATGGTGAGCCTCGAATTTGAAACAACCTGTATAATTCACTATGTTTCGGTATGAATTGAGGTATGTCTTTTGTTCTATTATTGTATTCATTTACTGATTTTTAAATATTATAAATTTATACAACCCAATATGCATAATGTATTCTAAAATAACGTGGTTAAAACATTGTGAACTTTTAAATCGTGTTGACATAGACTTGTCATAATCATCTTTACCATACACATAATATGTCAGATTTACAATAAATCGCTGGCCTCGATTACCTTACAACCGCTGCTAGTAAATTCAGGCTTGGCTTGCACTTAAAAACAATCCGATCTGAATTTCCCCATCGTTTCTTTTATTTTCTCTTGCAGGATTGATTTGCAGGAGTGTTTTTTATGTGCAGACGGACGTGGAACGGACGTATTTTCCGTTCGTGACCATTGCAGAAATATGGGGACGATATATATCGTTAAAGAGAGCCATCCGTATTCATTGTTTGCCGAAACGGGACATCAGTTTCAGCCCCTCACCTGCTACAGTCATTTTTCAGGTGCAATTTACGAGCGGCGGGCCTTGCACCCCGCCGAGCTGTCATATCAACGCCGCTGCATTTTCCATTATCCTATCCCCGCCGTTGCGCCACTTCCTTCCTTCTTTAACCGTGGAAGATAATTCCAACAGGAAAGAATACGTCTGAATGTACCAAATTATCTTGCATAGTAAAATAACAAGTGATCGATAGAGAGTTGAAATGAGCAAAATAAATTTCATTAAGAAATAAAATAGTAAAGTCTTAACACAATAGATGTCGCCATAATACTGTATCTAATTCTTATGGGATATGTAGTTAACAAGAAGGTAGCAGTTGTTTTAAAATTTAAAACTGGTAGGTGGAGGGTGGGCTCTACAATTCTATCAAATCACTCGAATACAAGTCAAGAGTTTTAGTAATTAAATGTTTACAAGGAAAACGTAAAATATACAGTTGTTTATATCATTAATTCATTTATTTACATGGTGGAACTCATTAGATTGAAGGATAATACCCATCCACCACACTTCATATTTATTTGAACTTTTTTTGTCTCATGTGAGCCCGGCATAAGAAACTTGTCTACAGCCCATCAGGTATATACTCATATGGGACAAATCTAATATAATATATTTAATATAATAATATAATAAAATAAATGTCACAGGGACAATGCGCACAAAAATTAGTGAAATTGTTTCTTTAATAATTTTGTAAAACAGTTGGATTAAAATTAAGGTGTTTCTAGCTAAGATTAAAATCAATACAACAGTGTGAAGATTAAGCCCTATCTTATAATAAAAACATTTATACGTAAGCTACGAGTTTTAACAATGACAAATGTAAAACCTATAATTATTGGGTATGTTCATTTCTTTACTCAAATTGTTAAATATGCTATTTGAGTTAGAAAAACAGGAGCGCCAACTGATTAGCACAAAAAAGGACGCTGTCAAAAATTGCGCCTCCTGAAATTTACCCTTAAAACCGGGGATTGGGTTAAACATTACCCCTTGCGAGGGTTTCATTCAATAAAATGTGACTTTTTTTTGTAGATTGACGCCTAGATAACTAGGCAAGCTTTTAAAACCGATCACATTATTTCGTCTCACCTCTACGCCCGGAGTGGTAGATTTTCGTTTTTTCATATCTCTAAAAAAATGCCCATCTCTGTAACCACCAGAGTTGGACAATCCTAGTGTATAATAAAATAATCTTATAGAAAATATTTAAAATTGCTCGGGACACTTTTTTCAATTTTTTCCTGTCTCCGAGATATAATTTAAAAAAAACGCGTAAAAAAATAAATTGGCCGATCTTAACGTGAACGAGTTGTGAATCTCTATCAATATTAATTATCTATGAGTTTTGTAGAAAACATTGTTGTTAACATTATATTTGATCACATTTGAGTAACCACCCCCGATCGTACATAATAAATTCTACAGTGATAAACCTTAACCCTACAAAAAATGTTTTAAACAAAAGTTGTTTAAAATTTGAATCTGCGCCAAATTGGTATCATTTGTTTTTTCATAGGGCCCACCGTTTACGAGATACGGCCGGTTTTAGATAAGATTACTAAACGATTTTCGGTTTTTTTTTTAAATTTATTAAATATTTTTTTATTAAAAATTTGATGTTCATCACTCTTTCATGCACAACAACTTTACGCTAGAAAATACTAGTTTAGGTTTTACTAATTGGTTTGTAGGATACCCACCATCCATGGCGTACTTTATTTACGACCTACGTTGGTAGTAAAATGAATTATTTGATAATTTAATGAAATAGTCGGATTAAGATCAACGGTATTGTTGCTTAGATTAAAATGTAATGGATAGCCCGGTTTTACAATTTTTACAATTCAGTCAGTTGAACAGGGCGGTAGGCGGGCCCTATTTTACAATCGAACCAGTTGAACATAAGCTAGAAGTTTGAACAATTAAATGTTCACAGAAAAACGTAAAACACAGTTGTTTATGTAACTTAATCATTTCTTTCCACGAATAAAAGCCTTGCTTAGATTCTACTAATCGTTTTTCAAGCTTAAGTTGATGTATGTTAAATTGTTTTCTTTATGTGAAATGGTGAAATAATTAATTAAGAAAAGTAACTGGTGATGAACGACGGCTCCGCTGCGCTGCGCCGTCGTCCGTGCGTGGTCCATTAACGGACGACGGCTCAGCGCAGCAGAGAGATAAAATATGTTCCAATACAAATATTATAAGGCAATGCTTTGTAAATATACTGGAGCTTTGACAGGCTCTTCAATGTCAAAACTAAAGGCAGCAAGACTCGAGAGTCTTTCAGTTTCAACCGTTTCGGTAAGAGGTATCTTTGGTGAAAATTTCAGCCGAATCCATGTCATGCGATTTTCACTCAAGGTAGATCGTAAACGGTGCCCTACGAAAAATATAGCCCTTACATTTTCTACGCAAAATGCAATTCCGAATAGCATGCCGTTTACATTTCTTCGGATTAAAAAATGGCCGCTGTATAATTTTTTTATTGAAATCGGGGGTGGTTTTCTTTGAATAACACCTCGAGGGTTAGAGATATCGAAAATCCGTAAGGGGCATAAAATGTAGAGGACAAGTAGTTCTACAAAACTCTATAAAAATTTAAGTCGTGACTGTAAAGGGGGCGCGACCCCGCTCGCTGAAGCACGAAAAAAGGGACCTCCGCAGATAAAGGGTTGCAGCTCGCGAACGAAGAGGAACACCGGACTCTCCGTGCGTGGCCGTTGCGGATTTTTTGAGCCATATTTGAATCCTCCAGCTCAAAAACTCGGGGAGGAGATAGTTTTGGCGCGAACCTCTGCATCGTCAAAAATCGATTTTCAACAAATCACCCTGTAGTAATTGGGTGACTTGGAAAACCGCGGATTTCACGGATCCCTAGAGGACGTTTGGGCTTTCAGGAAAAAAAATAAACATTGTAAAAAACATTTTTTTGAGGGGCAGGCAACCCTTTTTACTTTCTCCGTTACGAAGTACGAGAAAGTATTGTGATCGTGATTTTTTTTTCAAAATTTTTTTTTACGGAAATATCCGTTTAGGGTTCCCTAGATGCCATTTCAACAATTTCTGGATTTTTTTTTGTGTCTGTGTGTGTGTGTGTGTGTGGGTGTGTGTCTGTCTGTGTGCGCTGTATCTCAAAAACTAATAGAGCAATTGATATGAAACTTTGAACATACGTCTTATTTGATAATCCGAAGAACTGAAAAGCTTTTGGTAAAATTTCGTACACCGGAAGTGGATGTTTAGCTTAACTATTTTTTGTTTTTTGCCAATATTTTCTTAAATATGAAAAATATCACAAAAACATTTAAAAAAACTTTAAAGACAATAAAGAAATTAACATCTTTTCCTTGAAAATAATTTCATAAAATCATTGCTATTGGAGAAAAAAATGAATTTTTATTTTTTTTATTTTTTTTATTTTTGGTTTATAATTGTGAAACGATTATAGTTACAGCAAATGTATGTTAATAATAATTGTAGAGAATGCCAAAATGAACAACTTCTAAAGAATAAGTTTTTTTTCTAAATCTCGTTAGTTTTTGAGTAAACCGAGTTTTTGAATTTGAAGTATAATTTTTCCATGTTTCATAATTTTGACGTTTTAAACGTCAGTTTCATCCGAGTTTACGCAAAGCTCGGTGTACATTTAAAATATGATTTCAAAATACCATGAAAGCGTAGGTATATATGATACCATCAAATCGGAGAAAGTAACATGATGACCACATCACCATTTTTTAGAAATTTTAATTGTCTTGTTCTTGAATTATTTGTATTTTTTCGTGAAAATTTCAACCCTCTACCTATTATAGTTTTTGAGATCTCGCACTTTGGGGCTCTTGCGTTTAGAAGTATGTAGTAATAGGCTTGAAGCATCCCAACTTGATCCCAAAAAAAAATTAAACTAAGACCTCCGCTTACTGACTGATTTTTGGGTTAAAATAAAACCGAAGGGTTGTGGGTGGGCTCTATTGAACTATTAACTCACTTGAATTCAAGACAACAATGTATGATAGTGCCCCCCACCACCCTTTGCAATTATGTTAACTGCAACTACGACCTACGCTTGTGGCAAAATTAATTCTTTGATAACTTATTGGAACGCTGAAACTGTTTGCAGTTTGGGTTCAAATAGAAGCGAAGGGTTGTGGATGGGTCCTATTCTACTATTGAATCGTTTGAACACAAGCCAAGATTTTTAACAATTAAATGTTCTTCTTAAACGAAAATACTAGAGATCTTTGTAACATTTGTTTATTTATTTACTGTAAATACTGTAATAAAACCTTTGTTTCGCTTTTACTATTTAAATTTTTTTTAGAATAGAATAGAATAAAGTGCCCACCCACCACCTTTAGCTTTCATTTCAACGTCAAGTACTCTGCTTGTGGTAAATTTAATTCTTTGACAATTTATTGAAACTGTTCAATTGAAATTGACGTCAAAATGTTTGCAGCTTAGGTTAAAATGTAAACGGAGGGTAGGGGTGGGCCCTATTTTACAGTCTAGCCACTTGAGGTCCTATTTTACAATCAAGCTAAGAGTTGTAACAATTTAATGTTTACAAGACAAACGAAAAACCTACAGATGTTAATATCGGATGTTCATTTCCTTACACTAATCAAATCTTGGTTTCGGTTCTACTAATTACATTGTAGGACAGTACCCACCCACCGCCTTTGCAATCATGTAAACGTCAAATAAGACCTAGTTGATGGCAAAATGAATTCGCTGATAATTAACTGAAACTGTTGGATTGAAATCAACGCTTAATTGTTTGCAGCTTGCGTGAAATTTAAGGTGGTGGGTGGGCCCTATCCTACATTAAAAATACTCGAATGTAAGCTAAGATGTTTAATACTTTAAGACAAACACAAAACCTACAGTTCTTAATTTTGTTCTTTTAATACTTTGCGCCCTTCTTTCGGTTTTACTGATTGAATGCATTGTGTCTACTACTATTATGGCAGTACCATTGATATCTGGATCATTTTACAGGGTCCTGCATTTCTCCTCCCGTCTTCTATAGCTCAGTTACTAATTAAGTTAGGATTTTAATATTTGCTAGACTTCACTTCTATCCTCGAGTGTATTTCAGGAAAATATTTTTGATTTTACAAAAAAGTCACCTCATAATGATATATCATTTAAGATTACAAGCTATATATTTTATTGCTTATTTGAGTGCCTTTAATGGATACCTTCATACCCTCAAAATTTTATTAAAATCGGTTCAGGGATATCAGCAAAGATAGAAAAAATCAATTTTGACCGTTGCACATGGGTCATTAAAGAAAAAAAAAATCGCTCCTTTTAAGTTTATTTCTATATTAACATCAACAAGGAATCAGTGCACACTAATCTAACGCTTAGAGTGCATTCCAGTCACACGTTTTTGTTTCCCGCGCCTCGGAAGTCACCAATCAACTAAAACTAAACTATTATTTCGAATAGATGTTCACGTGTGTGTAGTGTTATTTGGGGTAACTGTTACGAAGTTTTCATCAACATACGGCATGTATAGGACTTCTAAGGGTAAGTTAAGCCCTTTTTCAATTTATTAAAACGAAAAACATCCACAGTAAACAAATAAACATCTTTTTTGCAAATCGAATTTTAGACAGTCAGTACTACAAAATTAGCCCCGCGCGGCACCGCTTTGTTTTTAAGCTTGTATGACGAGTTTATATGTACTTCATTGGATTTTACAAAATTTAGCTGCCCGAAATTGCCCGAATTTATTTTATCGTGACTTTTCGTAAAAATTCGTTGCAAAGTAACGTTTTAGTTATTTATGACATGCCCGGATATATAACCTGATAAATAAATATATAAACAATGAATAATGAATATATAATAAATAAATTATATAAATAAATAATAAATGAATAAAACGAATTGCATAACAAAATGAACTCAATATAGAATAATTTTATTTGATATTTACAAAACCACAAATCGTACACTCACCAAACCCCACATCATTCTAATTGTTGAAAATGTACAAATATACAGAGTAATTCATTAAAAAAACTGCTGATGACATCATATTCTGAAAATCAAAGTAAGTCACTGAATAGAATAAATAAAACTATAAACATTTCTTGTAAAAGTATTAAGAAAAATAGACGTTGAGCCAGAAATTAGGTGTTCCGCCACATTTGCCCAATCCTGTATAGTTGACTGCGTGTTTGACCATTTTGCAATATTGAAATGTTAATTTTTAACGACCTCAAAAACGCTCTTAAATACAATTTTAAGCGAATTTGATTAATTTTGATATATTTGGTCCGCATTATTGGATCCGCCATTTTGAATTTCAAAATTTTCACATCGAATTTATAATCGGGGACCTCAAAAGCACCGTTAAATACAATTTTGCCCAAATTTGGTGCATTCTGACATATTTGATCCGCCATTTTGAATTTCAAAATCTTGACATCGAATTCATAATCGGCGACCTCAAAAACCTAAATTAACGAAACATTTTGCAATTATATATACATTTTCATACGATGGCCAGGTTTTTTTTTGGGCTGTGACCCACTGTGCTTTGGTTTAAAAAATTAATAAAAAATAAAAACGGTGCCTCGTTAATAAAATAATATATAGTACTTATTAAATAAGATCTGACAGTCCCGTTAACCAAGTTTGATTGATATGAATTATACAGGGTGTCCAAAATTTAGTGTCAAACCTTTTATTTTTCTTATTTTTAATTGAAGCCCTTATATATTTTTGTCATTTCATGCAGAATTAAAAAAACAAACTTCTTTCCTAATTACAACCCTATTGCAATTCCTAACACATTAGAAATTATTTGCAGAAAAATCGTATTATCAATTATTTCAATAGCCATTTTAACGACTAAAAATCGAAGGTGGCTTTGAAAAACAATTTGTTGACATAATATAGTTTGTAACTACAATTATCAATATTACTTTTAAATAGCCATACATTGCCCGGCGCATTCACCTGAATTACCACACCTACATGGCGAAATCGGTCGTTTTGAATATGGTACTAAACCCAACCTGACTGAAATTCTTCACCTGCAGATGAAGGAATGCGAACGGTGGCAATTATAACATTAATAATGTAAATATTAATAATATTTTAATCTTTAATAATGGTTATATTTAACTGAAACACAAATATAAATATGAAGCATAACAAGTGTATAATTTACAAACTACCCTTATTTGATAATTTATTAACTTAATTCCAATTTCAATTTTTAACCACATTTTCAAAAACTCTCTCGCGTTATTAACAACGTCCTCGTGCAATCCCAAATGAAAAAAATTGAAACTTCCAGTTCCGATTCATTCGCAGTGGTGGACAATTACAAATTCCGCCATTGTTCGATCCCCCGCTGCCCACCTAACCGCGCCACCGCGCCCACGGGTGGGCCATTAAACAATAAAGCCACCCTTTAAACGCTGATATTTATTTAATAAACGGTCTCCAACAGCTCGGATTAATACGTTATTTATGTTAAGGGGATAAATAAAATTGTTCACAGATGAAAAACGCGCTGAAGGCTTTATTAAATGTGGTGCGAGGGTGGCGTCGCACCTGCCGTCACCGAAAATCGTTTATTCGATGGGAAAATGCGTTTTTGAGTGCTAAATCCTAGATGGATGATTTTGGATCGACTTTTACTGTGAACATTAAATATTGTTCCGCTATCAGAACACCTACAGACCGGTTTCGACCTCTCAGATCTCATCAGTGTAGTTAGTTGCTGATGGGGAAACGGAGAAACGGAGAAACTGAGAAACGGGGCAACGGAATATAAGTATTCCAAACACCGTTAAAGGTAGAAACACCAAAGGGAACAATATTTAATGTTTACATTATTATTGTTATATTTCCCGCCGCTAACAATGTCCATATCTTGTCGGTGTTAAAGCCACCCGGATTTGGTTCAGTACAGCATTCAGGCAATAGATTCCGCCACTTTGGCGTTTCTACCTTTAAATTTACTGTTTGAGTTAGGTGATATTGTTGATATATTTATAACAAAAGAAACAAATTAAGGATACATTTATAAAGCCTGCAGTATCCTAGGTGCATCTTGGTCTTTAATCCCATGTAGGTTATCATTTTTTTGAACTAAAAATTGGCTTGCTTGTCTACGGATGAACAGTACAGACGCTCTAAGTAGCCATTCGGGGTGATTAATCCTGCGTAGCTCAGTGGTCTAGTCGAATGCGAGTTTTAAATTATGGTTTATTTGTGTTTAAAAAATGCCCTATATGTTTACGCCAATCACCAAAATCAACTTCGTAATTTTTCTAATATACACTCGGCGTCAAAAAAAAGCGCCACTCGAAAAATCGCGAAAAAACTCGTCGTACAATTTGGTCGAAAATCGATGAATCTTTCAGTTTGGGAAAGATTCAAGTTTTATCTTTAAGAATGTGTAGTTGATTTTCAACCCAAGTCCAACCCACCCCCCGTAACAACGCGATGGAAAAAATGTTTTTTTTATGTAAAAAAATGTCCAACTTTGACAAGCTGTACCGTGCGTAAAAAAAAATCGGCGGGAAATTTCACCACAATGGCAGAAAATTTTAATCAATTTCCTTTAAATTCCTTAAAAATTCGAGTCGTTTCGATGATTTGGAGCAAAGTTATGAACTTTTGAAAAAAAAATACATTTTTCACTTTTTGGCCATCACTTGAGTAATTGCACCAAAATCGATGAACTTTTGCAGTCTGAATAGTTTCAAATTTTCTCTTCAACGTCATGTGAATTGTTTTGTTGCTAAAACGATTCCACCCCCTGCCACCCCCTGAAGGAATTTTTTAAGTTTAAATGTGCAAATTTAGTTGCTTGTACCATGTGCAAAAAAAATCTTCAATCATTTTTCTCCAATTTCCTTCAAAAATTCAAGTCGATGCGATGATTTTTGGCGCGAAGTTATGCAGTTTTGAAAAAAAATTACATTTTGCGCCTTTTTGGCCATAACTAGGCGAATTTCGCACGAAACTCAATGGAATTTTGCGGTCCAAGAAGTTTTCGACTTTCGTGTCCCCCTGAAAACCCCTACAAAAAGTGTTTTGGATTGACAAAAAATGTTAAATTTTTACAACTTGTTTTCATTTTCAATGTCATTTTTTTTCAAAAATTCATAACTTTGCTCCAAATCATCGAAACCACTCGAATTTTTAAGGCATTTGAAGGAAATTGATTAAATTGATTGATTGATTTCTGCCATTGTGGTGAAATTTCCCGCCGATTTTTTTTGTGCACGGTACAGCTTGTCAAAGTTGGACAATTTTTTACATAAAAAACATTTTTTTCCATCGCGTTGTTACGGGGGGTGGGTTGGACTTGGGTTGAAAATCAACTACACATTCTTAAAGATAAAACTTGAATCTTTTCCAAACTGCAAGATTCATCGATTTTCGACCAAATTGAACCAAGTTACGACAAGTTTTTTCGCGATTTTTCGAGTGGCGCTTTTTTTTGACGCCGAGTGTATAAATTTAGATAAAAATTTGGAACAATTAAAAAGCATGTTAGAATTTTTTATAATTTTGTTGTTGCAAAATCTGCAAAAAAAATTACAAAAATTTCGATCGCGAATGATGTCTCCTGCATATTCGTTGAAATTTCAAGATCGAAATTTTTTATAAAAAAAAACCTTTTTACATCAGCAAAATATAATATGGGTACATTCTATCGGTCTAAAGTATTTTCGTCATTTGGGGACGGGATTTTTGGAAATATGTATAATTTGCATTCGCCCTGGATTTCACAAACATTTATTTAAACCAGGTTTTTCATAAGCCGGTATTATATTTGCAGCTGTGTAAACGTTCTTCATGCGCCATTGACCGTCACTGTCGGTCACCGAATACATTTTGGAATCGTTAAATTGGAGATAGAGCCTCAGAGGAGCATTTAAATTAAAAAATACATCGAAATATAAAAGAATCATCATGAAACAGTAAAAAAATATGTGTAATGTAATAGCAGTACTTAACACGTTCAATGCGTATTCAAATGTTAAACATTCGTGCGAATCTGCGACAGCGTGGCTGTAATGTAGAGGCTGGGCCAAATAGTGGTTTCTTTTTAAAAATTAAAAAAAAAATGATGAAAAACCATTTTTTTTTTGTATATTATTGCTTTTTTCGAAAGAGTAAACATTCCCATTATTTATAGAACACGATTTCTTTCATGTGGCTGCCTCGGCTGGCTTCGCGATAGCGCATCTTGTCGACCCAATTTTCCAAGACCTTGGTGACGGTTCTGGCTCTATCTCACGAATGGCTTAAGGGCCTGCATCGTTAATGGATTGTTCGCATAACATTGGTCCTTCGCGGCACCCAAAAAAAAAGTCTAGAGGCGTCATATCGCAGCTCCGAATTGGCCAATTGACATCATCGAAACGGCTGATAACACGATTACCGAACGTAGCGCGCAAAAGATCGATTATGGCATGGGCTGTGTTGTATGGCGCGCCACCCTGCTGAAACCATGAATCGTCCAAGTCCGTGTCTTTAATTTTCGGCCACAAAAAATCGTTCATAATGCCTCTGTTGCGCTCAGCGTTTCCAGCAGCATTAAAAAAAAAATGGGCCAATAATGCCACCACTCCAAAATCTGCACCAAACGGTCACTCTCTTCTCGACGATCACGTGAGGCTTTTCCGACCTCCAGATGCGGCAGTTTTGCTTGTTAACATAGCCGCCGAAATTTCGACCAAAACTTCTTTTCAATTTGAGCTTTGGAAATAAGTTTGCATTATTCCCCAACGTTGTTCAAGCGTAAAGCGATTTATTTCGTTCCCCGGAGATAAGATACTGACTTTCTGTCAAGATTTCGAGCGTGAAAGAACCGTCACTGTCAAATAACATATATTTAAAAAAGAAACCACTATTTGGCCCACCCGTTATATATGGACACGAGAGCCGTGTTCAACGCATTCAACGTGTTAACCTTCTGTTTACTATTTAAAAGATCGTTTACACAGCCGAAAATATAATACCAGTGTTACGTCAATTTATGCCGGTGTTATATTTATTACCACCTTTGGGAAATCCACTCTGATCTATGAGTTTTTAATTTTTAGTGTAGAAAAGTTACATTATTTCGATGAAAATTTCACTAATTATTTGTGAGGAGGCGGCGCGGCGCCAAGGGAATTGGTAAAGGGTTTTTGTGCGGGCGCCGTCGATAATTAGTTTATGCACTTCATTAAACTCAATTTATTTCATTATCGGCCTCTGCTGAATTGAGATAAGGAATTATAATGAGATTCCGTTTTTTTTTGTTCGCGAGGGTGGTCGTAGGCTGCGAGGAAGAGAAAAAAAAACATTGGATCGGACGAGGGCGGCTAATCACGTTTTAAAACGCTCGAGATTAAGATTTTCGCGGAGAGGGGGCGGGCGGAAGTGGACGCGGCAACGCCGCTCTCTCCTTTACCGCCTTCCGCATGAATTGATGATAATTGAGTGGTATTGGGTGAAAAATCTTTTCAAAACTCGATTAGGTCCTTTAAAGAAGTTGAAATTTGTTTACGAGGATAAAAAATGCTCGTGATTATAAGAGAAGAGGAAAAATGAGGGCATCCTCGAGCCTGCGTAAATTATCATCACTCATGCAGCAGATTTTGCTGCAAGAGTATACAAAACATATTTTGGATTTTGGCAGCTAAAATAGACCCCTTAGAGCACTGTAATTCCCTTTACGTGGACAATCAGTGATTGGAAGGAAAGTTAAAAACAAGTTATTTGTTTAGAGCTTGCTACTTGCATTAGAGGCAAAAAAATCAATAGTTTCAATGCTGTTACAATTTCTTCAAGGACGAGACAAACGAAGACATCGGAAATCACAAAGAACTACGGGAAACACCAATCAGAACTATCCGGGACTATTAACAATATTTTTTTGAAAAAAGTCGCAAAGTCAAAAGAGAATTGAGAGTTCTATGAGTTCTGAGTTAATTTTTTATTACTACTTATTGAGTACAATAATTCTTTCTTGTAAACAAATTCGATAATCATGATTACACAAGTACCTACAGCCCATAAGTCAAATCAGAACTTCCAGAACTATTAAAAAAAAAAAAATTTAAATGTTCTATGCGAAAGGAAAAAACATATTGAGAGTTTTAGGAGTTCTAAGTTCATTTTATATTTCGAATTATTGAGTACAATAATTCTTTCTTGTAAACAAATTCGATACAATCCGATTTATGGCATTTTAAAATAAAGTTGAAATTTGAAAATTGACAATTTAATTTCGAAAATACCCATTTCCTGCCATTTAATCGCAATTTGCTATTAGAGTTTTCCTTGGAACTCCTAGAGTACAGCCCATAAGTCAAATCAGAACTCCCAGAACTATTAAAGAATTATTTTTTTAATGTTCTATCCGAAAGGAAAATAATATTGAAAGTTCTAGGAGTTCTAAGTTCATTTTATATTCCGAATTATTGAGTACAATGATTCTTTCTTATAAACAAATTCGATACAATCCAATTTATGGCATTTTTAAATAAAGTTGAAATTTGAAAATTAACAATTTAATTTCGAAAATACCTATTTCCTGTCATTTAATCGATATTTGCAATCAAAGTTTTTGTTAGAGCTCCTTGAGTACAGCCCATAAGTCAAATCAGAACTCCGAGAACTATAAAAAAATCAATATTTTGAAAAATTTTCTACGCCCAAAAGGAAATAAATATTGAGAGTTCAAGAAGTTCGGAGTTAATTGTCTATTTTTAATTATTGAGAACAAAAACTCTTTCTTATAAACAAATTCGTTACAATCACGATTTATGGCATTTTTTGGATAAAGTTTAAATTCGAAAATAGACAATTTAATTTCGAAAATACCTATTTCTTGTCATTTAATCGCAATTTGCCATTAGAGTTTTTGTTGGAACTCCTTGAGTACAGCCCATAAGTCAAATCAGAATTCCGAGAACTATTAAAAAAAATCAATATTTTGAAAAATTTTCTTACGCTCAATAGGAAAAAAGGCATTTTTTAAATAAAGTTGAAATTCGAAAATAGACAATTTCATTTTGAAAATACCTATTTCCTGTCATTTAATCGAAATTTGCAATTAAAGTTTTTGTTAGAGCTCCTTGAGTACAGCCCATAAGTTAAATCAGAACTCTGAGAACTATTAAAAAAAATCAATATTTTGAAAAATTTTCTACGCCCAAAAGGAAACAAATATTGAGAGTTCAAGCAGTTCTGAGTTAATTGTCTATTTTTAATTATTGAATACAAAAACTCTTTCTTATAAACAAATTCAATACAATCACGATTGAAGGCATTTTTTAAATAAAGTTGAAATTCGAAAATAGACAATTTAATTTTGAAAATACATATTTTCTGTCATTTAATCGCAATTTGCCATTAGAGTTTTCGTTAGAGCTCCTTGAGTACAGCCCATAAGTGAAATCAAAACTCTGAGAACTATAAAAAAAAATCAATATTTTGAAAAATTTTCTACGCACAAAAGGAAAAAAAAATATTGAGAGTTCTAGGAGTTCTGAGTTAATTTTCTATTTTCAATTATTGAGTACAAAAACTCTTTCTTATAAACAAATTCGATATCATAATTCATGGCATTTTTTAAATTAAGTTGAAATTCGAAAATAGACGATTTAATTTCGAAAATACCTATTTTCTGTCATTTAATCGCAATTTGCCATTAAAGTTTTTGTTAGAGCTCCTTGAGTACAGCCCATAATTCAAATCAGAACTCTGAGAACTATTAAAAAAAATCAATATTTTGAAAAATTGCCTACGCACAAAAGGAAAAAAAATATTGAGAGTTCTAGGAGTTCTGAGTTAATTTTCTATTTTCAATTATTGAGTACAAAAACTCTTTCTTATAAACAAATTCGATATCATAATTCATGGCATTTTTTAAATTAAGTTGAAATTCGAAAATAGACGATTTAATTTCGAAAATACCTATTTTCTGTCATTTAATCGCAATTTGCCATTAAAGTTTTTGTTAGAGCTCCTTGAGTACAGCCCATAATTCAAATCAGAACTCTGAGAACTATTAAAAAAAATCAATATTTTGAAAAATTGCCTACGCACAAAAGGAAAAAAAATATTGAGAGTTCTAGGAGTTCTGAGTTAATTTTCTATTTTCAATTATTGAGTACAAAAACTCTTTCTTATAAACAAATTCGATATCATAATTCATGGCATTTTTTAAATTAAGTTGAAATTCGAAAATAGACGATTTAATTTCGAAAATACCTATTTTCTGTCATTTAATCGCAATTTGCCATTAAAGTTTTTGTTAGAGCTCCTTGAGTACAGCCCATAATTCAAATCAGAACTCTGAGAACTATTAAAAAAAATCAATATTTTGAAAAATTGCCTACGCACAAAAGGAAAAAAAATATTGAGAGTTCTAGGAGTTCTGAGTTAATTTTCTATTTTTAATTATTGAGTACAACAACTCTTTCTTATAAACAAATTCGATACAATCACGATTTAAGGCATTTTTTAATTAAAGTTGAAAGTTGAAATTCCAAAATAGACAATTTAATTTTGAAGATACCTATTTTCTGTCATTTAATCGCAATTTACCATTAGAACTTTTGTTAGAGCTCCTTGAGTACAGCCCACAAGTTAAACCAAAACTCTGAGAACTATTAAAAAAATCAATATTTTGAAAAATTGCCTGTCCGAAAGGAAAAAAATATTGAGCGTTCTAGGAGTTCTGAGTTAATTTTCTATTTCTAATTATTGAGTACAAAAACTCTTTCTCGTAAACAAATTTGTTACAATCAGGATTTATGGTATTTTTTAAATACAGTTGAAATTCGAAAATGGACTATTTATTTAATTTCGAAAATATTTATTTCCGGTCATTTAGTAGCAATTTGCCATTAGAGTTTTTGTTAGAATTCCTTGAGTAGAGCCTATTTCAACTATTTAAAAAAAATCCGAAAGAAGAAACAATTCTGGGTTAATTTAAAAAGTTTTACATTTATTGCAATCGATTTTATATTTTTTTGAACGCTCGGGAAAATGCTCAACATAAAATATAAATAACTATATTATAAAATCTAGACAATCTGTATAATAATAATTTTAAGTAAAAATTTAAGTTTTGTGTTTACTACAATTGTTTTTATATTTTTTTGAGCGCTCGGGAAAATGTCCAACTTGAAAACTGCAATAAACTCCATTCTCGTACAATTATAGCAAAATCTAGATAAGGCACATTTCTAGATTTCAACTAAATAATAAAACAGAAATAATTTTGAGTAAATTTGAAAAGATTTGCATTTATTTTAGTTGGTTTTATATGTTTTGATCGCTCAAGAAATTGGCTAACTTCAAAAATGCACAATAAACTCGATTCTCGTGCGATTATAGTAAACTCTTGGTGAGGGAAGTTTCTAGATTTTAAGTAAATAATAAAGTAGAAACAATTTTGAGTAAATTCAGAAAGTTCTGTATTATTGCAATTGTTTTTAAATTTTTTTAGTGGCGTATTAATATGCCCAACTTCAAAATTACATTTAACTCTATGATAACTTATTGCATAACCTAGAAAATAAAATTTCTGGATTTTGAATAAATCACAAAGAAGAAATAACTCTATTTGAAAAAATTCGCATTTGTTGCAATTGATTTTATAATTTTTGAGCGCTTGGGAAAATGCCCAACTTCAAAAATTGCAATGAACTCTATTCTCGTGCGATTGTAGCAAAATATAGAAAAGGGGTATTTTTAGGTTTTAACTAAATAATAAAGTATAAATAATTCTGAGTAAATTCAGAAAGTTTTGCGTTTATTGCAATTGTCTTTAGATTTTTGGATTCGAACTCTGGCGAGGGCGTTGATGTTTCGTGGTTGTGCATTTCATTTAAAATATGAATTATATATACAAATCAGCCATGAAAGAGACGAAATTGCCGAAGTCAATATCCTATATTTATTTCCCAACCCGAATGCTTATTAACAATCTTTCCATTAAAAAAAAAAATTATAGAGCAAGAGAAAACGGAATCATCTAATAAAACCCTCCGCTGGAACGCGACACTGCCTGTTTACCATCCGTGTTTTCGTTCCTCCGGAGCCTTCATTTATTAGGAAACGAGCGTGTAATTTCAGGAAGGAGTCGTCGTCAGCGTCGTTGTCGAAAAGTCCGTTTTTTTCTCTTTAACGTACACCAAGATGGCGTTTCTTTGATTGTATGCATAAATCATTCCCGGACCGATACAATGAAATATTCAGAGGCGGCACGAAGAACGGAGGCGGAAGGAACGATCGGTCGGCCCCACGTAACCGGTATATCGACCGAAAAACGGATGCAGGCGGCACGTGCTGCTAACGTTTCTTTTTTTCTTTTCCCTATTTCCATCCTTTCCCCATTCGGCTCATATGTGCCGTCACGGAACGGCCTATTTTTACCGAGAAATCCATTTTTCGCGTCTCGCAGATGAGAGGAAAAAATGTCGAATGGTGGATGAAAAAGGGCATTAAGGTCTCCCTTTTCAGTCGATCTACTTGATGGTGTGTCGATCACAAGCTGAATTAATTAAATTATACATTAACAAGGGTGGTTATAGGAGTTTCAACTATAATTTTTATACTATACTTTACTGGTACTAATTGGACAATTTGGCGATAAATAACAATTATTACAGTTGTTTTAATGTTAGTAGATGATAATAACGGGTACGGAAATGGGAATTACTCTCGGGCGTATTCCCGGAAGTACGTCCGGTTTCCGTGTTTCCGGTCAGGTAGCAGTTGCTTGGAAACAGGTGGCTGTTATTCTAAATCAAGTAGCCCTTATTCAAAAACAGGTAGAATTTTATTCTAAATCAGGTAGCTGTTTTTGAATAACTGCTAGAGCCGTCCCAAAATGTCGTGACACCTTGGGGTAAAGTATTCGGAGAGAACGCAATAAAGAGTTAAAAAAAGTTGTGTTTTATTTATATTAAAATTATCCGTCTGAGAAACCAAAATTTATTTCCTAATTCTGACATATGTATTAAAAAAATGGTGATGTGGCCATCATGTTACTTTCTCCGACTTGATGGTATTATAGCCATTTATATTTACGTTTTCATGGTTTATTTTCAACTGAAATCATATTTTAAATGTACATCTAGGGGATGAAACTGATGTTTAAAACGTCAAAATTATGAAAAGTGGAAAAATTATACTTCAAAATCAAAAACTCAGTTTACTCAAAAACTAAAGGGATTTCGAAAAAAACTTATTCTTTATAAGTTGTTCATTTTAGCATTCTCTACAATTATAATTAACATAAATTTGCTGTAACTATTATCGTTTTATAATTATAAACCAAAAATGAAAAAAATAAATAATTTTTTTCTCGAATAAAAATGATTTCATGACAAATGTTTTCAAGCAAAAGATGTTCATTTCTTTGTTGTCTTCAATGTTTGTTTAAATGTATTTGTGATATTTTTCATATTTAAGAAAATATTGGCAAAAAACAAAAAAACAATTAAGGTAAACACCCACTTCCCGTGTACGAAATTTTACCAAAAGCTTTTCAGTTCTTCAGATTATCAAATAAGACGTATGTTTAAAATTTCATATCAATTGCTCTGTTAGTTTTCGAGATACAGCGCGCACAGACAGACAAACACACGCAGACACACACACACACAGACACACACACACACACAGAGCGAACAGACCCATTTTTTTTTTCCAGAAATTTTTGAAATAGCATCTAGGGACCCCAAAACGAATATTTCCGTAAAAAAATTTGAAAAAAAAATCACGATCACAATACTTCTCGTACTTCCTAACGGAGAAAGTAAAAATAGAATGCTAATTTTTGAATCTTGCAGGTGTTTTACAAACATCTATGTTGAGACTTTTACAAAGATCATGAACGTATGCACCTTTTGAAATTTGAACTGTCAAAATTCGACAAAACGTTTCAGTATTATCGGGCACACGAAAATGAAAATTGCTCTTGATTCCTACATTATCGGTCAAAATAAATTAAATTCTAATTTTTGACAGCTTACATGTGTTTTATAAAACTTTTTAAAGATCTTTGAACTGTCAAAATTCGATAACGCGTTTCGGTAAAATCAAAATTGTTCTTGATTCCTACATTTGCAGCCAAAATAAACACCTTCCAGGTATTTCATAAATAAATAAAGACTTTTTAAATAAAGTAAATTGTTGTATCTTTTGACGCTTTTCATAATTATCTCCTTTAAAAATCCAAAATTGTCTCTTGATTCTCACATAGGTGTTAAAAAATAGAATGCTGATGTCTGACATCTTTTGACCTTTAGACTGTCAAAATTCGACAACGCGTTTCGGTATTATCCGCTCACGATAATAAAAATTGCTCTTGATTTCTGCATTAGCAGCCAAAATAAACACCTTGCAGGTATTTCATAAACAACTCAATTAAGACTTTTTAAAATTAAATAAATTGTTATATCTTTTGACATTTGAATTGACGTTTTTCAGAATTATCCGCTTCAGAAATCCAAAATTGTCTCTCACATAGGTATTAAAAAAATATAATGCTTATGTCTGACATCTCGCAGATGATTTGCAAACAACAAAGACCATGAAAAATTTGAACTGTCAAAATTTGACAGCACGTTTCAGTATTATCCGCACACGAAAATAAAAATTGCTCTTGATTCCTACATTATCGGTCAAAATAAATTAAATTCTAATTTTTGACAGCTTATGTGTGTTTTATAAAAAAAAAACTTTTTAAAGAACAAAGATTGGTGTATCTTTTGACATTTAAATTGTTAAAAATCGACAATGCGTTTCAGAATTATCCGCTCCCGAAAATTCAAATTGATTCCTACATTCGAATTCAAAATAGATTAAATGATGTTTTTTACTCCTTGCATATCTTATATAACTAACTCTCTTAAGACTTTTTTAAAGAATATAAATTGATCAATCTTTTTACAATTGTCAAAATTTGACATGTCAATTCAACAAAAATTACCAAAATTCCAAATTTTCCAGTCAACAAAATCGTTTTTTTGATTTTTTCAATCTGCTGAAGTATTGAACATGTTTTTGATTATAATTATTTTTTGTTAAAATGTAGAAAATTTATTTTATTTAAAGAAATTGTTTGAAATGGTCGATGGCCATTGTATTTATTATTTATTATGTATTTAGTAAGTACAATAAACGTTTATTATTATTATTGTTTAAATTTAAAATTATTTTTTTTTTACTGTACAACCATTTGTTAGGTTCTTAATTTTATTAACTGTACAGTGCACACTTATTCATTCACGTAATGTTTAAACTATTTAATGTATTTGACTTTTGTAAAATGTTGTATAATGTTAACGCACCAATAAAATTGAATTGAATATTGAGTTAACCAAAATCGCCAAAATTGCCAATATCTGAAATTCTCCAAATTCAAAGTCAACAAAATAGCGTTTTTGATTTAGCAAAGTTGCCCAACTTTAGAATTCGTTAATTGATGTATCGATTTTTTTGAATTCCGAAATGCAGACAATTTGGTGTATTTGAAAAATTCCAAGTTCAAAGGTCTCAAATTCGATTTTTAAAAATTGCTAAGGTGTTGACTACATTTTTTTTGATTATGATAATTTATATGCTAAAATGTAGCAAACTTATTGTATTTTAAAAAAGTCTAAAGAAATATTCAAAGCAACGAAAATTAACAAAATCTGAAATTTTCCAAGTTCACGGTGAGCAATATCGTTTTTTGATCTTGTTAAATTACTTAACGTCTGAACGGGTTACTTGAATTTGATGATTTAAATTTCAAAATAAAGCGAATTTAGGGTTTAGAAAAAATATAAAGAAATATACATATCGTGCCAAAGAAAGTTGCTAAAATCAATTGTTTTAAGGCTGAAAGACCTCTGGTCAATTGCCTGTTGAGGTCATTTGTAAAAGTGTCTCTATAAATGTATTGTCTCTCTCTCTCAATTGTTTTACAAGTTCAAGGTCGATAAAATCGCGTTTTAGATTTTTATATTATGATGACTAATGGTGTGTTAAAATTTAGAGAATTTAGTATTATGTAAAAAGATATTAAGAAATATTCATGTCGTGTCGATGAGATTTCCAAAATCTGAATTTTTTTATTTAAAACCTCTGCGCGATTGTATTATACCTATCTGTCTAGAATATACCGAGATACTCCAATTACTGAAAGAAGAGGTTCCCAGTCTTTAAGATATACTGGTATGCAAGAAAAAATATAGAGGCGTACTAATAGGTAAATATTTTTGGAAAAAAATTCATACATTCTCTAAATGATGACCTTTCTTTTCATCGCAAAAGTATTGTTTTAATTCCCTCATCACGTGCCGGTAGCTCGATATTTGGGTACCGTAATGCGTACCACATATTGGGAACGTCTGGCCTAGAGCATCTGTGAAAACCCATTGTCATATCTAATGTTATCTATAGCCTTTAAGAAAAACTACGATTTTAGGTATTCGTTGAATTTTTGTTATTGACAAAGTTAACAACTTTTTTTTTCAAACAGATTTAATGCAGAACCAATTAAGTTACAACAGTTAGATTTGACGTGTATCTAACCAATACATATATCTTCGCAATGAAGTAATTTGAAAGAAAAATAATAATTAATAAAGAAATTATGAACAGATGAGCAGACAAATTAATAATAAAATTTTATTTTTTGTTTCTATTTCTATTAGTATTGGTCAAAACTTGAGCAAATTTCCTTACCGCGTAACTAAGGATATAGTTAATATATGTGCAAAGTTTTAAAACAACCCTGAATCAACTTTTTGAGATTTCCAGTTGGCAATAATAAAAAATTATTGCACTGGCAGTTTATTGCCATTTATCCTAGTACGTGCGGCCGACCACGTGAGCGTGATGGATAAATGCTCAAATCGTTATGCCGTAAAATAAAAATTCCCTGACTTCTTGTAGATAAATACAATAAAATGAGATTGTTTATGGTGGAGGCTTCTACTTCGTTATACATGTTGTAAATATAATAAAACACTTTTACTTTGTTGGTATAACACAAATTTTATTTTATTGTTGACTTATAGTTTTAGTCACTTTATGTTTTGTTAATGACAAGTTGAGCTGCCGAAACTATAGTCAACAATAAAATAAAATTTGTGTTATACCAACAAAGTAAAAGTGTTTTATTATAAATAAAATAAGAAATACTATACCTTTCGTCTTCTAGAATTTAAGAGACTCTAAGAGACCACAATTGTTTCGGTAGATGATTTGTTAATTGTAGTCTCTTAGAGACTCTTAAATTGTAGAAGACGAAAAGTATAGTATTTCTCATTTTAACGTTATTCCGTGCTCGATTTATTTATTATTTAAATCGTGTATTCGGTTTTCCAATAGTAAACAAGATCGTTTTTTTCTTCACATCTGTACTTTCACTAATCACCTACAACTCAGGTATAAAACTCGTTCAAACCTTCCATAATCTCCTCAGTTGTTTACGACTTACCGCAAGCGTATTCGCCAGCATGCGCAAACTTGAATGTATTAGATATATGGAAATAACACCGAGTTAATTTGCCCTCTTCGAAGAAGTTTGTAAGCTAGGTTGCCTATAGTCATACAATTTTTATTTAATCCCCTCTACGTGGGAATTTACTGTACTACTGATGGGTACCCTACCGTTAAGACTTAATCTTAACACAACTAATTATTGCAAAAAAGATTATCTTTAAACTTGCTGCCACCCTTTCTGCCGGGGTTAATCAAATTTTTTGAAATTTTGAAAGTCAAAGTCCAAGTAACGCTCCACTGGAGCTGCAAAAAATTAATTTGATTTGTTTTGCAGTATATTTAACAAGATGCAGATATTCAGGTAATTCGTTATACGCTATAAACTAAAAATTAATTAAGTTTACGCTTATAAACTCGGAAAGAGATAATATCAATTTTATTACAAAACAATCTGTAAACTCATTAAACCCACCCAGCCCGCCCACTTCCAAGTCTTATTTATCGACATTTTTAATTAAGCGTATTCCACGCGCGCCAGCGCTTTATTACACTTCCGGCGGGATTTACGAGTGTATAAGCCGCCGCCGCCGATCGGGATTGGTGTCCGGGGTCGGAGGGGGGCGACTCTTCTCGGAATCCGGGGGCAGTTTATCGGCCACCCTTGAAGGAAGGTGCGGAGGACGAGTTAATTGTGTTCGGTCGGGGGGACTTGCCACATAAATCAAACGGTATTTCTAGGTGAAACCGTCCCTGCCACTATCTCTTCACGCCCCCCCCCCTTCCCGCGCTCCGATACGAAGAGGGACCCGAATCAACCGCAAGTTTCTGAAAGCCCTTTTTGCGCGCCTAACAAGGGACGAGAGTGCCCATTCGGAAACTCAAAACTCGGCTAGTGGGGGAGGAAGTTGGCGGATTAGATATTTCAAGATGCTCAGATGTATGCAATAAGATAATTGTTAATATTTTCTTGATTGGAATTTGGTAACTTAAAAGAATCGCTGAATTGAGTAATTGTAGCGATATTGATCATGATTCAGATTTCAGCGAAATTGCTTCAGAAGATTGATTTTTTTTTGGCCTCGGATTCAAGTCCATGTGGCCAGCTCAGGGCGCTTCAGAAGATATTTTAGAAGAATATACGGATATAGGGCTAGCTAAGGGGGTAAGTGCCTCGCGCCAGAGTTAGACCAGAATGTTCTAATAGAAAATGATAATCGCCACAATGTTGGGCCTGAAATTTTACCGAGAACGTAAATCTGTTTGTACACGCCTCCAGGGTTGATACAAAATGTTTCATGCAGGTGGCGTTCATTACAACGGCGAAAATGAAGCAAATTCGTGTTTGTAGAGGTGAAGCTCTTACGTTTTTGCGACTTTATTTGATAACAAATGACAATTTTATAACGTAGATATTGTTTTCAAAGGTATAAACTATTTTTCTGTAGCATTACATTTTTAGTTTTTTGCAGAGAAAATGCTCCAGATATCCATCCAATATTGGTAATTTTCAGAATAAATTATACAGTTTGTTTGATGATTAAAAAAAAAAATTCTATAGACGAACAGTTTAACCCTTTCTCTCTAAATGTGCAAAATATCATTTCTTAATATTTGATATTAACTTCAGAATTATGTATATGCTTACCATCAAAAATGCATCGATTTTCGGCGCGGCACTTACCCCCTTAATGACTAATATTATAATAAAAACAATCAGGAATTAAAGTGGTAATTGTGGGCCGATGACGCGTAAACAAAGCAATTTTGTAGATTGTGTACGTGGGTATACTAATAGCAATGATGATTTTTTCGTCATCAGGCGACAAACTACAGACCGGTTTCGGTTTATTAGTTCTCATCACTACAGTAGAGACGTTTTTGATGACGAAGACGGATGGCGGTAAAGCGCTTAATAATTTACCATAACTGTGAACATTATTAAATCCTTCTCCCCGAAAATGTATGCAAAATTAATATTGAAATTAAGAATTCCGTAAACCCAAGCGGGAATTTTAAATATTTAAACTTCACCGTCCATCCAATGGCAGTGATTACTATTCTAAAAATAAATTTTAAATTATTTATTATCCTACAATCTTTGAATTAGTAAAAGGAAATTAAAAATTAGCGCATACATTTCCACATGGACGACACCCCCTCCCCCGGAAAATTTCCATCCTTTTGTTTTCTTTATGATTTCGCATGTTTTATATCACCGGGTGGGGACACAAAAGAAGGATTTAAGCCCGCAACAAAGCCCCCCGGAGGCGCAGGGGGCATAAATTACAACGAACGATTGGAATAAACAAAACGGTCCCACATGTACTTCCTGTGCAGTCCGCGGCGTCCACTTCCGGTGCGGCTCGTGTGTGAAACACTGTTGCCACATCGGCCCGGCTTCCGGTCCGCATGCTGCCACCAACCCCCCACCCCAATTTATGTCTTAGGTCACCGACCATACACAGGAAATTAATATAGATTAAGGGGTAACACCACTCTGGGATTTTGGAAAATTCGTTTTTTTTTTTGCTTAAACAATAGTTTAGGATCTTATAAACAAATCCATTTGGTCCTATAGTAAGAAAATTCCTTAGCGTTCCTCAGGAGTCCACCAAAAGTGCGCGAATGCTGCTTGTAAAACTTAAAACGCGTTTTTCTCTAAACCACTCTTTTTGTCAAACCGGGAGGACAGATTACTTGAAAACCGTCATATGGATCGATTTCAAATTTTGACAGTAGCTTTACAATAATATTCTCTATGGAAGTGCGTAGCCGTTTTTTTTTATTTAATGTATACTTTCGGTGAATAAAATCTGCACTGAATAGAGCGAAGAGTTGTAAAAATTGAAAATAAAGGCTAAAAAATGACAAATTTATAATTTTTTCCCAAAAAAAAAACAACAAAATTTAGACCAAAAATCGAAAACACGGGCCCAAAAATAAAAATTGCAGACTTGCAGACCAAAAAATCGAAAATCGAAATAACCATGTTGACAGTTAAAAATTCTGATGAACGCGCCCAGTGACACAGCTTAACACGTTGACCGCTTTGACTGACACCGAAGTATTCCGATGGGGCCACGTCACCGATGATTGACAGTGAGTACTGTAATTTCCCGTAATTTCGTCTAAAAAATGCATCAAAATGAATTAAATAAGCATATTCTTACTCATTTTATAAAATAAAACTTAAAAAAGAATAAACCTATTTTTGACATACCGTTAAAAAAATTAACATATCGGAGTGTAAATATAACAGCAACACTCAAATTTTGAACTAAGCAAAGGAAATTTCATTCGGCGGTAAGAAAAATTGTAAAAAAATAATTTTTGCCGGAATTAACTTAAAGATTTCAAAATCCATCCAGAATGAACCAATTTTTGACAACCCATAAGAAAATTGACATGTCATAGCTAAAAACAAAATAGCACCACTTAAATCTGGAACGGGGCAAAGAAAAATTGTTTTCGGCGATAATAAAAATTGTAAAAAAATCATCTCTGTTGGAATTTGCTTCAAAATTTCCAAATCCATCCAGAATGCACCAATTTTTGACATACTGTTAAAACAATTGACATAATATAGCTGGAAACAAATTGACAACACTAAAAACTAAAATTACAGAAAAAAAAATTACATTTATCGATTAGAAAAATTGTAAAAAATTCATCTCCGATAGAATTTGCTTAAAAATTTCCAAATTCATCAAAAATAAACCTAGTTTTGACATACCGTTGAAAAAATTAACATATCATAGCTGGAAATATAATAGCAACACTCAAATCTTGAACTAAGCAAAGGAAATTTCATTCGGCGGTAAGAAAAATTGTAAAAAAATCATTTCTGCCAGGATTAGCTTTAAGATTTCAAAATCCATCCAGAATTAACCAATTTTTGACAGCCCATAAGAAAATTGACATGTCATAACGGAATACAAAATAGCAATACTTAAATCTTGAACGGAGCAAAGGAAAATTGTACTGGGCGATAATAAAAATTGTAAAAAAATTATCTCTCTTGGAATTTGCTTCAATATTTCCAAAACCATATAGAATAAACCTATTTTTGACAAACTGCTAAAACAATTGACATATTATAGCTGGAAACAAATCAAAACAAAACTAGGAAAAAAAATGTTTTAATTTTAAATTGCCAAAATTGACCATTTTTAGCAGCCAAAAACTTCAACTTTAAATTGCCAAAAATAAATTTTTCTACTGCCAAAAAGCTTAATTTTCAACTTTAAAAATGACCATTTTCAACTTTTATCAGTAACCATTTTCAACTGCCAAAACTTATAATTTTCAGCGGCCAACGATGATCATTCTCAACTATAATTTTCAGCTACCGAAAATGTGGATTTTCAACCAATACAGTTTGAAACTGCCAAAATTGATCATTTTCAGTAGCCAAAAACTTCAATTTTGAATTGTCAAAAATGCATATTTTCTACTGCCAACAACCATAATTTTCAACTGTTAAAAATGACAAATTTCTACTTCTATCGATAACCAAAAATGATAATTTTGAACAGATGAAGACTTCAATTTACAACTTCCAAAAATGAAAACTAATAATTTCAGCCGGAATTAGCTTTAAGATTTCAAAACCTATCTAGAATGAACCAATTTTTGACCGCCCAAAAAAAAATGACATGTACAAAAAAATTGTAAAAATTTCATCTCCGCTGAAATTTGCTTCAAAATTTCCAAATTCATCAAAAATAAACCTATTTTTGACATACCGTTGAAACAATTAACTTACCAGAGCTAGAACTATAACAGCAACACTCAAATCTTGAACTAAGCAAAGAAAATTTCATTCGGCGGTAAGAAAAATTGTAAAAAAATCATTTCTGCCCGAATTAGCTTACAGATTTCAAAATCCATCCAGAATGAATCAATTTTTGATAGCCCTTAAGAAAATTGACATGTCAAAACGGAATACGAAATAGCAACACTCAAATCTTGAACGGAGCAAAGGAAATTTGCATTCGGCGATAATAAAAAAATCATCTCTGTTGGAGTTTGTTTCAAAATTTCTAAATCCATCCAGAATGAACCTATTTTTGACAAACTACTAAAACAATTGACATATTATAGCTGGAAACAAATTGACAACACTTAAAACTAAAATAACAGAAGGGGTTTTCACCCCTTTCAAAAAAGGTTTTTTTTTTAAAGTTTGCTATCTGCCATAAATAAATAAAAATGCTTATTCTCATCACTAATTACGGTACTTTCATAATCAAAAGTCAAAAAAACGTTACGGGCACTCCTTCAACCCAAAAAAAATAATTTCTCCGTAAGTCGTAGAAATCCATACCTTGCGATATAAATCTCGATTTTTGACAAATTTTTCAATCAGCAATAACTAAATAAAAATTTTTATTCTTATCACTAATAAATGTACTTTCATAATCAAACGTCAAAAAAACATTGTGGGCACTCCTTCAACCCAAAAAAAAAATAATTTCTCCGTAAATCGCAGAAATCCATACCTCGCGATATTAATCTCTATTTTTGACAAATTTTTCAATCAGCAATAACTAAATAAAAATTCTTATTCTTATCACTAATAAAGGTACTTTCATAATCAAACGTCAAAAAAACATTGTGGGCACTCCTTCAACCCAAAAAAAAAAAATTTCTCCGTAAGTCGCAGAAATCCATACCTCGCGATATTAATCTCCATTTTTGACAAATTTTGCAATCAGCAATAACTAAATAAAAATTCTTATTCTTATCACTAAATAAGGTACTTTTATAATCAAAAGTCAAAAAAACGTTACGGGCACTCCTTCAACCCAAAAAATAATAATTTATCCGTAAGTCGCAGAAATCCTCATTTCGTGATATAAATCTCGTTTTTTGACAAAGTTTTCAATCAGCAATAACTAAATAAAAATTCTCATTCTTATCACTAATTAAGGTAATTTCATAATCAAAAGTCAAAAACACGTTACGGACACTCCTTCAACCAAAAAAAAAAAATTTCTCCGTAAGTCGCAGAAATCCATACCTAGCGATAATAATCTCCATTTTTGACAAATTTTGCAATCGGCCATATCCAAACAAAAATTCTTATTCTTATCACTAATAAAGGTACTTTCATAATCAAAAGTCAAAAAAATGTTACGGGAACTCCTTCAACCCAAAAAAAAAATAATTTCTCCGTAAGTCGCAGAAATCGCGATATAAATCTCGATTTTTGACAAAGTTTGCAATCAGCAATAACTAAATAAAAATGCTTATTCTTATCAATAATAAAGGTACTTTCTTAATCAAAAGTCAAAGAAACGTTACGGGCACTTCTTCAACCCAAAAAAAATAATTTCTCCGTAAGTCGCAGAAATCCACATTTCGCGATATAAATCTCGATTTTTGACAAAGTTTGCAATCAGCAATAACTAAATAAAAATTCTTATTCTTATCACTAATAAAGGTACTTTCATAACCAAAAGTCAAAAAACGTAATGGGCACTCTTTCAACCTATAAAAAAATAATGTCTCCATAAGTGGATTTCTGCAACTTACGGAGAATTTTTTTTTTTGAGTGCCCGTAACCTTTTTTTTGTCTTTTGATTATTAAAGTACTTGTGATAAGAATAAGCATTTTTATTTATTTATGGCAGATTGCAAACTTAAAAAAAAAAACTTTTTTGAAAGGGGCGAAAAAATATAAACGGTTAATATTAAGGGTTGATTCTTTTTGTGTTATTAATTTAGACCTTACCTAATGGTATGGCTAACTTTTTTTTCGGATTGCGTTTCTTTTCTCCGAGATATGAATTTTTTAAATCTATTGCTGGATCTACTGCACACCCGTCAGAATAAGATCTAGTTACAGGTTTTAGAGGATTTTTGAAGTATGTATAAAGGGGCATTCTTTTGGCCTCGGAGATAAGTCTAAAGTCTATATGGCCAGCCCAAGGGGCAATAATTATTACTAAAACTAAAATCATATAGCCAATAGACGGTGGGGTACACATGGCGATAAAAGTTTAGGGAAGAAATTATTTTTATCACCTTGCAACTTGGCCAAGACCAATTTCTCAACAACATTAAAGTATCAGTAGAAAATGGGCCAAAAGAAAGCTTTTAACAAAAGTTTTTTTTTCTCTTTATTGGTGAAAAGATCAATATCGTAGCCGTTACAAAAAATCTATGTTTTGCTTTCCTTTTATAATAATTGGTAAAAATAAATTATCGCCAAGGGGAGGGGCGTAAATTAGATGTTTAGTCCCTGGCGCAATATTTCTTACTACGGCCCTGCCTGTAACCCACGCTACATCTCAGCAGCTATTATGCTACGGTTTCGGATGCTCTAATAGTTTTATTACAGACTTAAAGTATAAAATATTTACACAATGTACAGCCAGGAAGGAAAATTATCCTTTACCAAAATCATCCAGTAATATCCCACTTTCCTGCTGGAATAAACAAACCCACATGTCCTCATTGTACAAATTTGTTTACATTTCTGCCCCCCCCCCCCTGTCCAAAACGGTCGAAAAAATAGTTTAGCTTACTCGCCATGACATGGATTTACTAGTCAAGTAAAGCATAATTTTCCTGCCTCTCAGGTAATATACTAAGCAACTTTGTCAGTTCTTACACGTTGAGTAAAAGTTAAGTAAAGCTTTCTATTCGTATCAAACATAACTACTATTATTATTTTCCATTGGTTCCAGAATTTTAACTTATTGTTAGTTACAATTGATTTAGCACGCAAACCATAATTACATAATATTGTTTTGTTTGGAATAATGAGCATAGTTTAATGAATGCAAATTGGAGAGCAATTACGTGAACACAATTATTACTTTAACTTCACTACATAATTTTGTATTTTGTGATTAAATTAGTAGTTAGTTAAGAACGTAAACAGTATTCGTGATGTTTTCGTAAAAGGAAATCTCGAATTGCACTTAGCGTCGGAGGGGGCGCGGTGCGCTGAATGGAAATCGAGCCGCCATTCTTTCTCCCCTTTAACTAAGCCGAAGCTAACGAGGACAATTTGTAGTTAAAATCCTTCCCCTTTGTGCGGCCCTCCCTGAAAAAGTGCCACTTAATTAATGAGCGGGCTTTTTGCGAGTTTACCCGTAGAAATTGCACAAAACGACCTACGGTTGCTTAACTTCCTTCCACACTCGGTCAATTCTAACAATTGTTCAATTAATTAACATTAACTAAATGAGCAATAAATCATACATATTACACTCAATTGGTATTCTGTAATACATCTAGGATTTAATGTAGTATATATTTTTGGAAAAACAAATTTTAAATTATGTTTTTTAAATTATCTCTCAAAATATTGTTTTCGTTATGTTTCGTTTTCCATATGACGTGCCAGTGGCTCGGCATTCGGATTGGAAACGTCGGATATAATGGATCATTGCATGCAACCCAATTTACACATAATTTAAATGCCTAAGCCGGCGTTGCCGAACGTGCGGTCCGCGGGGATTTTCTGGCGAGCACGAAATTGGCTGGACTCAATGCAGGCTGCCAATAATGCAAATCCTACTTTTACACTACGATATGGAACTGGTATGCTCAGTTCTATATTTAGATGTGTGTTAGGATAGTGTGTCGAGCCTCTGAATTACAGAATTACCGAACACTCGGGACGTGTGGGGGTAAAGTTTGCGCAGAGTGAGAAAGTATTCGAAGAACGCGACAACAAATCTCCGGAGCCAATTGAATATATTTCTCTCTTAAATTATAATAAGACATACAATAAGAAAGAAAGTGCGTCATAATAAGAAAAACCTAAGCATACATCACTACTCAAAGTATTCTTCTAAACTATATAATTATTTTTCACTTCAGTGAAATCTTAGGATGGTCAGTGCGCAACACGCCTCGAGTGCTTGGTACAACTCTATATGCTTCATCTAGTTAAGTTTGAGAAACACTGATTTCTAACGATTTCGATTCAGTTTATTTTAGTATCGGTGAAATTAACAAATATTACATTACAAAGACTAAAATTGTGTCTTGATTTCCAGCGTTGCGTGCTCGTTCCCACTATAGTATTTTACTGCACTGTATACGGGGAGCCATTAAAATCTAGCGAGCGGCGCACTTGTGGAATTACAGACCCAATTAAATTAAACGTGAACCGTAAAAATTGAGCCGGCAGTCGTACATTCTTGGTTTTATCTTAACCCTCAGAAGTAAGGAATCGTAAACAAAACTGGTCGGAAGAAAAAAAAAAGATCTCAAGTTTGTTGCGCGCGATTAGATTTATTGCATCGGAACCGGAAATACGGCAACACTGTGTTAATTCATAAGCCATTAAGATTCTACAAAGAGTGTTGCATTTCACCCAAAAGTAACGCACAACTGTTTAATTTGCAATAAACTGGTAACTTTTTTGTTGCCTTCGGATTATGTTGTATCATTAGAGTGAAATAATTGAAAATGCCAAACAATAGTGAATAGAATCAAACTCACATTTAGATCAATTTTCAGCAGCCAAAAATATTCAATTGAAATTGAAATGACAAGAAAAACATGTTTTCTGCCGCCAAAAACCATAATTTTCAACTGTCAAAAATGACAATTTTTAACTCCTATCGATAACGATTTCCAACTGCCAAAATGACAATTTAGAACAGCCAAAGATTTCTATTTTTAACAGCCAACCAAAAATGACAATTTTCAACAGCCAACAAAAAATGACAATTTTCCACAGCCAACAATGACCATTCAGCTACCGAAAATGACCATTTTAAACAGTCACAGAGTTTAATTTTCCACTGCCAAAAATGATAATTTGCAACAACCAAAAATGACAATTTTCATCTGACAGTGTTGATTATTTTCAACTTACAAATACTCTGGCACAAATACTCTTTTTTCAAACACCCCTAACTTGGTACCAAATCGTCGTAGGAACTTTGTTCTTTAAGTCCTGCGTAGGGAATTGATTAAATTTTAATGTCTTTATGGTAGATCGAGTCGACAATTTTTTTCCAACTCCACAAAACATTTTTTTTCACAGGAGTGCTAGTGGTGGCGGCAGGGGTTACTCTTAAGTTCGCATGCATGACTTTAAAGAAGACACTTCAAAGTTTTTCGCCCTCAAAGATTTACCAAAATCGATTATCAATACGCCGAGTTATGGCGGTTTCAAAATGGTTGAAATATCACGAATTTCAGTGTTTCATTTTTTTCCACCAGTGTAGTACAATTTTCAGCTACCGAAAATGAGAATTTTTAACTGCTAAAAACACAATTTTAAAGTGCCAAAATTGACAATTCACAGCAGCTAAAAACTTAAATTTTCAACTGCCAAAAGTCAAAATTTTCTACTGCCAAAAATTATAATTTTTAATTTTCAAAAACGATAATTTTCAACTTCCATCGATAACGATTTTAAATTGCCAAAAAAAATACAATTTTGACCAGCCAAAGACTTCAATTTTCAACTGCCAAAAATGGCAATTTGCAACAACTAAATGTGACAATTTGCAACAACAAAAAATGACAATTTTCAACTGCCAGTGATGGTCATTTTCAACTTTCGAAAACTACAATTTTTTGCCACCGAAAACAATAATTTTCAACTGAAAATAACTACAATTATAAACTGCCACAATTTACAATTTTCAGCAGCCAAAAACTTCAATTTCCAAAAATCAACATTTTCTACCACCAAAAAACATAATTATCAACTTTTAAAAACGACAATTTTCAACTTCCATCGATAACCATTTACAACTGCCGAAAATGACAATTTTGAACAGCGAAAGAATTAAATTTTCAACTGCCAAAATGACAATTTGCAACAACCAAAAAGGACAATTTTCAACTGCCAACGATGATCATTTGCAACTTGTAGAAACTACCGAATATGAGAATTTTTAACTGCCAAAAACCACAATATTAAACTGCCAAAATTGGAAATTTTCAGCAGCCAAACACTTCAATTTTGAACTGCCAAAAATATTTTTTTGTCAAAAACCGTAATTTTCAACTATCAATGACACTTTTCAGCTTTAAATAAGTATTTTCAACTGCCAAAAATGACAATTTTGAACAGCTGAAGACTTCAATTTTCAACTGCCACAATGACATAATTTTCAACTTTCAAAAATGAACATTTTCAGCTTCCATCGTTTTTAACTTGCAAGAACTACAATTTTCAACTACAGAAAATGAGAATTTTTATTTGCCGAAAACTAAAATTTCAAACTCATAAAATTGGCAATTTTCAACTGCCAACGATGATCATTTTCAACTTACAAGAACTACAATTTTCAACCACAGAAAATGAGAATTTTTATTTGCCGAAAACTAAAATTTGAAACTCATAATATTAACAATTTTCAGCAGTCAAAAACTTTGATTTTGAATTGCTAAAAATTTTATGTTTCTACTGCCAAAAACCATTATTTTCAACTGTCAAGAATGACAATTTGCAACTTCCGTCAATAACCATTTTCGACGGCTAAAAATTACAATTCTTAACAGGTAAAGTTTTCAATTTTCTAACCGCCAAAATGACAATTTGCAACAAACAAAATGAAACATTTTCAACTGCGATTGACGATCATTTTCAATTTGCAAACAGTAAAATGTTCAGCCACCGTAAATTATAATTTTCAACTGCCAAAAACGATAATTTTAAACTGTCAAAATTGATAATTTGCAGCGGCCAAAAACTTCAAATTTGAACTGCCAAAAATGCAAATTTTCTACTGCCAAAAACCACAATTATAAACTGTCAAAAATGATAATTTTCAACTTTAATCGCTAACCATAAATGCAATTTTGCACAGCCAACTATGATCATTTTAAACTTGCAAGAACAACAATTTTCACTACTGCAAATGAGGACTTTCAATATCCGAAAACTCAAATTTGAAAGTCATAAAATAGACAATTTTTAGCAGTCAAATACTTTAATTTTGAATTTCTAAAAATTGAAATTTTCTACTGCCAAAAACCATAATTTTTAACTGTCAAAAATGATAATTTGCAACTTCTGTCAATAACCATTTTTAACTGCCAAAAATTACAATTTTTTCGATTTTCTAACTGCAAAAATGACAATTTGCAAGAAACAAAAATAACTATTTTCAACTGCCAACGACGATTATTTTCAATTTGTAAACAGTAGAATGTTCAGATATCGTAAATTAGAATTTTCAACTGCCAAAAACGACAATTTTAAACTGCTACAATTGACAATTTTGAGCAGCCAAACACGACGATCACTTTCAATTTGCAAACAGTAAAATGTTCAGCCACCGTAAATTATAATTTTCAACTGCCAAAAACGACAATTTTAAACTGCCAAAATTGATAATTTGCAGTGGCCAAAAACTTCAAATTTGAACTGTCAAAAATGCAAATTTTCGACTGCCAAAAACCACAATTTTCATCTGTCAAAAATGATAATTTTCAACTTTAATCAATAACCATAAATGACAATTTTGCACAGCCAACGATGATCATTTTAAACTTGCAAAAACTACAATTTTCAGCTACTGAAAATGAAAAATTGCCGAAAACTAAAATTTGAAAGTCATAAAACTGATAATTTTTAGCAGTCAGAAACTTTAATTTTGAATTGCTAAAAATTGAAATTTTCTACTGCCAAAAACCATAATTTTTAACTGTCAAAAATGATAATTTACAACTTCCGTCATTAACCATTTTCAACTGTTAAAAATTACAATTATTAACAGGTAAAGTTTTCAATTTTCTAACCGCCAAAATGACAATTTGTAACAAATAAAAATAAACATTTTCAACTGCGAACGACGATAATTTTCAATTTGCAAACAGTAAAATGTTTAGCCACCATAAATTATAATTTTCAACTGGCAAAAACGACAATTTTAAACTACCAAAATTGATAATTTGCAGCGGCCAAAAACTTCAAATTTGAATTGTCAAAAATGCAAATTTTCTTCTGCCAAAAACCACAATTTTCATCTGTCAAAAATTACAATTTTCAACTTTAATCGATAACCATAAATGACAATTTTGCACAGCCAACGGTGATCATTTTAAACTTGCAAGAACAACAATTTTCACTACTATAAATGAGGACTTTCAATATCCGAAAACTCAAATTTGAAAGTCATAAAATAGACAATTTTTAGCAGTCAAAAACTTCAATTTTGAATTGCTAAAAATTGAAATTTTCTACTGCCAAAAACCATAATTTTTAAATGTCAAAAATTTGCAACTTCCGTCAATAACCATTTTTAACTGCCAAAAATTACAATTTTTAACAGTTAAAGTTTTCGATTTTCTAACTGCCAATATGACAATTTGCCACAAACAAAAATAACCATTTTCAACTGCCAAAACGATCATTTTCAATTTGTAAACAGTAAAATGTTTAGCCACCGTAAATTATAATTTTCAACTGCCAAAAACTACAATTTTAAACTGCTACAATTGACAATTTTCAGCGGCCAAAAACGAGGATCATTTTCAATTTGCAAACAGTAAAATGTTCAGCCATCGTAAATTATCATTTTCAACTGACAAAAACGACAATTTCAAACTACCAAAATTGCTAATTTGCAGCGGCCAAAAACTTCAAATTTGAACTGTCAAAAATGTAAATTTACTACTGCCAAAAACCACAATTTTCAACTGTCAAAAATGATAATTTTCAACTTGAATCGGTAACCATAAATGACAATTTTGCACAGCCAACGATGATCATTTTAAACTTGCAAGAACAACAATTTTTAGCTACTGAAAATGAGGATTTACAATTGCCGAAAATTCAAATTCGAAAGTGATAAAATTGACAATTTTTAGCAATCAAAAACTTTAATTTTGAATTGCTAAAAATGGAAATTTTCTACTGCCAAAAATCATAATTTTTAACTGTCAAAAATGACAATTTGCAATTCCGCCAATAACCATTTTTAACTGCAAAAAATTACAATTTTTAACAGCTAAAGTTTTCAATTTTCTTACTGCCAAAAATTACAATTTTTAACAGCTTCTGTTTTCAATTTTCTAACTGCCAAAAATTACAATTTTTAACAACTAAAGTTTTCAATTTTCTAACTGCCAAAACGACAATTTGCAACAAACAAAAATAAACATTTTCATCTGCCAACGACGATCATTTTCAATTTGCAACAGTAAAATGTTCAGCTATCGTAAATTAGAATTTTTAACTGCCAAAAACTACAATTTTAAACTGCTACAATTGATAATTTTCTGCCAAAAACTTCTAATTTGAACTGTCAAAAATGCAGTTTTTATACTGCCAAAAACCACAAATTTTTAACTTTAATCGATAACCAAAACTGACCATTTTGAACAACCAATGATTGTAAACTTAGAAAAACTACAATTTTCAGCTACCAAAAATATTTTTTTTAACTGCCAAAAACTATAATATATTAAAAAGCCCAAATTAACAATTTTTAGTAACCAAAAACTTCAATTTTGAACTGCCTGAAATGAAAATTTTCCACTGCCAAAAACGAATATCAACTTTCAAAAATGACAATTTTAAACTTCAATTGATAACCATTTTCAACTGTCAAAAATGTCAATTTCAACTTCCATCGATAACGATTTTCAACTGCTATAAATCACAATAAGCAACAACTAAAAATGACAATTTTCAACTGCCAACAATGATCATGTTCAACACGCAAAAACTACAATTTTCAGCTACAGAAAATTAAATTTTTAACAGCTAAAAACTACAATTTTAAACTGCTCAAAACGATGTTATTTAACTTTAAAAAAATGGTGATTTGTTTTTTTGAGGGGGTATTATATTATAAAAGGCATGCACCAGGTGTGAAAATCTTTATGTAAAATGAAGCAGGATAAGTTAAAAATAAAAAAAAGAAGACAGTATCAATCCGCCATCAAAACTGCGTACACGTATTAATTGTTGATCTGCTAATTCAACTGTAATAACTACATAAATCATATTTTTATGCATCATTCTAAATCCCAGTTAAACATAATCCATTTTAAACGTAATTGATAGTTAATTTCATTGGACAATAAAATCCGAATTGATATTTGATGACCGACCCGTAAAATCGCGGCGTAAAAATCACGAACGTCGCTTAAAATAACAATTACCATCAAAAAACGACCCCTTTCGATATTCGCACGAACGTAAGAAACATTTTTTTCTTCGCTTTTGGAGTGGCTCCAATCTGGCAATATTGCCAGTTTATTATCCGCAATGGATTTATCTCGTCGCGACGCCCATTACACTTTTATGTTTTCTGTTTTTTTTTTTTTTGTTGTCATCTCCGCTTCCCACCCACTTTCGTAATACGCGAAACGATAGCACACAGACGCGACTATTATTACCAATTTGCGACTTCGTACCCTCCCCTCTGCGCATCATTTGCCAAAATATTTTTTGCGCTCGAGTTATTGCCGACGAGATGATTGTGAAAATGTAAAATTGGGATTCTCAGGAAATGGGGAAGTAAAGTAGCTGAACCAAATGTTGCAGTCATTCGGGGATGATAGATATTTATATTTTGATAATAGCGCGTGTTTCTAAATTTGTATTCGCTTTGGCAGCAAATAAAGAACTATTATGGGGTCAATTCCCCCCCCCCCCCACACTTTTCAGCCTAGATTTTTAAATCCTGCGTGAACTTTACGAAAATGTCAGTAGTGTCATTTAAATAATTAATGGTAATTTTGTGTTATTTCATTTTTTATTAAATTCTTTTGAATATTGTTTCCACTTTTTATTTTGGGATTATCCTCGTAGCTATGCAACTAAAACTACAGTTTATATGTATATTGAGTTGCCTAGTTTCAGTAGCGGATCCAGGGTAGTAATCAGCCTTATTTCGTATACAAAACTACTTTTTTTGTAAATAGTGCTTAAATCGACTGGAAACGCCTTAAAATCGTTTGAATTCATTTTTTTTTATGTTTTTTTTCAAGTTCAAGAGCTCATTCTGTACACTATTTGTCCATAGTTTTTTTTGGGACAGTAAAGAAAATAAATAAAACTGCGACAGAATAATCCTAAAATCTGTCTCTTACCAAATTCCTAATTAAAATTTTGCCAAGTGCTCTGAAACAACAAAAATGGCGCTGGGCAAAACTTAAGTATGATCAAGTTTTGCACAAACATAATTATAGATATCCAATAAGACAATGAAATTTAGCTTTTTTCTTCAATAATTTTCTCACTTATCACTTGGTGAAACATTTTGAAAATAATAAAAGATAAATCAAAATTAACACTTGGTCATTTTTTTTATAATTCATGAAAATGCCGTAACAAGCAAAAATAGTCGAGTAAATAAACAAAAAAATTTTGAGACAACCCAAGGGTTAATTTTTGATTTATCTTTTATTAAATTTACCTTTTACAAATTAAAAAATAAGACTTCGCTAACTTCAATGAAAACAAAATGGCGCTCATGAAAATTGAAATTTTATGATAAAAACTGGCCTTTTTACAGAAACATGATTGTAATTTATTTATCCCACGAGATAATTTAATAAAACTGCAACAGATTATTCCTTGAAAATGTATCCTTATAAATCACCAACTAGAGCTTTAACTATTAACTTCAGTGAACAAAAAATGGCGCTGGTCAAAATTGAAAATTACTGATCAAAACTGGCTTTTTGCAGAAACTACAACATGATCATTCTAAACCTTTGATAACTTCACCGAAACACATGTAGATGGCGAAAAGCTGAATATTTGGTCAAAATATAATTCATTATGAAACAAAATGTTTTTCTTCAATTGTTTAACCAGAGGGCCAGCCTCACGGGATAAGTTTGTTAAATCTGCCCCTCACGTATTGAGCTCTAATTAATGTCATAAGTTTGCAACCATGTTACCAAATTTTAACCTCGAAATTGAATTTTTTATTTATATATTTATTTCCCAACAGAAATACATCCAATAATAGGGAAACATCGAAAATATAATAATACATTAAATAATAATAATAACAACGGAAAAAACAAATCTACAAATCAACAAAACATGGGAGATATGGATTTCTTAAAAAATGGCTGAAACGATCTCAATGAAAAAAATGGTGACGTGGCCATCATGTTACTTTCTCCGATTATTTGGTGGTATAATAGTTATTTATATTTATAGATTTATTCATTATTTTCAATTTAAATCATATTTTAAATCGAAGTTTAACATGATCGAAAGATAATGACGTTTGAAACGATTAAAAATGAAAAAAATATTTTTTAAATCTTTACCGTAAGTTTACTGAAAAAATGCTAAAAAAGTCCTGAAAAAGATTTCTTAAAATGGTACTAATTAAAAACTCATAAAAAACCTAATAAAAGTCCTGAACAAGTCTTGAAAAAAGTCCCGATAAAAAAGACCTAAAAAACGAGTCCTGACAAAAAAATGTCTTGAAAAACAGGTCCTTCAAAAAGAGAAGTCCTGAAAAATAAGTTCTGACACAAAAACGTCCTGAAAAGTCCGGGAGAAACAGTTTTAAAAATTAAGTCTTGAAAAAGAGTACTGTTAAAAAGTTGTGAAAAAGAGTTGTGAAAAAAGTCCTGAAAAAAGTACTGCAAAAAGAGTCCTGCAAAATTAAGTCTTCATATAAAACACCAGAAATAAATGTCCTTAAAAAAATCCCGAAAGAAATCCGAAAATGAGTTCCAAAAAAGTCCCGAAGGAAGTCCTAAAATAAGTCCTGAAAAAACTCCTGATGAAAGTCTTGAAAAAGCCCCGAAAGAAGTCCAAAAAAGAGTCCCAAAAAAGTCCCGAAGGAAGTCCTAAAATAAGTCCTGAAAAAACTACTGATGAAAATCTTGAAAAAGCTCCGAAAGAAGTCCGAAAAAGAGTCCCAAAAAAGTCCCGAAGGAAGTCCTAAAATAAGTCCTGAAAAAACTCCTGATGAAAGTCTTTAAAAAGCTCCGAAAGAAGTCCGAAAAAGAGTCCCAAAAAAGTCCCGAAGGAAGTCCTAAAATAAGTCCTGAAAAAACTCCTGATGAAAGTCTTGAAAAAGCTCCGAAAGAAGTCCGAAAAAGAGTCCCAAAAAAGTCCCGAAGGAAGTCCTAAAATAAGTCCTGAAAAAACTACTGATGATAATCTTGAAAAAGCTCCGAAAGAAGTCCGAAAAAGAGTCCCAAAAAAGTCCCGAAGGAAGTCTTAAAATAAGTCCTGAAAAAACTCCTGATGAAAGTCTTGAAAAAGCTCCGAAAGAAGTCCGAAAAAGAGTCCCAAAAAAGTATCGAAGGAAGTCCTAAAATAAGTCCTGAAAAAACTCCTGATGAAAGTCTTGAAAAAGCTCCGAAAGAAGTCCGAAAAAGAGTCCCAAAAAAGTCCCGAAGGAAGTCCTAAAATAAGTCCTGAAAAAACTACTGATGAAAATCTTGAAAAAGCCCCGAAAGAGAGTCCTAATAAAATATCCTGAAAAACGTCCTGTAAAAACAGTCTTGAAAAAAAGTTATGAGAATAACATTGTAAAAAAATCATAAAAAACATTACTAAAAAAAAAACCTGTAAAGACCTGAAGTAGTTCTGAAGAAATTGTCTAGAAAAAAATTATTACTTTTAAAAATGTCCTGAAATATAGTACTGAAAATTTCCTGTAACGAAGGAAAAAAATTCCAGAAAAAATAAAAACAAAATTTTGAAAAAAAATCCTGAAAAGAAGTCCAGGACAAGATTAGGAACCTCCCGTAAAAATGTCATGGAGGAACAGTCCTGGAAATAAAGTCGTGAGAAAGACTATTGACAAAAGCCGTGAAAAAAAGTCCTGAAAAATAGTCTTCATACAAAATGCCAGAAATAAATGTCCCGAGTTCTAAAAAGTCCTGAAGAAAGCTCAGACAAAGAGTCCTGATGAAATATCTCAAAAAATTGGTCTGTAAAAACAGTCTTGAAAAATTACTCTGAAAATAACAAAATAAACAAAGAAATTGTGAAAAAAAGCATTGTAAAAAGTCCTGAAAATGTTGCTTAAAAAGATCTGAAGAAATTGTCCCAAAAAAGAAATCCCAAATAGTCTTGAAAAAAGTCCTGCAAAAAGGCCTAAAATAAATCCTTAACAAAAATCCTGAAATAAAAAGTTTTAAAATAGTCTTGAAAAAAAATGCTAAAAATATTTGAAAAAGTCCTTAAAAAGTTCCAAAAAAGGTCATGAAAAGAAAAATTCTAAGAAATGTCATGAAGAAAATTTTTTCTGAAAAAAATCCCACAAATTAATCTGTGGCCGCGTTTCCTCAAAAACTAATACAAGAATTAAAATTAAACTTTGAACGTAAGCGTGGTTAACCAACGTAAAGCTTTTGGTAAAAGTCCGAAAACCAAAAGCGGGTTTTTACTTGATCATTTTTTTGTTATCTTATAAGAATAGAATAATGTTTATTATAGAAGATGACAAAGAACTGCACTTATTTTATTAATAAATGTATTGCATAAATTTTCACCGTTTTGATCTATAATTATGAAATGATGATAGTTACATGAAACTTATTTAAACAAAAATTGAAAAAGTTGCCAAAATTAACAACCTATGAGAAATAAGTAATTTTCAAAATCCCACCAGATTTTGAAGAAAAATAAAATCGATAAATCTGTAAAAAATAAAAATTATTTTTATACTATCAAAGCGGAGAAAGTTACATGATGGTCCTTTCAACGTTTTTATCTTTTTTTTACTTTCTCCGTTACGAAGTACGAGAAATTGTGATCATGATTTTTTTTTCAAAATTTTTTTTGCGGAAATATCCGTTTTGGGGTCCCTAGATACCATTTCAACAATTTCTGGAAAAAAAAATTGCGTGTGTGTGTGCGCTGTATCTCAAAAACTAACAGAGCAATGATATGAAACTTTGAACATACGTCTTATTTGATAATCCAAAGAACTGAAAAGCTTTTGGTAAAATTTCGGATAACTGCTTTTTGTTTTTTGACAATATTTTCTTAAATATAAAAAATATCACACAAACATTTAAACAAACTTTGAAGACAACAAAGAAATGAACATCTTTGGCTTGAAAATATTTTTCATAAAATCATTGCTATTCGAGAAAAAAATGTATTAACTTTTTTTTAGTTTTTAGTTTATAATTATAAAACGATAATAGTGACAGCAAATTAATGTGAAAAATAATTGCAGAGAATGCCAAAATGAAAAACTTCTAAAGAATAAGTTTTTTTCGAAATCTCGTTAGTTTTTGAGTAAACCGAGTTTTTGGAATTGAAGTATAATTTTTCCATCTTTCATAATTTTGACGTTTTAAACGTCAGTTTGATCTGAGTTTACACAACGCTCGATGTACATTTTAATTAAAAAAATAAACCATGAAAGCGTAAATATAAATGATACCATCAAATCGGAGAAAGTAACATGATGGCCACATCAACATTTTTGGTGTACATTCTTACTTCTAGGACTAATTTTTCAATTTTTGCTCTAAATTTTTGATTTTTAACTACGATTGTTGATTTGTTTATTAAAATTTTCGATTTTGTTATGTGCATTTTATATTTCTGATCTAATTTTTGATTTTTTTGCCTAGTTTTTTTCATTTTTGGTCTAATTTTTGATCTTCTATCCAATTTGTTTTTATTTTAGCCGAAATTTTCGATTTGTTCGTTAAACTAAAAATATAAAGATTTTTTAATCTGTATTTTTGATTTTTAGTCTCAAATTTTTTATTTTTAGCGTCAAATTTTCGATATTTTGTCTAAATTTTTGATTCTACATTTAAACTTGAATTATTAATTCAATTGCGTTTATTTTTTGTATTTCCGAGTTTCTGGTCGGAAACTTACTTCGAGCTAAAGAGCTATTTTGGGGGTGAAAAGGGCAACTCATTTTTTTTAATTTCTAATTTTTTGGTCTGTATTTCTTATTTTTCAGATTGATTCATTTTTTGATTCTTGATTTTCTGGCCGATTATTTATCTTTGGCCTGTAATTTTGTCTTTTTGCTGAAAATTTTGGAGTAAATATTCTTTATGCTGGCCCAAATTTTTGAATTATTGGTCCAAAATTTTGGTTTTAGAGCAATTTTAGATTTTTCAACTTGAATTATTGATTTTTATTCCTGAATTTTTGACTATTTTGTCGCTATTTTTTGTCTGTTTTTGCCTTTTATTTTAGATTTTTCACCTGAAATCTTTTTATTTGCATTTTGTTTTAGATTGTGGCCATTATTTTTTTCTGGTTGGAAGCTTATTTTGTGCTCAGGAGTTATTTTCGCGGTTTAACATGGCAAATTATTTTGCTTTTGCTAGGATTTTCAATTTTTGGGTGCATTTTTTCCCAAATTTTAGATATGTACATGACTCGTGTAAACCGTATGGTTTTACTACGAATAAATTACTTTAGATCTTTACCTGTATTTTTCCAAATTGTTAATAGTTTTGCCCTAAATATTTTTGATTTTCGGCAAAATTTTGGATTTTTGAAATTTTCGATTTTTTTACGTTCAGGTCAGAGTTTTGGATTTATAATTCAAATTTTTGTTGTTTTTGACTTATATTTTAGTTTTTTTTACCCTAATTATTGTTTTTTATGAGCGAATTTTTGATTGGCGTATATTTTAGATTTTTAACTTTAATTGGTGATAGTTATGAGCAATTTTTTTTGCTAATATTTTCTAGTTTATTGATTTTGTCCTTTATTTTAGATTCTGGAACCTAAAGCTTATTTGGCAATTTGAAGAACTGAAAAGCTTTTGGTAACATTTTATCAAATCGGAGAAAGTAACACTATTTTTTATAACAAATTGGATTGAGAAAAAGTGTCCAAAACATGAAGTCTACGTGATTTTCTCCGTAGAATCAAATAGCGCTATCAATTTCCCACATTCCAACTTTGCTTCGGGCAAAACTTAAATCTGATCATCAACAAATAACTTTTTGCAGGAACATGATAGTAGATCGCTTTTTTTCAAACACCCATAATTTTATGCCAAATCGTCGTAGGAACTTCGTTATTTCACTCCTGCGCAGATAATTGAACACATTTCCAACTCGGTACACGTTGCCAAAGTTAGACGTTTTTTTGCCCAAAAAAGTGTTTTTTTTGTTCGGGGGTTGAAGGGTTCGAAAAGGGATAATTCCAATCTGATTTTACTAAGGGAGTAAAATCAGATTGGAATGATTGAAATAGAGCCAAAATGGGATTTTTTCCAGAAATAATCATCAAATTTGGTTCAAAAGTGCGAAAAACCTCAAAATGCACTTTTTTCAAACACCCATAACTTGGTGCTAAATCGTCGTACGAACTTCGGTTTTTGAGGTCTGCATAGGGAATTGATCAAATTTTAATGCCTTTATGGTGGATCGAGTCGACAAAATGTTTCCAACTACGTAGACATCGTCAAAGTTGGACATGGTTTCCAGAAAAAAAAACTTTTTTTTCACAGGGGCGCTAGAGGGGCCGGAAGGGGTTACGCTTAATTTCGCATGCATGACTTTAAAGAAGACAGTTTTTTGCCCTTAAAGATTCATCAAAATCGATTGAAAATACGAGTTATGGCGGTTTGAAAATGGTCGAAATTTCACGAATTTCAAGTGTTTCATTTTTTTTCCCTTTAGTATATATCCAATAAGACAATTCAATGAATCTGCCGTAGATTTATCATAAAAAGTGTTTATCTTACAAATTGCAATTTAAGATTTCGCTAACTTCACTTCACTGGTCAAAACTGAAATGTGATGATAAAAATGTTTTGTTGAAATATGATTGTAGATATTGAATAAGACAATTATTAAAATGAAAAATTAATTATAAAAAGTTACAAATTGCCAAATTTCCTACGTGCGAAGTATTGTGATCGTAAAAAAAAATTGAAAATTTTTGAACGCCACAATGTACAACTTATAAAAATATGTTTTTCCGGAAGTTTCTTTAGTTTTTGAGTAAACTGATTATTAGAATTTAAAGTATAATTTGTCATTCCCATCTTTTATAATTTTGACGTTTCGAACGTCAGGATATCTGATACTGCAAACTGCTCGATGCACATTTAAAATATGATTTAAATTGAAAATAAACTCTAAAAGTATAAATATAAAAAAAAAACTACTATTATAGCATAAAATCGGAGATAGTAAGATAATGGCCACATCACCTTTTTACTTTCTCCGTTACGAAGTACGAGAAAGTATTGTGATCGTGATTTTTTTTTCAAAATTTTTTTTTACGGAAATATCCGTTTTGTGGTCCCTAGATGCCATTTCAACAATTTCTGGATTTTTTTTTGTGTCTGTGTGTGTGTCTGTGTGTGTGTGTGTGTGTGTCTGTGTGTGTGTCTGTCTGTCTGTGTGTGTGTGTGTGTCTGTCTGTGTGCGCTGTATCTCAAAAACTAATAGAGCAATTGATATCAAACTTTGAACATACGTCTGATTTGATAATCCGAAGAACTGAAAAGCTTTTGGCAAAATTTCGTACACCGGAAGTGGGTGTTTACCTTAACTGTTTTTTGTTTTTTGCCAATATTTTCTTAAATATGAATAATATCACAAAAACATTTAAACAAAGATTGAAGAAAACAAAGAAAGGAACATCTTTTGCTTGAATTTTTTTTTCATAAAATCATTGCTTTTTGAGAAAAAAAATTATTAATTTTTTTTTAAATTTTTGGTTTATAATTATGAAACGATAATAGTTACAGCAAATTTATTGTAGAGAATGCCAAAATAAACAACTTCTAAAGAATAAGTTTTTTTCGAAATCTCGTTAGTTCTTGAGTAAACCGAGTTTTTTAATTTGAAGTATAATTTTTCCATCTTTCATAATTTTGACATTTTAAACGTCAGTTTCATCCGAGTTTACACAACGCTCGATGTACATTTAAAATATGATTTTAATTGAACATAAACCGTAAAAACGTAAATATAAATGGCTATACCATCAAATCGGAGAAAGTAACATGATGGCCACATCACCATTATTTTATAATTATTATCAATCGGCAGTCAAAGCAAACACAAACTAGATCCTCTGTTTCTTTAAAATTTTTCTCCAGCTAAAGGGGAGAAAGATCTACCCCCTACCATTCATAATAAACAGGACTGAATTTAAAAATATCCCCCCATTCCGTTTTTTTCTTCTTCACGAGTCTTATCGGCATTATCCCTCGTTTCCTCCCGTGTTTCGCCCCCTTTCATCCCGGTTATAATGAACTTAATCTCCTGAAATTACTCGACCTACATCGGAGATAATGGGGAGAAAAATGACCGTGCACATGTACACACGTAAAAAGAAAAAAAAAATAACGGGGATGGATGGGATTAATAAGGCGGAAAGTGGCTAATTGGGATGATCTCTCCGCTGCCTGCCTCTGCTGCATGTGTGTACTAAGTAGATTAAACGAAAGGTAATTTTTTTTTTTGCATTGAGTACTTGGTCGTCATATATCTATTTAAAGAAGGAATATAAAAGGGGAGTTCATATTGGATTTTATTTTTTTTTAATCTTGACGTAATCGAAGTGTTGTTCTTGTTTATTAACACTTTTTGAGAGGGCGCTATGACCAAGGTGACTTGTCTGAGTAGCGAGTTGGCGAAAATATTGCGTGGTATAGTGAACTATATGCAACCCATTCTGCGTGTTTGCGTCTAAAAATAGACGGCTCGCCTATAGCACACAGTTCGCAAAGTGTGTTAAATTTCAATAGCCTCATTCTGATGTATCATGCAGGTAGTACAGTACAATATTTACAGTTTACAAATTTGTAAACGTTATTTCATACTAATAATAATTGTTCACATAAACCACGCGGGCTGGAGCTTCCTTAATCCCACTCTGAAACTACATTCAAGTCGCCAATTGCTAAAAAGTGACTCCTTCATTAGAATACTACCTTCTCCTGTTGGAGGAGGCAAATTTCTATTACATCTTCTTTAACTTTAGAAAAATCTGTAACATTTCCCTTCTCTTAAAGCAGATGTTTTAATATATAAATTTCTAGAATGTATCACTTCAGAGTATATAAAATATCTGCAATATGAAATCTGTCCTTTTAGAAATTCCCATTCGAGTGGATGGAAGAGGGAGAAACATTATTCAGCCCCAATTCAATTTCCTTTTAAAACCTCGTAATTTCTCGAGCAGCCATAAACCCCCCCAATTTTTTTTTGCGCTACAGTAAGATTGTTCAATGATTACAGATCCGTGCGTTCGCATGCCTCGCGCATTTATTTATTTTTCCTCTCCCTTTTAATAAAAAAAAAATCGCGCATTTTTGTGCAACGAGAGATGTACTGCGGGGGTCGAAATCGGGGGGCGGGTTGGAGAGATATACACGGAAATAAACGGGCGCTTTCTCTGGAAGCCGTGCGGATTTTGGGGGGTGGAAAAAAGTGTGTCAGCAATACGGGGGATGAATGCGCATTCCGCCGGTGGACGTATTTCAATCAAAAGGACGGTGATTTTTTGTTTTTGTTTTTTTTTGTTTAATTCGGGGAATGTTTGTGTTTGTTGGAATTAAACTAGCGTCATGTTTGATCTTGCGTTATTTTGTGTTTTTAGTTTTAGTAAATTCCTTTTATTTAGTGATGCAATTTTAATCGCATACAATGAAATCGGAGAAAGTAACATGTTCGCCACACCAACATTTTTCAATAAAAAAAATCTTGATGGACGCACATAATTCGCCGCTAGTGTAACAAATTTGACCGACCCTAATTATGGCGAAGGCGCCGGGACATAACGTAATAACCCCGCCATTTTTGATGCAATTAACGTACGAACGGGCACAAGTAATAGAGACAGATGTATTTATGTAGAATAATCAAGGGGTAATTTGATAAATTGTTAAGTAATTCAAATCTCGGCGTCGGCGTTTACATAACGAGGTTATATTTGGCGGCGTCCCTTGTTTACCGTAATATATATACCCGGCATTAATACATATGTAAATGTGCCGTGTTTGGCTCCAAATTATACGTGAATACGGCGATAATTAAAGTGACTGCGGTCCCCGGAAAAATGGCCCCCGGCAATGCCGGAGGGCGGGATTAATCCTGACGGATGAATTTCCAAACAGTCACATCCTTCTATTTATTTTTTTCACTACATGTTTGCGGGCTATATAGTTGTTATGTATGTGTTTTGCGTGTGGTTCGGGGATTGTGTACACCCGGAAAATGGGGCGCCGGAAAAAATGAGCTTACCGCGGACGTTCGATTTCGGAATCGGCCATGAATATTTATGCGACTTCGGCACGAGAGTGCCATGCAAATTTTCCAAAATTGGATACGACCCGAAAGGATTAGTTCACGAGGAAAAGGAAGTTTTAATTGAAAATGGAATGCGGTGCGAAATTTTAATTACTCGTGTATAATTCGAATGATTCAAAAACATGTAGAGCGACAAAGTTTTTTTTTTTTGGAGTGTAAATCGTAAATAAATTTAAAAGTGGTAGTGTAGAGTTTAAATGTTTAAAATTCACATTAGTGGAATATTTATTAACACAAAATCAATTAGATTAATTATGTAAAACCATGCTGTGTAAAATAATTTAGTTCTTAAATTAATTATCTCATTCTTAACAAGTAGTCGAAATTATTGTTTTTTTCTTTAGAATAACACGCTTTGTTCAAATGGAATTATCTCCAAATTTAGGGATGTAATGTTTAAACAGGTAGAGGGAGAGAGAAACATTTATTGAGACACTGTTACAAATAACCTTAACAGGCAATTGACCAGAGGTCTTTCAGCCTCATATTTAAACATTTTCATAGAATCGTAATCCTTAATTAATCTCGAATAGATTTGTGTAATTCCAAGTTGGTGATAATGGTTTTTTTTTTATATTTTTGTCGTCATCAATTGTAGTTCACCTCAATTTCACGTTCTGTTCAAATAAAATTATCTCGAAATTTTGGGTGAGATGCTTACAGACTTTAATGGGAACGAAATCTCGAATAAAATGTGAATAGATTTATGAAATTTCAAGTCGATGGCAATCGTTTTTAATTTTTTTTTTTCATGTGAAATTATTGTATTCTTTCCACAATTCTATGCTGCGTTGTAATAATATTTTCTATAAATTTAGAGATGACATCTTTAGAGATTTTTATAGTAGCATGATCCCGAATAAATTTTAAATAGATTTTTGCAATTTCAAGTCGACGGAAATTGTTTTTATAATATTTTCAAGTCGTTGAAATTATTGTATTTTTTTTTAACAATTGCACGATTTGTTTAAATGGAATTAACACGAAATTTAAGATTTTTGTGGAATCGAAATGGCAAATTAATGTTGAATAGTAGATTGGATTTAAACATTCAATTTTGAATAGATTTATGTAATTTTAAATTGATGGAAATTGTTTTTATATTTTTGTCAAGTCACTAAAATTCTCCACAATTTTACGCTCTGTTAAAATAGAATTATCGCGAAACTTAGGGAAACTTACCAGTTTTTATAGAATTGTAATCTCGAATACATTTTTAATAGATTTGTAAAGTTGATAGAAATTGTTTTTACATTTTTTTTTTAAGTCGACGAAATTATTGCATTATTTCACAATTATTTTCCGTTCAAATGGATTATCTCAAAATTTTGGGGATGGAGTGTACAGAACTTTTTATCGAAATCTGAATGAATTTTCAATACAATTTTGTAATTTTAGGTCGATGGCAATTGTTTTTATATTCTTCTAAGCCAACGAAATTATTGTATTTTTTCAAAAAGTCGACACTGCTCGAATAAGATTATTTCAGATATTAAGTAATAATAGGATTTTTATGGGTTTTGTAGCATAATCTTGAATTAATTTCAAATAGATGTGTGAAATTTCAAATCGATTGCAACTGTTTTCATATGTTATTAGGACACGGAAATTATTGTTTTTTTCACAATTCGACACTTTGTTCGAATGGGATTATGTGGAAATTCAGAAAAGGAGCCTTTGGAGTTTTTATAAAATCATAATTCTAAATACATTTTCAATAAATTTTTGAAATTTTAAGTCGATGGCAATTGTTTTTATATGTTTTTTAGGGCGCCGAAGTTATTGCATATTTTTCTTTACAATTTCACGCTCGGTTCAAATGGATTTTTGAGATGTGGTGTTTACAGATTTTTGTAGAATCGTAATTATAAATCAATTCTGAATAGATTTGTGAATATCAAGTCGATGGCAATCGCTATTATATTTTTTTCGAGTCGTCAAAATAATTGTATTATTCCACAATTTTATGCTCTGCCAAAATGAGATTATCTCGATGTTTAGGAGTGTGGTGTTTACAGATTTTTATAGAATCGTAATCGTAAATAAATTCTGTATAGATTTGTGAAATTTCAAGTCGATGGCAATCGTAGTTATATTTTTTTCGAGTAGTCAAAATAATTGTATTATTCCACAATTTTACGCTCTGTCAGAATGAGATTATCTCGATGTTTAGGGGTGTGGTGTTTACAGATTTTTGTAGAATCGTAGTCGTAAATAAATTCTCTATAGATTTGTGAAATTTCAAGTCGATGGCAATCCTAGTTATATTTTTTTTTAAGTCGTCAAAATAATTGTATTATTCCACAATTTTACGCTCTGTCAGAATGAGATTATCTCGATGTTTAGGGTTGTGGTGTTTACAGATTTTTGTAGAATCGTAATCGTAAATAAATTCTGTATAGATTTGTGAAATTTCAAGTCGATGGCAATCGTAGTTATATTTTTTTTGAGTCCTCAAAAGAATTGTATTATTCCACAATTTTACGCTCTGTCAGAATGAGATTATCTCGATGTTTAGGGGTGTGGTGTTTACAGATTTTTGTAGAATCGTAATCATAAATAAATTCTGTATAGATTTGTGAAATTTCAAGTCGATGGCAATCGTAGTTATATTTTTTTTAAGTCGTCAAAATAATTGTATTATTCCGCAATTTTACGCTCTGTCAGAATGAGATTATCTCGATGTTTAGGGGTGTGGTGTTTACAGATTTTTGTAGAATCGTAATCATAAATAAATTCTGTATAGATTTGTGAAATTTCAAGTCGATGGCAATCGTAGTTATATTTTTTTTAAGTCGTCAAAATATTTGTATTATTCCACAATTTTACGCTCTGTCAGAATGAGATTATCTCGATGTTTAGGGTTGTGGTGTTTACAGATTTTTGTAGAATCGTAATCGTAAATAAATTCTGTATAGATTTGTGAAATTTCAAGTCGATGGCAATCGTAGTTATATTTTTTTCGAGTAGTCAAAATAATTGTATTATTCCACAATTTTACGCTCTGTCAGAATGAGATTATCTCGATGTTTAGGGTTGTGGTGTTTACAGATTTTTGTAGAATCGTAATCGTAAATAAATTCTGTATAGATTTGTGAAATTTCAAGTCGATGGCAATCGTAGTTATATTTTTTTCGAGTAGTCAAAATAATTGTATTATTCCACAATTTTACGCTCTGTCAGAATGAGATTATCTCGATGTTTAGGGGTCTGGTGTTTACAGATTTTTGTAGAATCGTAATCATAAATAAATTCTGTATAGATTTGTGAAATTTCAAGTCGATGGCAATCGTAGTTATATTTTTTTTAAGTCGTCAAAATAATTGTATTATTCCGCAATTTTACGCTCTGTCAGAATGAGATTATCTCGATGTTTAGGGGTGTGGTGTTTACAGATTTTTGTAGAATCGTAATCATAAATAAATTCTGTATAGATTTGTGAAATTTCAAGTCGATGGCAATCGTAGTTATATTTTTTTTTAAGTCGTCAAAATAATTGTATTATTCCGCAATTTTACGCTCTGTCAGAATGAGATTATCTCGATGTTTAGGGGTGTGGTGTTTACAGATTTTTGTAGAATCGTAATCATAAATAAATTCTGTATAGATTTGTGAAATTTCAAGTCGATGGCAATCGTAGTTATATTTTTTTTTAAGTCGTCAAAATAATTGTATTATTCCGCAATTTTACGCTCTGTCAGAATGAGATTATCTCGATGTTTAGGGGTGTGGTGTTTACAGATTTTTGTAGAATCGTAATCATAAATAAATTCTGTATAGATTTGTGAAATTTCAAGTCGATGGCAATCGTAGTTATATTTTTTTTTAAGTCGTCAAAATAATTGTATTATTCCACAATTTTACGCTCTGTCAGAATGAGATTATCTCGATGTTTAGGGGTGTGGTGTTTACAGATATTTGTAGAATCGTAGTCGTAAATAAATTCTCTATAGATTTGTGAAATTTCAAGTCGATGGCAATCGTAGTTATATTTTTTTTGAGTCCTCAAAAGAATTGTATTATTCCACAATTTTACGCTCTGTCAGAATGAGATTATCTCGATGTTTAGGGGTCTGGTGTTTACAGATTTTTGTAGAATCGTAATCATAAATAAATTCTGTATAGATTTGTGAAATTTCAAGTCGATGGCAATCGTAGTTATATTTTTTTTTAAGTCGTCAAAATAATTGTATTATTCCGCAATTTTACGCTCTGTCAGAATGAGATTATCTCGATGTTTAGGGGTGTGGTGTTTACAGATTTTTGTAGAATCGTAATCATAAATAAATTCTGTATAGATTTGTGAAATTTCAAGTCGATGGCAATCGTAGTTATATTTTTTTTAAGTCGTCAAAATATTTGTATTATTCCACAATTTTACGCTCTGTCAGAATGAGATTATCTCGATGTTTAGGGTTGTGGTGTTTACAGATTTTTGTAGAATCGTAATCGTAAATAAATTCTGTATAGATTTGTGAAATTTCAAGTCGATGGCAATCGTAGTTATATTTTTTTCGAGTAGTCAAAATAATTGTATTATTCCACAATTTTACGCTCTGTCAGAATGAGATTATCTCGATGTTTAGGGTTGTGGTGTTTACAGATTTTTGTAGAATCGTAATCGTAAATAAATTCTGTATAGATTTGTGAAATTTCAAGTCGATGGCAATCGTAGTTATATTTTTTTTAAGTCGTCAAAATAATTGTATTATTCCGCAATTTTACGCTCTGTCAGAATGAGATTATCTCGATGTTTAGGGGTGTGGTGTTTACAGATTTTTGTAGAATCGTAATCATAAATAAATTCTGTATAGATTTGTGAAATTTCAAGTCGATGGCAATCGTAGTTATATTTTTTTTAAGTCGTCAAAATATTTGTATTATTCCACAATTTTACGCTCTGTCAGAATGAGATTATCTCGATGTTTAGGGTTGTGGTGTTTACAGATTTTTGTAGAATCGTAATCGTAAATAAATTCTGTATAGATTTGTGAAATTTCAAGTCGATGGCAATCCTAGTTATATTTTTTTTAAGTCGTCAAAAGAATTGTATTATTCCACAATTTTACGCTCTGTCAGAATGAGATTATCTCGATGTTTAGGGGTGTGGTGTTTACAGATTTTTGTAGAATCGTAATCATAAATAAATTCTGTATAGATTTGTGAAATTTCAAGTCGATGGCAATCGTAGTTATATTTTTTTTAAGTCGTCAAAATAATTGTATTATTCCACAATTTTACGCTCTGTCAGAATGAGATTATCTCGATGTTTAGGGTTGTGGTGTTTACAGATTTTTGTAGAATCGTAATCGTAAATAAATTATCTATAGATTTGTGAAATTTCAAGTCGATGGCAATCGTAGTTATATTTTTTTTGAGTCCTCAAAATAATTGTATTATTCCACAATTTTACGCTCTGTCAGAATGAGATTTTCTCGATGTTTAGGGATGGGGTGTTTACAGATTTTTGTAGTGGAGTAATTCCGAATTCATTTTGGTTAAATTTCAAGTCGATTTTAATACTTTTCATATTTCTTTAGGACGCCGAAATTATTACATTTTTTTTTATTTACAATTTCACGCTCTGTTTGAATAGGATTTTGTCAAAATTTGAGAAGTGGGATGTTTACAGATTTTTATGGAATCTTAATCACAAATGAATTTTAAATAAATTTGTGAAATTGAAATTGAAAAGTCGATGGCAATTTTTTTATATTTTTTTAGGGCGCCGAAATTATTGCATATTTTTCTTCGCAATTTCACGCTCGGTTCGAATGGGATTTTGTCAAAATTTTAGAGATGTAACGTTTACAGATTTTTGTAGAATTGTAATTATAAATCAATTCTGAATAGATTTGTGAAATATCAAGTCGATGGCAATCGCCGTTATATTTTTTTCAAGTCGTCGAAATGATTGTATTATTCCACAATTCTCACGCCCTGAATAGGATTAAAATTTGAGAAGTGGGATGTTTACAGATTTTTATAGAATCGTAATCACAAATGCATTTTGAATAAATTTGTAAAATTTCAAGTAGATGGCAATTTCTTATATTTTTTTCAAGTTGTCGAAATTAATTAATTTTTCCAAAATTCTATGCTCTGTTCGACTGAGACTATATCGATGTTTAGGGATGGAGTGTTTACAGATTTTTGTGGTAGCGTAATCTCGAATAAATTTTGAATAGATTTGAGAAATTTTTCGTTTTCACATTTTCTTAGAACGCCGAAATAATTGCATTTTATTCACAATTTCGCGCTCGATTTAAATGGGATTATGTCAAAATTAGGGAATGGAGAGCTTTCAGTTTTTTGTAGAAACGTAATCCTGAATGAATTTTGAATAGATTAATGAAATTTCATTTATTTTTTATTTTTTCTACAAGCCATTGAAATTCAATTGTAGCAAATATAAAAAAATGTAATCGAATTGAATTTTCACTAATCTATTCAAAATTCATTCAGGATTACTTTTCTGCAAAAAATTGAAACCTCCCGATTCCCTAATTTTTGTATTTTTCCACAAGTCCACGCTCAGTTCTATTGGGATTTCATTTCATTTTATTTCATTTCCTTCATTCACTTTAGCCACATATATACAGGGTGTATATATATGGCGGATATTTCATTTTGTTCTAAAAAGTGACGTTTGCTGTCGCATTAAGATTTACAACCGGCTGTGTATTCTACACAAGAAAAAGTATTTATAAATGGTTTTACGGAGGTACTATTTAAGAACTTTACGTGAATTTCCGGAGTAGGCAATATCCAGCAAAAGTACTATTCAAAGAATAATTACTACTTTACTTTCTAAATTTAAAATTGGCTCCCTTAATTATCGGTTTACTTACATTATTTTTAAAACTGGTTGAATACTACTTTTGCTGGGTATTGCCTTTTCCAAAAATTCAACACTAAACAAATCACGTTCACTTCTTAAATAGTACAATTTAATAATCATAAATACTTTTTCTTGTGTAGAATACACGGCCGATTGTTAATCGTAATGCGACAGCAAACGTCACTTTTGAGAACAAAATGAAATATCCGCCATTATGATTTCATGGCAAACCTTTGTTTTTAATTCAAAATAATTGCAAAGTTTTTTTGCAAATATCTCGATAAATACTCTAATTACAATTTTCAAACATTTTCGACTACATGTTTGAAAATGGTAATTGTACCGAAACTTAAGTCACAAAAATAAATATATAAGTTATACAAAACAAAGTTAAAAGTGTTTTATTATAATATTTAAAATGTATAACGAAGTAGAAGCCTCCAGCATCAACAATATCGATAAACATATTTGATTTAATTAATATATATGCAAATATGTTTTATAATTGCATTATTTATAAATTATTATTGTTCATTAATCGGTAAAAATGTATCATGTTATTATTTTTATCAGCTTGAGTCTATTTCAGTTTCACATGTTTCCTGTGTATTTGTGCATATTGCTTGGGTGGATGGATGAGATATATTGAAATCGGGTTAAGAAGGCGGTCTGTCCGGGAGGGGTGGGTAGTTCGTAGGCAGTGGCGGCGGCAAGAACGAGAAATATCGATTCTTCCTGGTTCGGATATCGAATCCGGAAAGCGCCGACCACGTCTTCATCCACTCCACACTCGCAATTTAAATCACTCTTGTTTTCCTAAAACCATTTCTACCATTTTGTTCATTATCTCATACAAGTTAATTTAGAATTGTCAACAAGAGAACTTATGCATAAAGGTTTCAATTATTTCAAACAGGAGATCGTGGTAGTATTGGGGTAATTATTTAGACCTGTAATCTTTTTTTACATCCCAGAGAAAAGATCACCCTTACTGTTCTACGTTATACAAAAATAATTTAAGTAATGGAGCATACCTCATGTCATGATAGGTGCCTCTACAAATACATAAAGTAAGCTGTTTGTGGTAAGGTATCTTTATCATTATCAACATTAATTTCTAAGAATTTTATTTATATAGTTCGCAACGGATAACATAGAGTTTGTTGTAAACGACAATGATGCAACTTTATTATGATTGGCAGATGATACAGCATTAGTGCTAACTGGTAAAAACAGAGAAGAGATAAAGAAATGGGGCCTAAAAATGTCGACTCAAAAAAACAGAACCCTTATCAATCCTATCGTCTACTAATAGGTCGCGTAGGTTCTTTAGGTGATATATTTTTTTATATCGGTAGTGGCTGAACGGCTAAAGGCCTACCCCAAAAAAAAAAACGGAAGACGGTTGTACCTACTATAAGGTGGAAAGAAAATAAAAATACAAATGGGTAACCAAAATATAATAAATAAACCAGAAATAAAATACCTAGGATTATGGTACCATAATAGCGACAGGAAGTCTCATGTGCGAATAGCAAGACTGCAAAAAAACGGTGGAAGCTTTAGGCAACATAATGCCTAAAATAAATGGAACATTGTCCCAAAAAAGAAAAATACTCGGTACAGTAGTAATATCGATATTATCCATTGCATATTCAGTAATGTAGATTACACAAACACTGATTGATGTATAAGGATAGTGCAATCTGCATACAAAACAATGTTCGATTGGTTCTGCTGAGAACAAAACCCCTGCCGTTATTACTCAAATACGAACATAAAAAATGACAACTCAGTTGATGAAGATTATAGAAATGCAGCTTCTATAGAAGAATCGCATGCGATGCTTAATTGAACGCCTTACCGAGGTCAAGAAACATACCAGAATCGAAGCCTTGCAAAACCTGCAAAAGATTGCCTGCGCGGTAATAATGATCATCAAGAAACATTTGTTTAAATAAAATATTTTCAATTACCTTTATAATATATAAATACCAGTATTTTATACAGGGTGTCTAAGCTAAACCGTTCGTTGTTGAAAGTTTACTTATAAACAATTTATTTATCATATTGCTTGTAACAATATAAGATCAAAACGTAAATTCGTTTTTATAATGAATTAAAGTTTCCCATTCTCGAAGCCAGAAGTTTGTAAAAAATAGAAAACTTAATATTCTCATAGAGAACATGTTTGTATATGTTTAATATTAAAACAAGCAATAATTGGTGATAGGATAGGATATTTTAAGGCAGCTGCGGAATTTATTAAGTTAAGTTATGTCGACAAGAATTCTTCGCTTCTGCGAATGCAGAGTGGATTGTTAGAAAAAAATCTTGTTCGTCTCGAGATGAATTTTCGGGGTGAACATTATTACGCAAATTATTTCCTTAATAAAATACAATTTTAACGATATTATTTATTTGAGCTTGTGTAAACACAGAAAACAAAATAAGTTCAGATGAAATTTGATCGATTCAAATTTGACCAAAACTGGGTGATATTTTGGATAAATTGAGGAAACTAGGGTATGTAATCAATGCAAACTAATCAAAAATGAATAGGGACATTTGCTTTTGTCTTTTCAAAGCGAAGCTTAACAATATCAAGCTTTTGGAAAATTTACAAATCTATAATTATAATATTCTTAAAGGTAGAAAACCAAAGTGGCGGAATCTACTCTGTAATTGTTGTACTAATCCCAATCCGTGTGGCATAATCACCGACAGATATAGGAATGCCAACATATTTGATAATAAGAAAAATAATAGCAAACAAAATTTTATTCAAAAATAATGTACTTAACTAGAAAAATATCGTCACAATGAGAGATTAAACGCATTAGCTATACATATGGAAATGATTATTTTATTATTCTACCAGCAAAATAAAGTTAGTGTTCTATGTATGAATAAAAATCACCGAATGAGCAGGATTCTAGGTTACATAAGAAAAAAAGGAGCTTGTGTTTCATAGTGAGATAATTGTTTACATTCTTTATATGAGAAGGAATGAGGTTGTATTTTTTAAGGCACGAATAGTGTGCACTTTTTTCGTATGCCGTTAATCTATGTTTAGGCAAACTGTATTCCTGGCCATTCCTAGTTGAGTAATGACTTCATAGTAAATTGGTGTTAAATCTGTCACGATGCATCCAAACAAATTTTACACATTCAAATATACAGGGTCCTGCATCTCACCTCCCGTCTTCTATAGCTCAGTTACTAATTAAGTTAGGATTTCGATATTTTGTAGAATATACTTGTATTCTATATTTTTTAAATCAGTTGCGAAAGTACATTTTCTGAAGCGTCTTAATGAGATCTTTCCAGTAATGTATAGAAACCCCGATTCGAATCAGTGGTTTTTCCAGGAAATCATTTTTAGTGCAATTTTTAAGCAAAAGTAAGAAGGGATAGAATTTCAGGTTTTCGTCAAAAATAAAAAAAAATCGCCAATTTTGGTCTAATCCGACTTATATGCGCTCAAGGACCACAGAATTTAAAACCGCGTTTAAATTGGATTCTTCGTTCGGCCGCTACAGCCGTTCACAGTGTGAAAAAATCGACTTTTCTCAAAAACTTCCACTGCAGTGATGCAAAACTGATTTTTTGTTGATTTTACTGAATGGATTTCAATAAAATTACAGGAGTATGTAGGCAACCATAAAAGGTATCCAAATAAGCAATAAAATGTATAGCATGTAATTTAAAAAAAAAATATTATAATGACATCACACTTTTTTGGGACTCAAACATAGTTTCCCGAAATGCATTTTAGGATGCAAATTTATTCTGCAAAATATCAAAATTCCAACTTAATTGGTAAATGAGCTATAGAAGACGGGATGTGAAATACAGGACCCTGTATATATCCATTTATAGTTAAAATCCGATTTTTCTTAAATATACCTCTGCGGCTATCCCTGAGTTTTTTTTTTATTAAAAAGAATTCTGATGTTTCTAATAGTCTTATTTATTTTGAGTAGTTTACTACGGAGAAGGCAATATTTTGTCTGTTCCACAAAATAGAATAGTTTGACAAAAAAGAATATCATCCCGAAAAAACGTATCTTATAGAATAGAATAGAAGAATTTCTTATACTGAGTGTTTTAGTCATACAAAACCTTTGGTTGCACATTCAATTTCACAGGAAGTGAAATCAATTTTGCAATTTTAAATGGAACGCCCTATACACCTTTTTATTTTCGGATTTAAGACATAATTCTAAATTTTACAAATGCTTGTTTTAAAAATTACATGTTATTTATATTTTCAATAATTGGCAGTGACCGCCCTATGTTATCGTAGACTTGTAGAAAACCATAATTAACATCTTTTGTTTTAATGTTCGGACAACACATACCTGTAAATTAAAATTCTATATATTTTCTTTAAATAACTCAATTTTTTGTTGAAAGTATGGAATAAATTCAGTAAAACCGAAATAAAATATTTTTGGAAAAAATCCTCGAACAGGTCGATTATCTTTTATAAAAAAACACATTTTTGCATGAAAGTCGATTTTCAGTCGTAATTTGTTTTTGAGTACTGGCGTCATCCAGTTTGTTTTTAAATGAAAACCTTTTATTTTTGTTCTTAATTTTGAGATATCTTTTCATTGTCGAACTGTCAGTATAAATAATATAAATATAAAGAAAATCGACCCTTGCGAGGATTTTTTCCAAAAATATTTAATTTTCAGTTTTCAATTTATTCCATACTTTAGGTATGGTATGGTATTACCATGGTATTTATGATGAAACTAAAGAAACAAGAAAAATAAAATTGTAAAATTAATTGAATTCCTAAGTGCTGACAGGTTCAAAGTGGATAATTACAACATCTATTATAATTTTATTTGTGTTTTTGTTTTTAATTATTTTTTGTTATGTGTACTAGATTAAATTACTACAAATTTTTGGATAATTGATCGCTTTGTGAAACATAATTTAAAGGTAAGGTAAATGAGTAATTAAAGTCACTTTGTTGTATTTAGTCCTCGTTTAACACGAGGTAAAACATTTTTAATACTCAGGATTCTTAAAATGAGGCATTTGGTCTTAAAATAAAGTGCCTCATTTTAACAATCCTAAATAAAATCACTTTGTGCAAAAAGAAATTGTGAAACAAGTAAAACCAAGTGACTTTAATAACTAATTTACCGAATCTAGAATAAATAGTTGTTGTTTGTCAAAATTTGGTTTTCTTGATAGAAAATATAGATTACATTTGGCAAATAAATTCACTTATAAATTTTTATTACTTATTTCACATAAGCAAGAAAGCATTTAGAAATTTTAATAATTATTACGTTTTTCTTTCACTAATAATTTTTTAGTTCACAAGTTCGACATAAATACATTTAGAAATTTCAATAATTATTACGTTTTTCTTTTGTTTTAAAAGTATAAATACATTTCGATAGATAGGATACCTTAAAAAAACATAATGAGCCGCCATGTTACCATTTGAAAAAATCTAATTATCTAAAAAAAAAATATCGAATTTAAATTTACAGGCATGTGTTATCCAAAGTGGTTAATTTTGTTTTTCTATAAGTATACTGTATGAAACAAAATATATTAGGACGGTCACAGCCAACTAGATGCAAGATTAATTTTTGAAATAAAACTGACGCATGTTACTTTTTTGTAACAACAATTGATGTGTATTTAAAAAGTGCTGAATCCGAAAATAAAAAAATATACAGGGTGTTTATTTGCATAATGTTATGTTCTAAATTTGTAAAGTGGTAATACCGACAATAAATAAATAAATTAATTAATTAATTAAAATTTTAAAATTGATGTTACGGTAAAACCGAAAATGCAACTAATGTTTTTGGATGACCACTAAACTCCAATTTCCTTTTAGTATAACCCTACCAAGTTTCGTATTGATATAAGTAAAGAGAAAATTATAGAGGTGAGCCTGTTTTCTCTGTTACAACCGGTATATAAATTGTCGTTTTATATTTTTATGTCTATAACTATTTATTAAAAATCTGATAAAAGCGCCCTGATAAGGCAAAACATGCAAACTATAAACTGTCAGCATTAATTGGTAGTATTAATATCTTAACAATATCAGTGGCGTAACCAGCAGCTGCGGGGGAAGGCACCGTCTTTAGCAACGCGGAAGAAATACAACAAATAAGGTTTTTGCTTTTTCAAAGAGTGAATTTGAATTTAATTTAAAGTCTAAGAAAAAAAATTATGGGACCATGGGTTTACGGTGAATTTTGAGCGAAATTTATTTTAATTGAAGTTTTTATTTGGATTTTAGTTCCGATTACAAATATTTCCTTTTTAAAAGTAGTAAATTGTGGAGAGATAAGAGTACTTAATATTTGGATTTTAGTTCCGATTACAAATATTTCCTAAGTAGTAAATTATGGAGAGATAAGAGGACTCAAATTATTGCGACTGTACGATTGAATAAAAAACTGTACCAATAAATATTCCTGTTAAATTGTTGAGTTTTTTAGAAAGGGGGCCCATAATCTGAAGTTAGAGAATAATATTAAGTATCATAATAATAAGTTAAAACAAATGGATAAATGCATTTAATTTAAGTTAAAAAAAATAATATCATGCGAAGGATAAATATTATATTAAACCAGAGATAAAAGAGATGATACAACATTAAATTATTTTAAATATCCTAGAAATTCAAATTTTCCAATATAGGATAGCTTGTTAAAAACACAACTTAAATTTATTTTGATTTAAATGTTCAAAATAGTTCGGAAAATTATTGTAAAACATTATATTCACAATTAAAAAAAGCATGTATGGTGACATCTAGGTTTACCTTGTTTAGGGTAGAATACTTATAACCTGTCTTCACTTATATTATTTTGATTGTTTCTACTAACTCCAATTATTGAATAAAAAAAAATCTCAGAGTAGTCCAAAACATCTATTCAATGCAAAAAAATATAAATTCACTCACCAATTACATCTGCAGCATTAAAAAAAAAACACCATCGCAGTTAAAGATCACACTAGCATCACACCGAACAATAGAGTCACACCGGAAGTACAGATTATTTCGGGCACAAACTAAATCGGTCGTGGCAGACGTACCGGGAGAAGCTCACAGGCCGGCGGCTCGTCACCCAGTGAAGTCACTTCCGTCCGTTTCGGGGGAATCTCCTCGCCCGTGTGCGGGGGCGGCGCGCGCGCACCCTCCCACCCCTAAAAATCCACCACCGCCGCCGCTGTCGGAGCCGCCGCCGATGTTCAACTTTTTGACGCGCGCGTGCACACACACACCCACACACACACACACACAGGAACGCACGCCGACGCCGATCTTCAACTCTTAAAGCATCGCGACGCCTCCATCCCATAGATAATATAATAGTGACTGTGTTTACTACAATTTTATTCATAACTGCAATATGAAGGGTGATCGTAAATGTTTGATGATAACAATCTAGTTTCTCACGGAATAAGCGTAAACTGGAATAGTCAACAGCTTATAAATTGAAATTTAATAAACAGGAAATATAGCTTGAATATATGAATATTCAACCAGTTCGTAAATCTACAAAATTAAGTCTTATAAAGGGATAAAAAAATATTGAAACAACTACTTTCCTGGCCAACGCCACGCCGGATATTGAATTGCAGAAAAGAAATTTGTAAGTTATAAATAGTACTACCATTAATAATAATAATAATACTTTTTCGCATCTTATTAAATAATATAAATGTTTTTAAATCGTTTTTGATTGAGAAAGCTGTGCATTACTCGGCCGAATCATTTTCTCCACAGGTGACATCCAATCAAATGATAGCGGTTTCATTGCCCAACAGGTTTTAGCCAATGGCATGGCGACGATTTTACTTTCTCAACAGTTTAGTTGTTACTATGGTTACGATTTGTTTTTTGTCAGCGAACTGCCGCAATTTCCAAATAGAAAAATTATTCGTTATAATTTAATATGAACAGAAAAATCTTTAGGTAATTATTTAATATGATGCAAAAAAGTATAGTATTAAACTCGTGAGCAAGTTGGCCATTGCCACTCGGGTGAATTGCTTCACCCTCGTGGCAATAGCCAACTTTTTCACTCGTTTAATAATATACTATTATTGGTGCCAATTACTTTCGTTTTACACAAGTCAAAGAATATATTTTGTGGAGACAAAATGAAAGAATAAGTAGATACTAAAATTAATGAAGGCCTGACTTTGAAATTAAATAATTTGTATTAAAAAGGCTTAAAAAGTAGGCGAAATCAAGAAGCTAAGGTAAAAGTAACTCTAAACCTAAATAAAACATACGAGTACATATAATAATGTAACATTGGTTTGATCGCACAAAGAAGTCTTAGAGATAGGGAAGTGGTCAATTTATGGAAACATGAGCTGGAATATTTTGTCAAAAATACATTTGATTCTATCTGGCATGGAAATATGCAAATACTCCTTCATTTGGTATTTGTTCCAACATTGGCAGTTAACAAGCCGATTTTCTCTTTATTTGTGGTAAAGCTATAATATTTTGGCCACGTCATGAGAAATGACGTATACCGAGACAACTCATAATCAAGGGACGGATAGAGGCAAAGAGAAGCCCTGGAAAGAGGTTGAAAAACTCTGTATTGGGTCGGCTAACGTCGAACCAATCTCTAAGGTTTTTCAACCTTTTTCCGGGGTCTCTCCTTATCTCTATCCTTCCCTTGATTATGAGTTGTAGCACTCGGTATTCGTAATTTTCTTGACGTGACAAAATATTCTAGCTTTCATTACCTAAAATAAAGAAAAGATCGCCTTGTTAATTGCCTATGTTGGAGCGGATAGGGTACTCAAATGAAAAAGTATTTGTATATTTCCATGCCAGATGATTTTTGGACGTTCCAGAAAATTAGCAGCTTAGGATTTACCTGTAAGGTGTTTGAGGGTTATTGAAAATGATGATGTTTGATTGATTTTCAGAGAAGATTAACCACCCCCCCCCCCCCCTCAAAATTAAAATCATTTCTCTTATATCTACCTGTATCCCTAATTACCAGTGGATTAGGGATGCAATAGATATAAGATAAATGCTTTTGATTCTGTGGAGGGTTTAATAAAGCTTTCGAAGACTAGGCAATAGTGTAACTGGTCTTTAGCTGGAAATTAGAGTTTTGTTTTGATTACGTTTAGGGATGTAACATTTTCTTGTAAATTATTGCGCGAAAATTAAAATACTGATGTAGTGCAAATTTATAGGGCTTTAAAATACTACCACTCGTGATATCTATTCTCATTTAAATGGTTTAAGTTGATATTCGTCCCCATGTTGGCGTTGATGATCGGTGAAACTAAAGTTGACCTGTCTGAGAGAATTTAGAAAAATTGAGGTTATATTTTCCACACTCCTCTTTAATTTTTGTTTGGCCATCCTGCTTGTTGAGTACAGTTAAGTGTAAAAATATTGAAGTTATATAATACTTTGAATCTTTTTCCAGTTTATTTAGGTAAGGTGGAAGATTATTTAAATGAAACAAACAATTCTGTTGGAACATTTATAGCCACCAATTTCGATCCTAAACCACGCCTAATAATGACTTTTGATTTTTGAAAATTGAGCATAATTCTTAATAGTGCTGAGGTAAAAAAATATTTAATCAAAAAAGAAAAATAGATGTCCGTTTTTTTATTGTTCGACATAATAAACAAAACTTGTTAGAACATTTATGGCCACCAATATAGAATCTGAAATACGCCTAACTTTTGATTTTTTGAAAATTGTGGATATTTCATAATAGCGCTAAGGTAAAATATTGTTTAAACCTTTATTGCATTTTGTGACCATTTGGAAGCATAAAAATTTAAACTTTAATACACGTTACTTATGAAGTATCTATCCATGGAAATCGTACTGTGACGATTTGGGAAGTTTGTATTATGTGTTTTGCTGTCTGTTTCCTATAATTTGTCCAGCAAAAAACGCAGTTGATGTGAAAAATGGTTACCGAGGCAGAACGTGTAGAATTTCAAAAACAGCTTATTATTTGCTGACATACTACAACAAATAATACACCTTAAAATATTTTCAAAGTTTTTGTACCTAATAATTCAACTCAGGTTTAAAAAGGTGCATTTAAAACGGCGGACAAACAAAATTTGCAAATAGTTAAAAATTTATTTACCTTCACCATGACAACGATCTTTATATTAACAATTTTAGTAAACAACTAACTTAAGTCGAACAGTGGCCGTTCGTGTCAGTTCTGAATACCTCTGCGGTAAAATATAATTAAAATCCGTTTCGGACACGCTTCTGCGTGAAAAATTGTTCACAATTGTCATTCAGACCCATGTGCCAGGAAGGTAAATATTGTCTTTTCACTAATTATAGCTTTAGTTTCATACATTCGATATTAAAGCCGGTGACACTCACGTGTACTTCGGCCGCGAGATGTCGCAAGCGTGCGATTAGCGCTGATGCGATGCGAGAATTGCAGAATTGCATTGCATTTAATATCCATCTTGTTCTATCATGTTCTAATAGTGTGAAATAAACATTGATAAATTAGTGTATTTGGCGTCTTCCCTTTTATGTGTGTCAGAAATAAGTACACCCGGTCAATTAACGATCAGTTGTTATTGGTTTCCTAACTTCATGCCGCTTGTAGTGTGTGTGTGTGTGTGTGTGTGTGTGTGGCTAGATCCTAGTGTTTGTACCACTCACAAACGTGCAGGCGCGAATTTCGCGATTCCCGTGGCACTCAACCATTTTCATTTTTCCCACACACGATTTTGACGATTGGTGCTTCATCCAATTCTATTACAAATAAACAATGCTCTTTCACCCATTGTACATTTAATTAATATAAATATAGTTCTTATTCGTTAAATTATCTCAACAAATACCACTCGCGGTTATAGTTTCGGCAGGATAAATTTTATTATTTATTTGTTTATTTATTTTTCGTCATTTCATCGCAAATTTCTTGAATGAATTGAGATTAGGCAAAATTCACTCGTACTCATGGATTTTTCCATCTCAATTTATTCTCGAAATTTGTGTCGATTTAATGGCTCGTGCAAACAAATAAAATTTATCTGGCCAAATTAAACATCTTGTGGTATTACCCCCGATAAATTCCTAGGTGAGGTTGTTCATCAAACGATTTTATCTAGTGTGCAAACATGACCCAATAGACCAATAAAGAAGAACTTCAAAGATTTGTTGGTGTAATAATGTGGATGTCACTTATCCAACAGCCTAGTACACGAAGATGTTGGGTTTCTAATAGTAGAAGGTTGAAACAACAGATTCGAAGATAAAAAAAAATAATTTTAGCTATAATACGATTACTTCAAAAATACAGATAAATTTACCCACACCCTCCAAAGTTCGTAGATCATTAAAAATATTCAACGCCAAAAAGTCGCATAAACGGGGTAAATGGATTTACATAGTTTCGAATTATTTTCCACAAAATTCCAAATTAACCAAATTTAGAACGAATAATGTGGTTGTTCATCTATGAAGGGCAGTTCCTAAAAATAAAAATCACAAGGTGTATTTTGATAACGATTTTACTGGAGTTCTAAAACAATAAGGAATGGAATATGTTGGAACTGTAAAATTTGCTGTAATGTTTGCCAAAATACATTATTCCTTCTAAAAAAGTCCTAAAATTGAAAGGAAAAGGGTCGGAAATTGGGTTCTATAATCAGCAAAAGTAACCATAAAAGTTTTTCAATGGCATGATTATAAAATAGTGTCTCTGGTTAGTACATTTTGTGGACATCTCATTCAAAAGGTAAGAAGGCTTTCCCGAACCGAAAAAAAAACATTTCGATAGAATGTCTAAATGTAGTAAAAATTGTGTTTTTTTTATTATTTAAAACAATTATAAACAACGCCGTTTAGAATATTTGTGGCGTAAAATATCGATTATAAACCACGCCTAACAATAATCTCTTTTAATATCTTAGAAATGTGCCATATTTCATAATTGTGCTATGATAAAAAATAATTTAAACAAAAATGAAAAATACATGTTATTTTTTTATTATTCAATGTTTTAAACAAATCCCGGCAAAACATTTGCGGTCAAAAATATCGATTCCAAACTACGCCTAACAATTTTTTTTTTTTAATTGACTATGTTTCGGTATATATATTATCGAAAAATCCAAGTAAATAAATAAGTTAAAAAGCTTTCTATTATTACTATATTTGATTAATTATGGATTTATACATACATACATTTATTTTGCAAAAATTTACATTGATATACATTAATTTTATAAAACAATACATTATCTAAAAGTGGAATCCAATTTGGCTAGCGACCTGCGGTCTTTCGGCCTCGATTTTTATCAATTTTTAGTAAATTAATTAAGATTACTTGGAAATTTAGTATAAATGGTGGATGCGCCGGATTTATGACAGAAATTTATGGCTAACTTCCAATCGGTATTTTCATTACATAATAGCTGCGTTACTTCTTGCCGATATATTTATTTCCATGTATACATTCATGTCCGGGTATTATGTTTTTGTTATTATATTATGTTAAAATCGTCAAAATATTTTCAACTTTGCAAAAATTCACGTTCTGTTCATAGAAGATGATTATCACAAAATAAAAGAGAGTTATACCTCATTTAATAACCAGGCGGACTAAACGCGAAAGTCACGTTTACACTATAAAAAGTAACCAGAAAAGTAACCAGACATGTTTTGGCGGTAAAAATAAAATGATTTCAATTTCTTTTATCCATAAAATTCATTCAACATTTACACCAACACATAAATTAATTCTAGGCATACTTTCTTGATCATATACTCAATGATGTAGTATATAATATTAAAATAATAATTAAAGTAAGTATAAGACCCTCTTAAGAATTTAGGGGCACACCGAAAAACTCAAGTTGTACATATATTTATTTACATATAATGTGGATTGAAGTAGTAGGTGTATTTTAAAAATACATATAATTCCGTAAAAGGTTTGAAATATAAATACTAGATTGTCGTAAAATAAATTTTTATTAAATTAAATAAATTTGCTATTTAAAAACGTATAATAACTTATTTAAGATCAATCTTATTCATTAATTTATATAATGTTTAACGGGACGTCATTGGCGGTTATCTCTATCCTTTAATTCAATCAAAATTTAATATAATGTATCGATTTCATTTTTAAAGAAAAATCTATTTTCCACACGCAGAATTTGTAGATATCTTCGGTCGCTGGACGTCCTTCAAGACGTTTAGGACTTGTTACTGCCATAATCTCCTTTCACCCCCTAATTGTGTGAAACTCCACAATCCTAAATATAATGTATGTTTATGATTTGATTCCATATTGCAATAACTTGCGCCACACTTACCTAATGAATTACAATTTTGTATACAACGGCAGTAGATTTTAAAGCCTCTTGTATTAAAGCTTTATATAAGATAATTTTGGATTGTTGGAGCGTTAATGCTCTAAAATCCAACTATTTCCGTTTCTTGGGGGCCGAAAATGACACCAAACTTTTTCTGGGTATTTATCCGTAGTTAAAAATAAAATAACTATTTCCTCGAAAATCGCGGGATGAGGAATCGATTCTTACACTATCAACAGTAGAAATAACTGGCTAAAAACACAAAAACTGAGGCGAAACGCGTGAAAACGGTGAGACACAAGGATCGGTTAGAGATCAGCTGATCATAACAACGGCCATTACTGTTTTAAGCAATTTGGGCCTGTGTAAAAACGGCGTCCGATTGGCCAATCACAACAACGTATTTTGGCGGCAATAATTTGATTTAGTCCGCCTGGTTATTAAATGGGGTATAGTAGATTAGTAGATTTTTATAAAATTAAAATTATGTATGTATTTTAAATAAATTAGGGAAGTTTAAAGTAGATGGCAATAATTATTTTCATCAAAATAGTTTTCTTAACCTTACGCTCTGTTTACGGGTGATTATATCGAAATTTGGGGTTGGTTTTTACACAATCATAATTCTGTATGTACTTAAAACAAAATTGAATGTTCTTAGGTTATTGGAATTGTATTTATATCGTTTCCTAAATTATCAAAATGGTTTCGACTTTTTACAAGCCGATGCTCTGCTCTCTTGGCGTTATCTCTAAATCTACGGATGTGATATTATCAGGATTTTTTATAATGGCAATTGTGAATGCGATTTTGGTAATTTAAATAAATTAATATAAAGATCTAAGTCGGTGAAAATATTTTTCTTAATAATTGATATTTATTTGAAGTTAACGAGCTTATGCTCTGTTCACTGGAAATATATGATCTAGGTGTTTGTAGGTTTTTACAGAATCATAATTCAAAGTTCATTTTGAATTTATTTGGAAAGTATCAAGTCGATGTTAATTGTCTTTATACATTTTTTAATCATAAAAATGTTTTTTACAAGACCATGTTGTGGCAACTGGTCACTATTTTGAAATCTGTGGACGGGATATTGACAGCAATTTAGAGAAAACTTATTAAATGTGATTTGAGTAAGTTTGGAAAATTTTAACTCGACGGCCATTAAATTCATATTATTTTCAATTAAAATTTTTTAGTGCCTAAAGCTTTCAGGGTTGTCTTGAAATATAACATTGTAAATATTCATATTTTCAATAATAATTAACGCATTAAATATTGCTTCGAGAAACGAAATATTTACACTTTGTAGATTGCAAAAATGATTATGTAATTGCATTTTTGAAAAGTTTTTTTTTATCGAGGATATTTCACATTACTGAAGGTTCTGCAAAAATGGGAGTTTATAATGAACCGCCGCGTTGCGTTTGTAGTATCAAAATTAGTGGACCATGATTTGTTTTTGTTTTCTAATGAAGTTCACACATTAGCTGTTACTTCTAAAGGTCATTTTAGTTGTTGTGACAAAAATGGTTTGCCCAAGTAAAGAAGATAAGATATTCATTAAACATTTTTATGCACGAAAGATTATGAATAAGTACCCACAAAAGGGTTGGTCTATTACAAGTATTCAGTAATTAATAATTAAACTCGGAACAATAATCACAAACAAATAAGTGGATGACCACGTACAGTACGAATTCCTGAAAGGATAGAAGAAGTTCATGCAAGAAGATGCTCCGAGCACAAGTTCTAAGAACTATTTTTTTAGAGCAAAAGTACTTCGTCTTATCTATAAAAATTGAGCTTTTATTAATAATTTAAAAATATTAACTACTCACGAAGATATATGAGTAGAAAACTACTTTTTTTTTCGCCCACGGTGTATAATACAGGTATTTATAAATTTTACAGAATCACAATTCTAAATGTATTTTGAGTAAATTTGCAAATTTGAGTGGACGACATTCATAATAATAATCATCATCATTTATTTTCCCAACAGATTTAAATATTCAACTGCAGGGAACGATACATGTAATAATGAATTTAAAAATAAAAATATAAGACTGTAAATTTTAAGAAATAATAATAGTAACATACTTGTGGAGTAAGCTATATTTATATTAAAGCAGAAAACAAAGACACATTACCGATACTTTAATCTTCAGTAGTTATATAATAAAATGAAGATATAAGCAGATCGTTGCAACACACATAATGTGTTTTTTATTCTCAACACGAGGTACCAAAAGTTCGCATGCCCTCGTGTGAAACCCACCTCTTGAATTCTCGGCACGTGCCGACTCGAAATTGCTGTAGGTGTGTACTTCAAAGTGAACGCACGAGGTTAAAAAGTATCGATCAAACATTGGAGGTTTGTGACCCAGAAATTGGTAAGGGGGCCCTTGCGAAAATAGGCGGATTATCGACAGAATGTATTAAGACAATAAAATCAATTCACAATAGAAATGTTTATAAATGTATTCAGGATGTTACAAATTCGATGCACTAGCATTGCTATATGGGTAACTATAAGAGATACAGAGTTGATTAAATTAAAACAAAGTTGCACACACATAATGTAAGAAATTTAAAATATTCCGATATAATCAAAATAAAAAATCAAAATGAAATCAAATTTTATTCAAACATGGTACATACGCGTGACATAGACATAGAAAATGTTACCTATGTATACACATATAATTATGAATATGTCTTTTTCTGCAGCCGAAAATAAAACTTTCGGTATGATTTATTAAATCGAAAGTACCACTTTACATAAATCGTACCGAAAGTAGGTTTTTTCGGGACGATTTTGTTTCACTTTCGGAACGATTTCTATACTTTCGGGACGCTTTTTGTTACTTTCGGGACGATTTTGCGTATATAGTAGGCTTTGTCAAGGCGTAGGCGGCATTGACAAAGAGATCAACTTCGTATTTAATTATGACAGCATATAACATTCGTGTGTGTTTTTGCTTTTTCAACATACAAAACGGCCGCAGAAAAAATATTGTACGTAACTCGTTCCAAAAGTGATTTTACGGGACTCGCAGGATTCCAAAAACTTCCTACTCATCCCGTAAAATATCACTTTCGGAACTTGTTACGTAAATTACTATAATATACACAAAAATGCCTAGAAACGTATGGGAATAAGAGAAGTGGCAAGAAAAGAAAAACCCAGGATTATAAAGATCATCGAGGCTACCACCTACTTCAGCCAAATTCTCAATTAACGAAACTAATATCATTCATTCTATCATAAATTTTGTTGAAGAAACGCGCTAATTAACTGATTTGCGTTTTGGTAGATGTGACTGGTTACAAGACTATATCTGATTTATTTAGATGAATTTAATATTTACACCTGATTTTGTTTATTTAATTAAAGATCATCGATTCTATCTACTTCGGCTTCTATAAGAAAACTCTTTAGTTTTGTTTTAATTCATTTAGTATCCTGATATCTTTTAGATATTGAGGTAATTTGTTTAAGAATGAAATTGCGCAATATTCCGGTGTATATTCAAAAAGTGTTGAACTGTATTTCGATGTATTGCAGTTGTTGAAGAGTCGGGTAATTTATGCATGTTCTTTAACCCTTTCACTGCTAACAGTTTTAGGAAGCAGTACTCTAAATGAAATATTTTTTTCTAGTTAGTGTGTAGTCATACTGTAACTTTTGAAGTCAAAAGGATTTGAAAAATGAAAATGCAATTCGTGTATATGTTGATGAAGCCTAAAGCCATCAGGCCCAGGTATCATAGAATATACATAACGCCTTTATACATCATCAGCACTCAATGGGTTAACGTAATGTTTGAATTTTTGTTTGATTTTGAAGTTAAACATTAGTTGTTCATACACATAAATTCCAAGGAATGTTAAAATACCTTTTCATTTAAAGAGACCTCTACAAGATTCGTTATATTTTAAATTGAATATCTTTTTTTTCTGAATGATCAAAATGTTTTTGGCTGTCGAGCTACTGGCATAAAACAATATTCCATATCTGGTTAGAGATGCGAAATTCTACAAACACCCCTTCTCTACATTTTGAGATGATCACATTTGAACACTCAACTTTTCAATTCTGCGATCGGGCATTTTCTAACTGTTAAAAAAAAATAGAAAAATAGTTGCAAGAAACTCTAGGCTTTCAAAATTTACTTAAAATAGATTACGCCTTATCATTCTATAAAAATCTATACCCCTTCCTTGTATTTTAAGTTAATCACACTTGAACGCCCAATTTTTCAATTCTGCGATCGGGCATTTTCTAAGTGGTCAAAAAAATAGAAAAATAGTTGCAACAAATTCTAGACTTTCAAAATTTACCCAAAATTGATTACGCTTTATTATTATATAAAAATCTACAAACACCCCTTCCTTAGATTTTGAATTAATCACACTTGAACGCCCAATTTTTCAATTTTGCGATCGTGCAATTTCTAAGTGCTAAAAAAATAGAAAAATAATTACAACAAACTCTAGGCTTTCAAAATTTACTCAAAATAGATTACGCTTTATTATTCTCTCAAAATCTATAAACATCCCTTCCCTAGATTTTGAGGTAATCACACTTGAACACCCAACTTTTCAATTCTGCGATCGGACATTTTCTAAATGGAAAAATAATTGCAACAAACTCTAGACTTTCAAAATTTACATAAAATAGATTACGCTTTATTATTCTATAAAAATCTACAAACACCCCTTCCCTAGATTTTGAGGTAATCACACTTGAACATCCAATTTTTCAATTCGGCGATCGGGCACTTTCTAAGTGTTAAAAAAATAGAAAAATAATTGCAACAAACTCTAGACTTGCAAAATTTAGCCAAAATGGATTACCCTTTATTATTGTATAAAAATCTACAAATACCCCTTCCTTAGATTTTGAATTAATCACACTTGAACGCCTAATTTTTCAATTTTGCGATCAGACATTTTCTAAATGGAAAAATAATTGCAACAAACTCCAGACTTTCAAAATTTACATAAAATAGATTATGCTTTATTATCCTATAAAAATCTACAAACAACCCTTCCCTAGATTTTGAGTTAATCACACTTGAACGCTCAATTTTCCAATTCTGCGATTGGGCATTTTCTAAGTTGTCAAAAAATAAGAAAAATAATTCCAACAAACTCTAGACTTTCAAAATTTACTCAAAATAGATTACGCTTTATTATGCTATAAAAATATACAAACACGCCTTCCCTTGATTTTGAGGAAATCACACTTGAACACCCATTTTTTGAATTCTGCGATCGGGCGTTTTCTAAATGGTAAAAAAATAGAATATAATTGCAACAAACTCTAGACTTTCAAAATTTACTCAAAATAAATTACGCTTTATTATGCTATAAAAATATACAAACACCCCTTCCCTTTATTTTGAGTTAATCACACTTGAACGCCCAATTTTTCAATTTTGCGATTTGACATTTTGTAAGTGGTCAAAAAAATAGAAAAATAATTGAAACAAATTCTAGACTTTCAAAATTTACTCAAAATAGATTACGCTTTATTTGCTAAAAAAATATACATATACATATTTATATAAGCTTGTCAATGGCAGAGTTGATAATCAAATGTTTACTGAAAGACTTAAATTTCATGTTCCTAGACTAAGTTCACGCAACCCTGACACATTTTCATTTATAGTACCTCATTCAATTCATCACTATCACTCGCCCCTTTTTAAAATGTATAAATGTTACCATGAAGTTCAACACCAGGCGGATATTTTTCACCCTAGCTTTATATATTTTAAAAATAATGTAACTTCACTGATTCCATAAAGTTCTGTAATTATTATAATGCGTAATGCAATGTTTCACTTATATATGCATCTGTATTTAATTTTATTTTATTTCATTTGTAACTTCAACTGCTATTATATTACCCTGTTAATGGATCTTGATATCTGTTGGGAAATAAATATTATTATTATTATTATTATTATACAAACACCCCTTCCCTTCATTTTGAGGTAATCACACTTGAACGCCCAATTTTTCAATTCTGCGATCGGACATTTTCTTAGTGGTCAAAAAAATAGAAAAATAATTGCAACAAACTCTAGGCTTTCAAAATTTACTCAAAATCGATTACGCTTTATGATTCTCTAAAAATCTATAAACATCCCTTCCCTAGATTTTGAGATAATCACACTTGAACACCCAACTTTTTAATTCTGCGATCGGACATTTTCTAAATGGAAAAATAATTGCAATAAACTCAAGACTTTCAAAATTTACTCAAAATAGATAACGTTTTATTATTCTATAAAAATCTATAAACACCCCTTCCCTAGATTTTGAGATAATCACACTTGAACGCCCAATTTTTTAATTCTGCGATCGTACATTTTCTAAGTGGTCAAAAAAATAGAAAAATTATTGCAACAAACTCCAGACTTTCAAAATTTACTCAAAATAGATTACGCTTTATTATGCTACAAAAATATACAAACACCCCTTCCCTTCATTTTGAGATAATCACACTTGAACGCTCAATTTTTCAATTCTGCGATCGGGCATTTTCTAAGTGGTCAAAAAAATAGAAAAATAATTCTAGATTTTCAAAATTTACTCAAAATAGATTACGCATTATTACTCCATAAAAATTTACAAACACCCCTTCTCTAGATTTTGAGGTAATCACACTGGAACACCCAACTTTTTAATTCTGCGATACGAGAATTAAATGTTTCCTCTCAAATATTCCTTTTAAAATTCTAAAAGAGTAACGTACTGAGTTTATGTTTTTTGCTAGTTGCGAGCACTGTATTCGAAAAAAAAAACCGGAAAAATCAATTTTGCTTTTTATTTTTTCAAGACTTTATTATTGATTATTAAAAAAAAAAATAACAACACTTTCTTATAATTGTTCTGAAAATAATTTAATTTTTCAAAAACGATGTTTCGTAACACTCACATAAACTTAATTTTTTCAGATATGGTCTTGAATTTTTATTCCATTTTTGGGTAGTTTCTGACCTCCCAAAATTAATGGATGTCACACTTGCCACTACGTTGTTTGCTATGGGAGTTATTTGATAATTTTTAAATATTGAAGAGTGGGCAATAATTTTTAAACATAACAAAATGTGCCTTGACAATAACAAATATTCTTTTTTAAGGTAATTAAAAAAAATTATATTGTTTTTTTGTATGGGGTTTGTCTTTTAGATATAATCATTATCATAAAAAAATTATACTAGTTTTTTGATATAGCGTTTCGTCTTTTATATATCATCGTTATCATTAAAAAAAATCTCACTCTAATATCTTTCAAAACAAATTTTGAAATTAAGGTCTTAACAAGGTCTATAGCTCACATTATTTTTATTACTTTTTAATTGTTTAGATCTTCAAACAATTATTTTTTCATCTAAAAAAGCCGGTATTTTTTAATTCGGTGTGTTTTTCGTATCGCAGTAAAAAAGCAGATTTCTGTAATAATTTAAACTTTATTTATAAAATTAAATTTAAAAAACTTACAAAAACTTTTTGTGCAAAATTTTTAACAAATTAATTAACAATGTCTAATTTTCTAGATGTTGAAAAAGATTGTTGACGATTTTTTCGATGTTTTTTGAAATTTTATTTATTTTGAAAACTGATGTCGGCGTTCGGGATATTGATGAAAATACATCTCCGCTGAACGTTTGTGTTTAAGGGGAAATATACATCTAGAATGGTCGAAAAATCGTTGTTTCAATTTTTGCTTTGTCTTGAAGTTTGAGATCTCAAGAATTTTTGGTGAAAATTTCAAATTAATATCTCAATAAATGACGAAGTTATAGCTGTTATATTTATTCTATGTAAGTTGAAAAATTTCATGAGTTACTCATTGACAAATTTTCAACAGCGTTTTTCTCGCAACCACGTTCTTCAAATCGGTACCAAAAATTTCTCGAAAACCACAGAACCGATTACTTTGATTTTTTTTTGTGATTATTGTGTACATAATTATCTAGTCTTTATCGTAGGATTTTTTTCTTTGTTACTTAGCTTTTTTATAGGCAAAATAAGAACTAATTGTTGTATCGAAAATCGCTATGTTATGTTCAAACGCCCGCCATTTTGTCGAAAATATATATTTTCAAAATCGGCTACCACAAAGACTACATTATATTATAGTATCTAGTTTAAAAATATTTTCGTTTTTTTTTTGTTTCAAATGATTTTTGAAGAAACGCCGATGGGTACCCTTTTTATGGTTTTTACAACTCTCCGAAAAAAAAACCATAATACTAACAATTTGGGATTTTTTTCAATAAAAAAAAAATTGGCAGTATCCCTGAATGTGTATACTTTTAAATTGTTGGTGTTGTAATCCATGGTTACTGGGTAATATGTAATTGGTGTAATAAAATGACGTACGTCCCAGTGTTTAGTTAAACACTGGGACGTACGTCATTTTATTACACCAATTGTATACTTTTAGATAGAAAAACTTCAGATCCGATATTTTACGTTTATTATTTATCATTGTCGAATCCATTTACAATCGAGTATTACTTTCTTAATTTTTTATCATTATTATTTTCAAACGGGTTTTTAATACTATTTTTAATACAAAAAATATAACAAAAATATACAACCAAAAACTACATTCTGAGGTAATTCAATATTCGGCGTGGCACTAGCCATACTAGTTTCAACAAGTCATTTGTTTTTAGTTTTTGCAAAATTTAATTTTCAGTTACGAACAAGTTAAATATTTACATATTCAGGCTACTTCTGGTCGTTTTTACATTTATTAAACACAATGTTATAATAAAACACTTTTAACAACACAATGTGTTGAAAACTCATGTACGTGTACGTAATTTAATTGTTAATGGGATAATAATAGAGTGAGTGTTAAAATTCTTGTAAGTGTCACGGCTTAAACTCGAGAATATTTAATGTAAATTTATCACAATCTCGTAACGTATCCCCATTTAAATTTTAATCCTCGCTGCAGCAGTATAAAGTTTAACACCGGAAGGATCGCTCTCATCGGCGCGTAACAATTTTAACGGCCTATAAAAATTATCCAGCCAAATTCTCAATTAACGATACTAATATAATTATACTATCATAAGGATAATAACGGCATCATAAATTTTGTTAAAGGAACGCGGTAATTAACCCATTTTAGTTTTGGTGGATGCGCCGGGATACCCGATTTATTTAGTTAAATTTAATATTTACACCTGATTTTTTTCATTTAATTAATTGATATAATACATTTACATTCACTTCTTTGTGATAAAAAGAGTCATCCCAGCCCTGCTCCACGGATTGTATTGAAATAGTAAACAGTAATTCATTTGAATGTCCTAAAAAAAATGAGTCAGTCAAATTTTCAATTATAGCATCATAAATGTTGTTGAAGAAACGCGGTAATTAACCAATGTTCATTTTGGTGAAAGCGCCGGGATGCAATACTACGATCATATCTTTATTAACGGGTTAATTTTGACAATAGTGTTTTATAAATATTTAATTCTATTATTAGCCTGTTACCTATCAACTAAAGGTCTTTCTGCCTGAATATTATATTTACACCTGATTTTGTTTATTCAATTAATCAATACAATACATTTCCATCCATTTCGGATCATTCACTCCGTCGTGATAAAAAGAGCCATCGCGGTCCTGCGGGTCGTATTGTATTGAAATTGCAGGCAGTAATTAGGGTTATATTCCTTGACTCGAATACCAAGTAATCCCTTAAAATATCGTCCATTAAGGGACGCGGCCATAGATTCCGCCGTTAACTCCCCAGTCAGGTTTTCAATTAGGGGCCGTCGAGGGCCGAGTTTGAGCCCTCCGCGCCCGGACTCTTCCGCCCCCCCGCGAATTGAGTTATTCCCGAGCACCACCGGCACAGTTTCTGCACACTTTGCTTCGTTCTGTCGCCCATTCTATTCTCACGGCCCCCTCCCCCCGAAAATTCCGCTCGATTCGTTAACAACTTAACGACGTTCCTCACGCTCGAAAATATCAGTTTTTTTTTTGCCATTGCCCCTTTTTTGTGCCGAATCGGAATCCCCTTTCGCTGATAAATTTCATCTTCACGCTAGAGATAATAAAAATACAGGGCGCGATAATAAAATGACGTGCCCTTTACCCTTAAACGAAACGCTGCTGATATTATTCAATAATGAAGAAATATAATAAATGAAAAAGTCAATTATATAAAACACACTTTTACTTTACCTAAGTAAAAGTGTGTTTTATTTAATTAAAAATGTATCACTAAGTAAGTGCCGCCAACCTCAATCAGTTGAAAAAGTCAATAATCTTTGAATAATCACAGGCCTTCATATGAAAACTAAGCGAACGTTGTTTTCACTTTGATAACAATTTCGATACTGTGAGTCCAATGGCTTATCACACCAAGGTTTTCAACAAATAAAAAAAAATAGATGTTTATGAGTGTAAAAAAGAAAAACAAACCTAATATATTTTCCAACATATTTATTCAAAAACCCAAAGGCAATTTTTATTAGAATTGCACGTTTGCATTAAAATTTAAATAATTAATTAAAAATTAAAATAGACAATATAGCAAAAAAAATCATATTTTAAAGTCTATGAGCCCTTTTTGCATATTTTTAGCTTTTTTTCCAAAACCATGGAAAATTTGCCAAATTGAGCCTCGTTTCAAAGTCATAAAAATCACCCACACAACCAGTGTTTTTTTAACGAATATTCCGACCAATAAATCGCTTCAAAATTTGTAGACAAGGTGACCCGAAATTAGAATATTATTAAACTTTGCTAAATCACTTATCTTATTATTTTCTTTGTACGCGAAAAGTATCTTTGGCCTGATTTTTTCGGATTCGAAATTTCAACTTTTCCATTGTCCTTTGAAAAAATTTCGATCAGTTTTGAAACATGTCTGAATGTATGTTGTCTCTCTGTCTCTCAGAATGTGTATGAAAAACTTATAGAGATTTTTAAATTAAACTTTATTAGACAATCCAAAGAGCTCAAAAGGTTTTGGTTAAGGATGGATTTACTCTAAGCGTTTCTTTTTTAATTTTCCCAGACATTTTCTTAAATACGAAAATTACTTCATATAAATATTGAAGATGGCAAAGAACTACATCTTTTGTTAATAAATGTATTTCATAATATGAATTTTATTAAAAATTTCAGGAAACATTCTATGCAATAAACGAAGAAAACAAAGTTTCTTCGGAATTTTACGTAAAAATTCGTAGATTTGTAAAATTCGCACGTTCTTCGAGAAGAAAAAAAGATCAGGGAACATTCTAGACATATGTACCTATCAAATAAACGAAAAACCCCAAAAATGGGTTATGACTACTTTTTCGGAATTTTACGTACGAATTCGTGGCTTTGAAAATTGCGCACTCTCAATGAGATTTTTTAATACTTCCGAAAACATCTCAATGGATTTTATTCAAATTTAAAGGAAATATTCTATACACATTTACCTGATATAAACTGAAAACCCAAATTGTGTTATTACTAGCTTTGTTTCATGAAAATTCTTGACTTTGCAGAATAAGTACTTTCTACGAGATATTTTCCATTTTCCAGAAAAAAAATTCAGGGTACATTCTAGACATATGTACCTACGAAAAAAATAATAAAAACCCAAAAAGGGTTATCACTACTTTTTTCTGAGTTTTGCTTGAAATTTCACGACTTTGCAAATTACGCTCTTTCTACGAGATTTTTCAATTTCTTAAAAACCTCCCAATGAATTTTATTCAAATTTTCAGAAAACATTTTAGACAAATCTACCTCTGAAACCAATGAAAAACCCAAGATTGAGTTATTACTTATTTTTTAGGAATTATATGTGGGAATACGGGGGTTTGCAAAATGCACACTTTCTACGAGATTTTTTTAATTTTCCTGAAAATCTCTCAATGAATTTTATTAAAATGTTTAGGAAAATATTCTAGACAAATGTACCTATTGAAAAACAAAATTTGGGTTATCACTAGTTTTTTCGGAATTTTACCTGAAAATTCGCGGCTTTGCAAAGTGCACATTTTCTACGAGATTTTGCAATTTTCCTGAAAACTCCTCAATGTATTTTATTACAATTTTCAGGAAGTATTCTAGACACACATTTCTGAGAAATAAACGAAAAACCCAAAATTGGGTTATCACTAGTTTTTCGGAATGTTACGTGAAAATTCCAGGCTTTGCAAACTGCAAACTTTTTACGAGATTTTTAAATTTTCCTGAAAACCTCTTAGTGAATTTTATTAAAATTTTTAGTACATATTCTAGACATATTTACCCATGAATTAAACAAAAAACCCAAAATTAGGTAATCACTAGTTTTTTCGGAATTATACGTGAAAATTTGTGGCTTTGCAAAATATATGCACTTTCTACGAGATTTTTTAAATTTTCCTGAAAAAATTTTCAAGGAACATTCTAGACATATATACCCATGAAATAAATGAAAAACCCAGAAAAGGGTTATCACTATTTTTTCGGAATTTTACGAGAAAATTCGTGACTTTGCAAATTGCGCACTTTTCCTTTAAAATCTCTTAATGAGTTAAAATTTTGAAGAAACATTTAAGACATGTGTACCTATGAAACCAATGAAAAACCCAAAATTGAGTTATCACTCATATTTTTCGGAATTATATGTGAAACTTCATGGCTTTGCAAAATGCACACTTACCACGAGATTTTTTCAATTTTCCTGAAAACCCTTTAATGAATTTTATTAAAATTTTCATGAAATATTCTGGACATATGTACCCTGGAATAAGCGAGAAACCCAACTTTTGGATATCACTAGTTTTTTCAGAATTTTACGTGAAAATTCGAGGCTTTGCTAAATTCACACTTTCTACGAGATTTTTTCCAATTTTCCTGAAAACCCCTTTATAACTTTTATTTAAATTTTCATGAAATATTCTGGACATATGTACCCATGAAATAAGCGAAAAATCCAAATTTGGGATATCACTAGTTTTTTGCAGAATTTCAAGTGAAAATTCGAGGCTTTGCAAAATGCGCACTTCCTACGAGATTTTTTCAATTTTCCTGAAAACCCCTTAATGAATTTTATTAATATTTTCAGGAAATATTCTGGACATATGTACCTATGAAATAAATGGAAAACTCAAATTTTGGTTATTACTAGTTTTTTTCGGAATTTCACGTGAAAATTCTAGGCTTTGCAAAATGCGCTCTTTCTACGAGATTCTTCAATTTCCCTGAAAACTCCTCGCTGAATGTTATTAAAATTTTCAGGAAACATTGTAGACATATGCACCCATGAAACAAATGAAAAACCCAGGAACGCGTTATCACAAGTTTTTCGGAATGTTACGTGAAAATTCGTGACTTTGCAAAATGCGCACAAGATTTTCTAATTTTCCTGAAACCCCTTAATGAATTTTATTACAATTTTCAGGAAACATTCTAGACATGTGTACCCATGAAATAAGCGAAAAACCCAAATTTGGGATATCACTAGTTTTTTCAGAATTTCACGTAAAAATTCGAGGCTTTGCAAAATGCATAGTTTCTACGAGATTTTTTCCAATTTTCCTGAAAACCCCTTAATAAATTTTATTAAAATTTTCAGGAAATATTCTAGACATATGTACCTATGAAATAAATGGAAAACTCAAATTTTGGTTATCACTAGTTTTTTCGGAATTTCACGTGAAAATTCTAGGCTTTGCAAAATGCGCACTTTCTACGAGATTTTTTAATTTTCCTGAAAACCGCGGTGGCCTAGTGAGTAGAGCTCCTGCTCACGGGCCTCGTGGTCGTGGGTTCGAATCCCATCCGCGCGGTCACTTTTTCGGAACGAAGAAGTGGCCGTGCGGGTCCTTGGATGTCTAGTGTATGCCCCATTCATTATTAAAATGAAATCTCAACGTAATTATCGTTAGTGGCCGAATAGTACATGCTTACGCCAATTCCAAATCATCTGCACTTCCTCAACCCGAATTCCTGTCAACAATCCTTCCTTTTCAATAAAAAAAAAAAATCCTATCAAGTCATCAAGATTATAACAAATTGACTATGATTCATTTTTTATTAAACTAAACTTTACAAAAATTACTATGTTTTAACCAGACTTGTGATATTTTCAATTCTGTTTAATTATTGATTACCACGCAGTAACGTTTGCAACCATCCACATTATTTTACGAAACCGTATTTTAGCATTAATTCATCTGTAATTAATTAAAGGCTTCCATTTTTAACGCATCAGTTGCAGTATGTAATCTATAACATATATAGTACATGCTTCATTTGCTTTTATAGGATTCGATCCTGTGACCATTAAAAAGTTGAAAATCCTCTCTAGAAATAAAGTGTAGCGGTCGAGGACACAAACTCCGGAATTAATACCAGGGATTTTCGTGATAATTCCAAGTGTTATTTAGTTGTAACATTGTGTCGCACTTGGGGGGATGATCGAATGTAACATAATACAGTGGCGTACAAGTGGCGGCGTAGCCGGGGCAACGGACGCCGAGGGCCCTCTCTTGTTGACCGCACCGCCACCCTCGATCCCCTCGATGACGACAATTATTCTCCGCATATTCCCAAACCAAAATTCGCCGCAAAAATTTAAATATGAGAAACGAGCAATGGTAATGCATGCAGTCGTTTGGCAGACGATGGGCGTTCCCTTTCCTCCAGATTTATAATTTTTTTCCCCACAGCACACAGCAAGCTCTCGGCTGGGAGAGTATCGCCTGGAAGAAGATAATGTGAAATATTCGAGGCAATATTCGACCGAAAATTGAGCGCCGCCGCCGACGGCGATATTTCAGGCGCGCGATAAGGCGAAGGGGGCGCGCGCCCCCCACCTTTAATGGACCCGTATTAAATATCTGCCGCCCATCATCCTTCATCATCTCGTGTCATCATCATATTGACGCCTAACGGAGAGTGCTTTTCTCCTCGAGGAATGTGTGTATGTGTGTGTGTGTGCACGTGTGGGTCTGGTCCGAAATAGGGTCTAATGGACCAAACACACCTCCATCCGTTAAGGAATCACGTCACGAATGGGTTATCAATAACTTTTATTTATATTAAGGGTTAAGGTCTTTCACCTTATCGTTTGCGAAAGGGCGAAACACGTCATTATGCCGCGGCATAATGGATCACTTTGCCGGCATTTATGTCTCAATTGATTTTCTGCTATTTTCAACTCGAAATATACACAATATTGGGTCAAATGTAATTAAAGTTGCCACAGTACACGAATAGGATTTCTAACGACAAAATATTACATTGTTTTATATATACAGGGTGTTTCTTAAAATAGTGCAAACGTTTTTGTTTCTAAAAAGTAGGAGCCACGATTAGTTAATATATAATAAATATTACGCTCTCGTAATTTTTTCCATGGTATTAATAATAATAATAATAATAATAATAATAATAATAATAATAATAATAATAATAATAATATTACTTAAAATGTTGTGTGTGATGTGTCTCTTCATGTGTGTGTTTATGTGCGTTCAACTTGATATGATATGATTCCGAAAATTGGACTTTATTGCATTTAGTTAAATGCAACTTATAGTATAAGTTAAAATTATTTTGTCTTTACAATTAAAACTCCGATTAACCTTTTTTTTACCATTTTCAGGTGGATATTTTTGGAAGCCTTGGTGAATTATATAAAGAAAACCTAATACCCTAATCACTTCCTACCTGAATATTTGTGACCCAATAAAATCATTGAAAACGCATCCAAGAATTGCGCAAAGATTGTCAGGATAAGAAGAAGCAAGAGCTATTTGTGACCGTCACGAGAACCGGCTCCCTAGAGAAGGTAGTCCAACACCAACATCATGTAGAGATCTGACAACGGTAAATTTTGGGCGCCCCGCCCCCGAAAACAACGGCCCTTTTAAGGGCCACAAAAACTAACTAATTCTAAGATCATTCTTTGTCAATGAATGAATGTATGAATGAATGCATGTTACTAATCAATAAAAGACCAAAGTGCTCTCATAATAAAATATTGAACAATTTTAGCCAAGATTATCAGAAGACTGGGAACGAAAGAGTTCTTTATCACTTCAAATATTGATTGAAAATTTACAGTTCAGAATGTGTACCCTAAATTATTTCGAAAAATTTTCACGATTTGTAACAGGAGACTAGGAACGGAGAGAGGTATTTGACTCTTCAAAAATCGATCGAAAATTTACGGTTCAGAATGTGTACCCTAAAATATTTGCGAAAAATTTTCTGGATTTGTATCAGGAGACTAGGAACGCAAAGAGGTATTTTACTCTTCAAAAATCGATAGAAAATTTACGGCTCAGAATGTGTACCCTAAATTAATTTCAAAAAAATTTCTGGATTTGTATCAGGAGACTAGGAACGCAAAGAGGTATTTTACTCTTCAAAAATCGATCGAAAATTTACGGTTCAGAATGTGTACCCTAAAATAATTTCGAAAAATTTTCTGGATTTGTATCAGGAGACTAGGAACGCAAAGAGGTATTTTACTCTTCAAAAATCGATCGATCGAAAATTTACGGTTCAAAATGTGTACCCTAAAATAATTTCGAAAAATTTTCTGGATTTGTATCAGGAGACTAGGAACGCAAAGAGCTATTTTACTCTTCAAAAATCTATCGAAAATTTACGGTTCAGAATGTATACCCTAAAATATTTGCGAAAAATTTTCTGGATTTGTATCAGGAGACTAGGAACGCAAAGAGGTATTTTACTCTTCAAAAATAGATCGAAAATTTACGGTTCAGAATGTGTACCCTAAAATAATTTCGAAAAATTTTCTGGATTTGTATCAGGAGACTAGGAACGCAAAGAGGTATTTTACTCTTCAAAAATAGATCGAAAATTTACGGTTCAGAATGTGTACCCTAAAATAATTTCGAAAAATTTTCTGGATTTGTATCAGGAGACTAGGAACGCAAAGAGGTATTTTACTCTTCAAAAATAGATCGAAAATTTACGGTTCAGAATGTGTACCCTAAAATAATTTCGAAAAATTTTCTGGATTTGTATCAGGAGACTAGGAACGCAAAGAGGTATTTTACTCTTCAAAAATCGATCGATCGAAAATTTACGGTTCAAAATGTGTACCCTAAAATAATTTCGAAAAATTTTCTGGATTTGTATCAGGAGACTAGGAACGCAAAGAGCTATTTTACTCTTCAAAAATCTATCGAAAATTTACGGTTCAGAATGTGTACCCTCAAATATTTGCGAAAAATTTTCTGGATTTGTATCAGGAGACTAGGAACGCAAAGAGGTATTTTACTCTTCAAAAATCGATCGAAAATTTACGGTTCAGAATGTGTACCCTAAAATAATTTCGAAAAATTTTCTGGATTTGTATCAGGAGACTAGGAACGCAAAGAGGTATTTTACTCTTCAAAAATCGATCGATCGAAAATTTACGGTTCAAAATGTGTACCCTAAATTAATTTCAAAAAATTTTCTGGATTTGTATCAGGAGACTAGGAACGCAAAGAGCTATTTTACTCTTCAAAAATCTATCGAAAATTTACGGTTCAGAATGTGTACCCTAAAATATTTGCGAAAAATTTTCTGGATTTGTATCAGGAGACTAGGAACGCAAAGAGGTATTTTACTCTTCAAAAATCGATCGATCGAAAATTTACGGTTCAAAATGTGTACCCTAAAATAATTTCGAAAAATTTTCTGGATTTGTATCAGGAGACTAGGAACGCAAAGAGCTATTTTACTCTTCAAAAATCTATCGAAAATTTACGGTTCAGAATGTGTACCCTCAAATATTTCCGAAAAATTTTCTGGATTTGTATCAGGAGACTAGGAACGCAAAGAGGTATTTTACTCTTCAAAAATAGATCGAAAATTTACGGTTCAGAATGTGTACCCTAAAATAATTTCGAAAAATTTTCTGGATTTGTATCAGGAGACTAGGAACGCAAAGAGGTATTTTACTCTTCAAAAATCGATCGATCGAAAATTTACGGTTCAGAATGTGTACCATAAAATAATTTCGAAAAATTTTCTGGATTTGTATCAGGAGACTAGGAACGCAAAGAGGTATTTTACTCTTCAAAAATCGATCGATCGAAAATTTACGGTTCAGAATGTGTACCCTAAAATAATTTCGAAAAATTTTCTGGATTTGTATCAGGAGACTAGGAACGCAAAGAGGTATTTTACTCTTCAAAAATCGCTCGATCGAAAATTTACGGTTCAGAATGTGTACCCTAAAATAATTTCGAAAAATTTTCTGGATTTGTATCAGGAGACTAGGAACGCAAAGAGGTATTTTACTCTTCAAAAATCGATCGATCTAAAATTTACGGTTCAGAATGTGTACCCTAAAATAATTTCGAAAAATTTTCTGGATTTGCATCAGGAGACTAGGAACGCAAAGAGGTATTTTACTCTTCAAAAATCGATCGAAAATTTACGGTTCAGAATGTGTACCCTAAAATAATTTCGAAAAATTTTCTGGATTTGTATCAGGAGACTAGGAACGCAAAGAGGTATTTTACTCTTTAAAAATCGATCGATCGAAAATTTACAATTCAGAATGTGTACCCTAAAATAATTTCGAAAAATTTTCTGGATTTGCATCAGGAGACTAGGAACGCAAAGAGGTATTTTACTCTTTAAAAATCGATCGATCGAAAATTTACGGTTCAGAATGTGTACCCTAAAATAATTTCGAAAAATTTTCTGGATTTGCATCAGGAGACTAGGAACGCAAAGAGGTATTTTACTCTTCAAAAATCGATCGATCGAAAATTTACGGTTCAGAATGTGTACCCTAAAATAATTTCGAAAAATTTTCTGGATTTGTATCAGGAGACTAGGAACGCAAAGAGGTATTTTACTCTTCAAAAATCGATCGATCTAAAATTTACGGTTCAGAATGTGTACCCTAAAATAATTTCGAAAAATTTTCTGGATTTGTATCAGGAGACTAGGAACGCAAAGAGGTATTTTACTCTTCAAAAATAGATCGAAAATTTACGGTTCAGAATGTGTACCCTAAAATGATTTCGAAAAATTTTCTGGATTTGTATCAGGAGACTAGGAACGCAAAGAGGTATTTTACTCTTCAAAAATCGATAGATCGAAAATTTACGGTTCAGAATGTGTACCCTAAAATAATTTCGAAAAATTTTCTGGATTTGTATCAGGAGACTAGGAACGCAAAGAGGTATTTTACTCTTCAAAAATCGCTCGATCGAAAATTTACGGTTCAGAATGTGTACCCTAAAATAATTTCGAAAAATTTTCTGGATTTGTATCAGGAGACTAGGAACGCAAAGAGGTATTTTACTCTTCAAAAATCGATTGATCGAAAATTTACGGTTCAGAATGTGTACCCTAAAATGATTTCGAAAAATTTTCTGGATTTGTATCAGGAGACTAGGAACGCAAAGAGGTATTTTACTCTTCAAAAATCGATCGAAAATTTACGGTTCAGAATGTGTACCCTAAAATAATTTCGAAAAATTTTCTGGATTTGTATCAGGAGACTAGGAACGCAAAGAGGTATTTTACTCTTCAAAAATCGATTGATCGAAAATTTACGGTTCAGAATGTGTACCCTAAAATGATTTCGAAAAATTTTCTGGATTTGTATCAGGAGACTAGGAACGCAAAGAGGTATTTTACTCTTCAAAAATCGATCGAAAATTTACGGTTCAGAATGTGTACCCTAAAATAATTTCGAAAAATTTTCTGGATTTGTATCAGGAGACTAGGAACGCAAAGACGTATTTTACTCTTCAAAAATCGCTCGATCGAAAATTTACGGTTCAGAATGTGTACCCTAAAATAATTTCGAAAAATTTTCTGGATTTGTATCAGGAGACTAGGAACGCAAAGAGGTATTTTACTCTTCAAAAATCGATAGATCGAAAATTTACGGTTCAGAATGTGTACCCTAAAATAATTTCGAAAAATTTTCTGGATTTATATCAGGAGTCTAGGAACGCAAAGAGGTATTTTACTCTTCAAAAATCGATAGATCGAAAATTTACGGTTCAGAATGTGTACCCTAACATAATTTCGAAAAATTTTCAGGATTTGTATCAGGAGACTAGGAACGCAAAGAGGTATTTTACTCTACAAAAATCGATCGATCGAAAATTTACGGTTCAGAATGTGTACCCTAAAATAATTTCGAAAAATTTTCTGGATTTGTATCAGGAGACTAGGAACGCAAAGAGGTATTTTACTCTTCAAAAATCGATAGATCGAAAATTTACGGTTCAGAATGTGTACCCTAAAATAATTTCGAAAAATTTTCTGGATTTGCATCAGGAGACTAGGAACGCAAAGAGGTATTTTACTCTTCAAAAATCGATCGATCGAAAATTTACGGTTCAGAATGTGTACCCTAAAATAATTTCGAAAAATTTTCTGGATTTGTATCAGGAGACTAGGAACGCAAAGAGGTATTTTACTCTTCAAAAATCGATCGATCGAAAATTTACGGTTCAGAATGTGTACCCTAAAATAATTTCGAAAAATTTTCTGGATTTGTATCAGGAGACTAGGAACGCAAAGAGGTATTTTACTCTTCAAAAATCGCTCGATCGAAAATTTACGGTTCAGAATGTGTACCCTAAAATAATTTCGAAAAATTTTCTGGATTTGCATCAGGAGACTAGGAACGCAAAGAGGTATTTTACTCTTCAAAAATCGATCGAAAATTTACGGTTCAGAATGTGTACCCTAAAATAATTTCGAAAAATTTTCTGGATATGTATCAGGAGACTAGGAACGCAAAGAGGTATTTTACTCTTCAAAAATCGATCGAAAATTTACGGTTCAGAATGTGTACCCTAAAATAATTTCGAAAAATTTTCTGGATATGTATCAGGAGACTAGGAACGCAAAGAGGTATTTTACTCTTCAAAAATCGATCGAAAATTTACGGTTCAGAATGTGTACCCTAAAATAATTTCGAAAAATTTTCTGGATTTGTATCAGGAGACTAGGAACGCAAAGAGGTATTTTACTCTTCAAAAATCGATCGATCGAAAATTTACGGTTCAGAATGTGTACCCTAAAATAATTTCGAAAAATTTTCTGGATTTGTATCAGGAGACTAGGAACGCAAAGAGGTATTTTACTCTTCAAAAATCGCTCGATCGAAAATTTACGGTTCAGAATGTGTACCCTAAAATAATTTCGAAAAATTTTCTGGATTTGCATCAGGAGACTAGGAACGCAAAGAGGTATTTTACTCTTCAAAAATCGATCGAAAATTTACGGTTCAGAATGTGTACCCTAAAATAATTTCGAAAAATTTTCTGGATTTGTATCAGGAGACTAGGAACGCAAAGACGTATTTTACTCTTCAAAAATCGCTCGATCGAAAATTTACGGTTCAGAATGTGTACCCTAAAATAATTTCGAAAAATTTTCTGGATTTGTATCAGGAGACTAGGAACGCAAAGAGGTATTTTACTCTTCAAAAATCGATCGATCGAAAATTTAAGGTTCAGAATGTGTACCCTAAAATAATTTCGAAAAATTTTCTGGATTTGTATCAGGAGACTAGGAACGCAAAGAGGTATTTTACTCTTCAAAAATCGATCGAAAATTTCCGGTTCAGAATGTGTACCCTAACATAATTTCGAAAAATTTTCTGGATTTGTATCAGGAGACTAGGAATGCAAAGAGGTATTTTACTCTTCAAAAATCGATCGATCGAAAATTTACGGTTCAGAATGTGTACCCTAAAATAATTTCGAAAAATTTTCTGGATTTGTATCAGGAGTCTAGGAACGCAAAGAGGTATTTTACTCTTCAAAAATCGATCGAAAATTCACGGTTCAGAATGTGTTCCCCAAAATAATTGCGAAAAATTTTCTGGATTTGTATCAGGAGACTAGGAACGCAAAGAGGTATTTTACTCTTCAAAAATCGATCGATCGAAATTTTACGGTTCAGAATGTGTACCCTAAAATAATTTAGAAAAATTTTCTGGATTTGTATCAGGAGACTAGGAACGCAAAGAGGTATTTTACTCTTCAAAAATCGATCGATAGAAATTTTACGGTTCAGAATGTGTACCCTAAAATAATTTCGAAAAATTTTCTGGATTTGTATCAGGAGTCTAGGAACGCAAAGAGGTATTTTACTCTTCAAAAATCGATAGATCGAAAATTTACGGTTCAGAATGTGTACCCTAAAATAATTTCGAAAAATTTTCTGGATTTGTATCAGGAGACTAGGAACGCAAAGAGATATCTTACTCTTCAAAAATCGATCGAAAATTTACGGTTCAGAATGTGTACCCTAAAATAATTTCGAAAAATTTTCTGGATTTGTATCAGGAGACTAGGAACGCAAAGAGGTATTTTACTCTTCAAAAATCGATCGATAGAAATTTTACGGTTCAGAATGTGTACCCTAAAATAATTTCGAAAAATTTTCTGGATTTATATCAGGAGTCTAGGAACGCAAAGAGGTATTTTACTCTTCAAAAATCGATAGATCGAAAATTTACGGTTCAGAATGTGTACCCTAAAATAATTTCGAAAAATTTTCTGGATTTGTATCAGGAGACTAGGAACGCAAAGAGATATCTTACTCTTCAAAAATCGATCGAAAATTTACGGTTCAGAATGTGTACCCTAAAATAATTTCGAAAAATTTTCTGGATTTGTATCAGGAGACTAGGAACGCAAAGAGATATCTTACTCTTCAAAAATCGATCGAAAATTTACGGTTCAGAATGTGTACCCTAAAATAATTTCGAAAAATTTTCTGGATTTGTATCAGGAGTCTAGGAACGCAAAGAGGTATTTTACTCTTCAAAAATCGATCGATCTAAAATTTACGGTTCAGAATGTGTACCCTAAAATAATTTCGAAAAATTTTCTGGATTTGTATCAGGAGACTAGGAACGCAAAGAGGTATTTTACTCTTCAAAAATCGATAGATCGAAAATTTACGGTTCAGAATGTGTACCCAAAAATAATTTCGAAAAATTTTCTGGATTTGTATCAGGAGACTAGGAACGCAAAGAGATATCTTACTCTTCAAAAATCGATCGAAAATTTACGGTTCAGAATGTGTACCCTAAAATAATTTCGAAAAATTTTCTGGATTTGTATCAGGAGACTAGGAACGCAAAGAGGTATTTTACTCTTCAAAAATCGATAGATCGAAAATTTACGGTTCAGAATGTGTACCCTAAAATAATTTCGAAAAATTTTCTGGATTTGTATCAGGAGACTAGGAACGCAAAGAGATATCTTACTCTTCAAAAATCGATCGAAAATTTACGGTTCAGAATGTGTACCCTAAAATAATTTCGAAAAATTTTCTGGATTTGTATCAGGAGACTAGGAACGCAAAGAGGTATTTTACTCTTCAAAAATCGATAGATCGAAAATTTACGGTTCAGAATGTGTACCCTAAAATAATTTCGAAAAATTTTCTGGATTTGTATCAGGAGACTAGGAACGCAAAGAGATATCTTACTCTTCAAAAATCGATCGAAAATTTACGGTTCAGAATGTGTACCTTAAAATAATTTCGAAAAATTTTCTGGATTTGTATCAGGAGACTAGGAACGCAAAGAGGTATTTTACTCTTCAAAAATCGATAGATCGAAAATTTACGGTTCAGAATGTGTACCCTAAAATAATTTCGAAAAATTTTCTGGATTTGTATCAGGAGACTAGGAACGCAAAGAGATATCTTACTCTTCAAAAATCGATCGAAAATTTACGGTTCAGAATGTGTACCCTAAAATAATTTCGAAAAATTTTCTGGATTTGTATCAGGAGACTAGGAACGCAAAGAGGTATTTTACTCTTTAAAAATCGATCGATCGAAAATTTACAATTCAGAATGTGTACCCTAAAATAATTTCGAAAAATTTTCTGGATTTGCATCAGGAGACTAGGAACGCAAAGAGGTATTTTACTCTTTAAAAATCGATCGATCGAAAATTTACGGTTCAGAATGTGTACCCTAAAATAATTTCGAAAAATTTTCTGGATTTGCATCAGGAGACTAGGAACGCAAAGAGGTATTTTACTCTTCAAAAATCGATCGATCGAAAATTTACGGTTCAGAATGTGTACCCTAAAATAATTTCGAAAAATTTTCTGGATTTGTATCAGGAGACTAGGAACGCAAAGAGGTATTTTACTCTTCAAAAATCGATCGATCTAAAATTTACGGTTCAGAATGTGTACCCTAAAATAATTTCGAAAAATTTTCTGGATTTGTATCAGGAGACTAGGAACGCAAAGAGGTATTTTACTCTTCAAAAATAGATCGAAAATTTACGGTTCAGAATGTGTACCCTAAAATGATTTCGAAAAATTTTCTGGATTTGTATCAGGAGACTAGGAACGCAAAGAGGTATTTTACTCTTCAAAAATCGATAGATCGAAAATTTACGGTTCAGAATGTGTACCCTAAAATAATTTCGAAAAATTTTCTGGATTTGTATCAGGAGACTAGGAACGCAAAGAGGTATTTTACTCTTCAAAAATCGATCGATCTAAAATTTACGGTTCAGAATGTGTACCCTAAAATAATTTCGAAAAATTTTCAGGATTTGTATCAGGAGACTAGGAACGCAAAGAGGTATTTTACTCTTCAAAAATAGATCGAAAATTTACGGTTCAGAATGTGTACCCTAAAATGATTTCGAAAAATTTTCAGGATTTGTATCAGGAGACTAGGAACGCAAAGAGGTATTTTACTCTTCAAAAATCGATCGATCGAAAATTTACGGTTCAGAATGTGTACCCTAAAATATTTGCGAAAAATTTTCTGGATTTGTATCAGGAGACTAGGAACGCAACGAGGTATTTTACTCTTCAAAAATAGATAGATCGAAAATTTACGGTTCAGAATGTGTACCCTAAAATGATTTCGAAAAATTTTCTGGATTTGTATCAGGAGACTAGGAACGCAAAGAGGTATTTTACTCTTCAAAAATCGATCGAAAATTTACGGTTCAGAATGTGTACCCTAAAATAATTTCGAAAAATTTTCTGGATTTGTATCAGGAGACTAGGAACGCAAAGAGGTATTTTACTCTTCAAAAATCGATTGATCGAAAATTTACGGTTCAGAATGTGTACCCTAAAATGATTTCGAAAAATTTTCTGGATTTGTATCAGGAGACTAGGAACGCAAAGAGGTATTTTACTCTTCAAAAATCGATCGAAAATTTACGGTTCAGAATGTGTACCCTAAAATAATTTCGAAAAATTTTCTGGATTTGTATCAGGAGACTAGGAACGCAAAGAGATATCTTACTCTTCAAAAATCGATCGAAAATTTACGGTTCAGAATGTGTACCCTAAAATAATTTCGAAAAATTTTCTGGATTTGTATCAGGAGACTAGGAACGCAAAGAGGTATTTTACTCTTCAAAAATCGATCGATAGAAATTTTACGGTTCAGAATGTGTACCCTAAAATAATTTCGAAAAATTTTCTGGATTTATATCAGGAGTCTAGGAACGCAAAGAGGTATTTTACTCTTCAAAAATCGATAGATCGAAAATTTACGGTTCAGAATGTGTACCCTAAAATATTTCGAAAAATTTTCTGGATTTGTATCAGGAGACTAGGAACGCAAAGAGATATCTTACTCTTCAAAAATCGATCGAAAATTTACGGTTCAGAATGTGTACCCTAAAATAATTTCGAAAAATTTTCTGGATTTATATCAGGAGTCTAGGAACGCAAAGAGGTATTTTACTCTTCAAAAATCGATAGATCGAAAATTTACGGTTCAGAATGTGTACCCTAAAATAATTTCGAAAAATTTTCTGGATTTGTATCAGGAGACTAGGAACGCAAAGAGATATCTTACTCTTCAAAAATCGATCGAAAATTTACGGTTCAGAATGTGTACCCTAAAATAATTTCGAAAAATTTTCTGGATTTGTATCAGGAGACTAGGAACGCAAAGAGATATCTTACTCTTCAAAAATCGATCGAAAATTTACGGTTCAGAATGTGTACCCTAAAATAATTTCGAAAAATTTTCTGGATTTGTATCAGGAGACTAGGAACGCAAAGAGGTATTTTACTCTTCAAAAATCGATCGATAGAAATTTTACGGTTCAGAATGTGTACCCTAAAATAATTTCGAAAAATTTTCTGGATTTATATCAGGAGTCTAGGAACGCAAAGAGGTATTTTACTCTTCAAAAATCGATAGATCGAAAATTTACGGTTCAGAATGTGTACCCTAAAATAATTTCGAAAAATTTTCTGGATTTGTATCAGGAGACTAGGAACGCAAAGAGATATCTTACTCTTCAAAAATCGATCGAAAATTTACGGTTCAGAATGTGTACCCTAAAATAATTTCGAAAAATTTTCTGGATTTGTATCAGGAGACTAGGAACGCAAAGAGAAATCTTACTCTTCAAAAATCGATCGAAAATTTACGGTTCAGAATGTGTACCCTAAAATAATTTCGAAAAATTTTCTGGATTTGTATCAGGAGTCTAGGAACGCAAAGAGGTATTTTACTCTTCAAAAATCGATCGATCTAAAATTTACGGTTCAGAATGTGTACCCTAAAATAATTTCGAAAAATTTTCTGGATTTGTATCAGGAGACTAGGAACGCAAAGAGGTATTTTACTCTTCAAAAATCGATAGATCGAAAATTTACGGTTCAGAATGTGTACCCAAAAATAATTTCGAAAAATTTTCTGGATTTGTATCAGGAGACTAGGAACGCAAAGAGATATCTTACTCTTCAAAAATCGATCGAAAATTTACGGTTCAGAATGTGTACCCTAAAATAATTTCGAAAAATTTTCTGGATTTGTATCAGGAGACTAGGAACGCAAAGAGGTATTTTACTCTTCAAAAATCGATAGATCGAAAATTTACGGTTCAGAATGTGTACCCTAAAATAATTTCGAAAAATTTTCTGGATTTGTATCAGGAGACTAGGAACGCAAAGAGATATCTTACTCTTCAAAAATCGATCGAAAATTTACGGTTCAGAATGTGTACCCTAAAATAATTTCGAAAAATTTTCTGGATTTGTATCAGGAGACTAGGAACGCAAAGAGGTATTTTACTCTTCAAAAATCGATAGATCGAAAATTTACGGTTCAGAATGTGTACCCTAAAATAATTTCGAAAAATTTTCTGGATTTGTATCAGGAGACTAGGAACGCAAAGAGATATCTTACTCTTCAAAAATCGATCGAAAATTTACGGTTCAGAATGTGTACCTTAAAATAATTTCGAAAAATTTTCTGGATTTGTATCAGGAGACTAGGAACGCAAAGAGGTATTTTACTCTTCAAAAATCGATAGATCGAAAATTTACGGTTCAGAATGTGTACCCTAAAATAATTTCGAAAAATTTTCTGGATTTGTATCAGGAGACTAGGAACGCAAAGAGATATCTTACTCTTCAAAAATCGATCGAAAATTTACGGTTCAGAATGTGTACCCTAAAATAATTTCGAAAAATTTTCTGGATTTGTATCAGGAGACTAGGAACGCAAAGAGGTATTTTACTCTTTAAAAATCGATCGATCGAAAATTTACAATTCAGAATGTGTACCCTAAAATAATTTCGAAAAATTTTCTGGATTTGCATCAGGAGACTAGGAACGCAAAGAGGTATTTTACTCTTTAAAAATCGATCGATCGAAAATTTACGGTTCAGAATGTGTACCCTAAAATAATTTCGAAAAATTTTCTGGATTTGCATCAGGAGACTAGGAACGCAAAGAGGTATTTTACTCTTCAAAAATCGATCGATCGAAAATTTACGGTTCAGAATGTGTACCCTAAAATAATTTCGAAAAATTTTCTGGATTTGTATCAGGAGACTAGGAACGCAAAGAGGTATTTTACTCTTCAAAAATCGATCGATCTAAAATTTACGGTTCAGAATGTGTACCCTAAAATAATTTCGAAAAATTTTCTGGATTTGTATCAGGAGACTAGGAACGCAAAGAGGTATTTTACTCTTCAAAAATAGATCGAAAATTTACGGTTCAGAATGTGTACCCTAAAATAATTTCGAAAAATTTTCTGGATTTGTATCAGGAGACTAGGAACGCAAAGAGGTATTTTACTCTTCAAAAATCGATAGATCGAAAATTTACGGTTCAGAATGTGTACCCTAAAATAATTTCGAAAAATTTTCTGGATTTGTATCAGGAGACTAGGAACGCAAAGAGGTATTTTACTCTTCAAAAATCGATCGATCTAAAATTTACGGTTCAGAATGTGTACCCTAAAATAATTTCGAAAAATTTTCAGGATTTGTATCAGGAGACTAGGAACGCAAAGAGGTATTTTACTCTTCAAAAATAGATCGAAAATTTACGGTTCAGAATGTGTACCCTAAAATGATTTCGAAAAATTTTCAGGATTTGTATCAGGAGACTAGGAACGCAAAGAGGTATTTTACTCTTCAAAAATCGATCGATCGAAAATTTACGGTTCAGAATGTGTACCCTAAAATATTTGCGAAAAATTTTCTGGATTTGTATCAGGAGACTAGGAACGCAACGAGGTATTTTACTCTTCAAAAATAGATAGATCGAAAATTTACGGTTCAGAATGTGTACCCTAAAATGATTTCGAAAAATTTTCTGGATTTGTATCAGGAGACTAGGAACGCAAAGAGGTATTTTACTCTTCAAAAATCGATCGAAAATTTACGGTTCAGAATGTGTACCCTAAAATAATTTCGAAAAATTTTCTGGATTTGTATCAGGAGACTAGGAACGCAAAGAGGTATTTTACTCTTCAAAAATCGATTGATCGAAAATTTACGGTTCAGAATGTGTACCCTAAAATGATTTCGAAAAATTTTCTGGATTTGTATCAGGAGACTAGGAACGCAAAGAGGTATTTTACTCTTCAAAAATCGATCGAAAATTTACGGTTCAGAATGTGTACCCTAAAATAATTTCGAAAAATTTTCTGGATTTGTATCAGGAGACTAGGAACGCAAAGAGATATCTTACTCTTCAAAAATCGATCGAAAATTTACGGTTCAGAATGTGTACCCTAAAATAATTTCGAAAAATTTTCTGGATTTGTATCAGGAGACTAGGAACGCAAAGAGATATCTTACTCTTCAAAAATCGATCGAAAATTTACGGTTCAGAATGTGTACCCTAAAATAATTTCGAAAAATTTTCTGGATTTGTATCAGGAGACTAGGAACGCAAAGAGATATCTTACTCTTCAAAAATCGATCGAAAATTTACGGTTCAGAATGTGTACCCTAAAATAATTTCGAAAAATTTTCTGGATTTGTATCAGGAGTCTAGGAACGCAAAGAGGTATTTTACTCTTCAAAAATCGATCGATCTAAAATTTACGGTTCAGAATGTGTACCCTAAAATAATTTCGAAAAATTTTCTGGATTTGTATCAGGAGACTAGGAACGCAAAGAGGTATTTTACTCTTCAAAAATCGATAGATCGAAAATTTACGGTTCAGAATGTGTACCCAAAAATAATTTCGAAAAATTTTCTGGATTTGTATCAGGAGACTAGGAACGCAAAGAGATATCTTACTCTTCAAAAATCGATCGAAAATTTACGGTTCAGAATGTGTACCCTAAAATAATTTCGAAAAATTTTCTGGATTTGTATCAGGAGACTAGGAACGCAAAGAGGTATTTTACTCTTCAAAAATCGATAGATCGAAAATTTACGGTTCAGAATGTGTACCCTAAAATAATTTCGAAAAATTTTCTGGATTTGTATCAGGAGACTAGGAACGCAAAGAGATATCTTACTCTTCAAAAATCGATCGAAAATTTACGGTTCAGAATGTGTACCCTAAAATAATTTCGAAAAATTTTCTGGATTTGTATCAGGAGACTAGGAACGCAAAGAGGTATTTTACTCTTCAAAAATCGATAGATCGAAAATTTACGGTTCAGAATGTGTACCCTAAAATAATTTCGAAAAATTTTCTGGATTTGTATCAGGAGACTAGGAACGCAAAGAGATATCTTACTCTTCAAAAATCGATCGAAAATTTACGGTTCAGAATGTGTACCTTAAAATAATTTCGAAAAATTTTCTGGATTTGTATCAGGAGACTAGGAACGCAAAGAGGTATTTTACTCTTCAAAAATCGATAGATCGAAAATTTACGGTTCAGAATGTGTACCCTAAAATAATTTCGAAAAATTTTCTGGATTTGTATCAGGAGACTAGGAACGCAAAGAGATATCTTACTCTTCAAAAATCGATCGAAAATTTACGGTTCAGAATGTGTACCCTAAAATAATTTCGAAAAATTTTCTGGATTTGTATCAGGAGACTAGGAACGCAAAGAGGTATTTTACTCTTTAAAAATCGATCGATCGAAAATTTACAATTCAGAATGTGTACCCTAAAATAATTTCGAAAAATTTTCTGGATTTGCATCAGGAGACTAGGAACGCAAAGAGGTATTTTACTCTTTAAAAATCGATCGATCGAAAATTTACGGTTCAGAATGTGTACCCTAAAATAATTTCGAAAAATTTTCTGGATTTGCATCAGGAGACTAGGAACGCAAAGAGGTATTTTACTCTTCAAAAATCGATCGATCGAAAATTTACGGTTCAGAATGTGTACCCTAAAATAATTTCGAAAAATTTTCTGGATTTGTATCAGGAGACTAGGAACGCAAAGAGGTATTTTACTCTTCAAAAATCGATCGATCGAAAATTTACGGTTCAGAATGTGTACCCTAAAATAATTTCGAAAAATTTTCTGGATTTGTATCAGGAGACTAGGAACGCAAAGAGGTATTTTACTCTTCAAAAATAGATCGAAAATTTACGGTTCAGAATGTGTACCCTAAAATGATTTCGAAAAATTTTCTGGATTTGTATCAGGAGACTAGGAACGCAAAGAGGTATTTTACTCTTCAAAAATCGATAGATCGAAAATTTACGGTTCAGAATGTGTACCCTAAAATAATTTCGAAAAATTTTCTGGATTTGTATCAGGAGACTAGGAACGCAAAGAGGTATTTTACTCTTCAAAAATCGATCGATCTAAAATTTACGGTTCAGAATGTGTACCCTAAAATAATTTCGAAAAATTTTCAGGATTTGTATCAGGAGACTAGGAACGCAAAGAGGTATTTTACTCTTCAAAAATAGATCGAAAATTTACGGTTCAGAATGTGTACCCTAAAATGATTTCGAAAAATTTTCAGGATTTGTATCAGGAGACTAGGAACGCAAAGAGGTATTTTACTCTTCAAAAATCGATTGATCGAAAATTTACGGTTCAGAATGTGTACCCTAAAATGATTTCGAAAAATTTTCTGGATTTGTATCAGGAGACTAGGAACGCAAAGAGGTATTTTACTCTTCAAAAATCGATCGAAAATTTACGGTTCAGAATGTGTACCCTAAAATAATTTCGAAAAATTTTCTGGATTTGTATCAGGAGACTAGGAACGCAAAGACGTATTTTACTCTTCAAAAATCGCTCGATCGAAAATTTACGGTTCAGAATGTGTACCCTAAAATAATTTCGAAAAATTTTCTGGATTTGTATCAGGAGACTAGGAACGCAAAGAGGTATTTTACTCTTCAAAAATCGATAGATCGAAAATTTACGGTTCAGAATGTGTACCCTAAAATAATTTCGAAAAATTTTCTGGATTTGTATCAGGAGACTAGGATTGCAAAGAGGTATTTTACTCTTCAAAAATCGATCGATCGAAAATTTACGGTTCAGAATGTGTACCCTAAGATAATTTCGAAAAATTTTCTGGATTTGTATCAGGAGACTAGGAACGCAAAGAGCTATTTTACTCTTCAAAAATCGATAGATCGAAAATTTACGGTTCAGAATGTGTACCCTAACATAATTTCGAAAAATTTTCAGGATTTGTATCAGGAGACTAGGAACGCAAAGAGGTATTTTACTCTACAAAAATCGATCGATCGAAAATTTACGGTTCAGAATGTGTACCCTAAAATAATTTCGAAAAATTTTCTGGATTTGTATCAGGAGACTAGGAACGCAAAGAGGTATTTTACTCTTCAAAAATCGATAGATCGAAAATTTACGGTTCAGAATGTGTACCCTAAAATAATTTCGAAAAATTTTCTGGATTTGCATCAGGAGACTAGGAACGCAAAGAGGTATTTTACTCTTCAAAAATCGATCGATCGAAAATTTACGGTTCAGAATGTGTACCCTAAAATAATTTCGAAAAATTTTCTGGATTTGTATCAGGAGACTAGGAACGCAAAGAGGTATTTTACTCTTCAAAAATCGATCGAAAATTTACGGTTCAGAATGTGTACCCTAAAATAATTTCGAAAAATTTTCTGGATTTGTATCAGGAGACTAGGAACGCAAAGAGGTATTTTACTCTTCAAAAATCGATCGATCGAAAATTTACGGTTCAGAATGTGTACCCTAAAATAATTTCGAAAAATTTTCTGGATATGTATCAGGAGACTAGGAACGCAAAGAGGTATTTTACTCTTCAAAAATCGATCGAAAATTTACGGTTCAGAATGTGTACCCTAACATAATTTCGAAAAATTTTCTGGATTTGTATCAGGAGACTAGGAACGCAAAGAGGTATTTTACTCTTCAAAAATCGATCGATCGAAAATTTACGGTTCAGAATGTGTACCCTAAAATAATTTCGAAAAATTTTCTGGATTTGTATCAGGAGACTAGGAACGCAAAGAGGTATTTTACTCTTCAAAAATCGCTCGATCGAAAATTTACGGTTCAGAATGTGTACCCTAAAATAATTTCGAAAAATTTTCTGGATTTGCATCAGGAGACTAGGAACGCAAAGAGGTATTTTACTCTTCAAAAATCGATCGAAAATTTACGGTTCAGAATGTGTACCCTAAAATAATTTCGAAAAATTTTCTGGATTTGTATCAGGAGACTAGGAACGCAAAGACGTATTTTACTCTTCAAAAATCGCTCGATCGAAAATTTACGGTTCAGAATGTGTACCCTAAAATAATTTCGAAAAATTTTCTGGATTTGTATCAGGAGACTAGGAACGCAAAGAGGTATTTTACTCTTCAAAAATCGATAGATCGAAAATTTACGGTTCAGAATGTGTACCCTAAAATAATTTCGAAAAATTTTCTGGATTTGTATCAGGAGACTAGGAACGCAAAGAGGTATTTTACTCTTCAAAAATCGATCGATCGAAAATTTAAGGTTCAGAATGTGTACCCTAAAATAATTTCGAAAAATTTTCTGGATTTGTATCAGGAGACTAGGAACGCAAAGAGGTATTTTACTCTTCAAAAATCGATCGATCGAAAATTTAAGGTTCAGAATGTGTACCCTAAAATAATTTCGAAAAATTTTCTGGATTTGTATCAGGAGACTAGGAACGCAAAGAGGTATTTTACTCTTCAAAAATCGATCGAAAATTCACGGTTCAGAATGTGTTCCCCAAAATAATTGCGAAAAATTTTCTGGATTTGTATCAGGAGACTAGGAACGCAAAGAGGTATTTTACTCTTCAAAAATCGATCGATCGAAATTTTACGGTTCAGAATGTGTACCCTAAAATAATTTAGAAAAATTTTCTGGATTTGTATCAGGAGACTAGGAACGCAAAGAGGTATTTTACTCTTCAAAAATCGATCGATAGAAATTTTACGGTTCAGAATGTGTACCCTAAAATAATTTCGAAAAATTTTCTGGATTTGTATCAGGAGTCTAGGAACGCAAAGAGGTATTTTACTCTTCAAAAATCGATAGATCGAAAATTTACGGTTCAGAATGTGTACCCTAAAATAATTTCGAAAAATTTTCTGGATTTGTATCAGGAGACTAGGAACGCAAAGAGATATCTTACTCTTCAAAAATCGATCGAAAATTTACGGTTCAGAATGTGTACCCTAAAATAATTTCGAAAAATTTTCTGGATTTGTATCAGGAGACTAGGAACGCAAAGAGGTATTTTACTCTTCAAAAATCGATCGATAGAAATTTTACGGTTCAGAATGTGTACCCTAAAATAATTTCGAAAAATTTTCTGGATTTATATCAGGAGTCTAGGAACGCAAAGAGGTATTTTACTCTTCAAAAATCGATAGATCGAAAATTTACGGTTCAGAATGTGTACCCTAAAATAATTTCGAAAAATTTTCTGGATTTGTATCAGGAGACTAGGAACGCAAAGAGATATCTTACTCTTCAAAAATCGATCGAAAATTTACGGTTCAGAATGTGTACCCTAAAATAATTTCGAAAAATTTTCTGGATTTGTATCAGGAGACTAGGAACGCAAAGAGATATCTTACTCTTCAAAAATCGATCGAAAATTTACGGTTCAGAATGTGTACCCTAAAATAATTTCGAAAAATTTTCTGGATTTGTATCAGGAGTCTAGGAACGCAAAGAGGTATTTTACTCTTCAAAAATCGATCGATCTAAAATTTACGGTTCAGAATGTGTACCCTAAAATAATTTCGAAAAATTTTCTGGATTTGTATCAGGAGACTAGGAACGCAAAGAGGTATTTTACTCTTCAAAAATCGATAGATCGAAAATTTACGGTTCAGAATGTGTACCCAAAAATAATTTCGAAAAATTTTCTGGATTTGTATCAGGAGACTAGGAACGCAAATAGGTATTTTACTCTTCAAAAATCGATAGATCGAAAATTTACGGTTCAGAATGTGTACCCTAAAATAATTTCGAAAAATTTTCTGGATTTGTATCAGGAGACTAGGAACGCAAAGAGATATCTTACTCTTCAAAAATCGATCGAAAATTTACGGTTCAGAATGTGTACCCTAAAATAATTTCGAAAAATTTTCTGGATTTGTATCAGGAGACTAGGAACGCAAAGAGATATCTTACTCTTCAAAAATCGATCGAAAATTTACGGTTCAGAATGTGTACCCTAAAATAATTTCGAAAAATTTTCTGGATTTGTATCAGGAGTCTAGGAACGCAAAGAGGTATTTTACTCTTCAAAAATCGATCGATCTAAAATTTACGGTTCAGAATGTGTACCCTAAAATAATTTCGAAAAATTTTCTGGATTTGTATCAGGAGACTAGGAACGCAAAGAGGTATTTTACTCTTCAAAAATCGATGGATCGAAAATTTACGGTTCAGAATGTGTACCCTAAAATAATTTCGAAAAATTTTCTGGATTTGTATCAGGAGACTAGGAACGCAAAGAGATATCTTACTCTTCAAAAATCGATCGAAAATTTACGGTTCAGAATGTGTACCCTAAAATAATTTCGAAAAATTTTCTGGATTTGTATCAGGAGACTAGGAACGCAAAGAGGTATTTTACTCTTCAAAAATCGATAGATCGAAAATTTACGGTTCAGAATGTGTACCCTAAAATAATTTCGAAAAATTTTCTGGATTTGTATCAGGAGTCTAGGAACGCAAAGAGGTATTTTACTCTTCAAAAATCGATAGATCGAAAATTTACGGTTCAGAATGTGTACCCTAAAATAATTTCGAAAAATTTTCTGGATTTGTATCAGGAGTCTAGGAACGCAAAGAGGTATTTTACTCTTCAAAAATCGATCGAATATTCACGGTTCAGAATGTGTTCCCCAAAATAATTGCGAAAAATTTTCTGGATTTGTATCAGGAGACTAGGAACGCAAAGAGGTATTTTACTCTTCAAAAATCGATCGATCGAAATTTTACGGTTCAGAATGTGTACCCTAAAATAATTTAGAAAAATTTTCTGGATTTGTATCAGGAGTCTAGGAACGCAAAGAGGTATTTTACTCTTCAAAAATCGATCGAAAATTCACGGTTCAGAATGTGTTCCCCAAAATAATTGCGAAAAATTTTCTGGATTTGTATCAGGAGACTAGGAACGCAAAGAGGTATTTTACTCTTCAAAAATCGATCGATCGAAATTTTACGGTTCAGAATGTGTACCCTAAAATAATTTAGAAAAATTTTCTGGATTTGTATCAGGAGACTAGGAACGCAAAGAGGTATTTTACTCTTCAAAAATCGATCGAAAATATACGGTTCAGAATGTGTACCCTAAAATAATTTCGAAAAATTTTCTGGATTTGTAACAGGAGACTAGGAACGCAAAGAGGTATTTTACTCTTCAAAAATCTATCGATCGAAATTTTACGGTTCAGAATGTGTACCCTAAAATAATTTCGAAAAATTTTCTGGATTTGTATCAGGAGACTAGGAACGCAAAGAGGTATTTTACTCTTCAAAAATCGATAGATCGAAAATTTACGGTTCAGAATGTGTACCCTAAAATAATTTCGAAAAATTTTCTGGATTTGTATCAGGAGTCTAGGAACGCAAAGAGGTATTTTACTCTTCAAAAATCGATAGATCGAAAATTTACGGTTCAGAATGTGTACCCTAAAATAATTTCGAAAAATTTTCTGGATTTGTATCAGGAGTCTAGGAACGCAAAGAGGTATTTTACTCTTCAAAAATCGATCGAAAATTCACGGTTCAGAATGTGTTCCCCAAAATAATTGCGAAAAATTTTCTGGATTTGTATCAGGAGACTAGGAACGCAAAGAGGTATTTTACTCTTCAAAAATCGATCGATCGAAATTTTACGGTTCAGAATGTGTACCCTAAAATAATTTAGAAAAATTTTCTGGATTTGTATCAGGAGTCTAGGAACGCAAAGAGGTATTTTACTCTTCAAAAATCGATCGAAAATTCACGGTTCAGAATGTGTTCCCCAAAATAATTGCGAAAAATTTTCTGGATTTGTATCAGGAGACTAGGAACGCAAAGAGGTATTTTACTCTTCAAAAATCGATCGATCGAAATTTTACGGTTCAGAATGTGTACCCTAAAATAATTTAGAAAAATTTTCTGGATTTGTATCAGGAGTCTAGGAACGCAAAGAGGTATTTTACTCTTCAATAATCGATCGAAAATTCACGGTTCAGAATGTGTTCCCCAAAATAATTGCGAAAAATTTTCTGGATTTGTATCAGGAGACTAGGAACGCAAAGAGGTATTTTACTCTTCAAAAATCGATCGATCGAAATTTTACGGTTCAGAATGTGTACCCTAAAATAATTTAGAAAAATTTTCTGGATTTGTATCAGGAGACTAGGAACGCAAAGAGGTATTTTACTCTTCAAAAATCGATCGAAAATATACGGTTCAGAATGTGTACCCTAAAATAATTTCGAAAAATTTTCTGGATTTGTAACAGGAGACTAGGAACGCAAAGAGGTATTTTACTCTTCAAAAATCTATCGATCGAAATTTTACGGTTCAGAATGTGTACCCTAAAATAATTTCGAAAAATTTTCTGGATTTGTATCAGGAGACTAGGAACGCAAAGAGGTATTTTACTCTTTAAAAATCGATCGATCGAAAATTTACGGTTCAGAATGTGCACCCTAAAATAATTTCGAAAAATTTTCTGGATTTGTATCAGGAGACTAGGAACGCAAAGAGATATTTTACTCTTCAAAAATCGATCGATCAAAAATTTACGGTTCAGAATGTGTATCCTAAAATGATTGCGAAAAATTTTCTGGATTTGTATCAGGAGACTAGGAACGCAAAGAGGTATTTTACTCTTCAAAAATCGATCGAAAATTTGCGGTTCAGAATGTGTACCCTAAAATAATTTCGAAAAATTTTCTGGATTTGTATCAGGAGACTAGGAACGCAAAGAGGTATTTTACTCTTCAAAAATCGATCGAAAATTTGCGGTTCAGAATGTGTACCCTAAAATAATTGCGAAAAATTTTCTGGATTTGTATCAGGAGACTAGGAACGCAAAGAGGTATTTTACTCTTCAAAAATCGATCGAAAATTTACAGTTCTGAATGTGTACCCTAAATTAATTTCGAAAATAATTCACGATTTGTAACAGGAGACCAGGAACGAAAAGAGTTGTTTCGCACGAAAAATCGATCGAAAATGTACTGTTCAGAATATGTACCCTAAATTAATTTCGAAACATTTTCAAGATTTGGAACAGGAGACCAGGAACGAAAAGAGTTGTTTTGCACTTCAAAAATCGATCGAAAATTAACAGTTCAGAATGTGTACCCTAAATTAATTTGGAAAAATTTTCAAGATTTGTAACAGGAGACCAGGAACGAAGATAGTTGTTTTGCACTTTAAAAATCGATCGAAAATTTACGGTTCAGAATGTGTACCCTAAATAATTTCGAAAAATTTTCACGATTTGTAACAGGAGATTAGGAACGAAAACAGTTGTTTAGCACCTAAAAAATGGATCAAAAATTTGCTGTTCAGAAAGTCCACCCTAAATTAATTTCGAAAATTTTCACGATTTGTAACAGGAGACTAGGAACGAAAGATGGTGTTTTTCACTTCGAAATCGATCGACAATTTGCGAAATGACTACCCAAAACTAATGAGGGGACTAGGAACGAAAGGAGGTTAAAAAATCAAGGAACGAAAAGAGGAACTATATTTAATAATAAACGAAAAACAAGGGATAAAACAAGGGCAGTTAGAAGAAAATGCGACTGTGTTGGACAATGTCAAATCCCAGAATTATAGAGTATTTAGTGGTTCTGAAAAGAACCGGTCAAATTGATGTAAAACCAGAAGCAGCTGCATCGGCGGGCGGCCCGTTGGTGTAGTGGGTAGAGGCGAGCGCTTGTGCCGGTTGCACCGCGTGCCGTGTGGGTTCGAATCCCAGTCTCGAGGAAAGATTTTTTGGTTTCGAGAAGTATTCGTTCGGGTCCGTGGTTGTTTGTATACGTCTTTCATTATTCATTTCTTCATTAATTCATTTGATTTATAACTTAAAATATATATAAAATTGATGATGGCTAATTGTCGTCGCACCAAGGCCAGGCATAACGCTGAAACCTACAAAAAAGGCTACGATGCTTATTAAAAAAGTTTTTTTTTTTCACTTTTTCATTTTCGAGTTTTCTTTGCGAACGCGCCACGGTCTTCAAATTGGCATTTATTCTTGCGCAAGTAATCCGAATAATTAACATACAAGGAGGACAGATTTAAAAGCCGCGTTCGATTTGGATTCCTCGTTTAGCCGGTACGGTCGTTCAAAGCCTGAAAAAAATCATACATTTTGAGTAAATTTTCGAATTTTAAAGTCGTTGACAATTTTTTTTTTTGCATATTTTCTCAAATCGCTAGAGTTATTAAGATTTGCTTACATCATTTCCATTTTTATTATATTACCTATATATTAACAAAATATTAATTTATGGAAAAAGGGTGGTGTAAAAATCTTTACGACTTAAAATTAACGCAATTAAAGGGTGAGATGTTTATAGTTTTTTTGCGAAATCATCATCCGTAATGCATTTTCTAAAATTTGGAAATTTTCAAGTAGCTGGCAATTGTTTTTCTATTTTTCTTTTTAAATCGCCAAAGTGATTAAAATTTTCACCAAGCATTACGCCATTTTGACTTGAAATTTCTGTAATTTAAAGGTGGGATTTTTGCAGCTTTTCTACGAAATTACAATCCTTAATGCATTTTAGTAAATTTGGAATTTTTTAAGACGCTGGTAATTATTTTCCAATTTTTTTTAAATGCCAAAGTGATTAAAATTTTCACCAAGCATTACGCCATTTTGACTTGAAATTTCTGTAATTTAAAGGTGGGATTTTTGCAGCTTTTCCACGAAATTGCAATTCTTAATGCATTTTAGTAAATTTGGAATTTTTTAAGACGCTGGTAATTATTTTCCAATTTTTTTCAAATGCCAAAGTGATTCAAATTTTCACCAAACATTACGCTCTCTTGACGTGGAATTGCTGTAATTTAAGGGTGGGATGTTTGCAGTTTCTCATAAAATCATAATCCATAATGAATTTTGAGTAAATTTGGAAGTTTTTAAGTATCTGGTAATTGTTTTCGTATATTTTTTTCAAATCGCCAAAGTGATTAAAATTTTTACTAAACATAACTTCACATTTTGATGTGAAATTGCTGTAATTTAAGAGTGGGATGTTTGCAGTTTTTTTACGAAATCACAATCCGTAAATTTGGAAATTTTTAAGTCGCTGGCAATTGTTTTTGTATTTTTTTTCAAATCGCTAAAGTGATTAAAATTTTCACTAAACATAACTTCACATTTTGATGTGAAATTGCTGTAATTTAAGAGTGGGATGTTTGCAGTTTTTTTACGAAATCACAATCCGTAAATTTGGAAATTTTTAAGTCGCTGGCAATTGTTTTTGTATTTTTTTTCAAATCGCTAAAGTGATTAAAATTTTTTTCCAAACATTACGTTCACTTCACATAATATTGTCACAATTCAAAGGTGGGCCGTTTGCAGTTTTCTTTTTACGAAATCACAACCTGTATTGCTTTTTGAATAAATTTGGAAATAACGTTGGAAATTGTGTTAGTTTTTGTTTTTAAATCGCCAACGTGATTAAACTTACACTACTAAACATCGTACCTTATTGACGTGAAATTGCTGTAATTTTAAGGGTGGGATATATGCAGGTTTTTCCGAAATCACAATCGATAACGCTAATTTGGAAATTTTCAAATTGCTGCCAATTGTTTTTCCTTTTGTTACATGTGGTGTTTTCACCAAACATGAGACCTTTTTGACGTGAAATTGCTGTAATTTAAGGTGGGATATTTGCAGCTTTTTACGAATTCACAATTGGTAATACATTTTGAGTAAATTTGGTAATTTTCAAATTGCTGTTTCTTTTCTTGCATGCTGTATTAAACTAGATGCTAGAAAAATATTTGCATGTGTTAATAAAAATAAAAATAAAGGGAAATTAAAAGAAAAAAAAATATTGCCTTCATTTTTCAATATTTTAAATTTTCGAAATACATTTTGGTTCATTTTATCTACAAATAACATTAGCATCAAATAACAAAAACTCACCGATTATATTTTGCAGATACTCTTAACCGACAAATGGATTCACCTGAAAAAAAAAACTTTCATGAATATCAGGAAATTTTAGACATTAAACATTTATAATTAAGAGCCATTTGAAGTTTAATTTTTCCCTAAATTAGAGACAGATATCTTAGTTTTTTTAAAGGGTTTTCACACTTTTTGACAGTTATTTTTTTTAAATTATTTGAAAGTTAAAACAGTGATCTAAGCCACGTTGACCTAGTGGGTGGCGTTCCTGCTTCTTGACCTAAGGGTCGTGGGTTTTATCCGTACTGGAACCTTTTTTAGACAAAAAATGGCTGTGCGAGTCCAGGGATGTACAGTGTCTTCTCATATAAGAGATGAATACTATTTTTTCCTCTATAAGAATACATGGTGCAGTGTGGACGGTTGTCATAGAGATGCGTTAACATCCCTGTCCTTTGCCCTACCTGAGAACTTTCACGAGTTGCCAGTGCATTTCAGATATTAGTATTATTGAATTCTAAGCATTCAAAGAATCCATCCCTCAACGTTCCTCTGGCGACCATCTTTCGAACACGTATAATTAAATTTTAAACCGTCTATAACTAATTAAATCTTCAGCGAGTTCAAGCCGAACCAATATTGACTCTGAAATCTCCAATATTGGCATAGAATTGGAAATTAAAAATTCATTTCCAGGATCCTCGACTCTGATAATATTGCATTTAGCTAAAAATTGATGAATAAAAAAATACGATTTGATGCTCAATACGCACATAAGAAATTATTCTAATGTACAGTATACAACCCAACTAATGCGATTTTGACTCGAATTTTTACAACATTTTAGAGCCGAATTCTAAAAATAATTAAGTTTTCTCTTGTTTAAGCACAAAAAATTCGATTTGAATTATGATTGATCTTATTTTATGTTATTATTCCGAACGCAGGTCCCATACAAAGTCATACAAAACTACGCAGTCCCTGTAGCAAGTATAACGGGATTGACAACTTCAAGAATATCTGATTGATATTCAGCTGGAGTAAAATAACGTCGTGTCGTACACCCCGGAAAAACTTGGGGCTGCTGGGAGGGTCTTGGAGGGCTTATAGGGGGACTAGAGGAACGTCATGTTCGATAGCTGAAGATTGATGCTTCTGGAGGATAAGTTACGCCGATCTTAATGGAGCGTTCACGGACCGACCCATATTTCACCAAATATCACGTTGTTAAAACCGCCCGTAATTACTCAGCCGTTTCTATCCGGAACAAAGAAGCACATCTACAAATGAGAGATATAAAAAAAATCAACCACCACCGATATTAGTGAAAAGGGTTGATAAAATTCATCGTAAAATTACCACAATAATTAATGTGATGAGATATGGTGGTGGACGAGAGTCTTTTGCCAAAAAAGGAATGCTGCAAGTCTAACTTGACATTCTGAAGTTTGTTTGGATAAAGGATGATTTTTAGGAAAATTGATTTTTCAAATTTTTGAATTTTCTTTGCAAACGTATTACGGGCATTTGTTCTTGAGAAGTCTATTTTCGGATGGGTCTCAATTAAATATTTGCAGTGATGCGTAGATAATCCAAATCGAACGAGAGGTTTCTCCAGGAAATCATTTTAAATACAATTTTTGAGCAAAAGTTACAACGGGGGACCCTTGGTGTGTTTTTGATGTTTAAGGTCGCTAGTTTTAATTTCCATGTTAAGAGCATAGATTTGCAAACCGCTTACGGTTGTTCAGAATCTAAAACATTAATTTTTTTCCAAAGTTTTCACACCTGGTATAAATTGTGTTTGTACCTTCTCAACCAGATGCAAATCTCACAGGTATATTTCCCATCAATTTAAATATCTTCAAAAACAACTGTCAAATTTCTTACCCTGATTAATTAATGATTTCTAATTGTTCGAAGATATTTTTTCCACAAATTATTTTTTTCATATGAATAGTTTCTATGATGCAAATTTTTTATTTACTTTTTGCAATGTTGATTTAATTTAAATTGACGTCGAATTAAAATGATATACTACATAAATTAAATATGGCGATATATTACTTAAAACAAATATGAAGTCGCCAAATTAAAGATTTATGTTTCATAAATTAATTATAATACCGAAAAATAAAGTGATATATAGCATTAAAAAATATAAAGCGCGTAGAAAAAATTCCTTAAAACAATATCCTCAATGGTCGAAGAACCGCTTATTCAAAATTAATTTGGTTTTTGTAAATTAGACAGTTTTTAATGGAGATATGGATATTTGAACATTTTAATTTTATTTTTTTTGAGCCCTTGAACGAAAACATCGCAGAAAAAATATAAAACGCCCAGACAAAATTTCATAAAAAATCATCCTTAATGGCCGAAGTATATATAATTTAAAATCAATTTGGTTTTTGTAAATTCAACAATTTTCAATAGAGATATGGATTTTTAAAGATTTTCGTTTTAATTTTTTGAGCACTTGAATGAAAACATCGCAGAAAAAATATAAAACGCGTAGAAAAAAATTCGCAAGACAATATCCTCAATGGTTGAAGAATCGCTTATTCAAAATTAATTTGGTTTTTGTAAATTCAACAATTTTTAATAGAGATATGAATTTTTGAAAATTTTAATCTTATTTTTTTGAGCACTTGAATGAAAACATCGCAGAAAAAATATAAAACGCGCAGACAAAATTCCATAAAAAATCATCCTTAATGGCCGAAGTATAGCGAATTCAAAATTAATTTGGTTTTTGAAAATTCAACAATTTTCAATAGAGATATGGATTTTTAGAGATTTTCGTTTTAATGTTTTGAGCACTTGAGCACACTGAAAATATCGCAGAGAAAATATAAAACGCGTAGAAAAAAATCCGTAAGACAATATCCTCAATGGTCAAAGAATCGCTTATTTCAAATTAATTTGGTTTCTGTATATTCAACATTTTTTAATGGAGGTATGGATTTTTGAACATTGTAATTTTATTTTTTTGAGCACTTGAATGAAAACATCGCAGAAAAAAATATAAAACGCGTAGAAAAAAATCCGTAAGACAATATCCTCAATAGCCGAAGAATTGCTTATTTTAAATTAATTTGGTTTTTGTAAATTCAACAATTTTTAATAGAGATATGAATTTTTGAAAATTCTAATCTTATTTTTTGAGCACATGAATAAAAACATCGTAGAAAAAATATAAAACGCGCAGACAAAATTCCATAAAAAATCATCCTCAATGGCCGAAGTATAGCTAATTCAAAATTAATTTGGTTTTTGTAAATTCAACAATTTTCAATAGAGGTATGGATTTTTGAAGATTTTTGTTTTAATTCTTTGAGCACTTGAATGAAAACATCGCAAAAAAAATATAAAACGCGCAGAAAAAAATCCTTAAGACAATACCCTCAATGGTTGAAGAATCGCTTATTCAAAATTCATTTGGTTTTTCTAAATTCAATAATTTTTAATGAAGATATGAATTGTTGAAAATTTTAATCTTATTTTTTTGAGCACTTAAATAAAAACATCGCAGAAAAAATATAAAACGCCCAGATAAAATTTCATAAAAAATCATCCTTAATGGCCGAAGTATATATAATTTAAAATCAATTTGGTTTTTGTAAATTCAACAATTTTCAATAGAGATATGGATTTTTAAAGATTTTCGTTTTAATTTTTTGAGCACTTGAATGAAAACATCGCAGAAAAAATATAAAACGCGTAGAAAAAAATTCGCAAGACAATATCCTCAATGGTTGAAGAATCGCTTATTCAAAATTAATTTGGTTTTTGTAAATTCAACAATTTTTAATAGAGATATGAATTTTTGAAAATTTTAATCTTATTTTTTTGAGCACTTGAATGAAAACATCGCAGAAAAAATATAAAACGCGCAGACAAAATTCCATAAAAATTCATCCTCAATGGCCGAAGTATAGCTAATTCAAAACCAATTTGGTTTTTGTAAATTCAACAATTTTCAATAGAGATATGGATTTTTGAAGATTTTCGTTTTAATTTTTTGAGCACTTGAATGAAAACATCGCAGAAAAAAATATAAAACGCATAGAAAACATTTCTTAAAACAATATCCTCAATGATCTAAGAATTGCTTATTCAAAATTAATTGTGTTTTTGTCAATTCAACAATTTTTAATGGAGATATGAATTTTTGAAAATTTTAATTTTATTTTTTTGAGCACTTGAATAAAAACATCGCAGAAAAAATTAAAAACGCGCAGATAAAATCATCCTCAATGGCCGAAGTATGGCTAATTTAAAATCAATTTGGTTTTTGTAAATTCAACAATTTTCAATAGAGATATGGATTTTTGAAGATTTTCGTTTTAATTTTTTGAGCACCTGAATGAAAACATCGCAGAAAAAATATAAAACGCGTAGAAAACATTTCTTAAAAAAATATCCTCAATGATCTAAGAATCGCTTATTTAAAATTAATTGGGTTTTTGTCAATTCAACAATTTTTAATGAGGATATGAATTCTTGGAAAAAATGGAAATAGTCGAAATTTGAGTTACGTAATTTATGGATAGCCCAAGGTAAAAAAATATTTAAGCGAAAATTAAGGATATGTATCCTGATCGTAAAGATTTTTTCAAAAATAAAATTACGGAAAAAATTACCGTTTTGAACTTCTTAGAGGCGATTTCAACGATTTCTGGAAAAAAAATTGTGTCTGTGCCTGTGTGTGTCCGTATATCTCAAGTACTAATAAAGCAATTGATATGAAACTTTGAGCATATATCTTATTTGATAATCCGAAGTACTGAAGAGCTTCCGATAAATTTTGTTCACCGGAAGTGGGTGTTTACCTTAACTGTTTTTTGAAGTTTTTTTCCAATATAATTTTTTAAAATGAAAAATGTCACAAAAACATTTAAACGAATATTGACAGAAAATGAACATCGTTTGTTTAAAAATATTTTCCAGAAAATCATGATATTCGAGAGAAAGAATATTTTTTGTAATTTTTGGTTTATGATTATGAAACGATAATTGTTATTTTTAATAATAATAATTGTAGAAAATGCTAAAATAAAAAACTACCTCTGTTCCATAATTTGAGTTTTCTTTCAAACTTATTGACACTTAGTTATTTTTTTATTTCTATTTTGATGGACGTCAAAATATTTGACAGTTTAATTTTTCAAAAGCAACAATTAACATTTGATTTTTTAAGCGAAAGTCTTGTAACGCCGAAAGTTTCAAACGATGAGAAGACCAAATTTAATCAACCAAAAACGAATGGCTATTATTCAGTTTTTACTGAAACATCAGAAAAATGGACGGCTGAAAAAGGGAGCAGCGATTTTGGCAATTGAAAAATTTGGAACACAAAGAGTGACTATAAAAAGAATATGGAAACAAGGTAATGATTCTGTTTGTAGTTTAGATGAGAATAGGCCTATGCATGTTGATTCTAAAAAGATAGGAAAGTCGGGTTGGAAAAAAATTGACAGAACAGAAAAAATTGCCAATATTCGATTAGTTGATCACAAAAGAAGAGTGAGCGGTCGTTATCAGTTGCAGACTCGGCAATGGCTCAATCATTATGGAAAAAATATAAAACGGTAATGGCTCACATATTGTGAAAAAAATAAAAATCGATAACAGCTCACTTATTATGGAACAGAGGTAGTATATTTTTTTCGATATCTCTTTGGTTCTTGAGTAAACTGACTATTATATAAGTATAACTTGTTATTTGTATCTTTCACAATTTTGACGTTTTAACGTCAGTTATATGCGAGTCTTCAAAAAGCTCGATTTACATTTAAAATATGATTTAAATAGAAAATAATCAGATACCACCATATTTCAATTCATTTCATCTTTTCATCACATTAATCATAACTGACAGAGACGTACAGACTGAAGAAGACTGGCTGAAAGACCTCCGGTCGATAGCCAATTAAGAATTGCGGAAAACCATAAATTTTTATATGTATGTATATATATTTGTATCAATTCTTAAATAAAGATGTTTGTATATAGAAAATAATCCATGAAACCGTAAATATAAATAACTATGATTCCATCAAATCGGAGAAAGTAACATGATGGCCACATTATTATTTTCTTATTGTTTAGTAATGTAGAGAACACCCTTTAGAATATGTGTGGCCAAAAATATTGATTACAAATTACGCCTAATAGTCTTTTAATTTTTTGAAAATTTTCGTCAAATAATCATCCTATTTGAGGTTTTTTAATTTTTTTATATAGAATTCCGAAATTTCACACCCGTCTTATTACATCCAATAGGTGTGATAGAATTTCAAATAAGAATAGAAGACATATTTGATTATGTTTTGACAACAGTCATTACATAGTCTGCAATTTTATTATGGAGCATTTCACATTCTAACAGCGATTATAAATCATTAAATTTTAATATTTCGATTCCACAGAACCAAAGTGCAGTTCGTGAATTTTATGATGCCAAATGATCGTTTGTTGCATCGTAGTTCTGGTAATTGATCTTTTGAATTACACACATTTTTATCGCAAAATCTACTTTAGTTACTCTTTTTGGCTTAATGGTTACATTAATAAGCAAAACTGCCGTATTTAGAGTGAGGAAAATTCAGAAGACATTCTTGATTGCACCTTCGGAAGGTTGCATTTCTACTGAGATCAATGTTAAAAATTGCACCCTCAGGAACAGTTTGGTGTTCATGTTTCGGTTTTTGCCTCTTTCATAAGTTACAGGTAATTAACCATAATACAGATCTATGATTATTTCTTGCAAAATTTGGATAACATTGATCTCAGTAGAAATGTGGTTCGAACAGGATGGAGCCATGTGCCAAACTGCAACTCAGACAATGGATTTATGGAAAACAAAATTTAACGATTCAATCATTTCCAAGAATAGAATAGTCAATTGGCCACCTTAATCATATGATCCCACCACGTTAGAATATTTTCTGTGGGAATATATAGAGTCGCAGGTTTTGCTGAAATACCGATTTAACAATTAAAAAACAACTCAATTCATGTTTTTGTGAAATTGCACAATATTTATGTGGAAAAGTGGCTGAAAATTGGATTCGAAGAATGCATTGTATAAAATGTATATTTGAATAAAATTATTTTCCGTTGTCGATAACATCAAATAAGTTTTTAAATTAAAAAAGTAACATCGTTGACATCATATTTACATTGTTATTTACATAACCTATTTTTATTGTTTACTATTATCAACAAAATTCGTTAGAATATTCGTGGCCAAAAATATCGATTCTAAACTACGCCCAACAATAACTTTTTATTTATTGATCATGTTTCGGTACTTGTCTTATTGAAAGATCCAGGTAAATCATAACTTAAAAGTTTACTGTTATTATAATAGCTTTACTGCTATTTGATTAATTATGAATTTTTATCCATTTTTAATAAATTAGTTGAGATTACTTACAAATTTAGTAAATGCAAAATGGTGGATGCGCCGGATTCGTGACAGATATTTATGGCAACTTCCAATCGGTTATCGGACTCTTTATTGGATCCATCTTTCAAGGGTCTACCTTTCCTAATTTCCACGTGATAATAATGAATGACTTGTGGATCAATATACAGTGGATACGCTTAGCGTGGCGGATAAATTTCTGCCGCAAGGGTCGTAGTTTGGCCATCTCTGGCCTAGGCAATAAAATGTTTAATGGAGTTGTGAGTTTGATCCATGTTACTGGGTGGAAATGTTGAAGGAGAGTGTTGGATAGATATTTTTAAACACAAACCACCTTCCCTGTTTTATGATATTTTGTAATATATTTTAATTTTCATACTATCTTGTTGTTATCTTTTAGTTTTCTGCTGAAGATGGGCCAATAGCCCGAAACTAGTTCAGAAAATAAAATTATAATCAAATACTGGACGTACATCTATCCAACACTCTCCTTCAAAATGTTTAATGTTAAATTTAAATTTGATTTTGCATTTAGTATTATTCGGGTGTCGAAAAAATATGAATACACGATTATGGCTTATATTTTTATATCTATATTTACTCAAGCTTTGTGAGCTTTGGTAGTAACATTGGATGGAATCGCAGCTATAGTGGTTTTATCATCATTGGAATAAACCTTTACGATCGTCGTCTAACGTGTCTCTTTATCTCCCTTAACGACCGTTCTCTTAAAAATGTAAACTCGGGATGACCGCAATAAAATGGACCTATCGGTTTACGCCCTTCCGGGTATGATTTATATCTGGCGACCCTGGGGTCAGACACCCAAATGTTCCAGGATAAAACGGATTGTTTCACCACAGGCGAAATAAAACGCAGACTAGACGAAGAAAATTTTCTTCTTAAAATATATATTCTTGAGGTTCTTTACATTTTTTTTTACATTATTGGTTGAGGTTATTATCCATGTTTAACTGGTTATGTAATTCAGTGGGAGAGAGAAAGTTGTACTGCCAGTTATTTTTTTTTTAATAACTGGCAGTACAATTTTTTATTTTCCACTAAATTTTTTACATTACTTATTGTCAGTAATAGCTGTTAGAATTATCATTGTCGTTCTCATCATCCATTGCAATAGATTTATTATAGACGAAAAATATTAAAACTATTATGATTTAAATATTTGAACCATTAACAAAAATTAAAATATTTTCAAAATTTAAAATTTAAAAATGGGGATGTGGCCATCATGTTACTTTCTCCGACTTGATGGTAATATTTATATTTACGCTATCATGGTTTATTTACAATTTAAATCATATTTCTGGAAAAAGTGCATTTTCGGTTTTCAAAATTTGTCCTTAAACGCTGCCTATATTGTCACCACAAAATTTGGATAATTTTATTTCGACGATTCTAAAGATATTTTATTTAGGATGTATCTGTCAAAATTTTACGCATCTGTCAATAAAAGTGTAGAGCTTACAGGACGATTTCTGGAAAAAGTGTTAAAAATTTGTCTTTAAGCGCTGCCATTTTTGTCACAGAAATGTTCGGATAATTTTCTTTAGATGATTCTAAAGATATATTATTTAGGATGTATCTATTAAAATTTCAAGCATTTGCCGACAAAATTGTGGAATTTAAAGGGCAATTTCTGGAAAAAGTGCAATTTTTGTCTTCAAAATTTGTCTTCCAGATTTGTTAGAGCAAAATTCGAATAAGTTTTAAACATATGTTCTTTAGGATATATCTGTCAAAATTTCAAACATCTGTCAACAAAAATCTGGAATTTACAGGACGATTTCTGAAAAAAAAATGCATTTTCGGTCTTCAAAATTTGTCTTCTCGTGCTGCCATTTTTGTTAGAAGAAAGTTCGGATGATTTTTTAAAAACATATCTAAAGATATATTATTTAAGATGCATCTGTCACAATTTCAAGCGTCTGTCAACAAAAGTCTGGAATTTACAGGACGATTTCTAGAAAAAGTGCATTTTCGGTCTTCAAAGTTAGTCTTCAAACGCTGCCATTTTTATCACCGAAAACTTTGGATAATTTTATTCCGCTAATTCTAAAGATGTTTTATTTGGAATATATCTGTCAACATTTCAAGCATCTGTCTACAAAATTGTGAAATTTACAGGACGATTTCTGGAAAAAGTGCAATTATTGTATTCGAAATTTGTCTTCCAGTTTTGTTAGAGCAAAGTTCGGAGAATTTTTTTAAGCAGATTTAAAGGTATGTTATTTAGGATGTCTCTGTCAAAATTTCAAGCATTTGTCCACAAAATTGTAGAATTTATAGGGCGATTTCTGGAAAAAGTGCAATTTTTGTCTTCAAAATTTGTTTTCCAGTTTTGTTAGAGCAAAGTTCGGATATTTTTTTTGGACAGTTTTAAAGATATGTTACTTTGAATGTATCTGTCAATATTTCAAGCATCTGTCAACAAACGTCTGGAATTTATAAGACGATTTCTGGAAATAGTGAATTTTCGGTCTTCAAAATTTGCCTTTAAACGCAGCCATTTTTGTCACCGCAAAGTCTGGATAATTTTATTCAGGCGGTTCTAAAGATATTTTATATATGTTGTATTTGTTAAAATTTCAAGCATCTGTCGACAAAATTGTGGAACTTAAAAGGCCATTTCTGGAAAAAGTGCAAGTTTTGTCTTCAGAATTTGTCTTTCAGAATTGTTAGAGCAAAATTCGGATAATTTTCTTTGAACAGTTTTAAACATATGTTATTTAGGATGTATCTGTCAAAATTTGTTTTTGAGATACAGCGCACACAGCCAGACACACAACACACAGCCAGACAAACACACACAAACACACACTGCCAAAAAAAAAATTTCCAGAAATTGTTGAAATGGCATCTAGGGACCCCAAAACGGATATTTCCGTAAAAAAATTTTTGAAAAAAATCACGATCACAATACTTTCTCGTACTTCGTAACGGAGAAAGTAAAAAGTAGCCGGGGGTCGCGGTGGCCTAGTGAGTAAAGCTTCTAAAGTGTCCCTTTGTGTCCGCTGTATCTCAAAAACTAATAAAGCAATTGATATGAAACTTTGAACATCTGTCTTATTTGATAATCTGAAGAATTGAAAAGCTTTTGGTAAAATTTCGTACACCGGAAGTGGGCGTTTACCTTAACGGTTTTTTGTTTTTTGTCAATATTTTCTTAAATATGAAAAATATCACAAAAACATTTAAACAAACTTTGAAGACAACAAAGAAATGAACATATTTTGCTTAAAAACATTTTTCATTAAATCATTCTTATTCGAGAAAAAAATTCATTATTATTTTTTAAATTTTTGGTTTATAATTATAAAACAATAATAGTTACAGCAAATATATGTTAATAAAAATTGCAGAGAATGCAAAAATGAACAACTTACAAAGAATAAGTTTTTTTCTAAATCCCTTTAGTTTTTGAGTAAATTGAGTTTTTATATTTGAAGTATAATTTTTCCATCTTTCATAATTTTGACGTTTTAAACGTCAGTTTCTTCCGAGTTTACAAAGCGTTTGATGTACATTTAAAATATGATTCAAATTGAAAATAAACCATGAAAGCGTAAATATAAATGATACCATCAAGTCGGAGAAAGTAACATGATGGCCGCATCACCATTTTTAATTAAAACAATGGTGATGTGGCCACCATGTTACTTTCTCCGACTTTATGGTATCATAGCCATTTATCGTCCTTTCATGGTTTATTTTCAATTGAAATCATATTTTAAATGTACATCGAGCGTTGTGTGAACTCGGATGAAACTGACGTTTAAAACGTCAAAATTATGAAAGATGGAAAAATTATACTTCAAATTCAAAAACTCAGTTTACTCAAAAACTAAAGGGATTTAGAAAAAAACTTATTCTTTAGAAGTTGTTCATTTTAGTATTCTCTACAATTACGATTCACCCAAATTTGCTGTAACTACTATCGTTTCATAATTATAAACAAAACATTGAAAAAAAATTAATAATTTTTTTTCTCGAATAGCAATAATTTTATCAAAAATATTTTCAAGCAAAAGATGTTCATTTATTTGTTGTCTTCAATATTTGTTTAAATGTTTTTGTGATATTTTTCTTATTTAAGAAAATATTGGCAAAAAACAAAAAACAGTTAAGGTAAACGCCCACTTACGGTGTACGAAATTTTACCAAAAGCTTTTCAGTTCTTCAGATTATCAAATAAGATGTATGTTAAAAGTTTCATATCAATTGCTTTATTAGTTTTTGAGATACAGCGCACACAGACAGACAGACACACACACACACACACACACACACACACACACACACACACACACACACACACACACACACACAGACAGACACACATACACACACACACACACACACACACACACACATACACACACACACACACAGACACAAAATTTTTTTTTCCAGAAATTGTTGAAATGGCATCTAGGGACCCCAAAACGGATATTTCCGCAAAAAAAAATTTTGAAAAAAAAATCACGATCACAATACTTTCTCGTACTTCGTAACGGAGAAAGTAAAAATGGTGATGTGGCCATCATGTTACTTTCTCCGATCTTGATTACATAACAGTTATTTATATTTATACTACCATGGTTTATTTTCATTTTAGATCAGATGATACTGACGTTTAAAACGTCAAAGTTATGAAAGATAAAAATAACAAATTATACTTCCAATTCAAATAATCTTAAATTAGTTTATTAGAAAACTAAAAAATTGCTTATAAATTCTTGAAAAAAGTCCCAAAAACAAATCTTGATAAATCCTGAAAGAGATTTCTGAAAAAGCCCTGAAAGAGTTCTGGTTATAAGGATAATACCCGAAAAAAGGCTTGAATAAAACAGTCCTGAAAAAATCTCATAAAAAAGTCCAGTGAAAAAGTCTAGAAGAAAGTGCCCTGACAAAAAAATGTCTTGAAAAACAGGTTCTTGAAAAAGACCTGAAAAAAGTCCCGAAAACTGAGTCGTCACAAAAAAAAAATCCCAAAAAAGGTCCTAAAAAAGACTACAGAAAAGTACTGAAAATAGGCGTCAAAAAAGTTAAAAAAAAAGCCTTGAAAAGTCCTGAAAAAAACCTGTAAAATAGTCCTAAAAAAAGTCCTGCAAAGAGTCCTTACAAAGGTCCTAAAAAAGACCCGAAAAAGTTGAGAAAATAGTCCTAACAGAAGTCATGAAAAAGCCTTAGAAAAGAACTGATAAGGCATTAAAAAAGTCTTGATAAAATAATCCTGATAAAAAATTCCTGAAAATAGGGCCCTAGAAAAAGTTCTGATAAAACGGCCAGAAGAAAAGTACTGAAAAAGCATACAAAAAAGTCAGAATAAAGACCTTAAAAAGTTCTGAATACAGCCTGTGAAACAGTCCCGCAAAAAGTCCTAAAAAAATTCTGAAAAAAGTCCTGTAAAGAGTCTTTGAGAAGGTCCTAAAAAGACCCCAGAAAATAGTCCTGACAAAAGTCTTAGAAAATATCTGATAAAAGGCATTAAAAAGTCCCAAAAAAGGTCCTCAACATAATAGTTTTTAAATAATCTTAAATAAAGGCCCAGAAAAAAAATCTAAAAAGATAGGTTCTGAAACAAAAACTTCTGAAAAAAGTCGTAGCAAAAGTTTTGAAAACATTGTCCTGTAAAAAAATCGCAAAAAGCCTAAGAAAAGACCTGAAAAAGGCATTAAAAAATAATTCAGATTAAAAATCCCAAAAAGGCTCCAAACAAAAACTTTTCAGTCTTGAAAAAAGTTCAAAAAAAAGTCCCAAAAAGGCTCCAAACAAAAACTTTTCAGTCTTGAAAAAAGTTCTAAAAAAAACTCTTAACAAAAGCTTTGAAAAAATCGTCCTGCAAAAAACCCAAAAAGAGTCTTGCAAAAAGACTTAGAAAAGATCCGAAGAAGGCATTAAAAACTCGTGAAAAATAGTCCTGATAAAAAAATCCTGGAAATAAGTATCAAAAACAAAAAGTTTTCAAAATAAAGTCAGAAAAGAAAAGTCCTGAAAAAAACATCGTTAAAGATATTTCCTGAAAATATGGTCTTGAAGTAAAGTCCTGCAAAATGAGTTCTAAAGAAAGGTTCTTAAAAAAGACCTGAAAAAATAAATGAACAAGATCTTACAAAAAAGACCTGAAAAAAGAGTCCTAAAAAAGTCGTGAAAAAAAAGTCCTAAAAAAGTCCTGAAATTTTGGTTTATACTTTCATGATATTTTTTCAACTTAAATGTACATCAAGCGTGTTGTAGTATTGGATGATTCTGACGTTTAAAACGACAAAATTAAGAAAGATGGAAAAATTATACTTCAAATTCAAAAACTCAGTTTACTCAAAAACAAAAGGGATTTAGAAAAAAACTTATTCCTTATAAGTTGTTCATTTTAGCATTCTCTGCAATTATTATTTACATAAATTTGCTATAACTATTATCGTTTTATAATTATAAACCTAAATTTAAAAAAATAATAATACATTTTTTTCTCGAATAAAAATGATTTTATTAAAAATGTTTTCAAGTAAAAGATGTTCATATCTCTGTCGTCTTCAAAATTTGTTTAAATGTTTTTGTGATATTTTTCATATTTAAGAAAATATTGGCAAAAAACCAAAAACAGTTAAGGTAAACGCCCACTTTCGGTGTACGAAATTTTACCAATAGTTATTCAGTTCTTCAGATTATCAAATAAGACGTATGTTCAAAGTTTCATATCAATTGCTCTATTAGTTTTTGAGATACAGCGCGCACAGACAGACACACACACACACACACAAACAACACATACACACAGACACACACACACTTACATACACACACACAGACACACATTATTACTTTCTCCGTTACGAAGTACGAGAAAGTATTGTGATCGTGATTTTTTTTTCAATTTTTTTTTTACGGAAATATCCGTTTTAGGGTCCCTAGATGCCATTTCAACAATTTCTAGAAAAAAAAAATTGTGTCTGTGTGTGCCTATGTGTGTGTGTGTGTCTATCTGTGTGCGCTGTATCTCAAAAACTAATAGAGCAATTGATTTGAAACTTTGCACATACATTTTATTTGATAATCCGAAGAACTGAAAAGCTTTTTGTAAATATTCGTACACCGGAAGTGGGTGTTTACCTTAACTGTTTTTTGTTTTTTGCCAATATTTTCTTAAATATGAAAAATATCACAAAAACATTAAAACAAACATCAAAGATAACAAAGAAATGAACATCTTTTGCTTGAAAATATTTTTCATAAAATCATTGCTATTCGAGAAAAAAAATTATTAATTTTTTTTAATTTTTGGTTTATAATTATGAAACGATAATAGTTACAGCAAATTTATGTGAATAATAATTGTAGAGAATGCCAAAATGAACAACTTCTAAAGAATAAGTTTTTTTCAAAATCTTGTTAGTTTTTGAGTAAACCGAGTTTTTTAATTTGAAGTATAATTTTTCCATCTTTTATGATTTTGACGTTTTAAACGTCAGTTTCACCAAGTTTACGCAACGCTCGATGTACATTTAAAATATGATTTCAATTGAAAATAAACCCGTGAAAACGTAAATATAAAGTCGGAGAAAGTAACATGATGGCCACATCACCATTTTTTTTCCAGAAATTGTTGAAATGGCATCTAGGGGCCCCAAAACGGATATTTCCGTAAAAAAAAAAATTTTGAAAAAAAAATCACGATCACAATACTTCGTAACGGAGAAAGTAAAAAAGTAGCCTAGACTGGCCACATGGATCTCGAACAAGAAAACCATTAAATCTCTTCAGAAGTAAAGCATTTATACCATACGTAAAGAGTAATAATGATATAAATAATCGTTAGACATTGTACAATTTATAACCGTAAGGATTGGAGGAAAATTCCATTCGGAATTATCCGTAATGGAATACACGTCGTCATAAAATTGGATAGGAAAATGATTTCAGCAAATACGAAGGCGCTTCGACGACTGGATCGTTAATTGCGTCCCGCGATTTATTCGCTGCGCATAAATTTTAAATTTTTTGTTTTTTTTTTCCTCGAAAGACTCGCAAAGCTTGAAGATATAACGGGCAAACATGGCGCATGTATGATATTGCCGGTGGAAGAGAGGTGCGAAAAAGGGGGATCCCCGCTCTCGTATAAATTAGTTTGGCCCGGGGCGGCCGCATGTGTTTGCATATTAAATCAATTTGGCCCCATAATCTTCCGTGCGGGGATAAATCAATTCCCGAGCCCAAATTTCTCGTTAGATGTGAACCAACTGATGATATATCAAAAATACACACACACACATACATACATACGAGAATATATACAATATGCCGCAGGACAGGATATATCCTCGCCCTCGTTTACCTTTTCAGCTTTTTGACGTATCGCGTTTCTGATATCTGTATGGATTTTTTTTTTATCGAGTGATAAAATATTGTTAGTATTACTTTAATAATCAGGGGGTGTAAAGGTGGGCGAAAAAATCATAATTGGTGTTTTTCAATTTCGTTTTTTTTTTAAATGCAGGGAAGATTTGTAATTCTATGTTTCAAAAATTGCATCGTTACGCATGTACTTGTTTAAAATATTCCCTTCTTTTCCGTTATTTTCATACATCGAAAATTGTTAGTGTAAACAAATATTACTTTAAATTATCTTTTTTTTTAATACTTATGTATTGGTGGTTCATATCATGAAGCAGGGGCGGCTCGTTATACAGAGCCATGGCACTACCCGTAGTTTCAAGCTCAGCAAAAAAAAAAATTGATTAATTCCTAAAACACTTTTTCGCCAGTTTAAATGTTAAACAACGCCTGCACGACAGAAAAAAATAGAGAAAAATCGCAATGCAGTTGCTTCCCGAAGGGTGCGGCGCACCGTTAACGGTGCCAGCTTCCATCTGAAACTGAATTTTTATTTGAAGTCTCTTTAAAATTAGTTTCACTGTTTTGATCAATTAAAAAGAAAATTGAAAAAATATGTTTTACTATTAAAAAAAATATATTTTGAGCAATAGAGTGATTTTTGAGACTAATTTAAATAATTTTCTTACTAGAATATTCTGCATTTTTTATTATTAACCCTGTATTTTTGATTCTTTTGGATCTAAATATTTTTTATTTTGACCTAAATTTTCGACTTCACTGTTAAAATTTTCGACTTCTCACTCCGCATTTTACATTTTTCGGGCCGAATTATTAATTTTTAGATTTTTGACCTGTTTTTTTCGATTTTTGGGTTTAAAAAACTATATACCCTCAACAGCGAAAAAATCAGTATACCATGCGCTCTTCACGTCAAAGAATAACTATCTTTGTAACATCTGGGGAAACACAACTACAAAAAATATTAAAAAAATACAGACCCAGCAAAATAAAGTACTAAAAAAAATGTACAAATTAGATAAAAGAACCATTACCACAGAACTGTATAACCAGCTACAAGAATTAAATATAAAACATCTTATAACATTAAACAACCTACTCTTAATATATAAAATTAAACATAAACTTATAAAGACGAATATCACACTAACTATAAATAAAGAAATACATCATTACAAAACAAGAAGAAAATCAGATATAAAGACTGAAAAATTTACACAAAAACAATTTACACAACTATTAACAACAGAGACTACAAAACAATTTAATAACCTGAGAGTCGAAATCCGAACTCTTAAATATCCTGCATACAAATTAAAAATTAAAAATTTAATACTACACAATAAAATAGTAGCATGCTAAGAACCAGAGGATCAACAATGGATCCCTCAATACCATTAGCCCAAGATGGACCAGGTGCCCAGGATTCTCGAGGTGAAGACGGAGGGAAATAATCTAGGATTTACCTTTTATTTTCGTGTATATGTATATATATTTAAGTGTATATGTACCCTATGTACATGAAACATGTAAATCCTAGCTGAATAAATTTAATTTAAATATCAAAAAAAAATTATTTTTTGGCCTAAATATTGTTTTAAATTTTCGATTTTTTTGTCCACATTTTTGATGTTTAATTTTTAGGTGTTTTCGATTTTTTTTGGTCTAAATTTTTGATCAGTTGGCCAATTTTTTTTTTATTTTGACCTAAATTTTCAATTTAATTGTTAAAATTTTCGACTTTTCAGTCCGCATTTTTGATTTTTCGGGCCGAATTTTAAATTTTAGTTACAAATTTTTGATATCTTAAACATTTTAACCTGAATTATTGATGCGAGAATTTTTTCTAGTTTTGTTAGCTGAAATTTTTGATTTTTTGGTCACCATTTATTATTATTACTTATTATTATTATCATTTGATTTTGTTTGTTTGTTAATTTTTTTGTACTCTCGGACCACCATTTTTACTCTTAGGCCCTAATTTTAGATTTTTGGTCTAAATTTTTATTTTTACTTTCTCCGGTACGAAGTACGAGAAAGTATTGTGATCGTGATTTCTTTTCCAAACATTTTTTTTACGGAAATATCCGTTTTGGGGTCCCTAGATGCCATTTCAACAATTTCTGAAAAAAAATAATTGTGTCTGTGTGTGTGTGTGTCTGTGTGTGTGTCTGTCTGTGCGCGCTGTACCTCAAAAACTAATAGAGCAATTGATATGAAACTTTTAACATCCGTCTTATTTGATAATCTGAAGAACTGAAAAGCTTTTGGTAAAATTTCGTTCATCGGAAGTGGGCGTTTACCTCAACTGTTTTTGGTTTTTTGCCAATATTTTTTTAAATATGAAAAATATCACCAAAACATTTAAACTAACTTTGAAGACAACAAAGAAATGAACAACTTTTGCTTGAAAACATTTTTCATAAAATCATTTTTATTCGAGAAAAAAATGTATTATTATTTTTTTAATTTTTCGTTTATAATTATAAAACCATAATAGTTAGAGCAAATGTATGTTAATAATAATTGTAGAGAATGCTAAAATGAACAACTTACAAAGAATAAGTTTTTTGAATTCCCTTTAGTTTTTGAAGAAATTGAGTTTTTATATTTGAAGTATAATTTTTCCATCTTTTATAATTTTGACGTTTTAAACGTCAGTGTCATCCTCTCGATGTGCATTTAAGATATGATTTAAATTGAAAATAAACGATGAAAGCGTAAATATAAATGATACCATCAAGTCGGAGAAAGTAACATGATGGACACATCACCATTTTTTGTCCTATGTTTTAGATTTTGTAACTTGAATTATTGTTCGATTTTTTGGCTATTATTTTCAAATTTCTGGTTAGAAACCTATTTTTGGAGGCTGAAAGTGGTAAATTATTTTGTTTCTACCTAAATTTTCGATTTTTTTGTCTGCGTTCTTATCCTTAAATCCGGATTCTTGATTCTTTGGCCCACATTTTGAATTACCGTATTTTCCATTTTCTTAAAATTTTGGCCCAAATATTCTTTATTTTGACTAAAATTTTCGATTTTTGTTGTCTGCATTTTTATCTTTATGCCTTTTGGTTTTTTGGAGGAAATTTCCTTTATCTTGACTTCAATTTTCGATTTGTTTGTTGAAAATTTTAATTTTTTGATCCACCACTTAGATTTTTGGGTACGAATTTGAAATTTTTGGTCTTAATTTTTTATTGTTGGTCACATATTTTAGATTTACTTAACTAGAATTAACGATTTCGATAAAGACGAAAGTAGCCTGAACATTCAACCTATTCGTAATCTGCAAAATTCATAATAATAATAATAAAATGCTTTATTTTCCGTACGACAATCAATACAATTATTATTATTATTAGTCTTATTAGATCTACAAACAAATAACTTATTGAAACAACTACTTCCCTGGCTAATGCCATGCCGGATATTCAGAATGAATGATTTTATTGTGCGCTTTTGTAATTTTGTTTGCTACATACATCAACATCTTTATTCAGACACTTACATATTTAGTATACACAGTAACGTTTTATTTATATACAAGCTTGTTAGTATGTCTCTGTCTGGGCTATCGACCTTAGGTCTTTTTTTGTTTGCTATTATTTTCAAATTTATTATTTTAAGCTAAAAAGTATTAAACAAATTAGAAACAACTTTACTTGTTGCAGAAAGCATTAGATAAATACAAGAGAACGAAATGTAGCCTGAATATATGAATATTCAACCTGTTCGTTAATCTGCAAGCAAAAAATTAAGTCTTACTTATACTTATACTACTTATACTTACTTATACTACATTTCGTTTTCTTGTATTTATCTAAAAAGTATTGTTTTTAGACCAGGATTTTTGATTTTTGGTCGATATTTTAGATCTTCCGCTGTTTTGGTCCATTTTTTTTATTTTTTTGGTCAAAATATTCGATTCGTCTCTTGAAATTTTGGAGTTTTTGGTTTGAATTTTTTTTGGCCTGAGTTTCGATCTTTTGGCCTAAATTTAGATAAAACGTCGAAAACTTGGGCCAGAAGGTGAAAAATGCAGACTAAAATATCCAAATTTCAATAAACAAATCGAATATTTTGGCAAAAAAAAAATCAAAAATTTGGAACAAAATAGCTAAAATGTCTGCCAAAAATATCAAAAATAAAAAAAACTTGAAAATACAGGCAAAAGAAAAATAATTTTCAACGAACTTCTCGCATATAAATCAATAATTCTTTATTTTGGCCTATATTTTTGATTAGTTTGTTACAATTTTTAATATTTCCGCATTTTCAGGCCCGACGTTTTGGTCAATTTTTTTGTTTTTTTTTTGTCCTACATTTTAGATTTTTTAACCAGAATGATTGATTTTTACGCGGGTTTTTTAAATTTTTTAAGTATTTTTTTGTGTTTTTGATTTCTGTCCTTTGTTTTAGATTGTTTTCAACCTAAACTTTTGAATTTTTTGACCTGTATTTTCAAGAGTTTTTGTATTAATTTCAGGTTATTTATTTAATTTTATGTTGTTTGGTTTCGTGGGTTTTAATTTAAATATGAGGTTTATTTTTAGATAAAATTAATTTACTTTGAAAAATATAGTCTGCGGGATGTTTAAGGAATTATTTAACATTTAAATATTTGTAGGAATTTCGGATTTTTTGCATCAAACAATTAAATGTCTAATTTAGGTTTTTCGTCTGATCTAAATTTATTTGCCAAGTACAATACTGGACTTCGTTCATCATTCGTTCAAGGCAGTGGTGGCTCGTGAATCTGTAGAGGAGGCTACGACAGAGATACCTCTAGTGCTGTACCACTCTCTCTTTTAGAGGAAGAAAATATGTCGCTGCTGTTTTGGTAAAATTTTCTTCCGCAGCCTCCTCGATCCACGAGCCGCCGCTGGTTTAAGGTTTATCCGAGAAAAACAAACAATTGAAAAAAGGGAGGGGGATATATTGTATAAGTGGCTCTACCATCAACATGTTCCACGAGCCGCCACCGTCATGAAGGATAGTAATATGAAAATAAACACCACTTCCCAACAGTTATGGATACGCTTTAGTATCCCTCTCTCTCTTTCTCTGGGCTTCCTAAGGATTTGCCACTGTAACAGCGGCGGCTCGTGGATGTTCGCCGGCGAGGCAACGGAAAGAAATAAAATTTGACCGAAAAAGCAACGGAATATTTGCTTCCTCTATTAGAACAAGTAGTGCAGCACGAGCGGAATCTTTGTCTTTGCCTCCCCTACGGAAATCGACGAGCCGCCGCTGCACTGTAAACATATCAGTATTTTACGAATCACCCTCTACCATTTCTATTAATCGCGAAGCGATAAAAAATAATAATCGCAAATCGGCAAATCGTCGCGTAAGAAAGCAATTATACCTCAAAGGCGTCGGTGTTTACTCGCTAGCTCATTTCCACTCATCATCTCGCTCCCCATTTTCCGTTCCTCACTTCCCGAGCACACTTACCAGTAAACAATGAAGTATTATAATGTCGTTATTGCTTGTTTTCCCGAAGTGAATGGATCGAGTCGCGAAGACAAAAGCGGTTTTCGGATGGGACGGATGTCGCCGTAATGAAGGATCTCTGCGCCTTGGCGCCTCCGCACCGCTTAAGCGGCCTAACACACACATACAGAGAAGAAGATGGAAGGGGTTTAATGAGGATATCAGTCTGATGGGGACTCAAAAATCGTTATTCAAATTATGTTTACCTTGACGCGGCATTGTGTGCTGGTTTTCTTATACGAACGATATTGTGGGGGGGTAATGAAGTTTAGGTGCTTTAAACCTATAATATCCTTGAAGTACATAGAGGATGTTGATTAGCATTATTTTGGCTTTAAGTAAACAATAGAAAATAGATGATGGGGTTTGGAAATTCGCGATTTAGAAAAGGAACTATAGCTTAAGTTGCTGTATGTGAAATTGTGTTTTTTATGTGAAATATAAAATTACGAAAAGTAACTGTGTAGCCCAGCGTTTCCCAAACATTTTTGACCGCGGCCTGGTACAAAGTCTTAACATTTTTCGTGACCCACCTTATATTTATTTACAAAACAAATTCTATTTTTTAATAAAAATCAAGTTATTTGTTTGTTTATTTCATACACACAATTGCAAAATAATTGCATAAGAAAAATATAAGTAATTAAAAAATTAACAATTATATTCATTTGAAACTTTAGTAAATGAAGTAAACTTTTTTTTTTAATAAAGGGATGTTTGACTCAATAGCGGGTTAAGGAGAGTGAATGATTAAGGGAATTTGGGTAAGTGATTAGCTATTCGGAATTTTAAAATTCATTTTTATGATTAGACCAATACTGAACAATCATGGACCCGAACGATAACTTCTCATTAATAAAAGTTATCGCCCGAGCATGGGAGTCGAACCCACGACGCCTCGCACCGAAAGCGGGAGCCAAACCGTTCCGCCACGGAGCGCCCCGAAGTAAACTTTGTTTTACGTATTTTGTCCTTAGTGCGAAGGATGATGTTGTTTGTCATCAAATAACAATTTCAAATTAGGAGGTAATGATGTTAATTTTATTCCCAAATTAGGTTCGACATCCAATTTATTTCGATACTTTTTTTTAAGTTAATAAATAAATAAATAAATAAGTACACCAAGGCTGTGAATGCAGCTTCACGCGTATAAGTGGTGACAAAAGGCATTAGAAATTGTATCGCTTTTTTGCTTACGCTTGGATACTCCTTTTAACACCGCAACCAAAAATTAATTAGTGGTACAGTTTCAAACTTTTTTAAAGATCGGTGTGGCATGAAATTTCAATTAAATTATCAACTTCTTGGTCACAAGATTAAATATTTCTTCCTTTTCAATTCCGACAGAAAACGAATCTTTAATCCACATTTAAATACTTAGATGCAAATTCAACGCAACTTGGCAAATATGCAAGTTTTCTGATTTTAGAAAAATTTAATAACATTTGGTTTTAATTTCGAAAGACAATCTTGATCAAATTTTTAGGCGATGTGAGCCATCTCTGTAAGCGGGTATTCAAAATGCATTCGCCCCCACAAAATGACCATCGGCCCCCAAATCCGGATTGTCAGATAAACGCCCAATTTAGACGTCGATCGCAGTGGCGGCTCGTGGATTTACGCAGGGAGGACAAAGGCAAAGATGTCGCTCGTGCCGCACTACTTACTCTTATAGAGGGAACAAATATTTCGTTGCTGTTTCGATCAAATTTTCTTCCGTTGCCCCACCGCCGAACATCCACGAGCCGCCACTGGTCGATTGTCCACGTTGAGAAACACTAATCTAGCCGAATGCGTGTTTTTCACTTTCAAAATTGTTTGAGTTAAAATTTCGGTAAAACTAGCCCAAATGATTTTTTTTTTGGATTATTTACTTGTTTTATTACTGGAAGTCTACAGAGTGTACCTTTAAAGTTTGAAGATAATTCACTAAGGGACTTTCTTGGAAATAAAGAAAATCTAGGTGAATGCATAATTTTACAATTTCAAAAATGTTTGAGTTGAAATTTCGGAAAAACTAGGTCAAATTATTTTTTGATTATTTACTTGTTTTATTACTACGAATCTATAGAATGTGCTTGTAAATTTAAAGATATTCCACTAAGGTGTTTTCTAAAAAACTAAGAAAATCTAGGCGAATGCATGATTTTGCATTTTCAAAAATTTTGGAAAAACTAGCCCAAATTATTTTTTGATTATTTACTTCTTTTATTGCTAGAAGTCTACAGAATGTGCTTTTACAATTTGAAGATAATCCATTTAAGGATTTTCTAAGAAATAATTAAGAACATCCAGGTGGATGCATAATTTTGCGCTTTTAAAAATATTTCAGTTGAAATTTCGGAAAAACCAGGTCACATTATTTTTTTATCATTTACTTGTTTTATTACTACGAATCTATAGAATGTGCTTGTAAAATTTGAAGAGAATCCACTTCTAGGAAATTAAGAAAATCCAGACTAATGCATGATTTTGCATTTTCAAAAATGTTTGAGTTGAAATTTCGGAAAAAGTTGAAACCGAAAATTCATATGTTTTGAGTAAATTTAAGTAAAAAAATGCTTCTTCAATGCACGTGTGATTATTTTAAAATTTGGGATGTTTGCCGATTTTATTACAGAAATAAAAATTAATCCGTTTTTGGGTAAATTTACTGGTTTTTATTTTCAAGGCAACTTGAAAATGTCCAACCTCAAAATTGAATTCAGTGTTTAAGGGTAAATATTTCAAAATTGTGGCTAAGAGCGTTAATAGATTTTAATAGAATCCATTTTGATTAAATTGGAAAAGGTTCGAGAATGCTGCAACTGTTTTTGTGTTTTTTTTGTGGCTTGTAAAATGTTCGACCTCAGAATTAAACAGAAGTGTGATTATTTCGAAATCTAGGGTAGGATTGTTTGCAAATTTCTTATGTTAAAGTGAAGTTGCAATGCATTTTCAGTGAATTTGAAAATTTCAATTGATTTTATATTTTTTGGCGATTTAGAAAATGCTTGACTTCAGAGGGCTCATGTGTGATTATTTCGAAATCTAGCTTATTAACGTATGCATTTTTTTGCAGAAAAAATAAGTGCAATATATTTTAAGTGAATTTGAAAAAAAAATTAAGAGGTTGTTTCAATGATTTTTTTTTCATTTTTTGGCGGTTTCGAAAATGTTCGACCTCAGAATGTTGAAATGTGATTATTTTGAATGTTTCCAAAATTAAGTAGATATTTAAAATGTAATCTACTTTAAAGGAATGTCGAGAGTTTAAGGTTTGTTTAAATTGTTTTTTTGCGGTTGGTAAAAAGTTCATCACAATTGAACCGGGAGTTGTTCAAGTGTGATTATTTAAAAATTTAAGGTAGGAATGTTTTCCAATTTTTATAGCACTATAGAATGGAATCTATATCTAGCTCAGACGTTTTAAAACGTTTCTCTTTGAAAGCCATCGTGGATTACAATACAAAAGGAACTGTTTAATTTGGTAAAAAGTCTGCTATACGAAAAACTACAAATACACACTTTGCCACCGTTCTTAGTGACTAATTGTTATAAAACAAATAATATGTAAAAAACATTTTTTTTTGTGTTTTTGCAATATTTTTTCGCGACCCGGCCAAATCTTCTGCGACCCACACTTTGGGAAACGCTGGTGTAGCCTATTAAATTTGAGCAAAGTTACCCGTGACGAACGACGGCTCTGCTGCGCTTCGCCGTCGTCTGTGCGTAGGCCATTAAAAAAAATAAAGTTACCAGTGACGAGCGACGGCTCCGCTGCGCTGCGCCGTCGTATGTGCGGAGACCATAAATAGTAATTTACATAACAAGTTCCAAAAGTGATATTTTACGGGATGAGTAGGAAGTTTCCAGGACGAGGCCCAGGCGAGTCCTGGAATCCTGCGAGTTCCGTAAAATCACTTTTGGAACGCGTAACGTACAATATTTTTTTTGCAGCCGCTTTTTATGTTAAAAAAGCAAAAACACACACGAATGTTGATGACAAGCGCTGTTATAATTAAATACGAAGTTCATGTTTTTGTCAAGGCCGCCTACATATATACGTAAAATCGTCCCAAAAGTAATAAAAAGCGTCCCGAAAGTGAAACAAAATCGTCGGTTACTCATGAAGCACGCTGTGAAAAGAAAAGGCTCCAATCCGTGAACTCCAACGCAGACACCATAAATGAACTCTATGTTGTGGTTAATACACCTGCAGGTAATACGTCTTCACTAGAGTACACTGACGAAAATATAGCAAACGTGGAACTACTGTTCACCTCCACAAGCCCATTGGAATATGTAAACACAGTCGAGTATCTTCAGAAAATCACAAACAACAAATATGACCTGATTAGAGAAATGCGCGAAAAGGCTGAACTTATGAAAAGACACTTCTTGAATCTCTCGTTGGCACGCAATATGCCCCATCCCTTGGGAACGCTGAAAAGGATCCTATTTTCTCGTTCTTGTCGAACGCAGGTAATATAAACAACTACATGACCAAAGTTACTACACAGAGATATTCCAGGGTATAGCCCGTTCTCTGGAATCTGGCGACTGTGGTCATAAAAGAGGGTCAGAGCTCGGTAAGTAGTGGACGTAATATTTTTTTTTTATCTCAAAGCAATCTTTTTTACTGGTGTAAAAGTGCATATACCAATAGGAGCGAAGGACAGAAATGTACTTTTCTTCGAGGGTGCGTCAATCCTCAGGGCGGACCGACCGTTTCACGACCTCAGCCGCCAGATTCCACCAAACAAACTATAATAACATCTCAAGCAATATCGCCAATCGCGGAAAATCAGAAACAAATATCAAATCCCCAATGCATTCAATCATCTCGAGCAGCACCCAATTGGATGTAATGGATAACATTACAAAATTAAAAACACTCACTTGTTGCAGTAGCATGAAATAAGGGCGAAAAATAGCCTGAATATACAGGGTGTTTCAGAGCTCTGGGAACGGTCAATCACGGGCTTATTTGTCAAAATTTTGAAAAATGTTTTATATAAAAGTTGTGCAGAATAGTGATCTGCATGCCCTAAAAATATACAGACCAAACTTATGTTTTTTTTAATGGAACACCCTGTATATTTTAGCATTTTTGGATTCCTCGTTACTTGGAGATTAAAATGACTTAGGTTTCGGCGATTGAAACCGAGCCGTTTTTGTGTTATTCAGTTGTTTATACAAAAATTTGAACAAAATTGTTAAAGTACTGCCCTGAAACTAATAAAGATAATTCATTCTAATTTAGTGGTAAAGTTTAGTTAAACTTTAGTCTTCAAAATTTCTATATCATCCAAAACATAACTCAGCGTATTATACAGGGTGATAGTTATTCGCAAACTGTACAATTTCTTAATTTTTTCAAATGGAACACCCTATATATTTTTTCATAATTTAAAAGTCCATTGAGTAAGCTTTCGTTTCATATAAGGTTTCGTATATCTGAAGTTTATGATTACTCTAATATTTCAAAATTCATTGGTAATTTGCATGTTCTTTATTATTAGTTTTAAAATCTAGTTACCAATCATTTCAAATAAACAAACAAAAAAATACAGGTGACAGTAATTATTATATTAGTCTCAAAAATAGATCGAACCATTTAAGTTATGATCTTAGTTTATAATTATGAATTTCTCACAAGAAGAATTGGTTGACATGATTTTCATTCTTGGCGAATGTCACAAAAATTGTCTTTTGGCTTCACGAGTGTATGGACAGCGGTATCCCGAGAGGCGGTGTTCACGACAAGGAGCATTTAGAAGAGTGTAAGAGCGATTTGAGACTACAGGTAACGTTAATTATTCAAAACCTGTGCAAAGCAAACCTGTAATTAACGAAGATAGCGAATTCCTGGTATTGGCATCGATAGTTGAAAACCCTAAATTAAGTTTATCCGAATTAAATAATCAGTTGGATATTAGTCGGCCCTCAGCGCATAGAATTTTGAAGAAACACAAATTTCACCCTTACCACATCCACTTAGGACAACAGCTTGGAGAAGCAGATTTTCCCGCTAGAACTGCATTCTGTAACTGGGCCCTTAATATTCTGGGAAACAATGAACATTCTTTTGATTTTGTGTTGTTTACTGATGAGGCTTCATTTCACAATAATGGCAAGGTAAACAGACACAACCTTCATTATTATTCGGACCACAATCCTCATTTCACAAGGACAGTAAATAATCAAAATCGATGGAGCCTGAATGTATGGGGTGGTATTCTAGGAACTCGCGTCATAGGACCACACTTCTTTGAAGGCAGCCTGAATGGAGAAATGTTTGAAGAATTTCTTAGGAATCATTTAGATGAGTACCTACTTGACGTACCACGCAACGTAGTAAGAGATATGTGGATCCAGTTGGATGGTGCACCACCACATTTTGCTCGCAGTGTACGACAATTTTTGAATGACCGTTGGATAGGTCGCGGCGGACCTATGCTATGGCCACCTAGGTCGCCGGACCTCACGAAATTAGATTTTTTTCTATGGGGCTATATCAAGGACATGGTGTTCCGTATACCACCGACTACAGCAGAAGATATGCGAATACGAATTAGGAATGCTTTTTCTGCAGTGACGCCACAAGTTTTAGTTGCAATTCACAAATCGTTCGTTGAACGTTTCAGAATTTGTTTAAATCAGAATGGTCGAAATTTTGAAAACATGTTGTAAACTTCTTTAAATTGTTATTTTTCATTTTATATACTTATGTTATTAAATTGTTTTGTTATTTAAGTTGATTTATAAGTTTTTACTATAGTTCTCTATCTGTATTGAAACATAATTGTTTGTATAACTTATTGGGAATAATGCATCTAGATTTTGTTGAAATATGGTAGGATACAAGATTTGAATACATGTCTCAAAAACATAAAATACGATTTTGTAGGCAAACACAACGCTTATAAACGGATCCTTCTCAACCGAAACATGCAACTTACGAACGAATTCTGAAATACTCGAGTCACTATCAACTTCAGTCATACGAAACCTAATATGAAACGAAAGCTTACTCAATAGACTTTCAAATTATGAAAAAATATATAGGGTGTTCCATTTAAAAAAATGAAGAAATTGTGCAGTTTGCGAATGGCTATCACCCTGTATAATACGCTGAGTTACGTTTTGGATGATATAGTAATTTTGAAGACTAAAGTTCAACTAAACTTTACCACTAAATTAGAATTTATTATCTTTATTAGTTTTAGGGAAGCACTTTAACAATTTTGTTCAAGTTTTTGTATAAACAACTGAATAACACAAAAACGGCCCAGTTTCAATCCCCACAACCTAGGTCATGTTAATCTCCAAGTAACGAGGAATCCAAAAATGTTAAAATATACAGGATGTTCCATTTAAAAAAACATAAGTTTGGTCTGTAACTTTGTTATGAGACATCCTGTATAAATTTAATTTTTTAGGGCGTGCAACTCACTATTCTGCACAACTTTTATATAAAACATTTTTCAAAATTTTGACAAATAAGCACGTGATTGACCGATCCCGGAGCTCTGAAACACCCTGTATAAATATCCAACATGTTCGTAACTATGTAAATTAAGTCTTACAAAGACATAATAATTAACATATTCAGGCTACTTTTGTCTTTACTTAATTTTATTAATTTTGTTTTGCTTCCTAGAAAATTTTTAATTCATAACTCTTATAAAAAATGGCATTCAACAGTAGTACTATTTTTTTACGTACAACTAATTGCATACTTCGGGAAAACACAATCACAGCCGCGATAGGTAAAAATTCCGCCAACACCATCTTGTTAGGAAATAATATATGCTCACACCTTTCGTGATTTCGTTTAGTCTAACACGATTTCACGGATTCCAAAAGATTTTCTAACTTGTCACTTGAGTAAATAGTTCGTAACACGCGTTTCCGAACAATGGAGCAACACCGGCGGCGGCGGCGGCGGCGACGGTGGTGGCGGGTAGAAGCGGTCCCCGGATAGGAGAGAAGGCAGCTGGAAACGGTTTGTTGCTCCGACAACGAGCCCCATTGACACACATATATACCCGTACCAGAATATAATAATACCGGAGAACTCGTTTCATATCCGGGGCTGCAATTATTCCTCCTCTCCACACACCCTTCGCACCTTTTCCTCTCTCCTTTCTGGCCGACACGTGCACCATATCATCCAATCCAGGCTTTAGATGAGACGGTGCGTGCGTGCGTTTAATTAAAACCAGATTACTCTTCACTTTTATAAATCATCAAAAACTAGAGACGGTTCGAGCTTACATTGTCTCCGGAAAATATGTGAGTTAATTCCAAAAATTCATCGACTAATCTTTATGAAAATTACATTCAGTTGCAAAAGTGCTAAACAGTTTTTCTGTAACAATAGTGTGACTGTAACAGTGTATATGACATAATTTCGTCTCTTTTAAGGAAAAAAAATTGTTGTTTATATCCAGCGTACAGCGACGACGAAGTTGGCGTTGGAAATCTTGAGTCGTCTGCACTAAGATCACACGCTTGAAATACTAGTTGCTGTTAAAAGGTGACATGTCAGATATTATAATTAGAGGTTATTAATATCTCAGTTGTCAACATGACAACCAGTACTTTACGCGTGCGGTTGTGCGTGTGATCTTAGTTCAGACATTACTTTAGACTTCCAGTGCCAAGCACGGCACTATTTTGGGGGTGTTCTCTTGAACAAAATTGGCAAAAACTTAATTTAAACATATATCAAAAATAAATTTTATACCCAGGGATCTGTAAAAGCCCCGTAACTTGTTTGCTATTTGAGATATCGACTTCTAGTTTTCTTGAAATGGTACCCACACTTATTCTACATATTTTAAAAATATGTATGTTTTTGTACAGGGTGTCCCAATATACATAACGGAACAAAGTTATGTTTTTTTAAATGGAACACCCTATATTTTATACTTTATTTTCAACCCTCTTGAGAAGCTGATAAAAATAGTATAAGATAGTATGGGTCTATTATATACGATTGGCTAGTTATGGGCAAATTTGTGGCAAAAACATGTACACATTGAAAATATTGCAGAAGCGTTCCTAGCAAAGATAGCATCATTATTTATACACTAGAAAATTTCCCACATCATAAAGAATAATACACATCGGCTTTGGTTCTCTTTTAATCATAGTGATATACAGGGTGTCAACATAGGCAAAACAATGGATAACTATTTTTTTTCAAATGGAACACCCTATATAAGTTGCCACCAATCTATGGCATTTATAATAAGCTTTCCAATGATATACAGTTTGTATAACAAAATATTAAGGATTCTTGAGATTTATCAATAAAAACATATTTCTTTTGCCACCTTCCGCTGATTTTTGGATTTTCAGATAAAACTATACATTTTCATGAAAAATTATAAGAGACCAAAGTTGTAGAGCGAAAAATTTCCGATCGATGTGGTTCTTTCAACTTTTAAGATAATGCCTGCATTACCCACCAGAGCGCGCAAAATCGTGACCGTATATGCATTTTAGCGTTTTCTTTTCAATTTTTACTTTCTCCGTTACGAAGTACGAGAAAGTATTGTGATCGTGATTTTTTTTCAAAATTTTTTTTACGGAAATATCCGTTTTGGGTTCCCTAGAGGCCATTACAACAATTTCTGGAAAAAAAATTTTGTGTCTGGTGTGTGTGATGGTGTGTGTGTGTGTGTGTGTGTGTCTGCTGTGCGCGCTGTATCTCAAAAACTAATAGAGCAATTGATATGAAACTTTGAAAATCCGTCTTATTTGATAATCTGAAGAACTGAAAAGCTTTTGGTAAAATTTCGTACATCGGAAGTGGGCGTTTATCTTAACTGTTTTTTGTTTTTTGCCAATATTTTCTTAAATATGAAAAATATCACAAAAATATTTAAACAAACTTTGAAGACAACAAAGAAATGAATATCTTTTGCTTGAAAACGTTTTTCATAAAATCATTTTTATTCGAGAAAAAAAATTATTATTATTTTTTAAATTTTTGATTTATAATTATAAAACGATAATAGTTACAACAAATTTATGTGAATAATAATTGTAGAGAATGCCAAAATGAACAACTTATAAAGAATAAGTTTTTTTCTAAATAATTAGTTTTTGAGTAAACTGAGTTTTTGAATTTGAAGGATAATTTTTCCATCTTTCATAATTTTGACGTTTTAAACGTCAGTTTCATCCGCTCGATGTACATTCAAAATATGATTTCAATTGAAAATAAACCATGAAAGCGTAAATACCTATAAATGATACCATCAAGTCGGAGAAAGTAACATGATGGCCACATCACCATTTTTACTTTCTCCGTTACGAAGTACGAGAAAGTATTGTGATCGTGATTTTTTTTCCAAAAATTTTTTTTACGGAAATATCCGTTTTGGGGTCCCTAGATGCCATTTCAACAATTTCTGGAAAAAAAAAATTTGTGTCTGTGTGTGTGTGTGTGTGTGTGTGTGTGTGTGTGTGTGTGTGTCTGTGTGTGTGTGTGTGTGTGTGTCTGTCTGTGCGCGCTGTATCTCAAAAACTAATAGAGCAATTAATATGAAACTTTTAACATCCGTCTTATTTGATAATCTGAAGAACTGAAAAGCTTTTGGTAAAATTTCATACACCGGAAGTGGGCGTTTACCTCAACTGTTTTTAGTTTTTTGCCAATATTTTCTTAAATATAAAAAATATCACAAAAACATTTAAACAAATTTCGAAGACAACAAAGAAATGAACATCCTTTGCTTGAAAACATTTTTTATAAAATCATTTTTATTTTAGAAAAAAATTTATTATTTTTTTATTTATTTTTGGTTTATAATTATGAAACGATAATAGTTACAGCAAATGTATGTTAATAATAATTGTAGAGAATGCTAAAATGAACAACTTACAAAGAATAAGTTTTTTTCGAAATCCCTTTAGTTTTTGAATAAATTGAGTTTTTATATTTGAAGTATAATTTTTCCATCTTTTATAATTTTGACGTTTTAAACGTCAGTGTCATCCTCTCGATGTGCATTTAAAATATGATTTAAATTGAAAATAAACGATGAAAGCGTAAATATAAATGATACCATCAAGTCGGAGAAAGTAACATGATGGCCACATCACCATTTTTTTATTAATAAATTGCACTATACTTTATTTTCCGCACCCTCTAGCGGAAAAACGGGAAATTATAGGGAACTCTTAATAGAAGCATTTTTTGCCAAAAATGCATAGTTTTCCCTAAAATACAAATTGATAATGTATGTATGAATTTTTGCGTTTTTCAATGGTTTTCTGTATTTTTAGCGAAAACGATGCATTTTGGGCAAAAATTGCTTCTTTTAAGAGTTGTAGAGCGGAATTTTTTCAATCGATGTAGGTCATTTGAATAATTCTATAATTACCCAGTTTTCTGCTAGAGGACGTGGAAAATAGAGTATAGTGCAATTAATTAACAAAAAATTTGAGAAAAACGCTAAAATGCATGTACGGTCACGATTTTGGGCACTCTGGCGGGCAATGCACGCATTATTGGAAAAGTCGAAAGACCTATATCGATTGAGAATTTTCCGCTCTACAACTTTGGTCTCCTATTATTTTTTCAGAAATGCATAGTTTTGGCTGAAAATCCAAAAATGAGCAGGAGGCGACAAAAGAAAAATGTTTTTATGGATAAATCTCAAGAATCCTTAATATTTCATTATACAAATTGTACATCATTGGAAAGCTTATTAAAAATTCCATGCACTGGTGGCAAGATATATAGGGTGTTCCATTTGAAAAAAAATAGTTATCCAATATTTTGCGTATGTTGACACCCTGTATAGCAGTATCAACAAAAAAGAACCAAAGCCGATTTGTATTATTCTTCATGATGTGGAAAATTCTCTCAGTGTATAAAAAATGACGATGGCTTTGCTAGGAGCACTTCTGCAATTTTTGCAATGTGTCCTTGTATTTGCTACAAATTTGCCTATAACTAACCAATCGTCCATAATAGACCTTTACTATCTTATACTATTTTTATTAGCTTATTAAGAGGGTTGAAAATAAAGTATAATATATAGGGTATTCCATTTAAAAAAACATAACTTTGGTCTGTTATGTATATTGGGACACCCTGCACAAAAACATACATATTTTTAAAATATGTAGAATAAGTGTGGGTACCAGTTCAAGAAAACTAAAAGTCGATATCTCAAATAGCAAATACGTTATGGGGCTTTTACAGAACCCTGGGTCACCCGGTATATCTAAAAAATGGTGATGTGGCCATCATGTTACTTTCTCCGACTTGATGATATCATAGCCATTTATATTTACATTTTCATGGTTTATTTTCAATTGAAATCATATTTGAAATGTACATCGAGCGTTGTATAAACTCGGATGAAACTGACGTTTAAAACGTCAAAATTATGAAAGATGGAAAAATTATACTTCAAATTCAAAACTCAGTTTACTCAAAAACTAAAGGGATTTCGAAAAACACTTATTCTTTATAAGTTGTTCATTTTAGCTTTCTTTACAATTATTATGAACATAAATTCGCTGTAACTGTTATCGTTTTATAATTATAAACCAAAAATAAAAAAAAATATATAAATGTTTTTCTCGAACAAAAATGATTTTATGAAAAATGTTTTCAAGCAAAAGATGTTCATTTCTTTATTGTCTTCAATGTTTGTTTAAATTTTTTTGTGATATTTTTCATATTTAAGAAAATATTGGTAAAAAACAAAAAACAGTTAATGTAAACACCCGCTTCCGGTGTACGAAATTTTACCAAAAGCTTTTCAGTTCTTCAGATTATCAAATAAGACGTATGTTTAAAGTTTCATATCAATTGCTTTATTAGTTGTAGAGATGTAATCTGGTTGCCAATTTTCCCAAGATTTCATGCACACATGAATTTTAAAAATACCACTTTTGCAAGATGTAATCTCACCCTACATTTCCGTTAGAAATACAAAACGTATTTCGTTTTTAATTCAGATTCGATGTTATTTCCTAAGAAAAAACAAATTGAATGTAGCTATACGAGAGAATTTAGTTACCGATTGTTTAAAGTGCGAACGATGAAAGGGAATATTTTTAAAAGGCGCTAAGAAAGCAATTCGATCCCTATTGGAAATCTCATTGATGCCGAGGGGTAATAAATAAACAGTTGCAGTAAAAAGATCTCTTATTATATTTTGAAGTGGTTCTAGACTCGTCTTGTAGCTGAATCGATTCGCACACTTGGGGGCCGGGGGGTGGCGTAGATGTAAAGGGATCCGTCGCCCACCCCACCGCCCCTGTGTTTCTTTCCGTTCGTACATATCGGGTTTCGGTAATTTCAACATCGGGTGCAGTCAACAGATTTTCGAGTGGATGTGTTTACATAGAATCCATTGATATTATTATAATGATGATATGTCGGTAGTCTACCTGATATATACGCGAACGCCACAATTTAAATTTGATAGTTGCATTATGTGTGTTATACAGGGTGTAACAAATGTAACGATTTTTTTGTTGTTTTGTAAAAAACTTATTTGTTTAAATGCTATTATTATGGTTTTGTTTATGGCTTTTTTGGTTTTGTGGCGATGACAAATTATTTTGTTTTTTCAAATGAATCGGTTAGTTGAAGTAATGACAAAGGGAACACGTTAAGTATTTTTTCTGATTTTCCTTTATGGGGTTACTGGCCACTATAAAATACTGCCCATCTTAATGTCATTCTGATCATATTCAGACTAATGCTTAATTACGTCTACTTGATCAAGTAGTTACTAACACCCCCGAAAAAACGCAGTAAAAAGTGATCTAACGATATTTTTAGTCCACCAGCATAAGAACTATGACAACTGTATTTTTTGTGCGTAAATTTGAAATTATTTCTTTTCATCCTTTTATAAAAAATGCTTAGATAGGTTGATTTTAGAAGTTGAATCTTTTAGAATATAATATTACAATGTTTAGGGCATCGGTGCAAGAACTCAGATTTTCATATGACATTAAATTTTAATTTTATCTTGCAATTTTGATTTTAGCAATAGAATACATAACTAAACACGATTATATAAACAAAAGACAGACAACCTTTATTGACACGATTGTATTTTGTACATAACGGAACATTATTAAAGTTGTTTATTTCTCGTATCCGAAACAAATCATAAACTGTAGCCACCGACGATTTTCCAGTTATCATTAAAATTTGTCGTGATCTCGTTATTTATCGTTGTTTCCCCGCACAATAATAGAGGCCATATACTCGTAAATAATTCAAGGAATATTTACAGTAACAATTGACTTTGAGCAGGCGTTATAGTTGTTCGTTCCATTGTGATCAGACGGAAACTTTATTAAGTCCTCGCCCGACTTCCCGGTCGTCGCCATGGCAACCCTTCCTCGACAAAGGACCCCCACGTCTCACCCGGAGGAGACTATCAGTTCGAAGAGAAAAAAAGAACGGGCCTGTTTAACGCCTTCCCGACTTCCTCCCCGCTGCGTGTGTGAAAATTCCTTTGTCCGTCCTTATTTATGGGACTTGTTGAGAAGGTACCATTTCCGGTCCCAGTCCTCCGGCCCTAATTTTCCCCCGAGTAGCAGGAATAACAGTGCGCTCGCGAGGGTGAAAAACATTCCCAGACAAACAGATTCCCCGGCTTCTAAGGCAAATATTATTTTATATTTATTATTCAATTTCCCTGAATATTATATTTTAATAATGATTAAGGTAAACAGTGTGCATATATATACTGGGGGGCGGGTGCGCCCCCGCGAAATTGAGTCGGAAACCTCGCGGAGCGTGCTAGATTTATTTCGATGTAAACATGTGAAGCCATCGCCGGCTGCGCGGGGGCTCGGGGGGGCGGCGGCGCTGATCCCGTTTTCCGTCCCATTTTCCATTCCCCAGGATGCGACGCTGCGACGGGAAGCCTCTGCAAAATTGTAATTCACCTGACAAACACGACAACTTATGACTTTATTGCCTGGGAAAATATCGAGGAGAATGCGGAAAACGTACACAGTGTAAAATCAGTTTCAATCGATCTTATTATACTTATCCTCCGGATTCTAGCATTTTTCCAGCGGCGTCGGCGAGGGCGCCGTTATCTGGTGGTTGCTTGATTGATTAATTTCGTGGGAAGAGCGACGCCTCGGGCGACACGTCATTTCGCCGTCCCAATAATTTCCGATAATACCGGAATAATTAAGGAAAAATTCACCGAGCGAAAATTTTAAATTAAAAACGGAAAAGTAGACAATTAAATTAATAATAATAATAATAATAATAATAAAGTTTATTAACGGTAAAAATCTCCTTTTTACAAAAAAATACTTAAATTAATAGCTTACACTCATACTAAAACTAAAACTAGAATTAATTTCATCAAGAACGTACATTAATAACATTCGTTTTCTACATTTTTAAGATTACGTTTAAATGAGTTATAATTAGATCCAAAAATATTAAACGAAGCAAGTACATTATATTTATTACAAATACCCATCATTCGATTAATTGGATTGGAATTAGAAGCGAATGTTGTTCGGTATGTGAAGAGCCTAAAAATGGAAGTGTATCGTGTGCACCGATTTATTGGAGCCAAGTGAAAATTGATACACATTAATAGCGGCTCACTGTCAAGACTTCCATTGATTAAACGATGCAATAAGCAAACATCAATATGATCCATTCTAAGCTTCAAGTTTTGCATATTCAGTACACACTTAATAAATGAATAGTCACCCTGAACATGCGCTCTTCCCATCTTGAACTCCATACATCTAAAGAACTTGTTTTGAATCCGTTCAAGCATATCAACATCCCCTATCTTATACGGCCGCCAAACAGGAGAAGCATATTCCAACTGACAACGAACAAGTGCACAAAATAGAATTTTTAGGCAGTGAGGGTTCAGGTCCTTACCAACATGCCAAACCAAACCCCATTTTCTCAAGGCTGTGTTACAAATATTTAGCATATGAGGGTAAAAACTTAAACTCGAATCAAAAATTACTCCTAAATCCCTAGCTTCCGCTTTGCGCTGTAGATCAATAGACTGAAGCTTGTAAGTATGTTGAAGTAAATGCTTGTTTCTACAGAAAGACAAAGAAAAACACTTGCTAATATTGAGACTCATTTGGTTTGTATTACACCACAAAAGTATTGCTTCCAAATCTTCCTGTAAAGACACGCAATCACTAACGGACTCTACAGTTTTAAATATTTTAATGTCATCGGCATACAATAACATATTAGAGTTTTTGATCAAATTACATATATCGTTGATGAATAAGGTAAATAATATTGGTCCACAGTGAGAACCTTGCGGGACCCCTGATGTAACTGAGATAGGTGACGCCTTAAAATTATTAACTCTAATAATTTGAGATCGTTGTGTAAGGAATGATCTTTACCAGGTAACCGTTTCATCGCAAAAGCCCAGATATTGTAACTTTTTTAGAAGTATTGTGTGGTTCACTCTATCAAAAACCTTGCAGAAATCAAGGTATATAGAATCCACCTGCTTATGATCTCGCATTGCATCAGACAAGTACTGTTTGTATGATAGAAGATTCGAAACTGTAGATCTATTTGGATAGAAACCGTGTTGACTAGGAGAAATTATACTGCGGGATATCCATGAAATTTGTTTAGCAACGATTTGATCCAATAGTTTGGGGATAGCAGACTGAATACAAATTCCCCTATAATTATTAATCAGTTGGCGATTACCTGCTTTATAAATAGGAGTTATGTAACTAACTTTCCATTTAGAAGGGAAAATACCTGATTTTAGTGACTTTGAAAATATATGAAAAATAGGGCCACATAGAGAAAAGACACAATTAATAAGAAAATTATTAGGAATTTCATCAGGACCTGAGTTATTACAAGGTTTTAATTTAATGATCATATCAAATAATTCTGATTTTGACAATGATAATTTGCTGTCATTAACAACACCAGAGCTTGATGAAAACTCAAATGGTGAAATGCTACAGTTGCTATTACTAACATAAACGGTTTTAAAGTAATCACTGAATGTATTAGCAATATCACAACCATTTGAGACCTCAACACCATCATATTCCATAATCGTGGGAATTGTTTCTTTATTGTAATGGTTACGAACATATGACCAGAAATATTTAGGATTAGATGTTACCATGGTACTGATATAATCTAGATGTTGATTGTACTGAGAAGCACTAAGTTGTTTACATATTCTACGCAGATTGGCAAAACGGTTGTACTCTTCTAAGCACCCACTCTTTTTGAAATTGGAATGTGCAATTTTCTTAAGTCTAATCATTCTTTTTAATTCATCATTCATCCAATTAGGATATGTGTCTACTTTATTAGAGACATATTTGTAAGGGACGTAACGATCAATTCCATCGTATAGGATTACATAAAACTGGTTAACAATAGAATCAATATCCTTGTCAGAAAAAATAAAATCCCAATTAGACGTGTTAAAGTAACAGTTCAGACCATAATAATCTGCGCGATGGAATAAATATACCTTTTTTGACATGAACTCAAGATTATCAACAGTATCAAAATTAATCAGTAACTCATACGAATAATGATGAACAGATTCACACAATAAACTATTACAAGTAGCTACATTTATATCTCTTATATTTGATAAAATTAAATCTAAGAACACTCCACGAGAATTGGGTAATGTATTGATTTGTTGAAAATTTAAAAAATCAATACAATCAATTATAGTTTTCGATTTTAGATCCAATGTTGTCGTTAAACTAGTAGCATTCCCATTGCTCCATTTAATATTTGGTAGATTATAATCACCACATACCAAAAAGTGACTACACCTAAAACGACTATAGAGCTCTTCCAGAGCTGCGCAGTGATTATTGTAATTATCAACTGATGAGTTTGGAGGAATGTAAACACCACCAATAATAAATTCTGACTTATTTACATGTACACTAATAAAAATGTGTTCTAACTCATTGTTACAAATTAATACATGACTCTGGTAACATTTCTTCACAGCAAGCATTATACCACCACCCATTACATCCCCAGATATTGTACGATTTGTACGATACACAACATAATTTGTTAATTGCAACTGACTATTAGTGATATTTTCATATAGCCAGGTTTCTGTGATTATAATTACATCATAAATACAACAGTTAATAGCTAACATTAAATCTCTTAGTTTCGATCGTATTCCACCGCAATTTTGGTAGTACGTTAATAGTTTTTTGGGTTATCATTGCGTTGCCTATTATTAATGGAAATATATGGTGTATCATTTTCGTATCTTATAGTTAAATTATTTTCGCCATTATTTCTTCTGGTGTTCATTTCAGATTTTAGATGCTTGAAATATTCTTGTTGTTTCTGGGTACGATCGGCACGAAAATGGTTTTTCACATTGTGATCCTTGGCGTTGCTCTTCAAAACTTCCTTTGCTTCAGTTGCATCCTTGAAAATAACCTTCAAAGGCCTATTATTAGTATTTGCAGTGGGCTTTCCTATTCTCCAAGTTCTGATTGGTTTGAGCGTCACACCCCTGGGTTGTAATATAGCACATACACTATCTAAATCATCTTTAATTCTTAGATTCAGGGTGATTAAATAGAATTACACTACAAGATCTTATTCTTCTGTCCTCAGTCTCCACCATAAATGATTCAAGAAAATTATCTTGCAGTAAATTTGATTTTACCGGTTTGGTTGACTCAAGTTCTAATATTCTGGCTTCTAAATTATCAATACGAGTAACTAGCGAACTTTTGATATCATTTAATTCTTGTTTAATTGAAACAAATTGATCATTAAGAGCCTTATATACTGTTTCAAGTGTTATTTGCTGTGTCGTTTGCTTATTTAAAGACGATCCTCTACATCTGGCGCAAACATAATTAGATTTTACCTCGGACTCTTTTAAGCCTGCACAGCGTAAATGAATGGATTTGTTGCAGGCTCCAGTACATTTAGCATAAGGAGTGTTTGGAGTAACACCCTGATCACAAATTCCACACTTATTTACCATTATTATAAGATAATAATCAGGCAAAAAATATAAAAAACAAATAAATAATTTAATAGGGTAAATGCGAGTACTCTTCACACCGACGTGGCCTATCGTGGTGACTTTTATATGAACAGACAGGGTAAGTCGGCCAAGGTAATAAAACACAGTGTTAAACAGAGGAACGAGGGAATCAGAAATTAAAATTATATTGGAATGAATTCGATGAGACTTTTTTATAACGAGATATCAAAACGAGAGCAATAAAAAGCAATCTCGACCGTGAATTAAATAGATTCGCGTTTGCAGTTTACGCACAACAGAACGAATGGCGATAATTACCACAGAGGTATACTTAACAGATTTCTTCAGCTTGAGGGATGCACTCAACAGTAGCTGTAGTACAAAAATCACTATTTAAGACCGTAGAAAACACTAGTTATTTCAATTCAGAAGCGGAGCACGTTGCACTCTGTACGTATAGAACGACTATATATATATATATATATATATATATATATATATATATATATATATATATATATTGTTTCTAACATGATATAATTTACGATTTATAAACATAGTAGTAAATGTCAAATTTTATTTTTATTATAAATGTTTCTGCTGTAAAAAAGGATATTTTAACATTTGGCAATTAAAAATTCTATACACTGAATTAAAAAATTAGTTAGTCGTGGTTAAAACATAGTGAATTTTTCAATTTAGCTTAATTATGGATTACCACGTAGTAACGGTTGCAACCATCCTCTCAATTAAAAACTCTACTTATGACCGTCTCATTTTGGTTATAATTCATAATAAGAAATGTGCTCAATACTTGCCGGAGATATTATATTTTGTAAATTCTAAATAGTTATTAAAATTCCCATGTGTTACCCGGCGCATTCACTTGTTACACAATACATACCGTGTGGTTGGTAATACATCTGAACATAGGGAAATAGCATGGGGCAAAATTTGTACTCGTAAAAATAAATGTAGGCAATTTAAATACTATTTTATCTTCAAAAAGGTGATGTGGCTATCATGTTACATTCTCCGATTAGTTGATGGTATGATAGTTATTTATATTTATAGAATCATTCATTATTTTCAATTTAAATGATATTTTAAATCGAGAGTTTCACATGATCGAATGGTAATAACGTTTGAAACGTCAAAATTATAAAAGGTAAAAATGACGAATTATTTTTCAAATTATAATAATCTTTACCGTAAGTTTACTGAAAAACTAAAAAAAGTCCTGAAATAGTAATTTACGTAACAAGTTCCGAAAGTCATATTTTACGGGATGAGTAGAAAGTTTCCAGGACGAGCCGTCGTCGAGTCCTGGAATCCTGCGAGTCCCGTAAAATCACTTTTGGAACGAATTACGTACAATATTTTTTCTGCAGCCGTTTTCTATGTTAAAAAAGCAAAAACGCACACGAATGTTACATGACAAGTGCTGTCATATTTAAATATGAAGTTTATGTTTTTGTCAAGGCCGCCTACATTTATGTGCAAAATCGTCCCGAAAGTAAAGAAATCGTTCCGAAAGTGAAACAAAATCGTCCCGAAAATAACTACTTTCGGTACGATTTATGTAAAGTGCCACTTTCGATTTAATAAATCATACCTAAAGTTTTATTTTCGGGACGGCTGCAGAAAAAATATTTATAAGAATAGTGCTGATTAATAGTCCTAAAAAATATAATAAAAATCCTAAACAAGAAAGTCTTGAAAATGATTTCTAAAGATAGTCCTGATTAAAAAGTCATAAAAAAACATAATAAAAGTCCTGCACAAGTCTTGAAAAAAGTCCTGAACAAGTCTTGAAAAAAGTCCCGATAAAAAATGTCTTGAAAAACAGGTCCCAGAAATAAAGTCCTAAAAGAAAGACCTGAAAAAAGAGTTCTGATACAAAAAGGCCCGGAAAAAAAGTCCTGGAGAAACAGTTTTGGAAATATAGCCTTTAAAAAGAGTACTGTTACAAAGTTGTGAAAAGGAGTTTATTTATTTATTTATTTATTAAACGGAAAACTCCTTTATACATGGAATGATACAAAATAATAATAAAAAAAAACTAACTTTAGAATTAACTAAATACTGACTAAAAGTAAAGTAATATTTGCATACATACACAAAATTATATACATTCATACATATGAATCTACATGCTCACACATGCACATTTAACTACATATACATAAAATACAGTAATTACCTATAAATTCTGTTGTAAAAAAAGTACTACAAAAAGAGTCCTAAAAAATGAAGTCTTCATATAAAACACCAGAAATAAATCTCCTTACAAAAAATCCCGAAAGAAGTTCGAAAAGGAATCCCAAAGGAGAGTCCTAAAATAAGTCCTGAAAAAACTCCTGAAGAAAGTCTTGAAAAAAGTCCCGAAAGAGAGTGCTGATAAAATATCCTGTAATAACAGTCTTGAAAAAAAGTTATGAGAATAACATCGTAAAAGAATCCTAAAAAACACATTTCTGAAAAAAACTCTGTAAAAGGATCATTAAATAAGACCTGAAAAACTTCTGAAGAAATTGTCCTTAAAATTATTATAACTTACAAAAATGTCCTGAAATATAGTACTGAAAAAAGTAGGAAAAAAATTCCCGAAAAAATAATTCTGAAAAGGCAATGAAGAAAATTCTGAGAAGAATCCTGAAAAGAAGTTCCGAACAAGAGGTTCCCAAGAAAGTCCCGAAAAAATGTCCTGGAGGAACAGTTCTGGAAATAAAATTGTGAGAAGGAGTATTGACAAAAGTTGTGAAAAAAAGTACTGAAGAATAGTCTTCATACAAAATACCAGAAATAAATGTTCCGAAAAAGAGTCCTAAAAAGTCCTGAAGAAAATTCAGATAAAGAGTCCTGATAAAATATCACAAAAAAATGTTCTGTAAAACAGTCTTGAAAAATTACCCTGAAATAAAAAAATTCTGAAAAAAGTCCTTAAAATGGTCCTTGGAAAGATCTGAAGAAATTGTCTTAAAATAGAAACCCCAGAGTATTGAAAAAAGTCCCGCAAAAAGGCCCAAAATAAATCCTTAACAAAAATCCTGAAATAAAAAGTTTTGAAAATAGTCTTGAAAAAAAAAATGCTGAAAATAAAATTTAGTCATGAAGAAAATTAAAAAACAAAATTCTGAAAATTAATCCTGAACAAAGGGTTCTTAACTCTTTGCTGCACATGGGATTACAATTTGAACCACCAAATTCAAGCAAGTTGTGAACCATCGGTCCAAAAAATAGACATCTTATAAATCTCTATGTAAGGAGCTGAATAGGGACACAAATTATTAACCATCTATCTCTACCTCATTTCTACACTTCTAGTGTCAACTGAGAGAAGTGCACTTAGGCCCTTTAAATGTGTGAAATCTCGTGCAGCAAAGAGTTAAGAGAGTCCCGAAAACGTATGGAGAAAAAAATTCCTGAAAAAAAATCCTGTTAATAAAATTTTGAAAATAAAGGTCCTGAAAGAAAAAGTCCTAAAAATAAGTCTTGAAAAAAGTTTCCTAAAAAGTCCTGAAAAAGAATCCTCAAAGAAAAAAAAAGTCCTTGAAAAAATCCTTAAAATGGTCCTTAAAAAGATCTGAAGAAATTGTCCTCAAAAAGAAATCCCAGAGTGTTGAAAAAAGTTCTGCAAAAAGGCCTGAAATAAATCCTTAACAAAAATCCTGAAATAAAAAGTTTTGAAAATAGTCAATAACTAACAATGATTTTATGAAAAATATTTTCAAATAAAAGATGATTTCTTTGTTGAGTTCAATATATACTTAAATATTTTTGTAATATTTTTCATATTCAAAAAAATATTGGCAAAAAACAAAAAACACCCACTTCCGGTTTACGAAATTTTACCAAAAGCTATTCAGTTCTTCGGATTATCAAATTAGACGTATTTTAAAAGTTTCATATAAATTACTCCATAAGTTTTTGAGATACAGCGCGCACAGACACACAAGCAGGTACACACACCTGCACAGACACAAAAAAATGTTTTCCAGAAATTGTTGAAATGGCATCTAATGACCCCAAAACGAATATTTCCGTAAAAAAATTGTTTGAAATTTTTTTCACGATCACAATACTTTCTCGTACTTCGTAACGGAGAAACTAAAAAATGGTGATGTGGCCATCATGTTACTTTCTCCGACTTGGTATCGTAGCCATTTATATTCACGTTTTTATGGTTTATTTTCAATTGAAATCATATTTTAAATGTACGTCAAGCGTTGTGTAAACTCGGATAAAACTGACGTTTTAAACGTCAAAATTATGAAAGATGGTAAAATTATACTTCAAATTCACAAACTCAGTTTACTCAAAAACTAAAGGGATTTCGAAAAAAACTTATTCTTTATAAGTTGTCCATTTTGGCATTCTCTATAATTATTATTCACATAAATTTGCTGTAACTATTATCGTTTTATAATTATAAACGAAAAATTAAGAAATAATAATAATTTTTTTTCTCGAAGAAAAATGATTTTATGAAAAATGTTTTCAAGCAAAAGATGTTTATTTCTTTGTTGTCTTCAAAGTTTGTTTAAATGTTTTTGTGATATTTTTCATATTGAAGAAAATATTGTCAAAAAAACAAAAAAACAGTTAAGGTAAACACCCACTTCCGGTGTACGAAATTTTACCAAAAGCTTTTCAGTTCTTCGGATTATCAAATAAGACGTATGTTCAAAGTTTCACATCAATTGCTCTATTAGTTTTTGAGATACAGCGCGCACAGACACACAGACAGACACACACACACACACAGCCAGACAGACACACACACACACACAGACTCAATTTTTTTTTTCCAGAAATTGTTGAAATGGCATCTAGGGACCCCAAAACGGATATTTCCGTAAAAAAAAATTTTGAAAAAAAAATCACGATCACAATACTTTCTCGTACTTCGTAACGGAGAAAGTAAAAATGGTGATGTGGCCATCATGTTACTTTCTCCGATGGTATCACCATTTATATTTACACTTTCATTGTTTATTTTCAATTTAAATCATATTTTAAATGTACATCGAGCGTTTTGTAGACTCGCATGAAACTGACGTTTAAAACTTCAAAATTATAAAAGATGGAAAAATTATACTTTTACTTCAAAAACTCAGTTTACTCAAAAACTAAGGAGATTTAAAAAAAACTTATTGTTTATAAGTTGTTCATTTTGGCATTTTCTACAATTATTATTAACATAAATTTGCTGTAACTATTATTGTTTCATAATTATAAACCAAAAAAAAAAGATTTTATGAAAAATGTTTTCAAACAAAATAAGCTCATTTCATTGTTGTCTTCAATATGTTTTTGTGATATTTTTCATATTTAAAAAAATATTGGCAAAAAACAAAAAAACAGTTAAGGTAAACACCCACACCCCCGGTGTACGAAATTTTACCAAAAGCTTTTCATTTCTTCGGATTATTAAATAAGACGTATGTTCAAAGTTTCATATCAATTGCTGTATTAGTTTTTGAGATACAGCGCGCACAGACACACAGCCATACACACACACACACAGACACAAATTTTTTTTTCCAGAAATTGTTAAATTGGCATCTAGGGACCAAAAAAGGGATATTTCCGCGAAAAAAATTTTTGAGAAAAAAATTGTGATCACTATACTTTCTCGTACTTCGTAACGGAGAAAGTAAAAAAGGCATCAACGTGCAAGTACTTGGCATCAAGAAATTCCCACAAATAGGATCTTTTGATTGATACCACTTTTATGCTTGTAAATAAATTTGGTGAGCAGGAATTTCCAAAGACGTGATTTTCTATGTTATTTACCTATGTTCAGATGTATGACCAACCATTCGGTATAGTTATTAGTTCATATTTCTTTTTTAGACTTGTTTAATCTTTAGAATTCGTAGGCTAAATCCACCGCCTACTTTTCCTAGTTTTACTGAAACTACAAACTTCGTCTCAGATCGTTTTCATTACTTTTCCAATAAATAAAGAAAAATAAGAGTTATTTGAAGAAAAGAAATAATGGCATGATGAATATTAAGAAATACATTATGATAGAGACGGTAAAGTAGAATTCAGACAGTGCTTTCGCAGATGAAATAGCAGGAGACGAAATTATACAAAAAAAAAAAAATTCAAATCAGTTCATTACGTGTTTTACCGCCATCTTGTACCACCTGAGTGAATTATTACATTCTTAGTAAAAAGTTAATCTGACGAAATTAAATGTAAAATTTTAAAGTAGTGAAACAGAATTGAAACAGACAACTGCAACTAGTCATCATTAAAGTGAGGAATTTCATTATTACCCTGAATTTTCAACATAATATTAATAACAATTATTACATACACATATTGTTTGTGGAAATTATCCGTGTGATCATCTATAGAATTGATACTCTTGGTTTGAACACTCGAGTTTAATAGAGAGCAGCGTCTGTGTGTGTATATAGAACTATAGACTACTCCCTTGTAATGATTCCTCCGGTGCATTATCAAAAGTAATGGACGTAATTAACACCCCCCAAGAAAAGTAATAATGCTACAATGTTGCTCCTTCCTTATCTTTTATTGTGGATCCCGTCTCGTTGCGAGATCGCGACTAGCATCTCATCCATTATCTTTTTATCCCCCTTTTTTTTACAAAGTAACGACGAAGAGTTTTCATTGAATCCCGAACACGAGAAACCCTCTGTTTTATACTTCCTCGACACAAAACCGATACTCATCTTGATTTTAATACTAATAAATAAACGGTTAATGATAAGGATATCGATTCAGTAACTCTTAATAGAAATTGAAGGGTTGTTTGATGATCTAAAAATAATGCCAACGCATTAAAAACATACTTACATTATTGATGCATTAACATACAAATGTTTATCTTTACATTAACTTTCTGTTTGAGTCTAGTTTAAACCGAATTATTAATCTAATAAATACAATGAAATATGGCCAGGATCACAGTATCAAAAAAAAAACTTGTGTTTTGCTGTCCTATAATTATTAAAATAGAAACGTGTTGTAACGGCAGAACCAATTACTAAAAACTACAGTGGGATTATGATTAGCATTACTATACTGAAACTGATACCGGCAATAGATTTAATCGTCGTTCATTTATTACAAAAAAAAATAATACGTGCATATCTGTATTGAGCTTTACGAGACTATAAATCCATATTAACCGGACGATTTTTTCAATTTCCCAAAGCGTGAATAACGACTTTGCATAGCCAGCTGTAACCGTAAAAAAAGCACAATGGAAATTCAAAGTCGTTCGATGTGTGTGTGTGTGTGTATGTGCGTCAGAGGAATAAAATAAAGGGAGCCAGTGATAAGGCGGTCGCAGATAAAAGTGCCCTCCGTACATATGTCTAAAAATCTTCAACTCCTTTTGTGGCTCATCACCGCCTCTCTCGCCCTTATCTCGGGATGCGTCGTAAAAAAGAATCTCCGGCAATCCCATTCCATCCTTTCCGTTGCAATTGCGCCCTTATCGCAACCCAGTGTGTCCGTTCGCTAATCATTACAAGACCCCAACACAAAATTTCGACGAAATATAAAAATAACATTGTATTGGATTGGATTGGTTTTGCTTACACAAAAAAAAATACACGAGTAAAAATTTTGTAAAGTTGATAATTTTAAAATTAAATATCGTCGCGGGAAAAATTATAAATAAAATACACGGGTCCAGGCACCCTACGTTCCATAGCGGGGTACTGTGAGAGTGGATGGGATGTCCATCCGAAGCACCAAAGATTTTGCCGAAAAAGAAGAAATCGACAATGACCTACCCTTGTTTGCTGTAATTTTGGAAAATTGTGTGGCGGTAAATTTGAATTAGTAATTTAAAACGGCAACATTGTAGCTTTAAAGTTTGCACTGTTGCCTGATGGATAGTGAATGGTTTGTTAAAATGTGTTGGTGTATTGTGAAAGCGGCAACATATGAACTTCAAATTTAACAGTATTGTCAAAGGCTGATTTCTTTAGCCGAAGATAAAGTCAAGAATGATCGGAAGTTGAAACGTTTAAATAAATAAATAAAATTTCGAAACTTGGGAGTTCGAGGTCTACAAATTTTTACAGAATATTAATCCCGAATGAATTTTGAAGAGATTTGTGAAATTTCAATCCGGTGGCAATCGTTATTATATTTTTCTCAAATCGCGGAAATGATTGCACTTTTCCACAATTTCACGCTCTGCTTAAATGGGATAACAGATTTACAGATTTTAAAGGAATATTAATCCCGAATAAATGTTTAATAGATATATGAAATTTCAAGCCGATGGTAATTGTTTTTGAATTTCTTCAAGTCGCGGAAATGTTTGTACTTTCCCTCAATTTCACGATCAGAATTATCTCGAAATTTGGGGTCTTCAGATTTTAACAGAATAATGAATCTCGAATGAATTTTAAATTGATTTGTGAAATTTCAAGTCGATGCAATTGTTTTTAGATTTTTTTAAATTCGTGGAAATTTTTATATTTCCCCCAAATTTCACGCTTTGTTCGAATAGGTGTATCTTAATATTCAGGCATGGAATGTTTACAGATTTTTATGGAATTTTAATCCCGAATAAATTTTGAACAGATTTGCGAAATTTCAAGTTCTTGGCAATTGTTTTTATGTTTTTTTTAAGTCACGGAAATGTTTGTACTTTCCCCCAATTTCAGATCGTGTTCGAATAGGACTATCTCAAAATTTAGCGGTAGGGTGTTTAGATATACTTATGAGATCATAATCCTGAATTAATTTCAAATAGATTTGTGAAATTTCAAGTCGATTGCAATTGTTTTTATATCTTTTTCAAGTCGCGGAAATGTTTTTATTTTCTCCCAATTTCACGACCTGTTTGCATACGATTATTTTAAAATTTAGGGATGGGGTGTTTACATATTCTTATGAAATTATAATCCTGAATTAATTTCAAATAGATTTGTGAAATTTCAAGTCGATTGCAATTGTTTTTATATTTTTTTCAAGTCGCGGAAATGTTTTTATTTTCCCCCAATTTCAAGTCCTGTTCGCATACGATTATTTCAAAATTTAGGGATGGGGTGTTTACATATACTTATGAAATCATAAACCTGAATGAATTTTAAATAGATTTATGAAATTTCAAGTCGATTGCAATTGTTTTTTATATTTTTTTCAAGTCGCGGAAATGTTTTTATTTTCTCCCAATTTCACGTCCTGTTCGAATCGGATTATCTCAAAATTTAGGAATGGGGTGTTTAAATTTTCTTATGAAATCATTACCCTGAATGTATTTTAAACAGATTTGTGAAATTTCAAGTCTATTGCAATTGTTTTTATATTTTTTTCAAGTCGCGGAAATATTTATATTTTCTCCCAATTTCACGTCCTGTTCGAATGCGATTATTTCAAAATTTAGGGATGGGGTGTTTACATATACTTATGAAATCATAATCCTGAATGAATTTTAAACAGATTTGTGAAATTTCAAGTCGATTGCAATTGTTTTTATATTTTTTTCAAGTCGCGGAAATATTTCAATTTTCTCCCAATTTCACGTCCTGTTTGCATACAATTATTTCTAAATTTAGGGATCGAGTGTTTGCATTTTCTTATAAAATCATAATCCTGAATGAATTTTAAACAGATTTGTGAAATTTCAAGTCGATTGCAATTGTTTCTATATTTTTTTCAAGTCGCGGAAATGTTTTTATTTTTTATCAATTTCACGTCCTGTTCGCATACGATTATTTCAAAATTTAGGGATGGGGTGTTTACATTTTCTTATGAAATCATAATCCTGAATGAATTTCAAATATATTTGTATAATTTCAAGTCGATTGCAATTGTTTTTATATTTTCTTCAAGTCGCGGAAATGTTTTTATTTCCTCCCAATTTTACGTTCTGTTTGCATACGATTATTTCAAAATTTAGGGATGGGGTGTTTACATTTTCTTATGAAATCATAATCCTGAATTAATTTCAAATAGATTTGTGAAATTTCAAGTCGATGGCAATTGTTTTTATATTTTTTTCAAGTCGCAGAAATGTTTTTATTTTCTCCCAATTTCACGTCCTGTTCGCATACGATTATTTCAAAATTTAGGGATGGGGTGTTTACATTTTCTTATGAAATCATTATCCTGAATTAATTTTATATAGATTTGTGAAATTTTAAGTCGATTGCAATTGTTTTTATATTTTTTCAAGTCGCGGAAATGTTTCAATTTTCCCCCAATTTCACGTCCTGTTCGAATCGGATTATCTCAAAATTTAGGGATGGGGTGTTTACATTTTCTTATAAAATCATAATCCTGAATGAATTTTAAACAGATTTGTGAAATTTCAAGTCGATGGCAATTATTTTTATATTTTTTTTAAGTCGCGGAAATGTTTTTATTTTCTCCCAATTTCACGTCCTTTCGCATACGATTATTTCAGAATCTAGGGATGGCGGTGTTTACATTTTCTTATAAAATTATAATCCTGAATGAATTTTAAATAGATTTGTGAAATTTCAAGTCGATTGCAATTGTTTCTATATTTTTTAAAGTCGCGGAAATGTTTTTATTTTTTACCAATTTCACGTCCTTTCGCATACGATTATTTCAGAATCTAGGGATGGCGGTGTTTACATTTTCTTATAAAATTATAATCCTGAATGAATTTTAAATAGATTTGTGAAATTTTAAGTCGATTGCAATTGTTTTTATATTTTTTCAAGTCGCGGAAATGTTTTTATTTTCTCCCAATTTCACGTCCTGTTCGCATACAATTATTTCAAAATTTAGGGATGGAGTGTTTACATTTTCTTATAAAATCATTATCCTGAATGAATTTTAAACAGATTTGTGAAATTTCAAGTCGATGGCAATTGTTTTTATATTTTTATCAAGTGGCGCAAATAATTGCATTTTTCCAAACGATTTGTAGGAATTGAATAATCTCGAAATTTAGGGATGGGGTGTCAACAGATTTTTTATGCAATCGTAATCCCGAATGAAATATAATTATATATGAGTGAAATTTCAAGCCGATGGCAATCGTTTTTACTTTATTTTCAAGTTGCGGAATTTATTGCATGTTTTCACAATTTCACGATCTGTTCGAGCGAGATTATCTCAAAATTTACGAATAGGTTGTTTACAGACTTTTATGGTGTCATAATTCCGAATTAATCTTGAATATATATTATTGAAATTTCAAGTCTATGGCAATTGTGTTTATATTTTTTAAGTCGCAGAAATGTTTGTATGTTCTCCAAATTTCAAGATCTGTTCGAATACGATGGTCTCGAAATTTAGTGAAGGGGTATTTACAGATTTTTTTGATGAAATCATAATCCCGAATGAATTCTAAACAGATTCTTGAAATTTCAAGTCGATGGTAATTGTTTCTATATTTCTTTCAAGTCGTGAAAATATTTGCATTTTTCTACAATTTCACGTTCTGTTCGAGTGGGATTATCTCGAAATTAAGGGATGGAGTGTATACATATTTTTTGGGTAATCGTAATCCCGAAAAAAAAATAGATTTGTGAAATTTCAAACTGCAGACAATAATTTTTATATTATTTTCAAGTAGCGGAAATTATTGATATTTTCATAATATCTCTCTCTCTGTTCGAGTGGGATTATCTCGAAATTTAGGGAGTGTTTGCAGATTTTTACGTAATTGTAATTTCAAATGAATTTTAAATGGATTTGTAAAATTTTAAGTCGATGGCAATTGTTTTCTTTATGTTGCGCAAATTATGTTTCCCCCAATTTTACGCTTAGTTGGAATAGGATTATCTCAATATTTAGAGATGGGGTGTTCACAGATTTTTATGCAAATATAATCCCGGATGAATTTGTAATAGATTTGTAAAATTTTAAGTCGATCGCAATTGTTTTTAAATATATTTTTTTAGGTTGCGCAAATTATGATTTCTCCCAATTTCATGCTTAGTTGGAATAGGATTATCTCAAAATTTAGGGATGGGTTGTTCACAGATTGTTATGCAGTTATAATCCCGAATAAATTTTTAATAGATTTGGGAATTTTTAAGTCGATGGCAATAGTTTTGAATTTTTTTCAAGTCGCGGAAATTATTACATTTTTCCACAATTTCACGTTCTGTTCCAGTGGGATTATCTCAAAATTAGGGCAAGGTGTGATTACAGTCTTTTATGGAATCATTAATCCGAATGAATTTTGAATGGATTTGTGAAATTTTAAATCGATGTCAATTGTTTTTATATTTCTTCAAGTCGCGGAAGTTATTGTGTTTTTCCACAATTTTACTTTCTGTTTGAATGGGATTGTCTTAAAATTTAGGGATAGAGTTTTTACAGATTTCTATAAAATCATAATCTCGACAGAATTTTGAATAGATTTGTGACATTTGAAGTCGATGGCAATTGTATTTATATTTCTTCAAGTCGCGGAAATTATTGCGTTTGTCCACAATTTCACCTTCTGTTCGAATAGGATTGTCTCAAAATTTAGGGATAGGGTATTTACAGATTTCTATAAAATCATAATCCCGACAGAATTTTAAATAGATTTGTGATATTTAAAGTCGATGGCAATTGTTTTTATATTTCTTCAAGTCGCGGAAATTATTGCGTTTTTCCACAATTTCACTTTCTGTTCAAATGGGATTGTCTCAAAATTTAGGGATAGGGTCTTTACACATTTCTATAAAATCATAATCCCGACAGAATATTGAATAGATTTGTGACATTTTAAGTCGATTGCAATTGTTTTTATATTTCTTCAAGTCGCGGAAATTATTGCGTTCTTTCACAATTTCACGTTCTGTTCGAATGGGATTGTTTCAAAATTTAGTGATAAAGTCTTTGCAGATTTCTATAAAATCATAATCCCGACAGAATTTTGAATAGATTTGTGAAATTTTGAGCTGATGGCAATGGTTTTTTATGTTATTTTCAAGACGCGGAAATTTTTGTATTTTCACCCAATTTCATTCGCTGTTCGAATAGGATTATCCGATTTTTTATGAAATTGTAATCCCGAATACATTTTGAATAGATTTGTAAAATTTCAAGTCTATGGTAATTGTTTTATTTATTTTCTCAAGTTGCGAAAATTATTGCGTTTTGCACAATTTCACGTTCTGTTCGAATGGGATTATCTCAAAATTTAGGGATGGGATGGAATCGTAATCCTGAATTAATTTTGAATATATTTTTGAAATTTTAAATTAATGGCAATTGTTTTTAAATTTTTTTAAATTGAGAAAATGTTTGTATTTTTCTACAATTTCACGCTGTCTTAAAATAGGATTATCTCAAAAAAATGAAAACTTAAAATGCTTTTTTTTTATAACAAATGGATGGAACTGCGGGTTATGGAGAGTGAATGATTTGGGAATTGACGTCGGATACGAGGCCATCTGCCACAACCGTTGCTTTTAATTGTATAGCATAAAATTAAATTAATAAATGAATAATGATACAAACACAGCGACCATGGTCCCGAACGAATACTTCTCGAAACCAAAAAATCTTTCGCCCGGGCTGGGATTCGAACCCACACGGCACGCGGTGCAACCGGTAAAAACGCTTGCCTGTACCCACCACACCAACGGGCCCTACTTAAATTGTTTTTTTTTTATAAAAAAAAAAATTCAAAAAGTATATGAAAAAAATGTATTACAAAAGAAGTGCGTTTATTATCATCGTCAATGAAAACATAAAGGTTATATCAATCAAGAATACATGTAAAAAATGCCAAAATAGTAATTTTCGTAACAAGTTACCAACGTGATATTTTACGGGATGAGTAGGAAGTTTCCAGGACGAGCCGTAGGCAAGTCCTGGAATCCTGCGAGTCCCGTAAAATCATTTTTGGAACGAGTTACGTACAATATTTTTTCTGCAGCCGTTTTCTTTATGTTAAAAAAGCAGAAACACACACGAAGGTAATATGACAAGCGCTGTCATAATTAAATACGAAGTTGATGTTTTTGTCAAGGCCGCCTACATATATACGCAAAATTGTCCCGAAAGTAACAAAAAGCGTCCCGAAAGTGAAACAAAATCGTCCCGAAAGTAAAACAAAATCGTCCCGAAAATAACTTCTTTCGGTACGATTTATGTAAAATGGTACTTTCGATTTTATAAATCATATCGAAAGTTTTATTTTCGGGACAGCTGCAGAAACAATTATATATAAATATAAATATAAATAAATATAAAGAAAAGAGGAAAAAAAAAATGAAACACTTAAAATTCGTGAAATTTCGACCATTTTCAAACCGCCATAACTCGGCGTATTTTCAATCGATTTTGATGAATCTTTGAGGGCGAAAAACTTGAAGTATCTTCTTTAAAGTCATGCATGCAAACTTAAGCGTAACCCCTTCCGTCCCCTCTAGCATCCCTGTGAAAAAAAAAGTTTTTTCAGAAAACCATGTCCAACTTTGACGATGTCTATGGAGTTGGAAACATTTTGTCGACTCGATCCATCATGAAGGCAATAAAATCAATTCCCTACGCAGGACTCGAACAACGAAGTTCCTATGACGATTTGGTACCAAGTTATGGGTGTTTGAAAAAAAAGTGCATTTTGAGGCATTTATTTATAAAAAGCTCTATGAAATTATAAATCAAAAAGATTTAATTCCAATTCATGAAACGAGGAAAATAAGCTAGTTTCCATTTTATCAAACTAGAGCTTTAAATCTTTCTTTTCTCTGGCACAATTTCGTTTGTCATTAAAATCAACAAAGCACACTGGCAAGTCGGCGCATCCATAATTCTAATCTTGCGAGGACTATTTCCCGTCACAATATATAAGACTTAATGTCGTCTGCTGGGGGGTGGGAAATGCGGGCGGTCGGAGGCGGCGCGTGGCTCTAACGGCCACATATGCAACCCAGACACAGTTTAATGTTCTCAGTTTGCACCCGTACATATACATATATTTGTTTGTGTGTGTGTGTGCAACCCTCGTATCGTTCAAGAACATGTATAATTAACTGCGGGATTCTGTAACAAACCAATTACATTCAGATGCATTTGGGGTTGTTTCGAGAAACGAGAAAAAAAAGTGTTGCTCGCGCGAGGTTTAATGGACTAATAAAAATAACTCTATTACCTGTAATACGGCGGAATGGAGGGTTTATAGGAGGGGGGTGTGGGAGTTTCCGGCACTTAAATCATATTTCATTTTATTACAGGTGTTATGAGCGGATTAGTCGAATGAATTTTGATTTTTACGGTGGAAAACGGAAATGTATTACATGTACAAAAATCTTTATGAAAAGTAATTTTATAAATTCGAAATGTATTGAAATATCACTACTACTTTCTTAATTGGCAATCGTCTAGAGATATTTATTCATCACATCATTTTTATCTAGAATTTATGGAAAATCGGAAATATAAATTAAATAAAGACGAAACGTAGCCTGAATAAATGAATATTCAACCTGATCGTAATTCTTTAAAATGGAGTCTTATTAAGACTATAAACAAATACTGTCCCTTGAAATCTGTTTTGCGTCTTGAACTTTTAAAGATAATGGCTAACGTCTTGTTCACTGATAGGACAGTTTCAGTGTACTGTTCAAAATTCGTGGGAAAGGTGTGAACGAAAAATTGATTGTAGCTCACTTGATCAAAACAATGAAAACTTACAGGAAAAACGATTTTTGGGGTTGTTTTTCATATATTCGAACAGAAAAACTGATATCCATCGAAGGCATGGTGAACAGTAAGAGTTGTTGGATACATGTTTGTTCATTAAGCAATGGCGAACCAATCTTCCAGCAAGATTCAGCACCATGTTATGTTTCCAAGCAACGTACAAAAAGGTCACCCTTCTAGATTGGCCTGGAAATTTACCAGATGTTTATCGATGGGAAAACTACGGCCCACGGGCCAAGTCCGGCCCGCGGAAAGGTTTAATCCGGCCCATTTAAGAGTGCCGTCGTGAGAATGTTTGAACGCGTTCTTACTTCGTAATGTGACGACCCGCATAAAAACTACCTGCGGCGATATTCAAAACACAATAGTATTCTGAACAAATCCATCCGACCTAAACAGATGACTCATCTTCGCTCGAAACTTCCAGACACTCTCGCAGGTAGGTATAAATACAAGCGAGGCCGCCCGAAGATCAGTTAGTTAGCGACTTAGTCAGTCATCTGCAACGACCCGCTGTGACTCGAGTAATTGTTTGTCTAATCCCCCAAACTCCCGCGTAAGAGCATTAGTTAGCAGTAACTTTCGTCAATTGCGTTTCTGTGTGTTGTTCTCCGTAGTAGGATGTTAGAAAAAGAAAAGTGGATTCAGAATGTCGAGTTTTTAAAGAAAAATGGACGTGGAAATATTTTTTTACTTTATTTAAAGAAAAACCTGTGTGCTTACTTTGCAATACAACTGTTGCAAATTTAAAAGAATATAACATTCAACGCCATTTCAAGAGCAAACATGAAAACCACTGCTACTCATCGTTAAGTGAAGAGGTGAAAAAAATTAAATCGAAAGATTTAATAAAAATTTTATCAAGTCAACAACAATTATTTCAGAGAGCTAATCATTCTCAAAGATGCGCTACGAAAGCCAGTTATGTGTTGGCTTATAATATTGCTAAATCTAATAAAGCATTTTCAGATGGTGAATTTATAAAGCAGTGCATGATAGATGTGTGCGATATTATGTGCCCTGACAAGAAAAAGGATTTTCAGTCACTGTCTCTCTCAAGAGAATCACCGAGAGAATTGAAAATATTGATAAAAGACTAATTTCACAACTGACTACAAAAACTCAAAAATTTATTTTTTATTCAATTACCATGGATGAAAGTACAGATATCAGCGATACTGCGCAGTTACTCATATTTGTAAGAGGAATCAACGCCCACTTTGAAATTACAGAATAACTTGCAGGGCTGCAGTCAATGAACGGAACAACGACTGGTGCCGATATATTTTGTGAATTTGAAAATTGCATCAATAAACTTCGTTTACCTATTGACAAGCTATGTAATGTAACTACAGATGGTGCTCTTAATATGGTTGGAATCAATCAAGGATTTGTTGGGAAATTTAATTCTAAGTATCCGGAAAATGATGTTGTTTTTTTTGCATTGCCTTATACATCAGGATGCTCTCTGTAAATCGGCTTTAGATATTGACCATATACTTAATATTGTAAATATGATTCGTTCCAGAGGATTATTACATCGCCAGTTTCAATAGTTTTTGGAGTCCGTACATGCTGAGCATTCCGATATCCTGTATTATTCAAAAATTCGTTGGTTAAGTGCTGGAAAAGTATTTGAAAGAATTTGGGATTTAAAAGACGATATTGTGAATTTTCTTCTTGATAAAGACATTTATAATCAATTTGACGTCTTAGAAAACGAAACGTGGCTTTCTGATTTCGCTTTTTTCACAGACCTCCTCGTACACATGAATAAACTTAATCTCAAATTGCAAAAAAAAAAATCAGTTTCTTCACGATATTTGGCAATACCTGAAAAGTTTCAAATTACAGTTATTATTATTTGCTAATCAGATCTCTAAATCTGATTTTTCTCATTTTCCAAGAATACAATCTTTAAAATTCACTATATCAAACAATAAGATTAAAAAATACGAAATTAATTTGAGAAAACTATCTACAGAATTTGAAAGGAGATTTCAGGACTTTAGAAAAATGGAACCAGAGTTTAGTATTTTTGCGACCCTATTCAATGTCAATTACGAAGAAGTTGATGCAAAATTTCAACTTGAGTTAATAAAACTGAACTGTAATACTCTCCTGAAACAAACTTTTCATACAGTACCATTACTAGAATTTTATAAAAATTTAAGTCCAGATAATTTCCCAAATCTAATTACTCATGCAATGAAGATAATGACAATGTTCGACTCATCTTATATATGCGAACAAATCTTTTCAACAATGAAGCTTAGGAAAACTTCTTTAAGAAACAGAATTACAGATGAGCACCTTTCATCAGTTTTAAGAATTTCTGCTTCGCAAATGGAACCGGACTATGATGAAATTTTGATGAAACAGTCTCAATTTCATTTTTCTCATGCACCATCAACCAGTAATGACACCAGAAAATAAAGTGATAATACTTCACATCAAGAACTACACTAAATTCATTTTATATTTTGTGCTTATAATTTTGTTACCTTTTGCTTTTTTACTATTAAAATAATAAGTGTATGTAATAATATATGTATATGTTTATAGAACACATAAATTAGTTAACGATTAAGCATTATTCATTGGCCCGCTACGATTGTCTAGTCATTACAAATGGTCCATCTTAAAAAAAGTTTCCCCACCACTGGTCTATATGCACGACCAGATTATACAACGTAAGTTAATACGATTCAACCTTGTAATAGATTATTGTATTATAATACTCATCTGGTGTTAATGCAGTTCACGTAGTTCGAACTTGGACTTTTTATCTTTTATTAATTGTGGAAAATTCATGTTTCAAGACTGAAAGACCTCTGGTCAATCAGGCGTGCACCCAGGGGGGTTGCTAACTAAACCTGGCCATAGGAAAATAGTACTTTCTAGAATTTTATCTAATGACAATGCCATTATTAAGTTGCACTTTTAATTTCACGGATTTCCAGTTTACACATTTGGTTTTGTACGAGTTATGCGTATGCGTGAGCCATACCCCCCGCCCACCCAAATTTCTGGGTGCGCGTCTGTGGTCAATCGGCTTTTGAGTTCATTTGTAAAAGTGTCTCAATAAATGTAATGTCTTTTTCTTTTTCCATAAGTTTCGACGGAGTATATGTGTGTGTGTATGTGTGTGTATGCATTCCACAGTGCATAATTCAAGATAAGACGCCCGCGGCTGTTATATTAAGATAGCGCGCAGGAGCATCGCGACGCCCAAGAACAGATTGATGTTGCGCCCCTTTCCTAATGCGGCCCGCCGCCAAATTCCGCAATATACGAGGGCCTAAACACTTATGCCCGCACTAAACCTGTGAAATACTTCTGCGACGGTGTCTGGACAACTTTAATGCACTCACCCTCTCCCCCTTCTAATTCACCGCAGCATCGCTAATTGTTGAGATGCATTTGTGTAATTAGTGCGAAATGCAGAATTCGTGGTGGTGGGAATGTTAACTGCAATTAAAAGATTAAATTCAGCCATAATTTAATGGTTATGTGTAGAGACAGCATGTTGACGACCGTTAGATTAGGGATAAATGAAACACAATTTTCTACAACGGTACTACTAGTATATAACGCAGAAAATTAAATAAAAAATAAATTTAATGAATATGTTAAATTATTTAGTGGGGGTTAAAAAGTTGTATTGCCAGTAAACACTGCCTGAAAACACTAAAAATCAAAAGAAACACGTCCCATAACCGGATTACAAATTTATTCAGCACAACATTCAATCAAGAAGAAATGAAAATGCTTTCTCAAAGAAAAAGAAAATAACTGGCGGTACAACATTTTATCTCCCATTAAATAATAATTTAACATTTTCATTAAATTAAATTTATTTTTTATATGTGAACATAAAATATACTGAAGAAAAAAAATGAACACTTTAAATTCGTGAAATTTTGACCATTTTCAAACCGCCATAACTCGGTGTATTTTCGATCGATTTTGATGAATCTTTAAGGACAAAAACTTTGAAGTGTTTTCTTTAAAGTCATGCATGCGAAACTAAACGTAACCCCTTCCGCTCCCTCTAGCGCCCCTGTGAAAAAAAAGGTTTTTCTGGAAACCATGTCCAACTTTGAAGATGTCTACGGAGTTGGAAAAATTTGGTCAACTCGATCCACCATAAAGGCATTAAAATGTGATCAATTCCCTATGCAGGACTCAAAGAACGATTTGGCACCAAGTTATGGGTGTTTAAAAAAAAGTGCATTTTGAGGTTTTTCGCACATAACTCGGTGACTTTTCAACCAAATTTGATGATTCTTTCAAGGAAAAAATCCCATTTTGGCTCTACTTTAAGGGAGTAAACTCAAATTGGAATGATCCGTTTTCGAATCCTTCAACCCCCGAACAAGGGCAAAAAAACGTCCAACTTTGGCAACGTGTACCGAGTTGGAAAAAATGTGTCGACTCGATCCACCAAAACGGTATTGAAATGTGTTCAATTACCTACGCAGGGCTCAAATAACGAAGTTCCTAAGACGATTTGGCACAAAGTTATGGGTAATAAACTTTACAAGCCTTGTTACCTTCTCGCCCTAAGTGATCGAGTGACGGATTCCATATCTGAAATTTTTTTCATTTTCCAATTTTTGGTGCGTCATTTTCAAAAATTCGAATAAAATTTTTACGTTATTTTGATATTTTTTATATATTTATCAATTAAAGAGTCATTTTATATAAAATTATTGGTAATTTTTTAGTATTAACAATTTTCTTTTCAGTTTCGTATAAATAACCCCATTTTTTGGCAAGGTATGACCTTGAAACCCTCGAAAAATAAGATTTTATTTTTTTAACCACTAAAAATTATTATAATAGTCTGAAGAATTCACATACAGGGTTGGGCATATGTGTCGGAACACCTGATTTCTGGCTAAACGTCTGTTGTTTTCTTATTAATTTAAAAAGAAATGTGTATAGTTTTATTTATTCTATTCAGTGACTTACTTTGATTTTCTACAGTTACACAATTTTTCGAGATATGACGTCATCGGCAGTTTTTTTAAATAGAACACCCTGTGTATTTTTACATTTTCGAATAGATACTTTTCCAAAAATTGCAATGATGTATGGTTTGGTGGGTGTGTTTTTTTAAATATTAAATAAAATCATTCCACATCGAGTTGGCTTTTTACATCTTTTTACTCTGTTTTCTGATAAAAAATTTCGTGTTTTGATGTTTTCAGTAACTAACAGGTAGTATCCATATGCAATATTACCATTGCTGTTCAATTTTGGGTAAAATAACTTGAAAAATTTCTTATGTAAGATGGCAACATTTTTATACTGGCAGGTCGACAAAGAAAAGATCTCTCAAAATCAAAAACAAAAATAAGGGGTTGCCATTTAAAAACAAAATGGATGACGTCATTACTCAAAAACAAATGACGACTGAAAATCGACCTTCATGCAAAAATGTGTATTTTTATAAAAGAAAATCGACCTGTTCGAGGATTTTTTCCAAAAATATTTAATTTCGGCTTTACTGCATATATTTCATACTTTAGGCGCGCACTGTATGAAATATTACAATATAATTTGAAATAAAATTGTAAAATATTATAACATAATAATATATATTTTTATACTTATGATTTAAAAATTAAGTAAAATATTGTAATGTTATAACAAAGAGCTTAACGCTACTTTCTTTAGCTTTTAAAAGTCGTATTTTGTTTCCTGATTATAAGTGAAGAAACTATGAAAAAACCTAGCGGTCTTCACATTTCTGAAATATCAATGAATAATTCATATTATTTTTTAAATTATAAATAAAAAACCCCTGAAAATTCATCTAGTAATTTAAAAAAATTTGAACACTCGTTTTGGCTCAAAAAATATGGAGATATTGGAATGAAATACATTTTAATTATTAGTTTATTATCATATATTTCAATTCCATTGAGTTCTAAAGATATTCAGTTCTATGATATATAAACTTTTATATACGGGAAATTCAGATTTTATAACTTACCATGTGTTTGTGAATATAAGGTAACGATAGAATTTAATGCTTATATAATATTACCCTTTTCAAACTAAATTGCTAATAAACTTAAAAAAACTACGTATTTAAACTTAATTTACCTACCTTTGATATTATTTTTCAGGAATGTAAGGAGGAATTACGATTTTTTTTAATTTTAGGTTGTCACTCGATCATTGACCTTCAATGACCTTGAAAAAATTTACTTAATTTGATATTTGGGACAAAAATATATTTGAATTTTTTCAGATTTTTATAGTGGTTAAAAAACAAAAACCTATTTTTCGAGAGTTTCATGGTCATATCTTGACAAAAAATGGGATTGTTTATACGAATCTGAAAGAAATTATTAATACTAAAATACTAATTATAATTTTACATAAAATGACTGCTCAATTGTTGATAAATTTATAATTTTGCGGTAAACACGTTTGTTTGATTTTCAAAATGTAATTTATTTAAACCACTACATATGTTTCGCCACACTGTGGCTTCTTCAGGTGAAGAAAATATACAAATAAAAAACACAGAAACACAGTACTTCTTAAATATTAAGTGATTGTAGTTGGCGGGGGAGAGAACATTTTTAAGAGGGGGGAGTTTGATAAATCTGTCTGTTCGTTGAGTAGATGGCCGGTTTGAAAATGTCTATTAATTTCCAAATTTTCTAATAAATTTAGTTTTTGTCCTTTTCTTTCTGTGTGTAAAATCTCGAAGTTCGGGTTAAATGAATGCTTCTCTTCCAGAAGGTGGTTTGCATATGTGGATGTGCTTTTTTGATTGATAAAGCATTTCCGGTGTTCTTCAATTCGGTCTTCAAAGGTTCGTCCGGTTTGGCCAACGTAATATTTAGGGCAGTTCATACATCTTAATAAATACACTCCACTGTGTTTATTTTTAACTGTTTTGTCTTTGTTGTTTTTAATTATTTTTGATAGGCTATTTTTGGTTTTAAATGAAATGTTGAAATTTAGTTTTTTAAGATTTTTTGCTATTTTTTCACTTAGAGGTCCGTTGAATGTTATTGAAGAGAAATTGGTTTTTGTTTCTGATTGGTCGGGCATTATTAAGTTTTTAATTATATTGTTTTGTTTTTGTTGTAGTAATTTGTTGATAGTTGTTATGTTGTACCCGTTTTGTATTGCTATGTGGTATATTATATTTAATTCTTTTTGGTAATTTATAGTCGACATTGGAATGGAAACAAGTCGATGTGTCATTGATCGGTATGCTGCTAACTTGTGTTGTATTGGATGAAATGATTTGTTATTTATTGTACTATCTACATTAATAGACATTTTCAAACCGGCCATCTACTCAACGAACAGACAGATTTATCAAACTCCCCCCTCTTAAAAATGTTCTCTCCCCCGCCAACTACAATCACTTAATATTTAAGAAGTACTATGTTTTTTATTTGTATATTTTCTTCACCTGAAGAAGCCACAGTGTGGCGAAACATATGTAGTGGTTTAAATAAATTACATTTTGAAAATCAAACAAACGTGTTTACCGCAAAATTAAATATGGATTTTCAACTCCTGACTGCCTCAACAATCAATCAGATAAATTTATAAAAAATATCAAAATATCGTAAAAATATTAGTTATTCTAATGTTTGAAGATGTCCAAAACCAAAACCAAACGTTGAAAGATGAAAAAAGTCACATAGATGGTAAATATTGATAGCAATCATATGACGATTTTTTTTTATTTTTTTTATTTTTAAACATTCAAACGTTCAATGACCTTGAAAAATTCATCTAATTTGGTATTTGGGTCAATAATAGTATATGTGATTTTTTCAGATTTTTTAAATAATTTTTTAGTGGTTAAAAAAACTTCTAATTTTGGGGCTTCCCGGGTCATGTCAGGTTTCTTTTTTTTGATTTATGGCTTACGGCTTCTTTGATTTAAGGTCGCAACTAATGATATTTTCATATTTATTTAAAAATCCGTGTCGGGTGGCATTTTGACCATCTTATTTTGGGATACTCTTTTATTACCTCATAATTGTATTTTAAGTGGGGACGGGTTTCGACCGAACTAAGCACCGACATGCGGCAGCATTCCGTCGCCGAGCGAGTTTAGCATTTGTATTTTCTCTGACTGTACATGCGTCAAGCTATTTGGACACCAATAGCGACCTCTTGAAGTGGTAGAGAACGGCGGGAAATTCAAATTGATTTTTCTTCGGATTTCGGCGCAGGTCTCTGCATATTGTTTTCTTGTTCTTTTAAGAATGATATGGTATCGAATTGGACGCAAAATTAAAAAAAAAATGAAATAAGAAGTTGTTGGTTGTAACTTATTTTTGGTTCATCCTATATACATGAATTTACCATCAAAGTAACCGCAGCCAAAAATAAAAATTAACGTGTCCGAGTGTTTTTCCAAAAAAACATATCCCTGAATTTTAAATTTTTCCAACCTATGCGTCCTCACTGTATGTAATATGTTCATTCGGTTAATTTCAAAGAGTTTAATCAAAACATTTTTATAAAAATTTTTCACACCGGACAAAAATACTTATCAGATAACACCTTAAAGAATTATATCTTCTACTCGGTGAAATTAGAAATGCAATAAATTTAACCATTGGACTGTAGTTAAGAAATCACTTACATTTACAAAGAGATTTCTAATATCACCAACGCACTTAATAACTAAGAATAAATGAAACACATTTCTTTATGTCTTAAATAACTATCTATCACTATATTATGCTCTTAATGTCACTAGCTGCAAACGTGTTACTATAGAATTATGAATGTGGCAAACCTGTAATGTTGATAAACTCAAACAAAACTACAATTTCACCATGAAATGAGGTGTAAAATTTAATTAAAATATACTATACACCGTATTACGATTCCTCGCATTTCATTCCAATTCGTCCGCCACCGTTTCAGCTTTGGAGGCGGCAGCGGCGGAGGTCCGTTGATTAGTTATGGATATTTACAAAAGCGAAATGAGTGTTTGCCCTGATTGAAATGCATATCTGTGTGTGTGTGTGTGTCCTGTAATAAATCTTGTTTAATCAGAGGCTGTATATGTCGTCGTTCGTGTCTGAGGGGCGGCGGCGGCGGCAAGTCGACGGTGGATGGTGGAAGTGCAAATTCGTCGGTGTATTTACTCGACAAATAGAAGGATCAAACGAGCTGCTCTCTGCACTTAATTATAAACACAAATGCAGTAATGAAATTATTTATCATTCCCGACCACCATCTGATCAAGGTCCAAGGGCCGTAATCCCAGTCAATATTTGTACGAATTTGGGAAAATAGCGGGCACTGGTTTAGTTGTTTAATTATCAATTGGGAAATGTTCAAATAGAGATTGTCGTGATATCACCATCATCAGCATCATCAAACAGTCTATTTGAATATGTTTAATGCATACGCCTATGTGTAGAACTTCAACGCCTTTTTTAATTGGGGGTGGTTTTCTGAAGCCAAAAGGCAAAAGCATGCAGAACTTTAACAACACCCTTTTTAATCTGGAGTGGCTTTGTGATGTCAAAAGGCAAAATCTCAGTTCCACACATATCCCAAGAATTACTCAATGTTTTCTACAAAATACTTTTTTGTGGCTGAAATGCTTAGAGGAGTCATAAAGTATTTTAAATTTGCTATCCTTTCAAATATTTTTCCCAATATTCACCCGACGACGGTAAACCTTCAAAATGATCCGTTTCAATTCGGCCCGCATGAATCCACAAAGGAATTCCTTCATTTTGGTGACTGTCTTGTAACTAGACACACCACGATACTGAAGTTCATAGACTAGTTCATCGTGGCTGAGTCGATTTACCTTATAATTCCGAATGGAGGCCAACAAGTTTCCCATTTGAAATTATTTGACCGGTACCAAACGGTACCTACTATCACTGACTTGGATTTGGGTCTACATAAAAATACTCTAAATACTCAAAATACCAACCTCAAAAGAACACAAAATCCTGCGATAAAGTTCACAATTACTAAAGCTCTCGAGAGCTGAAAACCTAGAACCCCCAACCTATCTGACCGATTTTTGTTCTAAACCTTCGAACCAACCATCCAATAATCGACCAAAGTTCAAAGTTCCGCAAGTGAACGAAACATTGAAAATAAACAAACAACCAGACTATAATTGGCATTATCTTTATAAACTCTTTCCGAGAAAAGGTTTACAAGACAACTTTATCGTTTTGAAATGATTCACTTTTCTCGATGGCTTTGGATTGTTTCGTTCATGGTAAAAAGTTGCATCATTTTGTTGGAACCACACATTTTCTAGATCAAAGCTGTGTTATCATGTTCGAATAATATATCGGCCTAATGTGAAAAGTGCATAACTCCAATAATTTGGTTATTTTGGGCCACGTTGTAGACAACTGCCGAATCTACAGAGTACAACTTGTCACTTTCTTTAAATCTCACCCCACATTGGGCGCTGACTTTATAACGCTCCTTTAGTGTTGAAGGAATCTCGAGCACAATGCCGAAAGCTCAGTGTTATGATAAACAGATGACTTATTAATAGCTTTTTGTGGTCTCATTTCCTGATACAAGGATTATTCTTTGAAATTTTACGATTTTCCAACAAGTACGACCATTACTTCCTTCTAGCATCGATGTACAGCAAAATTTGGAAACCTGGCAACATATTTGAAAATATTAATTTCTAAACAGAATAAAGTGTAGATTTTAATTTTCCAATTCTTACATTTTGGCAATGCTCAATTTTCGCTGAAATCTGCCATTGCAAATTTATTTATTGTAATTCTTTAGTAGGTCTTCAAATTCTGTAAACGATTTCCGATTTTGGCAAAATTTGATTAATTCGTTTAAAGATAACCGCCACATGGATTTAAAACAGGATTCTGATGTAGAAAACAAACTTAAAAAATTGTTACAAACAGACTGTTCAGTTATGATATCATGGACTAAAAACGGAAAATATTTCGTTTGTTTCTGATCGGAACGAAAACGAAATTTTTCGTTTGCGTTCTTTACGTTCTCGCCCAAAATATATCGTTTTCGTTTTCTAGATTCTAAAACCAGTTAATATCAGCTATGACCATATTTAGATTTAATTCCAACAATTCATCCCTAAATTTTGGGATACTTTAATGAGTAAGTTTTGAAAATGCGTAATAATTTTAGGGATTAAAAAAAACAATTTCCATCTACTTAAAAGAAAATATGTCAAATTATGTTTCTCTCAAAGTTATTATCATTTCAGCCCTAAATTTTGGAATATTTAAATATGAACACAACTTTATTTTTTTCAAAAAAATGTAATAATTTTAGTGATTTAAAAAAATATAAAAAAAAATTGCCATTGACTTGAAACTTCTAACATTTGCTTACAGTGAATGCCAAATTACAACTCAATCAACACTTCATCCCGGAATTTTGAAATAATTTAATGTGAATGGAAAGTTAATTTTTGAAAAAATATAATAAGTTTAGTGACTTGGAAAAAATATAAAACAACTGTCATCGACTTGAAACTTCTCAAATTTGCATATAATGACTGCCAAATTACGTTTTTGTAAAAGGTATTAACACTTCAATCCTAAATTAATGTGAACAGTACGTTAATTTATGAAAAAATGTAATAATTTTAGAGACTTGGAAAAAATATAAAAACAATTGCCATCGATTAAAAACTTCTCACATGTGCTTATAGTGAATGCCAAATTACGTTTCTGTGAAAACTATTAAAACTTCATCCCTAAATTTTGCAATAATTTAATGTGAATGGAAAGTTCATTTTTGAAAAAATGTAATAATTTTAGAGACTTGGAAAAAATATAAAAACAATTGCCATCGACTTGAAACTTCTCAAATTTGCATATAATGACTGCCAAATTACATTTCTGTAAAAGATATTAACACTTGAATCCTAAATTCATGTGAACGGAACGTTATTTTTTGAAAAAATGTAATAATTTTAGTGACTTGGAAAAACTATAAAAACAATTGCCATCGACTTAAAACTTCTCAAATTTGCATATAATGACTGCCAAATTACGTTTCTGTAAAAGGTATTAACACTCCAATCCTAAATTAATGTGAACGGAACATTAATTTTTGAAAAAATGTAATAATTTTAGAGACTTGGAAAAAATATAAAAACAACTGCCATCGACATGAAACTTCTCAAATTTGCATATAATGACTGCCAAATTACGTTTCTGTAAAAGGTATTAACACTCCAATCCTAAATTAATGTGAACGGAACGTTAATTTCTGAAAAAAATGTAATAATTTTAGAGACTTGGAAAAAATATAAAAAAATTGCCATCGACTAAAAACTTCTCACATGTGCTTATAGTGAATGCCAAATTACGTTTCTGTGAAAACTATTAACACTTCATCCCTAAATTTTGCAATAATTTAATGTGAATGGAACGTTAATTTTTGAAAAAATGTAATAATTTTAGTGACTTGGAAAAAATATAAAAAACAATTGCCATTGACTTGAAACTTCTCACATTTGCTTACAGTGAATGCGCAATTACGTTTCTGTGAAAACTATCAACACTTCATCTCTAAATTTTGAAATAATTTAATGTAGATGGAAAAATAATTTTTGAAAAAATGTAATAATTTTAGTGACTTGGAAAAAATGTAAAAACAACTGCCATCGACTTGAAACTTCTCAAATTTGCATATAATGACTGCCAAATTACTTTTCTGTAAAAGATATTAACACTTCAATCCTAAATTCATGTGAACGGAACATTAATTTTTGAAAAAATGTAATAATTTTAGAGACTTGGAAAAAATATAAAAACAATTACCATCGACTAAAAACTTCTCACATGTGCTTATAGTGAATGCCAAATTACGTTTCTGTGAAAACTATTAACACTTCATCCCTAAATTTTGCAATAATTTAATGTGAATGGAAAGTTATTTTTTGAAAAAATGTAATAATTTTAGTGACTTGGAAAAAATATAAAAACAACTGCCATCGACTTGAAACTTCTCAAATTTGCATATAATGACTGCCAAATTACGTTTCTGTAAAAGGTATTAACACTTCATTCCTAAATTAATGTGAACGGAAAGTTAATTTATGACTAGGAAAAAATATAAAAACAATTGCCATCGACTTAAAACTTCTCACATGTGCTTATAGTGAATGCCAAATTACATTTCTGTGAAAACTATCAACACTTCATCCCTAAATTTTGCGATAATTTAATGTGAATGGAAAGTTAATTTTTGAAAAAGTGTAATAATTTTAGTGACTTGGAAAAAATATAAAAACAATTGCCATCGACTTGAAACTTCTCAAATTTGCATATAATGACTGCCAAATTACGTTTCTGTAAAACGTATTAACACTTCAATCCTAAATTAATGTGAACGGAACGTTAGTTTTTGAAAAAATGTAATAATTTTGGAGACTTGGAAAAAATATAAAAACAATTGCCATCGACTAAAAACTCCTCAGTTGTACTTATGGTGAATGCCAAATAACATTTCTGTGAAAACTATCAACACTTCATCCCTAAATTTTGCAATAATTTAATGTGAATGGAAAGTTAATTTTTGAAAAAATATAATAATTTTAGTGACTTGGAAAAAATATAAAAACAATTGCCATCGACTTGAAACTTCTCAAATTTGCATATAATGACTGCCAAATTACGTTTCTGTAAAGGGTATTAACACTTCAATCCTAAATTCATGTGAACGGAACATTAGTTTTTGAAAAAATGTAATAATTTTAGAGACTTGGAAAAAATATAAAAACAATTGCCATCGACTAAAAACTTCTCACATGTGCTTATAGTGAATGCCAAATAACATTTCTGTGAAAACTATCAACACTTCATCCCTAAATTTTGCAATAATTTAATTATTAATGTGAATGGAAAGTTAATTTTTGAAAAAATATAATAATTTTAGTGACTTGGAAAAAATATAAAAACAATTGCCATCGACTTGAAACTTTTCAAATTTGCATATAATGACTGCCAAATTACGTTTCTGTAAAAGGTATTAACACTTCAATCCTAAATTCATGTGAACGGAACGTTCATTTTTGAAAAAATGTAATAATTTTAGAGACTTAAAACTTCTCACATGTGCTTATGGTGAATGCTTAATTACGTTTCTGTAGAAACTATCCACACTTCATCCCTGAATTTTAAAATACTCTAAACTGAATAGAAAGTTAATTTTGGAAAAAAAAATAATCATTTTAGTGTCTTGAAAACAATATAGAAACCATTTTCATCGAGTCAAAACTTCTCATATTTGCTGATAGTGAATGCCAAGTTATGTTTCTGTAAAAACCATCCACACTTTATCCATGAATTTCGGAATAATTTAATGTGAATAGAAAGTTAATTTTTGAAAAAAATGTAATAATTTTAGTGACTTGAAAATAATACAAAAACAATTGCCATCATTGCTCACATTTGCTTACAGTTAATGCCAAATTACGTTTCTGTGCAAACTATCAACACTTCATTCATGAATTTTTGGAATATATTAATATGAATACAACATTAATTTAAAAAAAATGTAATCATTTTAGTGATTTGGAAAAAATATAAAAACAATTGACATCGACTTAAAACTTCTTAAATTTGCTTATAATGAATGTTAAATGACGTTTTTGTAAAAACTATTAAATTTTGGAATAATTTAATGTGAATAGAACGTCAATTTTTGAAAAATATAATAATTTTAGTGAATTTTATTTTGCATATGATGACTGCCAAATTATGTCTCTGTGAAAACTATTAACACTTCTTCCTTACATTTTAGAATAAATTAATGTGAACAAAGCCTTAAGTTAAAAAAAAACAAAATTGTTTTTAACTTTAATTGTAGATAAGACACATTTTTTGATTAAAAATCTGTATTTGCATTATTAAAGTTTCACTGAAAATTAAGTTTGGAATTAAGTGGAATTAGTGGTAAACCAGATAAACATGAACGCATGTTACATGGATAAGAGGCAGAGAAAAAAACCGGGGATTTCCCCAAAGCTTGAGACAAGCTGCGCGTTAGAAGAAGTCGCAATTAGACTTTTTTTAACTTTCAGTTTCCGGCTAAGAACGGAAAAAATCGTAATCAGAAAATTATTTATTTCATTTTCGATCTTGAACAAAAAATCCGTCCGTTTTCATTCTTGTGAATATTTCGGTTAATTTCGTCATTTCGTTTTCATTCCGTTTTTAGTCCCTGTATGAAAATGAAAATTGTCATAATGTTAAAAATGGAAGCATTTTTAGATAAATCAATCAGATTTTACCAACACTGGGAATCATTGAAGAATTTAAAGACCGAAATGTAACAACTTATGTTTTAATTTAGGAAATGTACTATTAAAAGACTAGCTATTACAGATGTACAAATAAGCACTGCCAAAATAAAAGAATTGAAAAATTCAAATAGATTTTTATAGGAATTCATATTTTCATTTGTATTTTCAAGTCTCCAGACTAATAATAATAATCCATACTGTAGAGTGTATGCTATTAAATGTATCTCAATGTCAAAGAGTACTGGTGCCCATCCAACTTCAGACATGAGTCAATTTCATAAATTTTTAAAATATGATTTCGGCGCAATAAAAATGATTTTTTTAATGTAGGTATTGGAAAATTAAAATCGACGCGTCTTCGGATTTCTTAATATTATCAAATATATTTCCTGGTTTCCGGACTATATGTTAATGCCGCCATATTAAAGAAGACCGAATTCGCTATAATAAAAATAAATTTTTTCTCGTAAAATCGAACATTCCTGCGGCGAGCGCGTGGCTTAAATTTGAAACTCCCGGCGCATTCACCATAAGATAAATTCATAAATCGGCCAATTTTAATTGTCTGTAAAGCGATGGCTGTGCCTATCATAAACTGCCTCATTAGCTAAGGATTCATTTAAAAAATATAAAATATATTTTTGGTACATTCAATCACAAATTAAGCGCAAGATAATTAAAACACTGCATCATGATTACTTTCAAATGTTATCTAAAATATTTACTGTACTGCACAAATGATGTAAGCGAACTACACTACGATTTCCAAGTTTTTAAGCATTGCAGAAAGCATTGATTTTATGTAAATATTGCTCATTCAAAAAATGCGAATAAGTCGGTCTTATTTGCTGTTGGGGAAAATCAGATTCCATTCCGTATTGTATTTTGTTAGTATTAAATATCGCTTTAGCATGCGATCGGGTGCGTCTGAATGGAGCCTCGGAAAAAATGTAAACTAGATTTATGGGGTTGTAAGTCCGCATCCTCCATTAAATCACCCCCCTCCGTTTTATATATCCCACCATTCTTTTATATTTCCTGGCAGTTCCATTAATATATCAGAAGACGATCTGATCCGGCGGGTCGGAGGTGTCCATTGATCAGCCGTCATCTCCTGCTTCTGCTGGACCATCACTCCTCATTTCCAAAATATATTTCGGATAATTGCCGCACAATAATTCCCCTAATTGCAACGGGTGAAAAGTGACTCTGGGCGGAGATAAAGACGTAAAGTTTAATTTATCTTCAATTTGGTGAAGGAGGAGGGAAGCTATAATCGCATTAAGAGAAGATAAGCATCGTTATGAAACAGAACAGTAAACTTAACCCGACGACGACGACGACGACAACTTTTAATGCGCTGAAGCTAACAAAACTAATTACTTTATGACAGGAAACATATTAAAATCGGCGGTCCCCGAGGATTAAAATCGCTAATTGAGAGGAAAAATTTTTTGAGAAAATTGAAAACGTCAATCGCGGTAATTAAAAAGGGTAGGAAAGAGGGGGGAAGGAAGGGCGCGGGTTATTATTCGTGTTATTCCTGTGTCCCGGGCGTTGTTTTTACTCCCCATTGCGTAAACCTGTCTTTGCTTTTGTAGCAATTAGGGGTGAAGGATGCGGGATAGCTTCCTTATAAATTGCCTAACGTTTCAGATTTCAATGCGGTTGCTTCGAGGGGGGATGACGGCGGCGTCTCCGTTTTCCCCAAACAAAAATATTTATACTGGCTGCGTAAAAACCCTATCCACGAAATGACTTTTATCCCATCGGCGATCGATTAAAAATACATTCCCATCATATTCCTTAAGCAAAATTTGTTTTCTCCGATAATATTTTAACAATATACCGACAAGAAATTGGGATTCGGGTTGTTTTCAGGAAATACATTCATGTCTTAAAAAACGGGATCGATATGATTAATGCTCGAAGCTATTACTTTTACTTTCTAGTTTTTCTAAATATAATAAAATGCATATCTTATTTTTATCAAAACTTATTTAAATCATTGAAATAACATTTAAAAATATCAAATTTAGTTAGCCTTGATTTATTATTACTGTTCTTGACTAAAAATTTAAAAAAATTCTGTATTTTGAGACGCAGAGAATTTTTTTCAAAAATGATCGTAACCGCCTCAGGGACACAATGGATATTTTCAGTCCGTTGAAATTTAAAATTTAAAAATAGTCATAAAAACATATGATAACTCTAAGTTTTCAAATGGAAATTAATACATAAGAGTAGCAAAAATTGTGATTTATCCAAATTCAGGTGTAATAATCGAATTACTTTGGTCATTTGAGCCATGTAATATTACTTATTACCCCCTAGTGAGAGAATAACTCTGACTCACGGAATACATAGATCCTTCGTAAAATTTTTAAAATAATTCAAATTGACACCACGTACGTCAAATTTTCTTGACAAAATTTTATAAACATTATTTCAATATTTAATGCAATTACAGACGATTTTGGATAAAATTTTATATTATACTGAAAATATTTGCGCGTTATCATTGTGGGACATGACTCGTCCGCCACCCTCCGTATTTACTTCTATTTTAACTCTAAAACATTGTGGTGGTTGTGATTAAATACACTTAATAGTAATTTTATGAAAATAGAAAATCTACCCACCACCCGCAGTATTAAGTTATTCCTAAGCTGTGAAACTTTGTGGCGGTTGTAATCAATTAAACTCGTTCAATAAATTTAAAAACCCAATATTTATAAATTAGGGATTAAATTCTGTAATAAAAAACTTCTTCCTTAAATTTCATAACACTTATTCAACACTGATTTGAGGGTTGGATTTTAGGATAGAGCCCACCTACCACCCGCCGTATTACCTTATTCTTAAGCTATACAACTTTTTTGTGGTTGTAATCAATTAAATTTATTCAAGAAATCTAAAAGAAATTTTATTTCATTAGAAACTAAAAGGTGGTGGGCGGTCGGTCCATATCCTATAAACCAAGCCCTTAAATCCTAGTCAGGGTTGTATGAATTAGGCGTTTACTATAAGAGTCCTAACACTGGCAAAATTTCTAAAATTTCGCACATTAATAAATAAAACACTATTACTTTAGTTATTTACCTTTTGAAAATTTATTATTTCCGTGAAAAACAACATAAAAAATTTAATAAATCTAAAAGAAATTTGATTTCCTTAAAAACTAAATTGTAGTGTGCAGGCCCTTAAATTCTATCCAGGGTTTTAAGGGTTTTATAAATTAGGCGTTAACTAAAAAAAAAACGAATTTCTATAATAAAATTGGTATTTAATATATTTGATTGCACTTATTTAACTCCCATTAAGGTTGGATTGTAGGATAGGGCCTGCCCACCTCCCTTAAGTTAAAGTTAATAAAAACTACAACTATAGGCCTCCAATTAAACAAATTTTCTTTTCGATTGAATAAATAAGTTTACATATTACACGTTGTAGAAGCATTAATAAATTTAAAAAAGTAGAAAAAGCCACAATGTGAAGATAGCTACCGATTTCCCGGCACCACCACCTCCGAATACAAATCAAAAATTACAGTTAATCTACAATTTCAATTGTCTCGCTTTAATTGACTTTGGTTTATTGGTTTTGCCAATCATAAATAAAGCATTATTTGGCGCGTTTTGAATCGATTTTTTTACACCAATGTGTAGGCAAGAATCTACTTAAGCGATTTAAATAATAACATTTTGAGTATTTTTTTTAAATTTTCTATGATTTTTTTTTGAGGCCACTCAAACTGCTATTATTAAATGACGATATTTTGAAGACTAATAAAGCGGTGTCAGATGCATTTTATATTTAATTTTTTAACATACAGACAAGAGTCTATTTTAGCGATTTAAATTTAAAAAGAAAAATTATAAAATTGTTAAGCACTTTTTTACTTTCTCCGTTACGAAGTACGAGAAAGTATTGTGATCGTGATTTTTTTCAAAAATTTTTTTTACGGTAATATCCGTTTTGGGGTCCCTAGATGCCATTTCAACAATTTCTGGAAAAAAAAATGTGTCTGTGTGCGTGTGTGTCTGTCAGTGCGCGCTGTATCTCAAAAACTAATGCAGCAATTGATATGAAATTTTGAACATACGTCTTATTTGATAGTCTGAAGAACTGAAAAGCTTTTGGTAAAGTTTCGAACACCGGAAGTGGGTGTTTACCTTAACTGTTTTTTGTTTTTTGCCAATATTTTCTTAAATATTAAAGATGAAACGACAATAGTTACAGCAAATTTATTTCAATAATAATTGTAGAGAATGCTAAAATGAACAACTTCTAAAGAATAAGTTTTTTTTCGAAATCTCGTTAGTTTTTGAGTAAACAGAGTTTTTGAATTTGAAGTATAATTTTTCCATCTTTCATAATTTTGACGTTTTAAACGTCAGTTTCATCCGAGTTTACGCAACGCTCGATGTACATTCAAAATATGATTTCAATTGAAAATAAACTATGAAAACGTAAATATAAATGGCTATGATACCATCAAGTCGGAGAAAGTAACACGATGGCCACATCACCATTTTTTACCATAATTACTTGTGGTTGAATAATCGTGCATCGCTCGATTGAATTTTATCATTGCAAAATTTTCATCTAGTACAAATTAATTTCCACATTTTAAATTCATAGCAGGTAATGAGCATGCATCAACATTATGCATTTTTCTTTAATTTCCCTCAACTCCAAACAGAAACAACACCAAGGAGTCAGTTCTGCCCTTATTAGAGACGTGCGCAAGTCTAGACCGTGTGCACTCGTGTCTGTTCTGAAAGTTAAAAGAAAGAGAAAAACAACACGAATGCAGAGAACGTGTTAATTAAAAGCGTGCATTTATAATTTTCAGAGGAGGATAATTAACTGGCTCTCACGTAAAAATTCCAGTGTGCCCATTATTTATTTCGCACGTGCCTGAATTTATGGTGGCGGCAAAGGGCGGCATATTAAACATCCTGCAGCCGGCACTGGGTGGGCCGCAAAAACTGCGGTCCGTACCTGTCAATTGCACGCGTACCGACGCGTAATGGATGTTCGTGTCGGGCAAATAAAAGAAATTTAACGAGCACGTGTTGTGCGGATTATTTTACATTGGAAACATTCGGAATTATTTGAATAATAAAAAAATGAAAATATACCGGTATATTAAGTTGCATACTTTAACTGAGGAAGTGTTTAACATTGATTTAAATTTAAATCAAACTAAAGTCTTCGTAAGACTTAATTTGTTTGAGTTACAAACAGGTGTTGAATATTTATTCATTCAGACTACTTTTCATCTTAATTTAATTTACTTGTGGAAACACTGCTATAATTATTTCATCACGCAGAGGCTCTATTTTTTGAAAATTATTACTATACATTTTTTGAATACGTCAGAATGATTTAGAAAACTTATTGCGTTCTTTTCAAAAATGATTATTTTTTTAACTTATACCCTGCGTTCAATATGGTTTGATAGGCATTTGAATTTGGCGCGTTGTTTTCCATATTACAATGTTGGTACCTTGCGTGAGAGAGTGTCAAATCGATCATTAGTGCCCGCAGAATTAATTGTCAGTGCGATCGTGTGTGCGTGTGTTTTATAGATATTTAGTTTTACATTTACGTTTTATACCATCTCATCTTACTGCAGATATTTTATCGGTAAGTTAAAAAATAACCACAATAACACGTGCAAATTTTAATTATGAAATGTGATTTTAGATTAAGAATGCCGTTCGAAGATCACCACAACAGGTTTATCCTTGAAGCATATTTTCGAACAGGGACACGCAACGCAGAAGGGAGTTGGAATTATTCCTATCAAAATTGCGAGGAACAATTTCATGAGCAGTTTCCTGATATTGAGTTTGGTCACAATTACTTTGTGCAACATGTTCGCCGTATTATTACCAGATTCCATGAAACCATGAAACCAGCAGCGTTTCCAAAGGAAAATCTACAGGCCGACCTTCAGTCCTTGCGGAAGCAGTCGTTCAAGATATTCAACAAAGACTAGATGTGAGTCCGAAGAAATCGCTCCAATGTTTGTCTGCTCAGACAAATTTATCGCTCGGTACATGTCAGAAGGCTTGCAAAAAAATTTACATTTACATCCGTACAAGGTAACTGCAACCGTTGCTGCCGCCTGATTATCCTCGCCGAGTGCAGAATTGCAATTGGTTTAACGAGTTCCTGAATGATGACGATTTGTTAGATTTAACGTTCTACAGTGACAAAGCTTGGTTTCATCTTAGCGGCGATGTGAACTCGCAAAACCATAGATTATGGGCTGCAGAAAACCCCCATATATTTGTTGAGGCAATGTCCCGAAGGAGAATCTATGGCCCTATTTTTTTTAATGACAATATTAACGCAGCTCGCTATCGGGAATTACTCTTGAATCCTTTTATCGAACTACTTCATGATGATGAATTGCAGCAAGGATACTTTCAGCAGGACGGAGCTACTGCGCATACTGCAAATACAACGTTAAATCACCTGCGGCAGTTCTTCGGAGATAGGTTAACTAGCAAAGATCTATGGCCTCCTCGCCCACCAGATTTGACACCGCTGGACTATTTAATGTTCGGATATTTAAAAAATATAGTGTATACTGATCGACTCCAAACTTTACAAGAATTGCGCAAACAGAAGCGGTGCACAATGTTACACCTGAAATTCTACAAAATGTCTTCAACAACATGAAACGCCGGGCAAGTTGTGTTTGGATCAAAATGGGCAACACTTTGAACATCTGTTATAGTTTAGTTCAAAATAAATTCCCCAATAGTCCTGCTACTGGTAAGTACCAACATTAAAAGTTCATTTTTGGGAGCGGGAAATTCAAACAGCTATCAAACGATAACGTACACAGTGTACACTCCTTTAAAATTTGTTATTTTATAATTAAAAATCGAATCAAAGGGTATAAAAACCATATCAATTGGATTTTATGAAAATATTCCTTGCAGACCTTTTTCAAACTGTAGATAAAACCATGTCGGATGAAATAAAATTCCTTTGATCGGACGTAACACTTACAATTCCAGTCGTCGGAAAGGATGGCAACACAGGATAAGATCGACGAGGTGTGAACGGGAATTGAATGGCGATAATTTCGCTTGTCTCTTCCCGGATGATCCCGCAGGAACGGGAAACAATGCGGATCGTATAAATTTATCGTGCCACTCGCGTTATTATACAATGTAGTAACCGTTCAAAAAGGCATTAGGGCGAGTCCTGATTTCATCCCCGTCCCGATCCTGATCCCGGGACCGGGGAGGAGAAGGCGCGGGGTGAGGGAGGGGGAGGCAATGACCACTCGCCCCGGACCGTTATTCCGAATGGCCGGAACATAAATATGTGCACCGGCTCTATATCCGAGGGATAAATGGCTATTGATATTTATACGTCGCTCTATTTAATACTTGACGGTTTATTGCCGGATCTCGACGGTTTTATACGACCCGGATTATTACCGAAGGGGTGTAACTGTTATGACAACGTCACGTCACATCACATCACGTTTTATTGATGTAAGCGAAATATTACTGATTGCATTAAATTTGCTTTTATTATTTATCATCAAGAGGTGTGAGACCAGGGCCGGCCCAACCCGTGGGGCATGGGATGCACCCAGTGACGATTCTGGGAAAATAGCCTGTGCAAAAAATTGAAACTTTTTTATTAGGAACTTAATAGTTATTGCACAAAATGTACAAAAACAACAATAATAAAACACTTTTTAAGGGGTTATCCTACTGTAAAATGTTAGAAAAATTGTCTTCAAAAAATTCTTTGTGAATAATATAGAAAAGGTTTCTTGTAGATATTCGAAGTACTGTTTGAGTTATAGCATTTGTAGCGAAGGAAGAATTCTAAGCGCAAGTAGACTATCGAATGTACATGCACTTAAAACGCGTTCTTCTCGAAACTATGTTTTTCGAAACGGTGTACACGATATCCCAGGCTGTGTTTGATGAATCGACATGAAATGTGGAACACATATTCAGAGGACTACTGGTTTAGCCGTGACGGATGATTTTGTCAGTAGGTTTTGTTTTGCGATATCTATTATTAATAATAACATGTATTATTGCTCCGACAACTGCGAAAAAGTTTAGGAATTTTTTTCTCGTAACCTAAGACGAAAAGAAAGAAAAAGCTCCGTCACGTTATAGCCAATACCATGTAGTTTATAAGGATATTTTTGTTTTTTGTTTTTGGCCAACCATTTTTGGGAAATCATGTACACCGACCGATCGAGCACGGTAAATATCACGAAAAAGAATAACGTGTGACAATTTCAATATTTCGTAATGACCAGTCTTGCACACACTCGTACGATTACAAACATAAATATAAAAATTTACACATATTGCATTTGTAGTTTTTCCGAAATAAAGTCCCAAATCTTAGCTTGATTACAGTAGGATAACTCCTATACCTGTAACAAACCATTGGTAATTGGAGTCAAAATAGAAGACGCATTTTGTTCCTTTCACACTTCTACTCAAATATATTTAAAAAAGAAGAAAAATGCATTGAAACTAAACATGTTTTTTAGCTAATGTAAAATTAAACAGAAAAGTGACGGGTGGGCCTTATCTTATAATATAACCTTTTGAATATAAGAAATCGCGTTTTTTATGGGAAACATTTACAATTATTTACTATTTATACATCCTTGATTAAGATTTTACTGGTTGGATTATAGGTTAAGGCCCATCCACCATTTTTTTTTAAATTTTAGCTCACACTGTTTTATTGTGATTTCTATGAATTTCTATTCAAATAAAAGCAAGTGACTTTACAATTAAAAATAAACTTACTTAAAGATATCGTTTCTTTTTTTTAAAGAAAGTATGGTTGACAGGAATTCGGGTTGAGGAAGCACGGATGATTTGGGAATTGACGTAGCCAACTAGGGCATTCTGCCACAACCGATAATTTGTATAATAATCATTTATAATGATGAAAGGGACATACACTAAACATCCATGGACCCGCACGGCCATTTTCCGTTCCGAAAAAGTGATTGCGCGGATGGGATTCGAACCCACGACCACGAGGCCCGTAAGCAGGAGCTCTACTCACTGGGGCAAAAGATATTGTTGATCTTTATTATTTTCTTATTTACACACTTAAAATCCGTTTTTTCTGGTTTTGTAGGTTGGATTGTGGGATAGAGCGCACCCACTACCCTTCGTTTCAATTTTAACTGTAAATACTGTTTATGTAATCCATTTCTATAATAGAGAACCAACATAAAAAATCATCGCGAATGTGGCGGCATTCGTTATGTAAGGGTTATAAAAACATGATTTTTTTTGTTTTTCATATTTACTTGCTTGCTATGGGTTGTACTCTTTGGATTATGGGATAGGGCCCACCCACTACATACACTGTTTTGTGAAGATTATTGTTCATTTCTATAATTAAGAAATTAAAAAAATGCGTTAAAACAGAGCAGAGTTGTGTAGCAGATGTGAAATTAAACAGAAAAAAGGTAAGTTCATTGGTGGGTGGTCATTAAAATTCAATCAGTTGAATATAAAATAGTATATTGTACAACGAGCATATAATGATGGCTATTAATCACGAGAACGATGTTTGCGGAACGAGCCGTAGACGAGTGGAGCAAATCGTTTGAGTGATTAATAGCCATTATATGCGAGTTGTACACTATACTTTGCTCACGAAAATTAAAATCAAAATAAAAAAAAACAAGAAACAAAATCAAAATCAAAATTAAAATCGAAATTAAAGCATGATTACAATTACAATTGAAAAAAAATTAAAATCAGTATTAAACAGGGTAAACAAAATATTATCATAAATCGCGTTCTGTGAATTAAAGCGCGAATTAGCGTGTTTAATAACCATATTAAACACGCAAATGCGTATGCGTGTTTAATAAGTGTATTAAACACGCAAATGCGTGTTTAAGAAATTGAGTGTTAAATGTACCCCATTAATGCTGCCCGTAGAATTAAATAATGCGCACATTATAAAATTTTCGTGAACAAAAAATATTATTTATTATTTATCGTTTATTGACACACTTGGCACCCTTGATTTGGATTTTATTTTTTTGAATTATGCTTAGGGCCCACCCACCATCATTTGTTTAATTTTATCTCAAACTGTAAAAACTGTTTTTTTGGTGATTGATTTGTATTATTTTCTTTAACAAGAGATAAATCATGTAATAAAAACCGTGCACTGTAGCCTGAGCAAAATGTGAATTAAACATGATATACGGGTCATATCCCACAATTCATCCCATTAAACATAAAACGTGAGGTTGGTACTTATAATTAATTGTATGAAAGAAAGTAATTATTATGGAATTTGTGTTTCTATAGTGAAAACTTCGTTTATTAAAACTTTGGCTGGGTTTAGAGGGTTTGGATTATAGGATAGGGCCCACCCACCATCTTTTAGTTAAATTTTATACAAATTATAAATATTGCGTTTAGTTATTTTTTTTTTATTTTAGTTATATATACTGAAGGAAAAAAAATTAACATTTGAAATTCGTGAAATTTTTACCATTTTCAAACCACCATAACTCGGCGTATTTTCAATCGATTTTGATGAATCTTTGAGGGCGAAAAGCTTTAAAGTCATGTATGCGAACTTAAGCGTAACCCCTTCTGCCCCCTTGAGCACCCCTATGAAAAAAAAAGTTTTTTTCAGAAAACCATGTCCAACTTTTACGGAGTTGGAAAATTTTGTTCGACTCAATCCACCATAAATGCATTAATTAATTCCCTATGCAAGACTCAAAGAACGAAGTTCCCACGACGATTTGGCAACAAGTTATGGGTGTTTGAAAATAGTGTATTTTGACACATAATTCAGTGACTTTTCAATCAAATTTAATTTTTTTGGGAAAAAATCCCATTTTCAGAGTTAGAAAAATTTTGTCGACCATAAAGGCATTAAAATTTGATCATCCCATTTTGGCTCTACTTTAAGGAGGTAAACTCAGATTGGAATGATCTCTTTTCGAACCCTTCAACCCTCGAACAAAAAAAGGGGAACAAACCCTCTCAAATAGGACACTTTTTGCTTTTGGTTTCTCAAAAGTTACGAAATTATATATAATATTAAACACTCTGACTCATGTAAGCCGACATTTTTAAATAAAAGAATTCTAACTGTTCCATCAATTTAAATTTTAAAATTGCTAATTTTAACTAAGAGTTATATACACAAATATACAAAAAATCAAGATTTTCACCGCTACAATACAAGAAATTCAACTAATTTTGTTACAGAACAACATAACACAACAAAATACGAAAAATCACCAAGTTACATGGGAAGAAAACTGTTTGCTCATTTACCTAAACGCATTCAAAACCTTAATTCTAACCAATTCAAATCGCATGTCAAGGCATTGTTGGTAAAAAAATGTTATTATTCTATGAATGATTATTTAAATGAAACAATTATATAATTTTTAACGTGTTTTGTAATATGTTACATTTTAACCTGTTTGTGAAACTTTATTCATATTTATTCTGACGTATATCCATTTGTAATGGCGTTAATACCAAATATAATATTCAATTCAATTCTATTCTATTCTTTTCCAAAGTTGGACGTTTTTTGCCCAGGATCAAAGGGATCATTCCAATTTGAGTTTACCCCCTTAAAGTAGAGCTAAAATAGGATGATAAAATTTTAATGCCTTTATGGTGGATCGAGTTGACAAAAATTTTCCAACTCCGTATACATCGTCAAAGTTGAAAATGGTTTTCTGAAAAAACATTTTTTTCCATAGGGGTGCTAGAGGGGGCGGAGAGGGTTATGCGTAAGTTGGCATGCATGACCAAGACAGAAGACACTTCAAAGTTTTTCGCCCTCAAAGATTCATCAAAATCGATTGAAAATACGCCGAGTTATGGCGGTTTGAAAATGGTTGAAATTTCACGAATTTCAAGTGTTTCATTTTTTTCCACCAGTGTAGAAATGTTTCCCCACGAGTTAAAACTAAGTGAGACTAATTAATTATATACAAAATTTTATTATTTAAATCGCGTAAGTCTTCTTGCCTTTACGTTGGTGTTAAAAATTAAATTTAAAATACACCAAACACTGCTTTATTGGTCTTTGAAATCTTGTCATTTAATAATTTATTGGAGTTACTCGAGGAAAAAAACATAAAAAAGTGCTTAATAATAAATAAATTAGAAACAACCTTACTTGTTGCAGAAAGCATTAAATAAATTCAATATGCTTAATAATGTTATATTTTTAAAAAATTTAAATCTCTTAAATAGACTCTTGTCTATATGTTGGTGTTTAAAAAATAAATTTAAAATGCGTCTAACACCGCTTTATTGGACTTTGAAATCTCGTCATTTTATAATAGTAGGTTGGGTGAACTTGAAAAAAAAATTATAGAAAAATTTACCCAAAATTAAATTATTATTTAAATCGCTTATGTAGATTCTTGTCTACACATTGGTGCTAAAAAAATCGATTTAAACGCGTCAAAGGATGCTTTAATTATGTTTAACAAAACCAATAAACGAAAATCAATTTAACCGAAACAATTGAAATGGTAGATATATACACCATCTACAAAACAGGTTTATATTATGAACTATTATACAATGTGTTAGTACGTGTCTGTCTGGGCTATCGACCATGAGTCTTTCTGCCCTAGAAATTGAAGATGAACTGTAATTTTTGGTTTTTATTCGGTGGAGGTGGAGATGCCGGGAAATTCGTGGCTATCTTCACATTGGAAACTTTTCTTCTTTTTCTAAAATTTTTTAATGCCTCTACAACGTTTAACAATTAAACTTATTTAATCAATCAAAAAGAAATTTTGTTTAATTAGAAGCCAATAGTTGCAGTTTTCATAAATTTTAACTTGAGGGAGGCCCTATCCTACAATCGAGAGTTGTACAAGCGTAATGAAATATATTAAAAACAAATGATTTAAGGGCCCACCCACTACAAGATCATGTAGTGGCTGGAAGCGCTGGAACAAGGTCATTTTGCAAAATCTGTAAATATCAAGTTCTCCTTCAATTGTTATTTACTCGGAAACTTTCTTATGTAAGATGGCAATATTTTTATACTATCAGTTCGACAATAAAAAGATCTCTCAAAATCAACAGCAAAAATAGGGAATTGCCATTTAAAAACAAAATGGCGGACGTCATAACTCAAAAATAAATGACGACTGAAAATCGACTTTCATGCAAAAATGGGTATTTTTATAAAAGAAAATCGAGGATTTTTTCCAAAAATATTTAATTTCGGTTTTACTGAATATATTCCATACTTTAGGCGCGCACTGTGTTTAGCTGAAAGTAAGAAGCAGAGCTTATTTTGAGTAAGTTTGGAAAGTTTCAAGACTGTGGAATTTACTTTTGAATTTTAAACCTTCAGAAGATCAGAAGTTCCGGCGTGGCAAAGTACAGACGTTGATTGTTTATATAACAAATTCTACACAAATATGAAGCAGTGTATTGGAACTATATCATGATATGACAAGAGCACACTTAAAATTGAATGTATACCCAAAGTACAGATTGAACAACTACAAATGGTGACAAATTTTAGATTCAATATTTTTTTTTAAATTCATAACTCACGGAAAAATTGACACATTTTTAAAAATGTTTATTAATTTTAAAGGTAGATATTTTGTGAATTTACTAAACATTTTGAACAATTTTATCATATAAGTATTTATTTTTTTCGAATTTTTTTATTGAAGTGTTCGATCAACTAAAACGTTAATTTTCAAAAATTCGTAACTTACGGAAAAATTGTCACATTTTCGAAAGTATTTATTAATTTTAAAGGTAGATATTTTGTGAATTCACTAAACACTTTGAACAATTTTATCATATAGGTATTTTCTTTTTCTATTTTTTTTAATTGTAGTGTTGGATAAATTAAAAATGTTAATTTTCAAAAATTCATAACTCACGGAAAAATTACACATTTTCAAAAATGTTTATTAATTTTTAAGGTAGATATCTTGTGAATTTACTATACACTTTGAACAATTTTATCATATAGGTATTTTTTTTCTATTTTTTTATATTGAAGTGTTGGATACAGTAAAATGTTAATTTTCAAAAATTCACAACTCACGGAAAAATTGACACATTTTCAAAAATGTTTATTAATTTTAAAGGTAGATATCTTGTGAATTTACTAAACATTTTGAACAATTTTATCATATAGGTATTTTTTTCAATTTTGTTCTATTGAAGTGTTGGATGCATTAAAATGTTAATTTTCAAAAATTCATAACTTACGGAAAAATTGACACATTTTCAAAAGTGTTTATAAATTTAAAAGGTAGATGTCTTGTGAATTTACTAAACACTTTGAACAATTTTATCATATAGGTATTTTTTTTTCTATTTTTTTTTATTGAAGTGTTGGATACATTAAAATGTTAATTTTCAAAAATTCATAACTCACGGAAAAATTAACACATTTCCGAAAATATTTAGTAATTAAAGAAGTTTTAATATTTTCGTTGACGAATTGATTACAATTAGGAGTATTATATATACAAATATCTTTAATAATTGTAGTTGATATACATTTTAAGACATTTTTGTTACATTACAGTTATTAACTGGCTATCGACGCGAGGTCTTTCAGCCTGGGAGTATTATTTTTTGGAAATTTGAATCTGGAAACATTTGGCAAATAGATACTAACCACCTATCTAGTAAATATTTCTATCTATAAAAAACCAAATTTATGATTGAAATCAGACAACATTTCACCTTGTGCATTTATTGATTCAATTACGAAATGAAATTCGACACGATTCCCCTTCGGCGGGGCATCTTTACGAATTTAATTCGAAACCGTCTCCCCCGGCAGTAATGAAATTCGAAAAGTGTTTTCCGTTCGGGCCGAAGAAAAGGAGCGAGGCAAAAGAGCAAAAAAAAAGACTAATCTTCTTTACGGTATGATCTCTCGCAGCAAACAAACACAGCAGGAGCGCGCGGCGAACAAATTTTTGAGCCGCTTGCAGCAGGATGCGATACGAACGAGAGAGGCCCGTGAACAGTGTATGTACACACAGAAGGAAAATTCCCTCTTTTCTATAGACCAACTTGAAATGTGCAAACAGCCCCCCCCAACCCCTCCGAAAGAGAGACAACTCGACGTATGTAAACGCTCGCAGCCGCCTCCTCTCGGTAAATCAACTTTCCGCCTGGATGTGGATGCGGATGTGGAGACATGAATTTGTCTGTGTGTATGTGTGTGTGTGTGTGTAAAATGTACACTTGGAAAATTGCAATGCTCCACCCAAACCAGAAGTTAAACTCGCTGGCTGCGGGAAAAACACGAAAAAAAGAGCATGCACTCTGGGGAGTACTTGTTGACTCTCTTGGAGGATGTCAATAGCTGCATTGTTGTATTTTCTCTTATGTTGGATGATTTTTAGGATGTGTTATTATTAAAAATGTAAACACTAGTTGGGCGGCCCGTTGGTGTAGTCGATACAGGCGAGCGCTTGTTGCTTGTGTGGGTTCGAATCCCAGCCCGGCCGAAAGATTTTTCGGGGATCGAGAAGTATTCGCTCGGGTCCATGATTGTTGTGTATACGTGTGACATTATTTATTTATACATTTGTTCATTTATTCACTCAAAATTTGTATATATAAAGAGTAGTCGCCTTGAGCTGGCTACGTTTCCGAGGCCAAAAAAAAGTAAACACTAGTTACAGATAAATTAAGATTCGTTACAAATATTGGTCATAATTGTTTCTATAAACTGAACAAAGCTAAAACTGAAAAGGTAATAATTGTGAATTTAAACCGCGCCTCATAAACAAATTATTTCTCAGTTTATTAAGTTATTTCTCAAGACTCTCGACACGCCAAGGAATACTTGTTTGCTCGCGAATTAATTGTTTATGTTAATTTATTCGGAAGTGAAACGTTCGCCTTTTAAAAGCTCTCGCGCTGTGCCAACATTGACTCTCTAACTGTGCGACTTTTCACGAGCCCCGAGATAAGGGTGGATTTTCCTTTTGCCTCGGCGAATTGCTGTTGAATATGCAGGAGACATCTCGTTTGGCAGGTAACAACACGCTAAGCCCCATCGACGGCGAAGAGATGACGCCTATATCGGCTATAGTTACACTTCCTTGTTAAAGTTTTAAAAAATGTTTATCGAAACTCATCATCGCGCGCTAGTTTTATTTTTTTAAATGGATTACTTGCGTAACATCATTAAATTGTTGCATCGTTATAAGTTTGCGCTCTATTGAAATTTTATCGAGATCTGGGAATAGAGCTTTTAATTTAATTGCTTGGGTTTGTGAGAAATATTAAGGATTTGCTGGTTCCTAGACTTCTACCGCCTGTAAGAGATTTTTCCAAGAATTTTTTGCAAGGAAAAACATCCTAGATCGTTTCATAGAAGGCTACTTTATTAATTTTTATTATTAACTAGTAGGGATGGACGATATTTCACGTACTTGCAATTTTTCACTAATATTGAAAAATCACAGGTCGTTACTGTTACTAATAGGCGAATTTCACTGCTACTTAAAATCACTGCTACTTGAAATCACTGCTACTTGAAATCACTGCTACTTAAAATCACTGATACTTAAAATCACTGCTATTTTAAATCACAGCTACTTAAAATCACTGCTACTTAAAATACCACTACTTGAAATCACTGCTACATAAAATCACCGCTACTTTAAATCACTGCTACTTTAAATCACAGCTACTTAAAATCACTGTTACTTAAAACACCGCTACTTAAAATCACTGCTACTTAAAAGCATTGCTATTTAAACTGTGACTTGAACTTACTCTTACGCTCATGTTCAAATTATGATTTTCATCAACTGAAAAACAAATATATAAAAACAATTACTTCAAATGATTAACCCAAAATGACTGAAAATTCATTTTAATTTGATATTCAGTGCGAATATCTAAACATACATTTTGAAATATAACCACGAAACCAATTTTGAAATTGCAAACTTCATGAACTGAAAAATAAAAATAAAAACAATTCACCAAACTACGAAAATCTCCAAATGATCCTCCTCTTTCAGGCGCTCAAAAGATTAGAACAAAAATCCATATATCTATTGAATATTGTTAAATTTATAAAAAAACAAATTGATTGAGCGGTACTTCGGCCATTGAGGATAATTTTTGATAGAATTTTGCCTGCATGTTTTATATTTTCTTCTGCGATGTTTTTGTTAAAGTGCTAAAAAAATTAAAATGGGAATTTTAAAAATTTATTGAAATTTTTTAAATTAACAAAAACCAAATTGATTTTGAATAAGCAATACTTCGGCTATTACGGATAATTTTTTATGGAATTTTTCCTGCATGTTTTATTTTTTTCTTCTGCTATGTTTTCGTTAAAATGTTCAAAAAATTAAAACGAAAATTTTCAAAAATCCATATCTCTATTAAAAATTTTGAATTTACAAAAACCAAATTGGTTTTAAACAAGCAATACTTCGACCATTGGGGATAATTTTTAATGGAATTTTTCTTGCGTTTCTTATATTTTTTTCTGCGATGTTGTTGTTCAGGTGCTCAAAAAATTAAAACAAAAATGTTCAAAAATCCATATCTCTATTGAAAATGGTTGCATTTACAAAAACCAAATTGGTTTTGAATACGCGATACTTCGACCATTGAGGATGATTTTTTGTGGATTTTTCCTGCGTTTCTTATATTTTTTTCTGCGATGTTTTTGTTCAAGTGCTCAAAAAATTAAAACTAAAATTTTCAAAAATTCAAATTTCTATTGAAAATTGTTGAATTTACAAAAACCAAATTTATTTTAAATAAGCAATACTTCAGCCATTGGGGAAATTTTTTTATTGATATTTTTCTGCGTTTTGTATATTTTTTTCTGCGATATTTTTGTTCAGGTGCTCAAAAAATTAAAACAAAAATGTTCAAAAATTCATATCTCTATTGAAAATGGTTGCATTTACAAAAACCAAATTGGTTTTGAATAAGCAATACTTCGACCATTTGGGATAATTTTTAATAGAATTTTTCCTGCGTTATTTATATTTTTTTCTACGATGTTTTTGTTCAGGTGCCTCAAAAAATTAAAACAAAAATGTTAAAAAATCCATATCTCTATTGAAAAAGGTTGAATTTACAAAAACCAAATTGATTTGGAATAAGCGATACTTTAACCATTGAGGATGATTTTTATGGAATTTTTCCTGCGTTTTTTATATTTTTTTCTGCGATGTTTTTGTTCAGGTGCTCAAAAAATTAAAACAACAATTTTCAAAAATCCATATCTCTATTGAAAATTGCTGAATTTACAAAAACAAATTGATTTTAAATAAGCGATACTTCAACTATTGAAGATGATTTTTTGTGGATTTTTCCTGCGTTTTTTATATTTTTTTCTGCGATGTTTTTCTTCAGGTGCCCAAAAAATTTAAACAAAAATTTTCAAAAATCCATATTTCTATTGAAAATTGTTGAATTTACAAAAACAAATTGATTTTAAATAAGCGATACTTCGACTATTGAAGATGATTTTTTATGGAATTTTCCCTGCGTCTTTTATATTTTTTTCTGCGATGTTTTTGTTCAGGTGCTCAAAAAATTAAAACAAAATTTTTCAAAAATCCATATCTCTATTGAAAATTGTTGAATTTACAAAAACCAAATTTATTTTGAATAAGCAATACTTCGACCATTGGGGATAATTTTTAATGGAATTTTTCCTGCGTTTTTTATATTTTTTTCTGCGATGTTTTTGTTCAGGTGCTCAAAAAATTAAAACAAAAATTTTCAAAAATCCATATCTCTATTGAAAATTGTTGAATTTACAAAAACCAAATTTATTTTGAACAAGCAATACTTCGACCACTGAGGATTATTTTTTATAGAATTTTTCCTGCGTTTTTTGTATTTTGTTCTGCGATGTTTTTATTCAGGTGCTCAAAAAATTAAAACAAAAATTTTCAAAAATCCATATCTCTATTGAAAATTGCTGAATTTACAAAAACCAAATTGATTTTGAATAAGCGATACTTTGGCCATTGAGGATCGTTTTTTATGGAATTTTTACTGCGTTTTTTATATTTTTTTCTGCGATGTTTTTGTTCAGGTGCTCAAAAAATTAAAACAAAAATTTTCAAAAATCAATATTTCTATTGAAAATTGTTGAATTTACAAAAACCAAATTTATTTTGAACAAGCAATACTTCGACCATTGAGGATGATTTTTTATAGAATTTTTCCTGCGTTTTTTATATTCTTTTCTGCGATGTTTTTGCTCAGGTGCATAAAAAATTAAAACAAAAATTTTCAAAAATCCATATCTCTATTGAAAATTGCTGAATTTACAAAAACCAAATTGATTTTGAATAAGCGAAACTTTAGCCATTGAGGATAATTTTTATGGCATTTTTCCTGCGTTTTTTATATTTTTTTCTACGATGTTTTTGTTCAGGTGCACAAAAAATTAAAACAAAAATTTTTAAAAATCCATATCTCTATTAAAAATTGCTGAATTTACAAAAACCAAATTGATTTTGAATAAACGATTCTTTGGCCATTAAGGATGATTTTTAATGGAATTTTTCCTGCGTTTTTAGTATTTTTTTTCTGCGATGTTTTTGTTCAGGTGCTCACAAAATTAAAACAAAAATTTTCAAAAATCCATATCTCTATTGAAAATTGCTATATTAACAAGAAACCAAATTGATTTTGAATAAGCGATACTTTGGCCATTGAGAATGATTTTTTATGGATTTTTTCCTGTTTTTTTTATATTCTTTTCTGCGATGTTTTTGTTCAGGTGCTCAAAAATTTAAAACAAAAATTTTCAAAAATCCATATCTCTATTGAAAATTGCTGAATTTACAAAAACCAAATTGATTTTGAATAAGCGATACTTTGGCCATTGAGGATGATTTTTATGGAATTTTTCCTGCGTTTTTTTATATTTTTTTGCGATGTTTTTGTTCAGGTGCTCAAAAAATTAAAACAAAATTTTTCAAAAATCCATATCTTTATTGAAAATTGCTGAATTTACAAAAACCAAATTTATTTTGAATAAGCAATACTTAGACCATTGAGGATGATTTTTTATGGAATTTTTCCTGCTTCTTTTATATTTTTTTCTGCGATGTTTTTGTTCAGGTGCTCAAAAAATTAAAACAAAAATTTTCAAAAATCCATATCTCTATTGAAAATTGCTGAATTTACAAAAACCAAATTGATTGTGAATAAGCGATACTTTGGCCATTGAGGATGATTTTTTATGGAATTTTTCCTACGTTTTTTATATTTTTTTCTGCGATGTTTTTGTTCAGGTGCTCAAAAAATTAAAACAAATATTTTCAAAAATCCATATTTCTATTGAAAATTGTTGAATTTACAAAAACCAAATTTGTTTTGAATAAGCGATACCTCGACCATTGAGGATGATTTTTTGTGGATTTTTTCCTGGATTTTTTATATTCTTTTCTGCGATGTTTTTGTTCAGTGCTCAAAAAATTATAACAAAAATTTTCAAAAATCCATATTTCTATTGAAAATGGTTGCATTTACAAAAATCAAATTTATTTTCAATAAACGATACTACGGACATTGAGGAAGATTTTTTAATGGAATTTTACCTGCATTTTTTTATATTTTTTCTGCGATATTTTTGTGATCATAGTCACAGTTTAAAATCACTGATATTAGAAAGTAGCAATCACAGGTAGCAACGTGATTCAAAAGTAGCAGTTTTGGCCATCTCTATTAAGTAGCCTTTTTTTAACATTAATGTTCTGGTTCACGTTCGTGAAGTACTTCGAACAGCTTCATTAACTAGCCTTTAAAATGGGTATTATTTCTTCATGTACCTACGTACAGGTGTGTATATGTGGCTGCATACGCGGTTATGAACAACAACAAAAATTATGCATAAAAAAATCTTATCAGCCATCCGGGTAATCTTGAAGACCCATAGTGTATAGAGTATTCAATATTTAGTAGTTTTCCAGTAAGAAAATGGATTAAGTATTATCCAGCGACGGCTCATGGATTTCCATAGGGGAGGCAAAGACAAAGATGCCGCTCGTGCTGCACTACTTACTCTAATAGATGAAGCAAATATTCCGTTGCTTTTTCGGTCAATTTTTTTTCCGTTGCCTCACCGCCGAACATCCACGAGCTGATATTATCCCCAATCACACGACAAAACTACAGACTGGTTTCTGACTACGGTCCCCATCACTGCAGTAGAGTTACTGATAGGAAATTGGAATTACTACGAGGGATATTACTTACCCACAGATACCGAAATTGGTGGATTAAACATTTAACTACCATCTCGAACACTTTTTTGTAAATTGCATATACCTACGATTATTGTATTCATGTATGTAAAGATTTCTTGTATGTACAGATTTATAAATTCTCTTGTAGATTTGTTAAATGTAATTAGTGATTCCATTACGGGAATAGAAATTGATAGTGGCTGTGGGTCATCAGTTTACAAATGCTGGGATTAGGGAGAAGTTTACTTACGTACATCCGAAGGCCCGGGGTGGGATTTCGTCCTTATTTATCGACCATGATATCCTACTTAACGAACTGTGTCCCAGTGACGCACCGAAAACACCAGAGCCCTCCTGAAACAATCACTTATTTAAATCGACGCAATTTACATTTTAACATCTGTTGAATACCGCCCGGCCGACTCGGGATTACGGCAAAGCCCCAATGGAAATTGTTATTTCACATTATAATTTTGGGCAGATACTGAAATTACACGTTTAAAATAACATAAACCAGACCGGGTTTGCTTAACCGTAAAGGAATATTCATTTCAGGGTGGTCTTTAGGAGCTTCGGCTCCGGGCACCGTTTTTTTTGCTCACGTGTAAGAGCTGATTTACATAAGTAACAGTAACGTGAGGGAAATACAATAGACCAAGCGGGCGCAGTGTTTAGGGCGCCCAAGACCCCACATTGTTATGAAAAAAAAATGGTCAAGTGGCCATCTTGTTACTTTCTCCGATTTTAACATGTTTATTTATATTTACGCTATCATGGTTTATTTTCAATTTAAATCCTATTTTAAATGTGCGTTTTGTAGAACCGGATGAAACTAACGTTTAAATGTCGAAATTATGAAACATGAAAATGACAAATTTCACTTCAAATTCTAATAGTCAGTTTAGTCAGAAACCAAAGAGATTTCGAAAAAAACTTCTTTGTAAGTTGTTCATTTTGGCATTACAATTATTAATCATGAAAATTTGCTGTAACTATTATCGTTTCATAAATATACATCAAAAATGAAGAAAAAGTCAATACATTTCTTTCTCTAATAAAAATGATTTTATGAAAAATATTTTCAAATAAAAGATGTTTATTTCTTAATTGTCTCCAATGCTTCTTTGAACTGACGAGAAGTTAGCCATAAAAATTCCAGCCATAGATTTCCTGGCGCATCCACCATTTCGGTGCGATTTTCAATTTTTATTTGTGTAGTGCCTTTCTGTGAGTGTATTTATCAACTACAAACTGTCAAAAGGCCATGAAAATTAAAACGAAAAAAACAAAAATTATCTAACAGCCCATTAATTCACGGGTGGCGTTTAAAAACATCGTAACTCAAAAAGGGTATTTCAAAAAAAATATTTTATTTTCGCAATGCCTTTCTGCAAGTACAGTTAACAATTACAAATTGTCAAAAAACCGTGATGAATTTTTCTTATATTTTTTATTTATTGTTTTATGGGCCGGCCACGATTTTCTGTTAATGTTAAATAAAAAATTTAAGAAAAATTCATCACGGTTTTTTGACGATTCATAATTGTTAACTGTACTTGCAGAAAGGCATTGCGAAAATAATATTTTTTTGCAATGCCCTTGTTGGCACTACACAAATAAAAATTAAAAATCGCACCGAAATGGTGGTAGCGTCGGGAAATCTCGGTCTTCTTTGAATGTTTTAGTAATATTTTTCATATTTAAAAAAAATGGAATGTATATTAAACACCCACTTTCGGCGTACGGAATTTTACCAAAAGCTTTTCAGTTCTATTCAAAGATCATTTAATCCACCGAATGAATTTTATTATAAAATAAACTTTTATTATAATGAAGTTAACAATAGTGTGCTATGAATACCAAAGTATTTAAAAAGAACGCAACGGCGAAATAACCATTTCTACAATTATAACTGTCGGAGTAGCCGATAATAATCATCTAGTTATTATCGTTATTATCTTCTTTGGTAAGCGCAGAGAACAAAGAGTAGTATCTTTATATCATGATGAAACCTTATGTTTAGTATTATGCGACTATTATTGCTCTAACTGTTCAAGTTTACTTTGTTATCGCAATAATTACAACAGCGCAATAGATTCAATTCCATTAGGCCCTCCAAAAGCTTCCATTACACTTTAAATGCGGAAATAAGCTACTAAATAAATTAATACCTTACACATGAGGTATTAAGTAGGTTACATTTAGATTTTAATTAATTTTATATGTAAGTTTACTTACAGTTGTTTACATAAATTATACTTACACCGCTTATATTCATTACATATTGTTCTCTCTCGATTTTTTTAATTACTTCGAATAACAAATTGAAAGCATTTAATTCGTTAATCCGCCAATGGTGACCTACTGGTCTGTAAGACCGGGTGTGTCGAATACCTTTATTCTCCGTTATTGTTTTCGAGTAGCTGCCGCATTGCAGAACCTTAAATTGATTAAATATCTTTGTTTTATTGTCAAAGAGCTTAAATTAAAAAAAAAACATGAACTATTAGTAACACGTTTCGAAAAATCTTTAGTTGAAAACCCCGGTGCGTGAGACCGGCGTCACCATTAAATTTGCGTCACCAATGGCGGATTAACTATTAAAAATTTAATCAAGGAGTACACAGTAAAAGTGTCCACCTGGTTTATGGATCTGAAAGATTCACTTAAGGGGGACTTACACCTTCTAGGACAATTTCGGAGCCAAGATAGACCTGGTTCACTTTTTATTTTTGGGCCTGGGTTTTCGACCTTTTGGCCTAAATTTAGACAAAACATCGAAAACTCGGGCCTGAAGATGAAAAATGCAGTCTACAAAATCCAAAATTTCACAAATCGAATATTTTGGCCAAAAAAAAAACTTGGAACAAAATAGCCGAAGATCTAAAATATCGGCCAAAAAATAGACCAAAAAAACTTGAAAATACAGGTAAAAGAAAAATAATTTGCATTATTTTCAACAAACGAAACTGAAATTCTCGCGTATAAATCAATAATTCTTTATTTTGGTCTAAATTTACAGTTTTAAATAGTTCCGCATTTTCAGGCCCGATGTTTTTGGTCAATTTTTTTGACCTACATTTTAGATTTTTTAACCTGAATTATTGATTTTTTATTTTTTTTTGCGGTATTTCTTTTTCGGTCCAAGTTTTTGATTTTTATCCTTTGTTTTAGATGTTGCAACCTAAATTTTTAAATTTTTTGACCTGTATTTTCAATATTTTGTTTTAATTTCAGGTTATTTATTTAAGCGTACTTATCACGCACTCGTGTCCTCAGCAACTGATTGAGTAGATTTACTTTTTTTTTACTCCATTGACAAACTTTATTTTAGGTTAAAAAAGGCTCACTTTAACGATCTCTGTAGGGTCGGAAAAAAATCTGGGCCTAACTCACCACCATGTGTCTATTTTTCCATTCGTCTAATAAAAACAAAACAAAACAAATTTTACTGTCGGAAAAAATGAAACACTTCAGATTTGTAAAACATTTTTTTTACAGGGGTGCAAGAATGGGGCGGAAGGGGTTACGCTTAAGTTCGCATGCATAACTTTAAAGAAAATACTTTAAAGTTTTTGGTCCTCAAAGATTCATCAAAATCGATTGAAAATACGCCGAGTTATGTCGGTTTGAAAATGGTCAAAATTTCACGAATTTAAAGTGTTTTTTTTTTTAAATTTTTTTCCACCAGTGTATAATATTATATTACTTATAATTCAAATTCCAGAAATAAATATTATAATTATGAAGCGAAACACAATCCGACAATTTCAAACATGCCATTTTGAAGCTTATATGGGGAATAATAAATTTTCCAAAATTCATATTTGGGCAGTTCCACGTCAAGTGAGCTGTCTGATTTAGCTCAAATTTTGTACACTTGTTTGGGTACCCAAAATATGACTTCATGCCAAATTTCAGACCTCTAGGTTACATAGTTCGCCATGTACAACCAATTGAATTTTACGGCAATTTTTTAAGATCAACTTTTTTTTTTAATTTCAGTTATCTTTTGCATTTCAGCTGGGAAAATTTTAGAACAGTCATAATCGATGGGAAATTTCTCAAGAAATCGATTGCAGATTTTTGAAACACGACAAAAAAACACTCAACAATTGTGAAAATTATTTGCAATCATTGAATGACGACAATAATAACGGTGATAATTTTGTAATAATAATATACATCTTATATTATTATAATAATATATATATATATATATATATATATATATATATATACAGTATATTTTTTTTATCGTGGGCCATAGGATTTTACATGCTAAAAGTATACTTTGTTTTAATGTGAATTTGATCATAAAATTTTGAAGGAAATTTTAGTTAGTAATAAATCAATTATTTTTCTACATGATGCGCTGCATTAGAATTACTTAAACATGTTTTATTCCATTAAAAAATGAAATTATTTAATATAAATAACTGTGCAAAAATAATCAAAGTACCTTGAATTTCCGAAATGTCAGATTGATTAGGGAGGCAAGAAATCAAACGAATTTATACCAGAAAATGTCTGTTTATAATGTTGAAGAACGGGTGGAATTTGTAAAGGCAATTATAAGAGGTTTGTCCAACAGGGAAATAGTTCTACAAGAAGTCAGGGAATTTTTATTTTAGGGAAATAGTTGACAACTTCTCTGCAGCGTATCCCGATCGTCCGGTTCCGAGCAAAAGCACTTTTTAATGCAATAAAACATGTTTAAATTATTCTAATTAAGCGCATCGTGTAGAAAAATAATTGATTTATTTTACTAACTAAAATTAGCTTCAAAAGTATATGATGGAATGTACATTAACACAAGGTATAATTTTTAACATGTAAAATCCTATAGCCCTCGATAAAAAAAAACATACGGTATATTTATCAATATGTGCGAAAATGTTGATTGAAAAATAGTTTTGTACGTTCAAGAGGCTTTAGAGCAAAAACTACCACTAGTGTGGCAAAATTTTATTCAAGCATCTGAAAGCACATACTTTTGGCTGTCTTTGCCTAAAATTTGGAGTCTTAATCGGTGACAACTTTTGAGAAATTAATTTTTGAAAATAATAGTTTTTGCGTTTCTGCGCATGCGCGATAAAATCTGACCCATGCATTCGATTCCTTGGGAAATTTCCCATCGATTATGACTTCAATTTTCCCAGGCTGAAATATAATTAAGATTTAAAAAAATAAGTTGAACTTAAAAAGTTGCCGTAAAATTCAATTGGCTCGACGAGGCGAACTATGTAACTTAGAGGTCTGAAATTTGGCATGAAGTCATATTTTGGATACCCAAACAAGTGTACAAAATTTGAGCTAAATCGGAGAGGGTGGCGTGAAATGGACTGCTCACTTATAAGTCTAAAGAAAAAGCCGGATTCCTCTTCGATGGGCCGCCCTATATATATAGTGGTCTATCTAAGAAGAATCAGGCTGTTTTAAGACTTACGAATATACATTTTAACTTCTCTCTGTAGCCATTCCTTTTCAAATAATTCACCAAAGGAAGTCGGAATAGATATGGGTATATAATTATTTATATTCTGCCTATGATTATTTTTATATGCAGTGGTAATCTTTAATAGTCCAGCGAAAATTTCCTGAGCGAAAGACTCATTTAATATATGGGTAAGGAGTTTTATGAATAGCCTAGCTATATCTTTAATAATAAAGTCTGGGCTCTCATCAAAGCCCGGAGTTTTATTAGAGGAAAAATTATTAATAATTTTTAAAATTTCATGCTCAACAGGATGGAGGTAGAAGGAAGTATTCCTATACTGTTTGGGACAGTACATGTACGATTTTTAGGCAGTTTAAACCGGCATTTTGAAAAACTCGCTAAAAAAGTTTCACAATACCTGTGGATATATTGGATTCACTGTTATGATTTATTGTTATTGATTTACTGCCTGGTTGATTTTTGGTATTAGTATTTATTATGTTCCAAATTGTTTTTTTTTCGGGTTTGATGAGTTAATAATAACGGCCCGAATCGGTCGTTTTACCGATTCGGTCTTCTATAGTGGCGCATATATTTTAATGTGCGTGTTCACACGATATCGTATACGGTCAACGGCAGTATCGTGTGAACACGCATATTGAAATATATGCGCCACTAAAGAAGACGGTAAAATAACCGAATCGGTAAAACGACTGATTCGGTGCCGTGTCAACGGGCCGTTAGTGTATCAAAGTAATATTGTTTGTTTTTTTTTTACAGTAAAAGCTGATGCTGTTTCTTAGCTAATTTATAATCGGCCTGTATTTTATTAGTATCCAACTGTTTTTTTCGTCCAATGTAATTGCTTGAGTTTATTTGAACTGTTGATTATTTCGCTGGTGACCCAGGTTTTGTTATCACTCCTGATTTTTATTCTCCGGAGTGGGAATTCTGTTTTGAAATCATCCAAGAACTAGTAAAAATCCACTTTGAAATTGTTTGTTCAAAAGCTACATATGTGTAGAATGTTTTTTTTAAAGACCTTATTAAAAGAGAATGTTAAAAAACAGCGTTTTTTACCTAACGCCGCAACGGGAAAAACCTATTTAATATGTATCCGTAACGCCTATCGATGATGAAAACACAGGTTAATCCGCGGAAAAGTCTGGGGAAAACTTTTGAGGTTCTATCAAAGATCAAAAATTCAGGACGGATTATATCGATTTTCTCTGAAACTATCAGTGATATAAAACACTTTTTCAGGTAAAAGTTGAACGGTTTGGAGCGGAACATATAGCGGTGACATAGTGACCTTGGTTTGACCTTGTAATATCTGTGAAGTCAGGTGAAATTCAAAGTGCGTGCTGTATCTCAAAAACTAATAGAGCAATTGATATGGAACTTTAAACATACATCTTATTTGATAATCTGAAGAACTGAAAAGCTTTTGGTAAAATTTCGTACACCGGAAGTGGGTGTTTACCTTAACCGTTTTTTGTTTCTTCAAGATAATTCTTTAAATATGAAATATATTACAAAAATATTTAAGCAAATATTAAAGATAACATAAAAATTCACATCTTTTATCTGAATATATTTTTCATAAAATTACTTTTTTCCAAAAAATAAAATAAAATTTGTAAAAAAAATTTTTTATGAAAAATATTTTTAAACAAAAGATGTTAATTTCTATGTTATCTTTAATATTCGCTTAAATATTTTTGTAGTATTTTTCATATTTAAAGAATTATCGTGAAGAAACAAAAATCGGTTAAGGTAAACACTCACTTCCGGTGCACAAAATTTTACCAAAAGCTATTTGTTTTCTTGGGATTATTAAATAAGACTTATGTTCAAAGTTTCATATCAATTGCTCTATTAGTTTTTAAGATACAGCGCGCACTTTAAATTTCACCTGACCTCACATACAGGGTGTTTCAGAGCTCTGGGAACGGTCAATCACGTGCTTATTTTTTAAATTTCGAAAAATGTTTTATAGAAAAGTTGTGTATAATAGTGAGTTGCACGCCCTAAAAATATTTAAATTTATACAGGGTGTCTCATAACAAAGTTACAGACCAAACTTATGTTTTTTTTAATGGAACGTCCTGTATTTTTTGTCATTTTTGAATTATATGGAGCAAATAAAGGTGAGTTACTTCAATACTCTCTATACCTAATGTTTGCCGTTTTCGAAATATTTGAAGATTTGTTGAAATGCATGGTCTGGGTGAAATTTTATTTTTGCCCCAGTGATTGACGTTGAACGATTAAAATCATTTCAATTATTTGCTTGAAGGTTCGAACTATAGAGCCAACCATGATTTCAAACAAAAAATTATACTGGGTGATAAAAAAACAATGCGGTAGAAAAACCCAACTTATAAAGTTGAATAACTTCGTTTTTTTAACGGCACACCCTGTATTTAGGAACGTATTCTCAAGTAGAATCCAATTATCTTTCAGATTATAATAATTATTCCTGATATGATAATCGCCGAATACAAGAAAACTATTGCGATTAGGAACAGGGAACCCTTATACAATCTGAAAGATAATTGGATTCTACTTAAGAATACGTTACTAAATACAGGGTGTGCCATTTGAAAAAACGAAGTTATTTAACTTTATAAGTTCTGTTTTTCTATCGCATTTTTTTTATCGCCCAGTATAATTTTTTGTATGAAATCATGGTTGGCTCTATAGTTCGAACCTTCAACCAAATAATAGGAATGATTTTAATCGTTCAACGTCAATCACTGGGGCAGAAATAAAATTTCACCCAGACCATGCATTTCAACAAATCTTCAAATATTTCGAAAACGGCAAGCAATAGGTATAGGGAGTATTGAAGTAACTCACCTTTATTTGCTCCATATAATTCAAAAATGACAAAAAATACAGGGTGTTCCATTAAAAAAAAAAACATAAGTTTGGTCTGTAACTTTATTATGAGATACCCTGTATAAATTTAAATATTTTTGGCGCGTGCAGGTCACTATTATACATAACTTTTGTATAAAGCATTTTTCGAAATTTTGAAAAATAAGCATGTGATTGACCGTTCCCAGAGCTCTGAAACACCCTGTATATATTACAAGATCAAACCAAGGTCACTATGTCACCACCGTATGTTCCCCTCCAAATCGTTCAACTTTTACCTGAAACAGTTTTTTATACGACTGATAGTTCAGAGAAAACCGATATAATCCGTCCTGAATTTTTGATCTTTGATAGAACCTCAAAAGTTTTCCCCAGACTTTTCCGCGGTCTAACTTATGTTTTCATCATCCATAGGCATTACGGATGCATATTAAATAGGTTTTTAGATTTTTCCCTTTGCGGCGTAAGGTAAAAAAATCGGTTTTTTTTTAAGATTCTCCTTTAATCAAGAGGTTTTCGAAAAAATGGTAAAATTAAGTCGGCATGCAAAACATTTTACAAAGCAACGATTTTAATGAAAAAATCTGAAAAAACTATTAAACACTTCATAGATTTTTGTTTTGTTTTATAGTTATTTCTGGAATATTTCTCAAATCAAAATCAAAACTCAAGTGGTTTTTGTAAAAAAAAGGTAATCTAATCGAATTTGGACAATAGAAAGAAGCGATTTTTGTGAAAAATTTCGGATAAACTGCTATATGTATGTAGAATGTTTTCTCAAAAATGGAGATGTGGCTATCACATTACTTTCTCGGATTATTTATATTTACACTTTCATGGTTTATTTGGGTTTTCAGTTTAAATTTCCAACGAATCAATTTGATGACGTAATGATGTACGAAATACGCCAACTTGATCTGATTTATAACTACATTTACAAGATTATAACGTCGATTGTCTGGAGTGTTAACAAGCCACTGACTTATTCCCCCACGGTAACATATTCAGATCATCCGGCGATAATTACACCCGGTGCATAATCGAAAGTTTCATCATGTTGTCACGGGCGTTAATACACACACCACATCGCCCCCCCCCCCCCCCAAACTTCAGGGGATGCCATCGCGACCTTATCGACATGCAGACGGCGCGCCGCCGACGAACGCCCCCGCAGCGACATGCCATTACTGTTACGGCCTCTGGTGCATGCATCAACCCCTCACATCTGAAACATCGCCAGATGATGATCCAAATTTAATTACACCCCAGCTACAATTGTTTTCATCAATTCTAATTGCGAAAGTTGTATCATTAATCCCGGAGACGCTGCAGGAAGATACTACACGCGAAAACGGGCAAAAATTAGCTTCTGGTGTTTTTCGGTGGAAATTCAATTAATCGCCGACCGGGGGGAATATGTCTAAATTAAAATTTGCGCGACGCAATTAAACGGCGAAAGAGAGAGGGAGCGAGCAAGAGGAAAAAAAATTGTTTGGGGAGGAATTGATTCTGGAATTAATCGCAGCCAGAATGAGGTTAGGAATGCGCCCGTCGTTCCGGTCTTTGTCGTCCGGGCCGTAATTAGAATTTCTTAATAAATAAGAGAGCCCACCCCCGCGCCGCCCGGCCCGGATCGATCCCTTTTCCTGTGAAAATGCCAGACATCTCATAATATTTCAAATGACACGTTCCACTTTCTCCTGCGAAATAACGAAATTGTTTACGTGAACTGATTGACTCGAATGGGGAAAACAATTTTTCGCCGAAGCAAATTGAAACATCACAAATGATCGAAGCGTTGGACATTTTAATATTCTGCGTGTATACTGCAATAGTATATTGTTCAACGAGCATGGAATGACACACATTTCTCGCGAGTATGATCTTTAAGGGGTTATCTACTGTAAAATTTTCAAACAATCGAAATTATTTTTGACAACTGCGAAAAAGTTTAGGAAGTTTTTTCTCGTAACCTAAGCTGAAAAGAAAGAAAAAGCTCGTTACGTCATGTAGTTAATGTTGATAGTTTTGTATTTTGTTTCAGACCAACCATATTTGCGTAATCATGTTCACCGACCGATCGAGCGCGGTAAACGTCGGCCGTCGCGAAAAAGAATAACGTGCGACAATTTCAATATTTCGGGATAACTAGTTTTAAGCTACGCGCACACTTATCTGAATCGGACGGACGGCACGCAACGGATAAAATTGCTTAACACAGTTGTAAACGAGTCAACGCACATTTATCGGTACGGCATGGAACGGATAAATGTGCGTTGACTCGTTTACAACTGTGTTAAGCAATTTTTGCCGATTTTTGAAAATCGCGTCCCCCGAAACTCACCCTTAAAACGGGGGGGTAGGGTTAAACCTCACCCCTTATCAAGGCCTTATTCGGTAATTTTTTTTTAGTTTTTGCGCGCAGATCGACGCTCAGATAACCGGGCAAGCTTTTAGAACCGGTCCCGTCGTTTCGTTTCACCCCCATCCCCGGCGGTGATTTTTCAAACGCAAATTTTCGATTTTTACACGTTTCCAAAAAAAATATCTCCTCCGTAACCGCTGGAGCTGGACGATCCCGGCATGTCTTAAAATAATCTTAAAGAAAATATCTAAAATTGATCGAGCCACTTTTTTTAATTTTTGCCCCGTTTCCGAGATATGATTTTTTTTAAAATATTTTTTTTCTTCTGTTAAGGACGTATTTTTTTCTTTTCAAGTAGAAAAGCTGAAACCTTCAGGAATGGCTGAACAGATAACTGGCTTTCATTGGGATTTTTATTTTATTTTTGGAACCACCCCTACGCGCCACCAACTCCACCAACCCAGGGGGTGGTTCGGTTTTCTTCTTTTAAGGACGTATTTTTCTCTTTTCAAGTCGAAAAACTGAAACTTTCAGGGATGACAGAAGCGATGACTGGCTTTCATTGGGAATTTTTTCAAAATTTTTGGAACCATCCCTACGCACCATTTGCACCTTCTGGGTTCGTTTTTCTTCTTTTAAAGACGTATTTTTTTCTTTTAAAGTTGAAAAGCTGAAATTTTTAGGGATGGCAGAAGATATTTTTTCAAACATTTTAGAATCACCCCTACGCTTCATTTGGACCCTTTGGGTTCGGTTTACGTCTTTTAAGGATGTATTTTTTTCTTTTTAAGTCGAAAAGCTAAAACTTTCAGGGATGACAGAAGGCTTTCATTAAGGAATTTTTCAAAAATTTTGAAACCACCCCTATGCGCCATTTGCACCCTCTGGGTTCGTTTCTTTTCTTTTAAAGACGTGTTTTTTTTTCTTTTAAAGTCGAAAAGCTGAAATTTTCAGGGATGGCAGCAGAAACTTTTTCAAAATTCTTGGAACCATTCCTACGCTCCATTCGCACCCCTGGGTTCGTTTTTCTTCTTTTAGGGACGATTTTTTTTCTTTTAAGTCGGAAAACTGAAACTCTCAGGGATGGCAGAGGATATTTTGTCAACATTTTTTGAACTACCCCTTCGCTCCATTTGCACCCCTGGGTTCGTTTTTCTTCTTTCTTTTAAAATCCAAAAACTGAAATTTTCAGGCATGACAGAAGCGATGACTGGCTTTCATTGGGAATTTTTTCAAAATTTTTGGAACCCCCCCTACGCACCATTTGCACCCTCTGGGTTCGTTTTTCTTTTTTTCAGGACATATTTTTTTCATTTAAAGTCGGAAAACTGAAACTTTCAGGGATGACAGAAGATATTTTTCAAAAAATTTTAAACTACCCTTACGCACCATTTCTTTCTTTTAAAGTCGAAAAGCTGAAACTTTCAGGGATGGCAAAAGATATTTTTTCAAAATTTTTAGAACTACCCCTACGCGCCATTTGCATCCCCTGGGTTCATTTTCCTTCTTTTAAGGACAATTTTTTTTTTCTTTTCAAGTCGGAATCGCAGAGGATACAACAGGCTTTAAAAAGAAATAAAAATAAAAATAAAAAATTTTAAATAAAAATGAAAAATAGAAAATAAAAAATAAAAAATTAAAAATTAAAAATTAAAAATTAAAAATTAAAAATTAAAAATTAAAAATTAAAAATTAAAAATTAAAAATTAAAAATTAAAAATTAAAAATTAAAAATTAAAAATTAAAAATTAAAAATTAAAAATTAAAAATTGAAAATTAAAATGAAAATGAAAAAGAAAAATGAAAATGAAAAATAAAAAACGAAAATTTAAAATTAATTTAGAAGAAAATTATGTTTTTCATTCAAAAATTTCAAAAAAATACACACGATCAAATTTTTTGAAACTTCTTTTCGTGAATATCAAAAATGATTATCTATATATCGATTTTGAGTTTCAGAAATTGCTGAAATTACAGATAATTTTTTTACCTAGAAATAAAAACAATGCGCGATTTTCAAAAATTTCAAAAAAATACACGCGATCAAATTTTTTGAAACTTCTTCTCGCCAATATCAAAAATGATTATCTATACATCGATTTTGAGTTTCAGAAATTACTGACATTACAGATATTTTTTTTACCTAGAAATAAAAAAAATGCGCAATTTTCAAAAATTTCAAAAAAATACACGCGATCAAATTTTTTGAAACTTCTTCTCGCCAATATCAAAAATGATTATCTATACATCGATTTTGAGTTTCAGAAATTACTGACATTACAGATATTTTTTTTACCTAGAAATAAAAACAATGCGCGATTTTCAAAAATTTCAAAAAAATACACGCGATCAAATTTTTTGAAACTTCTTCTCGCCAATATCAAAAATGATTATCTATACATCGATTTTGAGTTTCAGAAATTACTGACATTTCAGATATTTTTTTTACCCAGAAATAAAAAAAATGCGCGATTTTCAAAAATTTCAAAAAAATACACGCGATCAAATTTTTTGAAACTTCTCGCGATTATCAAAAATGATTATCTATATATCGATTTTGAGTTTCAGAAATAACCGACATTACAGATAATTTTTTTACCTAGAAATAAAAAAAATGCGCGATTTTCAAAAATTTCAAAAAAATACACGCGATCAAATTTTTTGAAACTTCTTCTCGTGAATATCAAAAATGATTATCTATATATCGATTTTGAGTTTTAGAAATTACTGACATTACAGATAATTTTTTTATATAGAAATAAAAAAAAATGCGCGATTTTCAAAAATTTCAAAAAAATACACGCGATCAAATTTTTTGAAACTTCTTCTCGCGATTATCAAAAATGATTATCTATATATCGATTTTGAGTTTCAGAAATAACCGACATTACAGATAATTTTTTTACCTAGAAATAAAAAAAATGCGCGATTTTCAAAAATTTCAAAAAAATACACGGGATCAAATTTTTTGAAACTTCTTCTCGTGAATATCAAAAATGATTATCTATATATCGATTTTGAGTTTCAGAAATTGCTGAAATTACAGATAATTTTTTTACCTAGAAATAAAAACAATGCGCGATTTTCAAAAATTTCAAAAAAATACACGCGATCAAATTTTTTGAAACTTCTTCTCGCCAATATCAAAAATGATTATCTATACATCGATTTTGAGTTTCAGAAATTACTGACATTACAGATATTTTTTTTACCTAGAAATAAAAAAAATGCGCGATATTCAAAAATTTCAAAAAATACACGCGATCAAATTTTTTGAAACTTCTTCTCGCGAATATCAAAAATGATTATCTATATATCGATTTTGAGTTTCAGAAATAACCGACATTACAGATAATTTTTTTACCTAGAAATAAAAAAAATGCGCGATTTTCAAAAATTTCAAAAAAATACACGCGATCAAATTTTTTGAAACTTCTTCTCGTGAATATCAAAAATGATTATCTATATATCGATTTTGAGTTTTAGAAATTACTGACATTACAGATAATTTTTTTATCTAGAAATAAAAAAAAATGCGCGATTTTCAAAAATTTCAAAAAAATATACGCGATCAAATTTTTTGAAATTCGCTTAATTTTAATGGGCCCCGCAAGAACGACGGCGCAGCGTAGCGGAGCCGTCGTTCGTCACCGGTTACTTTTCTTACATTTTCACAATTTCACATAAAGAACACAATTTCACATGCATCAAACTTAAGCCTAGGAAAAACTAGTTTTCTCTAAATAAGTTCTTAAAACTTAACCCGTTTGGACGCTGGTTACAGTAGGATAACCCATTAAATCTACTTCGTCATTTTGACACATGGCAGGTTAGGTTCTATCTCTCGCGTCATTGGTCACGCGCAGCTGTGCGGGAATTATGAGCTGATCATTCTCGCACAGATAATCGACACTGGGATGAAACGCGTGAGCAATGCTATATATACCAGCCATTTACAAGCATGTAATCCTAAATTTCATGATATTCAGGTATGATTTCTCTGAAGAGGATTATAGCAAACATTCATAATTAATTTCTCGTGATTTACCTTCTAACAAAATACAACCGTCTTTTCATTAAACTTAATAAATTCAAGTTAAATGCTTTAATTGCCCGCCGCGCACCCTCCGGCTCTTATTCTAATCGTTCCGATTAAGAACCGGGCTTAATCCGTACGAAAAAGACTTTCGAAACTGCAATGAGACGTTACGGTTTCAATTATTTTTTTCGAGTCCCAGTTTCTTTTTTCCATGGCCGCCGTCTCGCGGAGGGAGGATTTAATTAGGCCGAGGCGGAGGCGGCAAAGTTGGTCTTCTCGCCTCTCAAAAATTATCATTTTCATTATCGGGACACTAATTGCGTCATTACCATTGTAATTATCGCGGGGAAAGTTCCCGTGTCGGAATGTAACCCTAATGAGCCTACTAGCAGGCGGGCGGGCGGACGGGCAGCATTTGCTTCTAATGAAAAAATTAAAGTTGGCAGAAAAATGTAGCAACATTTTCGAGAGCGACGTGGATAATAAATTATCCCCATCATTATGCACTGGTTAGAGGTATTTCCTGATGAATTAGGTGAGTGCTGATGATCAGAGGTCGTTACAATGATTCATTGATGTTTGGGGTTGTAATTACGGGGGCCACCATTGTGTAGTTTTTTTTTTGGGGATGTATGAGTGTGTGTTTGTGTAGACAAATGGGCCGTGCCTGAATGGGTGGCCCGCCGGATTATATATTATCGGTTAATTAGTCTGTGGAGCGATCGATGCGAACTGGGCCCCCCCATATAATCGTCCGACGTTTTAATTCCACGCGTTTTATATTAAAATTGAATTTTTATCAGGATTAGGGCGGACTTCTAATTGCCTCCCACCGCCCCACATTCAACCGATTAACTTGTCAGTTTAACTCTGACCGGATGTTATTACAACTTTTCCCATTTACGCTGGTGTAGTGCACATAGTGTCTCACGCAAACTGTTTATTAAGTCTATAGTCTAATAAATAGAACATTTCGACCGTTGCCAGCCGTCTTTATCAACATTTAGAAGACGTCATCAAAATTTATGTGATTACGGATCCTTCAAAAAGCCGAAAGCCCTTAAAAACAAAATAGACCAAGTTTTGGAAGTAAATGTATTAAAATTAACCAACAAGGTGTTCTCATCATCAAGAGCAGTGATGGGGAAACTACGGCCTGCGGGCCAAGTCCGGCCCGCGGAAAGGTTTAATCCGGCCCGTTTAAGAGTGCCGTCGTGAGAATGTTTGAACGCGTTCTTACTTCGTAATGTGACGACCCGCATAAAAACTACCTGCGGCGATATTCAAAACACAATAGTATTCTGGACAAATCCATCCGACCTAAACAGATGACTCATCTTCGCTCGAAACTTCCAGACACTCTCGCAGGTAGGTATAAATACAAGCGAGGCCGCCCGAAGATTAGTTAGTTAGCGACTTAGTCAGTCATCTGAAACGACCCGCTGTGACTCGAGTAATTATTTGTGTAATCCCCCAAACTCCCAGTGCCTCAACAAACTCCCGCGTAAGAGCATTAGTTAGCAGTAAGCTTTCGTCAATTGCGTTTCTGTGTGTTGTTCTCCGTAGTAGGTAACGTCTAAAATGGATGTTAAAAAATAAAAGTGGATTCAGAATATCGAGTTTTTAAAGAAGAATGGACGTGGAAATATTTCTTTACTTTATTTAAAGAAAAACCTGTGTGCTTACTTTGTAATACAACTGTTGCAGTTTTAAAAGAATATAACATTCAACGCCATTTCAAGAGCAAACATGAAAACCACTCCTACTCATCGTTAAGTGAAGAGGTGAAAAAAATTAAATCGAAAGATTTAATAAAACATTTATCAAGTCAACAACAATTATTTCAGAGAGCTAATAATTCTCAAAGATGCGCTATGAAAGCCAGTTATGTGTTGGCTTATAATATTGCTAAATCTAATAAAGCATTTTCAGATAGTGAATTTATAAAGCAGTGCGTGATAGATGTGTGCGATATTATGTGCCCTGACAAGGAAAAGGATTTTCAGTCACTGTCTCTCTCAAGAAGAACAATCACCGAGAGAATTGAAAATATTGATAAAAATCTAATTTCACAACTGACTACAAAAACTCAAAAATTTATTTTTTATTCAATTACCATGGATGAAAGTACAGATATCAGCGATACTGCTCAGTTACTCATATTTGTAAGAGGAATCAACGCCCACTTTGAAATTACAGAAGAACTTGCAGGGCTGCAGTCAATGAAAGGAACAACGACTGGTGCCGATATATTTTGTGAATTTGAAAATTGCATCGATAAACTTCGTTTACCTATTGACAAGCTATGTAATGTAACTACAGATGGTGCTCCTAATATGGTTGGAATCAATCAAGGATTAGTTGCGAAATTTAATTCTAAGTATCCGGAAAATGATGTTTTTTTGCATTGCCTTATACATCAGGATGCTCTCTGTAAATCGGCTTTAGATATTGACCATATACTTAATATTGTTGTAAAACTAGTAAATATGATTCGTTCCAGAGGATTATTACATCGCCAGTTTCAACAGTTTTTGGGAGTCCGTACATGCTGAGCATTCCGATATCCTGTATTATTCAAAAGATCGTTGGTTAAGTGCTGGAAAAGTATTTGAAAGAATTTGGGATTTAAAAGACGATATTGTGAATTTTCTTCTTGATAAAGACATTTATAATCAATTTGACGTCTTAGAAAACGAAACGTGGCTTTCTGATTTCGCTTTTTTCACAGACCTCCTCGTACACATGAATAAACTTAATCTCAAATTGCAAGGAAAAAAATCAGTTTCTTCACGATATTTGGCAATACCTGAAAAGTTTCAAATTACAGTTATTATTATTTGCTAATCAGATCTCTAAATCTGATTTTTCTCATTTTCCAAGAATACAATCTTTAAAATTCACTATATCAAACAATAAGATTAAAAAATACGAAATTAATTTGAGAAAACTATCTACAGAATTTGAAAGGAGATTTCAGGACTTTAGAAAAATGGAACCAGAGTTTAGTATTTTTGCGACCCCATTCAATGTTAATTATGAAGAAGTTGATGCAAAATTTCAACTTGACTTAATAGAACTGAACTGTAATACTCTCCTGAAACAAACTTTTCATACAGTACCATTACTAGAATTTTATAAAAATTTAAGTCCAGATAATTTCCCAAATCTAATTACTCATGCAATGAAGATAATGACAATGTTCGGCTCATCTTATATATGCGAACAAATCTTTTCAACAATGAAGCTTAGGAAAACTTCTTTAAGAAACATAATTACAGATGAGCACCTTTCATCAGTTTTAAGAATTTCTGCTTCGCAAATGGAACCGGACTATGATGAAATTTTGATGAAACAGTCCCAATTTCATTTTTCTCATGCACCATCAACCAGTAATGACACCAGAAAATAAAGTGATAATACTTCACATCAAGAACTACACTAAATTCATTTTATATTTTGTGCTTATAATTTTGTTACCTTTTGCTTTTTTACTATTAAAATAATAAGTGTATGTAATAATATATGTATATGTTTATAGAACACATAAATTAGTTAACGATTAAGCATTATTCTTTGGCCCGCTACGATTGTCTAGTTATTACAAATGGCCCGTCTTAAAAAAAGTTTCCCCACCACTGATCAAGAGAATAGTCGATAGAAACAGGCACCGTAGTGAAGGTTAAAAAACAAATTCCATCCGTACAATATCCGTCAATATCACAAACATACATCTTAATTATAACAATAAGAGATTGTCATTCCGTCTTTGGTTTAAAAACATCTGCAAAGAAGATACAAAAATATTGCGGAATAATGAAACTGATGTTTCACAGACACAATGAGCAGGAGGTGGTTCGGAGAAGACCTCAAATAAAGTTTGAGTTTAATGTAAGTATTCGGGTCAAAAAATTTTGAGTGTCGATGATTATCTTCATTTTGTTCAAGATATCTTTGAATACATGCTCGATAATATAAGTTTATCATCTCGGGCTAGATTAAGCTGGTTTTAACATGATGTAGCCCCTCCTTATATGTTTGTGCTCTGTTGAAATAAAATTATATTAAAAAATTGAAGGGTGCCGCGGTGGCCTAGTGAGTAGCGTTCCTGCTTCTGGGCCACGTGGTCGTGGGTTCGAATCCCATCCGTGCGATGAAGAAGTGGCCGTGCGAGTCCATGTATGTGTAGTGTATGTCCCATTCATTATTAAAATGAAATCTTCAAAAAACTCATATACGTTAGTGGCCGAACTTACACCAATTCCCTTATAGTCATTCACTCTCCTTAACCCGCAATTCCATCAAACAACCTTCCTTTAAAAAAAAATTAAAGCCGTGCGGTTGCAACTTCTTACTAATTCATAGCATAAAATGAATTTTGAACGAATTTGGAAAGTTTCAAGCCGATAATATATGTTTTTTATATCTTTCTTTAATCGCCGAAATAGTAACATTTTTTAAAACTTTGGGTTCTATTTAAGCCAGATTCTCTCAAAAACTATGAATGGGCTGTTTACAACTTTTCACAAAATCATGATCTAGAATGAATTTTGAGTAAATTTCTAAAGTTTCATAACGATGGCATTTGTTTTTATATTTTTCTCGAATCGCCAAAATCATTATATTTCTTTCAAATGTAGCGCTCTGTTTATGCGAAATTATCTTCAAAATTAGGAAAGCGTGTTAACAGCTCTATACGAAATTATAATTTAGAATAAGTTTTGAGTAAATTTGGAAAGTTTCAAGCCGATGGGAATTGTTTTTTTTTTATACAGGGTGTCTATTTTAAAACGAGCAAACCTCTATAAGTATGAACCTAAAGAGATATAAAAAAATCTCAAAACCGTTTCTAGGGTATGTGGGGGGAATCAGTATGACAAAAATGACCGTCAGTGAGCAACCCCTGAGGCTGTAGCCACCCCAACTATTTTTTTTAAAATGCACACCCCCTTTGTAAAACCTCATTAAAAAGCTGTTGAAAATTGCTATATAACATACTTCTTATCAGTCTAATTTTTGAGAAATACGATTTTTATTATTTATTCAAATTTTCCGTTCTAAACATCAAATTCAACCATTTTGTTGCTAATAAGGTCGAAATTGTTCAACAATAATCAGAACACTTTAAGTTTTAGGGTTTCAAATTAAATGCAGAATATAACTGCCATGAGTCTATTTCTTAAAATAACAACAATTTGTTTCTTTGTGCTTTTTTGTTAGAATTAGTTTGTGTTCTCCAGTGTTCTTACTATTTTACGACCTTATTCGCAACAAAATGGTTTAATTTGATATTTAGAGCGAGAAATGGGAATAAATAATAAAAATTATTTTGCGTATTTCTCAAAAATTAGACTAATTCGTGTGGAATCGTAACTAACGTATTTTGAGTAACTTACACATTATGAAATAATAGTACTATTATGATCCTAATAATTATCAATAAATGTTTATTATAAAATGAACATAATAGTTGATGACACGATAAAATTAATAATATGTCATAAAGGTGTTAATGGGGAAGCTATTGATGTGACCATCATGTAACTTTCTCCTACATCAAAATATTTTTTTTTATATTTCTTAAGTATAGAATAATTTTCAAAAACTAGAACTATTTAGAAAAAAATGTGTTCTTTATAAGCTGTCAACTTTGGTATTCTTCAACATTATTGTTATTGTAAATTTGATGTAACTATTAGCATTATATAAATACAAAAAAAAATGTATTAAGAAAAATCAAGTCAATCAAAAATTAGTATTTACAACGTTGCGAAATGCCGGATCGTCAAAAATTCGTAAAAGAATTTGGCATATTTTTCACATTTCAAAAATTTTTAGTATTTACAACATTGCGAAATGCCGTATCGTCAAAAAATCGTAAAAGAATTTGGCATATTTTTCACATTTAAAAAATGGTGACGTGGCTATCATGTTACTTTCTCCGGTTTTAACGGTATAATAGTTATTTATATTTATACTTTCATGGTTTATTTCCAATTTAAATGTTATTTTCAATGTACAAATACTATACTTCAAATTCTTATAATCTTGACTCAAAAAATAATGAGATTTCGAAAGAAACTTATTCCTTATAAGTTTATAAGTTGTACAGTTCGCCATTCTATACAATTATTATTAATATATATATATATATATATATTTGATGTAGCAATTGTCATTTCATAATTATAATCCAAAAATGACAAACATTTCAATTTTTTTAAACAATGATTTTATAAAAAATATTTTTAAGCAAAATATGCTCTTTTCTGTGCTGTAGTGATATTTGTTTAAATGTTTCTGTAATATATTTTATATTAAAAAAAAATATTGGAAAAAAAAACATTCGATGTACGAAATTTTACCAAAAGCATTTCAGTTTTTGCGCAGTTATCAAATAAGACTTATGTTTAAAGTTTCATGCTAATTGCTCTATTAGCACATACAGACACAGACACAGAGACACATAGACACAGACCTGCAGACACGCGGAAACAAAGACACACGGACACATTTTTTTTCAGAAATTTCTGAAATCGTCCTAAAAACAAATATTTCCGTTTAAAAAAATGAAAAAAAAATCACTATCACAATACTTTCCCATACTTCGTAATGGGGAAAGTAAAATTATGGAGAACAATTGTAAAAATCCAACGGTTTTTAAAATTTTACCAAAAGCTTTTAAGCTCTTCATATTACCAAAAATATTAGGAAATGCTCATGTCAAATTAACAACTGCCAAAATCATACGTTTTCGAAGTTCAAGTCAAAAGTAAACAAAACCGCGTTTTCGAATTTAAAAAAATCGCGTTTTCGAGTTTTCAATACCGCCGATCAAATTTGTGTTTGAAGTAAAAGCACTTTTTGTTGCGAGCGAAAGACCAGAATTTCTTGGGATCACTTTTTACAGATGATTCCTGTGTCTGAATATACAGTGCGCGCCTAAAGTATGGAATATATTCAGTAAAACCGAAATTAAATATTTTTGGAAAAAATCCCCGAACAGGTCAATTTCCTTTTATAAAAATAAACATTTTTGCGCGAAAGTCGATTTTCAGTCGTTATTTGTTTTTGAGTTATGACGTCTGCATTTTGTTTTCGAATGGCAACCCCCTATTTTTGATCTTGATTTTGAGAGATCTTTTCATTGTCGAACTGGCAGTATAAAAATATTGCCATCTTACATAAGAAATTTTTCGGGTAAATAACAATTGAAGATGAGAACTTGATATTTAGAGTTTTTGCAAAATGACCTTGTTCCAGAGCTTGTAGTAGGAATTTTTTCAAACAGCAATGATCTTAACCTTCCAAATAATACAATATAGTTTCAGCAAGACGGCGCATCCCCGCAATAGGCGTTTTTTTTTTCTCGAACAAGTAGAAATTCTTCTTGAACATTTTCCAGGCTAATTCTGCGCATTCATCTCTCTCGCGGGCTATTCTATCGGTCCTCATCTGCCAATCCATCTGTTCGTAATGCAATTGTCAATAAAAGCGTCTAGTGCGGGGGGTCTTGTTGAAACCATATTGTATTATATGATTATATGGAAGGTCAAGATCATCTTTCTTTGGAAAAAAGTGCTGGAACAAGGTAATTTTGCAAAAACTCTAAATATCAAGTTTTCACCTTCAGTTGTCATTTACTCGAAAAATTTCTAATCAGGTCGCTGATTAAGAATGTGAAATTAAAAATTTTAAAAAGAAAATGGCGGAACCAATATGGCTGACAAAAATTTGAAAAATTGTCATATTTTCATACAGGGCTCTTCGAGATCGCTGATTAAGAATATGAAATTTGAGGTCGCTTAATCAGCATAAGGTTTTTGAGGTCGCTGAGTGAGAAACTGAACTTTAAAATTTAGAGAACAAAATGGCCGATCCAATTAAAGTACTTTTTAAAGTAAAACTGATGGAGGATCATTTATTCTTAATATATAATTTAAAATAAAATACATATATAAGGTAGAAACGCCAAAGTGGTGGAATCTATTGCCTGAATGTTGTACCAGTCCGAAACAGATATGGGAATGCCAACGGCGGCAAATATAACAATAATAATGTCAACATTAAATATTGTTTCTCCATCAGAACACTTGCAGACTGGTTTCGACCTTTCAGGTCTCATCAGTGTTGTTAGTTGCTGATGGGGAAATGGAGATTACTATTGGAATATAAGTATTCCAAACACTGTTAAAATAGATTACGCCACTTTGGCGTTACTACTATACAATTTTGGTTTAAATAAGTAATTTCACTTCGTGAAACATTTTGAATTATTCAAATAAAAACGAATCATCTTGTTGATATCATTTTATTGTTAATAAAATATTAATAAAGCGGTACCAACAAAGTGATTTCTTTTAAATTGAATTTTGGTTTAATATGTCTCTCTTTTCAAAATTTGTGGACGTACCACACGATTTTGGCAGTTCTATGGCCTCAATTTTGAAAAAATGAAATTCATCTCGCATATCCTCATAGGATTTATTAACCCTTTCGGCCCTGGTGGTGGCACTTGCCACCGCAACATTTACATGTCTCTACTTACTAAAAATTATTATTATTTTATTTAATTAGTGGTTGCATTTGGTACCACTAATTAATTCCTATACTAATTAAGCAAATGAGTTCAAATTTGGTATTTATGGTCTTAAGAAGCTCCTCATCAATAATAATTTAAATTTATAAATCCAGGGCTGAAAGGGTTAACTAATTCAACACTATCAATAATATTTTATTGCTCACTTCGAATCACGTTTGAAACAATATTTGTGATATTAAAAATGTTTACTTCAAAGGTACTAAGTATGACTGTTTCAATTTTTTCCAAATTTGTTTTCAAAATGTTGGCTTCATCTATTTCAGATTTTAGTGCGGAATTTAAAATAATGTGTGTTAAAGTTAATATATTGGTGTACCTGAATTTATTTATTTTGATATCAGTGGGAACATTTTTTTCATATTTTATTTCGATATATCGACAAATAATACTCATTTGATCTACTTTTGAGAGATCTTGGGTAGTGTCAATAATAATAAAGAAAACAGGGGCTGACTTTATTTTGTGAATTAAATGATTTTACATTTATTTTCCTAGCCAATTTATTCTTATCCTGAATAATGGAGCTCAAATATGTAATGTAATGTTTATTTCTATTTTCTAATAAATTACCCAAGATTGGATCGTACTTGGATAATAATTTAATAAGTGCTGGGAAAACAACTGGATTTTTGAGTTAATAATTAATGGAAGATTTGAAGACGCCAAAGTAAGCGTAACCTCGATAACACGATCCAAAATTTGACGCCAAAATGAAACTTCTTTCCGAATGATTGTTTCGGATTCATTGTCTGTTGTTTATTTACACGCCATTTGTGATAAATAATGCATGATTTTATATCTGTTAAAAAATATTGGCTTTCTATTTGTTTTATTTTTTGTTGTGCATTTGGACCCTTAAAACCCCAGGACCCGCGGAACCCTTATGAATACACCAATGGTTAAAAGTCATAAACTCGGCAAGTATTGAGATGAAATTGTGTGCGCACTTAATATAAGGTGTGTTTTGTTTCTGAGTTGGCCTTGCCTGAGAGAGAGAGAGAGAGAAAAACATAGCAGTCATGCCTGAGATTACTTCATTTTTTTAAATCTAATTCAATTGAACTAACTAGTTTCATGACGTAATAATATGCGAAATACTTCATTTATCTCATAGCCAACTCTGAAATAAAAATTTGTCAAATGGCTATAAATAAGCCAGGAATGGCCAAAATAATGCCTAAATGGTAATAATCTGAAGCTGATCGGGAACACCATCATGTGGAAGAGAATAATAGGTCTAAGTGGAAGAACATATTGTGAACTCCGCCTGCAAATCCTGTGTCCTAAATTTGTTAGGTGATTAACTTTAATTATATATTGTTTTACACATATTATAGTAACAGGATATGTAAAGTTAATAAATAAATAAATAAATAAATAAATAATTATTAATTTACAAAAGGACGTGTATTATATCTCGTTAATTTTTATGTATGGTATACAACAATCAACAAAAAAGAATACTAACTGAAGTATTTTTTTAAATTTAGAGTCACATACAACTTTTCACTAACCAAGATTTGGTACGAGACTCAACAAAAAGTAATTACCGTAATATCAATTTGTAAACGTTTATATCTTGAATATATAGGGATTTATAGGGACATCCAATATTCGTTACTGCGATTTCTTAGTAATCCACTTTTGAATATCCTCCAGATCCGTCCTATAAACATATTCGTAAAATCAACCCCTCCGATGGCCTCCTAACCGCATTTTCCTTCTCCCGAATTTCCCTGCGTAAAGGGTGACGGATGAAGCGGAGGTCATTTGTTAAATTGATTCGATTCGTTTCCTACTCTCCGAATTTACGTCAAAATTCAAAAAGTCTCGCACTTGTGCTTTATACTTAAGCGTTGTTAAAATTTGCGCAGTGCTTGTATAACTGTCAAACAACAAAGTTACAACTTTGACCGAACGAAAACAGCATACATTTTAAATTCTTTAGTTCGAATTGAATCAAATGATATGATTCATACCTTGCATGCCACACTAATAATAGCAATATTTATTAAAGGAATCTCCTTTTAGATAAATATAATATATAAATACAAAGAATTAAACGGTATAAATAAAGTATACAAGTTTTAATAATACAATACGTATCAAAAGTGTAATATTAGTTTACGGGCAAAAAATTACTGAATATTATTTATGGTGAAATCTTAATTGACGAGTTAAAGTGTGTAATCATGTGCGACGAATGTATTTTGCTGGTGTATCACCAGCATACATTGCTTCTGCAAGATTGGTTTTTCGTCATGTAGAAAAAAAAATTGAAAAAGGTTTGTTGCCATAGCAACCAAACAATAAAGGTTCCAACAAATTTTAAAGCGTTACAATTTGCTCTATTTATGTAGTTCTAGTAATCTTCACTTCGCCGGTCACCGGTGACTACCATCACATTCAACGTGTTAATGGATATTTGTACAAGGCCTGTTGCAACTTTTGTTACTGCGTCTGTCAATTTAAAAAATAACAAAAAAATTCAAAAAGTGATCGTTCATCCGAGGATTAGAGAACAAAAAAACATTTTTTTTAAGTGATCGTTTATCTGAAGTTTACAGAGATGAGCAATTAGAACACGCCGCCGGGGGATCCAGACGTAATTGAAAGGGCAACTCCTGAAGAGGAGCGCGGACGGAAACCGAAACAATGCAGATAAGGGCGACCGCGAGATGGGTCCCCCGGCGGCACGAGACGGAATTACTCGGCGTCGCGACGACAATCGACGGCACGTCGGTCGGTGATTTTCTAAATGGGAGATATCTCGTGTCGGCGGTGTTCCGCTTTCGCCTTCCCCACTCCGAAATTCTTATTTTTTATCGGTCGATGGGGAGGACGGAGAATTGAAAAATTCTCGATTGGATGGATCGCGTCGCGTCGTTGTTGTACTTGATGGACGGATTTATGTCGATTGCTGTTCGCGTTCAATTCACCCGGAAATTTGTACGACAACGTGAAATGTTTAAATTAAACATAACTCATGTTATGTCTTCAAGAATATAAACTCTTATAAAACAGATAGGTACGAGTCTAAAATTTAATCCAGGGAATAAAATCCAAAATAAATATCCGCAAAAATAAGCCTTTTGATATAAAGTTTAACTGCTGCATTCATGGTGATTCGATTCGGGTTTATGCGGGTGACAAAGCGGGGGCCAATATTCAAAGATCGAAATCACCACTTTACCCCAAATGACCGTCATAAATATATATGTCTCTGACCTATCATCGGATAAACGGTCATTCATATTTATGCGTTATACTTGATTGTATATAATGTTATAGCTTATATATCCGTGAGTCTGATTCAACGTTTTATTTCATATATAGAAATGAAGGGGATGATTGCAACCATTACTACAAGGTAATCTATTACAGAAAAGATTTCAATATTTTCCAAAAAATATTGATCTTTTTAATACAATAATGTGTGCTACGTATAAACTGCAATGCAACTAAAAATTAAAAGAAAAATTGTAGAACGAAAAACAAGATTTATCACCGAGAATAGTATATTTGTACTATTAAAAAACACTAGGATTGTGACGACCCTTACAATTAATTCTAGTTTCTATTTTTTTGTTGATATCACTTAACAGATTTCAATAAAATTTTAGATATCTGTAGGCAACCATAAAGGGCACTTAAATCAGCAACAAATTATACAGCATGTAATTTAAAATGATAAATTACCATCACGTCACACTTTTTTAGGACACCCTGTATAATCAAAAAGATTTTCCTTAAATGCATTCTAGGAATCAAATAAAATTTGCAAAATATCAAAATCTTGACTCTACTAATAAGGGTGAAATGCCTTGTATATAACTTCTGGTGGCTGCGCCGGGCAAGCATGATTATTTTTAGTAACTTCAGAAGTATAATAATCATTGTAATTACAAAATATGTTATGTTAACAAATTGTTTTGCAAAGCCACCTTCGATTTTTATTCATTAAAATGGCTATTGGAATAACTGATGGAACGAATTTTCTGCAAATAACTTTGAGGAATGTGTTAGGAATTGCGACAGGGTTGCAATTAGAAAAAGTGTCTGTTCTTTAATTTCGTATGGAATGAAATAAAAATATACACGAGCTCCAATTAAAAATAAGAAAAATAAAGTGCTAGGTTTGATAAGTTTGGCACTAAATTTTGGACACGCAGTGTGATTCATATCAATCAAAATTGGTTACTGGGACTGTTAGATCTTATTTAATAAGTACCCTGTATAATTTTATTAACGAGGCACTATTTTAATTTTTTATTATTTTTTCAATGTGGCCAATTTTCCAAACAAAAACGGACCAAAATCGAAAAAGGTTTGGATTAAAACAAAAACTGGTACATACGGGTTTTCAAGAACCCTGATTATTAATATGATTTAAAAAAATCCAAAATGGCGGACAAAAATCAAAAAAATGCTTGAATTGTGACAAAAATTGGTATACTGGGTGTTTCAGACCACCCGTACACCCCAAATATCTCGCGAAATACAAATCGGATTGACATTTTGAGCTCTATCATGTGGTGTGAAATTTAAACCACCACCCCGCCCCAGTGGGGAAGGGGGGGGGGGGGGGGGGTTAGGTTTGAAATTTTAAATAGGGACCCCTGTTTTGTATAGCAGATTTGGCTTCTACTCTAAAATATATTAGGTTTTTATTCGAAACATTTTTTTTTTATTAAAAAAATCCTGTTTGTTGTTACAAACATTCATACATTATCACAATAAAAAATAATAGAATTATTTTTAGATTTTTATTCGTTTCTACGATATTTTTTACAAATAATTATTTCTGACATAAAATTACGAATGTCTTCAATCAACACCTTATTTGAGAAATTACTACGTAAAAAATGTCGTAATCTATCATTTGATGCGAGCAATAAATATAATTCAATAAATATTTTTGCTGAATATAGCGCCATCTGTCGCTCATCGAAATGTTTTTTTCGGATAAAAACCTAATATTTTTTAGCATAGAATCCAAATCCGCAAAAATAGGGGTTCCCATTTAAGATTTCAAAGTTAGCCCCCACCCCGACCCCGGGGGGAGAGGGGGCAGTTCACAACATTTCACAACACATGATAGAGCTCAAAAAACATTTTTGGACATATTTTTTTTTTTATCTCAATCCAATTCGTATTTCAGGAGATATTTGGGGTGAACGGATGGTCTGAAACACAGTGTGCGCCTAAAGTATGGAATATATTCAGTAAAACCGAAATAAAATATTTTTGGAAAAAATCCTCGAACTGGTCGATTTTCTTTTATAAAAATACACACTTTTGTATGAAAGTCGTTTGTTAGTCGACATTTATTTTTGAGTAATGACGTCATCTATTTAGTGTTCCATTAAAAAAGTTTCTTTACATTTAGCAAAGGTCTTCTTACATAATTTATAAAAACCAGAATAACTCATAACAGTTAAATGTATTCCAATACAATTTATTATCAGTTTAATTGGTATTAAAAACTACGGATACAAATGCAAAAATATACCTAGTGTTCGATTAAAAAAAAAACATAAGTTTGGTTCTCCGTTGTGGGGCACCCTGTATACATATATATATATATTTTTTATTATAGAGCCGAACAAATTATTGATCAATATTTACCCTTGTAAATACAACGACTCCACAAAGGTACAGTATATACATAATATTTAATAACTAGCAAAAAAATAAGTTGACTCACTGCAGCTTGCCTTGGCCGACCCACTTCCTTAGATCACAAGCCGTCACTGCATGTTACGTATTAAATTTTTCGAGTTAATGACAATTGAAAGTGATAACCCGATATTGAGTGTTTTTGCGAAATGACCTTGTTCCAGCGCTTGTAGCAATTTTTCCGAACAGCAATGATCTTGACCATTCATATAATACAATATGGTTTCAGCAAGCCGGCGCATCCCTGCACAAGGTCTCATATTAGCTCTTAAATTTCTCAAAAATTGATTAACTCTTGTTTCTATTTTTTCATAGAATATCAAAATACAATATTAACTTTGAATAATTTTTGTAATGGGAAAGTCTGCACTTGCCACAGTTTTGGCAAACTTCATAATATTTTATTTTCGTTGCGAATAATGCGTTTTATTAACTAAGCACTTAAATTTATCAAAATGCAATCAATTTTGAATAATTTTTGTAATAAAATCTGCACTTGCCATAGTTTTCGAAAAATTAATAATGTTTTGTTCTTGCTGCAAAAATTTAATTTTTTTTATAGCCACGGATTTTTCAGCTACGGATTTCCCGGCACCTGCACCACCAAATAAAAATTTCTTCAATATTAATGATTTATGATAAATCAAACGCTGAGAATGTAATTAACATTTAGCCTATAGATGTACAGTCAATCCACAATTGCAATTATTTTTTCTCGAGTCCACGCGAACTCCCTTCTTATAATGACAAGAATTCAAAGTCCAATATGGCCCTCTTTGACGCGTTTAAAATTTAATTTTTTAACAACAACGTGTAGATAAGAGTAAATTAACAACTCCGTTGCTTTTGAATGTCGCCCCATCTGTCCATAAAATTTTGTGATGGAAATTATAATTTTTATGAGACAACTATTCACAAAAATTAAAACAATCTTGAAAATCCCGCTCCTCAATTTTTTGGTGTAGAGAGATATGGTATGGATGGAATTTGTTTGTTTTTAAAAATCCAAACAACGTAAATCCAATCAATTTTAAACAATTTTTGTATTGGGCAAATCCACTTATTATAGTTTTGTCAAATTTCATAATCTTCTGTTGTCGCTACAAAAAATGCAATTTCTCATCTTCGCCCCCAAATTTCTCAAAAATTAACCAATCTATGTTTTTTTTTTTTTTATAGAACATCAAATTACAATTCAATTTTAAATCATTTTTGAAGTGTGAGTTTTGGCTAGATTCACAATGAATTGTTCTTGCTGCAAAAAAAACATCCTTTTCTTAACCCCGTGCTTAAATTTCTGGAAAATTTATAAAATAATGTTTTTGTTTTTACATTTTGTCCATGAACAAGTCCGCACCTGCTACAGTTTATTTAAAAAGTAATGATGGTTCTAAATAAACATAGTCTTTATAAGATTTTCATTTAGTCATTCTCTGTAATTAATTTTAAAACAAATTTGTTGCAACCAAAAATTAAAAAAAGAATCAAAAAAGAAATCATTTTATGAAAAATATTTTCAAACAAAAGATTATGTGACAGTTATTTGCTGTCTTCAATAAATGTTTTTGTAATATTTTATATATTTAAAAAATTATTGTAAAAAAAAAACAAAAAAAAGTTAAGGTAAATTTAGTACACCATTTATGAAAATTAAAAACAGTGTAGGGCCAAGAACTGAACCTTGGGGTACATCTGTGGTTAGTGGTAGGTTGTCCAATATCTCGTTTCCAAATTTAATAGCTTGAAGCCTGCATTAAAGAAATACTGTAAGCACTAAAACCATATTTGTGTAATTTTGTGATAAGTATATCGTGTGTTATACAATCAAAAGCCTCGCTCATATCTAGAAAAGTCTCTACGCAGTATTTTTACTTTCTCCGTTACGAAGTACGAGATCGTAATTTTTTTCAATTTTTTTTTTTTACGGAAATATCCGTTTTGGGGTCCCTAGATGCCATTTCAACAATTTCTGGATTTTTTTTTGTGTCTGTGTTGTGGGTCTGCCTCTGCGCGCTGTATCTCAAAAACTAATAGTGCAATTGATATGACACTTTGAACATCCATCTTATTTGATAATCTGAAGAACTGAAAAGCTTTTGGTAAAATTTCGTACATCGGAAGTGGGCGACTACCTTAACTGCTTTTTGTGTTTTGCCAATATTTTCTTATCAAAAAACATTTAAACAAATTTTGAAGACAACAAAGAAATGAACATCTTTTGCTTGAAAACATTTTTCATAAAATCATTTTTATTCGACAAAAAAAATTATTATTATTTTTTTAATTTTCGTTGTATAATTATAAAACGATAATAGTTACAACAAATTTATGTTAATAATAATTGTAGAGAATGCTAAAATGAACAACTTATAAGAAATTAGTAACTCAGCTATGGAAGACGGGAGTTGAAATGCAGGAACCTGCATAGGAATACTGGTGAAAGCGCCGGGATATGGTTATTTTTTAAATTATTCAAAATAATAATTGTAATTCCCAAATATTTTATGTCAACAAATTATTTTTCAAAGCCACCTTCGATTTTTATTCATTAAAATTGTTATTGGAATAATTGATAAAGCGAATTTTCTACAAATAACTTTTAAAGTAGTAAGAATTGCGATAGAGTTGTAATTTTAAAAAATGTTTGTTTTTTTTATTCAGCATGGAATGATATAAAAATATACGGGGCCTCCAACTAAAAATAAGAAAAATAAAATGCTTTAAAAAATTTGAAAAGTTTAACACTTAATTATAGACACCCTGTATAATTCATATCAATCAAACTTAGTTAACGGGACTGTCAGACCTTATGTAGGTAGTGGCCTGTAAAATTTCATTAACGAGGCACTATTTTTATTTTTTATTATTTTTTTAAAGCAATGGTGTAAAACTGACTTTTCTAGAGTTTTTTTCTGGGGAAACTTTAGGGGCATGTAGGTAGCGACAAAAGACACCCAAATAAGCAATAAAATAGACATCATCTAATCTAAAAAGATATATAGGGTGTTTCGGACCACCCGTACACCCCAAATATCTCCTGAAATACGAATCGGATTGAGATCAAAAAAAAAATATGTCCAAAAATGTTTTTTGAGCTCTATCATGTGGTGTGAAATGTGAACTGCCCCCCCCCCCCCCCCCCCCCGGGGTCAGGGAGGGGGTAACTTTGAAATCTTAAATGGGAACCTCTATTTTTTATTGCAGATTTGGATTCTATGATAAAAAATATTAGGTTTTTATGCGAAAAAAAAATTTCGATGAGCGACAGATGGCGCTAAATTCGGCAAAAACATTTATTGAATTACATTTATTTCTCGCATCAAATGATAGATTAAGACATTTTTTACGTAGTCATCTCTTAAATATGGCGTTGATTGAAGTCATTCGTAATTTTATGTCAGAAATAAAAGTTCTTTGTAAAAAAATCATAGAAACGAATAAAAATCAATTTAGTATCAAATTCCATTCTATTCTTTTCTATTGTGGTAATATATGAATGTTTGTAACGACAAACAGGATTTTTTTAATAAAAAAAATAATAAAAAAAATATTTTTTTGCTAATCGAAAAAAATGTTTCGAATAAAAACCTAATACCAGATGTATAAAAATTATTTAGATAAAAGGTGGCTTTGTATTTCGGAACGTACGTTGCAGGTTTGATACGTCGCATCACGTCTTCGCCACCAGTTGTTCGAAATAATTAATTGACATAAAATCAACGTGCTGAACTAATCTAAGATCGTGATTTTGTTTATCATGGCCATGCCTTATCTAAATAATTTTTATACATGTGGTATATTTTAGAGTAGAAGCCAAATCTGCAATAAAAAATTGGCGTACCTATTTAAGATTTTAAAGTTAGCCCTCACCCGCCCCAGGGGGAGGAGTGGTGGTTTAAATTTCACACCACATGATAGAGCTCAAAAAAAAATTTAAAAGTATTTTTTTGTATGTCAATCCGATTTGTATTTCGCGAGATATTTGGGATGTACGGGTGGTCTGAAATACCCGGTATAATCACGTAGAATCAAAAATATTTTCCTGAAATACGTCCTAGGATACAAGTAAATTCTGCAAAATATTATGAAATGCAGAACCCTGTATATTATTAAATGTTTACATTCATAAAATGTAGGCATTTTTAGTTTTTTTTTTATATAAAAGGAAGAATAGTTGACGGGAATTCGGGTTGAGGAAGTGCGGATGATTTGGAATTGGCGAATGCATTTAGCTATTCGGCCACTAACTATAATTAAGTTTTTGAGATTTCATTTTAATAATGAATGGGACATACACTAGACATGCATGGACCCGCACGGCCACTTCTTCGTTCCGGTGACCGCACGGATGGGATTCGAACCCACGACCACGAGGTCCGTGAGGAGGAGCTCTACTCACTAGGCCACCGCGGCCCCATTTTTAGTATTTAATAAATACAAAATGCCTAAATACATGAATATTAAACCTGCTCGTAAATCCACAAAAATAAATCTTTTCTATTGCTATTAAATTGATTAAGGTTTGTTAAATCTTTAATTATATTTTAATTGATGAAATGTATGCTAATACTTGAAGGTTATGAGAGGCATTAAGTCTCCTATATGGAATAGAAAATAAAAAAAATAAATGAAAGCAACCGGTACACGGGACATTAAGTGCAGCCAAAGACCAATTTGTAATGTTTAAGAGGCCATTAGAGGGGGTCGATAAAAGGGGGCTCCTCTAACGACCCGTATGAATAATAATGGACCTTGCCGAGTAACTAATGCGCCGAGACACGTACGAAAAATCTTCTCAAAAGTGCCTTTTTTTTCACTTCGTGCATGACGAAATTTAATCTAACTTTCAATTTGAACGTATTTTGCTTTTGCTAAAAAATTATCGAGGCGTGCACGTAATAATTAGAGGAGAACACTCGGGCGGGCGCTTCATAAACAAAAACTTTTTCACTCTTTTTGCGCCGAGGAAACTCGGGGGTATGAATAAAAAATTAAAATATAGTAAAGTTGGCGAGCAGCACGAAACTAAACACGGCATCACGTCGAAATCGCGAACTTTTCTAATTTCCATAACCGTTCCGGTGTTTATGGAGGGGGGCCGCTGGTGCGTGAACGGAAGGAGCAGCCGGAAGTCGCAGGATTTTGAAAATTTCACGATAAACACGTCGGGCGGGGATGTATTATAAGGAGCCGCCGGAGGGTGTGCACTGGCCTCCGGCTAGCACTTAATTTCACGGCCCGTCGGATAGTTGAACTACGCCTGGACCAGACGTACTGCACTTTATGAGGAATAGCAGACTGCTTTATAAACCGGAAACATGATATTAATAGTTTAGAGAAATATTCTTTTTTTTACAGGAAAATGCTGATGTCAAAATTATTACAATATTTACTTATTGGTAGTTAATTTTATTTTTTGGAATTCAGCCTGTAGCGACATTTTATAACATAGGTATACTTGAATCAATGGATCTTTGCGTGCACGTCACTACTGATAGTTGTCTGGTACAATCAACGCTAGCGATTCCACCAGTGGCGTAGTCGAAACAAATTGCGCATCGGACAAATAAACAACAAACTGAAATTAGTCTAGGCCCGCGCCGTAAACCATTAAAACAGCACCATGAGATGTATACGCGAATATGCCTTGATCTGTCGGGCCGCATTTGGCCGGAGGGTAAACGAATCAAATTCGTTATGAGCCCAACATTCCTTCATAATTTTGACGTTTTAAAGGTCAGTAAATTTCGGTCTGTGCGCGAGAAGTAACAGATAATAATAATAATACTAACAATAATAATTCTTTATTCTTGTAGTGATACAGATTAGTACAAGTTAAATATACAAATCACTGTTCACACAAGTATTGTCAAAAGTGTACATATAGATGGAGCGAGTGTACTTTTACTGACTAGATTTCTACACATTTGCGATACAACATGAGATAAAAACTTAAATATATTGATTCTATGATGTTATAGGTCACTTAATGTGTATAATTCCTTATCCAATAAGTATTGTTTTAACATTGATTTGAAGAGTTTCAAACTAGTTGATATTTTTTATGTGACTAGGTAATTTATTAAAAAATCGTAGGGCGCAATATTTTGGCGATCTTTCGAAAAGAGTTAATCTATGCGTAGGATACATGTAGGTGCTTATTTGCCTAGTACTATATGTATGCTCTCTCTGGTACTGTCTAAATTTGTCTTTAAATTTGTAATTAAAAATCAAAATTTCGTATACGTAAAGACTGTGCATGGTAAGTATACCAGCTTTTTTTAAATGACTCCTGCATGATTCAAGATATTTTAAATTCAAAATTATTCTCAGTGCTTTCTTTTGCACTAAAAATATTTTTTCTGCAAAGCTACTGTTTCCATAATACATAATAACGTATCGCATAAGTGACTCAAAATTAGATATATAAATCATTATCATAGTGTCATAGTCAAACACATTTTTAAGCATTCTAAGTGTAAAGCATACCGAATTTAATTTAGATGTTAACTTTTCGAAGTGTATATGCCAATTTAATTTGGTATCTGCGTGTATTCCTACAAGTTTAGCTTCATCACTTATGCTCCTCCATTGATTGTCAACTTCTTGAAACTGTCATTTATAAATATCACAAAGAGTAATGGCCCAAGTATGCTCCCTTGCGGCACACCACTGTTTGTGTACACTATATCTGATTCAGTACTATTAATTTTCACCTTTTGGCCTCTATTCTTTAGGTATGATTTTAATAAGTTTAGACTGACTTGTTTTTCCAACAATATTGCATGGTTCATTGTATCGAATGCCTTTGAGAAGTCGAGGAGAATACCTAATGGGATTTCCCCCACCTCCAATGCACTGACAACATAATCTGCAAACTCATAAATTGCTGTATTAGTTGAGCGATTTTTTTGGAATCCGTGTTGGGAAGTATCAAATATGTTACAATTATTAAGTCCGTGATTCGTGTTGCTATAACCTTTTCCACAATTTTTGAAAAAATGCATAGTAAGGTGATCGGTCTATAATTACTTTCAACTTCGGCGTCTCCTTGCTTATAAATTGGAATTATGATTCCCAATTTCAAGCACTCGGGAAATATGCCAGTTTCGAGAATTTGGTTTATTAAATTCGTTAATGGAACTATTATTTCATTTATAGCTGCTTTTAATATTTTGGCATTTATTTCATCGTACCCTGTTGATGATTGATTTTTAAGTGCCATAATGATATTGAACACCTCAGAACAAGTGGTTGGTTTTAAGAACAATGTTTTGTAATTTCGATTAATATTACATACGTAAGTACAAGATGTTGTATTAAATGATTTTGAAATATTTGCAAAATAGTTATTAACTTCATTAATTTTATCTTCTAATTGATTTGCGTAGTTGACTTTACTTTTTTTACCTAAATAGTTGTTTACTGTTGACCAGGTTGTCTTACTTTTATTGTCGCTATTCAAAATAGTGTAGGCAATGTTATCTCTTTTTTCTTTCTGCAGTATTGTATTATATTCCTTATTTAAATTGCGGTATATAATTTTTGGTTCTTCACTATAGTTTTTAACTACTAAGAAATAGTCTATAAACATCACTGCATTTTTTTATTACCATTTCGTCATAGTACACAGTACAGGAAGTATAACATACTTGAAAAACACTTTCATTAAATGAAATTGTATCATGTCAATACAACTTATATCACTGTAAATGAATTTGATATTCACACATGTGTGTGACATGAAATTTGTGTTGCATTTTTTTAATCAAATTTATCAACATTAAAACAAATATTTTTTCTATATCCGTTATAAAATTCATAGTTTTTACATTATACATTTAATCCACTAGATTTGAATTTGGCACCAACATTTGTCACCAGATTCACATATTTTAATGGTGTAAATCAGTCTTTTAGTTACTGTAATTAAAAAAAAATAGACTATAGTAGTTGTTTAATTTGAACAGATACATTTTCTTTTTACGATGCATATTAATTATTGTTCGTTTTGGAAAAGCGCTATCCAAAGTTGCGTTTATAATACTGACAAAATTGTTCCAACTTTCGTTAACATTGTTTGCGGCAAAGTTTCAATCATTTACTAATTTTAATTTATTAACAAAATTATGAATGTTTTTTTCACTGTAATTTCTTTTTTTACAATTTTGAATTTTTTCCTTCTCGGAAGAAATAGCCCGCGACAATTTTTGTGCCAGATGATCGGACATATGTGTTTCGAACACATTGGTTCGATAATCTTGCTTCATATTTGTGATGATATTATCAATTATAGATTCATTATGGCTTGTAATACGTGTTGGTGTCTGTATTGTTGCTATTAAATCGAAAGACTTTAAGACTGCGTCAAATTCAAAAGATTCTGTTGTACAATCACAGATATCGATATTAAAATCTCCACTAATAATATATGTTACTTTTTCATTTAATAATTTATTTAGTAGCAATTCCATGTTTGTAAAGAACTGTCCCAGATTGTTTTTACACGGCGCACGATAAATCACAACACACACATACTTTTGTTTTTGTTTCAGTATGACTTCCACTGCAGCACTTTCGAATGATCCTTCTATTGCCAAGCTATTGATGTCCTTTCTGACTCTCCATTGAAGTCCCTTACGCACATATACTGCCGTGCCACCAAAAGCTGTATCCCGGGTTTGGTGTTTTGGCCGACAAATATGTACTCTTCAATGCTAAATTTTCCCAAGTTTTCTTTAGTTTGCCAATGTTCGGATAAAGTAAGTATATTGCAATCATCGTGGTAGTGTAACAGGTCATTTAATTTAAGCGTTTTATTATAAATAGATCTTATGTTTAAGTGTATTAAGGAAATAGTGTAAGTATTTATGAGGTCCGTAGTATATGCATTTGGTGTTAGGTTGATATCGATTGCTTCAGTAGACGTTGAAAAAACCTTGAAACCCTAGCCCCCTTGGGCCAGTTACTCGGATCTCTTAATGCCTCTAATTGCTGTATTGATGCTGAAACCTTAAAACTCGAATATTCTGCCGGAATCTTTGAGATTAATTTGGTGCACTTAACATCACTGATTCCCTTTTTTTCTAAATAGGCTATCAATTGTTCAGTTGTTGCATCCGGGTTTAACTTGCAAACATGAAAAGTAGCTTTTCTTTCAACTTCTAATCCTGATCCAGTAGCATTCCCTAATATCGCATGTTTATTTATATTTTGAGTTTCTTTGGAGAATTCGGATTCACCTGAAGAATTTTGTTTTTGTTTAAAATTTGTGCAATTTATATTTGTATTTTCATGCATTTCTATTTCTCGAGTCGTTATTTTATCTGTGTTTTGGTTTGTCGATTTGAGCGGTTTCTCTTTTTGCACTCTCTTCACGATGTTTTCTTTTCCAGTGTCGTTAACCGATAGTGATCGTAATTTATATTTTGGTTCAGTTTTTGTTTATCCTAAACAGATGTCGCTGACTGTCCCATTTAATAATATTTTATTACTTGTAATGTTGGATGGCTTATATTCAGTCCTTAATTTTTCTGAGGGTAATTCAATGTTTACCTTTTGTAGTTGGTCCTTTTCATCATTTTCTTGTATAATGGTCTTCAGTAGTTCTATTTCTCTTTTCAGAGCTCGATTTTCTTCAAGTAGCACTTCTTTGCTACATTCACTTTGCTTGGCATCTTTGGGGTTACAGCAAATAACTCTATTATTATCAATTATTTGCACTTTGCTGTATCGCTTGACACATCCACGATGGAAGAAAGTCCCACACTTAAAGCACACAATACTTTTACATAATTTATCACTGCAGCAGTTGTAGTACTCGGACTTTTCAGACGAGTCGTTTTCATTATCCGCCATATTTGTTTGATCTCTACGGAGTTGTAGCAAGAAGCGCAAACTACAACGTGATGAACTTAGAAACCGGTTGAGGCAGCTTCTTAACAACCCGGGAACGGTAACGAAAATATACCAAGGCTTTTCGTTCCCGTTACTGGAAATTAGTTATTTTAGTTGTGCATGTCAACATGCGAATCATATCATTTAACTTTTGGTTCCCGTTTTGGCACCCTCGTCTAGTCTTAAGATTTTGATTTCTTCCGGGGTCTAGATTTTCCAGTGGTAGAAAGCGACTGATTTCTCTCACTCGCAATTTTAATACTGGAGATAGTCCGTAAACTTATTTTTAAAGCATCAGCAACTCTCTACGAAACGATGTAGGGTTATTAGACAACAAAGAAAGAAATTACCTCTTGGACAGCATTCAGCGAAATTAAAGGACCGTTGTTTTTCTTTTCTGCTGTAAAATGGTCTATAAGATTGACCACGAGATTCCGCGCCCGAGAATTTAGACGTTTACCTGGCATTTTGAGGTTAGGCCATGCGATTCCGCCGATTGTTATATAAGTTCTAAAAAGAACTATTTTCTATATATCACGAAGAAATGTTTATCACGACGTGTTTATGTTACGACTAAAAATGTACTGTGCAGGTTGTAAAATCGAACAAATAAGCAAAAACGAACACAAAACAGAAAATACTGCTTATAGCGCCGCCAATGCATTACGAATCACGAAATGACTTACGGACCAAGGTTTTGTCTTTGTTTAATGCATGGTTTTACCGAGTGCCGTAAGTCTTTGCCTTGGACGACATACGTACACATATTACTGCGTCTAATATAACTTATTTTAGAGGTAAACACATGAAAATCTTGTCGGAACTTGGTTCGGCTATCTATGACGTGCACGCAAAGATCCATTGATCAGACTCTAGTATCCTATGTTCATTAAAAAAAAACCTCAAGTGTGCGATGACTTTTTTGTTTTAAAAATTTCAGTTGGCACACTTAACACTTGTTGGGAATTGACATATAAACGTCAGATCTTTCTAGAAGTCACAATTATTCCGTGCTCACAACGGTTTACAGCAACCAGCAAAAAATGTTTCTAATTGAAAGTAATTTCCGAAATGGGCTAAAGTGGACGGAAATTGGGTGTATGCATTCGACGCACCTTTAGCAGAGTTTCAGGAAGAAGGTCCTAACGTGCCCATTATTTATGATGAATTTAAAAATACCTAATCACGATCTGTTATTATTATTATATTATTTCGTGAAACGGGTAGTATTTTCCGTAAAGGAAGTGGTAAACCAGTTAAACGAACTCAAGATGCTATTAACACAGCCCAAGAAATTTTGGAAGATGAACCTACGACTTCTCTGCGTCATTTGTCACAGCAAATGAATTTATAGGTAGAAACATGCCACAACCTTCTACGAAAAGATTTGCAAGTATACCCTTATAGCATAACATCGGTGCAAGAGTTATTACCTGTTGATTACCCCAGGCGATTGGAATTTTGTCGGTGGTTTTTACAAAATGTAAACGAAGATGTTTTACAAATTACTTTTTTTACCGATGAAGCTTGGTTTTACAAGAATGGGTAGGTTAATTCCCAAATTATGAGAATTTGGTCGGATAAAAATCCTCGTATATATCGAGAGAAACCACTACATCCAGAGAAAGTTGGCGTTTGGGCAGCGATTAGTGGGAGAAGATTAGTTGGACCGATATTCTTTGAAGGTAAAATCCTATTTTTATTATTAATAATAAAAATTCAATAATTTTAAGTACAATAACTGCAAACCATTATCGTACAGAAATTTTATTGCCCTTTATAAATTAATTAAATGATGACGAACTGCAAAGTGGATATTTTCATCAAGACGGAGCAACTCCTCATTGCACAGTGGATAACTTGGCCGTTTAGGAGGAATTTTTTGAGGACCGAATAATAAGTCGAAATGCACAGATTCCCTGGCCGCCCCGTTCATGCGATTTAACACCATGTGATTTTTTCTTGTGGCCATACTTGAAAAATTGTATTTATGCACAACCAGTACACAATCTAGAAGACATGCGGCAACGAATTCGAGATAAATTTATAGAAATTAACAATAATCCAGTGTTGTTGCGGAGCGTAATGAAGGGTGTGCGATGAAGAGTTCAGGCTTGTGTTCTAGAAGAAGGAAGGCACATACAACATTTAATATAATTTTATAGTGAAAATTTTAACGTAAGTATCTATAAATTGACTACAGTTTGTTTAATTTTGAGAAGTAACATAACCTCAATATGTGTAACCAACTTAAATTTTTAAAATTAAAAAATCATGGCACACTTGAGGTTTTTTTTTAATGAACATACTTTAGGTTAAGTGGAAGAGCAGTAGTAGTTGAGAATTCAACCAACTGAACTTCGCCTACCCTGTTATGGTAAACGAATTTGTATTACTATTCAATTGTTTAATAAAGACTATTAATTATTATTATTATTAACCTAAACGACTATTTTGTAGATGATACGAATTCAAAGTAATAGTAGTCTGATATTGTTATCCATTGCGGTTGCTTACTACAAATGGACACACGAGTTTTACGCAAAACATATTTATAGAGTGTCGGTTTTGAAATTGTGCTCCAGTTCAGCAAGTTTTGATATTAATCGGATTCAAATCGTGATTTAATGGTGCTACATTTTTTTTGTACGAGCATGTCATAAATATGTAATGCGTCCAATTGTCTTGCGTACTTTTATCGTGCGTCCTATTATCTGGCGCGTCCTTTTGATGCGACACGATATAAAATAACATTTTAAACAATAAAAGCCCAATAAGATAATCTATTTAAATATACGAAGTAAACTCCTGTTTTATGTTTAAACGTTAACGAGTTTAATACATCGCGCCAGAGGAAAAATCTCATTTGAAGTGTAAAACTTTCAAAGCGCCATTTCATATTTTAATGCGGACATAAAAGGGTCGCTGCGAGCGACGTTTGACGATTTCCTTATGTAAACTATTATTACTCGGTTACCTTATAACGTTATTATTTAGTCCATTATCGCGCTTGTTGCCCAACTACGAGTTGACATAACCGTGCACCCTCAATACTCAAAGAGGCATAAACGTCCTCGTTGTGTGCACAAAACGACACCGCATAAAGGCAACATCTCACACAGGTGTGCATTTACACTCCCGTATTACAGTTACAGTTAGCGACACGGTATAAATTAGCTAAGGTAAATTATACAGAGATATTTGCGTGGTGAGGTAATTAAACAAAATTTTGATACCATCAGCTATTCAGCGCCTTTGTTCTGATATGCAGTAATAAATTAGTCACAACATAAGTTTCATTACAGAAACAGTTTTTATAATTTTGCAAATACATAAATGTGCAATGCAATATACATTAGAGTGGTTATAGCATGTATGGGGGAGTTTCGAAGTATGTGAAAATTAACGGGACAACCCGGAAACTTATTCGTATAGATAAAAAACGAATAACTGTAAATTTTGAGCTATATCGACCATGGCCTCACCGAGCCCTGGGCGTCTAAAATTTGAATTGAATTTTTTTATTTTAGCCCCCCTAATGGTCAAATTATATATTGTGTCGACAGAGGATGTTAATATGAATTCAAAACGAATTTATTTGTTAAAATCGGACTAAAATTGACAGAGTTGTGAATGTTTCAGTTATATCATACTTGTATATTTCGATGTTTTGTGATCTAATCCTTCACCGACGGTAATTAGAAGATGCGCGGCATTTCTGTCACTTATTTTACACTTGTTTAAAGCAGATGAGATCCCTTCACTGATAAATGCAATGCTTGTGGTTATGGTTCCATTTCCTGTTCCAGATCTGAGGCAGTTTTATTATTCAAATCAGCTGGGCTGTTATTACCATTTTCGCTGCCATTTCTTGATCAGATTTTCTCTTCCTTCTGGCCTCTTCTTCTAAGCGCTTCAAACATCACTTTTTCACTTGCACTGCAATACTTTCTTTCAAAACCAATCATTGATCCTGGTCTTACACTCTCTCTGCATTAATAGAAATTGTTTGCCTTCTTCAATTATCATTGTTTGCAATGTATTTTCAGGAGCAACAATTCTTTTTTTCAACAAATTATGTGCTGCAGCTTTTCAAGACGAGTGCTTATTCAAATTTTGCCATTATTTATGCCATAACAAGACTTTTTTGATTTTTAGGTCCTATATTTTAGATTTTTAAACTGAATCATTGATTATTTTTTTTAGTTTTTTGGTATAAGTTTTTGAGTTTTTGTTCTTTATTTTAGAATGTGTAACCTGAATATTGTTCTTTATGCATGCATATTTTTATTCGGCAATTATTTTCGAGTTTCGAGTCAGAAACTTATTTTAGGCTAAAAATGTAATTTTGGGGCTACAAATTTTTCTTCCACTTGAATTTTCAATTTTTTGGTGTGCACTTTTTATTTCTAGACCGGTATTCTTGATTTTTTGGCTCATATTTAAGATCTTTGGCAAGTTTTACCCATTTTTTTTACTAATTTGTTTGGCCTCAATATTATTTATTTTGGTCTTAATTTTCGATTTTTTTGTTAAAATTTTCGATTGTCCTACAATCCTAAAAGTTAAACATATGACCACAGTTTTAACAGTTGGATCTTTGCAAATTAAAGACAAACCTACGGTTAAAGCCCATATTTCGATTCTACTGTCTCAATTGTAGGATAAGGCCTACCCATCGATTTCAAAATTCAATGGACATTATGTTTTCGCGAAAAGGTAGATCCATACCAACGTCAAATTTTACATACATTTTATTTCAATAGCGCGCGAAACTGAAAAATTGTAGTAATTTTAATGGTTTCAAATAAATACAAAAATAATTGCCATCGATTTGAAACTTTCTAAAATAACTCAAAATACATTCGAAATTATGATTTCGGAATAATCTGGATACATACCAAAACCAAATTCTGTGTACTTTTATTTGAAAAGCGCGCGAAATTATGGAAAATTGTAATTATTTTAATAATAATAATAATGTCAATTTATTCCCAACAGACAATAACAGCCTAAAAATGGAATTTTCGTAAATATATATTACAAAATAGTATATATATATATATAAGCAAAACATAAATTTCAAAACAATTTAATGCTCTCAAACAAATATAAAAACAAATTGTTGTCGACGAAAATTTTCTAAAATTACTTAGAAATCATTCGAAATTATTACTATGTGAAAAATCAGCAGATTTTGTCATAATTTGATGTAATCAGTTATCAGAAATCGTGAAATTTTTTTATAATTTTGGTGGCTTTAAATAAATATAAAGACAATTGCCATCAATTTGAAACTTTCCAAAATTACTCAAAAATCATCCGAAATTACGATTTTGGGAAAATCTGGATACACACCTGAACCAAATTTTGTGATACTTCTATTTGAACAGCGCGTGAAATTATGAAAATCGTAATAATTTGAATGCTCTCAAAAAAAATACAAAAACAATTGTTGTGGACTCAAATTTTTCTAAAATTACTCAAAAATCATTAGAGATTATTATTACGTAAACAAATACTTACACACCATCACAAGATTTTGGGATAATTTCTTGTAATCGGTGAGAATAATCGGAAAAAGATTGTTATAATTTTGGTGGCTTGAAATAAATATAAAAACAACTGCCGACGATTTAAAACCTTCCAAAATAACTCAAAATATATTCGAAATCATGATTTTGGGAAAATCTGGATAAATATCAACACCAAATTTTTATTTGAACAGCACGCGAACTTATGAAAAATTATAATAATTTTAATGCTCTCAAGAATATACAAAAACAATTGTCAAAGAAAAACTAAAAATTTTCCGAAGTTACTCAAAAATCATTTGAGAATATTATTATGCGGAAAACTTGTCATAATTTCATGCAATCACTGCGAAAAATCGCAAAAAAATGTTATAATTTTGGTGGCTTCAAATAAATATAAAAATCGATTTGAAACTTTTCTAAATAACTCAAAATTCATTCGACATGATTTTGGAAAAAACTGGACACACACCTTAATCAAATTGTGTAATACAAAATAACAGAGCGCGAAATTATGAAAAATTGTATTAACTCTAATGCTCTTAAAGAATATATAGGAACAATTGTTTTTTCTTACTTGAATTTTCAATTTTTTTAGTCAACATTTTTTATTTACAGACCGGGATTTTTGATTTTTTGGCTCATATTTAAGATCTTTGGCCTGTTTTTTTCGATTTTTTACTAATTTTTTTGGTCTTTTGTCATCATACAGTCGAAATATTCTTTATTTTGGCCTAAATTTTCAATTTTCTGGTCCGTATTTTTTATTTTTAGGCTCGAATTTATTATTTTTGGCCCTATAGTTTGAGTTTCTAACCTAAATAATTGATTATTGTGTCTACATTTTTATTTTTAAACCATAATGTTCGATTTTTGGCCAAAATTTTTGATTTTTTGGTCCGGACTGTGGATTTTTTTTTAGTGTATATTTCAGATTTTTGACCTATATTTTCGATTTTGTAGTCTAAATTCAAGATCTTCTGTTCTACATTTCCTTTATTTTGGCAGAAAATTTCGATTTGTTTGGTCTGCATTTTTTATTTTTAGACCGAGTCAAAATGTTTAATTTTTGGCCACGATTGTTGATTTTTAATTTTTTGGCCTATATTTTAGATTTTTTACTTGCTATTTCGACTTTGCGGTATAAATGTTTCCTTATTTTGCCCGAAATTTTGTTCAATTTTTTTAATCTGCGTTTTTGATTTTTAGTCCCGAATTTTCGATTTTGGTCTAAATTTATTGTTTTCTTCATATTTTTTAGATTTTTTAACTTGAATGATTGATTTTATTGCGTGATTTTTGTTTATTTTGTGGCTATTATTTCCGAGTTTCTGGTGAGAAACTTACTCTGAGCTTAAGAGTTATTTTGGGGGTGAAAATGGCAAATTAATTTTCCTTTACTTGAATTCTCAAGTTTTCGGTCTACATTTTTTACTTTTAGTCCAGGGTTTTTGATTTTCCAGCCGATATTTTAGATCTTTGGCTGTAGTTTCGTAAAACATTAATAACTTCGTCAATTTTAGTCCAATTTCAACAAATAAACACGTTTTGGATTCACATTAACGTCCTCTATTGACATAATATATAATTTAGCCATTAGGGTGGACCGTTTAATATTAGGGTGGACCAAAATGAAAAAAGGGAATAAACCGTCTTTTTCAAATTTTAGAGGGCTAGGGCTCGGTTACGCATTGTTCGATATGGCTCAAAATTTACGGTTATTAGTTTTTCATCTATACGAACAGGTTTCCGGGTTGTCCCGTTGATTTTCATATACTTCTAAAATAAGAACCACTCTAATATACATGTTTGCATAAAAATAAAATAGGCAACCGAGTTATATACTTCTTTATTGTAATATCGTTCGATACTATTGAATCGTGTGATATTAACAATAACAATACGTAGGGAAGAAGATATCGCAAACTACTCTTCTCATCGAAAACAAATGGACTAATAATATTTCCTTGAACAAAAATTGGCAAAATTGGCAGTAAATTACTAGTATTAAGTTTAAGTTTAGGTGTCGGTGCTTCTTTATTACATGTCGGTCGCGTCGCGTCCGTCGTGTGTAAAAAGTGTCGCAATATAGGAGCGGGGCGCCCTTAAAAAAGACAAAGCAATTTCCAGGATGTACAAGGCACGTAAAGAATGTTAACTAAGACACATTCGAGGATATATATTGAAGTTGAGGGCCGGAATTGCCGACCAGACTTCCTATTAAGTGCGACACAGTCCATCACACGGGGGGCAATCTTGGACCTCCCTAATTGTCGCATCCATCAGACCACTGCCACACATAAACACATCAACACGCACACGCCGGCATAAATTCACCGCCCTTCCTTTAATTTCCAACCAATCACCTACATTCAAATAAAATTCAAATTTACAACTTCGAATCATTTTGAAATGAATTCAATTGAAACCATCTTTGATGATCAGTAAAATTATCTAGTTTTTCTTATTTACATTTTTTCTCTGTCCTACAATCCAACCAGTTGGCCAGACTTTGAGCTAATTTACATAGAGAAATTTAAAATCAACAACTGCTATCTTTTCGTAATTGCCTTACACCTGTGAAACTATCGATATTCAACAGTTTGGATTGTAAGCTAGTTTTTTTGTGCATCATAACCAAAGCAGTTAATGATGAATGAAGAGTGGTGATTGCAAACGGATTAAAGTATTTCTGCAGGTAAAGGTAAAAAATGGTGATGTGGCCATCATGTTACTTTCTCCGACCTGATGGTATCATTTATATTTACGCTTTCATGATTTATTTTCAATTTAAATCATATTTTAAATGTACATCGAGCGTTGTGTAAACTCGGATGAAACTGACGTTTAAAACGTCAAAATTATGAAAGATGGAAAAATATACTTCAAATTCAAAAACTAGGTTTACTAAAAAACTAAAGGGATTTCGAAAAAACTTATTCTTTATAAGTTGTTCATTTTAGCATTCTCTGCAATTATTATTAACATAAATTTGCTGTGACTATTATCGTTTTATAATTATAAACCAAAAATAAAAAAATAAAAATAATTTTTTTTCTCGAAGAAAAATGATTTTATGAAAAATGTTTTCAAGCAAAAGATGTTCATTTTTTTGTTGCCTTCAATGTTTGTTTAAATGTTTTTGTGATATTTTTCATATTTAAGAAAATATTGGCAAAAAACAAAAAACAGTTAAGGTAAACACCCACTTCCGGTATTCGAAATTTTACCAAAAGCTTTTCAGTTCTTAACAGCATAACATCGTCAATTTGAACATAATATAAGTAGGATTACAAATAGTTATTAATTAGATATCAAAAATGAACCAAAGTTAAAATAAAATGTTAATTGTAACATAATGTAAGGCAAGTTTTAAATGTGAGGTCTGTTAAATTACTTGCATTCATAAAGTCAGTTTTTTCCATCGGAAAAACATACGGTATACACACACATGCACATACATAAACACTCACACATATATACACATACACACATATACATACATACACACTCGCATGAAACAATACCTAAAATTAGTATTGTAAATAAGTAAAATAATTAACACTACAAACACAATAAAATTTGAGGCAAATATAAAACTAGTCAGATAAAATATTTATAAAATGGTTTTGACAATTAAACCACCCCAGTTTTGACTGGTTAATTATATGCTATATTTAACTGTTAACCCATGCCATATTTTACTCGTAAATATGCCAGATTTAACAATTAAAATATGCCAGTTTTGACTGGTAAAATATGCCATTTTTGGCTGGTACTAGTTTAGGCTTTCTTAGCGTAGGTAATATCTTGCAAAGTATTTGTTTAGTTGGTGAAAACGGCCAATAGAATTTTAGCAACTCGTCAAAAGCTTTTATATACAGTATGTTTTTTTTATCGTGGGCCATAGGATTTTACATGCTAAAAATTATACCTTGTGTTTATGTATATTTCAACATATAATTTTAAAGCAAATTTTAGTTAGTAATAAATCAATTCCTTTTCCACATGATGCGATTAATTAGATTAACTTAAACATGTTTTATTCCAGTAAAAAATGAAATTAATTCACTAATCAATCTGACATTTCAGAAATTCAAGGTACTTTGATTATTTTTGCTCACTTATTTATTTTAAATAATTTCATTTTTTAATGGAATAAAACATGTTTAAATTATTCTGACTAAGCGCATCATGTAGAAAAATGATTGATTTATTACTAACTAAAATTTCCTTCAAAATTTTATGATAAAATATGCATTAACACAAGGTATAATTTTTAGCATGTAAAACCCTATGGCCCACGATAAAAAAAAATACCCTGTATAGCTTGGATAGGATGTAGTACCACACCCACCATATTCTCCAGATTTGGCACCTTCGGATTATAATTTGTTTCGGTATCTACATTTGTTTTAGGCGGCAAAACCTTTATTTCAAATGGGGACGTCAAAAATAGCTTTTCCAACAAAAATCGGAAGTTTTGAGAGTGGAATCATGTTTTTGCCAAAATCATGGCAAAAGGTATTGGACCAAAAAGGAGAATATATAATTCAATAAAATATTTATACACTAAAAGAAAATCGGTTTTCATTTTCACCAAAAAAAGGAAATTAATTTTCTAACAATCTTTACATTAAAAACAAATGTTTGTGATACAAGAATAAATAGGAGACGAATGCCTCAAGCTCCAGCAAATATAAAATTGAAACGAGGTCAAGCTACTATACTACAAGGTAAAAATATTTCCGCCAGAGAATGGAAACATAAAAACATTATTATGTTATCAACAATGCATAACAAATACTGAAACAAATCAAGTGCTAAGTGTGTTATTTCTAATTCCGAATTAAAAAAATCATAACTTGGATATTGATAATACTGGAAAACAAAATAAAAAAGTAAAGAAATAGTAATTTACGTAACAAGTTACGAAAGTGATATTTTACGGGACGAGTAGGAAGTTTCCAGGACGAGCCGTAGGCGAGCTAAAGCACACACGAATGTTATATGACATGCGCTGTCATAATGAAATACGAAGTTCATGTTTTTCTCAAGGCCGCCTACATATATACGCAAAATCATCCCGAAAGTAACAAAAAGCGTCCCGAAAGTATAGAAATCGTTCCGAAAGTAAAACAAAATCGTCCCGAAAATTACTATTTTCGGTACGATTTATGTAAAGTGGCACTTTCGATTTAATAAATCATACCGAAAGTTTTATTTTCGGGACGGCTGCAAAAAAAACATTTTAAAATATATAGTTTTCTAGGATTACAATAAAAACATGGGTGGAGTTGATGGAAGACATTAAAGATACCATGATTTCAGGAAGTGTTAAAAAAAATGCGTTTTTATTATCTTGACATGATTTTTTTAAACAGTTACGGTATTTTAAAAACTATCGATAAAGATAGAGCAAATTTCGTCTTCAAACAAAAATTAGCAGGACAGATAATTGAACAAAATAAATAAAAAATAAATGCAGAAGCAATACGAGAAATTACACCATATTCATCATTACTGTCAACGTTGAGTAGTTTATCACAAAAAATAAGAAAATGTTATTTTATCAAGGCAGAAAGATCTTTGGTCGATAGCCATTATGGTAAAAATTAACCTGTTAACAAAGATATGATATATATTATTATATCGGTGCGATAATTACCATGACCATTTAAAGCAAAACTGGGCAAAAAGTTATCCATCAATTTCCAGCCATAGTTTTCCCGGCGCATTCACGAAAAGTTGAATTCTTTAAATATCATTTATGCAGGTATATTTAGCAAATATAAACTGTCAAAAAACCGTGAAAGTTAATCAAAATATTTTTTATCGAGCAGTTCATTGATCCACGGGTGGCATTTAGAAAATCATAACTCAAAAGGGCATAAAAAATGCCTTCCTGCAAGTATATTTACCAGTTACAAACTGTCAAAAAACCGTGACCAATATTACTTATTTTTTTTTTACATTGAACAGAAATCCGTGGCTGACGCTTCAGTCAACAACGGCATTGCAAAAAATAATAGATTTTTGCAATGCCTTCCTGCAAGTATGTTTAACACTTACAAACTGTCAAAAAAACGTGACCGATTTTATTTATGTTTTTTTAACATTGAATAGAAATTCGTGGCTGGCGCATCAGTCAGAGCTTTACAAAAAAATATTTTATTTTGTCAATGCCTTCCTGCAAGTATATTACCAATTACAAACTGCCATATAACCGTGACCGATATTACTTATATTTTTTTAACATTGAACAGAAATCAGCATTAGTCATATTTTTTTCAATGCCTTCCTGCAAGTATATTTAACAATTATAAACTGTCAAAAACCGTGACCTATGTTATTTATATTTTTTTAACATTGAATAGAAATTCGTAGCTGGCGCTTCAGTCAAAAAAGGCATTGCAAAAAAAATATTTTTGCAATGCCTTCTTGCTAGTTTATTCAACAATTACAAAGCGTCAAAAAACCGTGACCGATTTTGCTTATATATTTTTTTTTTTACATTGAACAGAAACTGTGGCCGGTTCATCAGTCAAAAAGGGCATTAGGCATCAAAATAAAACATTTTTTTTTAATAAAAAAAAACATCTTTTAAATTAATTTCCACGGCTTTTTGAAAGTTTATATTTGTTAAATATACCCAAAGAAAGCGATTTCATAATAGTATATTATTAAACGAGTGAGAAAGTTGGCCATTGCCACAACTTATTCACTAGTTTAATACTATACTTTTTCGCATCAAGATTTCTCTGTTTGTATTAAATTCTAACGAATAATTTTTCTATTTGGAACTTGCGGCAGTTCGCTGACAAAAAACGAATTGTAACCATAGTAACAACTAAAATGTTGGGCAATGAAACCCCTATCATTTGGTTGGACGTCACCTGTAGGGCAATGAAACCGCTAACACGTCCTGTGGAGAAAATGATTTGGCCAAATAATGGACAACTTTCTCAATCAAAAACGATTTAACAACGTTTATATTATTTAATAAGATGCGAAAAATACAATTTAAAAATCGCACCCTACTTTTTGTGGATACGCCGGGAAATCTAAAGCTGGAAACTTCTCGTCGGTCTATGTCATTGGAACTTCCTAATGTATTGTTGAATTTTTTTAATCTAATACATTTAGTTGCAGAATATAATATTTACATTAAATCAATAGCTGTTTGAGTAAACATTTAAACCAAAATATATTCCATTATTAGAGAGAGAAAATCACAATTTAATACTAAAGAAACATGTGGTATCACTAAAACTTCTATTTCTGAGAGAATTTTTTTAAAAAGATTATACCATTGACATTTTAATATCATCCACCAAAGGTAAATTTTACAAAAAAAAGTCCAAAAATATTAAATGTCCAGCCAGAGGGATCATAACGATTCCAAAATATATACCAAACTCTAAATCAAAAGATAAATAAAAGTTGAAAAAGATTGGCGTTATTGAGGAACATAATCATCATTTAAATATTGTTGAAGCTTTACGATAAGTAGGAAAAAAGTATCTACAAAAAAGTGTATCTACGTACTTCAGTTTGTTCTGTGAAGTACTTGCATATTGCGTGTTTAAGTAGACTCTTCAGATTTATCTATTTTTTGTAAACAATAATTAGAATTATCTACTTTTACTAGCTAGAAACAATTTTGTATGTTCGAATTTCAATAATACCGTTGAAAATCTGGAATGGAGCGCACGTCCGGGACAAGGCGGGGGGTCGGACGCGGGTGTTGCGGGTCGGGGGGCCCTTTTGGCCTCTGCGCCGCCTCCGGAAAATCAAATGAGTTTTATTTATTCCAGTCGCAGATGAGACTGCAGTAATCAGTGGCCGCCAGAACTGCGAATTTTCCGGGGACTCTCTTTCCCTCCCGAAGGGCATTAATCCCGCAACGGAGCGTCCGATTGTTATCCCGTTGTTAGAAAAATAACGTAATGAGCTTTGTTCATATTTGTTCGAATACGTGAAATTTAAATTATACTCCAAATAATCAGTATTTTTGAATAAATAATAAATATAACATGCTGGTGGCGACCGTTATTATGTGCTACTATAAATTGAACAAATACTGTATAATACTGCCCTCCTAAGTAAGAAGGTCGTATGTAACATTTTGACCAAAAATGAGTTCTCGCATCTGCAGGCACCTCAAAACATTTTCTGTCATATCTACTGGGCTACATTACTGTATCTATCAGACACAGTGGCGGTTTTAGGGGGGCGGGGTTGCTAGGTAATCGGGTAATTACCCCCCCTAAGAATTTTTCGGTTATCAATTTTTATTGTTAAAAATTACCGATAATCCATATTCCAAACAAATAATATAACCGGTAACTTTTTCCAACGCTTTAAAACGTTAGAAAAGGATAGGGAGATTTCACGGTACAGGTTTATGAGAGCGGAAGCACCAGTTTTTTTATCTTCTTTTTTAATTACCCCCCTAAACTAGCTGGCAGGAAATCAGACGCAAAAATACCTATAAAATGAATTTTAATTAATTTGGTAAATATACCTATTTAATTATCCATCAAAAGAAACAGAACAAAGGTTCACAAATCAATTTGATTTTGTCTTTTAATAGTAAAAAATAACTTTTATTTACCTGCAGTAATAGTTTTGTTGAGACATTAAATCAAACATAGTTTTATGTAGAACGTTAAATCAGATATAATGTTGATCAAACTTGACTCTACCATAATATGTGTTAGGCTCTGTATGCACGTGTGTACACGTGTGAATGTTGAAAGGATGAGCAGGACGTCATTCGGAGTTGAAATATGCCGTACGAGTGGCGTAATTTATGTATTTGCGCTCAGAGGTATTGCACCTGCACATGTTTATCCTGCAGGAACGTGGAACATGGAACGTGTTTGAATTATCGCACGTTCCCGCACGGAACATGAACGTTAAGTCCGCACAATTATCAGCCCTGATATATTTCATTATTTTAATTACACAGTCCACACACACACACAGACAGACGGATGAACGTGTCTCTCGCCTCGACCGCTGCAAAACGTTGAAAGAGAAATACCTGAGTGCAAATATTCATTCTAAAGATGAAAACGGTAACCACGCGGGATCGTGGATTAAATGATTAAATATTAGAAAATTTGTAGGGTAATCCCCTGGCGCATAAATTAGCTATATACCGGGTGCAGTATAACAAAAGAATAATATCCTCAACTACTCGTACATAGATGCCTAACAAAATAATTCCTTACTCGCGTTGGCACACAGATTTACAAAGTTTATATTTAAAATTCAGTGCTAAAATATAATAAAAGAATGTTGTTTGAAGGTGATTTGTAAAGTTTAGAGCAAATGGCGAAAATCAAATTTGTGTCTGATTTTTAACTTCTAATGAAGCCAATATGATATAATTAATAAACACAAACGAATTTTTCGAATAAATGTAATTTTCGTTTATCATCAGTTCCTGTTTTGACTTTTGAGGTGGAATATGTTATTGTTTTATTATTACCCTGAAGATTGATTATATCTGGATGTAATTGATAAGACTGAAGAGTCTTAGAAAAGGGTACCTACGGATAAGATAGTCGAAATGCCCCTATCCCTAGATTTTTGAATTTGCCCGATAAGAAGGTGTTATTTCTAGGGTTATTTATTGATAAGAAATTAAAATGGACTAATCATATATATTATATTTTATTTCAAATAATTTGAGTAAATAAACTTTAAAGAACTATGTCTCTCCCGACATCTTAAAAATGGTTTATTGTGCTAAATTTGAGAACACACTATGATATGGAATCATTCACTGGGGTACTTCCTCGCAAATATACTGAAGGAAAAAAAATGAAACACTTGAAATTGGTGAAATTTCGACCATTTTCAAACCGCCATAACTCGCCGTATCTTCAATCGATTTTGATGAATCTTTGAGGGCGAAAAACTTTGAAGTATCTTCTTTAAAGCCATGCATGCGAAATTGAGCGTAACCCCTTCCGCCCCCTCTAGTGCCCCTGTGAAAATAAAGTTTTTTTTTCTGGAAACCATGTCCAACTTTGACGATATCTACGGAGTTTGAAAAATTTTGTCAACTCGATCCACCATAATGGCATTAAAATTTGATCAATTCCCTATGCAGGACTCAAACAACGAAGTTCCTACGACGATTTGGCACCAAGTAATGGGTCACATAACTCAGTGAATTTTCAACCAAATTTGATGATTCTTTCGGGAAAAATCCCATTTTGGCTCTACTTTAAGGGAGTAAACTCAGATTGGAATGATCCCTTTTCGAACCCTTGAACCCCCGACCAAAAAAAACACGTTGGGTCCCAAATCGCCGTAGGAACTTCGTTATTTGAGTCCTGCGCAGATAATTGAACACATTTCAATGCCCTTTTGGTGGATCGAGTCGACACATTTTATGCAACTCGGTACATGTTGCCAAAGTTGGACGTTTTTTTGCCCAAAAACGTATTCTTTTTTTGTACAGGGGTTGAAGGGTTCGAAAAGGGATCATTCCAATCTGAGTTTACCTCCTTAAAGTAGGCCCAAAATGAGATTTTTTCCTGAAGGAGTCATCAAATTTGGTTGAAAAGTGGCTGAGTTATGCGAGAGAAACCTCAAAATGCACTTTGTTTTCAAACACCCATAACTTGGTGCCAATTTGTCGTAGGAACTTCGTTCTTCGTGTCCTGCGTAGGGAATTGATCAAATTTTAATGACTTAATGGTGGATCGAGTCGACAAAAATCGAGTGTCGCCCTCTCTGGGGTTTAAAAAATGGGTCTTTTTAAACATATTTTTTTTTACTGACGAACGAGTGCATGACAAATTCTACAAAAAAAAATCATAAAAATCGTCTCCCCAAATACCTATTTTATCTGGCCATTCAAGGTCATTTAGACACAATTTTTTTTTTTTAATTTCTAAAACGATTTTTAACTTACAGGACCCCTTGTGCCAGGTTTTTGATGTTTGCATTATTTTTACCCTTTAAAAATACACTAATGCATCAAGACATATTTATATCGTGCCGCGGCATTTTGGGAAATCGATTTTTCATTTTTTTAAGAGTTTTCATGGAATTGTCCATATATATGTCAACATTTTAAAGCAACAGGCGGAAGTTTTATAAAAAAATTGACATTTTGGTTTCTATTTATTCTTTGTAACTTAAATATTCGTTGAGATATCATATTTTGATATTTTTGGAGCATTTCGTTTTAGGCATCAAAACAATGAAAAACTTTTGGTTTTCACTAAAAAATCACCAATTATTGTTTTATAATGCGTTTTTTATCGAAAATAAAGGATTTTAATTTTCTCTTAATTTTCCTACTTTAAGTAGAATCAAAATTCAAAAATTAAAATATTCTGAGGCAAACTGAACTAGTTTTGAATGAAACTACGCATTAGATTTTGTTATAAATTTTACGGGAATCTTGAATAGTTATTTAGAATTATGTCTAAAAATTTAAAATCAATATCTTTATTTTTTTAGAATTTATCAGATTATTTTTCATTTTCCTACTTTAGATAGAATCAAAATTCAAAAATTCAAATATCCCGAGGCAAACTGAAACTAGTTTCGAATAAAACTACTCATTACATTTTGTTGCAATTTCCAGGTATATCCTGAATGGTTATTTAGAACTAACTCTGAAAATTTTAAATCATTATCTTTATTATTTTGGGATTTATGTTATATAATTGTATTGAGGGGTAACACCATTCTAGCGGTCGAAGAACAAGCCTAACTTTGACGATTTGAGATATGAAACAAAATATTTGTATTATCATTTTAATGCAACATGGCGGCGACATAGCCAATCTTTGAAATCGCCGGTTTTTTTTTGACTTCTAAACGGGAGGACGGATTTCTCGGACAAAAAACAAGATTTTTCTCTAGTTTATACAGGGTGCTGTAAAAATAGCGGATGAACTTCATACGTTGTCAAGGAATACTTTGAGAGTATGGAAAAATAATGAAAAAAAATTGTTTTGTATTTTTTCGAAGATGTGAAGACTTTAGTGTAAATTATTTTATTGCTTAAAATCTGCATAATATTAATCATTTACACTAGGGCTCTTCAAATAAATTATGCAGAATTTCTTAATTTTTTTTTTAAATGGAACACCTTATATATTATTTCATAATTTAAAAGTCCATTAAGTAACCTTTCGTTTCGTATAAGGTTTTGTATATTCAAGGTCTGTTTGCAAAAACTCTAAATATGAGGTTCTCACCTTCAATTTACTCGAAACATTTCTTATGTAAGATGGTAACATTTTTATATTTCCAGTTCGACAATGAAAAGATCTCTCAAAAACAAGAACAAAAATAGGGGCTTGCCATTTAAAAACAAAATCGCGGACGTCATAACTCAAAAACAAATGACGACTGAAAATCGACTTTCATGTAAAAATGTGTATTTTTATAAAAGACAATCGATCTGTTCGAGGATTTTTTCCAAAAATATTTTAATTCGGTTTTACTGCATATATTTCATACTTCAGGCGCGCACTGTATAAATAGGCAATTTCACGAAAAATGGTAAAAACCCTTTAAAAAAATTGAAAATCTGTTTTTTCAAGATGCCGCGGCATGATATAAATATGTGCTTTTAAGGGGTAAAAATGAAAGCAATGTCAAAAACCTGGTACAAGGGGGTTCTTTAGGTTAAAAATAGATTTAAAAACTTTTGGAATTTTTTTAGGTTCTAAGTGACCTTGAATGGCCTTGGAAAAAATTGTTGAAATAGGTAATTGGGTTGACTATTTTGATGTTTTTTTTTTCAGAATTTTTCATTTACGCGTTCGTCAGTAAAAAAATAATGTTTAAAAAAACATTTTTAATCCCCAGAGAGGGCGGAGGGGGTTGTCGACCCACTGACCATGTGTACCTTATTTTTCACCCCAAAATACCCTATTATCGGGAAAATTAAAAAATATGGGATAAAGGACATTTTAACTATCTTAACCGTAGGTACCCTTTGCCGAGTGATTTATTTTGTAAAAAAATTTTTCACCGTGTATTTTCAAGTCTTTTCTTTGTAAACCAAAAATTTCATTTCTTGAATCTTGGAGGCGTTCACTTTGCAGTACATTTTCAATTTTGAAATAAAGAACACTTAACTTTTGAAATTTTATATTTTTGAGAAAGTTTTTATTTCAATAATTAATTTCTTGACTGAATAACTTCGCATAAATTTTTTAACCGTTGAATGAAATTTTCGTGTCTTTAGTTCATCTTTCAAGTGTACTGGAAATATTTTCAGATGGGGTAGGTCAGTTCAATTATTAAATATTATACACTGTGTACATAAAGTAAGGAATAAATTAGAATAAAATTCAGGGCATTTTCTTTCAGAAAAATGCTCGGACACGTGTATTATTATTTTTTAACTGTAACTAATAAGCAAATTTTATTGCTACTTAAAATAAATCACTTGACGAATTTGCTTCAAAATTATCAAATACATCTAGAAATATACACATGTGTACATAAAGTAAGGAATAAATTCGATTAAAATTCAGGGCATATTCTTTCAGAAAAATGCTCGGACACATGTATTGTTATTTTTTAACGCGCATTTTTTGATATAAAATTCAAATGAACAGGGTGTCTTAAAATTGAGATACGACCCCTAAGTTAAAATTTTTAAATGTGAACCCCCATTTTTGTTGCATTTATGGATTCTACGTAAAATTCTGAGTATTTTTCATGTAGCGTACCTCATGTCGATATTCAGCTATTTTCGAAGGGTAAAAAAAAGTACAACTACTATTTTATTTCTGGTAAAAGAAAACAAGGTTTCATCGAAACATTGGAATTAATAAGGAAAAATCACTTCATTATATAATATTATAATAATGATTTTTGCTCATTAATTCCAATGTTTCGATGAAACCATGTTATCTTTTACCAGAAATAAAATAGTGGAAAAATCACTTCATTATATTATATTATAATAATGATTTTTGCTCATTAATTCCAATGTTTCGATGAAACCATGTTATCTTTTACCAGAAATAAAATAGTAGTAGTACTTTTTTTAACGCAATTTCTTCTTAAACAAATTAATATTAACATGGGGTATGCTACATAAAATATAGTCAGAATTTTGTGTAGAATCCATAAATGCAACAAAAAATGGGGGTTCACATTTGAAAATTTTAACTTAGGGGTCATATCTCGATTTTGGGACACCCTGTATATTTGAATTTTATCTCAAAAAATGCGCGTTAAAAAATAACAATACATGTGTCCGAGCATTTTTCTGAAAGAAAATGCCCTGAATTTTAATCGAATTTATTCCTTACTTTATGTACACATGTGTATATTTCTAGATGTATTTGATAATTTTGAAGCAAATTCGTCAAGTGATTTATTTTAAGTAGCAATAAAATTTGCTTATTAGTTACAGTAGTGACCTGCAATTTTTCAATACCAGTGAAATATCGCCCATCCCTACTAAACAGTGTGATCGTAGCCATTAGATGGTATTTTTAAATTCTCAAAGGACGAAAAAAGAAAAACAAATAGTTAACACCCAATGATTCAACGTCAAAAAAAAAAGTTATGTTTTTTTCATTGTAATAACGAAATACCCATTCTTGTAATTAATCATCAGAAACGCTCAAGCAAAGGATTACAGTAAATTGTTAATAATCCACTAATAGAAATTAAAATCGCCATAAGCCCCAGTATTAAAGTCTGAACCCCCATCCAAATCCATTTCGGCCGGTTTCCGGCGCATTCGCCATTTATTCGCATCATCCCGATAATTCGATAATGCGAGTTGATTAAATGTATTATTGCGTGACATAAATATATAGCTTCATATTGTACTGAAACATAATGAAAAATTGCATTGTGGTCCGCATTTTCATTAATACAAATAAATACAGTTTGTTAGCTATTTAACGCAGAATATGGGGACGTGATATTCTACAGAACAATTGTCGAAAAATAAAATTTATTATTTATTACTAAATACGCATTATATTTTCAATTTTGGTGCTTAACAACTACACGAACATTAATTATTTTAAAATATGGAACATTCATAAAAACTATCTGAACAAGAATAAACTTGTTATCAGTGTAATAACACCATTTTATTATTAAGATAAAAAATTGATACGTATATAACCAAAATTTTTATCCAAAATCGGCTGTAATAATCGAATTCCTGTGAACCCCCTAGTGAGAGAATAAGTCTCTCTCACGGAATGCATAGATTCTTAATAGGATTTTTGAAATATTTCAAATTGACCCCACATACGTCAAAAATTCTTGTCAAAATTTTATAAACATTATTTCAATATTTAATGCAATTACAGACGATTTTAGATAAAATTTTATATTATACTCATGTGGAATTCCTCATTAGTACCTTAAGAAAATTACCCGTGAGCTCGCAGAGCTTTTTTACGGGACTAATTACGTACGTTACACATTCGTATAATAAATAACTATTAACATTCTCGACAAGTTTTGCCTTATCAGGATATTTTTAAGAGAATTTAAAATAACTTAAGGGTTGTTGAAATGAAGCACTTGGCTGGTTTCAAAATTGTAAAAATGTTTTACAACGTAATAAACGAGAACCAAATTCAACAAATATTAAAATAAATTTATTGGCACAAAATAACACTAGAGCCGGATAAATATCCATAAACATTTACAACATCCAAAAATGGGCTATAAAAAAAACTGCACCTAAATTGATTAGTTAGTACCTGAGGCCCTTAAATCTTCTCCAATCCTAATCTCCACTAATCGTAAAAACGACGATTCCTGCGCGCGAGGGGCTGGGGGCCACGCGTGTCGCTCATCTAATGCCTTTCACGCGAATAGGCGTCGTGGAAAGTCGTAAAACAACCCCCAAACAATCCCCCCCACCCCTCTTCCCATGCCGCGTCGCGGGGTCCACCCGGACACGAGCATTAGCATCGTATTCTTCGCACCTCTCTTCGGCGCCGGAACGTGAGGGGACTCCTCGAGAGGCCCTCGATTGCTGCTTAAAATGTTCGCAGACTCTTTAACTCGAAGAGCAGCAATTTCCTCCGATGATGGAGTTATTTTGTAATTTTACGAAAAGAGGGGTTAGTATGTATTTTACTGGTGATCCACTTTAATTCGCGGCCGACTGCAATCTTGCAGGGGATGTGATGTAGCGCTCCACAGATATTACAATATTTTAGTCAGATTCGTGCCCCGTAAATGGTATTGGATCGTTTCCAATATGTGAGATGGTGTACCTGAAAATGTGACTGCATAATGTAACTTATTGATATTGGAAGCTGCTCTTTCCACGAAAATTAAAATCAACACTATTTTTTTGTGGTAAAAATCTTAAAACGATTCTTGTGGAAATATCAGTGTCTTTGTTATAGTTTTATATATAATAATAATAATAATAATAGGCCTGTATTTTTATAACCTGCACATACAAATAAAACAAAATTCAAAAATTATACATAAATAGTACAGGAGGAATTTACACATATATAATTGTGTTTATATATGCACAATTTATGTTCGAGAATTTATGATTGCATTCTTAACAATGGTTTGAAATATTCAACAATCAAAACAGTTGAACCAGGCACATGGATGAGCGAAGAAAATGAGGAAAGAGGGAATTATAAGTTTTGTGTGCATTCTGCAAAGATTGAATTTGCAAAATCCCCGGGAGTTGTTCATTTGGCTGTATTAAGAAATATGGCCCACCGACCACTCTCTGTGATCAAATTAACTTAAGCTACAAACTTGGGCTTGCAACAAAATTACTTTTTACTTCATTTGTTAAGACAGTTAGAGTTAAAATACGCCAAAAAAGGGTTTGTAGTCTAGGTTGCAATAAAACAGAAGGGCAGTGGGTGGGCTCTATTCCACAATCAAAACAGTTGAACAAAGGCGGCGGGTGGACCTTATTCCACAATCAAAACAGTTAAACCAAGGCGGCGGGTGCACCCTATTCCACAATCAAAACAAGGATTTTACAAGTGTGAATAAAGAAATTGCAATAAAGAAATTCTACATTTTGAGTGTACTGAGCAAATATTAAATATGCAAAAACCCTGGAAATTGTTCATGTTTCGATTGTGAAATAGGGACCACCCACTGCCCTTGTGTTGTATTTTGATCTAAACTGCACATACAGTTTTCAGTATATTTTAACTTTAGCTAACCTAAAAAAAATGAAGTGCACCGTTTATTGCACGCCCAATTGAACACAGAGGGCGGTTGGTAGACCCTATTTCACAATCAAAACAGTTTTAAAATTACATATTTTCCGAAACGGTTAAACAATATTAGAACAATAATGTAGCCATTTTGAAAGTAATTCTTTGGGTGAATAATTGTTCAATAATTTTCAAATCTCTGAATAGAGTTTTTGTCTGTTTCAAATCAAGTTTTGGGCGTTGTTGTTCTGTTTTCGGTTAGAAAGGTACTTTAATTATGTGGCTTGGTGCTAAAAAGGCCAAAGTCAAATATTTAGATAATCGAGGTAAAAGTTTTTATTACAAATGATTTTATTTACTGCTTTTGTAATATATAAGTTTTTTAAATCTGCTAGAGCTTAAACTAGACAGTGGCCCTTTCTGCATATTAAAGATATTGAGAAAAATAATCTAATGTACTGCTTAAATCCAAGCAGTAAAATTGTTAAAATTGTGACATTGGCCCAGTAGCACCAAGCTACAGAATTATAGGAATTTAGAAAAATTTGAACACACACGCCTCGCCATTTGATAAAACATACGAACATAAAACTGATTTCGCCAAACATAATAAAAACAATTGTCACAAACAATAAGTGGACATTTCTTCAAGATTCGACTAAGATCTTAAAACACCCCTCCATTAGATTTCGAAATAAATACACGAGAACATAAGTGATGACAGTTCTGAGAAGTTCATATTTTCCGAGTATACAAAAATTGTTGCCACAAACATGAAAATTTTCTAACTTACTCCAAATGCTTAATTTTCTAAGATTCAGCAAAAATCCGGAAACACCCCCGTGCTAGAATCCTAGATAAACACACGAGTTCTGAAGTTCATATTTTTTTCCAGCGGCAAAAAATGCAATTTCAAATTTACCAAAAATAGATCTTGCTTTAAGATTCACTAATAATAATCTAAAAATCTATCTACTGGATTTATAGGTAAACACCCTTTAATACAATCAATTTCAATTTTGAAACATATTTTAACAAAAATAATTGCTACAAATTTGAAACTTTCAAAATGATTCAAGATTCAGTAAAAATCTGAAAATACTCCTTCGCTGGATTCTAAAATAAACACAACTGATTGGAATTTTGAAGTTCACATTGTCCGGAGCGGTTAAAAATATAATGACATAAACACGAAAGTTTTTCGAATTTACTCCAAATTGACGCTTTTTCAATATCCATTAGAAATTTAAAAATAACTTTCAACTAAATCCTAAATTTACACTCCAGAATATATCTGATTGGAATTCTGTTCAAAGTGATATAAAAGCAATTGCTACAAACTTAATTTTTATCAAAATTACTAACAATAATAATAATAATACATTTATTGACGTATTCAACTTTTTACAAAGAAATTCATAAAAATAAGAAATGTTCTATAAAATAATATAAACAAAAAAAATAATATACCAGTTTACAAAATATAATGTAATTAAACTGTAATCAACCTAAAATAAAGGAAAAAGAAAATGATATTAAAATTTCAACTGTGGAAGAATTAATTGGCAAGGAGAGGATCAGAAGTGTGACTCACCGATTTGATCCATCTTTGGTACACGTGTAGGTCATGACTAGGAATGTAACAGGCGGAAGTAATAGGGCGCACTATTCAGCCGGTTTCGAGAAAAAACGGGTTTTATTTTACTAGCTGTGTGTTTATGTACCATTTACGTTAATAAAATAATACCGACCCCGTGGCGTATTGGTAAGATCTTCGGTTTGTAATCGCAAGGTCGATGGTTCGAATCCTTTTGGCCAAGTTCTCAATATTTTTCCTTTTTTAGTTAACGCAAAAGGTATATAAACATAACAAATTAATAAACCAAAAATGACTGAATAGTGCGCCCTATTACCTGCACCTGTTACACTCCCAGTCATGACCTACGCGTGTGCCAAAGATGGATCAAATCAGTGAGTCACACATCTGATCCTCCCCTTGTTAGAATTGATCCTACTTTAAGATTAAGTAAAACTCTGATAACATCCCCTTACTTAATTCTTACATAAACACCACAGAATATACCCGATTGGAATTATGAAGTTTATATTTTTCCAAGCGGAAAAAAAAAATAAGAAACAATTGTCAAAAACTTAATATTGGTCAAATTTATTCAGAACTTATCCTACTTGAAGATTCAGTAAAAATCTGATAGCATCCCTTTACTAGATTCCTAGATAAACACCCCAGAATACATCTCATTGGAATTCTGAAGTTCTTATTTTCAAAAGCGGTAAAAAAATATAAAAACAATTGCCAAACTTGATTTTTATCAAATTTACTCGGAATTGATTCTACTTTACGATTAAGTGAAAATCTGATAACACCCCTTTATTATATTCCTATATAAACACCCCAGAAAATATTTAGTTGGAATTCTGAAGTTCTTATTTTCCCAAGCGGTAAAAACACATAAAAACAATTCGCACGAACTTCATTTTCATCAATTTTACTCGGAATTAATCCTACTTTAAGATTCAGTGAAAATCTAATAACATCCCTTGACTAGATTCCTAGATAAACACTCCAGAATATATCTAAAGCGTCATTTTGCGTATCTCGGTTCCTGGAAGTCCCACATTTCTTTATGGATAAGAAGTGTTCAGAAGGAGCTCTAAGACATGAAAAAAGAAATGAATAAGATAAATTCCGAATCAATAAAAAAAAAAATGTAGACAAATAATGTTTAGAATGAGCTCTGACACTTGAAAAAAAAAATATAAAAAAGTTTCTGAAGAAAAATTTCATCAAATCCTTCTTCAGGCGTTTCCAGTCAATTTAAGCACTATTTAGGAAAAACTCATTTTGCGTATCTCGGTTCTTGGAAGTCCCACAATTTTTTTTATAGACAAATAGTGTTCTGTATGAGCTCTTGGACTTGAAAAAAACAAAAAACAAATTTTGAAGAAAAATTTAATTCAACCGTATTTTAGGCGTTTCCAGTCAATTTAAGCACTTTTTACGAAAAACGTCATTTTGCGTATTTCGATTCGTAGAAGTCCCACAATTTTTTTTTGGAGACAAATAGTGTTCAGAATGAGCGTCCCACAATTTTTTTTGTAGATAAATAGTATTCAGAATAAGCTCTTAGACTTGAAAAAAAAACAAACAAAAATGTTTGAAGACCAATTTAATTTAATAGTTTTTATGAGTTTCTAGTCGATTTAAGCACTATTTACGTAAAACGTCATTTTGCGTATCTCGGTTCCTGGAAGTCACACAATTTTTTTTTGAAGACAAATAGTGTTCAGAATGAGCGCTTACACTTGAAAAAAAAAGTTGAAAGACAAATTTAATTTAATCGTTTTTGGGCGTTTCCAGTCAATTTAAACACTTTTTACGAAAAACGTCATTTTGCGTATTTCGGTTCCTAGAAGTCCCACAAAAAGTTTCTATAGACAAATAGTGCTCAGAATGAGCTCTTACACTTGAAAAAAAAAAACAACAAATTTTAAGAAAAATTTAATTAAATCATTTTTTTGGCGTGTCCGGTTGATTTGAGCTCTATTTACGAAAAATGTCACTTTGCGTATCTTGGTTTCTGGAAGTCCCACAGTGTTTTTTTGTAGACAAGTAGTGTTCAGAATGAGTTCCTTGACATGAAAAAAATGGAAACAATTTTGGAAGAAAAATTCCGCATCTTCGTTCCTGGAAGTCTAACAAAACATTTTTGTAGACAAATAATGTTCAGAATGAGCTCTTAAAAAAATAGAAAAAATTCTGAAGAAAAATTTAATCTAATTGTTTTTAGATTATTCTAATTTTGAAACTGGCATTTTCCTAAGCGGTAAAAAAATATATATACCATCGCCATAACTTGGATTTTCATCAAATTTACTCAACGTTGGTTCTTCTTTAAAATTAAATACATTTTGAAAACATCTATTTGCTAGATTCCCAGTTAAACAATAATAAACAATAATGCAAACCGATTGCAATTTTGAAATTCATATTTTCCCACAGTTTAAAAAAAAATAACGATTGATACGAATTTGAAACTTTCTAGATTTACATAAAATATTGTGCAAATCAGTGAATTTGTATTTTTAGTTTATATGTAATCTTCTTAAGACACTTGTGTAAGGTCATCCAGAAAATAATTATATAATATAATTATATAATATTCCCGTATAAAGAAATTAACATAAAATCCTTTGTTCCCTTTTGTTCCACTACACCTTGTATCACACTTGTCACAAAATTGTTAGCTTTAGAAGGTATTAACAGTTTTTTTTTTATTGAAGAATGAGTGTTCACTTTGAAACATATATTTTTTTTAATGTCAATTCTATTGATGATGTGTCTGCTAATAAACTGGCCATTTATTTTGGATATTTTTTAAATTGATAAATCTGTGTTTAACTGTTAATTTATCAATATTATTATGACCTGTGTAATACTAAGGTGTGAGCCACCGAATTTTATTTCTGAGTTGGCCATGCCTGAGAGAGAAACATATCAGTCAAGTCTGACATGAATTATTTTTTTTAAATCTAATTCAATTGAACTAATCTACTCTCATGGCGTAATAATATACGACATACCTCATTTATCTCACAGCCAATTCTGAAACAAAATTTTGTGGCTCACACGATATATTATAAGCGCCAATAAACTATAAAAAAATTGTAAATATGAACTCTGGTGAAATATGCTAAATATGCCTTACAAAAAAGGCCCAAATTGTATAATTTAACATATAACGGATTTAAAATTTGATTATTTATAAAAAGAAAGATGCCATAACATCATTTTGATTAGTAATGTTTACTACAAGTCAATAAAGTAGAAATTTCTTAATTCGAAAATATCGTAAATAATAAATTCCGCCGGGCAAATCTGTGAATAGATTAAGATTAATCGAAAGAAATTATGGAACAACCCTCACGGCCGGAATTGAGATTGATGGTTTTTGCGGGGTGTAATTTTTGTTCAAAACTTAAATTGCTTACTCGACGGCGCACATAGTAGGCCTGCTCTCTCCGCCGTCCCCGAAATTGATTATGTTGCGTTGCGTGTGTTCTTGTATCGATTCACCTTGTATAAGGGCGTACAAGGGTCCCGGCAAGGGGGGCAGATACACTCTCATCGGTCGGTTACTGGTCCAATTACGGTTCAACGGCACCGTTAAAATCTGAAAATTCGAGGACGCACCTCGTATAACTCACGGAATCGACTTTATTGAATATGCTGGGCGGGTGGACGAAGAAGGGCCCTTCGTCAACGTCGCCGTTGAGAAGCAATTAAGTTAAGGGACGCTTGCGGTTTAACGGCGGCCGGATTGGAGGACCGCCCGGAAATTATTGTCCCGTTTAAAATAATCAAAACACACTGGTTGAGGTTTGTTAGGACATTTATTTTTTTAATCTTCAGATCATGGAATTCTTACGTAAGACTTGCATCCAGTCCCAACTATATTTTTAAGGTAGGTATGTATTACCTTCTCACTTAACCCGGAAATGTCTGCAATTTAAATTAAAAGAAAGTAAATGATATGTTTGTCTTAAATAAGTTTGGATCTGGATTTTTTTTTTGTTTTTCGTTTTCAGTGCCAATGGATACTTTTTCAAAGCTGAAATAATGTTTAGTTTATAATTTTAGAATGGAATTTATAATAGCTAATTCACATACATATACGGCTATAGGGCTATGGGCAAATTGGTGCTTAGACAATAACTTGCATTTCAATATTAGTAAATGCTTGTCGATATCTTTTAGAAGGGGCCGTGCTGTTGAAAATAATTACTCAATAAATGGTCAAATGTTACCAACTGTAAAACAGGTTAAAGACCTTGGTGTTTTATTCGACAGTTCCTTCTCCTTCTCTAAACATATTGACAGCATTTGTTGTAAGGCTTTCCAAACGCTTGGTTTTGTTAATAGATTTTCAAGAAATTTTTCACTGGATACACAGAAAACTTTATTTACCTCTTTAGTACGTCCTCAACTTGAATATGCTTCTTGTATTTGGTCTCCGTCTTATCATAATAAAATTAATCAAATTGAGCGAGTTCAAAATAAATTTTTGATGACTATTTCTTTTAAAAGTGGTATCAATAGAGTTGACTATAGTCGTAGTAGTATGCTATTATCTCTTAATCTAATTTCCTTACGAGAAAGACGAATACATGCGGATTTATGTATTCTATATAAGTTAGTCAACGGGCAAATTAATTGCAGTGAGTTACTTGCATGTTTGAATTTTGTTATTCCCTTCAAAACAAGAAGTGGCAATGTTTTCCGCGAAATTTTTTATAAGTCTAATTTTGCAAGAAATTCGGCAATTTGTAGAATACTCCGGCTGTGTAATCGTGTCTCTTCGTCTCCTCATTTTATGTTATATTGCGCATCGTATATTAAATTTAAATATCACCTCAAGTTTATTGACTTATGTGCTCTTACCAATATATAGCGGTTTTAGTTACTAGTAATGAGATTTAGTTTATTTATTAAGTTTCTGTAATCGTAATTGTTAATATTATCTTAAAGTTTTTATATTTCACATTGATGCTTTTATTTATTTCGTTGTTTATTAATTTATATTTATCTGTTTGTTATTTTATACTTTATTGTAAAAAGGTTGAATCCGTAAATAAAGTTATTATTATTATTATTAAATCCGGGATATTTTTTTTTAAGGAGGGATGGTTTGCAGGAATTTTGGTTAAGGAAGCGCGGATGATTTGGGAATTGACGTAGCCAACTAGGGCATTCTGCCACAACCGATAATTTGTATAACAATCATTTATAATGATGAAAGGGACATACACTAAACATCCATGGACTCACACGGCCATTTTTCGTTCCGAAACAGTGACCGCGCATATGGGATTCGAACACACGACCACGAGGCTCGTAAGCAGGAGCTCTATTCGCTGGGCCACCGCAACTCCCCAAATCCGGGTTATTGACAATATTTTTTCTAGAAATCTGCAATATGCATACGATTTTTCTTTCTATTTCATAGTCAACTGGTTATTAACATTTTAAAAATTGAGAAACACGTCTTTCGTATACTATAACTCAGCACTGTACAAGATTCCTATTCGAGTGCAACGTGTTACATAATTTTGCGAGGGATTCGGTAAATGGGAGCAGCGAGCATCCGAAGAATTATTTGCTTTCGATTAGATGGCGAGGGTCGTCTCTATGAGGGTACTTTTCGATTGTTCGCCGTTCAATTTAGGTTCAGATCGGAGGGGCGCCCCGCTGCACGCCCAATTTCCTACAGATTTATCCGCGATATGAGGGAAAATATGGCATGATAGGAATGATGGGGATGATGCGATACAACGAAACGTATCGTGTCGTCGAACCGATCCCACCCTCGTATCCCATCATATCGCTGATACGCAATGTTTTCTAAATATATTTAAAAAGTTTAAGGCGTTTAATGTCGCGAAGGTAGAATGTGCGAATTTAAGGTATAAGAAAGGATTTGTGATTTCAGCAGGATGGGGTATCATTATTTATCATTAATTTTCTAGAGGTATATAATGTTGTGGAGGAGGTGTGAAAATGAATGTATAGCATAGGATGGGGTATCATCGTTTACCATGAACAAATTCGAAATAGATTTTTTAATAGTCTCCGTATTACAGTACGCATTTCTGAGCTAAGAAGTCAGTAATCTGCACTAAAATCTTCATCAATTTGCGCGAATCATCAAGACATAAGGGAGGCGATTTTAACGATTTCTAGAGAAAAAAGGTGTTCTGGTCATCATGTTACGTTCTCCGATTTGATGGTTGAATAGTTATTTATATTAATACTTTCACAGTTTATTTTCAATTTAAATCATATTTTAAATGTATATTGAGCGTTTTGTAGGATCGGATGATGTTGATGTTTAAAACGTCAAAATTATGAAAGATGAAAATGACAAATTATACTTCAAATTTTAATAGTCAGTTTACTCAAGAAGGAGGGCGGGTGGACCCCATCCCACCCTCCAATTTATGGATGATGAACAAGACTGTACATGCCGAAATTAATTAATAACACAAGAGTGTTTTTATTTTCAAGTTTCGGGTCGGAAACTTATTTTAAAATTAGCAGTTATTTTTCGGCTTAAAAATGGGAAATGATTTTTTATTACTTGAGTTTTCAATTTTTTTGCCTGTATTTTAGATCTTTGACCTCTTTTCTTTGATTATTTGTTTAAATTCTTGATTTTTTCGTTTAAATATTTTTAATTTTGTCTAAAATTTTCGATTTGATCGTTAAAATTTTCGATTTTTTGGTCCGAATTTTCCATTTCTTGGCCACGATTCTTGATCTTTCATTCTGTTTGGCTTATATTTTAGATTTTTAGCTATGGATTCGGTTTTGTTTTGGTTTAAAGTTTTGATCTTGTGTCCTAAATTTTCTTTATGTTAGCCGATTTGTTTAATAAAATTTTAAATTTTTTATAGTAGTAGTATAACAGTTTATTGTACTCGAGATACATCGATATACAACAGGCCATCGACCGAGGTCTTTCAGCCAACTTTTTATATTTTCTTCTATATTTTAGATTTTTTAACTTGAATTATAGATTTTATTGCGTGAATTTTCGGCTATTATTTCCGAGTTTCTGGTCGGAAACTTACTTTCAGCTAAAGAGTTATTTTGTGGATGAGAGCGGCAAATTATTTTTCCTTTAATTGAATTTTAATTTTTTTTTTGGTCTGCCTTTATTTTTAGACCAGCACTTTTGATATTTCAGATCTTTGGCCTGCAATTTCGTTTTGTGCTGCAAATTTTTGATTATTTCATCTAATAATATTCTTTATTTTGGCCTAAATTTGCGAATTGCTTGCTATTTTATTTTTACTTTTTGGTCCACATTTTTGTAATTTAGACCAGAATTTTTGGTTTTTTGCTCTACATTTTAAATTTTTTAACCTGAATTATTGATTTTGTATGAATTTTTAAAACTTTTTTCACAGGGGCGTTAGAGGGGGGCGGAAGGGGTTGCGCTCAAGTTCGCATGCATGACTTTAAAGAAGACACTTCAAAGTTTTTCGCCCTCAAAGATTCATCAAAATCGATTGAAAATACGCCGAGTTATGGCGGTTCGAAAATGGTCGAATTTCAAGTGTTTCATTTTTTTTCCACCAGTGTAGTTTCGATGTTTTATTTTTGTTCAAACTTCGTAAATTTCGTTTTTTAAATCAGAAGATTGATTTTTGTAGCCAATTTTGGGTGCTGAGGGGCTTGAATTAGCATTTTAGATTTTTTGATAATACTTTGCAATGCGTTTTTTTGGCAAACTCTATGATTTTTAGAAGAAAGTATTAAAATCAAAATTTCAACGGAAATGTCCGTTTTGGGATCGATTCCGACTATTTTTGAAAAAGATCTTTATCTGGAAAACTACTAAACATTTTTAAATAAAACTTTAAACATAAACAATCTGAAGAACTAGAAAGCTTTTGGTACAATTTTGTACACCGGAAATGGGTGTTTACCTTAGTCGTTTTTTTGTTGTTTTTTTCAATAATTTTTTAAATATGAAAAATATTATAAATACATTAAACAAATATTGAAGATAAGATAAAAAAATGGAACTTAAAATTATGTTTCTCAAAAAATAATTAATTGAAAATTGAATATTAAATATTGTTTCCCCATCAGGAAGGACCGGTTTCAACCTTGCAGGTCTGATCAGCGCAGATAGTTGCTGATGGGGAAATGGAAATTACTAACTTTAACACCGTTAAAAGTTTGGCGTTTTTACCTTTAATTGAAAATTATTGTAATTTTTGGTTCATAATTATGAAATGATAATAGTTATATCAATCATGATGATGGCAGCGACCGTTACTACGTGGTAATTCATAATATAATACAATAAACACTTACTATGTTTCCACAATTTATAAATTGTGGTAAAAAACATAGTAAGTGTTTTATTCAGTGATTATAGATATATAAAATGTATATTAATAATAATTGTAGAGAATGCCGAAGAGAATACATAGTAACTAAATACATAGTAACTCAAATTAAATTTACAAATTCAAAATAGTCCATAAGCACCTGAAAATCGTCAAAACAAATATAAGCTTGAATGCTATGCTTAATTACTTATTTACATTAGTGTATCCACTTATTGTTCTTTAAAATTTGCCATAAATTCATTGGTTGAGTAGGGCTCATTTGTTATTTTCTGAAAAAGTTTTTGAGTAAATTGACGGTACAGATTATCAGAATTTGAAGTATAATTTTTTGAAAATTAAAGTTTTGACAAGAATTTTCACCTTGTTTCTGGCCATAATTTGATGTCAAATTGATTGGTGTGAACGTGCAATATAAAATTTAAGTTTTAGAGAATATACCATAATAAAATGCAATAACAGTGTTGACGGCAAAATGAAATTAAATTAGAAGGTCCGCACGGTCGGAGATAATAAGTGTGCATCACGTACGTGGAATACGAGCGGCGTTAGTATTTAATAAAGTAACAAGTTTTTAAATTATCCCCAGTCGGAGGGGGTTTTATTAAATCTCTAGATATCCCATTGTGTGTGATTTTTGTATAATATCACCCGATAGACGCGGTCTCGTGATTAAAACTGTGTTCCTTTGTTCACTGGGAATTTATTTTTACCTAAGTAATTTAAAAAATTAACCTTTAAAATTTGACGTAACGGTAGCATGAAGAAATTAAAGTAAACGAAATAGTGCTCTATTGAAAAAATTCATGGGCGACTCCGAAAAGAAAAACGAAATAAATTATAGCAGCTCTTATTACCTTACATTGCTGTAAATTGAATGTGAATTTCTGCCTTTTGCTGATATGAATAAACTATACTAATTTAATTTAATTTAATTGATTTGACGGTTTCACCTTTTTTACAAATTTATTACATATGTATTATGTAAATAATAGACATTGTATGAAATTAAATAAATAAAAAAATATAATGAAAACATAATAGAAAACAATGCACGACTTAATAATGAACTTAAAACTGATATAAAACAACTTGGTCAAACGTGAATTTAAATGATGTCGACGGACTTATTCGTTGAGTTGAGAATGCAATGTTACTCTTACATTGCAATAAAACATAATTAAGTAGAGCCTAGAAAATTTAAACGTCACCCTAATAAAATTCAGTTTCAATTTGTCTTTAATTTGAGTGAATAAATTTAAGGTCGGGGGTAAAGTATAGTGCATGGCGCTAGTTGTAACGCAATTACGCGCGCAGCTCGTACGCAATTTCTTTCACTTGCGCGTAATTTGCTATTTACAACTCCAGTTATGTAATATACTATTAAATTCAGAAACAAAAACTGTCTCCAAGTTTAACCCAATTAAACATTGTACAATCGTTATTTTGGTCTTCTTATTTTTTTTTCTTGCAACTATTAATGTGGCCATCTTTCAAATCGTAATCTCGACCGCAATTGTGCAGCTTTTAATTTTACTCTGGAACAATGAAAACTGCACGCTCTCTAATTACCACCGGACAGAGAACGACCACACCAATTACGTTATCGTTTTTAAATGGCCCTTTTGCCTCCAAAAAAATAGCACTCAACTTATCTTAATGTCTATCTTTATTTGCGTCCCCGGCGGCTATTATAGAGCATCGCCTGGGAATAGTTTAAGCGAAAAAAAGAAAAGACGATTACTGAATTATTTGTGTGTTTATTTGAATGTTTGTTTAAGTAACCTTCATCAAATTACCCTTCTATCAAAAACGCAGGGGCGTAACTACTCGGAAGTGGTTGGAGCACTCAGAGTTCACAAACTTTAGTTTCTGAATGTTTAAAATTCCCAACAAGTAATAAGCCGAAACTAGCGATGAATTTTAAACATTCAGAAAGTTTTTATTTGGTAGAATTAATATCTGCTAGCCGTGTGGGTTCGAATCCCATCCCGGGCAAAAGATTTTTCTGGGATCGAGAAGTATTCACTAGGGTCCATGGTTGTTGTATACGTTTGACATTATTCATTTGTTCATTTACTCATCCCACAATGAAAAATATATAAATAATAACCTGGTCGTGACTGAATGGCTCATGCCTAAGTAAAAAAAAATATCTGCTTCATGTTATTATCCTTAGAACTAATTATTGTAAAAAATATTATACAGGTTCATGCATTTCACTTGCAACTCAGTTGCTAATTAAGTTAAAATTTTGATATTTTGCAAACTTTATTTGCATCTAAGGACGGATCTAAGGAAAATAATTTTGATTATACAGGGTGTCCCAAAAAAGTGTGACGTCATGATGATATATATTTTTAGATTACATGCTGTAAATTTGATTGCTTATTCGGGTGGCTTTTATCGTAACCTATATGCTGAAGATGGGCAAAGCTGCTACTTTTGAAACACGTTGCTACTTTTTAATATCAGTGATTTTAAACTGTAACTATGATCAAGGTAAGTGAAAATGCTAGAACTTGTTTTATGTTTATATTTTAACTCAGTGTTATATTATCGTAATATAATTTAATTTGGAGGATTTACTGACAATTTAAAGTTCTTTGGAAATTCTTAAAAAATCCCTACTTTGCGAGTTATTTTGACTTAATTGTGAGAGTGAATTCCCTCGGTGGAACATCACCTTTGGCAAGCGGATTCAAAATTGAATGTTCCTTGAAAGTAAATCAAAATCCAAAAATACGTCTTTCCTAGTTTTCAAGTTATTTTGTCTTAATCATGAAAGTGAGGATTTTACGTCAAAAATTACTTCAATCCCTCAAAGAAACATTACTAAATTTGGTATAAAAACTGAGAATTTAATGTTCTTTGGAAATCATTTAAAATCCATACATTTTTCCTAGTTTGCTCAAAATTCCTTTGGAGGAACATGACGTGAACAGATTAACAATTTAATATTCTTTGAAAATTAATAAAAATCCAAAAACATACCTTCGCTAGTTTTAGAATTATTTTGAATTAATTGTACAAGTGTGATGGTATTACGTCAAGAAATAACTTTGAGAAAAAATGCTCCCTTTCCTTGTTTTCGAGTTATTTTGGTTTAATTGTGAGTTTGATGCTTTTAAATGAAAAAAACTAACTGCCTTAATCACGAGAGTAACGATTTTACGTCAAAAATTACTTCAATTCCTCAAAGAAACATTACTAAATTTGGTTTAAAAACTGAGAATTTAATGTTCTTTGGAAATCATTTAAAATCCAAACATATATTTTTCCTGGTTTGCTCAAAATTTCTTTGGAGGAACATGACATGAACAGATTAACAATTTAATGTTCTTTGAAAATTAATAAAAATCCAGAAACATACCTTCGCTAGTTTCAGAATTATTTTGAATTATTTGTACAAGCGTGATGGTTTTGCGTCAAGAAATCACTTTGAGAAAAAATACGCTCTTTCCTTGTTTTCGAGTTATTGTGGCTTAATTGTGAGAGTGTGACGCTTTTAAATAAAAAAACTAACTGTCTTAATCATGAAAGTAACGATTTTACGTCAAAAATTACTTCAATCAATCAAATGAACATTACTAAATTTGGTATAAAAACTGAGAATTTAATGTACTTTGGAAATCATTTGAAATCCAAACATACATTTTTCCTAGTTTGCTCAAAATTCCTTTGGAGGAACATGACGTGAACAGATTAACAATTTAATGTTCTTTGAAAATTAATAAAAATCCAAAAACATACCTTCGCTAGTTTTAGAATTATTTTTAATAAATTGTACAAGTGTGATGGATTTACGCCAAGAAATAACTTTGAGAAAAAATACGCCCTTTCCTTGTTTTCGAGTTATTGTGGTTTAATTGTGAGAGTGTGAAAAAACTAACTTCGAGAGCTATTTCTCAAAATTATCTCACCAAATTTGACACGAAAATTGAGAATGAAATGTTCTTTGAAAATCAATCAAAATAAAAAATATGCCTTACCTAGTTTTTATTTTAACTGAATCGTGAAAATGATATGATTTTACATCAAAAATGAACTTTAAGGGCAATTGCTCAAAATTCCGTCCGTGGAACTTCTCCAAATTTTGCTAGCAGATTTGGAATTGAATGTTTTTTTAGGACTCGATTAAAAAAAAGACGCATTCCCTAGATTTTGAGTTACTTAGACTTGTGAGAAAGTGATGATTTTTCATTAAAAATTAACTTCGAGTGCGATTGCTCGATGAAAGAACAGAAGATAATTAATTAAATATAATGCTTTTTTTTTCTTGGCCTCGGGAACGTAGCCCATATGGCCAGCTCAAGGCGGCTACTATTTGTATCTATACAATTTTGGATGAATAAATGAACAAATGAATAATGTCAGACATATACAACAACCATGGACCCGAGCGAATACTTCTCGATCCCCGAAAAATCTTTCACCAGGGCTGCGATTCGAACCCAGACGGCACGTGGTGCAACACAAGCGCTCTGTATGCATAACAAACAAATGTACATGTGTGCAAAGCACTTGAAACGAAAAATAATTGCTTGCGTCATTATTTTACAAACATGAATCGACTAATCTTTTGAAAACAACCAAAACCAAAACTTTGATTTTGTGATAATTTTTCAAATTTTAAGTCAAAATTAGAAAGTAGTAGTAATATTAAGTAAGATAATTAAATCAAATAATACATATCTATGCCTCATTATAATTAATATCTATATTAGTATTTATTTATTGGGGATGTTAATTGTGAAAAGTTTTCAATAAAAAAAATAAAAAATATTAATTGCATTCGTTGATTTTTTTTAATGTTAAGGCAAATGTTATTAAAAAAAGTAAAGCATGTATAAATTATAATGAAAACTTTGCAATAAAATATTTATTTATTCATTTACTTACTTACAATACACGGCACAGTAAGCACAGATAAAGGGCATAGCGGAAGAAGATGATCAAAAGTGCCCCCAAACGAAATAAGCTGGGAGATTAAAAATAATGTTTAGGATCATAAAAAAGTCAGATTCGACAAAAAATTAGCCCCCCTCTCGTCCCTTGCTATAGTCAAAAACGTGTTTTTTTTATTTTTAATTTTTCTTGTGCACTTAACTAACTTTCGACTTTCGGTGGGTATCAGTACCTTAAGATAACAATATTATCTAATGTATTTTTATAAAACGGAATTTTTTGGCGGGAAATTCGAATTTTGACAATATAAAATATCACTAAATAGCGATTATTTTAGAGAAGTTAAAAGGTGCACCTCTAAAACAAAATATATAATGGGTATCTATTGTTTCTTAATATGTGTGATTTTTTTCAGATTTTTCCGAGTGGTAGAACATGGCCAAAATAATTAAAAACCGCATTTTTGACTAATTTTAACTTTCAAACAGAAAAAAAAACATAGTAATATTTTTTACTTGCACGTTTTAGGTCATTTCTTGTATTGATGTATGCTATATAATTTTGTTTTGCCCATTTAGTAAGAAACTTCAATAACTGAAACTAAAAAAATTATTCAAAATTACTTTTTTCGTTAAAATCGAAAGGTGCTACTGCCGCATTAATATAAAATGTTAAGTACAAGTAATTTTTACGCAAAATAAATGGTACTAATAGATAAGTTTATTTCTGAAAATACATGCCACAAAATGAAAGTGATAAATTAGTCAAAAATGATGTTTTTAATTATTTTGACCAAGTTCTACCACTCGGAAAATTCTGAAAAAAATCGCTCATATTAAGAAACAATAGACACCTATTATATATTTTTTTATAGAGGTGCAACTTTTAACGTCTCTGAAATAATCGGTATTTAGTGATATTTTATATTATCAAAATTCGAATTTCCCGCCAAAAATTCTCGTTTTATAAAAATACATTAGATAATATTGTTATCTTAAGGTACTGATACTTATCGAAAGTCAAAAGTTAGTTGGATGCACAGGGTAAATTAAAAATTAAAAGACACGTTTTTGACTGTAGCAAGGGATGAGAGGGGGTGGGGGGCTAATTTTTTATCGAATCTGACTTTTCTATGATCCTAAACATTGTTTTTAACCTCCCAGCTCATTTCGTTTGGGGGCACTTTTGACCGTCTCATAATAAAAATAATAAATTTTTTATTATTTTTTTTCTCATACACAGAATTATACAGGGTGTCCAAAATTTGTTGTCAAACTTTTCAAATTTGAAAGCACTTTACTTTTCTTATTTTTAATGGAGCCCCTGTACATTTAATGTCATTCCACGTGAAATTAAGAAACAAACATTATTGCTTTTTTTTTTTGGCCTGGGATGCATGTCCATGTGGCCAGCTCTAGGCCCTTATTACAACCTTACCACAATTCCTAACACATTAAAAGTTATTTGCAGAAAACTCGCTTTAACAATTATTTCAATGGCCATTTTAATGAATAAAAATCTAAGGCGGCTTTGAAAAAGACTTCGTTGACGTTACATATTTTGTAATTACAATTATTATAATTATATATTATTAAAGTTCTGAATAATTATTTTAAAAAAACCGGCGCATCCGCCAGAAATACTAGGCATGTTAATCATAATCAACCGTAACACTTTGATATTTCTTGCAAAAATACTTTACAATGCAGAATTTGCAATTTGAACAAACACCACTGCCAATAACGAATACCTGATTATATTTTCATTTCCGTCTATTTCATTGTTCATTTGATTTGTTTGTAAATAACACACCTCGTCGGTTTAGTATTCCGAGTGTTGCAGGAATGTTTTTATTTTCGGGGTGCAAAAAAATGATTCAAATGAATTATCCGGCTTTTACGTGCTTCCGGTGACGGCGCGCGTTTTTTTTTTTGTTTAATGCGGGACGCGTAAAAAAGTAAATAATTCGCCGCGAAATGAACACGTAGGGCCGTATTTTTACTGATGACAATTTTGCGTTTACGCTATAAATTGTTCACTTCGATGCGAACAACAACAACAAAAAATTGACGAGAGCCGGGCCGTTTTGTGTTATTTTCATTCGAAATTGAAACGCGCGGTTTTTGCACGCGAAAAAGCGGATAATTGGCAGTTGCATTAGTGATATTGGCCTTGGATACCCAAACAGAGTGTGCTGAAACCTTCAGGTAAACTTCTAATAATGATAATAATAATAATAATAGGTCTTTATTTTTATAATCTGTACATAAAATACAAATATACCAAAATTCAAAAATTATACATAAATAAGACAGGAATTTACAGGTTATGAAAAACTCATGTATAAAAATGTGCTTTTAAAATAGGCGAGTAAGCGGGTTTTTAAGAGGATAAAAAGGTAGATAAAACTTTGCAAGTGGATAAAAAGTCGATAAGACTTGGCAAGTGGATAAAAAGGTAATCATAAGTTTTCAAGCGGATAAACTTTATTTAGCAATCACTTCACTAACAACACCAACAAGCCATGATAACAACATGACAAAAATTGCAGATACTTTAGTTCAGAGAAAGGAATCTGCTTCAACAATACAAACTATACCATTAACATTGCAAAGAAGAAGTTGATTTGTAAAGTGCTCAATGATGAGTATTAATTGTTTAAGATTATTCTTTGTTATAAAATATTTTCAATTCAAATCTATACATTTTGGTCTCATTTTTTTGGTAGGCAGCGGTTAATCATTAAAGTCACATAGATAACAGTTCATTTTAGAAAACCATCACATACAATATATGATTATCCCCCGCTGTAAGATAAAAGATATTATTTAAATGAGTAACGTAGTTTTCTCTACATTTTGAGCAACAAAGGGGGATTGGTAGGAGTGTAATTAAGTTTTCTCGTGTTTGAGTGTTTAGTGCGGCGGATGGCCACGTCTCAGATTAATATTTTTAATTGCAGCAAGAGTTAATTGGACCGACTCGACATTTTCCCGGCGGATTGTTCAGAAGCGGAATTACAAAAGCGTGATGAATCGCTTAAATTGCGCCGCGAGGAAATTCATAATTATTGTTTATAATTTAACACCTTCCAGGCGATTACCAGTTGCTCTTAATTGAGTGCGACTTTAAAGTTTTCCATGGGATCAGAAAGAGGGGCACTCATCCGGCTTACTAATGTATTCATTAGGGTGGAAAATTAAACTCGCCACACTTATTCCACTGTTTAACTTATGGACCTGGTAGTTTCCATTTTCTGCTCTTTTACCTTACAACTTTTTAATTATGTGTACATGTTGTTACAAATTCGATGAATTAGCATTGCTATCTCGGTAACTATGAGATATAGAGAGTTGGTTAACAGAGGCAAAGTTGTGCATTTTAATGCTGGCTAATTTGTTATTAAGAAATTTAAAACATTCTGACTAATTAAGATAATTAAGATATCCTTAAGCAATATAACAGGATATGTAAAGTTAATAAACAAATAAACAAATAGTGCTCTTGATTTTTCAAAATATCCAGTTATAAAGCTGTAAAAAAATAAAAAACAAAATTGATTTTTTCGGTTTTTTTTTCGAATATCTTAAAATAATAATATTCGAAAAATCTCCGAAGTAGTCGAAATATAAACAAAAATAACAAATTATTCACGATCAAAATGAGCAACTCCTAACCTACTCTCTATCTTTAATAGTTACCGAGATAGCAATGCGAATGCATCAAATTTGTAACACCCTGTATGGAATCGAATTAATTTTGTAATTCGAATTTAAAAGTCGTCATCTCAAGAATAATAATTTATCACGATTTTAATTCTGCACTTTTAAATAAACAAATACCATATAAATTTGCTTTATATCACATTTAGTCTTTGAATTTTCTCGTGGAAAACTAAGTGATGAGACTCGCGCTATGGATAAGAGCGTAAAAACGTGAAAAACTCGTAAAGAGAAAGAGAGTTTCCGCAACGGATCCGTGCACTTAAAAGCGCAATTCATCAACTCGGACGGAATTTCGATTTGTTTCAATCACAAATCGAATGGTTCGAGAAACGATTGCCGAATGTCTTTCCGGTAATAAAATAAGTTTTGTGGAACTATTTGCGAAAATTAGATCAAAATAAATACTTCCAAATATTGAAGATATTCCAATAGACTGGTACAAGTGGACTTTTTAGAAATTAGAAAATTTTAAATATTTTTGAAAAATCAAAAAAATTGAGTGATTTTGAGAATTTTCAGGTGAGTAGAAATTGTTTTTATATTTTTTTGCGTCAACAAAATTATTACATTTTTTCATAAATTTAACTGTGTTTGAATAAAATATCGCAAAAGCTGATTACTGATTGTAATGTAATTTTCCACAAAATCAATTTTTAATTAATATTGAGGGATTTTGAGAATTTGCAAGTGAGTAGCAATTGTTTTCATATTTTTATGGCGTCAACAAAATTAGTACAATTTTTGATTAATTTACATCGTTTTTTATTAAATATAGCAATCGCTATTGACGGAACGTATTGCAATTTTTCACCAAATCATTCTTGAATTATTACTGAGTAATTTCGAGAAGCCTCAAGTGAGTAGCAATTGTTTTAATTTTTTTCGCGTCAACAAAATTATTACATTTTTTCATAAATTTTCATCGTGTTTGCATGAAATATCGCAAACGCTATTGACGAAACGTGTAATTTTTCAACAAATCATTCTTGCATTAATATTGAGCGATAATGGCAAGTTTCAAGTGAGTAGTTTTTGATATTTTTTTCGTGACATAAAAGATTACAATTCTTCATAAATTTTCATTGTGTTTGCATGAAATGTCGCGAATGCTATTGACGGAATATATTGTAATTTTTCACCAAATCATTCTTTAATTAATATTAATTGATTTTACAAAGTTTGAAGTGAGTAGCAATTGTTAATTTTTTTGCGTCAAAAAAATTATTACAATTTTTCATAAACTGACATTAATGGAATGTGTTGTAATTATTTACCAAATCATTCTTGAATTAAAATTGAGTAATTTTTGAGAAGTTTTAGGTGAATAGCAATTGTTTTTATATTTTTCGCGTTTTTTTCTTTTAATTTTTCATAAATTTTTATCGTGTTTGCATGAAATATCGCAAACGCTATTGAAGTAATGTATTGTAATTTTTCACCAAATCATTATTAAATTAATATATGGTGATATTGAGAAGTTTTAGGTGAATAAAGTCTGGCCGCGCTATGAAGGCATCACAGAAAGATCTTTAAAGTACGACTAATGGGTTTGATGATACAATTGTTTGAATGCACGACCGACGTTTTTCGTGATTTCTTGCAATGTATATCTTCTTCAAAAAAAAAGTCAAATTTTGTGCACATGTAGGGGGGGGGGGTATGTAAACAACCTATAAAAACAATTGTTTTTACCTTTCTTCTTTTATTAAGCCTAAAAGTATACTTTAAATCCATTCCGATTTAATAAAAAAGACTATTAAAATAATCGACTTACAATAATTTCTGATGCTCAGAATGACCTATTAAGGAGATGTGTGTATGGCGATACACCTCTTTTTATTGAGCCCTATTTTAATGTATAAAATTTGACTATTTTGAATTAAGAAAAAATGTTTCTATAATTACATTTGTTTACTTTTATCTACAATAGAAAATCATGTCTCGCATAATAAAGAAAAATATTTTGTTTTATACTAATGTTACTTGACTTTTGAATGAGAATGGGGACGACGAAAAAATCACGAATTTCTCTCTATTTGTACAATCTAACTAACAGAAGGAAATACTGAAACCAACACAGACAAGTTATGATTTATAGCTGAATCTACAGGTAAAATACAGCATCACTGGTACACTCCAATTTAAACATCTTAGTTTTTCTCGATGGACTAAGCCCCGGACTGTTTATAATATACATGGATGACATAATAAAACAATGCAATGAAATATGCAAACCAATCAAAATAGGACACAAAAATATGCAGAGAGTAACAGTAGGAGAAGGGGCATTTGTGGACGACGTAGTGATATTTGCAAAACCTAGACACTTGGAATAATACACTAGACATAAATGGAATTAAAAGGAATAAGGCAAAAACTAAAGTAATGGTAATAGGAAAGGAGCAGGAGACACTGGACATCGAAATAGAAGGCGAAAAACTAGAACAAGTAGCAACATTCCAGTACTTGGGAATAATGGTAGATACCAGAGGATCACAAGAAACAGAAATAAACAAGAGGATCGAACAGGCGAAGATATACCACACAATGAGAAATGGATTTATAAATAAGAAGGAAGATAAAAGTATTAAAAACTATACAGGGTGTGGCACTTAAGACGCCTCGGATCATAGCTCCTTTACGATAAAAGCTATCGAAAAAAATCTAAGAACAAAGTGGTGCATAGTTACCGTCGCTATGTTTCAAAAATATTTCTAATCATCAGTGGCGTGCCGTACTCCAGTGGCGTACCAAACTTATGTTTTTTTAAATGGAATGCCCTATTTTTTATTGCAGATTTGGAAAGTGCTCGACGAGTACTTATTTTTTTATCTAACATGTTATACCCTTCACTTTAGCGGTTTCGCTGTTATAACCCTTTCTTTCAAAATTGCGCCCTATTTTTGAGATTTTTTTGTAGAGAAACTAATTGACGCCGGCGCCTAAATTTTGAATTGAGGTACAGGTTAAGACCTCGTGTACCTTCACATAATTTTTTTTCGGGTAATTTATGGAAAAAAAATAATTTTTTATTGATCTTCGCATGTTGTCATTTTTTCCGAAAATTTCAAATGGCACCCCCCTAAAAAAATTACGGCGTTGTACAGCCAAAACTCTAAATTTTTCATTGGTGTAAAAAAAATTACACATTGCATAACAAAATTTCGGAGAAAAAAGGAATTTCATCGCAAATGTCGGGAAACGTTTTCCGTTCCCAAGTGTGCCATGAGAAAACAAATACACAAATACGGTCATCATAATAGTATGTACCTATTTATTCAACATGATATGAAAAATGCAGATAAAGAAAATTTAACAACTTAAACTAAATGTTCGAAATGACGACCTTCCTGCTGGAGGCATAACCGCAACTTCGACTCACAGGCTCTAGACACTGCCCTAAGGACTTCTGGTGATACACCGCGGAAAGCCGCGCGGATTCTCTCCCTCATATCCTCGACAGTAGTTGGTACCGTCCTGTAAACCTCGTCTTTGATATGGCCCCAAAGGAAGAAGTCAAGGGGAGTGAGGTCTGGTGATCTTGGCGGCCACCTCACAGGACCCCCACGACCAATCCAGGAGTCCGGAAACGTTTCATCGAGAAATTCCCGAACGACACAGCTATTATGTGCAGGAGCTCCATCGTGCTGGAAAACTATCTGTCGAAGAGCGGCTAGAGGGACATTTTCCAAGAGATCATCCAAGTCGTCGCGAAGGAACCTCAAATAACTGTTGCCGTCCAGGTGCCCCTCGATGGAATAAGGACCCAAAAGGTGTTCTCCAAGTATGCCTCCCCAAACATTCAGCGACCATCTTTGCTGGTGGTTTATCATTCGCATGGCTTGTGGGTTTTCATCGGCGTAATAATGGTAGTTGTGGCGATTGACATGCCCATTTCTATGGAACGTTGCTTCATCAGAAAATAATACGCGCATAAGAAATGATTCCTCCTGCTCAATTTTGTTGATAGCCCACATGCAGAAATCTTGCCTCGCATGAAAATCTTGAGGTTGCAATTCTTGGTGCAGTTGGATCTTAAATGGACGGAATTTGTACTTTTTAAGAACACGATGTACGGATCGCGTTGAAATATCGTGATTCCTACTAATATCACGGATACTGGTATGAGGATCTTCAATAACTGCCTCCAGAAACTGCAGTTCATTATTTTCGGTAATAACTGCTTTCTTTCTAACTCTCCTTGGCCGTTTCACACTTCCCGTAGTAGTAAATCTCTCCAACACTTTTTGAAACGCACGTTCATTTGGATGTGCCCTGTGCGGATATCTCGCAGCGTACACTCGTGATGCCAAGAAACAATTCTTGTTACATTCTCCAAGAATAAATATCATGTCAACCATTTCCTCTTGAATTCGGAACATTTTTAGAACGTTTATCAAAAATGACTTATGGCTGCTACTGACGTCTAATAATTTACTTTGACAATAGGTACATACTATTATGATGACCGTATTTGTGTATTTGTTTTCTCATGGCACACTTGGGAACGGAAAATGTTTCCCGACATTTGCGATGAAATTCCTTTTTTCTCCGAAATTTTGTTATGCAATGTGTAATTTTTTTTACACCAATGAAAAATTTAGAGTTTTGGCTGTACAACGCCGTAATTTTTTTAGGGGGGTGCCATTTGAAATTTTCGGAAAAAATGACAACATGCGAAGATCAATAAAAAATTATTTTTTTTCCATAAATTACCCGAAAAAAAATTATGTGAAGGTACACGAGGTCTTAACCTGTACCTCAATTCAAAATTTAGGCGCCGGCGTCAATTAGTTTCTCTACAAAAAAATCTCAAAAATGGGGCGCAATTTTGAAAGAAAGGGTTATAACAGCGAAACCGCTAAAGTGAAGGGTATAACATGTTAGATAAAAAAATAAGTACTCGTCGAGCACTTTCCAAATCTGCAATACAAAATAGGGCATTCCATTTAAAAAAACATAAGTTTGGTACGCCACTGGAGTACGGCACGCCACTGATGATTAGAAATATTTTTGAAATATAGCGACGGTAACTATGCACCACTTTGTTCTTAGATTTTTTTCGATAGCTTTTATCGTAAAGGAGCTATGGCCCGAGGCGTCTTAAGTGCCACACCCGGTATATAGACCCATTTTAACATATGGATGCGAATCATGGGCACTAACTAAGAAGCAAAAATGCAAAATACAAGCATCAGAGATGAAATACCTGAGAAGAGCCAGAGGTGTGAGAAAAAGGGACAGAATGAGAAACACAGAAATACGAAAGGGTTTAGGAATACAATCAAATTTTGTAGAAGAAAGACAACTACACTGGTGGGGCCACCTACAGCGGATGGAAGAAAAGAGTATGGGGAGCCAGGACACAAGGAAAGAGGAAAAGAGGAAGACCTAGACTATCATGGGATAAAGAGATGGAGAAAACAATTGAAGCAAGAGGAAAAACATGGAATGAAGCACAATCTATAGTTTTCCTCGATCCAGGAAGATTGTTGCATTCAGAATAAATTTAAATTAAATTAGATGCATTGAAAAGTTTAGTATAAAAAAATATTTATTCCCCAATTTCTTTCCTCCGGCAATTGCCCCCGATTAATTATAATCCCGTTAATTAGAAAAGTTTTCGGGTGCTCTCCCGACTTACTGCGTAATTATTCCTCGTTCGTTTCGGATTTGCCCCAGTATTACCGACTAGTCCCTTACCTGATCCCGACTTTATATTATAATTAAATTAAAATGGTACTTGTTTGTGTTCCAATTAAGGGTTAAACAGAGTAATGAACTGAAACACTATCGACTGAGCCCGGAGCTGGTGGAGCGCCAGTTCGCGCGGGTCTTGATTAATTGCCCCCCTTCTATTGCCGTTTCCTGATTAATTAACTGTTATTAATTGCCGATTCCGCGTTATTATTGTCCTCTCGAGGAGGGAAACACCTTTGATCGTAACGGGGGTTTAATTAAATCCTCACCACCTTGACGCACACGCGCGTCTTCTTATTTTCTCATCAAGGGCGAGCTGCTAATTTCGTGCTATTAACATACTGCATGAATTTAATTACGAATCTTATTTAATAACTTGATTACGTCGTAAGTTTCGAATGATTTAAATCGTTACCAAGACGGTATTAAAATCGCATTCAATTGCCGAGGCAGAAGATTAAATTGTGTTAATTGGGTTGCGCACTTACAAGTTATAGAACTGATCATTGTATTTCCTAGTCCTACTTATACTACTTTAAAATATTGATTGAATAAACAAGAAGAAAACTATAAATATTCACCGATTACGACTGAATGAAATTACAAGGAAACACGGCGAATGCTTACCCAAAGTGTTGTAGAGGCGGAATGGGTTTGTAGGAATTTAAGGTACATCGGGCACGGTCTGAACTTGCGACAATAAATCGCGTACACAAATCTTGCAGATTAGAAGGTGTATTAGGCGCATTAATTTCACGCCCGCATTGTTCGCCGCGCCTCCGGAACATAACCGGAAAAATCGCAAACGAAGAAAACGGGGACGCTAATGTTTCTCGTATTTTTTTTTTGTATATTGTTGGAATGGCCTGAAAGCGGATAGGAGTAAATTATCTGTGGGATTCCATTAAGTCCTCTATGCGGTGTTTGTGTGCGTTTGTGAGCTGAGTGAGTGATCTACTAGCCGGATGACAAGGAGCTCTCAACTCTCGAGAGATGTTCGCCATGATACCGGAGACGACGCCCGGCGTCGGCGTCGTCGGACACCTCGCGGGCGTCCCTAATGCATCCCATTCTGACGGCGACAGATACAAATCGCGCCCTTTGTCCCTCGGAAAACTGCCGTCAGGAATATTAACGCGTCGATATTTCAAATAAAAAATGGGGTACCAAATGAACACCACTATTAATTTTTCTCTCTCTAATTAAACCATACAAGTATTCACTTTAAGAACAACGAGAAAATACACCCTTTGGTGTTTTGGTGTTAAAATATTTTTTTAACTCGTGTATAATGACCTCTTCAGCTGCATGAGGTTTAAGAGAATTCGAGTTTTCAACTAGGATACAGAATGTAGGCAAATTCTGCCAATAAATTATTACTGAGATTGCGATAATTTTTTCACATTTAGTCTTAGTAAGACTTAATTTGTATTATTACTCAAGCTACTTTTCGTCTTTATTTGATTTATTTAGTGCTTCTGCAAGAAGTAAGGGTTTTAAATTTTAATTATATTTTCATTAACTTTTGAATATTCGACAGAGCACCTCAAATCTACGCCCCAATATTCTTGTAATGTTGGTTCGTCTGTTATAGTCCTACGGAAACGCGACTGTAATAATCTGACAAGAGAGAAATGTCATAATAGACAAATTAAGTATTTAAATGGTAACCCTAAATTAACGAGTTAGTTTACCATTGCTTTAAAGACAACTAAAATGAGCTCATTTATAAATAATACCATGGAGGATGTGCCGGGGAGTTAACATTTACATCAACAGTCCAAAGTGACTTTAGTTTTAATCATTGCAAGGTGAGTTGCCGAAACTGCAGTCAAACATAAATGAAAGTTATACAAAGTAAAAAGTGTTTTATTCTATATAAAAGCATGTATAACAAAGTAAAAGCTGCCTACATAACAAATACTTTGATTTAGCTTGTATTCATGAATGTTTTTGAATGTAAATAACTACACTATCTTTAAATATCTATGATTCTAAAAAGAACATGTTTAGATCTGCCAATTTCCATGTTCCAGTGTACATAAGAAGTATACATGCAAATTCAATGATTTAGTAGGAATTGAAGCCTACAATTGGTCAGTTATCTGTTAACTGTTCTACATAAATACAAACAGTATGTCAATGCCCTTGTTCTAGGAAAAACGGCAGTTAGACTTACATTTGTCAATTTATGATTAAGCTTCTATTTATGAATTCAAATGCATATAAGAAGTATACAAGCAGATTTCCATGATTTGTGACGAATTCAAGTCTATAACTTGTCAGGTATAGCCTATTTGGTAGAATCTGGCGGCCGAGGTCGTAAAACGGTCGGTCCGCCCTGAGGATCGACGCACCCTCGAAGAAAAGGTATTGGTGGTTCGTCTAATTGCTTCCCATACATTTATTACTGTCCTTCGCTCCTATTGGTATACGCACTTTTACATCAGTACTTCTCAACAAAGATTGGATTAAGATAAAAAATATTACCGAGTTCCGACCCTATTTTACGACCACAGCCGCCAGATTCCGGAAAACGGGCTATATCTGTTAACTGTCATGTTCTACATACATAAGTACAAGTAATATGTCAATATCCATCTTCAGGAAGAAACATAAAGTCTTCCTGGTTTAATGTGAAAGAAATAATTATTTATTGGTAGAATTCATCAGCACCGTGCTGCCAATTGTTGGTCGCCTCCTTCGGTGCATCAAGCTCGTTATTTGTGTTGGTATTAGCTGCCGCCTTTATTGCTATGTGGTACGCATGCATTTACTGCTGCTGAGGTAGGTGTTGGCATCCTCGCTGCCATCGCACAATATGCACATGTGGAGTTTACACATGTCGACTTTTGCCGTGCGACTAGATACCAACCAAATCGCCGCACGTCGATTTGAAGCCACACACTTTTTTTATTAGATGAACGACCCGCTGAGAGACAATGGTTTATTTTTATAATCTTTTAATGTTTTTCTATTTCATTGTCAGTCTCTCACCTTTGAAAAGCAGCTCTTAACGTGCCTTACACCCTATAAAAATTAATTCAACATGTAAAAAGTCGTATGTAAATTTTACACGTAAAAAAGGTGTGCGGCTCAGAACTGGCGTTTTTGCTCTAGCTTTTTACAGTTGATTAATATCGCATGCGACAAAAACACGTTCTGCGGCATCGCACAACAAAAGTCGAAAGATGTTTGAGATTTTATTCACCTGCGGCGAAAATCGACCTGTTTAGACCATATCCTTATTCTATTACGCTTGACGACCCACTACTAAGTTACAACGGAGTGGGAAGCGTGATGTTTACTCTTGTATGAAAGGTAGGCAAGCAGTCTGCTAATGATGAGGCGAAGCAGCTAGAGCATAATTATCTGGCTCATTAAGGTGACACATGCAAAAGCAAAATGGAAAGTGATCAAATGACGAGTTGAAATCGCCAGTTCCAAGATGGGGCTCGATCATTTTCGGCAAGCAAATCTGCTACAGAGTGTTAAATCCTGAATAAAATAGACCAGACGAACTATGAAAACATTAGGAGAGAATCCAAACGTTGCCAAACGTTTTCAACCAATGTCTCTTGGATGAGGCGTTCAGAGATCTAGAAGAGGTCCATGCTGGATTTAATCTAGAAGGCGGAAGAATCATTCGAACCAGGAATGGCCGAAAGGCTTTGGTAATTGGACTAACAAGCCCAGCAGTACGACTTCGAAAAGAACGCCTGATGGCTAAGAAAACACCGCCCCACATCGTCGGAGAAAACACTGTGTTCTCGTGATGCTCAATGCTAAGCACGCTTTAAAATCGCCGTCGTAACGAAAAACGGCAGAACATTCTAGTACACTCCAGAAAAATGCTAGAGAGTTTACCTCCAAGACCGACAACTGGATCACACAGGCAAGATGAAGTAAGTCTCTGCCTACGTGACGCAGGAATCGGCACTAAGAACACTTTTGTTGAACCTGTTCTACGACGATTTGCTGCTTCTAAATCTTCCAATAAGCACGCGACATTCTAGCATACTTCAGAAAAATACTAAAAAGTTACCTCCAAGACCGAAAACTGTCACGCAGGCAAGATAAAGAAAATAAATTTAACAATCTGACCGAAATTTAGATTAGGAGACCAATTTAAATTGCACCAGCTACACCATCCTCGGCTGACCAGGGTAAGCCAAAAAGTGATAAGCCAAGCTCCTTTACGCTGCGCTAGAATGGGTGACCTGCATAAATTTCTAGCGTATCAGCGAGTAACAAAATAGGCACACTGAAGGACGTGTCAACTGATGCAGCCGAAGTCTTCTTATCAATACCATCGGCGAATATTTAGCTTACAAGGAGAGAATGAAAATACGCTGCTAAAAGACAAGCGGGTAGTAGGAGGAAGGCAGAAGCAGTTAAGGTGATAAACTTGCAGATTCGGTGAGAACAAGCTACGTTCGCAAATACGACTAAGTCGCCGGATGACCATCTCAGTTTCTGGCAAGACGTAGATGCTTCCAATACTTGCTTCTGTAGACACGGCACAAGGAGAGGTAGACAGATAATGGCCAATACGCTCGGTCCCCCGTCGACAACTGTTCAGCTAAATGTGACAATGACAAAGTGGGAGGAAAGAATGACACTCTGTGGCTGAAGTAACCCCAAACAAACCAAGTTTGATTATAGACATTTAAATATTGTTTCCCCGTGCGACAACCGAGGACCGGTTTCGATCCTATTAGATCCTATTGGCTCAGTTTAGATGCCGACAGGGAAACGGTTGTTTGCTCTCAAGTTATAATGGTGATGCCATTGCAAGAATAATTATTCATTGTTTTGTCTCGTGAGGTATATATTTAAAAACTCGTCTAATTAGTTTCCTGACATCTACTTTCATAGTTTTTAATCATTCTTTGCGTTTAAACAGAGAAGGACCCCAGGCTGTGCGAAATCGCAACGGTCGCGTTTTGCCAGTAGCGTACGCATTTCAAGTAAATAAATATTTAGGGGATTATTTGGAAGTACACTTATGTTACATCAGTGTTTTCCAAAGTGGTCCACCGTTAGGGGGTCCGTGTCAAATTAAATTGCATCAGGGGGTCCAGGAACCGCTGAGGAGAGATCTTCGGAAAATTCTTCGGGGTCCACGATAGGTTGAACAAAAAGTAATATAATTGTCATTAAATTTATTTAATACTTCTGCAACAAGTAGCTTCTTTTTCAATTTTAATTAAAATAAGTGTGACCATTTGTCAGTAGTAATCTTTACGTTCTGAGTAAAATATAAGTGAAGAGAAATACATAAAATTTGTATCTTCACATATCTATTTATTAGCCATTGCTGATATCGAAGTATTTGTAGTTTAGCTATTATATAGTTGAGTAGAGTTATTTTACTTGAGTATTTATGGTCAGAGTTTTGCCATGAAAAAGGATCCATTGGCATAACATGTGAATTAGGAGCAACTGTGTTACATGTTGAGTGTTGTTTATTCTCAATCATAAAAACAAATAGAAGCAAAACCATGAAAAATAAAATATAATCAACTACGACAATGAGACACTGCTACCATTCGGCATAATAGACTCGGCTAAAGGCATTAAACCAATTTTCGTTCGTGCGCAGGGGTTCTTCTCTATTCAAGCGAACTCTGGGCTTCGCTTAAGCCAATTCTTGCCTCGCATTAATCATTTTATCAATACAATAAAATTTTGATAAAAAGTTGCCGACACATCGAATTAGCAGAGATCGGAAGCCGGACGTGCGCCATTTGTTTAAAATGTTATTGTTGAGGTATTGGCATTAGGGCTGCCCAGTCGGGACAGATAAGTTCGATATTAATCTGCGCAATAAATCAGTTCGAATTACGTTCGGCGTTGTTATCAGTAAAAGCGGGGGCAGTGACGGAGGCGGCATTAGGAGGTAATAGATTACCGTTAGCGCAATCAGTAATAAATAGATAATGTAACGCAGGTACATCGTGATTGACCGGTCCCGTTATGATTTACGGCGGTATTCCCATGGTCCTGCCGCCCGCGGTCACACCCGCCCACCTCCCGGACATCCATTATTATTAATGAGGACGAATGCTCGGTGGACATTAACTTCTGCGGATGATTTTAATATTTGCACGTGCGGTCACGTGGCGGCGGAGACGCGCCGCCCCCGCGGATCGATTCGCTCCTGTGGACCGCGGGGGGCAATTAACGTGACGACACGTGAGGCGGCGGGGGGCCGTGGCGTTCCCGATCACGTGGATTCGGGGGTCGAGACACGCAACTAATTGAAATTACAAGCAACTTCAGCGGAATAAACAGAAGCCCCGCAGGAATAATTCACGTAATTGCGATCGTTCCATTCCACTTTTCTTCCGGTAAACAATGAAAAAATTAATTGGGTAATCTAATTCTCTAATTATGTAGGTAATTTAGCCAAGGGACAATCTATATTTTTAAAATCACGACTAATTTTGCTTTTGAAAATATTTTTTGCCGACCCTACGAGTACACAGCCTTGAATGGTAAGTGTCGTTTGGGGGATTTTTGATTATTGGTCTAACTTTTCTAGGGCCCCTTATTGAACAGTATATGTGTTTGTTGTAGGCTCAATAAAACTCATAATCAAATTAGATTTATAGGTTCATATGCTTTCTTTATGATGTTATTTACAGTTGCCTTAATCCTTAAGGGCGTTCTCTCAGTGCATGTATTCTTGGCTTTGTATAATTTATCTTTATTTATTATTAGATGAAGTGTCAAGTATTACTTGAGACATAAATTATATGCTCCTGTTGTTCATCTTTATACCGAAACCTGTAATATAAATATTTCTATGCCAAAAGATTTTTTTTTCGCCTGCCTCTAGCAAAACCATATATTTCGGCCATAAAAATCGGTCCGAAACTACGTATCTAGAGCCGAAAAAATAATATGCATAATCTAGACAACCTTCCACGGAATATGAGTAGGCTATGCAAAAATCTGACAGTGACAGTTCGATGGTGCGCGATATAAAATTTCCTGAAACACTGTTTTTACTTAAGGCAGGCGAAACAATATCGAGTGTAACTCATGCTGAAATTCTTTAAAGGTTGCTAAAGCCTATTTTAGGCCCTTGATACACTATATACTATTTAGTGTTTAGATAACTAAGTAATTTATTAGTGTTTATATCATGTGAGCCACACAATTTTGTTTTAGAGTTGGCTGTGAGATAAATGAGGCATGTCGCATATTATTACGTCATGAGACTAGATTACTTCAATTGAATTGGTGTATATGATCAACAGCAATGGCCCCAGAATTGATCCTTGGGGCACATCAAAATTGAGATTCATCTCTTTTAATGTGACATTGACAATACAAACCCGCTGTTGGTGTTAACTTAAATTGCACTTCTGTGCAATAAAATTAAGCACACAAAATATGTTATAGTTTAAAACGGACTTTCTGGTTACAAAAATATATAAATTTGTCAATTTCCTTAATGTCAAAATGCCGCGTCATTTAGACAAAAATTCGAATGATAACAAAAATCAGGGGCGGCTCGTTGTGTAGAGCACTACCTCTAATTTCAAACGAAACAAAATTTTCTTATAAATTCTAAAAACACTGATTTGTCATTTTAAATGTTAAAACGATGCCTGCGAAAGTTTCATGAGACGAGAAAAATTGCAATACATTTATTTGAGAATATATCTCTTGAACAAATTAGCAGATTTGAAAAATTCTTCCAGAATTGTGTTTTGTGTTGTTATCTTGAAAACCAGTGATGGGGTATTTTGAGTTTTTTGGAGGTTTATTAAGATTAATGTATTTTGAGTAAATCTGAAAAGTTTCAAGTATGTTACAGCTGTGTTTGTATTTCTTTTTTTACTCCGAAGAAGTAAAACTTAAAAAATCTTAAGGGCTGTTCTCGGTCGGTTATCTTGAAAAGTTCTGATGGGGTATTATGGGTTTTTTAGAGGCTTATTATGATTGATGTATTTTGAGTAAATTTAGAGAGTTTCAAGTGTGTTGCACTTGTTTCTATTTTTTTTCCCTCGGAAGAAGTGAAACTTAAAATCTTAAAAACCAGTGATGGGATTTTTTTGAGTTTTTTGGAGGATTGTTAAGATTAATGTATTTTGAGTAAATTTGGAAAATTTTAAGTGTGTTGCAGTTGTTTTTATAATTTTTTTTCACTTGTGCAAATTAAAAAATCTGAAGCGCTGTTCTCGGTAGGTTATCTTGAAAACCTGTGATGGAGTTTTTTGAGTTTTTGGAAGATTATTAAGATTATTGTATTTTAAGTAAATTTAGAAAGTTTCAAGTATTTTACAGCTGTTTTTATATTTTTTTCGCGTCAACAAAAAATGATTATAATTTTTCATAAATTTACACAAAAAATCGCAAAAGCAATTGACAGAATGTATTTGAATTTTGTATGAAATCACTCTTGAATTAATATTGAGTGCTTTTGTAAAGTTTCAAGTGGATGGCAATTGTGTTTATGTTTTTTTCGCGTCAACAAAAAAATTATTATAACTTCTCATAAATTTACATGAAAAAATGCCAAAGCAATCGACAGAATGTATTTCAATTTTTTACCAAATCACTGTTGAATTAATATTGAGTGATTTTGCGAAGTTTCAAGTGGATGTTTTTATATTTTTTTCGTGTCGACGAATTTTTTGCAATTTTTCTTAAATTTCATCTCCGTTCAAATTGAAATATTCTAAAATTTAGAAACAATGCATTTCTAATTTTTACGGAAATGTGGAATCACATATGTTGTCAGTTGTCTTGGAAAGTTTCAAGTCGATGGCAATTGTTTTTATATTTTTTTCGCGTCAAAAAAAATGATTATAATGTTTCATAAATTTACACGAAAAATCGCCAAAGCAATCGACGGAATGTATTGGAATTTTCTACGACGCAGATAAGACGCAAAACATGTAATTTATACATGAACGCGAGGAGAGATTTCGAAAATTCTTTCAGCAAAGTGTTGTGCTTATTGGACAGATAAGATCAAAAAATATTTTATTATTATTGAGGATAACTCTTAAACGAAAAGTGTTAGCAAATTAAACGAAAAGTGTTAGCAAAGGATTGTTCTTATATAATAGACGTAGGTTAAAACAATGAAATTGTTAAAAAAAAATTTAACTTTTGAACATATGATCGGAGTTCTAAGACTCTTTCAGCGAAGTCTTTCATTCATCCTAAAGATATATAGAGGACCAAAGAATTGAATTCGTTTTTCAATTGCTTTTCGTTTACAGAAGATAACGGGTAACCAAAGTCAAATTCTTCCAGAAAAGTCCATTGAATTGATACAGATAACACTAAACATGTTTTTTCTAGTGACTCGTTTCAATAAGTTATTTGTTTGTTAGCCTTCGTAAGACTTAATTTTGTAGAATTACGAACTGCTTGAATATTTATATATGAATGCTACTTTTTCTCTTTATTTAATTTATTGAATAATTTTGCAATAATAATAGTTTTTCTTTCTCAAAAAGTATATTATATACTAAATAGCTTTACCATCAAAATGTTCCACGAGCAGCCGCTGACTAAAATAGAAGATGGTTTTTAGTCTTAGTCTTAGTTTTTGCTTATTTTCAAGTTATGGTGTTTTATCATTTATTGAAAATGTTGCGGACCCGAATTACACAACTAGAATATTGTAAAAAAATACTCATAAGACTTGTGCTTAATTTTATTGCACAGAAGTGTACTTAATAATAATAATATAGCTTTTTCCAAAACACAATCAAAACTTCAATTTCGACGTGTTAATTTAATTTTTAAATTTCTTTATTTCAATTTCCTTTAATATCCATCCACTGGAGGAAAAGACATGAACGATTTAATTGTTCGGGTCGTTGTTCCGTCCTCGGGATAAATATTAATTGATTTTCGGCGCCGCCCCTCGCCGCCGTCACTTTCTGGGGGAGCGGTAGGGCGCGGGGGGATGCGGGAGGGCGGACGAAAATAATTAATTACTCTTGTGCGTCGGCCGGTTACATTTTTTACATCCATCACGGTCGGTGGCGGCGCGGAAATTGCGGGTGGCTTTCGGGGCGGCCTGAAAAATGCGGGCGGCAGCATTTTGTAAACAACGGCGCCCCCTTTTTTGTGTGTCGTCGCCGTGATTATTAATCTTTAATTTTATTTTTTAATGGAAATTCTGAATTTCCTGCATCCGGATATTTAGAGTGTTTAAGGGTGGACCTTTTTTTTATATATTTCACAACGCCTGTTTATAAGAAACTGATTGGGGGTGTAATTTGTCTTGGATATTAATTATTGTTTTAGCGGTATTTGATGAAATGTATATACAAAGAAATTATAATTATTTAACTTACATCCGCAAATAGTGGCTAAGTTATGAATACAATTTATTTGTCTCTAGCGTCAAGAAGAAAGTGGGAAAGAGGATTATTGGGAGATGCTTTGGTAGGAGCTTAACGTCAATGAAGAGAAGGTTAAAATTTAACTTGAAGAAATCAATCGGACAGGAAATCATATGGAAGGTGGCAGGTTTAGCTTTTGGCAATTGAACCTCTGGCCATATTGTGTCAGACACTGTTCTAATATTTAGAAATATAATCACGTCGTCAGCGAATTAAGGAATTTCCACATATACTGGGTGATTTAAACCACCCATGCCAGGCAATTTGTAATTACCAAAGCCTATCTAAATAATTTGATGAAACTAGTATCAAGTTCTAAAATTTACCGTTTAGAAATTTAAACAGGAACCTAGAGACAAGTGTAGCATCATTGGATAGGTGATTAATTTTTATCAAAAAAACTTTTTTGTCAAAGGTACGGTTTGCAAAAAAAAAATTGAAAAGAACCCTAACGTGAACAAATCTTAATAGCTAATAATAAATGAAATGTTTAGTATTGGACACTGCGGCTAAATTTTAAATCGTTAAAACCTGTAATCTAAATTATCTTCCGAACGGTAAAAGTTGCGGAGGTGAAATTTTGACCATAGAGGGCTCTCTCAGTAGCAAAACTGAACATCCGTGGTTATGTGACTTGCACATAACCTGAAGTGTGTTTTGACCATGACGTCGTAAATTTTTACGCTGTCGAAAGTTTCAACTTTGGAGGACTTTTCTGAACATATTCTTATCAATATCTTAGCTAATTTGAGTACGCTGAACACGAATCTGAAACTGTTTTTTGTATTCATGTTTTGCGCGGTCGTTGCAGCCAAAAACATACCGTGGAGCTAAGTGTTAAAAAATTGGTGAGGCTAAATGTTAAATTTCACTATCATCATTTTAATAGAATTTTTCAGAAAAATGGTTCCTCACTATAAGCACAAAAGCTCAAAAATCAATGCTGATAAACTGATACAAGTGGAGAAATCATCGGTGCTCAGTACTGCCAAAAAATCGGCCTTTACAAGACTGAAAAAATATTGTCACGCGCTGATTCCAGACATTTAACAGAGTTTTCATAGGAACGCGAGGTTGCGTGAATGGGATACTTCCTGAAATGTTCGGACCTTAATTTCGGACTTTCTTCCAAAGATATGAGAGATCCAGCTTTTCAATTCGCCCAGAAATTGAAAATTTCTGTTCCTAGTTGGGAAACTGGAGAAGAATGGTTTCGCAGCTTTATGAAGCGCAAACCTACGTTTGCCATTAGAAAATCCGAAGCCACGAGTCTCCAACGCTCGATGGCGTTTACCGGAACCAAGGTGGGGAAATTTCTCAATCATTTGAAGACACTATGTGAGCGTTACCATTTCGAAGCGTTCAAAGCAATTAATTAGCCACATAAACTGTAGAAGCGAACGTGTATAACGGAAAGTACATCGGCGCCAAAAGAATGGTTTTCATTTAGAAGGTGTGTGGCAAAAGTTGATTTATCAAAGCAATTTTTGCAAAGAAAGGTCAGAAAATGGATTTACTAGAGTCCCTGGAAATTCTCAAAATGCGCGCTAATCCGGAAATCCCTATACTGAACGACCAGCTTGACCTAATTTACATCCCTATTTTCAAAGCCCTTGTATAATTAGTTTTTATCTGTGGCTTACCTGTATATATATATACCTTTGTAAATCGGTTTTTAAAACACTTCTTGTTTGAAAATGGTAATTGGATTACCGAAACTTAAGTCACAAAAATAAATATATAAGTTATACAAAACAAAGTTAAAACTGTTTTATTATAATATTTAAAATAGATGTTACTATGTGGTTTCATAAAATACTGAAAATATCTTTTTAATTAATTACATGATAATCCCAATGGAACACCCTCGAGTTAATTTCATAGATACATTTTTTGATATTCGACTATAAAAAGTTGCTATAAACATTTGCTAAAAAACATTAGCTATAAGTATAAAGCTTTTTAAAATGATTCAAATAGATACTACTACGTGATTCCATAAAGATCCTAAAACATCCCTTTTTTAAATTACATGATAATAATAAATAATCTCACTTGAACGTTCTTTTGTTCATTCTAAAGATACAGTTTTTTTAATTCTTCCAATAAAATTGAAAAACATTTGCTACTTTCCAAAGTTACCTTAAATAGATGCTATTACGTGATTCTTTAAAAACCCCGAAACACACCATTCCTAAGTTACAAGATATTCCCACTTGAACGTCGTTGCGTTCATTCTAAAGTTATAATTTTTGAAATTCGGTTAAAATAGATTAAACAATAGCTACAATCTTGAAACTTTCTGGAATAACTCAGAATAGATATACCATGTGATTTCATATAAACTCTAAAATATTCCCACTGGAATAGCTCGGCTAAGCAATGAAAACTGTTTGCTACAAGAATACAACTTTCTAAAAGTTACTTCAAATAGTTGCTATTACACGATTCCATAAAAAACCCAAACTCACCTCAACGACAAAGTGTTCATTCCAAAGTAATATTTTTTAAATTTCGGTGAAAAAATTGAAAAACAATGTCAATAAGCATGATTTTTTAATGATTTAAAGTAGATGCTTCTGTTTTCCTAAAAAAGACCAAAATATCTCTTCCCTTAATTACAAGATCATCATCATCATTTTTTTAATTCGGCTAAAAAATTGAAAAATATTTGATACAAAAATAAAACTTTCTAACGCCACTTTAAATAGATGCTACTACGTAATTCCATTAAGATCCCAAAATAACCTTCTTCCCAATTACAAAAAAATCCCATGTAAACGCCGTTGTGTTTATTCCGAAATAATATTTTTTTAAATTTCGTTAGAAAAAATTGAATAGCAATGACAACAAGCCAAAGACTTAGAATAAATGCCACAACGTGATTTCTTTTACTTTTAGTTTCCGATATAAACTACGAGCTGTTTGTGTTTAACGGAAACATTAAAAAAAATGTTAAGAACGGTAAAAGCCGGTATTATAAAATTATTTATTTCGTTTTTGATCTTGAACGAAAAATTTAAATTTCGCTCTTGTTCTTGTAAATATTTCTGTTAATTTCGTTATTTCGTTTTCAGTCCCTGATTTATATAGTTTTAGTCCACAAATCTATAATCTGCCGATGTACTAAAATAACAGAAAACAGTATTCTTTAATAATATTCTCTCACCACAACAAGAAATCGTATACGGCAGGGGTGGCCAAACTTTTGATCACTACGGGCGACCTGTATTTTAAATTATAGCGGTCTACCAACATCGTATGTGTTGGGTGATCACAAGAAAAGTAGTAAGTTAAAGCCAAATATAATCATTTTTAGACGAGTTGCCGATATCTGATGTGTCATATCAGTAAGGCGAGCGACTAAAAGGTTATGTGGCCGACTAGGCCAACCCTAGTATACGATGTACCTCAGGGTTCAATCCTAGGACCATTCATGTTCTTAATCCACATACATGATCCCCCAACCCAATGTCGATAATTATTCATGCAGATGAAACAACCATCTCGTGCATAGGTAATGGCACTGGATAAGTAACAGCTCAGTTACAATCCGATATAGATACAGCCAACTGTTGGTTTGATACTCTTAAATTACTTCTTAGTAATAGTCTTAATATGTCAGATTACATCCTACTTTTTATATTTTTATATTTAATGCCTTGTTAAACAAATAACTATTTGCTCATTATCTTGGATTTGATAATCCGAAATAATTGTAGCGAACTGCGCAATACATAATTTCGTTTTTCATTTTACAAACGCGGAACAAATGTTTAATTTGTGCCGTATTAATTTTAATTTGTCATTAAACCAGTATTGAAACGTATAACTGCGCTATCATTACCGTACGAGCATAAACACAATTCCCCTCGATTATTTATAATTGCTAATTAAAAACAGTGGATTTAATGAACGCGATCATTATTTTTCAATCGACGGACCGGAAAACGAAGCTTTTTCACACTAATTATTACATTTAATTTTCAAATCGAATGCAATTTTTCGTCCATCCGGACGGATTACATGCGCCGAAATTAATAAGTGGATTATTTGCATTGCCGGTTTGAATTATTCGATTCGTGCCTCTGCCCTAATAACGCACCGTGACAACAAACAGCGACAAAATGGAAGCCGGACACGGAAGTGCCGTCACATTGTTGTGTGTATCACAATAAATATCGGTTAGGTTGCCTTTGGCGTACCATCGTAAATTGGGGTAATGGATGTCGTCATTTTTTCTGTTTACCGACGTACGTGAGGACCATAAGTTTCACTTTGTCGACTCTCTATTAGGTGCGTCTATCATCGAAACTATGACTTATTGTGTGTGTTCAGTGTACACTTCGATATTCAAATGTAGCTTTGTTAATGTGACGATTTACAAATGTTTCGATGTATGACTCTACATTATCGCATGAAAACGTGTGAAACATAGCTTTTTTTAATCAATTGTTGTATGTTAATTAGTTATGACGAAATTATTAAATCAATTTAAATATGTTCTTACGTAAGGATATAATTAGAATTACCATACATGCAGAAATTGTTTCCTCTGATAAACGTTGATCGCATTTTTCTAGTGGTTTTCCGTATACAAATATAGTTAACAGAGAAAAAAAAATGTACAATTAATCATCACCTTAAATATTTTATTCCGGCTGAAAGACTTAATTAAGAATTGCATTTTTTAGGAAAATGAAATAATTACTAGCATGACTCAATGAAGAAACTCCATTAGCTATCACTGTCTCCGATGTAATCAAAAAGAAAACTACTCAATCAGTGAGGAGAAATTACACCTCCCAAGTCAATTCTCCATTGCGTCCTCTGGGAATCCTTCCGGATACCCTTAACCGTCTCAATAAATAATTAACTACACCAACAAATAGCAGAAAAACTATCTGCGAAGAAATAAAAGTGAGCATACAAGAAGCGTTTCAATTATCTTAATGGTTATTTCACTTCTTACCAAAACTAATCGATTCACCCGAGTTTTCAAAAAATAATTATAAAATGAAAATTCAAATAATCGAAAAAACATTTATACATTTAGAATATATATAGTATATATGTGTTACAGTCCAGATAATGAATCGGTTTGTATTAATAGTTGCCGGATATTATTTATACAAACCGAATGAAAAAGTTAAATTGGTTTGATTTACAAGAATTAATCACATGAACCGGCAATTATTAATGCTTTACAATTATTAATGGTAAATGTAATAATTTTAAGAACGTGCAATCGTGGTTCATAGAGAGTATGGAGGAAGTACCACGTGATTACGGAGGGAAGTATTATGTACCGTGTGAAAATTTGCTGGTGCTGTTTACTAGATTGAATATAATGTTTTATTTGTGCGTACATTACAAATTATTATTTAATAAAATCAGGTTACTTCATAAATATTTCAAATTTAAGTATAAAAAAATACTCTGGCTTAACGACGTTTTCAATTTTGAAAAGTAAAATTTCACATGATAAACATAAAAAAAGTGAGAAAATTATTAAATTTCATTCTAAAAAAAATCAACAAAATCAGTATACTTCACAAATGTGTAGAATTTAAGGATAATAAAAAAAATACTCTAACTTAGTTTTGAAATTACTTATAGCGTTTTCAACTTGGAAAAGTAACATTTCAAATGATAAATTTTAAACATTTGAAAAAAATATTATATTGCACTCTAAAAAAATTCAATAATACCAATTTACTCCGCAAATGTTTAGAAACTACGGACATTCAAGAAATTTCACTCTAATTTAATTTCTAAACGATTTATGATTTTTAAAATATGAAAATGTAAAATTCCACATAATAAACTTAAAAAAAGTGAGAAAATTATTAAATTTCATTCTAAAAAAATTTAACAAAATCAGTATACTTCACAAATATGTAGAATTCAAGGATAATCAATAAATGTTACTCTAACTTTATTTTTAAATTACTTATGACGTTTTCAACTTGGAAAAGTAAAATTTCACCTGATAAACTTTAAACATTTGAAAAAATATTATATTTCACTCTAAAAAACTTCAATAAAATAATTTTACTTCACAAAAGTTTAGAGTGTAAGGACATTCAAGAAATTTCACTCTAATTTAATTTCTACACGATTTATGACTTTTAAAATATGGAAAACTAAAATTTCTCATGATAAACTTAAAAAAAGAGAAAGAAAAATTAAATAAAATCAGTATACTTCACAAATGTTTATTATATTAGGATAATCAAGAAATTTCACTCTAACTTAATTTTGAAATAACTTATGACGTTTTCAACTTGAAAATATAAAATTTCGCATAAAAAACTTTAAACGTTTGAAAACAAAATAATTTATTTCACTCGGAGAAAACTTAATAAAAACGGTATATTCCACAAATGTTTAGAAATTAAGGACATTCAAGAAATTTCACTTTAATTTAATTTCTAAGCGATTGATGATATATACTTAAATTTGGAAACGTAAAATTCACATAATGAACTTTAAAAAATTGAAAAAATATTATATTTCACTCTAACAAAACTCAATAAAATCCATATACCCCACAAATGTTTAGAAATTAAAGTAATTAAAGAAATTTTACTCTGACTAATTTTGAAACGACTTATGACTTTTTCAATTTGGAAAAGTAAAATTTCTCCTAATAAACTTTAAACATTTGAAAAAAATATTATGTTTCACTCTAAAAAAAAATTCAACAAAATCAGTATACTTCACAAATACGTAGAATTTAAGGATAATCAGGAAATTTTACTCTAACTTAGTTTTGAAATAACTTATGACGTTTTCAACTTGGAAACGTAAAATTTCACACGATAAACTTTAAAAAAGCGAAAAAATTATTGAATTTCATTCTAAAAAAATTCAATAAAAACAGTATACTTCACAAATGTTTAGAATTTAAGGATAATCAAGAAATTTCACTCTAACTTCATTTTGAAATAACTTATGACGTTTTCAACTTGATAATATAAAATTTCGCATGATAAACTTTAAACGTTTGAAAAAAATATTATATTTCACTCTAAGAAAACTTAATAAAACCAGTATATTCCACAAATATTTATAAATTAGGAACAATTAAGAAATTTCACTTTATTTAATTTGTAAGCGATTTATGACTACTTAAAGTTTGAAAAGTAAAATTTCACATTATAAACTTTAAAAAAGTGAGTATAATATTAAATTTCAATGACAAACGATGACGGACTGAAAAACCTTCGGTCGATGGCCAACGAAGAAGAAGAAAAAGAAGAAGAGACGAAGAAGAAAGAAAAGAGTCGTAAATTATAATAATATACATTAAATTTCATTCTAAAAAAAATCAATAAAATCTATATATTCGAAAATATTCAAGAAATTTCACTCTATTTTAATTTTGAAAATTTGGAAACGTAAAATTTTACATGTTAAATTTACATAAACTTTAAAAATTTGAAAAAAATATTAAATTTTGCTCTAAAAAATCAATCAAATCTGTATACTCTGCAAATTTTAAGAATGTAAGGATATTGAAAAAAATATACTCTTTCTTAACTTTAAAACATGTTTTTATTAAATTTACCTGGCTATAATATGAATTATTAATAATTACCGGCAAGTGTAATTATTTAAGTGTTATTAATCACATGGACCAAAAGTAGCGGTTTGTATTAATAATTTTCGGTAACTAGTAATAAAAAGCATATTACATAAACCGTAACATATACATCCTTATTCAGATAGTACATTTACGAAAATACAAAATAAATATAAATTTAAAAAATGTATCACTTTATCTTTCTACCTTGCCTAGAATCGACTTTTATGTGCTATCGATATTTCATATTTATTAAATTTATTTAATGCATCCACAATAGTAAAAAGTTTTCCTTATTTAAAAAAAAAATATCATTTGACCCATCGTCACTACTTTATTATAACGATAACCATTTTGTAAACTTGTGGAGCTTGGCGGAAAATTTTATCATTTGACGTTTGCATAACATAAAACATCCTTTTTAATCTGCGAATTTATACGGTCAGCCGTTTAGCATAAAAGTGCCGTTTTACAAGATGTTCCCCGAGTTACGAGGAATCTCGACTGAAATATTCAAAGCCCGGCACTCGTCAACTTTTACCGCCCCCGCACAAAGTGTTACTTATTGTCGGCGGCGCATTTAATTAATTTCCGGAATTGCGGCAGGGCCGGATCGGCGGCACTCGAGAGCCCTTCTTCCCGGCTGCAGTAAACTCGGCAGAACTGGAGTGATCGGTAATGGAGTGAAGCGACTTCCTTTTTATTGCACCAACATAAAAAACGGATGGGTATCATCTGGTAGCTCTTTAATGTCCCTTATCGTAAAACTGTACATATGACAATATTCCCTACTTCGCAGGGTTTATGGCGTTGGAGGACAGGGGTCGCGGATAATTAACAATAATTATGGCGCTTTTGATGTGTTTATTTTATTTTTTTATTTAACAAGTTCTACTTTAAGAATGCCCTGATTTTCTAATCTTAAATCACAATTTAACTGAAAGTGTAATATTTCAACTCTATAAGTTGCTTAGAAATCAAAATCACAGACCAGAATTAATGATGTTTGAAATATAATTACAAAATTTAAAAAATCGGTTTTGATTGGTTATATTTTTTTTTCTATTTGACATAGCTTCATTTTGAAAGTATCATAATTTGCGTAAAAATTGTAATTTTTCAACAATTTAAAACTCAATACGTATTGTATTTTTTTTTTCTTTTTTGACGCCGAAATTGCAGACATATTTGAAAATATATATTATATATTTGCTTAAAAATTGAATTTTGTTATTTTCGAAAATGATAATACAAAGTTTGAATAATATATTTTTACTGGTTATATATTTTTTCGATTTTTATGACGCCGCCGCCGTTATAACAATTTGACATAGGTTTATTAACTCTCGTAACTCGCATAAAAATACTACAAACTACAAAGTTTGAAAAATGGGTCTCGACTAAATATATTTTTTTATAAACGCTGTTATTTTCGGTCTTAACGTAAAAAGACGTTTAAAACAGTTATTTTCTTGGATAGGGTGAGTCCAGCACGTATAGAGACCCCTTCGAAATTGTAAAACTAATAAAAACAATTGATGGCACAATTGCAGCAATTTCTCTGCAAATAAAGAAATGAAATTCTAATCTTTGGATTGGATTTTGCTGATGATTAAAATCGTTTAACACAATCGAACATTAAGCGCTAGAGACAATAGAACATGTTAAGGGGATCAGTATGTGATAAATTTTCACTGTTATTCAACTTACCTTCATGAAATAATATCCATATCGTGACACCCGTCCCTTATCCATCCTTCAAATTTCACTAATCACAAATTTAAAAACAGAAATTTAAAAACTACCACTGCACTGCACTGATAAATCTGTTAACATCGAACTCACCGATGGAACTGGATATCGCCAGGTGTGATTAGCCTAATCTCTGCCGGTTTTAGAGGTCGCAAAAAACACATTCTTTCTTCGCCTGTTATCAATACTTATCTACGATGCAGCTCCGATTCGAATTAAATTCATTTCAATTCGTACATAAGAAAGACGAAGAAGCAGGTGCACCTCTTTTTAACCAGTGAAAATTGTTCGGTCCGGCAATTATCTTCCACCGAGTAAGTGTTTACGTGTTTTAACGTGCAGAATATTGAAAACTCGACTTTTTAATCGTTGAAAATTATTTGATGCTGTAGTTTATCTTCCACCGTGAGTGTGAAAATTGGATTGACGAAAATTGATTTTACGACGTAAGAGTAATCTCATTAAGTCAAGTAATTGAAACCGAAATTTGGAATTGATACATTTGGATAACAAAAAAACATTGAAACTAACTTTAAAATTTTGAAAAAATCACGACTATTGTTCAGAAGATTATTCTAAATAAAAATATTGTTTTAATAAAAATATCTGAATTTCTGCAATAGTTATTTTATGTTTAAGGTTTCATATTTAAAAAAAATATTATGTTTTTGTTCAAGGTTTCACATTAAAAAAGTTTGGAAAGTTAATTATTTTTCTGTGACAGAATGTATCATTACTTTGATTGTTTTTGTTTGTCCTATTCTATAGTTGAAATATAAGTTCTGTTACCAAGAAAAATAAAAATTATCATTATTAATCTTTCACTTAATGGTGTTTCAACAAACTATTGAACTAACGATTAAAAACCTTTTGAAAAACTAAAGTTTATTACAAAGTTTAAGCCCTTAAAATCAAAATGTTACAGCCAATTAAAATTTGTTACGTACTTTAAACCTTTAAAAATATAATTATAAAACTTCTACCTCAGTGGTTCTATTTTTTTTTAAATCAAAATTTGCATGGTGCAATTTTTTTTACTTTCATATTCCGTTTAAAAACGCAACAAAGCAACAAAGCAAATTTAAAGTCTAAAATTTTCTTGCCTTTCTAAAAATAAAAATGGTTTGCTAGGTTTATAAATCACGCCTTAAAATTTATTATCATTATTGCAAGAGTTGAAAGAGAAATGTCATTTTAGCGCAAAAAGAAATATAAGATGGATATTTTAAACTTTGTAATTTTACTTGTGAAAGTTTAAACTATGCAATTATTTTGGTTTGTTAAAAAGATTATGTTTTTATGAGGAACGAAAGTTAAAAAAGCAAGATACTACTTTTGACTTAGGCTTGAATTGAAAAAATCGAAAAAACACAACCACTCAAAATTGATGCTAAAATCTAGGGGATTTTCTTTTCATATGATGTTGTGTATGCGTATTTGGTTGCCTACCGATCAATCTGCAACCATTGTTGCTCACTCTATACTTCACTGGCTAATGCCACGCCAGATATTGAATGATGCAAAAGAAATTGATTCATTATTTTACTATTTCAATAGGTTCAAGTTATTTAATAAATTTTGTTGTGTTTTTTTTTAGGTGCATTTGAAAAAGAAATAAATGTCGAATTGTAATTTATATTTAAAAAAAAATCGTATAGAAACAACCAATAGGTTATTTGAATTCTGTATTATCATTTTTGAAAGTTTAAACAAAGCAAAATATTTTGCTAGTATGAAAGGAAACAATTTTTACGTGAGTAATGAGAGGTTTAAAAAATATGTCAATATGTCAAACTGTACGTCAAAAGAAAAGAAAAAAATGGTGATGTGGCCATCATGTTACTTTCTCCGACGTGATGGTATCATAACAATTTATATTTACGTTTTCATGGTTTATTTTCATATAAAATCATATTTTAAATGTACATCGAGCGTTGTGTAAACTCGGATGAAACTGACGTTTAAAACGTCAAAATTATGAAAGATGGAAAAATTATACTTCAAATTCAAAAACTCAGTTTACTCAAAAACTAAAGGGATTTCGGGAAAATTTTTTTCTTTATAAGTTGTTTACTTTAGCATTCTCTACAATTATCATTAACATAAATTTGCTGTAACTATTATCGTTTTATAATTATAAACCAAAAATTAAAAAAAAATAATACATTTTTTTCTCGAATAAAAATGATTTCATGAAAAATGTTTTCAAGCAAAAGATGTTAATTTCTTTGTTGTCTTCAATGTTTGTTTAAATGTTTTTGTGATATTTTTCACATTTAAGAAAATATTGGCAAAAAACAAAAAAACAGTTAAGGTAAACACCCACTTCCGGTGTACGAAATTTTTCCAAAAGCTTTCCAGTTCTTCAGATTATAAAATAAGACGTATGTTCAAGGTTTCATATCAATTGGTCTATTAGTTTTTAGAGGTACAGCGCGCACAGACAGACAGACACACACACACAGCACACACACACAGATACAGACACAGACACAAAAAAATTTCCGTGAAAAAAATTTTTGAAAAAAAAATCACGATCACAATACTTTCTCGTACTTCGTAACGGAGAAAGTAAAAATATAACCAGTCAAGATCCATTTTTCAAACTTAGCAGTTCTATTTAAAAAGCTACGTAAAAAAAATAATATTATGATTTAAATTTGAGTTATGAGAGTTCACAAATTGTAATTACTCCGCCATAGAAAGCGAAAAAAATATAACCAGTAAGAATTTTGCACTCTAATTTTTAAAGTTAAGTTTAAACTAAGGAATCAATTTTTCTGGTAGCAAGTAATACGATTTTAAGCGAAATATGAGAAATTTAAAATATGCCAATGTCAAACTGAATTCGGGCGCCAAAAAAAACAACCTAAAATATAATAATAAATAAACTTGAGAGTTTTATTTTAGAACATTCAAGCTACATAATAAGTTTCAGCTTGTTGAAAAATTGCGGTTTTCGCCTGGATTAAGAGAGTTGGAAAATAATGCTATATGAAATTGTAATTACGGTGACATAAAAATCGAAAAAATATATAACCAGTTGAGATAGATTAGTTAAATTTTGTTTTCATTTTAAAAGTTCAAACTGCCTATAGAATGTTTTGTTATTCCATGCTATTTCAACAAAATATTGTGCCGTACCATTTTTATTTTTTATATTTATACATGTTAATCGAGTTCAAAACTAATTTTAGAAATTAAAAAAAAAATCCGTGTGGCAGATATGTCTCCAGATGGAAATTGAAACATTTTCAAGCATTTGCGCAAATTGGTATAACTTTCTCTCCAAATGAGCAAATTTAAAATTTTAAAAACATCTTTACTCAGATTAGAGTGCCGATTATTTTGGTCAACTGTTTCATCGTTTGATTTATTTTTCAAATTTAATCGCAATCAAAGTTTACCATTGATTTTTGCATTTTCTTTTTAATTTTTCGACCCTGTTTTTCACCGAGACCAAATTTAGTTTGCAAGGAGGGGTGGCCAAACTTTTGATCACCAAATTCCTTATTTGGAACATTGCTGAATTAGGCTTGCAAATTGAAAATTTAATGTTCTTTGAAAACCAATAAAAATCAAAAAATACGCCATTACCTTGTTTTAGAATTATTTCAATTTAATAGTGAGAATGTGATGCTTTTAAATAAAAACCCAACTTCGACAGCGATTTCTCAAAATTAATGTGGTGGAAAATCAATAAATTGAAAATTAAATGGCCTCAGAAAATCAATCAAAATCCAAAAATATGTGTTGCACAGATTTTGAATTATTTTGACGGAATCGTAAAAGTGATGATTTTACATCAAAAATTAACTTCGATGGCAATTGCTTAAAATTGCCCCAGTGGAACATCATTAAATTTGGCACGCAGATTAAGAATTTAATGCTCTTTAATATGAATCAAAATCCAGAAATTCGTCTTTACTAGTAGTCGAGTAATTTTGACTTAACCCTTTCAGCCCTGGATTTTTAAATTTGAAAAAAATGTTTTTTGTTAATTACTATTGATGGGGAGCTTCTTAAGACCATAAATACCAAATTTTAACTCATTTGATTAATTAGTATAGGAATTAATTAGTGAGGCTTTGTTGAAGTGACATCTAGTGATAAACAGCAAAAATATGGATTGTCATAGTAAGTGGAGACATGTAAATGTTGCGGTAGCAATTGCCACCCCCAGGGCCGAAAGGGTTAATCGTGAAAGTGTTGATTTTAGAACAAAAAATAACTTTAACGGCGATTGCTCGAAATTCTCTCCGTGAAACATCTCCAAATTTTTCACGCAGATTATAAAATTAATGTTCTTTGGAAATAAATGAAAATAAAAAAATACGCCCTTCCCTAGTTTTTGAGTTATTTTGACTTAATTGCGAGGGTGTGAAGATTTTACATCAGAAATTAATTCGAGGACGATTTTGCTCGAAATTCCCCCAAAAGAACATTACCAAATTCAGTACAAAAACTGTGAATTTAATATTCTCTGGAAATCATTTAAAATCCAAAAATACATCTTTCCTAGTTTGCTCGAAATTACTTTGGAGGAACATGATCTAAGGGTACCTAGGGTTAAGATAGTCAAAATGCCCCTATCCCTAGATTTTGTAATTTACCCGATAAGAGGGTTTATTAGGATGTAGAAATAAGGTCCGCATGGTCGGTGGGCCGAAAATCCCCTCCGCCCTCTCTGGGGATTAAAAAATCTGTTTTTCTAAACATTATTGCAATATGGCCAATATCCATTAAACAAAAAAAAAATATTTTTTTACTGACGAATTAGTAAATGAAAACTTTTGAAAAAAATCATGAAAATAGTCTACCCAAATACCTATTTGATCAATTAGGCAATTTTACGAAAAATGGTAAAAACCCTTAAAAAAAAGTTAAAAAATTGATTTTTCAAAATGCCACGGCATGATATAAATATGTCTTGATGCATATTTTTTTTACGAGGTAAAAATGATGCAAATATCAAATACCGGGTACAAGAGGGCGCTGTAGGTTAAAAATCGATTTTTAAACTTTTGGAATTTTTTTAAAGGTATAAATGACCTTTGGGAAAAATTGGTCAAATAGGTATTTGGGTAGACTGTTTTCATGAATATTTCCAGAAGTTGCTATTCACTAGTTCGGCAGTAAAAAAAATAATGTTTAGAAAACCCCATTTTTTTAACCCCCTGAGAGGGCGGAGGGGGTTTTCGGCCCACTGACCATGGGAACCTTATTTTTACACCCCAAAACACCCGCTTATCGGGTAAATTAAAAAATCTAGGGATAGACTATCTTTACCGTAGGTACCCTTTTCCACGCAGATTGATAATTTAATGTTCTTTAGAAATCAATAAAAATCCAAATCCATGCCAAAGTTATAGAATTTTCTGATTGAGGTTGGCGGCACTTACTTCGTGATACATTTTTAATTAAATAAAACACACTTTTACTTAGTTAATATCACACTGTTTATTTATTAGTGACTGCAGTTTCGATCAAACAATGATCATTATCAAACTAAAAGTAACGTAAATACAGAGTAAAGTCTTATAATATAATTAATGAACAAACCAACCTAATGTTCTCGCCTCTGTTCAACGCGGTATAAATAAGATGTTACTCTCTATTTACGTTACTTCTAGATTGATAATGATCATTGTTTGATCGAAACTGCAGTCAATAATAAATAAACAGTGTAATATTAACTAAGTAAAAGTGTGTTTTATTTAATTTTAGAATTATTTTGACTGAATTATAAAAATGTGCTAATTTTACATAAAAATGAACTTTGAGACGATTGCACCAAATTGCCTCTGTAGAACATCGCTGAACTAGTCAAGCAAATTAAGAATTTAATGTTCTTTGGAAATTAATAGAAATAATAAAAATACTCCTTTTCCTTATTTTCGGGATTTGGATTTGATTGTGAGTGTATTGCTTTTAAATAAAAAAACTAACTTAGAGGGTGATTTCTCGAAATTAACTCGTTGGTGCATCACCAAATTTTGCATAGAAATTGAGAATTGAATGTTCTTTGAAAATCAATGAAAATCCAAAAATATGTGACGGAATCGTGAAAGTGATGATTTTATATCAAAAATTAACTTCGAGAGTGATTCCTCAATTTTTTTGGGTAGAATATCACCAAATTTAGCACGAAGATTGAGAATTTAATTTTCTGAAAATTATTCAAAATCCAAAAAATACGCCTTTGCTAGTTTCAAAGATTTGACTTGATCATGAAAGTGTAATGATTTTACATCAAATATTAATTTCGAGAGCGATTGCTCGAAATTCCCTCATTGGAACATCTTTAAATTTAGCACACAGATTTATAACTGAATGTTCTTTGGAACAGTTTTTAAGTTATTTCATCTAAATTGTGAGAGTGTGATGATTTTACATGAAAAATTAACTTCTAGGGATATTGCTCAATTAAATAACAACCAATTTGGTATATTTCGGGTTTTTAATAATTAATTTAACACAATGCACTTGAAAATTATAATCTTCTAACAATGATGTTACAGAAAATGTCAAAATTATGAAAGATGGAAAAATTATACTTCAAATTCAAAAACTCAGTTTACTCAAAAACTAAAGGGATTTCCAAAAAACTTATTCTTTATAAGTTGTCCATTTTAGCATTCTCTACATTATTATTAACATAAATTTGCTGTAACTATTATCGTTTTATAATTATACACCAATAATTTAAAAAAAAATTCTTGAGTAAAAATGTTTTTATGAAAAATGTTTTCAAGCAAAAGCTGTTCATTGCTTTGTTGTCCTTATAGTTTCTTTAAATGTTTTTGTGATATTTTTCATATTTAAGAAAATATTGGCAAGAAACAAAAAAACAGTTAAGGTAAACGCCCACTTCCGGTATACGAAATTTTACCAAAAGCTTTTCTGTTCTTCAGATTATCAAATAAGACGGATGTTCAAAGTTTTTGAGATACAGCGCACACACACACACACACACACACACACACACACACGCACAGGCACACACAACCACACAAACACAAAAAAAAATTCCAGAAATTGTTCAAATGGCATCTAGGGATCCCAAAACGGATATTTCCATAAAAAAAATTGAAAAAAAAATCAATACTTTCTCGTACGTAAAAATTTACTCACTATGAAATTTGACGAAAATGAATTAACTTTAGCGGAACAAAGTTTGCCCAGAATTTGTGTTCCTAATAAACGACTGTTTAAGTCCAAATTGTAGTCAACATATCATTCAGGCGGGCGACAAGGAATGGTTACGCGGTCTACGCTTTGGCCATCCCTGTACTGAAGTAATAATAGATTTTAGCTAAGGCAAAAAAACCTGGAGTGTTTTAAAACCTTCCATTTATTTTTTCACTGGAGAAAATGGGCGGTTTCAACAAAACTCGATTTTTTAGAAAGCTGTTTCTTCAGTGGGGTACGCAGTACCAATCTAAAATTTGTACCACCAATGGTTCTATTTGGTAGCAACACTACTACAAAATATTGCAAGTTACAACGCAATGTGAACTACAAGAAATAAAACTAATAAATCTAAAAATTTGGTCATAAATTTGTAGCCATGATTCGAAATATTAATACATGGAACACATTTTGCGATGATTAAGCTGTTTGCAGTTATAAAAGAATATTGAACAAATTTGTATCAATAAACTTTGGTAAATTATAACACAGGGCGTAAGCGTTAAGCGCTGCACTAATTAAGAAGAAATGGTGGCTGCGCCGGGCGAGATGCATTCAACTCGGCCATTGTTACAAATATGAATGACTTTATCAGTTAATGGCACCCCATGTATCAACTGAATGCTGCACGTATGCAAAACCGCTGGCTCCCTTATTAATTAGACGAATTAATTAGGGCGGAACGCTCGAGCTCGGCCCGAGGACGATTACCAAGCGCTTCTCTAAACACCCCGCTATAATACGGTGCAATTAATTCAAAGAACTTCAATTCATTCACAGAAAATTCTACCGTTTTATCGGTAGCACATGCAGTATTAAGGTATTCTTCTTCTTATTATTAACGACATCTCAATTTCTGGAGGTATTAGTTCGATATTTGATTAGATCCGACATTTAAACTTTAAGTGGTAAATAAAACACGTGTGTTGAGAATTTTCACAAATGTTTTTATTATTAATAATAAAAATAGGATTCTACCTTCAAAGAATATCGGTCCAACTAATCTTCTCCCACTAATCGCTGCCCAAACGCCAACTTTCTCTGGATGTAGTGGTTTCTCTCGATATATACGAGGATTTTCATCCGACCAAATTCTCATAGTTTGGGAATTGATGTAACCATTCTTGTAAAACCAAGCTTCATCGGTAAAAAAAGTAATTTGTAAAACATCCTCGTTTACATTTTGTAAAAACCAATGACAAAATTCCAGTCGTCTGGGGTAATCAACAGGTAATAACTCTTGCACCGATGTTATGCGATAAGGGTATACTTGCAAATCTTTTCGTAGAAGCTTGTGGCATGTTCCTACCGATACATTCCTTTGCTGTGACAAATGACGCAGAGAAGTCGTAGGTTCATCTTCCAAAATTTCTTGGGCTGTGTTAATAGCATCTTGAGTTCGTTTAACTGGTCTACCACATCTTGGTTTATGGAGAATACTACCCGTTTCACGAAATAATACAACAGATCGTGATAAGGTATTTTTAAATTCAACATAAATAATGGGCACGTTAGGAAATTCTTCCTGAAACTCTGCTAAAGGTGCGTCGAATGAATACACCCAATTTCCGTTCACTTTAATCCCATTTAGGAAATAACTTTCAATTAGAAACTTTTTTTGCTGGTTACTGTAAATCATTGTGAGCACGGAATAATTGTGACTTCTAGAAAGATCTAACGTTTATATGTCAATTCCCAACAAGTGTCAAGTGTGCCAACTGAAAGTTTTAAAACGAAAAAGTCATGGTACACTTGAGGTTTTTTTTTAAATGAACATACGATACGTTTCGCCACACAGTGGCTTCATCAGGCAGATGATGACATAAAAAAAATTGTGAAAATTCTCAACACACGTGTTTTATTATTACATATATTATGGAATTTCATCAAGTAACAGCCTCATCAATCCAATATTTCAACTTTAAGATTCTGTAGCACCTTGTACTAATTTTGCTACCATTGAACACATAACCGATAGTGGCTGAATGGTTAACACCAAAGCCAAATAAATTTTAAAAAAACTCTTATTATTATTGCAGGCGGTTATCATGGTTATTTCTGTTTTCGATGTTGTTCTCTCAGGTTGTGCTGCAAAATAACACACTTACCACTTTTTTATTGGTAACAAACAAAGTGTTAAGTGTGTTATTTCTATAAATAAATTTCCCTTAACCATTTCTATCAAGAAGGAGTTACATTTGAAAATATTTCAATATCAACTGTCACCCGTTATTTTCATAAACTTTAAAGCTTCACGTTTTACGTTTTCTATCCCCGGTGCACGTTTCAAAATCCAGTAACTTATCATACTTCACTGGCTAAATACAGTGCACATCTCCGTTTCGAAGTAAATATGTGCAAGTTTCTGTGTGTTGTGCCGGAACTGCACGTCGTTCTCACGACAGGAAATTGTAAGTTGCCGAAGGGAAGGGACGTCCCGACGTCGTGTGTCCTGCACGCTCTTATCTATCGATTCTATCTGTTGTGTTATGCATGTTCGGGTGGAAGTCGAGATTTCCTTAGCTTCTGCGAGGCCGGAGATGAAATATGCGGCCCCCGGCGGACTTTTATTTATTCGAGCCCTCGCCCGTTTTATTATGCGCCCTTTATAAGCTCACTGGAAAACGATATAACAATGAATGTCGTCGTTTACCTCGCGGGTGAAAAGTTTCGCCCGGAATTTAAGGACATGTGTCTTCGTAAAGAAAATATTGTGTTGTTATTGTTAAGGTTCGAGCTTCTTCACTGATATTAACACAGTTAGTACCAAACTAATCCCAATATACTCATTTACTTCTACCAAGCCCTAATTTAGGTATTCATAATTTATGATATTTATTAACGAATATTCATTTTCACTGAACTAATTAAAATGTTTATTGTATAAATCAGGTCATTAGTGAGAATATCCGGATTACGTTTTATTGAAAAAAAAGTTAAGGACTCGAGCAAATTCATCTTTAAGCCCTTTGGCAAAATACATTACCTCGAGTCTAAAACTAGTATAAATTGTGTGACAATCGTAATTTTAAGTAATCTTATTATTATAGGGTGTCCCACGAAAAAGTTGCATTTTAAAATTGCTATAAAAAAAGACGGGTGGATATTTTTCAATATTTTTTTTTATTGAATAGCCCCAACATTGCGGTTTAATAGTGGAAGACCACTTCATTCATATGGCTGCCCCGGCTGGCTTTGCAGTAGCCCATTCTGTCGACCCAATTTTTCATGACATTTTCGATGGTGTGGCCCTCACTGGCTGCAATGGCGACTTCAATCTCGTGCTTTAGGTCGTCAATCGTCTCTGGATGGTTGGCGTAGAACTCATCCTTGACGGCTCCCCACAAAAAATAGTCCATCGGGGTCAAATCGCAGCTGCGAGGCGGCCAGTTGACATCGCCGTTTCGGCTAATTATGCGATTTTCGAACGTACCGCGCAAAAGTTCGACTGTAACGTTGGCTGGGTGGCACGTGGCGCCGTCCTGCTGGAACCAAATGCCGCCGATGTCTTCCTCTACCATTCGGGGAAAGAAAAAAAATTCCAACATGCCGCGATAGCGCTCACCATTGACGGTTACGGCGGTTGCTGCTTCGTTTTCGAAGAAAAACGGACCAACGATGCAGCCGGACCACATACCGCACCAAACAGTCACTCGTGGGTGCAGTGACTTTTCCATGATTACGTATGAATTTTCTGAGCCCCAAATGCGGCAGTTTTCCTTATTGACATAACCACCGAGGTGGAAATGAGCTTCATCTGAAGATGATTTTTCGATAAAAATGCTCATCTTCTATCAAGCGTTCTTCGGCCCATTGGCCCATCGGATGGTCGTGCGGCTTCAGCCCTTGCACCAATTGAATTTTGTACGGCTTCAAACCGAGGTCTTTCGTCCAAATTCTCTGAAGGGACGTGCGAGAAATGTTCAATTCCTGCGAGCGGTGTCGAGTTTATGTTGATGGATTGTCACTAACACTTTCGGCAACAACAGCAATATTTTCGATTGAGCGCACTGGACGAGCACGGGAACGCGTTGCTTTGTCCATTAACGAGCCACTTTCACGCACACGCTTCACAAATTTATCCACAAACTGCCTGGAAGGCGCTTTATTTTTCCCGAATTTTGTACGCATTTTTCTTGCAGTTTCGGTTGAAGACTCACCATTTTGGAAGTAAGTTTTCAATATTTCCCAATTTTCTTCGAGCGTAAACTTAACCATTTCGTAAACCGCAAACCTTTTACTAAATATTTGACACATTGGCAAAGCCATTCAAGCTGTCAAAGCCGAAATAATCGATAGTTCAAAAAGCAACCGATAGATGGATCACCCTATAGTTTGAGAATCACAAGATCGATAGTGTAGAATCTATAAAAATAAATTTGTTTTCTAATATTTATGTAATGTAAATGTATTCAATTTATATTCCGTTTCCCCATCAGCAACTAACTACTTTGATGAGACCTGGGCTATTGAACAACTTCAGAATGCCAACAATTTGTGTTCTAGTGCAATTATTCTAAAATCCAGTTCAGGAAAGTTTTCAGACTTTTAAGAAATCTTGTAGTAGAATTAATTTTGAGTAAATTTGGAAATTTTCACGTTTGTGGCAATTGTTCTTATATATTGTTTTAGCTCTAGACAGTCAAACAAATTTCAAAATTTTGACAGTTTGTGTTCTGGTGCAATTATTTTCAAATTCTATGAAGGAAAGTATTCGGATTTTTAAGGAATCTTATAGTAGAATTGTTTTCGAGTAAATCTGGAAAACTTTACGTTTGTGGCAATTGTTTTTATACTTTTCTATGCTCTAGACCAACGTTTGCCAAAGTGTGGGTCGCAGAAGAATCTAGCCGGGTCGCGGAAAAATATTGCAAAAACACAAAAAAATATTTTTTTTACATATTATTTTTTTATAACAGTTAGTTACTAGGAATAGTGGCAAAATGTAGTTTTTCGTACAGCAGACTTTTTACCGAATTATGCAAGAAAATGCGGAGTGATCATAAACACTCCTTTTGTATTGTAATTCACGATGGCTATTAAAAGGAAACGTTTTACAACGTCTGAGCTAAAAGACGAAGCTTTGGTATTTCTGAATGAACACCCACCATATAAAAACGATGTTATTTTTTTCACTTAAGGATAGATTCTTCGATTTTTAGTGGTTAATAAAAGTAGCTTATTTGTGCGACATATTTGCTGCATTCAATTAATTGAATTTAAATTTACAAGCTTTGGTTTAAATATTTTCAAAGTATCGGAAAAAGTCGCTGCAATAATTAAAAAATGACTCTGAGGAAATAACGACTTTCAAGAGAAATTTTAAATTTTTTGAACCATTACTAAATTTATTGAAACCCATGCAAATTATGATGGAGAAGATTTACATCTAGAAACACTATCAGTTTGAATGTAAGAACATCTTTCGGAGTTAATAAATAGTTTTAAAGACTACTTTCCGGATATTCCTTTAAATAATCACTTGAATACCCCCTCTGGCTCAATTCTGAAATCTAGTATTTTCCAAATTGCCAAAAAAATTAAAAAATGGTGATGTGGCCATCATGTTACTTTCTCCGATTTGATGGTATCAGTTATTTATATTTACGCTTTCATTGTTTATTTTCAGTTTAAATCATATTTTAAATGTACATCTAGCGTTTTGTAGACTCGGATGAAAATGTCGTTTAAAACATCAAAATTATGAAAGATGGAAAAATTATACTTCAAATTTAAAAACTCAGAAGATAAATTTGCTATAACCATTATCGTTTCATAATAATAAACCAAAAATTAAAACAGAAAAATATAATAAATTTGTTTCTCGAATAACAATGATTTTATGAAAAATATTTTATAACAAAAGATGTTCATTTTTTTGTTGTCTTAAATATTTGTTTAAATGTTTTGGTGATATTTTTCATATTTAAAAAAATATTGGAAAAAATACCCACTTCCGGTGTACGAATTTTTACCAAAAGGTTTTCAGTTCTTCAGATTATCAAATGAGATGTATGTTTAAAGTTTCATATCAATTGCTTTATTACTTTTTGAGATACAGCGCGCACAGACAGTCGCACACACATACAGACATAAAAAAATGTTTCCAGAAATTGTTAAAATGGCATCTAGGAACCCCAAAACGGATATTTCCGTAATTTTTTTTTAAATGTTCACGATCACAATACTTTCTCGTACTTCGTAACGGAGAAAGTAAAAACAATTGAAACCCCTTGAAATCTACCTAAAATAGATTACACCTAATTTTTCTATTAAAATTTGCAAACATTCTTACCTTAGATGTTAAACACTCCGGTTCAATCCAGAAATTGAGCATTTGCAAACATTCCTACTCCAGATTTTAAAATAATTACAATTAAACATTTCGGTTAAATTCTGAAGGCGAGCATTTACCAAACCGACAAAAAAATATAAAAACAATTAAAACAAACTCTAAAATCACTTAAAATAGATTCCACTCTATGGTTCTATAAAAATTGGAAAACATTCCTACCTTAGATTTTAAAATAATCACATTTGAACAACTCTCGGTTCAATTCTGATGAACTTTTTACAAACCGAAAAAAAATTAAAACAATTGAAACAAACCTTAAACTGTTGACACTCCTCTAAAATAGATTGCACTTTAAATATCAACTAAATTTTAGAGACATTCCTACCTTTGGTTTCAAAATAATCACATTTCAACATCCCCGCTTCAATTCTGAGGTCGAACATTTTCCAAACCGCCAAAAAATTGAAACAACTTCTCAATTTTTTTTTAATTCACTTAAAATATATTGCATACGTTACTACTCTAGATTTCGAAATAATCAAAGTCAAGCATTTTCCAAAATTGCCAAAAAAATATAAAATCAATTGAAATTTTTTAATTTACTCAAAATGCATTACACTTCATTTTTGCAAACATTCCTGCTCTAGATTTCGAAATAATCACACTCCTGTTCAATTCGTAGGTCAAACATTTTACAAGCCCCCCAAAAAAAAAAACACAAAAACAGTTGCAGCATTCTCGAACCTTTTCCAATTTAATCAAAATAGATTGCGTTTCGTGATTCTATTAAAATTTATCAACGCTCTTAGCCTCAATTTTGAAATATTTACTCTTAAACACTGAATTCAATTTTGTGGTTGGACATTTTCCAAGTTGCCTTGAAAATAAAAACCAATTACAAAAAATTCCAGACTTCAAATTTACTTAAAACGGATTCATTTTCATTTCTATAATAAAATAGGCAAACATCCTAGGCTCAAATATTGCAATAATCGGCATTTTTTTACTTCAGTTTCAAGTTTTTCTGAAATTTCAACTCAAACATTTTTGAAAATGCAAAATCATGCATTCGCCTAGATGTTCTTAATTTCCTAGAAAACAACCTAGTGGATTATTTTCAAATTTTACAAGCACATTCTATAGATTCGTAGTAATAAAACTAGTAAATAATAAAAAATAATGTGACCTAGTTTTTCCGAAAGTGAAAAATCTGCATTTGGCTAGATTTTGTTCATTTTCAAGAAAGTCCTTTAGTAGATTATCTTTAAACTTTAAAAGCACACTCTGTATACTTTTATTAATAAAACAAGTAAATAATCAAAAAATAATTTGGATTGGTTTTTCCGAAATTTTGACTCAAACATTTTTGAAAATGCAAAATCATGCAATTGCCTAGATTTTCTTAATTTCCAAGAAAGTTCCTTAGTGGATTATATTCAAACTTTAAAAGTACACTCTGTAGACGTTCATTAATAAAACAAGTAAATAATCGCAAAAATAATTTGGGCAGGTTTTAGCGAAATTTTAAGTCAAACATTTTTGAAAATGAAAAATACGCATTCGGCTAGATTAACGTTTCTCAACGTGGGCGATCGACTTCTAAATTGGGCGTTTATCTGACAATCCGTATTTGAGGGCCGATGGTCATTTTGTAGGGGGCGAATGCATTTTGAATACCAGCCTGCAAAGGTGGCTCAATTTTAATTACAATTTTTGTGTATGAAATAAACAATCAAATAACTTGATTTTTATTAAAAAATAAAATTTGTTTTGTAAATAAATGTTTTTTTTTTCATAAGGTGGGTCGCGAAAAATGTTAAAACCTCGTGCCGGGCCGCGGTCAAAAAAGTTTGGGAAACGCTGCTCTAGACAATTAAACAACTTCAAAATTTCAACAATTCGTGTTCTCGCGCAAATATTTTAAATTCTCGAGAAGGATAGCCTTTTTATTTTTATGGAATTTTAAAGTAGAATTGATCTTAAGCAAATCCAGAAAATTTCAAGTTTGTTGCAATTTTTTTTAAATATTTTTTGAGCCGTGATAAAACGCACAACTTCAGGATTTCAGCCGCTTGTTTTCTTACGGAAATAAATCGAAAGCTCGTGAAAGAAAGTCTTTGGTTTTTTTATGGATTCTTAAAGCAGGATTGATCTTAAGCAAATCTGGAAAGTTTCACGTTTGTGGAAATTGTTTTTATATTTTTTGGGCTCTAGACAATTTAACATTTTCAAAAAATTTTAATACTTTAAAATCTCACGGAGGACAGTCTTTTGATTTTCATAGAATCTTGAAGTTGAATTGATCTTAAGCAAATCTAGACAATTTTTAAGTTTGTTGAAATTTTCTAAATATATGAGTTCTGATAAAACGCACAACTTCAGAATTTCAGCCAGTTGTGTTCTCACGGAAATAAATCGAAATCTCGTGAAGGAAAATCTTTGGATTTTTTTGGAATCTTGAAGCATAATTGATCTTAGCCAAATCTGGAAAGTTTCTCGTTTGTGGCAATTGTTTTTATATTTTTTTGAACTCTGGATAATTAAACTATTTCAAAATTTAAACAATTTGTGTTCTAGTGCAATTATTTTAAAATCCAGTGATGGAAAGTCTTATTTTTGAGGAATGTTGTAGTAGAATTTATCTTAGGCAATTACAGAAAATTTCAACTTTGTTGCAATTTTTTTAATATTGTTTTGAGCTTTGACAAAGCGCACAACTTCAGAATTTCAGCCAGTTGTGTTCTCACGAAAATAAATCGAAATCTCGCGAAGGAAAATCTTTGGATTTTTATGGAATCTTGAAGCATAATTGATCTTAGCCAAATCTTGAAAGTTTCTCGTTTGTGGCAATTGTTTTTATATTTTTTTGAACTCTGGACAATTGAACTATTTCAAAATTTAAACAATTTGTGTTCTAGTGCAATTATTTTAAAATCCAGTGAAGTAAAGTCTTATTTTTGAGGAATGTTGTAGTAGAATTTATTTTAGGCAATTACAGAAAATATCAACTTTGTTGCAATTTTTTTTAATATTGTTTTGAGCTTTGATAAAGCGCACAACTTCAGAATTTCAGCCAGTTGTGTTCTCGCGAAAATAAATCGAAATCTCGTAAAGAAAAGTGTTTGGATTTTGATGGAATCTTGAAGCAGAATTGATCTTAGCCAAATCTGGAAAGTTTCAAGTTTGGCAATTGTTTTTATATTTGTTGAGCTCTAGGCAATTGAACTACATATTTCAAAATTTAAACAATGTGTGTTTTAGTGCAAATATTTTGAAATTCAGCCATAGAATTTTGAGGAATATTGTAGTAGAATTAATTTTGAGTAAATTTGGAAATTTTCACGTTTGTAGCAATTGTTTTTATATTTTTTGAGCTCTAGGCAATTGAACTACATATTTCAAAATTTAAACAATGTGTGTTTTAGTGCAAATATTTTGAAATTCAGCCATAGAATTTTGAGGAATATTGTAGTAGACCTAATTTTGAGTAAATTTGGAAATTTTCACGTTTGTAGCAATTGTTTTTATATTTTTTGAGCTCTAGGCAATTGAACTACATATTTCAAAATTTAAACAATGTGTGTTTTAGTGCAAATATTTTGAAATTCAGCCATAGAATTTTGAGGAATATGGTAGTAGAATTAATTTTGAGTAAATTTGGAAATTTTCACGTTTGTAGCAATTGTTTTTTATATTTTTTGAGCTCTAGGCAATTGAACTACATATTTCAAAATTTAAACAATGTGTGTTTTAGTGCAAATATTTTGAAATTCAGCCATAGAATTTTGAGGAATATTGTAGTAGAATTAATTTTGAGTAAATTTGGAAATTTTCACGTTTGTAGCAATTGTTTTTATATTTTTTGAGCTCTAGGCAATTGAACTACATATTTCAAAATTTAAACAATGTGTGTTTTAGTGCAAATATTTTGAAATTCAGCCATAGAATTTTGAGGAATATGGTAGTAGAATTAATTTTGAGTAAATTTGGAAATTTTCACGTTTGTAGCAATTGTTTTTTATATTTTTTGAGCTCTAGGCAATTGAACTACATATTTCAAAATTTAAACAATGTGTGTTTTAGTGCAAATATTTTGAAATTCAGCCATAGAATTTTGAGGAATATTGTAGTAGAATTAATTTTGAGTAAATTTGGAAATTTTCACGTTTGTAGCAATTGTTTTTATATTTTTTGAACTACATATTTCAAAATTTAAACAATGTGTGTTTTAGTGCAAATATTTTGAAATTCAGCCAAAGAATTTTGAGGAATATTGTAGTAGAATTAATTTTGAGTAAATTTGGAAATTTTCACGTTTGTAGCAATTGTTTTTATATTTTTTTGTTCCAGTCAATTGAACAATTTCAGAATTTTAACAATTTGTTTTCTCATGCAAATATTTTGACAATCAGTGAAGGGAAGTCTTCGGATTTTTTTAGGAATCTTACAGTAGAATTAAATTTGAGTAAATTTGGCAAATTTCACGTTTGTTGCAAATGTTATTATAATTTTTTAAGCTCTGGGCAACATCATAATGCGAACAATTTGTGTTCTTTTACAATTATTTTGAAATTCAGCAAGGGAAAGTCTTCCGATTTAGAATATTTTAAAAATCCTTGATGAGCTTGAAATTAGTGGTAGTGCCTCCTCGGCTCTATATAACGAGCCGCCCCTGTTCATAGAGCACAAATATTTAATATTGGTAGTTCCGGGCGTTATTTTCACAAACTGTTACTTTTTAACCGTTACTATGAAATATTAATAGTAACCGTTATTGAAAAATTCCACTAAAGGTGATTTTTCTCAAACGTTATATTGTAAAAGGAGAGCGATTCAGTACTGAATCACTTCCAAATAACAGTAACCGTTTCAATAATGTATCAGTTCGTAGTAACAGTAACTCAGATAACTGTTTCAATAACGTATCAGTTCTTAGTAACGGTAACTCATTTAACCGAATCAATAACGAATACCTTCTTAATAACGATTCAGCAATGAATTACTTTTTTAGTAGCAGTAACTCATTAAAACGAATCAATAACGAATAACTTCTTAATAACGATTCAGTAATGAATTACTTTTTTAGTAGCAGTAACTCATTTAACCGAATCACTTCTTAATAACGATTCAGTAATAAATCAGATTTTAAATAACATTAACCGATTCAATAACGTATCAGTTTTTAGTAACATTAACTCATATAACCGTTTTAATAATGAATCACATTTTAGTAACAATAACTCATTTAACCGAATCACTTCATAATAATAGTAACTCTTTTAGAGTGTAGTAGAAAATAATCATGTGACGCATCGGTACCGTCGCATCAGCTTAATAACATCGGTTACTGAAACTAGTTAGATAATAACAATGTTTTTCTTAGTTACAATTTCATTTCGAATATTTTTAGCTTGTGGTAATTGTTTTTATATTTTTTTACCGGTTCAAAAAAATTCGCGAATTGAGAATGTCTACGCGCAGTTTTAATGCGATTAATTCGAAAATTGGCAAAGAGGCGTTTTGAGATTTTTTGTGAATCATAATCAATTCTAGGTATATTTGAAATTTACATTTTTAAACCGCTTGGGTAATTTCGCAAATTTTGGTGCGGTTGATTCAATCATTTTGTTTTGGATTTTTAGGTGAAATAATCGACAATAAATTCTAACAAAATTCGAAATCTTCCAGCTTGTGTCAGTTACTTGTATATTTTTTAAATCGCTAAAAGAAATTTTGCGCAGTTAAATGGGACTGTACGGATTTATTTATTATTCATGTTCTATTTGATTTTTAGTTATTTATAATTTTAAGGATTTTCTATTTTACTTTAACATGTCGTTTAATTTGGTATATAAGTATTGTTGTTTCTGTTTTTAGTTTTTGATTGATATCGAATGTACATTTAGATATGTATTTTTCCCTGTAATTAATAATAAAGTATTATTATTATTATTATTATTATTAATTCATAAATTAACATTTGAGATTTTTTATGGAAAATACTGGACAATCAATTTTGAGTCAATTTCGAAATTTTCCAGCTTGTGGAAATTATTTTCATATGTTTTTACCCGCTCGGCGAAATTTGCAAATTGGGAATGTCAAAGTTTCAGTACAAAGAATCTGTAAAGGGTGTTTTAAAATGTTTTGTAAGAAATAATAGATAACCAGTTTTAAGTAAATGTAAAATGCGCGACTAGACAATACCAAAGCGCAATTTAATTTAAATGCAATTAATTCAAAAATTAGTGAAAAATTTTCAGTTAGAAATAGTCAACTATCAATGTTAAGTAAGAAATTTTGTAGCTTGTACCATTTGTTTTTATACTTTTTTATCCGCTGGGGGAAATGCCTGAATTGCAAATGTCTAAGCGCAGTTTAAGTGCGTTTCATGAAAGGGTATTTTGAAATTTATGTGTGAAAAATAATCGACAATCAATTAGAAATTCTATTTGCGGCCGTAAATAAGACAGTTAAATAATAGTAATTTACCGCCAAAAAGCGAAATCATGTTTGTTTGCCAATATCTCCATAGAAACGAGTTGCGGCGTTAAGATACATATAACACTAGTGTTGTTAAAGCTACCTTAACGTTACTCGGTGCTAAGGAGTTATTGGAATGATAACATTATAGGATAAATTTTTTTTTTAACGTTTTAGAAGTTTATTTTTCTATTGAAAATCCACAACAAATAATTAACATTATTTGGTTAGAATTGATTATTTAAACAGATTGCGTAACATTATTTATTTATTCTCTAGTACGAACTAATATGTTGCAATTATGTGTATTTAACAGTCCCGTTAGCTTACCCTGTTTGCTAATAATTAATCGGTTGCAGTGGGAAGTGAGTTCAGCAATAAATTGGTGTAATTAAACGATAAATATTGGATCCTGGGGAATGGATTAAAATTAATAAAATTTTAATTAACGTTCATAAAGATGACTCCCGATGTTTTTTTTTCTGGGCAATTGCCAGGTGCTTATCCAGCAGAAAAGGCGAGTTATGGCCCGGATGATGGTCGCCCTCCACGGAGACAATCGAATTTCTTATCCATAATTCCCTTATTGCCGCCATTAATCACTACCCGACCGCCATTTATTATTTCCTCCCCACCCTCACATTCTTATAACCCATTTAAAATTCTATTTTTTTTTTACAAAGCGAAATAATGATCACTCAACAGAAGAGAAAAAAAAATACCGAAACACAATATTAAATATGGTATCATGTCGGTGCAACGTTAACCCCCGATAATTAATAAACATCGCTTGGGGGCAACGAGCGTTTCCGGACAGAAGGTATTTAGGTCCCTCGCGGTAAATAATAACCGTTTCCATTTATAACTCGATTAAATCTCGCCCGCAACGAGATTTAACACGGACGCGCAGAGTTTAGCTAATAGATGATAGATGATAGACGACAAACCAGCGCTAGAATAATGACGATGATCATGTATCGGGATTAATTAGAGTTGCCCCGCGATATCAATTACCGCCGCCAATCCTGCGAAATTAATATTTTATAGGCGAGGGTATCCCGGCGCCTCCACCATAACTCCGCCGCCCGACCCTCCAGCGAGACATTATTAAAACTGTTTACTGCCGGCATGATTAAACTTTTATTGCCGCATTTTATCTGTTAATTACGTTTCCAACCCCCCACCGTTTCGTTTTTATGCCCATTTGTTATTATACATATTTCACGCGTGTGGAAAACTCTTCTTCAGTGGCGAGGGTTTAGTTTCGCGGATTAATTAGGTGTGCGTTTGTGGATTTTAATAAGGTACACGTGGCTGGAGATTGGAGGCGGTCGCGGCCGTGGAATTAACCCAATTAATCTGTATTCATGTAAATGATTAAGTTGCAAACTTGTAATCGAGTTATTCGTGGATACTGGTGAAAATGTCGTTGAAGCTTAGCCTTGTATTTGACGAGTTCGAATAATTGTGTGTTTGGATAATGCTTAGCCATTTGTTTAGATGTTGGTTGTTTTCATTCAATGTTTTTTTTCAAATACCTCAGTTTAGACTAGAACTAATATTATGACCGGCCCTAATTTTTAACTCGAATCTTTGTTGTAAATAATCCGCTGTTAACTATAGAAACTAAGCACATAGTGCCTGACATGTACAGAGAGAATAATTAAATGCAAATTGACCTGCGTTTAAAATTTTGCAAGAATAAATAAATTGTAAAATACAAACATTTAATACATACCCTTTACGTATCTCACAAGCAAACTTTTCATAACGAACTGGGCTTTCATATTTTAGAAAATTCAGGCACACTAATCGCATCGTTTTCCAAATAATCACTATCAAACTTAAGAATGACCATTTTCTGCGCTCAAAAATTGATAAATCATTGTTTTTTTTTTAATTTAAAACGAGTGCGAACTCTTAACTTTTACAAAACTATTCAGAATTGATAGGGCTTTCATATGTTAGAAAATTCAGTTACATTATTCTCGTAGCTTTCCAAATAATAACTATCAAACTCAAGAATGATCTTTTTCTGTGCTCAGAAATCTAAAATTCGTTGTTTTTTTCAAAATTTGAATTTCGGACTCTTTACTTCTATATAATTATTCATAATGAACTGGGCTTTCATATTTTAGAAAATTCAGGCACATTAATCGCACAGTTTTCCAAATAATCATTATCAAACTTAAGAATTACCATTTTCTGCGCACAAAAATTGATAAACCATTGTTTTTTTTAAATTTAAAACGAGTGCGAACTCTTAACTTTTACAAAACTATTCAGAATTGATAGGGCTTTCATACGTTAGAAAATCCAGTTACATTATTCTCGTAGCTTTCCAAATAATAACTATCAAACTCAAGAATGATCTTTTTCTGTGCTCAAAAATCGAAAATTTGTTGTTTTTTCAAAATTTGAAGCAAGTGCGGACTCTTAACTTCTACATAATTATTCATAATGAACTGGGCTTTCATATTTTAGAAAATTTAGGCACATTAATCGCGCAGTTTTCCAAATAATCATTATCAAACTTAAGAATTACCATTTTCTGCGCTCAAAAATTGATAAACCATTGTTTCTTTTTTATTAAAAACTAGTGCGAACTTAACTTTTGCAAAACTATTCAGAATTGATAGGGCTTTCATATGTTAGAAAATCCAGTTACATTATTCTCGTAGCTTTCTAAATAATAACTATCAAACTCAAGAATGATTCAAGAATGATCTTTTTCTGTGCTCAAAAATCGAAAATTCGTTGTTTTTTCAAAATTTGAAGCAAGTGCGGACTCTTAACTTTTACATAATTATTCATAATGAACTGGGCTTTCATATTTTAGAAAATTCAGGCACATTAGTCGCGCAGTTTTCCAAATAATCATTATCAAACTTAAGAATTACCATTTTCTGCGCACAAAAATTGATAAACCATTGTTTTTTTTAAATTTAAATCGAGTGCGAACTCTTAACTTTCACAAAACTATTCAGAATTGATAGGGCTTTCATACGTTAGAAAATCCAGTTACATTATTCTCGTAGCTTTCCAAATAATAACTATCAAACTCAAGAATGATCTTTTTCTGTGCTCAAAAATCGAAAATTCGTTGTTTTTTTCAAAATTTGAAACAAGTGCGGACTCTTAACTTCTACATAATTATTCATAATGAACTGGGCTTTCATATTTTAGAAAATTCAGACACATTAATCGCGCAGTTTTCCAAATATTCATTATCAAACTTAAGAATTACTATTTTCTGCGCACAAAAATTGATAAACCATTGTTTTTTTTTTTAATTTAAAGCGAGTGCGAACTCTTCACTTTTACAAAACTATTCAGAATTGATAGGGCTTTCATACGTTAGAAAATCCAGTTACATTATTCTCGTAGCTTTCCAAATAATAACTATCAAACTCAAGAATGATCTTTTTCTGTGCTCAAAAATCGAAAATTCGTTGTTTCTTCAAAATTTGAAACAAGTGCGGACTCTTAACTTCTACATAATTATTCATAATGTACTGGGCTTTCATATTTTAGAACATTTAGGCACATTAATCGCGCAGTTTTCCAAATAATCACTATCAAACTTAAGAATGACCATTTTCTGCGCACAAAAATTGATAAACCATTGTTTTTTTTTTAATTTAAAACGAGTGCGAACTCTTAACTTTTACAAAACTATTCAGAATTGATAGGGCTTTTATACGTTTGAAAATACAGTTACATTATTTTCGTAGCTTTCCAAATAATAACTATCAAACTCAAGAATGATCTTTTTCTGTGCTCAAAAATCGAAAATTCGTTGTTTTTTTCAAAATTTGAAGCAAGTGCGGACTCTTAACTTCTACATAATTATTCATAATGAACTGGGCTTTCATATTTGATAAAATTTAGGCACATTAATCGCGCAGTTTTCCAAATAATCATTATCAAACTTAAGAATTACCATTTTCTGCGCTCAAAAATTGATAAACCATTGTTTCTTTTTTATTTAAAACTAGTGCGAACTTAACTTTTACAAAACTATTCAGAATTGATAGAGCTTTCATATGTTAGAAAATCCAGTTACATTATTCTCGTAGCTTTCTAAATAATAACTATCAAACTCAAGAATGATCTTTTTCTGTGCTCAAAAATCGAAAATTTGTTGTTTTTTCAAAATTTGAAAGAAGTGCGGACTCTTAGCTTCTACATAATTATTCATAATGAACTGGGCTTTCATATTTTAGAAAATTTAGGCACATTAATCGCGCAGTTTTCCAAATAATCACTATCAAACTTAAGAATGACCATTTTCTGCGCACAAAAATTGATAAACCATTGTTTTTTTCAAATTTAAACCGAGTGCAAACTCTTAACTTTTACAAAACTATTCAGAATTGATAGGGCTTTTATACGTTTGAAAATACAGTTACATTATTTTCGTAGCTTTCCAAATAATAACTATCAAACTCAAGAATGATCTTTTTCTGTGCTCAAAAATCGAAAATTCGTTGTTTTTTTCAAAATTTGAAGCAAGTGCGGACTCTTAACTTCTACATAATTATTCATAATGAACTGGGCTTTCATATTTGATAAAATTTAGGCACATTAATCGCGCAGTTTTCCAAATAATCATTATCAAACTTAAGAATTACCATTTTCTGCGCTCAAAAATTGATAAACCATTGTTTCTTTTTTATTTAAAACTAGTGCGAACTTAACTTTTACAAAACTATTCAGAATTGATAGAGCTTTCATATGTTAGAAAATCCAGTTACATTATTCTCGTAGCTTTCTAAATAATAACTATCAAACTCAAGAATGATCTTTTTCTGTGCTCAAAAATCGAAAATTTGTTGTTTTTTCAAAATTTGAAAGAAGTGCGGACTCTTAGCTTCTACATAATTATTCATAATGAACTGGGCTTTCATATTTTAGAAAATTCAGGCACATTAATTGCGCAGTTTTCCAAATAATCATTATCAAACTTAAGAATTACCATTTTCTGCGCACAAAAATTGATAAACCATTGTTTTTTTTTTAATTTAAAACGAGTGCGAACTCTTAACTTTTACAAAACTATTCAGAATTGATAGGGCTTTCATACGTTAGAAAATCCAGTTACATTATTCTCGTAGCTTTCCAAATAATAACTATCAAACTCAAGAATGATCTTTTGCTGTGCTCAAAAATCGAAAATTCGTTGTTTTTTTCAAAATTTGAAACAAGTGCGGACTCTTAACTTCTACATAATTATTCATAATGAACTGGGCTTTCATATTTTAGAAAATTTAGGCACATTAATCGCGCAGTTTTCCAAATAATCACTATCAAACTTAAGAATGACCATTTTCTGCGCACAAAAATTGATAAACCATTGTTTTTTTCAAATTTAAACCGAGTGCAAACTCTTAACTTTTACAAAACTATTCAGAATTGATAGGGCTTTCATACGTTAGAAAATCCAGTTACATTATTCTCGTAGCTTTCCAAATAATAACTATCAAACTCAAGAATGATCTTTTTCTGTGCTCAAAAATCGAAAATTCTTTGTTTTTTCAAAATTTGAAGCAAGTGCGGACTCTTAACTTTTACATAATTATTCATAATGAACTGGGCTTTCATATTTTAGAAAATTTAGGAACATTAATCGCGCAGTTTTCCAAATAATCATTATCAAACTTAAGAATGACCATTTTCTGCGCACAAAAATTGATAAACCATTGTTTTTTTTAAATTTAAAACGAGTGCGAACTCTTAACTTTTACAAAACTATTCAGAATTGATAGGGCTTTCATACGTTAGAAAATCCAGTTACATTATTTTCGTAGCTTTCCAAATAATAACTATCAAACTCAAGAATGATCTTTTTCTGTGCTCAAAAATCGAAAATTTGTTGTTTTTTCAAAATTTGAAACAAGTGCGGACTCTTAACTTCTACATAATTATTCATAATGAATTGGACTTTCATATTTTAGAAAATTCAGGCACATTAATCGCGCAGTTTTCCAAATAATCATTATCAAACTTAAGAATTACCATTTTCTGCGCTCAAAAATTGATAAACCATTGTTTCTCTTTTATTTAAAACTAGTGCGAACTTAACTTTTACAAAACTATTCAGAATTGATCGGGCTTTCATATTTTAGAAACAATTTTCTGCGCTCGAAAATCTGTAAATCGTTGTTTTTTTTAATTTGAAAACGCGTTATGTGATTGATTTTGATTCAAAATTAGAGGTGTCTTGGAATAATATCATATAATATTATAATAGTATGTTATGTAAGAATGACATTTACTACAAATTGAAAATAATAATGAAATCAATTTTTCTAAGGCCTTTTGTTGAGATGTGTGAACGAACGCATATTTGCAAAACAGTAACTAGCAGATTGATGGAAGTTTAACAAGTTTGTGGGGGTTAATTGGAGCAAGGAAAGTCTAAGGATCAAGGCAGTTGTAAAGGAAAACCAGTTTATGTTACCCAGTATATGGATATTAAAAAATAATAATAACGATTTTTTTAGACGTCTGTACACATACATTAAACGTGAATACAGTTCCTGTTCTCTCTTTGAGGAATTCTTCTTATTTATTTATTTATTTATTTATTCATTTAACGGATAACACCTTTTTTACAAATTACAAAATAAGATTATTAAAATGCTTAAAAATTAAATTAAATTAAAACTAAAATGAACACAAAATCAAAACGAAATTCAAATATGTGACCCCAACCAATTACACACAACCAATTATAACTAATATACAAAAATATATACACAAAATACTTATAAGAATTGAGTTTTTTTTAAGACGTTAAAAATTAATTGCTTTATTACTAAAGCGAGAAAAAGTGTATAATTAACCCTTGGGTACCGAATTAGGTTATAAAAGTCACAACCATTGCTTTACAGACAACTAACATGAGTTTATTTGTGAATTGATCTTTTGGTGGATGCGCCGGTAACTTAATTTATGATGTTAGGGTTAATAAATGTATTGCGTCTCTTTCAAAGTTTCTTTCATTCCATTTTATACATTTTGAATCTATTACCTTATATGTTAATAACACTAAAAATGTAATCCCGAAGAAATTTTCTGTGCACGTATGAGGGGAGGGTTTTCATCATAACGGCGGAAAGTTGTTCGTTCGCTGCCGGTGGTGCGGTGGCGATGGTAGTTGCGTAGCTGCCGTCCCCTTTTCCCCGAATAAAGTTTTGGAGTGTCTGGCCCCGAGCAGTTTCGAGTTCGGGGCCATCCGGCACTACTGTCGCGAAGAAAAAATCCAAAAACTACCCCCTCGATCCGATACCGGGGCTGCATCTAAAAACCGGCGGGGCGAATGGGGAGGAGCAGGGGGTGGCGCTCATATTGAGCAATCATCTGCACGTGCCGCTTGAAACCGGACCCCGCGACTGCCCGAGATTGGGAAAGATTCCCAAAGTTGGAGCGGAACATCGAAACGAATATTTGCTGATGCATCCTCCGAAAATAAAATACATTTAAACATTAAATATAGTTTCCACATCAGGACACCGATTTCGACCTTTCAGGTCTGCTCAAAAAAATATAAAAACATTTGCCACAAACGTGAAAATTTCTAGATTTATTGAAAATCCATTTTTCTATAAGATTCCTCAAAAATCCGAGATTTCGAAATTTTTGCGTAAAAACACAAATTCTTGAAATTCTGAAGTTGATAACTGATCTCGAGCTCAAAAAATATAAACACAATTGCCACAAACTTAAACATTTCCAGATTAACTCAAATTGTATTCTACTACAATATCCCTTTAAATCCAAACACTTTCCTTAGCTAAATTTCAAAATAATTGCACGAGTACATAAGCTGTTGAAATTCTTCTGACGTTGTTTAATTGCATAGAGCTCAAAAAATATAAAAAACAATTACCACAAACGAAAAACTTTTCCAGATTTGCTTAAGATCAGTTCTGCTTCAAGATTCCATAAAAATCGAAAGATTTTACTTCACGAGATTTCGATTTATTTCCGTGAGAACAGAACTGGCTCTGAAATTCTGAAGTTTTGCATTTTATCAGAATATATTTTAAAAAAATTGCAACAAACTTGAAATTTTTTGGATTTGCTTAAAATCAATTCTACTTCAAGATTCCATAAAGATCAAAAGATTGTCGTTTGCGAGATTTCGAAATATTTGCGCGAGAACACAAACTGTTGAAATTCTGCAGTTGTTCAATTGCCTAGAGCCCAGAAAACATAAAAAAACAATTGCCGCAAGCGGGAAAATTTCTAGATTTACTCAAAAATAATTCTACTACAAGATTCCTCAAAAATCTGAAAACTTTCCTTGGCTGAATTTCAAAATAATTGCACGAGAAAAGAAATTGTTGAAATTCTGAAGTTGTTCAAATTGCCTAGAGCTTTTCGTTTTTATTTGATTTACTTAATGCTTCTGTAAAGGTTGTCAATTTCAATTATCGTTAGTTTTTTTCCTTAAAAAGAAGGAATTATATTGTAGGCTAAGTGGCTCTACCATCAAAATGCTCCAAAATTCTGAAGTTGTTCAAATTGCCTAGAGCTTTTCGTTTTTATTTGATTTACTTAATGCTTCTGTAAAGGTTTTCAATTTCAATTATCGTTAGTCTTTTTCCTTAAAAAGAAGGAATTATATTGTAGGCTAAGTATGTTCGTCATAGCTATCACCAGCATGGTTTAATCACCCTAGTAGCACAATATGTGTCAGAAATATTTTCTATTGATATATTGACTTTTAATATGTTTCGGAAACATAAAAATGCCAAAGGAAATATTTATATAATAAGTCTTTGAAAATACTTCTTGCAAATGAATTAATTTACACAAACAAATAAGAACCGTTGCTACGTTTTGTGTTATTGTTCTACACCTGTGCACTTCTCATTGGTGTTCAGGCCAGGTGTTGTAGGTTAGTGACCACCCACCACCCTTTATATAAAATCTCCACTGAAGCTACAAAACCATGTTCGTGTAATGAAATTTCTTTGTAAATTCCTTGGTGATGCTGGAGGTTTAACAACAGATGAAACAGGGTTTCTATTTGAAGTAAAAAATAATCCGGAGGGTGGTGGGTGGGCGCTATCCTACAATCCAATCAGTTGCTACCGCACCAAAGTTTCCTCCAATAAATAAGTTTATTAAGAATTATTAAGTCCTCGAGTGTTATCGGCGCTTAGTTTATCTACGCGTCTTAAAAAATTCGTAATTATCTTAATTTGCATGTTATGAGCTAGCCATTGCTCCTTTTCAATATTAACATAAATTCCGCAATACTAAAATTTTCTAACGAGATAATTTTCGAAGAAGTACAGCTGCCAGTAACAACACAATAAAGATGGGCATCTACCCGCTGTGCGCCGATTTAAACCGATGACACAAACAGCGATTTTTGCCGAGACGGTGGCCGAGTCGGCATAGATTCTCGTATTTAGAAATGGAACAAAACACACACTGCGACGAATGCCAATAGGCGGCGCGAGAGCCGTCTCAACACGTCATTAGAAAGAAGAAACGCGTGCGATTTTATTGCTAGAGCGGCGCTTGTTTACATTGTGTTGTATTTTTCACCAGCGCAACTACTATTTCAGTATTAAAAATTACTTCGAAACAAACGTTGCAGTTCATTGAATCGAATTTTTCTTTTTTTTTCCAACGTAAATACAACAAGCCCAATAGTGTAACCTTTTCCAAATAGTCTGCCACTTCACTTGGGCACCACACTGTTCAGCCTCAACATACCATAATACGTCTCACGGCAACCCGGTTGCGAGTTTATAAAAACCGCTGTGTGTGTCAATTGTCAAGCGGCGGCCGACTCGTCCGCCGTCTCGACTAAAACCGCTGTGTGTATCATCGCCCTTACCAAGGGCATCGTTAAGACCGTTTTCCAATTCGATTGACATCGGTCAGTAGAGAGTTCACCGGCCGAAACGCCGCCGCAGCCACCGACGTCACCACAACTGCCGACGTCACCATAGTCGCCTACTCCGCCGCTTCCGCTTCCGCCGCAGCCGCTTCCGCCGCCGCCGCTTCCGCCGCCGCCGCTTCCGCCGCCGCCGCTTCCACCGCCGCCGCTTCCACCGCCGCCACTTCCGCCGCCGCCGCTTCCGCTGCCGTTGTCGCCATCGCCGCCGCCGACGTTGCTGCCGCTGCCGTTTCCAACGATTCGAACGTTTAGTGAAGTGTTGGTGAATATTACTTTTATATCGTGATTTTTGTGACTCTGCCGTAACATTATTTAATTAACTTTTCTTTTCCGCGTGTATATATTTTATTCTTGAACATTTTTCTGAACATTGAACATTTTTGTAAATGTATTTCTCCGTGTGTAAATAACAGCGATTGTTATCGCGCCTGTAAGACTTTTTCTACCTGCGCCTCATTCTTTCATAGCGACCCCGACTCTAAGAGCTGGAGGTCAACGAGGGCGGTTTTTTCACACCCCGCGCTGCGAACCCCCTTTGACACACTTATATATTGATTTCTACTTGTAAACTTTCGTTATGATCCATGAATTGGAGGGTGGATTAGAGCCCACCCACCACCCCTCGTTTCACCTCCATTTACGCTAGAAAATCGCGTTTCGTATTATTTTAAAACATACAACTTCTCCAACAAATTGGTAAAAAGATTCTTAACTGGACAGTTTTCTTCGTTGAAATAAAGTTGATACGAAGGGTGGTGGGTGGGCTCTACCCTAAAATCCAATCTGATGACTATAACTGTTGCTGCAAATTAATTAATTTACAGAAACAAATTATTAAATGGCATTCCTACACTTTCGTTATTGCTCTACACATGTGCAACCCTCGTTGATGTTCAACTGTTTGTATTGTAGGATAGTGCCCCCCCACCGCCCTTTATATAAACCTTAACTGAAGCTACAAAACCATGTTTGTATAATCTAATTTCTTTGAAAATTCATTGGTGTGTTGGAGGTTTAACAATAGCCAAAACAAGATTTTTAATTTTAGTAAAAGATAATCCGGAGGGTGGTTGGTGGGCCCTATCCTACAATCCAATCCGTTGCTGCCGCGCCAATGTTTCCTCCAATAAATAAGTTTATAAAGAAAACCGAAGTCCTTTAATGTTTTTATTACACTTAAGTATTGATTTCTACTTGTAAACTCCTGTTTATTATCCATGAATAGGAGCGTGAAATAAAGACCACCCACCACCTCTTGTATAGCCCTTATTTACGCTAGAAAATCGCATTTCCTATTATTTTTAAACTTACAACTTCTCCAATGAATTGCTAAAGAATATTTTTAACTGGACAGAGTTTTGCTTATTGAAATAAAGTTGATGCGAATGGTGGTGGGTGGGCTCTATCCTATAATCCAATCAGTTGACCATAGCATAACTGTTGCTGCAAATGAATTAATTTACAGAAACAAATTATTAAATGACATTAGTACGCTTTCGTTATTGCTCTACACATGTGCAACCCTCGTTGATGTTCAACTGTTTGGATTGTAGGATTGAGCCCACCCACCACCCTTCATATAAACCTTAACTGAAGGTACAAAACCATGTTTGTATAATCTACTTTCTTTGTAAATTCATTGGTGATGTTGAAGGTTTAACAGCAGCCGAAACAGGGTTTTTAGTTTAAGTAAAAGTTAATCCGAAGGGTGGTGGGTGGGCCCTATCCTACAATCCAATCAGTTGCTGCCGCGCCAATGTTTTCTCCTATAAATAAGTTTACCGAAGTCCTACTACACTTAAGTATTGATTTATAGTTGTAAACTCCTGTTTATGATCCATGAATAGAAGAATGGATAGGGACCACCCACCACCCCTTGCATCGCCCCTATTTACGCTAGAAAATCGGATTTCGAATTATTTTAAAACTCTCAACTTCTTCAATGAATTGCTAAAGAATATTTTTAACTGGGCAGAGTTTTGCTTGTTGAAATAAAGTTGATGCGAATGGTAGTGGGTGGGCTCTATCTTAAAATCGAATCAGATGACCATAGCATAACCGTTGCTGCAAATGAATTGATTTACAGAAACAAATTATTAAATGGCATTCCTACGCTTTCGTTATTGCTCTACACATGTGCAACCCTCGTTGATGTTCAACTGTTTGTATTATAGGATAGTGCCCACCCACCGCCCTTTATATAAACCTTAACTGAAACTACAAAACCATGTTTGTATAATCTAATTTCTTTGAAAATTCATTGGTGATGTTGGAGGTTTAACAATAGCCAAAACAAGATTTTAAATTTAAGTAAAAGATAATCCGGAGGGTGGTGGGTGGGCCCTATCCTACAATCCAATCAGTTGCTACCGCGCCAATGTTTTCTCCTATAAATAAGTTTACCGAAGTCCTACTACACTTAAGTATTGATTTATAGTTGTAAACTCCTGTTTATGATCCATGAATAGAAGAATGGATAGGGACCACCCACCACCCCTTGTATCGCCCCTATTTATGCTAGAAAATCGGATTTCGTATTATTTGAAAACTCTCAACTTCTTTAATGAATTGCTAAAGAATATTTTTAACTGAGGCAGAGTTTTAACCCTCGTTGATGTTAAACTGTTTGGATTGTGGGATAATGCCCACCCACCGCCTTTTATATAAACCTTAACTGAAGCTACAAAACCATGTTTGTATAATCTAATTTCTTTTAAAATTCATTGGTGATGTTATCGGTTTAACAGTAGCCGAAACAGAGTTTTTAATTTAAACAAAAGTTAATCCGGAGGGTGGTGGGTGGGCCCTATCCTACAATCCAATAAGTTGCTGCCGCGCCAATGTTTTCTCCTATAAATAAGTTTACCGAAATCCTACTACATTTAAGTATTGATTTCTAGTTGTAAACTCCTGTTTATGATCTATGAATAGGAGAGTGGATAGGGACCACCCACCACCCCTTGTATCGCCCCTATTTACGCTAGAAAATCGGATTTCGTATTATTTTAAAACTCTCAACTTCTTCAATGAATTGCTAAAGGATATTTTTAACTGGGCAGAGTTTTGCTTGTTGAAATAAAGTTGATGCGAAGGGTAGTGGGTGGGCTCTATCTTAAAATCGAATCAGATGACCATAGCATAACTGTTGCTGCAAATGAATTGATGTACAGAAACAAATTATTAAATGGCATTCCTACGCTTTCGTTATTGCTCTCCACATGTGCAACCCTCGTTGATGTTCACCTGTTTGGATTTTAGGATAGTGCCCACCCACCGCCTTTTATATAAACCTTAACTGAAGCTACAAAACCATGTTTGTATAATCTAATTTCTTTGTAAATTCATTGGTGATGTTATCGGTTTAAGAGCAGCCGAAACAGGGTTTTTAATTTAAGTAAAAGCTAATGCGGAGAATGGTGGGTGGGCCCTATCCTACAATCCAATTAGTTGCTGCCGCGACAATGTTTTCTCCAATAAATAAGTTTATAAAGAAAATCGAAGTCCTTTAATGTTTTTATTGCACTTAAGTATTGATTTATACTTGTAAACTCCTGTTTATAATCCATGAGTAGGGGAGTGGAATAGGGACCACCCACCACCCCTCGTATCATCCCTATTTACGGTAGAAAATCGCATTTCGTATTATTTTTAAACATACAACTTCTATAAATTGCTAAAGAATATTTTTAACTGGGCAGAGTTTTGCTTGTTAAAATACAGTTGATGCGAAGGGTGGTGGATGGGCTCTATCCTAAAATCCAATCAGATGACCATAGCATATTTGTTGCTGCAAATGAATTAATTTAAAAATTGAATTATTAAATGACATTCCTACGCTTTCGTTATTGCTCTACACATGTGCAACCCTCGTTGATGTTCAACTGTTTGGATTGTAGGATAGTGTCCACCCACCACCCTTTACACAAACCTTACCTCAAGCTACAAAACCATGTTTGTATAATCAAATTTCTTTGTAAATTCATTGGTGATGTTATCGGTTTAAGAGCAGCCGAAACAGGGTTTTTAATTTAAGTAAAAGCTAATGCGGAGGATGGTGGGTGGGCCCTATCCTACAATCCAATTAGTTACTGCCGCGCCAATGTTTTCTCCAATAAATAAGTTTATAAAGAAAATCGAAGTCCTTTAATGTTTTTATTGCACTTAAGTATTGATTTATACTTGTAAACACCTGTTTATGATCCATAGATAGAAGAGTGGAATAGGGACCACCCACCACCCCTTGTATCGCCCCTATTTACGCTAGAAAATCGCATATCTTATTTTTTTTAAACTTACAACTTCTCCAATGAATTGTTAAAGAATATTTTTACATGGCCAGAGTTTTGCCTCTTGAAATAAAGTTGATGCGAAGGGTGGTGGGTGAGCTCTATCCTATAATCCAATCAGTTGACCATAGCATTACTGTTGCTGCAAATGAATTAATTTACAGAAACAAATTATTAAATGACATTCTTACGCTTTCGTTATTGCTCTACACAACCCTAGTTGATGTTCAACTGTTTGGATTGTAGGATAGTGCCCACCCACGGCCCTTTATATAAACCTTAACTGAAGCTACAAAACCATGTTTGTATAATCAAATTTCTTTGTAAATTCATTGGTGGTGTTATCGGTTTAAGAGCAGCCGAAACAGGGTTTTTAATTTAAGTATAAGTTAATCCGGAGGGTGGTGGGTGGTCCGTATCCTACAATCCAATCAGTTGCTGCCGCGCCAATGTTTTCTCCAATAAATAAGTTTATAAAGAAAACCGAAGTACTTTAATGTTTTTATTACACTTTAGTATTGATTTATACTTGTAAACACCTGTTTATGATCCATAAATAGGAGAGTGGAATAAGGACCACCCACCACCCCTTGTATCGCCACTATTTACGCTAGAAAATCGGATTTCGTATTATTTTAAAACTTTCAACTTCTCCAATGAATTGCTAAAGAATATTTTTAACTGGACAGAGTTTTGCTTGTTGAAATAAAGTTGATGCGAAGGGTAGTGGGTGGGCTCTATCCTAAAATCGAATCAGATTACCATAGCATAACTGTTGCTGCAAATGAATTAATTTACAGAAAAAAAAATATTAAATGACATTCCTACGCTTTCGTTTTTGCTCTACATATGTGCAACCCTCTTTGATGTTCAACTGTTTAGATTTAAGGATAGTGCCCACCCCCCACCCTTTATATAAACCTAAACTGAAGGTACAAAACCATGTTTGTATAATCTAATTTGTTTGTATAATCTAATTTGTTTGTAAATTCATTGGTGGAGGTTTAACAGCAGCCGAAACAGGGTTTTTAATTTAAGTAAAATTTAATTCGGAGGGTAGTGGGTTGATCCTCTATCCTACAATCTAATTAGTTGCTGCCGCGCCAATGTTTTCACTAATAAATAAGTTTATACAAAAAACCGAAGTCCTTTAATGTTTTTATTTCACTTAAGTATTGATTTATACCTGTAAACTCCTGTTTATAATCCATGAATAGGAGAGTGGAATAAGGACCACCCACCACCCCTTGTATCGCCCCTATTTACGCTAGAAAATCGGATTTCGTATTATTTTTAAACTTACAACTTCTCCAATGAATTGTTAAAGAATATTTTCAACTGGGCAGAGTTTTGCTCGTTGAAATAAAGTTTATGCGAAGGGTGGTGGGTGGGCCCTATCCTACAATTCAATTAGTTGGCCATAGCACAGTTTGCTGCAAATGAATTAATTTACAGAAACAAATAAAAAAATAACGTTGCTATGTTTTCGTTATTGTTCTACACATGTGCAACCCTCGTTGATGTTCAACTGTTTGGATTGTGCGATAGTGCTCACCCACCGCCTTTTATATAAACCTTAACTGAAGCTACAAAACCATGTTTGTATAATCTAATTTCTTTGTAAATTCATTGGTGATGTTGGAGGTTTAACAATAGCCGAAACAGGGTTTTTAATTTAAGTAAAAGTTAATCCGGGTATGGTGGGCGGTGGTATCCTTCAATCCAATCAATTGAACAGAGGGCGGTGGGTAGGCCCTATCCTTCAATCCAATCAATTGAACAGAGGGCGGTGGGTAGGCCCTATCCTTCAATCCAATCAACTGAACAGAGGGCGGTGGGTAGGCCCTATCCTACAATCCAATCAGTTGAACATAGCACAGTGTTGCCACAAATGAAATAATTTACAGAAACAAATTAATAAATAACTTCAGCCCCACGCGTCTCGAGTGCTCAATAATACTGTACATGCGTTTGGGATCCGCATCACAACCTCACGCTTTGTGATAACGCAAATCCGCAAAATATATATTGTAATATTTCCTTTACATTTTGTACAAATATTGCCGAAAAATATATCATTACAAAAAGTTTTCCAATAAGAGTGATATGATTTCTTAAAAAAAAAACACACTTATTGTTAAGGAAATTCAAATATTTTTCATTGAATGTGAAGTACAATCGATAAAATTAAGTTCTAAATAAAACGTCATTCAAATGGCCTCCACGACTTCTTCTGCGTGAACGAATTCGATGAACCCAATTTTCGAGCACTTTTTCCACTAAATCAAGTCCTATGTCATGAATGGCACGTTCAATATTGACTTGTAAAGCTTGAAGAGAGTCTGGTTTATTTCGAAAGACCAATGACTTCAAATAACCCCACAAGAAATAGTCTAATGGTGTTAAATCACAATCTTCTTGGAGGCCATTCAATATCACAATTTCTTGAAATAATCGAATCTCCAAACTTTTCTCGCAATAATTCAATTATTGCATTTGCTGTGTGGCACGTAGCCCCGTCTTGTTGGAACCAAATGTTGTCAAGATCAACTTCTTCCAATTTCGGCCATAAAAAGTTGGTTAGCATCGATCTATACCGCTCTCCATTGACAGTAACGGTGTTACCAGCTTCATTTCGAAAGAAGTACGGACCGATGATTCCACCAGACCAAAAACCACACCAAACTGTCAATTTAGGTGAATGTAATGGTTTTTCTTGAATAATTTGTGGATTTTCTTCGCACCAGAATCGACAGTTTTGTTTATTTACCGCACCACTCAGATGAAAGTGAGCCTCATCGGAGAAGATGATTTTCTTAAAAAAACCGTTATCGTTTTCAAGTTGTTCCAAGGCGAAATCAGCAAATTCACGACGTTTACGGTGGTCCAATGGCTTCAATTCTTGAGTGAGAACAATTTTATACGGATGCAAACCCAAATCCTTTTTCAAAATCCGCCAGGTTGTGGTTTGAGACAGTCCCAATTGTTGAGAACGTCTTGGAATCGACAAATTGCGGTCTTCAGCAACACTTGCCTGAACCACAGCAATATTTGCATTACTTCGAGCGGTTCTTTGTCTTATTGGCACTTTAACATTATGTAAAGAAAATGTACGCTCAAAAATTTCAACAATTCGACGAATAGCGAGCACACTTGGACGATTATTACTACCATAGAATGGCAAAAGCGCACGAAAAGTTGCAATTGGAGAACGATTCTTTTGATAATAAGACTGAATAATTTGTAAACGTTGTTCTTGCGTATATCTCTCCATGATGAAATTGTAAGCACAACTGAATACAATGAAAAATAAATGACAGATCATGACATATTACAAATGGCTGAAACGTCACTTCAAAATCATATCATCCCTATTGGAAAACCTTTTATTTCTTCAATATTTTTTTACAAATATTGCAAAAATATTTAAAAATCTCTCATAATCAATATCACAGAAATATGTAGTAGTAGTAATACAATTCATTGAAACTCAGTTTACAAAAGAGCTACAAATGGCCATTGACCGAAGTCTTTCAGCCTAGAAATATTTTACAATATTTAAGAAATATTTTGTGCTACTAGGGCAACATTTATTCCACACAGGTTAAAATTAATTTAATCGTAGTACCAGTTCCATCTTTAAAAAATCATCAATATTCTATAGATAAAATCATTCATCATACGAATGTTAATTATTGCCGGACACGGTCCGTCGCTCTTCCTTTATACTGAGCCCTTATTCCCCTTTCATATTTATTTTCGGCGTCTTTTCATAGTCGATCCTCTCGACCGCCTCCGGGGGATATGAGCCGTGAAACGGAATGCGGATCCTGATATTTCATCCTTGTATAGGATCTGGACAATATTGTTTCACTTATATCGTTTTTTTTTTCTCTTCTTATATAAGGAGGGACCCTTCGAGGGCTTATACGGCGCGGCACTAAATTTATTTTAATGGCCCCCGACCGCCGCACAATCTCTCCCGTCGCAGCAATATTTATAAATAACTACACAGATAATGATGATAAATTAGGCACGTTACCACCGAAACGTCGAAAGAAATTTTCTTTAATTACATTCGCGACACGACGTAATGTTCTTAAATTACGGGCGCCAGATATTGCACTTATCGAAGTGATTGAGGGCGTTGACTCAAATATATTTCAGTTGCTACGGCGAGTACAAAAGTGCAACATTTTGCTTCTTGTAAAGACTTGAACTTTGTAGGTAGAAGCGTCTTGTAATTTTGAATTATGCTCCAGAATAGAGGTGGATAAGTCATGTGGGACTATTGACTGGACAGTGAGACTATTGACTGGACACTGTAACCTAAGAATGCACCTAAACAGAATGGGCCTCTGCCCAAGCCATCTGTAGAGGGTGTGAAGCTGAAAAGGAGACTGCTGAACACGCTCTCCTGGAGTGTACGGCCATCTCCTCAATAAGACAATCCATAATGGAAGAGGGATGTCTACAAACAGCAGACATCCAAAGAGTCCCTCTTGGTGCAGTACTAGCGTTCGCAAATGCCGTGGGTTGGTTGGACGGCACTGGGAAGTGAGGACTCAGATGGGAGGACATACAGTCAGAGAAAATACAAATGCGAAACTCGATCGGCGAGGGATGATGCCGCATGTCGGTGCTTAGTTCGGTCGAAACCACTCCCTGCTTAAAATCCATTTATGAGGTAATAAAAGGGTTTTTAAATAAATATCAATATCATTAGTTGTGCCCTTAAACCAAAGCATATATCAAAAAAACTCCTACATGACCCGGGAAGCCCCAAAAAATTTTCAAGTTCATTGAACGTTATTTACAATATTAAAAAAATGTTTCAAAATATAAAAAAGAAAATTTGCCAACAAAAATGCCAAAAGTAGTCTTGAAAAAGAGTACCGAAAAAAATTGTCCTGAAAAAAAATGCCAAAACGAGTACTGGAAAAAATTTTCTTAAAAAAAATGCAAAAAAGAGTCTTGAAAAAGAGTACTGAAAAAATTGTCCTGAAAAAAAATGGTGATGTGGCCATAATGTTACCTCTCCGTCTTGGTAGTATAATTTATATTTACGCTTTCATGGTTTATTTATAATTTAAATGAGTATCGAGCGTTTTATAAACTTGGATGAAACTGACGTTTAAAACGTCAAAGTTATTAAAGATGGAAAAATTATATTTCAAATTCAAAAACTCAGTTTACTCAAAAACCAACGAGATTTCGAAAAAAACATTCCTTATAAGTTACAATTATTATTAACATAAATTTGCTGTAACTCTTATCGTTGTATAATTATGAACCAAAAATGAAAAAAAAAATTTTCCTCGAATAACAATGATTTTATGAAAAATATTTTCAAACAAAAGATGTTAATTTCTTTGTTGTCTTCAATATTTGTTTAACTGTTTTTGTGATATTTTTCATATTTAAAAAAATATTGGCAAAAAACAAAAAACAGTTAAGGTAAACACCCACTTCCAGTGTATGAAATTTTACCAAAAGCTTTACAGTTATTCAGATTCTCAAATAAGACTTATGTTTAAAGTTTCATATCAATTGCTCCATAAGTTTTTGAGATACAGCGCGCGCAGACAGACAGACAGACACACAGCACAATTTTTGTTTCCAGAAATTGTTAAAATGACATCTAGGGACCCCAAAACGGATATTTCCGTAAAAAGAAATTTGAAAATTTTTTCACGATCACAATACTTTCAAATGCCAAAAAGAGTCTTGAAAAAGAGTACTGACAAAAATTGTCTTGAAAAAAAATGCCAAAACTAGTCTTGAAAAAGAGTACGGAAAAAAATTGTCCAGAAAAAAATGCCAAAAAGAGTACTGGAAAAAATTGTCTAAAAAAATACTAAAAAAAATGTACTGAAAAAAAAAATTGTCCTGAAAAAAAGTGCCAAAAGTAGTCTTGAAAGAGTACTGAAAATAAATGCCAAAAAGAAAAAATTGTCTAAAAGAGTCTTAAGAATAGAATAGAATAAAATATAATTTTATTAGATCATTAATTAGCCTTTACAATATTGGACACGTCAGGTATAAAATGCATAAAGTTAAATTCAAACATGTATTCACAAAACAACTTAAAATAACTTGGTTAAAAGAGACTCTTATTCTTGGTGTTACGTAATTATATAATTTTTGAATTATGTTATGCTATAGAAAGCCTGATGTAGAAGTAACGATTTTGTCTTGAGAAAGAGTACTAAAAAAATGGTCTTAAAAAAGTTTTGGAAAAGAGTACTAAAGAAAATTGTCTTGAAAAAAAAAATGCCATAGTAGTCTTGAAAAAGAGTACTGAAAAAAATGCCAAATTGAGCACTGAAAAAATGTGTTTAAAAAAATGCCAAAAAGAGAACTGAAAAAAATTGTCTTGAAAAAATGTTAAAAGAGAGTACTGAAAAAATTGTCCTGAACAAAATGCCAAAAAGAGTACTGGTAAAAATTTTCTTGGAAAATATGCCAAAGAGTCTTAAGAGTATTAAAAAAAATGCTCAAAAGCCTTGAAAAAGTGAACTAAAAAAATCCCAAAAAAGAGTACTGGAAAAAATTGTCCTGAATAAAATACGAAAAAGAGTACTGGAAAAAATTGTCCTGAATAAAATGCCAAAAAGAGTACTGGAAAAAGTTGTCTTGGAAAAAATGCCAAAGAGTCTTAAGAGTACTAAAAAAATTGTCCCAAAAAAATGCTAGAAAGTCTTGAAAAAGTTCTCTAAAAATATGCCAAAAAGAGTACTGGAAAAAATTGTTTTGAATAAAATGCCAAAAAGAGTACTGGAAAAAATTGTCTTGGAAAAAATGCCAAAGAGTCTTAAGAGTACTAAAAAAATTGTCCCAAAAAAATGCTAAAAAGTGAACTGAAAAAAATGCCAAAAAGAGTACTGGAAAAAAAGTCTTGAAAAAAATGCCAAAGAGTTTTAAAAGTACTAAAAAAAATGTCCCGAAAAAAATGTTAAAAAGTCTTGAAAAAGTGTAATTTAAAATTTTTGCTATCAATAAATACCATCTATGTGATTTTTTTCATCTTTCAACGTTTGGTGCGACAACTTCAAAAATTCGAATAACGAATATTTTTACGATATTTTTTGTATATTTATCAACAGTTGAACAGTATTATTATTAACAGTCATTTTATGTAAAATTAGTATTTTAGTATTAATTTTTTTTCAGTTTCGTATAAACAACCCTATTCTTTGTCAAGATATGACCATGAAACTCTCGAAAAATGGGTTTTTGTTTTTTAACCACTATAAAAATCTAAAAGAAAATATTTTTATCCCAAATACCAAATTAAGTAATTTTTTTCAAGGTTAGGAAGGGCGAAAAAAATGGTTAAACTTAAAAAAAAATTATACCCTAAATAAACTTTTATTTGGGTAAAAAATGTATGTAACTTTTATTTGGGTAAAAAATGTATGTGAATTTTTCAGATTATTATAATAATTTTTAATGATTAAAAAAATTAAATCTTAGTTTTCGAGGGTTTCAAGGTCATATCTTGGCAAAAATGGGGTAACATATTTATACGAAAGTGAAAAGAAAATTACTACTAAAATATTACCAATAATTTTATATAAAATTACTGTTAAATTGTTGATAAATATATTAAAAAAATATCAAAATAAACATTTTATTTATTCGAATTTTTGAAGATGACGCACCAAAAATTGAAAGATGAAAAAATCACAGATATGGTATTAACTGATATAAATCATATAACGAAATAAAATTTTCCGTCAGTCGATCACTTAAGGGCGAGAAGTGAACTAGGCTTGTAAATTTTATTACCTCATAATTGTATTTTAAGCAGGGGTTTCGACCGAACTAAGCACCGACATGCGGCAGCATTACCTCGCCGAACGAGTTTCGCATTTGTATTTTCTCTGACTGTACAAAGGGCCCATTGAGGCCTACGTGCAGCGGACCTCTTTGCCCTCCCAACGTAATCATCCAGATCCAGTCATGAGCGAGTCGACTCAAAGAGGCAACTCCTTCAGAGTAATAATAATAGTATTTATTCCCAACAGATCGATAAACTTACTGGCAATACAAATATTTTAACTAAAATGAAAGCATAAATTCTTAAAAATAAAATTAAACTAATTGTGTAACTTAAAACTAAACTATCGTAACAATTTAACTTTTTCAGAGCAAAGACAGATATTACTATAAGGAAAAATATATAATAACGTAAATCTGTACCCAACTATATTTTGTATTGTTACAAAAGGCAATCTTATTACTATAATCTACAATTCAATTATATTCATCAATTTGCTTAAACCAGCGTAAAGATAATAAAAAAAGAATGCCCATTAATTCTAGCATAAATGTAGAGCTTCACAAGGCGGCAGTAAAGAATAATTAAACATCAAATTGAGATTGGGACGGACGAGTGGTATCCTGAAAGTTTAATTGAAGGCCCTATAAAGGGCCTTCGATGGCCGCAGTCTCGGTAATAAATGAATAATGAGCGCCCACTATAATTACTGGTTAGTGGAAAACTTTCCGCGGATAATGTACCAATTTTGTAAATTACAATTTCATTACAACTTCAACAAGTTTTCCACATCCGCACGTTTCCAAACTCCTAGTGGCTCTAATGTCTTAGTTTTCTCCTTAAAATCTTTAAATAAAAGCCATTAAAAGTTGAAATAATGATTGCGACCGTCAAGAACTAACTGAATAATAATTATTAATGATTATTGCAACATCCAAGTTGAAAATAATAAATGTTTACACACCAAAATATTATTTAACACTGATTACAGTTTTAAAAGCAGTAGAAGCTGAAACATTTTTTTCTAGATAGTCTGTAGCATTTGAAAAATGAAAATGTATTTCGTGTATATGTTAATGAAGCATGAAGCCATCAGGTCAACTTATCATATCTATAGACGTCATCAGCACTCAATGGGTTAATGCGAGAAGATTGAAGTGATATAAATATATACAAGAAATTCCCGAAAATGGATTATTTTATACCGAAACGATTGTATCGATTACGCAGCGGTAAATTCCCGAGAGATTCTCACACTTCTTTTCAGATACTCGTGTCACACATTGAGAACGGTGTTAACGAATTTATACGTGGAAGCCGGAGGGATGGTGGATTTCTTAGATGAAAGGGGATTTAGTTTGTCGCAAGGAAAGTTCCTCGGGTGATTAAATAAGTTATAAACGAGGATGTAATAATGCGTTTTGGAACACTATTTCATCCAAGGGACTTAAAAGCACACAACTCGAATCCGTCAAATTACTGTCTCTTATATTAAAGGTATTTGCTGGAAATAAATAAGTAGTGTTAGAAACTATGAAATCATTCATTTGAATGTAATATTGTAAAGCTTTACTACAACTAGTGTAGATGTAAAAGCAGATGGATAACAAAAAAAAAACAGAATACTCATTAACTCTAGTATAGATGTGAAGCTTTACAATGCGGCAGTAAATAATAATTAAACATCAAATCAAATCTGTTTATTTAATTTAATGTTATCTGTAAAATACTTGAAACAAACATGAATAAATCAAGAATAGTAATTTATCTTAATATCCCTAGTAATATAAACTACATTAAAATTAATAGAGATATTTTGATATTAGTCTTATCAGAGTAAAGCTTAACAATAATAAAAAGCTTTTGGAAAATTTGCATATCGATATAATTATAATTATTGAGTAATTTAGTATAACATTAATTAACAAAATAATTTATTCAAGAGTCATCTAACTAACAAATGTGGCTGGTATTAATAGGATAAAAGTCATCGGTAACTTTAATGTATTAGAGTTTCAATATACAGTATTTATTATTAATATTTAATATATTTTTTAACAACAACAGCAATACGGTATGTTTTCCTCACGTTTATTAACATGCACATAGCTCTAGTCCTTCCACGATTCTTAGGTGCTTGTTCACTGACCCTTCCTCATCTATTGTTATATATCAACCCTTAGATAATGAACTAGTTTATAATAGTCGCAACCATCGCTTTACAGACAACTAAAACGAGCTAATTTAAGAATTGAGCTTATGGTGGAGGTGCCAGGAACTTAAAATTTACGTAATGTTCTCGCCGTGTGACCTTTCAATCTTACTAGAATATTTTTATTGTTCGATAGATTTTAATACTACTAAATAAAAACCCTTTCAGGATTTGCATTGCAAATGGTATGGTGGAATAAGATGGTCAAAAGTGCCCCCAAATGAAATGAACTGGGAGGTTAAAAATAATGTTTAGGATCATAAAAAAATCAAATTCGACAAAAAAGTAGCCCGCCACCCCCCTTCCATCCCTTGCCATAGTCAAAAACGTAATTTTTGGGTTTTAATTTTTCTGTACATCCAACTAACTTTTGACTTTCGGTAGGTATAAGTACCTTAAGATAACAATATTATCTAACGTATTTTTATAAAACCGAAATTTTTGATGGAAAATTCGAATTTTGACAATATAAAATATCATTAAATAGCAACTATTTCAGATACGTTGAAAGTTGCAGCTTTAGAAAAAATGTATAATGGGTGTCTATTGTTTCTAAATATGCGTGATTTTTTTCAGAATTTTCTGAGTGGTAGAACAATGCCAAAATAATTAAAAACCGTATTTTTGACTAATTTTAACCTTGGAATTGGAATGATCTCTTTTAGAACCCTTCAACCCCCGAACAAAAAAAAATAAGGGTCCTGCATAGGGAATTGATCAAATTTAAATGGCTTTATGGTGGATTGAGTTGACAACATTTTTCCAACTCCATAGACATCGTCAAAGTTGGACATAGTTTCCTAAAAAACTTTTTTTTTCACAGGGGTGCTAGAGGGGGGCAGAAGGGGTTACGTTTAAGTTTGCATGCATGACTTTAAAGAAGGCACTTCAAAGTTTTTCGACCTCAAAGATTCATCAAAATCGATTGAAAATACGCCGAGTTATGGCAGTTTGAAAATAGTCGAAATTTCACGAATTTCAAGTGTTTCATTTTTTTTTTCTCGAGTGTAGTATATTATTCGTTTCATTCAAAACAAGTTTTTAAAAACTACCGACTTGATTCTTTTACTTTTCTTTCTTCGATAAATTTCATTTTCAGGATACCTTGATAAAAAAGAAAAACACCGAAAAAAAAATTTCAGTTATTTTCCCACAAATTTCCTACAAATTCGCTTCTTTTCAAAATGAGCACGGACGGCAAGATTTTTCAATTTTTACAAAAACCTTTTGATAAATTTCAACGAATTTTACAGGAAACGTTCTAGACTTATTTGGCCGTGAAACAAAAGGAAAAAGTGAAAGAGGTCTTCACTAGCATATCCAGATTTTTTTTTCAAAATGAGCACTATTTTGAAAAGTAGGAGTTTTGAAGAAATAGTTACATCAATTTTTTATGAATAATAATGTTAAAGAATTCTGAAACAACTTATAAAGAATGCGTTTTTTCGAAATATCTTTAGCTTTTAAGTCAAATACTTGAGAATAACAAGCTAAAGTTATCGAAAAAAGGTGAAAAAGTAAAAGTGATTCCAACAAATTTAATACTTTTATTTGAATTGTTTTAAAAATAACTTTTAGTTATTTATTTTGCAAAATGTTTTTAATTATGTGTATAATAAATCAGAAAATTAATTTTAGTTATAGAGTGATTTTTGGGACTAATTTAGGGTGCCAATAGCTGAAAATAGCTTTTTTATTAGAATATTCAATATTTTTGTGAGCATTTTTTATTATTATTAAGCCTAGGTTTTCTATTTTTTTGCCCCATATTTTAGATTTTTTCTGGCCTTTATTTTAGATTGTTGACCGGTATTGTCGATTATTTTGGTCTAGATTTTCGATTTGTTTGTCTAAATTTTTGATTTTTTGGTCCTCATTTTGATTTTTGAACGAAATGGGAAATTATTTTTCTTCTACTTGAATTTATAATTTTCGTCTGCATTTTTTATTTCTATACCAGGACGTTTGATTGTTTGACCTGTTTATTTTTTCTTTAAATTCCTGATTTTTGGCCCAAATATTCTTCATTTTGGCTATAATTTTCGATTTTTTGGCTGTAAATTTGAATTTTTTTGTTGAAATTTTCGATTTTTGTTGTAGAAGTTTTCGATTTTTTTTGGTCTGCATTTTTCAGTTTTTAGACCGAGTTTTCAATTTTAATCTAAATTTTCGACTTTTCTGGCAACGATTGTTGAGTTTTTAATTTTTTGCCTGTGTTTCAGATTTTTTACCTGTATTTTAGATTTTAATGGTCTAAATCTTCTGAACTATAGTTTCTTATTTTGGCCAAAATTTTCGATTTGTTATTAAAATTTTCGATTTTTGAATCTGCATTTTCGATTTTTAGGCCCAAATTTTTGAAGTTTGGATTTTTGTCCTGTATTTGAGATTCTCTTTTTGGATATTATTTCCGACTTTCTAATTGGAAACTTACTTTGAACTATAAAGTTATTTTAGGGAAGAAATTGGCAACTTATTTTTCCTTTCCTTGACTTTTCAATTTTTAGCCTGCATTTTAAATTTTTGAACCAGAATTTTAGATTTTCTGGCCGATATTTTGGATTATAGGCCAGTAACTTTGTTGTTTGGTCTGCATTTTTGATATTTAGATCCGATTTTTTTGTTAAAATTTTCGATCTAATTGGTCTGCATTTTTTATTTTTTAGTCCGAGTTTTCAATTTTAATCTAAATTTTCGACTTTTTTGGCAACGGTTGTTGTTTTAAATTGTTTAAAAATAGCTTTTTTTGGAATATTCAATCTTTTTGTCTGCATTTTTTTTATTATTAAGCCTTGATTTTTTATTTCTATATTTTAGATATTTGACCGATATGTTCGATTATTTTGCTCTAAATTTTCGATTTGTTTGTCAAAAATGTTGCTTGTTTGGGCCTCATATTTGATTTTTGGTGGAAATGGGAAATGATTTTTTTTCTACTTGAATTTATAATTTTCGTTTGCTTTTTTTATTTCTAGACCAGGACGTTTGATTGTTTGGCCTGTTTATTTTTTTCCAAATTCCTGATTTTTGACACAAATATTCTTCATTTTGGCTGTAATTTTCGATTTTTTTGTAAAACTTTTCGAATTTTTTGGTCTGCATTTTTATTTTTTAGCCTGAGTTTTCAATTGTAATCTAAATTTTCGACTTTTCTGACAGCGGTTGTTAAGTTTTTAATTATTTGCCTATGTTTTAGATATTTTACCTGTACTTTAGATTTTAATGGTCTAAATCTTCTCAACTAGAGTTTCTTATTTTGGCCAAAATTTTCGATTTTTGAATCTGCATTTTCGATTTTTAGGCCCAAATTTTTGATTTTCGGACTAAGTTTTCGATTTTTGTCATATATTTTGGATTTTTTTTGCTATTATTTCCGAGTTTCTGATTGGATACTTACTTTGAACTATAAAGTTATTTTAGGGGAGAAATTGACAACTTATTTTTCCTTTCCTTGAATTTTCAATTTTAAGTCTAAATTTTCGATTTGTTTGTCAAAAATGTTGTTTTTTTAGGCCTCATATTTGATTTTTGGTGGAAATGGGAAATTATTTTTCTTCTACTTGAATTTATAATTTTCGTTTGTTTTTTTTTTATTTTCTAGACCAGGACGTTTGATTGTTTGGCCAGTTTTTTTTTTTCCAAATTCCTGATTTTTGACCCAAATATTCTTCATTTTGGCTGTAATTTTCGATTTTTTTGTTAAAATTTTCGATTTCTTTGGTCTGCATTTTTTTTATTATTTAGCCCGAGTTTTTAATTTTAATCTAAATTTTCGACTTTTCTGGCAACGGTTGAGTTTTTAATTTTTTGCCTAAGTTTTAGATTTTTTACCTGTATTTTAGATTTTAATGGTCTAAATCTTCTGAACTAGAGTTTCTTATTTTGGCAAAAATTTTCGATTTGATATTAACATTTTCGATTTTTGAATCTGCATTTTTGATTTATAGGCCCAATTTTTTTATTTTTAGACTAAGTTTTGGATTTCTGTCCTATATTTTTGATTTTTTTTTTGGACTTTCTAATTGGAAACTTACTTTGAACTATAAAGTTATTTTAGGGGAGAAAATGGCAACTTATTTTTCCTTTCTCTGAATTTTCAATTTTAAGTCTGCATTTTTAATTTTTGAACCAGAATTTTAGATTTTCTAGCCGATATTTTGGATCATAGGCCAGTAACTCTGTTGTTTGGTCCGCATTTTTGATATTTAGGTCCGAATTTTTGGCCTAACTTTTGGTTTCTTACCCCATATTTTGGATTTTTATTTATTATTTTCGAGTTTCTAATCTGTTCAGAAACTCGAAAATAATAAATAAAAATCCACTTTTTAATTTAGATTTTATAACCTGAAATATTGTTGTTTATTTGCATTTTTTTTTAATTTCTTGAGTTTCTGTTCGAAAACTAAAGAGCTAGAGTTCTTTTTGGGGCTTGAAATTACAAATGGCAAATTATTTCTTTTTTACCATTTTTTGGTCTGCATTTTTAGTCAATATTTTAGATATTTATCCGTATTTTAGCGTTTTTTTGTTCTAAATTTTTTATTTTTGGGCCGAAATATTCTTTATTTTGGACAAAATGTTCGTTTTTTTTTGTTAATATTTTCGATTTCTCGTGCTGGGTTTTTTTATTTTTAGTTTTTGATTTTTGGTTAAAAATAACATTAATATTATTAATTATTATATTTCTTTCGATTGACAATTGATTCTAGGATGTACACAATTATTTTAATTCAAACTAATGTGAACAATAAACAAACGAATAAAACGTTGAATCAATGCTGCCGTGCAAATTTCACACACGAAATGGAAACCGTTAAAAATTTTAATTAAACCTTCTCGATTTCAGTTCCCTGTGCATTTCACTAGTTTAATAAAATTTTAATTAGTCCTTAACGAAGTCATTATTGATACCTAGAGTACATTCGAGGTTTTTTTATCAATGGCTTTGCCGCCGATAATAAGTTGGCGGCGCGAAACTCGAGACTCAACCCTGGCTGCAATATTCCTAATTAGTTTCGCCGCCCCAGCGCAGAAATTTCACAAAGCAAAATCGTTCCCTTCCCCGCCCAAATTAAAACTATAGCAATTAAATTCTAATTGAAACGATTATATAAAAATATTGAAATCAATAGTTTTTCTTTATTAAAAAATCTCTTATTTGGAAATTTGTATCTTATTTCTTTATAATTTGGGGGTTGAAATACATCTTAAATAAATTAGAAACAACCTTACATGTTGCAGAAAGCATTAAATAAATTCAAAAAACGAAATATAGCCTGAATAAATGAATATTCAATTTCGTTTTTTGAATTTATGAAATACATCTTGTTGACAGATTTAAATTGATTGAGAAAAAATAAATATGGTATTAAATACATTCAATAAAATGAAATTAAGCAAATATAGAATTTATTTAATGCGTTCTGCAACAAGTAAGGTTGTTTCTAATTTGTTTATAAATATGGTACTTCATATTATTATTTTCTAATAATTAAATTTTCATGCACGTAGTTTTCTACTGAAAATGGTTCAACCACTGAAACTTGTCCGGAAATTAAAATTTCACATATCAGGAAGTATTCTTTCTATTTATGTAATAAACAATTTTCAAATTGAAAATAAAAAGTTGCAAATTTTTTTCATAAATTGCTTAATTGAAGAAAAACGAATTTCAAAACAGTCAATTTTTTAAATTAAGTTGTATTTTACAGAATTTTCCTATCTTTTATCGAGAAAAAGAGAGAGATAGGGAGTGTGTGTGTGTGTGAGAGAGAGAGAGAGAGAGAGAATACATTTATTGGGATACTTTTACAACTGACCTCAACCTCAACAGGTCTTTCAGCTTACTTAAATATTGATTTTCTCGTTTTTTTTTTATATAAATACAGTTAAAAAACAAATCGCAATTCTCGTGCAAAAATCGTTTTTTATAATTTCTTAATTCTAAAATTACCCACAAATTACTTGGATTACTTGCATTTTTTTAAATTTAATTTAACGTTTTTGTAACAATTAAGGATTGTAAATTTTAATTACCATAAATTTAACATGTTTCGAAAATAAAATTGTACTTAATGTATACGATTTAAACTGTACAAACTTTAGATTAACATATGGTTTCGGGGATGGTCGTAATTTCGTACCGGGGGTGACCGGAAGTCGATTATTATTCATTAACGGTTGAACGCAACGTAATAAATTCGTCTGAGTGAGATGGAGAACTTGTTGCCCGAAATGCAATTTGGCAATTTGGCAATTTCCCTCGGACCCATCCCGTCTACGGCGTCGGCGTCGGCGTCGCCGTTTTTGCCCCTTTCCGGATTGACAGGATAATTAAAATAGGGACGTTACGTGAGCGTGCGGTTGGCTGCCCTGGCCGCAAATTTAGGCGACGTTTCGACGTCTACCGACCGCAAGACTGTCGACTTTACACTAATTACATTCATTATCGATAAACAAAATGTTTTGACTTAAGGGATTCGATATTTCTTTAACCTAACGGTATAAATCGTTTAATTAAAAAAAGAACTCTGCAATAATGGCAGAATTGGAAAAGTTAGGTCACATCCCAAAATTGTTATCCAAAGCAAAAAATCTTCAGTTGAAAACCCCGGTGCGTGAGACCGGCGTCTCCATTAATTCGCGTCACCAATGGCGGGTTAAAAAAGGCAGTGAATTAAAACAAGTATTACACTAAACTTAAACAAACACATCCTCGATTACAAAAAATTAGAAAATATTGGATTGATGAGGCTGTTACTTAAATAAAACAAAAACACTTGTGTTGTGAAATTTCTCAATTTTTTTTTTAATTGTGAAAATTCTTAACACACGTGTTTTATTTACCACATATAAAAAATAAGGAGATTGGATGTAGATATATCTGTTGATAATTAAACTTTTATTACTATAATGATAATAAGCGGTAGATCGTTTATGTAGTGGGTAAATGTTAAAAATGTTAATTTAGGTTAAGTATTGTGTTTACGATCTATTTTAATTTTTTTTATTATGATATTTCTCTAAAATTAGATCTATTTGTATCTGTTGAGAACTAAATAAATAAATGCGCATGCATTTGCCTGCTGCATCACGAGTCGAGTCGGTTCGATTCACCGCCTGGACAATACATTTTTTCGAATAAAGAAATATCCGCTCGTGTTCGTCGGTCATTATTTATTTATTCATTCCATTTATAACTTGTGCAAATATTAAAAATATCAGATGATGCTGATGTTAAATAACCAAGGCCACACGCAAAGCCGAAAAAAAAAATTATTACAAATTTCATACATAAATCTGATGCGGCATTAATGCGCATTTAATCAACCTTAATTAAAGGGTTACATCTCATATTTCCTTAAAGTACAGAAACGCGGGGCGCGTACATTCCCAAAGAGATAGGGCGGGACAGCTTTTCCATTTTCGTACCTTAATTAATAACGCGAGGATGGTATCGGCAACGAAAGGGATGAAAAGGGAAAAAGTGGAGGAGAGAGGACCGTTCGTTGACCTAATTATTTACATCTCAAAATGCGAGGGTTTGATATTAATTTCATCAGAAAACCTATTAGGTGTGTTATTTTAGGTGGGCATTTCAATCTCGTTTGGTTAATGTAGAAAACATGTTAATTTAAATATTCCATTAAAAAATTTGATCGTAATTTAAAGAAAAAAAACAGAAACGAGTCCTGCTTAGACTATATAAATAATGTATTTATCAACTTAATTATGCAATACCACAACAATCTTCTTAATTAATTTGTTTCATTTAAGAAAAAACGCTGACGCAGTGTAAGGTTTAAAATTATTTTTATTGTTCTATTACAATTGTTCTACCACACAGAGGCTTCATAGGGTAGATGAAAAAAATATAAAGCCACTGTGTGGTGAAACAATTGCTGTAGAACAATAAAAATAATTTTAAACCTTACACTGCGTCATCAGCGTTTTTAGTAAATTATACCATGGAGTTTCAACAAGTAACAGCCTCATCGATCCAATAATTTGTTTCAATTGTGTAGATCAAGGGTGGCTAACGTGTTGGATGCATAAGATCCACTTTTTATCTTAATTAAAACGTGTAACGATCGACTTGTCATAGGCGTAGTCTAAATGGGGGAAAGGTGAAATACATACTATGTTTAAATATGCATGTAAAAATAACATAATTATTTCACGGGCCAAAAAACTCATGTATGGAAGAATAAAAAAAAACATGAGTGATTATTAACAAAATTTACTAACTACAGATAAAGACAGATTTAAAAGTTATTTTATAGCACATTAGTTCGTGTATCTTTCCAGAGAACAAATTATGGTGCTTATGGTGGTTTTATGCGTTTTTCAAATTATTTAAACGCTAATTCGAATATATATTTCTTCCCAATGTCGCACATGGAAATATGAAGTAATTTAAAACTCGTCGATTGTCAACACTTAAAACTAATTAGGTTAAGTAGTTAATAGGTAATTGGTAATCAATATTTTAGCTATAAGTGTTAGCTTACTTTAATTTTGTATTGTTTTTTTTTTGTAATGGATAATCTGTTAATAAACCTTATTATAGGTAAAATAAGTTCTTCCTATTAGGGTACCTTAATAGAGAGTACTACAGATATTTCACATATTAGAATAGATAATACATATCAAATACCTTATTATTATTATTAATGGGAAGAATGTGTTTGCATATCTTTAACCAAGGAATTATAATTACTGATTCGACAAAGATAATAACAAACAAATTCTCAGTACACTAATCAACGTTATGTCGTTTAGTGTTGGTTAAATTTCAGCATGAAAATGCTGATTCACGTAGGTATGAAGTTGCAAAACAAAAATAAATGTATTTCCTATATTTAGGAATATTTTTCTCAGTTGACGTATTTACAAAAATTTTCCTCAAATTTTTTGGCTTGTTTGTAATTTTTAAAATCAGTTTCTAAAATTATAGTTTTTCATTTTCTAATGCAGTTTGATCCATATGTAATATATCTCAAATTTTACCAATGCCTTTCCCAATTAAATCTCTTTTTAAAAGGAAAATATTTTTTTTAATTCTTTCAAAATATTGGAATCTTACGTCAAAATTTTCAATTACATTTTACGACGTATTTGTCGATGTTATCAATAATATTTTTATGTTTTTGTGGGTTTGGAAAATGATTCAGATTATTTTGTTACAGATCTTCTACTGGCAAAATCAATTTGGTTTTATAGCTCATAAGAATTACTGTTTCATTTTTACCTTATAATTCCAAATTTAAATGACTTGACAAAGTTACTAAGCCTAGTTTCATCATTTAAATTTTCACATCTTCCATTTTGCTCGTGGAGAAAATGTATTATTTTAGGCAATAAATCACAAAATCGTTGCAGAAATTTACTTCTGCTTAGCCATCTTACATCGGTGTATAGTTATACTTCAGTTTGGCCTTCATCGAGGTGCAGTTGAATGAAATGGCGTTTGAGGTAACTTCTTCGAATTGAATTGGCAATTTCAAACGCTTCGTCCATTATTTCTTTTGTTTCTAATTCCTTGCTCGTGAATTATGCAGTGGTAGTTGAAAGCAACTCCATTTTGACATATGACTATAAATCCATTTATGCGACCTATCATTGCAACTGCATTGAAACTAATTTAAAAATAGTATTTTCAAATCATTGAGCAAGTTTTTAAATGCTTTGAATATATTTACGTATTGACATCTCGATTCCTTTCTTTCAAACAAATCATACCCAACAATTCTTGTAATTTAAATGTAAAATCCTTAAAAGCCATACGAATGAAAACAAGTATTAGGTTTAATTAAATAAATAATAATCGAAGTTTCTCCGTATATAGCTGAATCAAAAGTGTGAACATGCCTCCGACAGGGATCGAACCTGCAACCTCTAGATCTCCGGTCTGGGATGCTACCAGTTGACTCGGGCACGGCAGGTTAGTGCTTAGTATCGCCCTCGACCGTCGCCTACGAAATCTAAAAATAGCTGAATTGGAAGTGTGAATGTGTACTCTGGCGGGAGAGAAACTGTGTGGCCTCTGTGGTGCAACTGGTAGCATCCCAGACCGAAGATCTGGAGGTTGCAGGTTCGATCCCTGTCGGAGGCATGTTCACACTTTTGATTCAGCTATATACGGAGAAACTTCGATTATTATTTATTTAATTATATCAATACTCTGTAATTCGGGAAATCATCGAATATAAGTATTAGGTTGTTTCAAAAATATTGTCCGTTTTAATGTCATGTGTTTTTGTAGCTTCATATCTCAACAAATATTTATGAATATATTTATTCTGCTGTGTCGTGGTATATACTGATCGATAGAGAATTTTGTGCTCTATACATTGATGGTTTTCATTTTTTCCAAATTTTAATTTTTTGTCTCTTTTTAGCTTATTATTATATGATGTCGTTAAGCGATTTTCGGCCAATTTTTCTCTACGAATTCAAATTGAACCAAAGCGCTGCCAAAACAGCCCGAAAAATTACCCAGGCATTTGGCAATGATAGTATTAATGGACGCACTGTTCGACGTTGGTTTTCGAAATTTCTTTTCGGAGATTTTAGCCTCGAAGATGAGCCCCGAAGTCGTCCACCTACCAGGACGAGGATTTAAGAACCCTGGTGGAGACTAACCAATCCCAAACGGTTCGTGGGGTGCTGGAAGAACTGGTCATCAGCTCCCATGCGGTTTTTGATGGTTTAAAACGTATTCGAAAGGTCAAACGGCTCGAAAAGTGGGTGCCCCACAATTTGAACGATCAACAGAAATTGTTACGTTTCGAGGTCTGTTCTTCTTTGCTTTTGCGCAACCAAAACGATCCTTTTTTGGATCGGATCGTCATGTGTGATGAAAAGTGGATCTTCTACGATAACAAGAGACGTTCAGGACAGTGGTTGGGCACCGATGAGCCACCCAGGCACTTCCCAAAGGCGAAAACCCACCAAAAAAGACCATGGTTACTGTATGGTGGTCAGTGGCTGGTGTGATTCACTACAACTTTCTGCAACCGGGCCAAACCATCACAGTAGAGTCCTATTGTGACTCAGTCGTATTGTTTTAGGCAACAGCCAAACTATACGACTTCGTTTGTCGAAATCGCACAAACTTGCTACAGATAATTTCCAATGCACTTGTGCAATTACTTTTGAAAATAAAATGCTTCGTATCCTTTTTTGCGCTATTTTCAGTTAAGTGTAATAAAACATCTAGTTCATGGATTTTTCCATGCTTACATGACTTCCCTTGTTCGAGAATTTGTCATGCGTGCATAAAAATAATTATTTCCGGACTCCTGATGAAATATTAGTTATTTATTATACGAGTGTGGAATGTACGTCCCGCAAGAACAAGTTTACCGTACTTGGTGTCAGTTTGAATTATTTCAAAAATCTAACGAAGGATCTATGTATTCCGTGAGTCCGAGTTATTCTCTCACTAGGAGGTAATGAACAACATTACTTGCCTGAAATGACCATGGTAATTCGCTTATTACACACGATTTTGGATAAACTATTTTATCCTACGCTATGCAAAAGTTGTATTTTACCAATGCACTACTAGGATGCGAACGTATGCATTTGTGCGGCGAGGTTCGTATAAAACATAACACCATTAAACCAATATTACACGGTCGACACCAGAGGGCGTGTTCGTGTATCTGTCGTTGCTGGTGTAATATTTGCAATTTCAATTTGATAACTTACTGGAAAGTAACGTGAACACAAGTAGTGAATAATATTTATCGTGCACCGTGGATGTGTGGCCTTAGTGTAGACCATCTACATAGCGTTATCCGATAATCACCATTGCCGACTAAATACAGTTCGAGGGATTTATATACACCGCGAAAAAACTTCCGCGGTGGAACTCTCACTCGCACCTCGTGTACACTTTTAACCGTGTGTCTTTCGCATGCCAAACTAACTTTAATATGAAATACTTTCGTAGTGTAACGTGAGTGTACCTTGTGAATAATTTTAAATTCATGGTGGGGATTGAAGTGGAAGTTCACATTAATGGCTGCGGTTATTCTACTCCTGAAGAAATTGGTGGTAATCCGCAATTATTAGTTCCGCTGGAATGCCTGCTAATAATTTAAATAAAGACGTAAATAGAGGGACCTCATCTATTGTCACACTTTAATTAAAACAATATACCGGGTGTCCAAAAAGTTCCGGAACGGTTAAATATCTCAAAAACTAAGCGACGGATCGCAAAGTTACAAAGCACCTATTTCTTTATTTGTTGGGAGGTATTTAACCGTGGCACATAGAAACCGCCCCTACCCTCAGGGGGTGAGGGGGGTGGGGTAACTTCGTAAACTTAAATGGGACCCCCCATTTTTTTGCAGTTTTGGATTCTCGACCGAAAACTGTTTATAAAAAACTCAAAACCCCAACCCCACCGCTCACCCCCACCCCTTACCGGAGGGTAGAAGAAGAATTATCGTTTAAAAATTCATTCCACTTTTGTCCAATTTTGCTTAAATTTTTTAATTATTATTCAGAAAATATTCACAGCAATCCTACACGCAATTCTTCAAATTTTTTTAATAAAAATTCTAATATCAATAAATATTTCCATGACGAACCGTGGATCGTCGATCCTTACTACTTCGATCCGCATATCCACATTTCCGTGTGTCAAGTGCTCCCACAGCACTGTTCTAAATGACTTCAGGAAATACACTGACAATAATCATGTTATTACCTCTAGTTTCTAAGCTGATCCGTATTTTTCGAGATACATTTTAAATGGGTGGGGATTCGGGGTGGAGTTTGGATAAATAATTTCTGTTCAAAAATCATAAAATTAGGCAAAAATTGGGCGCTTTAGACGAATTGTTCAACTGTAACTCTTCTCCCACCCCCGTTAGGGGTTGGGATGGTGATGCGTGTAGGATTGCTGTGAGTATTTTCTGAATAATAATTAAAAAAATAAGCAAATTTGGACTCGTGGAATGAATTTTTAAACGATAATTCTTCTTCTAGTCCCCCCGTAAGGGGTGGGGGTGAACGCTGGGGTTGGGATTTTGAGTTTTTTATAAACAGTTTTCGGTCGAGAATCCAAAACTGCAAAAACAAATGGGGGGTCCCATTTAAGTTTACGAAGTTAACACATCCCCCACCCCCCCTGGGGGTGGGGGTGGTTTCTAAGTGCCACGGTTAAATACCTCCCAACAAATAAAGAAACACGTGTTTTGTAACTTTGCGATCCGTCGCTTAGTTTTCGAAATATTCAACGGTACTTTTTTCCGGAACTTTTGGGACACCCGGTATGCTACAGTTCACAACTTTTTCTTTTTTGATTATCTTAAATGTGGTATTTTTTTAATGTGTAGAATAAAAACCATTGTTTGTTCCACAGATTTTCCGGGTGTCTGAAAAGTATTTTTTTTTTATTTTTTTGTTTCTATCCTTCTGCTACACGTTAATAATGTAATCAGCTAATGGACAAGAAATGGGAACGCACTTCGAATGGTCATCTGCTTAAAGTTTGTCAGTTAATGGGCAATACCATTTCATTAAAAGCACTAACTAAAGTTCGATAATTATAAAATTAACTGTTAACTACGGACATAAATTTCCATAGTCGTTTGTCTTAATAGGATCACTGCAAATAATTAGATTATTTGTATAAATAGTGTTTCTGCTCTCATTATCATCAACGGTAAGAGATAGAGAGACTAAAATAACTTAAGTGAAATAAAGACAAAAAGCAGCCTAAATATATGAGTTTTCAATCTGTTCGTAACTGTGCAAAATTAAATCTTACTAATTGCAGTACTAAGAATAAGAAACTTATTGAAAAGTGTGTGCACTATCTATCGTGAAATTAGCTTATTTTAAAGAAGTCCAAATGTGCTGGTGAATTGCTAACAATTTATGATTCGTTTAGCACTTATGAAGACGTTGAAACATTCAAATAAACTGTGGAGAAACAGGAATTTATACAGCTGCATAAAAGAGATGCATAAACTCTAAAATCCATGCTTGAAATGTTAACAAAGCATTAGTTCATCGTAAACTAGTTTATAACTGTTCAAAAGGACGAACATTTTTTAATCTAAAAAAAACGGCAAGCGCAAATGCAGGTTGACAAACTTGTGTTTTTTTATATATAGTTCCCACTAGAAATTTTTTGCACATTCGAAGAACTTTGAACTTTGTTTTTTCCAATGATGGCCAGAAGTTGGTACTTGCTAAAATAAATAATACTCATAACCATAATATAATAATTATAATAATATATGTATAATAAAATGAAAAATTATTTACTTCAGTTACCACATATTTTCCTTAATTTAACCTTAATAACAACAAATGTTACTTTTCCAAGAATTCAAATACATATTTAATGCAAAAGAAGCAATTAAAACTTTAACAGAACGTCCAATTAATATTATAATCCCGCGTGTATCGATTGATGGTAGACCGAGTGCATTTCTGGTGGACGCGCCGGGCTAATCGCCGTCCGCAATTGTAATTAGATACGAATCAGCAGGTTTTGGCGCACGTTATCATCCTCGGTGTTCCTTTAACTGCCTCCGCCGCGCCTGGCGGTGGTGGCGTCCCGGTTCGCCGCCTCCTCCTCATCCCGGTGGGAATTGTCCGTCGTTTCGTATCCAGCGCGAAAACGGGTCCGCATTTGCATCTAAATATGTCGGGCTAAACTGCGCCGGGCCGACACATAAACCAACTACTTTGTAATTTAACTCTGCACAGCGCCGCCAACACAGGCTTAATATTCACGACAACGAATTACTGGCGAAACACTATCCGAAACGTATGGAAGTGCTTGACAATAACAATTTACAAATAGTAAAAATTGAAATAACAAATTAATTCCAGTTTTAATCATTTTAATATTTTTGAATAGAGCTGTTAAGGATTAATTGTTTTTGACGTTGAGGTTATCATATTTCTTTTCTAATTTTACTCCAGATGAATAATTTTTATTCTCTGCAGCCAAACATGTTGCAGGGTAAAACATTCAACGGAAAAAACGTGTGTTATGTTTGTATTTTTACGTATACCGAAGTTTCATTAAATCTCGTTAATTTTACTACGATAACTATTTTGTAAGTAAATTTTGTGAGAAATTTTTTCATGTAGCCGCCATCTAACTTTCTCAAATTGTAAGACAAAAACTTATTCTTTGTAATGTTTTCATATTTCAGGAAAATATAAATCCTCATGCGACCACATCTTTTCTCTTGTCTTCTGTTTGTACACTATAACTCTATTTTAATTTTACAAGTTCTCAAATTTTGAAAATTAATTTAAAACGAAGTCATTTTTAATTTTAACCCTTTGCACTCGTATGTCGTCTTATTGTCGCCACAATATATTTTGTCACTAATAAATACGAGTGCAAAGGGTTAAGCCGATATATTAATATAATGTTTCACCAAGTGAACAATGAGAAACAAGTATATGATAAATGAATTTAAGATTTAAAATTACTGATGGCAAAAATAGATTTTATATTAAAAGTAATTACAACCTCAACCATTATTGAATGAGGTAGTAAGCGATCGTGCCGAAGGAACAGGATACCGCCGGAGTTTAAAAGATCTATTTGCGACGATCATTAGTCATCTTAATGGAAGCGATCGCTCAAAATGGATAGCGTCGCGACGCGTCAATCAGGGCAACGGGCGCCGAAATCGAATCCGCCGATGCGTCCCATCCCCGAGTCCAATTGTTCGCCAGATTCTGGAGAAGAGACGGATCCCGAAAGCACAAAGCACACACACAGTGTACGTGTCACGATAATAATGTATTCCGTTTGCTAGTTTGATATTGATTTATGGCGCGGTACGTGTATGAATAATAAATGAAGACGAGGGGGGGCGGCGGCGACGAATCTATTTTTTCGTCTTCTTCCTTTTCGTAGTCGCATGCAGTTGACACGGGTGAAGGATGCGATGCGCGCCGACGGCCCCAAAAAAGGAAAAACCGCCGTATGTGTTGTGCGCATTTCACTTTTCGCCTTGATATGAGGTTTCCATCCTTTCCGTCCCATGAGGACCCTAAGATGAAATAGAAAAGGTCCGGCGGCCGGTGCGGACTACTACACCATCAACCGGTGAAGGGTCGGGGTCTAAATAAAGGGAGGGAACGGATATATCTGGCAAATAAAAGTAAAATAAATCCCTTTCGCGCTTTCGATTAGCATCCCGCGCGATCAATCACCCCCCAAAGCCGCCTCCGATCACTTTCCGTGTTAACAGCCCTCGTACATCATACCTACTTTACACGGTCGGACAGCCAATTACGTTTCTACAATTTAATAATTCAATTTCCCAACATATTTACAATTCCAAATTCCCCAGCAGTAAAACGTAGTTATACTCGTAATCAGGATAAAGTCGTGCGGGGGCGGTTAATTCCCTTGAATAATTAATCTAACAAATTGTATAGCCTTTTACGTTCACTTCTCGGTAGTTCATTTAGTTGAGTAGATTAAATATGGTTATTTGTTAAAACTTTCATTTTAGAAAAAATACTAATTAGCAATGACAATTTGAAATAGAAATAAATTATCAAGAAAAAATCTCATATACTAAGCGAAATGTCGAATTTTCAGAAAGTGTGAAAATAGCAGGGGCGGCTCGTTATGTAGTGCCAAGGAGCCATGGCACTACCTCTAATTTCAAGTTCAGCAAGGATTTTTAAATAATTCTAAAAACACAGATTCGTCATTTTAAACGTTAAAACATTGCCTGCGATTTTTTTTCAATTTCTTCTTTTCCTCAAATAAACCCTTTAACAACCAAAAAGTTTTTTTCGCGGAGTAACTGAGCACCGCTCGGTGCTTGGCTAGAACGCTAGCATATATCGAATATTTCTTGGAAAATTGAAAATTAAAAATTATTATTTATTATGAACTGAAATTACCAATAATATTTAATGCAATATAAATACATATTATTTATTAAAAAACATGTTCCATCAAGAGGATAATTTATATATTTTTTTAAGGTATGAACTTTTTCAAAACATGGCACGACACAATTTATCACATAGGTAACATGATCGCTTTCTGATACCAGGCTTCTAAACAATTGAAAGCCAGTTTGTTCTTTCATTAGTTACATTTTTTCTTTAATTCGATAAAAAAAATAGAAAAACAATTGCTACAAACACAAAACTTTCAGGAGATAGTCAGAATAGATGCTACTATATAATACCATAATAATTCTAAAACATCTCTTCTTCAAATTCTGAGATAATTACACCTGAAAGCCAGTTTGTTCTTTCGGTAGTTACATTTTTTTTAATTCGATAAAAAAAAAATAGAAAAACAACTGCCACAAACACAAAACTTTCAGGAGATAGTCAGAATAGATGCCACAATATAATACCATAATAATTCCAGAATAGCTCTTTTTCAAATTCTAAGATAATTACACCAGAAAGCCAGTTTGTTCTTTCTGTAGTTACATTTTTTCTTTAATTCGATAAAAAAAATAGAAAAACAATTGCTACAAACACAAAACTTTCAGGAGATAGTCAGAATAGATGCTACTATATAATACCATAATAATTCTAAAACATCTCTTCTTCAAATTCCAAGATAATTACACCAGAAAGCCAGTTTGTTCTTTCGGTAGTTACATTTTTTTCTTTAATTCGATAAAAAAAATATAGAAAAACAACTGCCACAAACACAAAACTTTCAGGAGATAGTCAGAATAGATGCTACTATATAATACCATAATAATTCTAAAACATCTCTTCTTCAAATTCTGAGATAATTACACCTGAAAGCCAGTTTGTTCTTTCGGTAGTTACATTTTTTTTAATTCGATAAAAAAAAAATAGAAAAACAACTGCCACAAACACAAAACTTTCAGAAGATAGTCAGAATAGATGCTACTATAAAATACCATAATAATTCTAAAACATCTCATCTTCAAATTCTAAGATAATTACACCAGAAAGCCAGTTTGTTCTTTCTGTAGTTACATTTTTTCTTTAATTCGATAAAAAAATAGAAAAACAACTGCCACAAACACAAAACTTTCAGGAGATAGTCAGAATAGATGCTACTATATAATACCATGATAATTCTAAAACATCTCTTCTTCAAATTCTAAGATAATTACACCAGAAAGCCAGTTTGTTCTTTCTGTAGTTACATGTTTTCTTTAATTCGATAAAAAAAAATAGAAAAACAATTGCTACAATCACAAAACTTTCAGGAGATAGTCAGAATAGATGCTACTATATAATACCATAATAATTCTAAAACACCTCTTCTTCAAATTCTAAGATAATTACACCTGAAAGCTAGTTTGTTCTTTCTGTAGTTACATTTTTCTTTAATTCGATAAAAAAAATAGAAAAACAATTGCTACAATCACAAAACTTTCAGGAGATAGTCAAAATAGATGCTACTACATAATACCATCTTAATTCTAAAATATCTCTTCTTCAAATTCTGAGATAATTACATCTGAAAGCCAGTTTGTTCTTTCGGTAGTTACATTTTTTCTTTAATTCGATAAAACAAAATAGAAAAACAACTGCCACAAACACAAAACTTTCAGGAGATAGTCAGAATAGATGCCACTATATAATACCATAATAATTCTGAAACATCTCATCTTCAAATTCTAAGATAATTACACCTGAAAGCTAGTTTGTTCTTTCTGTAGTTACATTTTTCTTTAATTCGATAAAAAAAATAGAAAAACAATTGCTACAATCACAAAACTTTCAGGAGATAGTCAAAATAGATGCTACTACATAATACCATCTTAATTCTAAAATATCTCTTCTTCAAATTCTAAGATAATTACACCAGAAAGCCAGTTTGTTCTTTCGGTAGTTACATTTTTTTCTTTAATTCGATAAAAAAAATATAGAAAAACAACTGCCACAAACACAAAACTTTCAGGAGATAGTCAGAATAGATGCTACTATATAATACCATAATAATTCTGAAACATCTCATCTTCAAATTCTAAGATAATTACACCAGAAAGCCAGTTTGTTCTTTCGGTAGTTACATTTTTTTTTAATTCGATAAAAAAAAAATAGAAAAACAACTGCCACAAACACAAAACTTTCAGGAGATAGTCAGAATAGATGCTACTATATAATACCATAATAATTCTCAAACATCTCATCTTCAAATTCTAAGATAATTACACCAGAAAGCCAGTTTGTTCTTTCGGTAGTTACATTTTTTTTAATTCGATAAAAAAAATAGAAAAACAACTGCCACAAACACAAAACTTTCAGGAGATAGTCAGAATAGATGCTACTATATAATACCATGATAATTCTAAAACATCTCTTCTTCAAATTCTAAGATAATTACACCAGAAAGCCAGTTTGTTCTTTCGGTAGTTACATTTTTTTTTAATTCGATAAAAAAAAATAGAAAAACAACTGCCACAAACACAAAACTTTCAGGAGATAGTCAGAATAGATGCTACTATATAATACCATAATAATTCTAAAACATCTCTTCTTCAAATTCTAAGATAATTACACCAGAAAGCCAGTTTGTTCTTTCTGTAGTTACATGTTTTCTTTAATTCGATAAAAAAAAATAGAAAAACAATTGCTACAATCACAAAACTTTCAGGAGATAGTCAGAATAGATGCTACTATATAATACCATAATAATTCTAAAACATCTCTTCTTCAAATTCTGAGATAATTACACCTGAAAGCCAGTTTGTTCTTTCGGTAGTTACATTTTTCTTTAATTCGATAAAAAAAATAGAAAAACAATTGCTACAATCACAAAACTTTCAGGAGATAGTCAGAATAGATGCTACTATATAATACCATAATAATTATAAAACATCTCTTCTTCAAATTCTAAGATAATTACACTAGAAAGCCAGTTTGTTCTTTCTGTAGTTACATTTTTTCTTTAATTCGATAAAAAAATAAAAAAACAATTGCTACAAACACAAAACTTTCAAGAGATAGTCAGAATAGATGCCACTATATAATACCATAATAATTCTAAAACATCTCTTCTTCAAATTCTAAGATAATTACACCTGAATACCAGTTTGTTCTTTCTGTAGTTACATTTTGGCTTTAATTCGATAAAAAATAGAAAAACAATTGCAAATTTTCAGCGTTTACGTAATTGAGGGTGCCTTTTTCAATGAAAATATTTTCAAGATTATTCGACTAAGTCAACACCAACTTCCTTATTTTAAACAAAATGCTATATTTTTTTATTGCAAATTTTGATTACACATAAAATTCTGTGAAAAAACCTATTAAGTAACATAACCTTAAAATTTAGGCGTTTTAAAAATATTTGACATTTTTAAAAACATGCTTTTTCATAAATACATATCTCCGAACAATACAAAATTGAAGGGATGTAATGTTGGCCATAAAAAGCCAATACCTGAAGGTACCCAGTGGTGATTTATTTTTGGAAAAATAAAATTAAGAGTGTTCAAAATTTCATACCATATTTAGTCAACTTTAAAGCATGAAATCTCTATTTTTTTTAATGGAACACCCTGTATATTTTTACATATTCCGACGCAGAATTCAATTCTGCATTGATCTACACTAGCATTCCCTATGCCTATCTTCTTTCGTTTCCAAGATATTAACATGTTTGTAAAAATACGTCAATTTTCTGTGCAACAGAAAAACAACGGGAATGTAATTTATCAAGTAGGCATAGAAATAAAATTTAAAAAAAGACAAGTGTTGTTGATTTAAACAGTTGTTGAATCAAAACGTCAAACGTATTATTGTTATTTGGTTTAATAGTGAAGTGAAGCTAAAATGAATCCGAGAGATAATTACTCTAACAGCGATATTTTGAATTTATTTTACATCCACGGTGAATATCTACGAGTTGTAGAGAGGACTTTAATTGGAGATATCCCCATTTAACACCAATGAATAGACGGAGATTTAGTAGAATCGAAGCGTACAATATTTACGAACATATGCAGATAAGGTGAAAAACGGAAATTTTATCTACAATTGTTTTGCGTTTTTTTTTTATGATAACTCTTGTATGGGTGATTGGATTTGGAAATTTTACAAGAATAGTGTTTTACTGGCCAAAATTTAGAAAAACAATTGCTACCAGTTTTAACTACAAATTTATTAAATACATTTTTACTTTCTCCGTTACGAAGTACGAAAAAGTATTGTGATCGTGATTTTTTTTTCAAAAATTTTTTTTACGGAAATATCCGTTTTGGGGTTCGTAGATGCCATTTCAACAATTCCTGAAAAAAATGGTGTCTGTGTGTGTGTGTGTGTGTGTGTGTGTGTGTGTGTGTGTGTGTGTGGCTGTCTGTCTGTGCGCGCTGTATCTCAAAAACTAATAGAGCAATTGATATGAAACTTTGAAAATACGTCTTATTTGATAATCTGAAGAACTAAAAAGCTTTTGGTAAAATTTCGTAGACCAAAAGTGGGCGTTTACCTTAACCATTTTTTGCTTTTTGCCAATATTTTCTTAAATATGAAAAATATCACAAAAACATTTAAAAACCTTTGAAGACAACAAAGAAATGAACATCATTTGCTTGAAAACATTTTTCATAAAATCATTTTTTTATTTATTTATTTTTTTTTAAATTTATTATTATTTTTTTAAATTATTTGTTTATAGTTATAAAACGATAATGGTTACAGCAAATTTATGTTAATAATAATTGTAGAGAATGCTAAAATGAACAACTTATAAAGAATGTACATTTAAAATATAATTTAAATTTAGAATAAATCATGAAAGCGTAAATATAAATGATACCATCAAGTCGGAGAAAGTAACATGATGGCCACATCACCATTTTTTTTTTAATGTTAAAATGTTCAGAATTGAATCGGGGTTTGTTCAAGTGTGATTATTTCCAAATCTAGGGTGGGAATGTTTGCAATTTTTTGCAAATGAAGTACAATATATTTTAAGTAAACTTAAGGAGTTTAAAGTTCTTTGGAATTGTTTTTTTATATTTTTGGAGGTTTGGAAAATGCTCGACTTTAGAATTGAACTGAGGGATATTCAAGTGTGAGTTGGAAAAGGAATGTTTTTCAACTTTTCATAGAAATATAAAGTGCAATCCATTTTGGGTAAATTTAAATAGTTTAAAGTATGTTTCAATTGCTTTTCTTTTTTTGTGCGGTTTAGAAAATGTGCGACCTCATAATTGAACCGGGGGAGTTCAAGTGTGATTATTTTAAAATCTATGACAGGAGTGTTGACAGATTTTCATAGAATTGTGAATCACATCTATTTTGAGTGGATTTTGTAAGTTTTGAGTTTGCGGCAATTGATTTTCATTTTTTTTGGCGACTCGGGAAACGTAGGACCATTTCACATTAAACCAGCGCGCGTTCTAGTGCGTTTTATATGAAATCTAGAGACGAGATGTTGGCAGATTTTTATATAATATAGTTTGAGTGAATTTGAAAAGTGTACAGTTTGTTGCAATTGTTTTTATATTTTTTAACGACTTGAAAAATGCTGGACCATTTCAATGTATTCAAGTGTGATTTGTTCTAAATCTGGAAGAGAAATGTTTTGCAGATTTTTATAGAATAGTGAAGTATAATCTGTTTCGAGGGGGATTAAAAGTTTAAAGTTTGTCACAATTGTTTTTATTTTTTTTTACGTCTTGGAAAACGTTGGAGTTTTTAAGTTAAACCAGCGGACGTTCAAACTTGATTAATTCGAAATCTAGAGAGTTTTATAGAATAACGAAGTACAATTTAGAATAATCTGTAACCCTGGAGAGATAAGTTTTTAAATATTTTTAAATTCAGATGTGATTTCGAAAATATTGATAAATATGACAAATATTAGAAATATCTGTTCGGAGAAAGTTACATGAAGGCCACATCACCATTTTTTTGAGATCTATTCATACTCGTGGTAATAATTTTCTGAAGCAGTATTCTCATGTTTTCGCAGGTTTCTTTCATGTGAACGGAATGAGCAGCATGGATGGACCATTGGTTACCATTGTAAAGGAGCACTCCTTCTAAACTGAATTTTGAGCTATCAATGAATAACCTCCATTCCTCTGGATTGGTAGGGAGATTTAGTTAGGTGAGTAAATTGAATACATCTCTGCAAAACACAATATTTTCTTCCATTGGGAAAAGGTTCAGTGCCTTCCACTCACGATTTCTAAAGATATCTTCACACCTTCTTCTAAGAGAAGTCAAAGGTTAGTGGTGGAAAGATTAAGTGATGTTTTAGAGGAAATGTGTTAGTGTGACGGCTGGGCAAACGGTTGGGTCGCTAATCTCTTTACTTACTTTACCTTACGGGCAAAAATACTCAGGCTCTCACAGTTTTGTCTTGTTTTCTTGTTTACATTGTAATACCTTGTAAATCATGCAGATTTTAAACTTGGTGTTGGGTATTCCCTCTGTAGGTTTGGTGGGACGTTGTTTGCATTTGTGCGACCATGCAGCGTAGCCTTCCTCTTTGTAGGCCTCGCCTTTTTAAGGACTGATGCATGCAGCTGTGCTGTGATTTTCCTCACTTTTGTCCATTTTATTTCAGGCAATGGCGCAACCTGCTGTTTTGCGACGGTGTGTCTATTCTACTTATCGGTATTAATCACGACCGAGTAGAATTGAGTACATATGTAATTGGTATCAGATTGAAGGCAGTACTTTCGATAACTGGACAGATTTTGCACAAATACGGAAATTTGTTGCAAAACGGTATACTTTATGATCGTGTAATGCCGCCATAATTCGAAGGTTTTTAGAAATAATTCGTTTGTATTAACGATGTGTGATCCCAAGATCGTTTTATGTTCGCTTATCTTTTATGAGTTAATAATTAATTTTAAACCTTGTTTGTTGTCAAATGGTGGGTGGAATTAATCCCACATCTCCTACCCCGTAGCCCTTTTTTATATTAAGCTTTAAATCATTTACTTTAGTACACTCTTATGAATCAATTCCCCAAGATAGTCTTATGTAGACCTAATTGTTCCTTCACATTGCACCTTAAAATTTTAAAATTAACTATTTCATATTTCCATCTTTGCGTTCGTAATATAATTTTTTCTTGTTTTCTCTTTTATCATCGCTTTGACACATTTTCATATTGCGGCAGCTGTTTTAGTAGTGGCGGTGGGAAAGAGTGGAAAAAGTGTGTGTAGCTCATTAATTCCCGAGCAGACGTACATTTTCTGCTTACAAATCATTAGCGCTACATTTGCTCGGTTAATATTTTTCCCCTTTTCCGGCGGGATAATACGAAAAACGTCGCTCGCCATGTTTATTTTTCCTCGGGCCCGCGCCGTAATTGAGCGGCCGCCGCATTTTTTCCGCCCATAATTTATTTGCTTTTTATTACTTGCGGTCATTTCTTAATGACGCGCACCATTTCGCCCAACAAACGAGAAAAATCAAACGAGCTGCTATTTTTGCTTACGACGCTCTCCGAAAAAAAAAATCGAATGCAAACTTTTTTCGATTACGAAATTCAAGAGTGTATGTTACCAGATTATTATTTTACCAAATCAAATTTTTTAGCATATAAAATGCAAAAAAGCGAATTTTTATAGTTTTGCTGGTTAAAATAATGGAGTATTATTCAAAAATTTCTTCTTACAAAAATAGGCGTTTATCAACGACAGTGTATCAGGGAATTTGAGCACCTCCACATAATTTTATTTTGAACTGAATTCATCATTTAATATTTACTTTGTTTAGAAGATTTATTAGATTTAATACAATTTTCTTTTTCGCATCTTATTAAATAATATAAGCGTTGTTAAATCGTTTTTGATTGAGAAAGTTGTCCATTATCCGGCCGAATAATTTTCTCCACAGGTGACGTCCAATCAAATGAGAGCGGTTTCATTGCCCAACAGGTGACGTCCAAACTTCACCCTCGTGGCAATGGCCAACTTTCTCACTCGTTTAATAATATACTATTTTTTACAAGTTTTATGGTATTATTTAGTTTTAACAGAACAAAACTTTCAAGTAGTACACGCTTGTGAAAAAAACCTGATTAAACCCTACAAATTCCTTTCCCTCTTGCAACAAATCCCGAGAACAACGCAGAGCGGCAATTTTCATTTAACAATCAGCATAGTTAATTAAGCGGAAAATGGAATTTGCGCGGTTTCCCGTAAAGCGGTGAAAAATACGACTTTCCGCCACCTGTTCGCGCGCCTCTTGTAAGCAGATAACGTGACGATTCCCTAATAGAACTTTTAATCATGTCTCCAGCCCTTTCCCCTTTCCGCGCGCATACAATTACGACGGTAAGTTTCTTGAGGAGTTGCACGTTGGGGCGGAATCAAATTCCTCCGGGGATGACTTTTTCCCGGCGACGACGGCGCCTGAATAGATTTAATGCGCACGGCGGCATTCAAATTCCACGATTAATTCCTTTCCCTTGTTTCACTACAACTTTCGACTTCAATCATTTAAACGGAATCTGTGAGATGTCTAAGATTTTGGAATTTCCGTTAATTTCAAAATCTGTTTTATTGCCTCAAAATAAATCGCCGCGTTTAGTAAGCATTTGAATGTGGGACGCAATTGCCTCATGGTATCAATAACAGTAACCTCCCACTCATTAGAAAGTTAATTTGTTGAGGAAAAGAGAGACACAATATATTTATTGCCACACTTTTACAAATGACCTCAACAGGCAACTGATCAGAGGTCTTTTAGCTTTAATTGGTTGATTTTTCGAAGTTGACAGAAATAAAAGAATTCAAATCTATAGAATGTACTTACTTTTTTTTTCAAGTCTATTTGTCTATAAAAAAATTATTATACTTTCAGGGACGGAGATACGCAAAATGACTTTTATCGTAACTAGTGCTTAAATAGACTGGAAACGCCTAAAAGGCGAGTAAAATTTTTTTTTTTTTTTTAAATCTTATTTTTTCAAGTCTATTTGTTTATAAAAAACTTGTGGTACTTCCCGGGACGGAGACACACAAAATTACCTTTATCGTAAATAGTGCTTAAATCGGCTAGATACGCCTAAATGACGATTAAAAATTTTTCTTTTCAAAAAATTTTTCTTATTATTTTTTCAAGTCTAAGAGCTCATTCTGAGCACAATTTGTCTATACAAAAAAATGTGGTACTTCCGAGGACAGAGATACGCAAAATGAATTTTGTCATAAATAGTGCTTAAATCGACGGAAAACGCCTAAATGACGATTAAAAAAAAATCAGAAATTTTTTTTCAAGTCTATTTGTCTATAAAAAATGTGTGGTACTTCCGAGGATGGAGATACGCAAAATGTCTTTTAACGTAAATAGTGCTTAAAATGACTGGAAACGCCTAAACGACGATAAATTTTTTTTAAATTTTTTTAAGTCTATTTGTCTATAAAAAATGGTGGTACTTCCGGGAACGGAGACATGCAAAATGTCTTTTGTCGTAAATAGTGATTAAATCAACTGGAAACGCCTAAATGACGATTAAAAATGTCTCTTTTTAAAAAATGTTTGTCCAAGAACTTATTCTGAACACTATTTGTCTATATAAAAAATTGCGGTACTTCCGGGAACGGAGATACGCAAAATGACTTTTGTCGTAAATAGTGCTTAAATCATCGACTGGAAACGCGTAAATAACGACTATATATTTTTTTTTAATTTGGAAACTTTGGAAAGTTGCATTCTGTAATTTAAAAAATTATAAAAAAATCTCTGCTGAAAATAATTTCTCAATTTCAAAATACAAAATAGCAATTTTATTATTCTGCTAAAACAATTGACGTATCGCGGCTGGAATAAAAATGGTAACAGTTTAAGCTTGAACTGTGGAAAACAAAATTGCATTCGACGATTTGAAAAGTTTTAAAATATTAACATCGGCCGGAATTAGCTTTAAAATTTCTAGACACAGCCAGAATGAACCTAATTTTGATATTATACTAAAATATCTGACAGATAGAAGCTGAAAACTAAATAGCAACTCTCAAAACTCAATCATCGAGTGGAAACGCCTAAATAACGATACATTTTTTTTTAATATATTTTTTTCCAAGTCTAAGAGCTCATTTAGAGTACTATTTGCCTATAAAAAAATTGTGGGACTTCCGGGAAGAGAGATGCGCAAAATTACTTTTGTCGTAAATAGTGCTTAAATCGACTGGAAACGTCTATATAACGATAAAAAAAATCAAAAACATTTTCTTATTTTTTTTCAAGTCTAAGAGCTCATTCTGAACTCTGTTTGTCTATAAAAAATGTGTGGTACTTCCGGGAACGGAGATACGCAAAATGACTTTTGTCGTAAATAGTGCTTAAATCATCGACTGGAAACGCCTAAAAAATTTTTTTCAAAAAAATTTGGAAACTTTTGAAAGTTGCATTCTATAATTTAAACAATAATAAAAAAAATCTGCTGAAAATAACTTCCACTAAAAAAATTGACGTATCGCGCTGGAATCAAAATGGCAACTCTCAAGACTTAAATTGTGGAGAAGAAAATTACATTCGGTGATTAGATAATTCATAAAAGTGTGATTTACACTAAAATATTTGACATATCGACAAAATAGCAAAACTTGAACTTTGGAATAGAAAATTGCATTCGGTAATTTGGAGAATTATAAAAAAAAATCTCTGCTGAAAGTAACTTCTGAATTTTAAAATACATCGAGAATTAAAGAAATTTTTATATTGCACAAACAAATTGACGTAAAGTGATTGGAATAAAAAAGGCAACACTCAAAACTTGAATTTTGAAGAAGAAAATTGCATAAATTGCATTCGGCTCTTAGATAATTCGTAAAAATGTGATATCTGCTGGAATTGAGCGTCCGCTCGTGTTAATTAGTGTAAGAAAATTATTTATTATTTATTTATTATTAAATAAACGGTACAACACCTTTTTACAAAATAATCAATTCTTGTAATAATTAAAGTATAATTCAATTAATATATAAAATCATGTCTTAATAACTAACTAAAGTAACTGCGAAAATGTATAATTGTTGAAATATTTATATTCGAGTAGCAAATATGCCGGTTAGTTTGCGCTTTAGCTGGTTTAGGTTAATATTAAACATATCTACTTTTTCGTTAGAACAATATTCGTTCCAGAGGGACATTAGACGTGACAACGAGTATTGGAAACAAAGGGACGTTTTATGTGTTTCTGAATAAAATAGCTGATTTTGGCGAGTTCTCCTACTAGGTACGGAAAATGATACATCTCCAAGTAGTAAGGGTGAATTCAAGGACGCATTTATAATTCCATGGAGAGTGCATAAATCAGCTATTTTTCGACGATTCTCCAGAGATATTATATTAAGATCCTGCATTATCGTGTCGCACACCTTGTTTAAATTCCATGCATCGAAGAAATGTTTTTGAACTGATTCAATTGAATTTATATTAGTTGCTGTTGATGGTGTCCAAATACAAGAACCATTCAAGGTGGCAACGCACTAACGAATAGTACAATGTTTTCAAGCATTCAATGTCCAAATCTTTGCCACTACGCCATACAAAACCCCACATTTGTAACGCCTTATTAGTTATTTTTGTAATGTGAGAGGTGAAAGATAGTTTGGTATCAAAAGTGATCCCTAAATCTTTGATTGTGTCAACACGATTGATTGAAGCGTTACCAATTCTGTAGTCGAAATCTACTTCCGATCGACTTGCAGTGGTGGACATCGAGTAACATTTCTGAACATTTAGGTATAAATTGTTTTTTGAACACCATTCATTGAGCCGGTTCAAATCTTCCTGAAACAATTGGCAGTCACTGGCACTATTAACAATTTTAAATAATTTCAAATCATCTGCGTACTTTAGAAAGTTACAATGCTTGAGAGTGTCATATATATCATTAATAAAAAAAATGTATAGTATGGGTCCACAGTGGGACCCTTGTGGAACACCAGAAGTAACAGGTATTGCTTTGTTTAAAATTTGGCCGAGGAACTTCGTACACAACAACGTAACAGGTGATGAACTTGGATACAATTGTATAAACCGGAAATAAAACAACAATCTAGTTGAAGGAGCTATTGAAGCCTTCAAAAGCCATATTTTTGAGATGCCAACCTCAGAGTGGAAAAATATTTCGAGAAATGGTTTGAGTGCACAAATCTTAAAGACAGTTTAGTCTCATTTTTTTACATTAAAAAGGTGACTCTTGTACCATTATTTTGAGAAAATGTTTCAATACATGTTTTCTCCATTTACCACGATTACCAGCTCTAATATTATTATCTTAAGGTGTTTCTGGAGCATTGACGTAGACCTAATCTTAAACGTAGCCCTGAAAGGAAAGTCTGGCGGTGTTAAATGGCGTAATTTAGGCGGCAAATTGAAGTCTTCATTTCGAAAAATTACAGTTCAGCGCAATAACATGATTATTTCACCACATTAAGCATATCGAATACTGCTAGATCATCCACTACCAAAGCATTAACTTCAAGCCAAAAAAATCGGTTCTCACTATAATGCATACCATTCACTGAAATGGTTGCATCAACTTCATTTTCGAATAACACCGTGAGTCCAAAAAACACACTGAACTATCACTTGTTGTGTATAGAGACATTGTTAGACTATTTTTCTTGTGTTTTCTGAGCCCTAGATGGGTCAGTTTTACTTATTTACGTAACCAGTAAAGTCTCGCGGCTCAGGATGATTTTTTCGAATCAATTAGGGTCAGCTGCTTCAATTTCAATACTCAATCAACAAACGTCGGCGTTGTTTATGGTTTGCTAGACTTTGTAAGACTGAGACCAAGACGTTTATGCAAAATAATTTGCAGACTGGCTGTCGATCCGTCCAATACATCCAATTGTTTTATATACAGCAAACAAGACTTTATAGAAAGTGCGAAGAAGTCAGTGAAGCCACTAAATTCGGCTTCAAGAACGGCCTTGGAACACGCGAAGCTATTTTCAGCTTGCACTTACTTGTATAAAACTGTCTAGACCCGCATCTATATAGCCTTCATCGATTACATAGCATTAAACATGAATATTAGCTAAAATATCTCCAAAATATACAAATAGATGAAAAATATCACAGGATTATAGCCAATCTTCATTGAAACCAGACAGCCGAGATAAGACTTCCAAACAACAATATCACGGAAGAATTTGAAATCAAAAAAGGTTTTATTCTCTCGCCCAAGTTATTAACCTATACGTTGAAAAAGCCTTTGTCAAAACTGTCGGATAGTCAAATGGACATCAAAGTTAATGATAATCCGATTAACAATATAAGATATACAGACGGCACCATATTTTTAGCAGATAACGCAAAAAATCTCCAAGCTCTTATAAATCTTATGAATAAAATACACAGATCGGGAAAGAAGATGGGTCTAAAAATAAAACCTAAAAAAGACAAAATTCATGGTAATCTGCAGGAACCACCAGCATAATATTAAGATAAGAATAGATGGTGAGGAAACAGAGAATATCTTTAAATTCACCTAGTGAGTTATCAATAGTAAAACGGAGTCTGGCATTGAAATTAAATGTAGAATAAAACAAGCAAAATCAGTATTCGATAAACTTTTGAAAATTCGTGACTAATAGCAACCGTGACTTCTGAATCAGATACTGGAGCAGAAGTAAGGAAGCTAAGAGTAAAATCAATAACTAAGCTGGAAGCTTTCGAAATGTGGACACTACGACGAATGCTCAATATATCTTGGGCCGATATCCTCGAGCAGAAACGAAGAGGTAATCCGAAGATCAGGGCTCGAAGACAGTGAGCTGTACACAACTATAGAGGAAGAAGAAGAAAATATTCTACCTTGGCCACAATATTAGAAGAACATACAGTTTCCAACGGCTTATCCTACAAGGCAAAAGGGAAGAACGGAATAGAATGAAAGGATCTCTACTGGTTGCGCTGATATACAAGACTTTAGGAAGAAGAGGAAAATATTCTACCTTGGCCACATTATTTGAGATAAAAATACAGTTTCCAACGCCTTATCCTACAAGCAAAATCAAGAGAAAGAGAGGAATAGGACGAAAGGAGCTCTCCTGATTGCGCCGGTATTCAAGACTTTAGGAAGAAGAGGAAAATATTCTACCTTGGCTACAATATTAGAAGAAAATACAGTTTCCAACGGCTTATCCTACAAGGCAAAAGGAAAGATAGGAATAGGATGAAAGCATCTCTCCTGGTTGCGATGATATGCAAGCCTTTAGGAAGAAGAGGAAAATATTCTACCTTGGCCATATTATTCGAGGTAAAAATACAGTTTCCTACGCCTGATCCTACAAAGCAATGAAGAAGAAGAAGAAGAATTGGTTACATACACCTTCCTACTTATTCCTCCAAAGTATAAACAAAGTAATTTTCAAAATTGAAAAATTTCGTGTCATATTTTTTGCGCCGTAGCACATCGCACGACTTGCCCTCATGGGCTGCGCGAGAATGTTAACACACTTTGAGTGGGAGCGTGTATTTGCAGACACTTTGCGAACTGTGTGCTATAGGCGGGCCGTCTATTTTTAGACGCAAACATGCAGAATGGGTTGCATACAGTTCATCATACACAGTGGCGCGCGCAATATTTTCGCCAACCCGCTATACAGGCAAGTCACCTTGGTCATAGCACCCGCTCAAAAAGTGTTAACTGATTATGATCGAATTTTAATTTCGATTTTTTTTTTTACTAATTTACATACACGGTTTCATTCACTTCGATAATTTAACTACAATAAAGTCCTCAATTAATCTCCCCCTTTAATGGCCCAGTCAAGATCACGCTCGCACCATCCGGATTAAGCCAGTGCTCAGTTAACACGGCCAGAGAGATGTGTATTAAACATTGATTCCGGCCCCGCCGCCTCCCCCCGGCCGGAAGTCTGCCGCCCTCGGAGGGGGGAGAGGGGGCGCGTTCGATCCGTCTCTGTCTAGTTCTGGCCCGGATAAAGATAGAAAGACGGCTCGCGTGCTAGGAAATGGGGGGAACCACCACCCCCCCCGCCGACGGCCCACTCCTCTTAGGAAAAGGGGTTTGCATGCCAGCGGCAAAGTTGGATCGTTAGCGCTGATGATATCCTAAATCCATTCCGATGAGGTATTATCCCATGCACGGCCTACTTGTTGGTAATATTAAATCTCAATTTTCAATTTTGTCTGTGCAAATTCTGAGCGCAAGAAAATTATTTGAAATCCTGTGAAGACAAAATATGGAATTATAAGAGTTAAGTAAATCATTTTGTAGGTATTAATTGTAAATTTTTGTTGCTTTTAAGATATGGAATTTTGATAGGGAGAATTCGTGCTTCAAAACATTTACTGTATCCATTTTTATAATATATGAAATAGATATTAATTGTGTAAAATAAAAACTCCAGGAGTAATGTTATGTCCCACCGGAGGTACATGTACCCTAATGGCGTGATTCATGGTGGAGCCAGCGGGAGTAAATATTGGTCATGACAACGCAACTCTACTAATAGAATTTGACTAACTGAGAGAATAAGTCAATCGACCCGCAACCATCTTTATTGTTACCTCTGGTCGCGCCATGAGTCACATCACCAGCCGCTACTGCTGTACCCTGTAAAGTTGAAACAATTAGCAATGCATAAGTTCTAGCATATTCAAGTTTTTAAAAACGAAAGAGTAGAATCAGATGGCACGATTATAAAATTATAATGTAAATCCATTATGGGCGGAAACTAAATAATTCAAATGTCAAAAACTCAGTTCGTCGTATCAGCGGATGCTCCGCCGCCTCCGTCTAACAAGACGGAGATAAGGGATGAACCAGTGAACAGGTGCAAAATCCGACAGGTGACGGCATAATTACCCACAGATAATAATAATAATGCTCAGGGGTCGTGTGGGTGCGAGCGAGTTTTGAGGCGAGGACGTGACGGAAATGCACAAGGGGGCCGTCAGGTAATTAACTTGTTTGTCGGCTTTAATTGGACAATTTTGAGATGTGTGCGTCTAATTAGCAATTTTGCAGCGTCTTTTGAGAAATTAACACCCTCGAGATCATTTGTTAATATTTTATTTCCCTTGCAAATTGGTCAATTATAAACATTCAATGTCATTTATATTAATAATTATATCATACACAGATTACTTTAATACTTAGTAAAGATAGTAATAACTTTTTTTGCATCTTATTAAATAATATAAACATTGTTAAATCGTTTTTGATTGAGAAAGTTGTCCATTATTCGGCCGAATCATTTTCCCAACAGGTGACGTCCAATCAAATGATAGCGTTTTCATTGCCGAACAGTTTAGTTGTTACTATGGTTACGATTCGTTTTTTGTCAGCGAACTGCCGCAATTTCCAAATAGAAAACTTATTCGTTATAATTTAATACAAACAGAAAAATCTTTAGGTAATTATTTAATATAATATAAACTTCACCCTCATGGCAATGGCCAACTTTCTCACTCGTTTAATAATATACTATTAGATTCTCGACCAGTTTCGTATTATTATGGCATTTTCTAGAGAATAAAAAAAATCGGTAAATACTTTACAGAAACTATTGGGTAAAGTAGAAATCATTCAGCGTAATAAGCTTTAAAAATAACCGTTGTTGACAAATAATTAGGGAAGCCAATAAAAGAAAATATGTGTACGTTTCCATTAAACTTGTTATGTTACAAAACAAGTGCATTACGCTCCTAACCGAAATTTATTATTTCCAAAAACGCGGTATTAATTATTTACAATTAAAACCGGAAACGCGATAACACCACTAATGCATTTTTAATGTCGCTGTGAAATCCGCACGATTAATTAATATGCCATTGTTATTGCAACTTTTAGCTAAGGGTGGCGGCGGCGGTTTGTAAATTACATTTTCTCCGGTTGACATGGGGGTGGCAGAAAGAGGTGAGGGGAAAGGGGGCACGGTTCGCAAGTTTTAATTACGAACGCGTGGATATATGAATGCATCCGCATGTGCCGACCCCTAATGTAATCATCTTCAGGGTCCGTTGTTTTAATTCCGGCGCGAGAACGTTTTCCCAAAAAAAAAATTGTAGGAAAGTGAGTTTGCGGATGTTTGGGCTTGTTATTAATAAGTATGTTACAGTTTTTATTTTTTCGGGTCTTAATTTTTCTTTTGCACGGGTCATTAAATCCATACAAATTTTGCCTAATCGCTTAAATACAGTAATGTGCTTAAAATAAAATGTATCTTGCAGAAATAATAACCGCGAGTGAGATAATTTAAGGAATGAAACAAAGTTATATATAAATTTAAATTGTTTAAATCCTTATCATTGTTTATCCACTTGCAAACTTGTATCTACCTTTGTTGTGCATATACTAATTACTTAAGAAAAGTTTGACAGCCCAGAAAAAAACCGCTATAAAGCGGCCGACCGGCACAAAAAATTCGCCCAAAAATATGAGGAGCATTTTGAAAATCGCGTCCCCCGAAACTCACCCTTAAAACGGGGGGGGGGGGGGGTAGGGTTAAACCTCACCCCTTATCGGGGCCTTATTCGGTAAAATTTTGTTAGTTTTTGCGCGTAGATCGACACCCAGATAACCGGGCAAGCTTTAGAACCAGTCCCGTCGTTTCGTTTCACCCCCACTCTCGGGGGTGCTTTTTCAAACGCAAATTTTCGATTTTTGCACGTTTCCAAAAAAAAAATATCTCCTCCGTAACCGCTGGAGCTGGACGATCCCGCTATGTCTTAATAGATTATAATCTTAAAGAAAATATCTAAAATTGATCGAGCCACTTTTTTGAATTTTTGCCCCGTTTCCGAGATATTATTTTTTTAAAACATGGCAAAAAAAATATTTTTTTCTTTCCAACTAGAAAAGCTGAAACCTTTAGGGATGGCAGAAGGGATAACTGGCTTTTATTGGGAATTTTTTCAAAATTTTTGGAACCATCCCAATGCGCCATTTGCTCTCTCTGGGTTCGGTTTTCTTCTTTTAAAGACGTATTTTTATCTTTTAAAGTTGAAAAGCTGAATTTTTTAGGGATGGCAGAAGATATTTTTTCAAAAATTTTGGAACTATCCCTACGCTTCATTTACACCCTCTGGGTTCGGTTTTATTCTTTTAAGGACGTATTTTTTTCTTTTCAAGTCGAAAAGCTGAAACTTTCAGGGATGACTGGCTTTCATTGAGAATTTTTTCAAAATTTTTGGAACCTCCCCTATGTGCCATTTGCACCCTCTGGGTTTGTTTCTCTTCTTTTAAAGATGTGTTTTTTTCTTTTAAAGTTGAAAAGCTGAAATTTTCGGGGATGGCACCAGAAACTTTTTCAAAATTTTTGGAACCATCCCTACGTTCCATTTGCACTCCCTGGGTTCGTTTCTCTTCTTCTTTTAGGGACGATTCTTTTTCTTTTAAGTCGGAAAACTGAAATTTTCAGGAATGGCAGAAGATATTTTGTCAAAATTTTTTGAACTACCCCTACGCACCATTTGTACTCCTTGGGTTCGTCTTTCTTCTTTTAAGGATGAATTTCTTTATTTTAAAGTCGAAAAGCTGAAACTTTCAGGGATGGCAGAAGATATTTTTTCAAAATTTTTGGAACTACCCCTACGCGCCATTTGCATCCCCTGGGTTCGTTTTCCTTCTTTTAAGGACATTTTTTTTCTTTTCAAATCGGAAAGCCGAAATTTTCAGGGATCTCAGAGGATACAACTGCCTTTAAAAAAAAATTAAAATAAAAAATAAAAATGGAAATTGAAAAATGAAAAATGAAAAATGAAAAATAGAGATTTGAAAATAAAAATAAATAATGAAAAATGAAAAATGAAAAATGAAAACTGAAAAATGAAAAATTGAAAATTAAAACTTGAAAATGAAAAATGAAAAATTGAAAATTAAAATTAAAAATGAAAAATAAAAAACAAAAAATTAAAATTAATTTAGAAAAAAAAATGTTTTTCATTGATGGCACAGTGCAGCAGAGCCGTCGATCTTCACCAATTACTTTGCTTAATTCATTATAATAGTTGCTATTAGACGCAAATCAACATCAGTAGGCGGCCAAAATGTGATTTTAATAGGCCCCGCACGGACCGTCACCAATTTAATCGATTAATTTTGATGGGCCCCGCTTCACGACGGCGCAGCGCAGCGGAGCCGTCGTTCGTCACCAGTTACTTTTCTTACATTTTTACATTTCACATGCATCAAACTTAAGCCTAGGAAAAACTAGTTCAAAACTAATTTTAGGAAAAAAAATTCTTGCCGTTTGGCAGATATGTCCCCAGATGGAGCTTGAAACATGTACATTTTTATGATTACAAGCATTTGCGTAAAGTGGTATCACTTTCTTTCCCAATTGAACTCAAATATTTTTGTTACTACGTAAAACAAAGTTACCAAATTGTGCAATGGTGTTGCTATTCAAAAGAAGCATTTATTGTACAAATTTCAGATTTTTACTGTTTACCCCACTGGATACAGCTTTAAAAAAATGCGAATTTTGTTGAATAACAGTTAATAACATTTGGAAGTGTTTAAAACACTTTCTCCGGTAAAATCTACTGTTACTTTTGTACTTGCAAACTAAATTTGGTTTGAGTGTATTGCCCCCTTCCCAGTCGAAAACAGGGGCAAAAATGAACAAAATGCAAATATCAATGGTATCATGGTAATGACGGCCAATAAATTTGAAAAAATACATTAAATGATGAAAGAAAATTAAACCAAAATATTCACCACTTTAATCTAAGTTAAGAGATTTTTAAAATTTTAAATTTGCTCAATTGGAAAGAAAATTATACCACTTTGCGCAAATACTTGTAATCACAAAAATGTACATGTTTCAAGCTCCATTTGGGGACATATCTGCCACACGCATTTTTTTTTTCTCTAAAATTAGTTTTGAGCTCTAGAAACATGTATACAGGGTCCATTATAAAAGTAATGCGCATTTTCTGGGAAAATATATTTATTTAGCGTACCGGTGCAAATGCTTAAAATTCTTTAAAATACTCTCCTCTAGCGGAGATGTGTCTGCCATGACTGGAAGGCACCCTGAAACTCTTCGATGGGAATGTCTTTTAGGAAAGTTGTAACATTGCTTTTGGATGTTTTTCGTGGTCTCGCACTTTATATTAAAATGAAAAACACATAAAAAGCAACAATTGTTTCGCCACGCATTGACTTCTTCGTCATTTTTTCGTCTGAAGAAGCGACATTGTGTAGAATTAATTGTTGCGCTTCATGTGCAATAAAACAATTAAATGTAAAAAATGATTTTTAATTGAATGGACAATTTCGGAAAAATCGTTTTCAATCCCAACATGAAATATTCCAATAGAAGAAATTTCATTTTTTACACGTTGATCCTAAATAGTCCGTCTTGAAACGGTGGCAACTGATTTAGTCAATTTTCATTACAGTTAAAAAGGCGCGGCTCTGGAAACTCCAATTTATTTTTCACGAATGGACTTTTTGTCGAAAGATTTTTATTGAATCTCACATACAATTGGATAATAACTTCTAATTTTTACAGTTTATTTCCAAAGAATACACTAATTGTATTAAGGTTTTTTTTTGCATATTTTTAAATGTATTGTATATTTATGCATATAGGAGGTAGTCATTGATCTTTTACGTTCTTAAACAAATGAAAAGGTATTAAATTCCTAAACGGCAATCAAGAGTGCAGGGCGGAAAGAGAAAGGATAAAGGTACGCGGACCTTCCACCCTTGCCGCGGAGGGATGTTAAATAAATTAGTGTACGATGTTTAACAAATTTCCCTTTCAGCGCTCCCATTACTGAAATCACCTGAACGTTTCACCCCTGAAATGGGACGACACTAAATATAATGCGGGGCTTAATTTACGTGAAAATATGTCCCCCCTTCACCTTCGGGACATAACGTATTCATGTGCTCTTCATATTTGACGCACGAATATTAAATGTAAAATTTTACAGATAAATAAACTTAACATATATAATGCATTAAATTACTTTTTTTTAAATTATTGTTACAATATTCCAACAAGTGGTAAATAACAACATGGCCATCTTTCAGATAAACTTAAAATATATTGTGCATAAAATTACTTTTTTTGAATTATTACAATATTTTTCAACCAAGAAATAGTTCGGTTTTAATTACAATTTTCAAAAGGGCGCGGACATATTACCACGTAATATTTTACGATGATAGAATGTTCGAGGTGTGCATTCTGGAGTGCAAGTGCGTGTGAATTTATTAAATGAATTATTTAAGCGCCTTGAACTCCACTACACTACAGGGGGTATTTTTTAATTTGACAAAGTTGTTGAAAGGATTAGGTGCAATTCACATCCTTTAATCCTTAAAACTGAAGCTTTTTTCTGAACATAATACGATTATTTAGTAATTTATCATAACTACAAGAACAGGAAAGTTGAATCCAACATCAGGAATTTATCTCGACACACGTTCGTCATATTTGCGAGGCGGCAATGCGGAAATACATCCGAATTACTAAACGGATTCCCCCTCAAGAGGTACGTAGTGTGAATGAATACACGCGATCGAAACCGTGCCCGTTCAACCGTGAAGAAGCGTTTCAGGGCGCTTCAATTATGAATGAAAACTGGATTTCTTTGCGAATAACTGGGAATCATCCATTCCGTGACGGATCGCGCGCATCGTTGATTTCATTAACAATCAAATTCCTCTCGTGTTTTGCGAGAATGCCGAGGGAGATAGATGTACGTTTATCGTGGGATCCGTGAAATATTCAGATGAGCGTGTTGAAGGTGTAATTTTTCGGGATATTTCCGCGTTGGCGGCTTGTGTGAATCGTATAAATAAATAAGGAAATGCACGCTGTAAAATATATGCGCAATCGTAAACAGGTCCTGTTTATGATGTGAACGTTATGCGCCCGACATGTTAAAACGGAAGATTCTCTAAACTATTTGGGATGTAAATTTTATTTAGCGAGAACAGGAATTATCTGGTACATAAGGCAGGAAGATCTCGGTCAATTGAATTCATGTAATTTTCTCTCTCTAATACATCATCATATTTCCTTTTTCACCTTAGCAACATTTATGGAACAAACCAAGACTTAAGTGTGTGTGGCAAGCTGGCTACTCGATAGCTCCAGGTTGTGAACCGTAATGAAAATATGTTATTCAAGTACGTGCGAACAGGAAGAGCGCAATGGGGAGGTGCTCCATCCTGTTGGTACCAAAATCTGCTATAGGGTGCATCTGGTTCATTTGTATTTCGGTATAAAGCTATCAGTGATGGAATTAACCTTTGCTACCGGTAAAATTCTACCTATGTCTATGCCTCCCCAAACGTTCACTTTTTTGGGGATTGAGTATACGATTCCTGTATCCATCGCGGATTCTGTGAGGCCCAATACCCACAATTTTGTCTATTTACAGTTCCATGAATGAAAAATGATGCTTCATCCGAGAAAATATTATTTTTCGCAAACATTGAAAACAACTAACAGTCAAATTTTGCATTTTCATATGACCTACATCGATTTGACAAGTACAACACTATGCCTAAAATATTTTCTAAATCCAATAACACTAATTTTTATTTAGGCTTTAACCCTTTATTGCCCAACGGTACTTAAAAGTTTCGTCGGTATATTCTTCTTTTATTTAGTAATTCGAAAGTAATACGACCGGTACTGTTTAACGGTACTTGTAGGCAACACACTTTTTAGAATTAAAACGGAGCTGTTGATGTTTTTAAATTTGAAATTTCTGACGGAACTTCATTATACATAAAAAAAAATCAAAATAAAAAATGTATAATTGAATTTTCAAATCTTTTGTCGCATTTTCTGAAAAAATAGGAGTTTGCAGCGTTGCAGTTTTATTTCCAGTTAGCATAAAGCAATTGTTTTTGTGGGTAATCATAATTGCATGATTTGCTTTGAGAGCAAATTACTTGTCTGATGATATTTTTACAACATTTCAAGTCTTTTGTCGCAAATTTTAAAGTCTTAATTTAAGTTCGCAGCGTTGCAATTTTATTTACAGTTATCATATAACCATTGTTTTCGTGGGAAATCATAAATGGATTATTTGGTTATAGATCTGGAGCTTTTAGAGCAAATTTCTTGTCTGGTGATTTTTTTACAGTATTTCAAATCTTTTGTCGGAAATTTTGAAGTCTTAATTTAAGTCGCAGCGTTGCAATTTTGTTTCCAGTCAGCATATAACCATTGTTTTTGTGGGAAATCATAAATGGATTATTTGTTTATAGATCTGGAGATTTTAGAGCAAATTACTTGTCTGGTGGTTTTTTTTATAAAATTTCAAATATTTTGTCGCAAATTTTAAAGTCTTAATTTAAGTTCGCAGCGTTGCAATTTTATTTCTAGTTAGCATATAACCATTGTTTTTGTGGGAAATCATAAATGGATTATTTGTTTATAGATCTGGAGCTTTTAGAGCAAATTACTTGTCGGGTGGTTTTTTCACAATATTTCAAATCTTTTGTCGCAAATTTTAAAGTCTTAATTTAAGTTTGCAGCGTTGCAATTTTATTTCCAGTTAGCATATAACCATTGTTTTTATGGGAAGTCATAAATGGATTATTTGTTTATAGATCTGGAGATTTTAGAGCAATACTTGTTTGGTGGTTTTCTTACAATATTTCAAATCTTTTGTAGCAAATATTGAAGTCATAATTTAAGTTCGCAGCGTTGCAATTTTATTTCTCGTTAGCACATAACCATTGTTTTTGTGGGAAATCATAAATGAATTATTTGTTTATAGATCTGGAGATTTTAGAGCAAATTACTTGTCGGGTGGTTTTTTCACAATATTTCAAATCTTTTGTCGCAAATATTGAAGTTATATCGACGATTACCAGTATGCTGCTTCTATAGATCCACATGACACCCGCCAGAAAAATAATATCTATGTTCAATATTCACGATTAAGTAAATCACGGGATGGTCCTAGATACTGGGGTTTTAAGTTATAATAATAATAATAATAATAATAATAATAATATTTATTATACGGAAAACGCCTGTTTACAGATATATTACAAATAAAATTGTCATAATGACACAACAGCACGTATATACTTGCGCAACGTAATACTATTACTAAACTATAATATTTGTAAACATAACTGCGTATAAGCTATAACCTAAAGAAAACTATAAATAACATGTACCTATTCCAATATATTTCAAATCAAACAATATGTTTTAACTTACGCTTAAAATTGCCAAGTTCGCTCCCAAAAATATCAAAGTGGTTAATTTGATTGTAGGCATTTATAGATCTCATAATTCGATTAAATGGACCGATTTATTTATAATAAACTACCCGTCATCGTCAGATATTTACAGTTTAAACAATTTAAAACTTACCTAAAGAGTTATTTGAGTTCTACACCTTACTTTACATGGGAAGAAATTCTTCAAGCGTAAGTGTGCTAGTTATAATAACGGTGACTTTTAAAACAAATGTTTCTTTCAATGTTGTATGTGGCAGGTATCTTAATATGTCCATGTGTATTTATTAATTATATTTGCTCTATTTTTAATGTTACATCTTAGTATTTAATCTATACAAGCAATTTTAATGTGTATATGGATAATGTCCGTTATTTCTTATTGATTTTTATCTCTACACTTATTTTAAAAATCATATTTGTTCTATTATATTTAAATTTTTACGTATCCTGTTAACTGGATTCCCTTTTTTGACTTGTGTAGAACATTATGTAGTTTCTGGCATCAATAAATTATTATTATCTCAATTTAAGTTTGCAACGTTGCAATTTTATTTCCAGTTAGCATATAACCATTATTTTTGTGGGAAATCATAAATGGATTATTTGTTTATAGATCAGGAGCTTTTAGAGCAAATTACTTGTCTGATGATTTTTTTACAAATTATCAAATCTTTTGTCGCAAATTTTGAGTTCTTGAGCTTTTAGAGCAAATTCTTTGTCTTATAATTTTTTTACAAGTTTTCAAATATTTTTCTGTTAGGATCTTATTTAATTATGTAAATGTTTTTAGTTTTCTCTTTATTTTTGTTAAATTTACAGATCTGTTGAGAAATAAACGCATTATTATTAATAATAATACGCGGCAAAAAAACGCAAATCCATTGATGGAAGAATTTTCAAAATCTGTTCATCCGATTAATAGTAAATCGTGAAAAAATTAAAAAAATTATTGACTGTCATAGATCCAATTTTGTATTTTCGTTTAATTAATTTTTAATTAATTTAATTTATTTTTCTTTGAGCTTTGCATTTCGGGTACTAAATGAGCTCATCGACTGTAGGTATGTATCTCTACAAGAGTTCCGAACCGCACGACCAGATTCCAAAAACTTCTAGGATAGGAAAGTGACAAATCCTGGTAGGGCTTTAATTGTCCACGTAATACTCCGATAAGGCAGATTAATTCTTATTGCGATTCCATTTTTGGCATCTCAGTAAGCACTTTTAAATCAAAATTCCGGAAAGCTATCGAGAATAACCTTTACGCAAAGGTTATAATTAATTTTGTATTGTAAAAATTTTAATTGTTATGATATAGTACTGTACTGAACATCCGTAATAAATTACTACTATGACTTGTCTTTTCCGACGATATTTCCCTAATCGCCCATGCTAATCCCCAAATTGCCCGCTTAACATTCCAAACCTCCTTCGACTCCGTCCAACGTTCGTGTTCCAAATGGTGTTTCAAAATCAAATTGTCTTGTTTAATAACGTATTAGTTTATAGTATTTTAAACTGCAGTCTTATTGTCCTAGTTTTTATTTAACAAACCTGTAATTAGACTAAATATTATTTTGACCTGAGTTAACACTTATCTATACAACACCAAATATTTTACTTACTTACGGCAACCAAATCCAAGCTATTTATTCCTTATCACAAAATCACTCCACATTCCCCCACCATCAATAATTACAACACCTTTATTCATCCCACCTATACTTATAAATATCTAGGCAACCAATTCGACTGCAAACTAAAGATGGGTAACTTATGAGTGAGTCGATTAAAAAAGTTGACTCTTGGAAATTGCACGTTTTTTTGAGTTTTTGTGTAGATTTTTGGAGAAAATATCTAGATCCGATTTTTAATTCAATAAAATTTTCCACATTTGAACGTTTAATTAACCAAAATCGAAGAACGTGTCTGGCAGTTGTGCAATTACAAAAATCAATATTGCGATTTTTCTATTTTTAAAAACATTTTACCATTTTGCATGAATTTCAAGAGCAAATATCTAGATCCTAACATTTTAACGATTAATTAGTCAAAATCGAGCAACGCGTTGTGCAATTTCAAAAATGAAAACTGCAATTTTTCCATCTTCGGACATCCGTGTGCTTTTGATATTTTGTGTAGATATTATGAGAAAATATCCGGATCCGTTTTCTAATTCATCAAAAAAATTTTAACGTACAATTAACTAAACGTTCTGGAGTTCGGGAGTTGTGCAATTTCAAAAATCAAAATGGCGATTTTTCTATCTTAGGACTTTAAAAACGTGGGATATTAGCATTTGGTGTTAAACTTAATTTACTACATTTTGACGTTGGAATAATTAAAATTGAACGTGTGTGGCAGCTTTGCAGTTTCAAAAATATAAATCTTTACTTTCTATCTTCGGTTTTGGTAATTCCACGAGAAAATTTCTTAATCCATTTTCAAATTACTCGAATTCTCGAGCTCGAAAAGAGGATTTTAGGCGTAAATAAAATTGTTAGTCTCAGCTGAAAGTGTTGCGAATTTATTGTTATCGTTAAACTATTATTTTTCTTCACATCTCTAAGAGAAGCTGCTTGCGAATGTTATGTTGGTATTCTAACAAAGTATGTCAACGACATACAAGAACATTCTTTATTTCTGTATCGGTGGATTTCCCAAACATTTATTTAAGCCAGATTTTTTGTAAGCCGGCTTTTATTTTAAATCTGAACATATGATTGTTATTAATGAAAAACGAAGTTCATGATTTACTCTATAAATTAGAGCCATACACTCTTTGTGAATTCTTCAACGCCAACTTATAATATACTGTCGTATATTATTAAAAATTACGCTTTCTTGGACGCTTTCTTTGATGCTTGTATATAGTATTTTATCATATGTAAGTATGTTTCAAAGAAATAAATGCTTTATTTTTATTATTATTAATGCCTATGTATTAATGCGTTGATGTGATTATTTTACGATTGAACATAGGTGTTAATAATGGTATGTTCAGTGTTAAATAAAAGCCCTGTATTTTCAGCTGTGTAAACGTTTTATACGCGCCATTGACTGTCGTTTGAATCGTTATTGTTTAAATTAGAAATGGAGCCCCAGAAAATGATTTAAGGTAAAAATTAATCGAAATAGAAAAGGCATTATGAAAAAGTAAATATCAATTAAAATATGTGTAATGTAATCACAGAACCTAACCTCAAATTAGGCATTCCGTTTATCATTTGAAAGATCGTTTGCACAGAAAATATAATGCCAGTGTTATGTCAATATGTCAGAGTTATATTTATTACCACTGTTTATGTATTTTTCGAAATTCTTACCATATTGTATAGGTACCCTATAACTTTTTGCCCTTTTTCAGACCTTCATTATTTTCGATTTTTGCATTTTAAGTTTAATGTAGTAAGTTCGTACATAAATTCGTCGAGCTGGTGGGATTGCGATTGGGATATAAAACGCACGATTTAATCCGGGCAACATTTTTATTATTTCATTCCGGATGGATTTCGTGCGCGCCCTTTTTTCGGAAACGAAAACGGCGCACGTCCCTCTGCCTAGGTTTGTTCGATATTCATGTGGCATCGCGATACACATAGTACGTTCCTTCCGTACGGTGGTGTGGTGTTGGTGGTGGTACATGTAGTCAGCGAAAATAAAATGCGCTTCCGTGTGTGAACGACGTGCACTATGGAGATAAATGAACTGGCGTCGCGACGCCTACCACCACAATCACATCCCCACACATGATACTATATTATACAATATTTTCATGAAATGTGAATTATTCACTTAACATTTGAAATTTAAGTATATTAAGTTTATACGTCGGCGGACGTTTAAAAAAATATTTAAATTTGTTTTTTACTTTTCATTTAGTATTAGATTAAGAAATAAATTGTTCTATATAGTAGCAAACAAACATGTATCGTATGTTCATTAAAAAAAACCTCAAGTGTGCCATGACTTTTTCGTTTTAAAAATTTTGCACAACTACCAAACGCGTCGTTTGTTTTTGACTAATTAATTGTTGAAATCATAATCCTTTCTTTATTATTCAAAGGTTTACTTTAAGTAAACTTAATTATCTGCATTTATTAATATTATTAATTATCCCAGGGACTTATTATTTGCAATAATAATTATAATAATAATTCAATTTATTTCAAAAAATAAGTTCCGTCGTCAACGAAATTTGGGTTACTGTGTCCTTGAAGTAGTCCACGTCGATCCTGCCGCTATTAACTACAGCTAGGCTCCTTGATATGCTCCGTCAAGCAAAATAACATAATTACTATGTGATACTAGTTATGTACGAAGCTTCTACAGTGTGTTTCAAAAAGAAATTAATTACAGCCGCCTACGAACTGAAATGCGCATGTCTTTTTGCACAATAGTCAATATTTTTTATTGACATTAACTATCTGAATGACTATGAATGTCTAATAAGAGACATGCGCATTTCAAGTCATCGGCGACTTCGATTCATTTCTTTTTAAAACACACTGTACTTATGTTTTGATAATAAATAATAAACACTTAGTTTCAATAATGGCAAATTGAGTTGCCAAAACAACAAATAAACGTGAGTGGTATGCAGACAAAGTAAAAAGTGTTTTGTTATTTATCATTTACAATTGCGATATTTTTGGAAAATCTTTAATTGATTTCAAAAAATGTGTTATATAATGTTTGTCTTAAGCATGTATGATCTATACATCTTTTAGATATCTTTTATTTTAATGTATTCGTGCACTACAATTAAGATTTGTTCTGTAATTGGACATTCGTCTGTTGGGCAATAAATTATTATTATTATTATTATTATTATTATTATTATTATTATTATTATTATTTACTAAGTTTTTATTATTATTATCATTATTATTATTATTTACTATGTTTTTATTATTATTATTATTATTATTATTATTATTTACTATGTTTTTGATACAAACAATTTATTTTTTATATACAGAATAGTTACTTGACTAAAAACACTTAAGTGTCCACGTATGCCAGCCGTTATCAAACGATAATTCCAATGATCATCCAAGGGCTAAGACTAAGATCATCTTTAGCATGCTTTAGATTTATTTAATATACTATATTTAATTAAGTTTATTTATTTTATTAACTGTTTTAACCCTTTGCACTCATATTTATATTTGAGAGAATAATGGTAAAACGTATTGTGGCGACTATAAGACGACATACGAGTACAAATGGTTAATATTTAGTAGAGATGAGCAAAACTGCTACTTTTGAATCACGTTGCTACCTGCGATTGCTACTTTCTAATATAAATTTTAAACTGTGACTGCGATCACGGTTGGTAAACGTCGTAACACCTTCTGAAATTGTTAATGGTTTCTCAAAAATGTTTTTGATATGATTCTGCTTTTAATATCATAACTGTGACTGGGGGTAATATTTTGGCTATTATATCTGCTATACCAAATAAATATACGACTATCCTTGAGTCAGTTCAAAACTCGAGAAGTATTTGGAGATTTTTGCAGAAAAACAGAATGTTTGTTAGTAAATTTGAAAAGTTGGAAAGTTGTAGGTATGTGGCAAATGTTTTCCTATTTTGGTTTTACCTCGTTTGAAAGATTATTTGCTCTGTTCTCGAAGGATTATTTTGAAATAAAATCATTAAACAATAGAGATATGGATTTTTAAAAATTTTCTTTTTAATTTTTTGAGCACTTGACCAAAAGCATCGCAGAAAAAATATAAAACGTGCAGGCAAAATTCCATAAAAAAAAATACTTAATGGCCGAAGTATAGCTTATTCGAAATCAATTTGGTTTTTGTAAATCCTACAATTTTCAATACAGAAGATCCTCAAAATCCTTTTGAAGATTTTCGTTTTAATTATTTAACACTTGAACAAAAACATCGCAGAAGAAAAAATAGAAATATGCAGGCAAAATTCTATATGAAATCATCCTCAATGATCGAAGTATCGCTAATTCAAAATCAATTCGGTTTTTGTAAATCCAACAATTTTCAATTGAGATATGGATTTTTGAAAATTTTCGTTTTAATTTTTTAAGCACTTAAATGAAAACGTCGCAGAAAAAAAATACAAAACGCGTAGAATAATTTCCTTAAAAAAATATCCTGAATGATCAAAGAATCGCTTATTCAAAATTAATCCGGTTTTTGTAAACTTAACAATTTATTAACATAATGAAGATATGGATTTTTGAAAATTTTAGTTTTATTTTTTTGACCACTTGAATGAACACATCGCAGAAAAAATATGAAACGCGTAGAAAAAAATCCTTAAAACAATATCCTCAATGGTCGAAGAACCGCTTATTCAAAATTAATTTTGTTTTAGTAAATTCAACAATTTTTAATGGAGATATGGATTTTTGAAAATTTTAGTTTTATTTTTTTGAGCACTTGAATGAAAATATCGCAGAAAAAAATATAAAACGCGTAGAAAAAATTCCTTCAAAAAATATCCTGAATGATCGAAGAATCGCTTATTCAAAATTAATCTGGTGTTAGTAAATTCAACAATTATTAATGGAGATATGGATTTTTGAAGATTTTCGTTTTAATTTTTTGAGCAATTGAATGAAAACATCGCAAGAAAAAATATAAAACGCGCAGACAAAATTCCATAAAAAATCATCCTCAATGGCCGAAGTAAAGCTAATTCAAAATCAATTTGGGTTTTATAAATTCAACAATTGTCAGTAAAACTATGTAAAACTTAATTTGTTGAGCACTTAAATGAAAACGTCGTAGAAAAAAAATACAAAACGCGTAGAAAAAATTCCTTAAAAAAATATCCTGAATGATCGAAGAATCACTTATTCAAAATTAATCTGGTTTTTGTAAATTCAACAATTTTTAATGAAGATATGGATTTTTGAAGATTTTCGTTTTAATTTTTTGAGCACTTGAATGAAAACATCGCAGAAAAAAATATAAAACGTGTAGAAAACATTCCTTAAAAAAATTTCCTCAATGGTCGAAGACAAAATACAAACGACAGCTTTACAGAGACATACGACAGTTAGAAGATATTAATTTAAAACAGAAATTCAACAGACTAAACAAAGACATACATAATATGATTAGTGAATACAAACAACAGATATGGCTCAAAACCTGCAACGATATAAATAATCTAGAAGGTAAACAATTTTGGACACAGATTAAAAAACTCTCAAAATATCAAAATTCGAAATTTATGCAACAATTACAAAATCCATTAACGAATGAAATTATAACTGATGACGCCGAAATGGCAGAACAATTTGCTGAATATTTCAAAAAGACATATCAAGAAACTAAAGACAAGGACTTTGACACGAATACGTACGATACTGTAAATGACTGGTTCAACAACTTTAACAACTCTCCCATCCCTCCCCCAGCGAACGACAAGATAGAAGAGACTGACTATTTTAGACTGCTAGCTAAAGGTAAAAACACATCTCCTGGACACGATAATATTCATAGACGAATCCTAAAATCCCTTCCAAATAATATACATTCCTACATCCTAAAAATTTTTAATTTTAATTACTCCACGCAGTACTTTCCACCAGAATGGAAACTTGGAATCATTACCTGCATCCCTAAACATGATCACGATTTGTTACTACTAACAAGCTATAGACCTATCACCCTTTTACCTGTCCTTGGAAAACTTTACGAATCCCTTATTAAAGAAAAAATCCTTACCCATGTGTCCAAACACATTCCCATTTATCAATTTGGCTGTATGCCAAAAAAATCCACAGTATTACCCCTTACCATCCTTACATCCAACTGCCAGACAGCACACCTCGAAGGCCAAAAATCCGCAATTCTATTTCTCGACATTCAAAAGGCGTTTGATTCCGTTTGGCATCGAGGTCTGCTGTACAAATGCAACCTCCTCAATATTCCAAAACACCTGTTAATTCTCATCCAAAAGTTCCTATTTGATCGAACACTCAAGGTAAAAATACGCCATTCCCTATCCGAAACATTCTCTCCCAAACAAGGTGTTCCTCAAGGCTCCCCCCTTTCCCCAATCCTTTATAACATATACTGTTACGATATGTATCACCTTAATCCGAATTTCATTAATCCTAAATCCTACGTATTACAATTTGCCGATGATACGGCCCTGATGTGTCACTCATCTACAATTCCAAAAACATTACATTTACTCCAACAGCTACTTGAATCAATTCAAAAATGGTTTTCTAGATGGCGTATCAAAATTAATCCCACCAAAACCCAACTCCTAATTCCTTATCACAGAATACCACCGACTCCCTATAGCATAACCATCAATGGAATATCCGTCCCCTCCAAAGCATCCCGTAAGTACCTAGGAATAATCATCGACTCTAAATTTAATTTCAAAAAACACACACTATCCATTAAATCAAAGGTTAAAGCACGTGCAAAATATTTTAGATGTCTAACCTATAAAAGCGAAGGTATTAATATTTCAACCGCAACCAAGATCTACAAAATTATTTGCCGTCCTCTACTAGAATACGGAGCAATTCTATTTGCCAACTCCAGTCCATCCACCATTCGAAACTTAGAAGTTGGTGAACGCTCCTCCCTCAGAATCCTAACAAAATTGCGCCATCCTCTAAACCCACTTCATAATCCATCAAACCTCCTCCTATATCAAAAATCGAACATAACACCTATTTCGGAACGCATCCTGTTTCTTGCAAAACGATTCGCTACTAATCCTAATAGCTGCAAGTTTGTCGATCGACTATGTACTTTCCGAAACCCTAATATCCCCCCAAAATTCCAAAAACCTAATATAACCTTACTTGAATATATATCCTCACTAAAACCCTCCCTGACACAAAACTCCTATAACTAGCCCCCCGAATAAAAAAGAAGCCGAAGATAACATAATAAGAAGGTGGAAAGACCTCCTGGTCGATAGCCTATTGAAGTATTGTGATATTATAATGTAAATCAACACTAAAAATTGTAAATATGTCTTCAAATAAAGATGTTTGTATATAAGTTTTATTTTTTTGAGCACTTGAATGAAAACATCGCAAAAAAATATAAAACGGGCAGACAAAATTTCATAAAAAATCATACTCAATGGCCGAAGTATAGCTAATTCAAAATCAATTTGGTTGTAGTAAATTCAACAATTTTTAATAGAAATATGGATTTTTGAAGATTTTTGTTTTAATTTTTTGAGCACTTGAATGAAAACATCGCAGAAAAAAATATAAAACGCGTAGAAAAAATTCTTTAAAACAATATTCTCAATGATCGAAGAGCCGCTTATTCAAAATTAATTTAGTTTTTGTAAATTCAACAATTTTTAATGGAGATATGGATTTTTGAAAGTTTTACTTTTATATTTTTGAGCACTTTTTTGAATAAAAACATCGCAGAAAAAATATAATACGCTCCGACAAAATTCCATAAGAAATATCCTTAATGATCTAAGTATCGCTTATTCAAAATCAATTTGGTTTTTGTAAATTGAACAATTTTTAATGAAAATTTTTGTTTTAATTTTTTGAGCACCTGAATGAAAACTTCGCAGAAAAATCAATTTGTGGATTGAAAATTCAACAACTTTCAAAAGAGATATGGATTTTTGAAGATTTTTGAAGATTTTTGTTTTAATTTTTTGAGCACCTGAACAAGGAGCATTTGGATGTTTTCGCAGTTTGGTAAATTGTTTTTATTTTTTTTAAGTTCATGAAGTGTGCAATTTCAAAATTAGTTATATATGTTTAGATATTTGCACTGAATCCTAAAATAAAATGAATTTTGAGTCATTTTGGGTTTATTAAGTCATCGGACTCATCACTTTCGATCACAGCGAGTTTGTGGTTCAATTCAATACCGGGCAAGATCATTTTTTTCGTTTTTATAAAATCTCAATTAATTAATTAATAATTGTTGGTACATAAGTTGTATTTATTTCATTATATATGGTATACTACAGCATTTTATAAATATTTGTCTTTTTTTTTTTATTAAATATTTATTCAAAATTTAAATACAATACCCTACAAAAATGGGAGAATAAAGCAATGAATATTAAATAACATTTAGAAATGCCACCTTGTACTGTCTTCTTACAATTATGTTTTTTAAGTAACAGTCACAGTTTCAGTAGCAATCACAGTTTGTCACAGTTTAAATAGCAGTGATTTTAAGTAGCAGTGATTTTAATTAGCAGTGATTTTAAGTAGCGATGATTTTAAGTAACAGTGATATTAAGTAGCAGTATAAATACAGCGGTGAAAATATACAAAATGATATGTCGACCTCTCTTAGATTATGCTGCCATACTTTTCCTAAACCCCCGTCCTCCTGTTCTAAGAAATTTGCAGGTGATTGAACGATCAGCTCTTCGCATATTAACAAAACTAAGATACCATAACAATCCCCTACACAATCCCTCAAATACACTAATTTACCAAAAAAACCCCATTCAATCCCCATTGAAGACCGTCTGGTACACCTTGCTACAAAGTTTGCCACTAACCCAGATATCCAAGACATCCTGCAACACCTATGTGTTTACCTCGCAATCCTTTAATTAATCCTAGAACCAAACATCCTTCTTCCACAATTTATCAATTCATCACATCTCTTCATGATTCACATTCAACCTCACCAACATATTCACAACCATGATCGCAATAATTGACGACGAACTGACGACTGTTAATGCTAGGCAGAAAGAGCGCTGGTCTATAGCCGTACAAACGAAAACCCATTATATTTTGTAAATCGATATGTAAAAATAAGTTAATAAAAATGTTCTTGTTGTTGTTGTAAGTAGCAGTGATTTTAATTAGCAGTGATTTTAAGTAGTGGTGATTTTAAGTACCAGTGATATTAGGTAGCAGTGATTTTAAGTAACAGTGATTTTAAGTAGCAGTGATTTTAAGTAGTAGTGAAATTCGCCTATTAGTAATAGTAACAACCTGTAATTTTTCAATACCAGTGAAAAATCATAGATACGTGAAATATCGCCCTTTTCTAATATTTAGGTATTGGTATTGAAAATACCATAAGAAGATAATGTATTTGGTAGAATTAATATATAGTATATATTTTCATCTTACATTTATTTATAATTTACGCCATAAATGTAATTTATGTTTTTAATTCTGAATTACAAATAAATGTATACTATTATTATTATTATTAACATTTTCTGGCATATTTAGATTGAAATTTGTCGAAATTTAATTACGGGGTCGTTTCCCTCGTCCGTAATTATTAATCTGCTCGTGATGTCTACGAATGGAAGGCAAGATTACAATTTCATTAATGCATGTGGCCCCGTGACCCACCCTCCTCCGCACACTCCGAGCGGGGCATATACATATATATAGGGGGTGGAAAATCGATGGCGTCTTTTTGCCGCCGCGGCGCCCCAAAATTATGTCATTATCCCGAGAGGTGGTGGCGGTGGTGCGCTTCCACCCCGTGTTTGCGTCTCCGCGAGTGGATTACTGTTTGCCCTCCAATTATCTTCAACATAATGAAGCCTAATGAAAATCATCAGTTGTGTGTGCCCCACATGGAAAATTACACGGAAATAACAAGAGTGGGAAAAATATGGATAATTTCTCATCATAAAAAAAATTAACTTTAAATTTTTTTTTTTTGCTATAATAGCAATACTTATTTAAATTGAATAATATCAAGATTTGTTTATGATAATGGAAAAACTATTTATTGTATAATACTTATATAGTACTACTCACTTTTTATAGCAATAAAAAAAAAATATGGGAGAAAAAAATATACTCCATCGTCGAATTGTTTGATTTTTCAGCGACTAGCAGGGGACAAAAAAGGGGGAGGGGGATCAACCTAAAAGTGAATTTGGTGTAGCAAGATAGGAGATACTTGGGACTATCATATACATACTATACATTTAGCTACTTGATATTTCATACAAGTGATTGTGACCCATTCAAAATCATAAATTGATTTAATTTTTTTACAGAATTCAAATTTTTATGCCTTAAAACTTTATCAGCCATTTTTTTTTTAATTGGTGTCATTATATTTTTCTTCTATTTTATGTAATACAAAATACATTCGGATAACTTTTCAATATTCTATAACAAATATACTCCAAATTATCGTTGAATTGTCCGATTTTTTGGCGTCTTGCGAGAGAAAAAAAAATCACTACATCCGAGGTGGGATCAACCTGAAGGTGAATTTGGTATGAAAAGATAGAGAACAGTTGGGGCTATTAAATACTGTAAATTGGGCGACACGATTTTTCATATAAGCAACTTTTACTCTTTTAAAATCCGAAATTAGTTTTAAATTTCTACAAATTTCAAACTGTTTTATCTTAAAACTTTAATTATTTGTTGTGATATTTCAAAATTATTTTCAAACAGTTGTACTGTGACTTGATTTTTCGTTCAATTATCCGCCTAATTTGTTTGGCTCTTGATGGAGCGCATTTTCGAAAATTGTTGTTAAATAATAAAAACGACTCAAAACTGTTCTCTCGAAAGTGATTTTGGTTCTTATTACGAAACCTAATGTGTTTGTAAACAAAGCGGACACCGCATATCGAAAAGTAGAAACGGCGCGCGAAAAACTAAAAATTCTCGAAATATTGTGGTCTAGGAAAAAAACCTTTCCCACAAATGTTTTTTTTTAAGTAGAAGACGATGCTGAAAAAAAAATGGGGTTCCGATAAAAAAAAACAAGTTGACCCCAATATGGGCAATATGCCCACTTGGGGTCAAAAACTAATTACATGGTCTTTCTTTCCCCTAAAATTCATCGAACCCGTATTTTACCAATTTTCGATCCATGCCGCGGTTTCCCAGATATGGGGGGTGGAACTTAAAAAAACAAAACACCCATTATATTTAATTAATCTGCAATAAGTGAAGCTTTCTCTTTTATCTTTTAAATTAAGAAGAAAAGAATAAGCGGACTTCTTATATAGGCAGTCTGATTGAAACACCCAGTATATTTAATTCATCTGCAATACGTGAAGCTTTCTTTCTATCTTTTAAATTAAGAATAAAAGGATACGCGGACTTCTTGTATAAGCAGTCTGATTTTATTTAGGATCTAGTGCACGAGGCTATTATTTGTGGTATTTTTTCTCTTCAAAGTTAAGTTAGTTATTTCTACGTTCTCCCAGTTTATGATTGATTTGATAAATGATGCATGAAGAAGCGGAGAAACCTGGGGGAGGAAACTGCGTGTTGATTCGGTATGTAATGTTCGCATTAAATCCCTTATTTGAATGCATCGGATAAATCACCGCGCGAGTGAAACGGAAAAAAAGATTTTTCCAGGTGGAAAGGAAGAGGAGAATAATGGCGCACTTAATTTCGCCCTTGATGTATGCTGATTTTCGTGTACACTTTCTCGCAACTTATCTAAGCAGAATTTATTCTTATTGGTCCTGAATTTGTATAAACCTTGACGATAATTTAAAAAAATGGAAATCATTTATTTATCTCCTTGTGTAAAATTGAATGCTATTAAAAAAATATACTACTTTTCTTAATCTACAATATTAATCGTTTTTAAGTCAAAATTTCGATGAGAAATATAATATAGGTTGATGACTTAATTTATGGGTATGAAGTTCATTTGCTGAAGATACGAATTTACATTGATTTTTTTCTGTAATAATGTTAGTTAATATTGTACTCATCTCTGCTAAATGAATGGTTTATTATTATTATTAATCTAAGTAACAAGTTATTACTGTTTATTTGGTATATGTGTGTAGTGTTATTGTGTTATTATTTTGATATTATAAACAGGCAAATTATGTATAAATAACATGTATATGTATGTACAGGGTTCCCCATAATAGACTACCCATTTTATTTTATTAATTAATTCCCTACAAGATAACTAAATAAGTTTATCTCTGTGGGATTATGTTCTGTAGTCTTTGGGATTTAAGTTAATTATATGTCACAAATAAGTTGTATATTAATAATTTTGTGGAACGTTATTTCTCTACGAGAAGTTTGTTAGTTTTCATCATAATTATTTAACTTTCATGGATTACTCAGTCCAACAACGTGTGTTTTTTGTAGAAACTTACATAAGAAGCAATTCGATAGAAGAAGTTAGGCGTGCATTCCGGCGTCAATTTAATAACAACAATAGAGGTCACGCGCCAAATCGTAAAACTGTTAAGTTATGGGTTCGTCATTGGCGTGAAAATGGTTCTGTACAAAATTTGAAGAAGCCTGGACGTCGAAATATTGAACGAGTTAGAATTGCGTTTACGAGAAGTCCTAAAAGGTATGCTAATCGACAAACCCTAATCCTAGGAATATCAAAGGGAAGCTTAGATCGAATTTTTCAAAGAGATTTAAAATTTCATCGCTATAAATACCAAATGGCACAGCAACTTATAAATCAAGATAAAGAAGCAAGGTTAGCATTTTGTCAAGAATTTTTGAATTTACATCAAGGAGCAATTCACAGTCTCTTAATGAGCGACGAAGCAAATTTTTATTTGAACGGCATGGTTAATAAACAGAATTTTAGATACTGGTCACAGGAAAATCCTCGTGAAATCTTTACACAGAACCTCCATAATCCAAAAGTTATTGTGTGGTGTGGAGTAGGATTATTGGTCCATATTTTTTTGAGGATGAAAATAACCGCGCTGTAGCAGTAACATCCGAGCGCTACGTAAACATGCCATTCCTCATTCCAGAATTAAATAGACGAGGATTACTAAACAATGCCTTACTATTCCAACAAGATGGGGCAACATCTCATACCACCAGAAACTCAATGCGGGTTCTGCGAGAAACGTTTAATAGCCGACTCATTTCTCGATTCGGAAATTTGCCTTGGCCTTCGAGGTCCCCCGACTTAACGGCACCCGATTTTTTCCTGTGGGGATATTTAAAAGCCAAAGTGTTCGCGAGTCGTCCAGGTACAATCGAGGAACTCAAAGTCAAAATTCGTGAAGAAGTTGAAGGAATAGACAAAGGTTTGCTACGCCGTGTAATGAACCACTTTTTATCTAATATTGAAAAATGTGTTGAAGTTGGTGGAGGTCATTTAGAAGACGTGATTTTTAAAAGTTAAGCCAAATATTTATGTTATCATAAATCCCAAAGAGTTAGCTGTAATTTAGTATGATAAAAAGTTTGTTTTGTTAACTAAAAAAAAAATAATTCAAATATTAAAATGGGTAGCCTATTATGGGGAACCCAGTATAAATTAAAAATCATCGTAGATTTAGCCAAAATCAGTATCAAACTACGCTTAATAACATCCAAATCTGCACTATGCATAGGTGTTAAATGCTAGTAGTATACTAAATAATGTTTCATAACTAAGGACCGACTAACTGCACTATACATACGGTTGAATATGTTTAGGAATTTTTAACAAGAAAATGTAAATCCACGTCGGTAAGTATAATAAAATCGTCATTAGGTTAAAAATTGATCCGAAGGAATTCAATGTATCCATTAAAGGAGTAATGTTGGGAAATAACATGGGCGACTAGGCCCTATTTATTCGGCCATCAAAAAGAACGAACGTTCGGTGTAATTAAAACCAAAATCGAATTAATCCCGTGGGCCGCACATAAAATCGAAGAATGTTTGGGAACTGATCCCGTTTTTGCGGTCGATTTGAGCCCTTCGATTGATGTATTTTTCCCCTAGGTAGAACCCAAAAGAATTTTTAATTATCTAATAAAGAAAAAAACGATCTAAACGCAGCATTATTCGCCATTTTATTAGAACATGATCTAATTACCAATAATGTAAATTCATTGAACATAATTTAATTACCAATAATGTAGATTCATTCATAAATAATCTCACGGGTGTGAAGTTAGCAATAGATCCAGCAATAGATTTTAAAAATTCATATCTCGGAGGAAAGAAAAGCAATTCAAAAAAAAGTTAACCATACTATTAGGGAAGGTCTAAATTAATAACACAAAAAGAATCAACCCATAATTTTAACCCTTTATATTTTTTCACCCCTTTCAAAAAAGTTTTTGTTTTTTTTTTTAAGTTTGCAATCTGCCATAAATAAATAAAAATGCTTATTCTTATCACTAATATAAATACTTTAATAATCAAGAGTCAAAAAAACGTTACGGCACTCCTTCAACAAAAAAAAAACTCTGTAAGTCGCAGAAATCCACATTGTAGATTTATGTTTTCTGGGTTGAAGGAGTGCCCGTAACGTTTTTTTGACTTTTGTTTATGAAAGTACCTTTATTAGAGATAAGAGTAAGAATTTTTATTTAGTTATGGCTGATTGCAAACTTTGTCAAAAATGGAGATTTATATCGCGAAATGTGGATTTCTGCGACTTACGGAGAAATTATTTTTTTTTGAGTTGAAGGAGTGCCCGTAATGTTTTTTTAAACTTTTGATTATGAAAGTACCTTTATTATTGATAAGAATAAGAATTTTTATTTAGTTATGGCTGATTGCAAACTGTGTCAAAAATCGAGATTTATATCGCGAAATGTGGATTTCTGCGACTTACGGAGAAATTATTTTTTCTGGGTTGAAGGAGTGCCCGTAACGTTTTTTTGACTTTTGACTATGAAAGTACCTTTATTAGTGATAAGAATAAGAATTTTTATTAAGTTATGGCTGATTGCAAACTTTGTCAAAAATCGAGATTTATATCGCGAAATGTGGATTTCTCCGACTTAAGAAGAAATTATTTTTTTCTGGGTTGAAGCAGTACCCGTAACGTTTTTTTGACTTTTGTTTATGAAAGTACCTTTATTAGTGATAAGAATAAGAATTTTTATTTAGTTACGGCTGATTGCAAACTTTGTCAAAAATCGAGATTTATATCACGAAGTGTGGATTTCTGCGACTTACGGAGAAATTATTTTTTTCTGGGTTGAAGGAGTGCCCGTAACATTTTTTTGACTTTTGATTATGAAAGTACCTTTATAAGTGATAAGAATAAGATTTTTTATTTAGTTATGGCTGATTGAAAACTTTGTCAAAAATGGAGATTAATATCGCGAAATGTGGATTTCTGCGAATTAAGGAGAAATTATTTTTTTTCTGGGTTGAAGGAGTGCCCGTAACGTTTTTTTGACTTTTGATTATAAAAGTACCTTTATTGGTGATAAGAATAAGATTTTTTATTTAGTTATGGCTGATTGCAAACTTTGTCAAAAATGGAGATTCATATGGCGAAATGTGGATTTCTGCGACTTACGGAGAAATTATTTCTTTCCGGGTTGAAGGAGTACCTGTAACGTTTTTTTGACTTCTGATTATAAAAGTACCTTTATTAGTGTTAAGAATACGAATTTTTATTTAGTTATGGCTGATTGCAAACTTTGTCAAAAATCGAGATTTATATCGCGAAATGTGGATTTATGCGAATTACGGAGAAATTATTTTTTTCTGGGTTGAAGCAGTGCCCGTAACTTTTTCTTGACTCTTGATTATTAAAGAACTTTTATCAGTGTTAAGAATAAGCATTTTTATTTATTTATGGCAGATTGCAAACTTAGAAAAAAAAACTTTTTTGAAAGGGGTAAAAAAATATAAAGGGTTAAAATTAAGGGTTGATTCTTTTTGTGTTATTAATTAAGACCTTTCCTAATGGTATAGTTAACTTTTTTTTCGAATTGCCTTTCTTTTCTCCGAGATATGAATGTTTTAAATCTATTGCTGGATCTATTGCTAACTTCACACTCGTAGTAATCTCTGCTACCAAATTCTACGATATATACAAAATATTACTATTTATCCTAACTTAGTTTTGATTTATTTATTTATTTCTTAATAATAACTAAACACACTTTATTAAAACTCTGCAAGTTTTGTAACTGGCCATCGACCGAATTCTTTCATTTATTTGTTATTATGTAAATAACAATAGTTTTATAACAGGACTGAAAGACCACTATCCATTTCCTGTTCAATTAATTAATGTAATGTTTTTAATTAAAACATTTCTCTTTTCTCACTCTCTCTCTCTCATAATATAAATTGAACAATTTTATAATAAAAATATTTAATATAAGGCATCGAAAAAATATGATCGAACTCACAAGACTTGCTCTATTATATTACTAATATTTTATTTCCAAAAATAATTAGCTAAGAAACAAATTTTCTTTGGAAAATCGATGGGATAAAGGCACGAAACGTAAACTTTTGCAGTGTTGAGCATATCATCTGATTAAATCAGAGGAGAAAAAGTGTTAACTTAAATCCGACTCGCACGCCATTCGACAATTTCTCAAGGTAATTACTCGTCGGTTTCTTTCCATTTTCAAATTTGTATCACACCACGGGACGACGAATTCTAACGATGCAAAAATAACGACTATATTTTGATTGATGGAAATGGAAATGACACGTTATTTGTATGCAGTTTTCTAAACTTAGAAAAATGATTAATTAATAGAAAATTTCAAGCCTTACACAGGTAACGTCTTAAAAACAAAAGGAACAAAGGCCAATAACAATACGATCCTCTGAAATGGCTTATCCCGTAACTAATTTATAATGGTCGCAGCCATCAACTAAAACGCTATGCCGGTGAATGCGCCGGGAACTTAAAATTTACGTCATGCGCTCGCAGTAAGATTTAAAATATTTTTATCGTCGCGAAATATGCGGAATTCTTTCGATAAGGATTAATACAGTAGTTATTTAAACGAGAATTATCGCATAAAATATCCTATAAAGTCATGGTGATGGTTGCGACCGTTACTACGTGGTAATTCATTATAAAATCACTGAATAAAAAAAATTGTGGTAAAAAACATAGTAAGTGTTTTATTCAGTGATTTTATCCTATACTACTTGGTAATCCATAATTAAACTGAGTTAAAAAAATCATGTTTTATATAATATTTTTTACAATAATTAATTGTAGTTAAAGCATTTTATTTTCTTTTTTTATTTCAAGTTTTCAGTGTTTCCATTTTGTTTTCAGCTGTGGGATGTTCAAAATTAGCTAATTTAGGATGAATTTGAAAGTTTTGAAGCTATTTCCAGCAGATATTAATTTTTTACAATTTTTATAATCACAAAATGCAATTTTCTTTGTTCTATTTCAAGTTTACAGTATTGCTAGCTATAGTATGTCAATTGTTTTAATTAGATGTCATAAATTAGTTCATTTGGGATGCATCTATAAGCTTTGAAGTTAATTTTAGTTGAGATCATTTTTTTGCAATTTTTCTTATCACAAATTGTACTTCTCTTTTCTGTACTTCAAGTTTGGAGGGTCGCCATTTTGTTTTCAGGTATGGTGTAATAATTATTTTAGTACGATGTTAAATATTGGTTCACTCGGAATGGATTTTAAAAATTTGAAACCAATTCCTAATGGTTATTTTTTATCATTTTTTTTCTCCATTTTAAGTTTTTAGTGTTGCTATTTCGTTTTTAGCTGTGGTATATCAATTTAGTTAGGTGTCAAAAATGAGTTCGTTCGCAATAAATTTAGAAATTTTAAAGCCAGTTCCAGTGGAGATTAATTTTGTACATTTTTTTTTTTGGTCACAAAATACAATTTTAAGTTTTGAGCATTGTCATTATGGTTTGAGCTGTGATATGTCAATTGTTTTACTTTGATTAACTCAGGATACATTTTTAGAGCTCATTTCAGCAGAGACATTTGTTTTACAATTTTTTAAAACACAAATTGCAGTTCTTTTTCCTAGATTTCAAGTTATGAGCGCTGCCATTTTTATTTAGGTGTGATATGTCAATTATTTTAGTAGGATGTTAAACATAATTTCATTTGCATAGATTGTGATATTTTCAAGGCGATTCCACTGATGATTATTTTTTCACAATTTTTACAATCTCAAAATGCAGTTTTCTCTCCTACATTTCAAGTTTTAAAAGTTGCCATTTTATTTTCAGCAGTGATTTATCAATGATTGTACTCGGATATTAACAATTGGTTAACTCACGGTAAATTTTGAAGTTTTAAAGCTACTTCAAGTAGAGATTATTCTTTTACAATTTTTCAAATCACAAATTGTAAACATTTCAAGATTTGAGCGTCGCCATTTTGATTTCAGGTGTCATTTTATTTTACGTCCATTATTTTAATAGCATGTTAAACATTGGTTCGTTCAGAACAGATTATGGTATTTTTTCAATTCACCGTCTAAATAAATGTGGAATTTGCTAAAATAAAGTTCATCATAATTTTCCTTCTGGCTCAACCATTTTTGCTTTTGTGAAGTTTCGATAATTTTCTTTAAACGATAGAAAGTTACCGTAATTTTCTCATAACATATATTGAGCAAAAAATTAAAATTCGACGTTCAATTTTTTTTTTTTAATTTTTTAAGGATAACTCTCGAACGAACGGGCAGATTTTGAAAATTATTTTAATAAAGTGTTGTTTTCAGTGAATAGATGCAGTTAAAAACAAAAAATAAGTTCGTCGTTCAATTGAAAAGAAGACCAGATTTTAGAAATTCGTCCAGTAAAGTATTCTACCCGTCGAATAGAAAATTAAATGCGCCGTTAAATTGTTCTTTTCTATAATAACTCCTGAAGCGATAACCTAATTTCGAAATTTCTTCCAGCAAAATAGTGCACTCAATATTTTATAGTTTTGAAAAGATAACTATCAAAACAGCAGATTTTAAAAATTCTAGAAAAGTGTAATTCGTCTTCAATTGTTTTTTGTTTTTTTGAGAATAATTCTTGACCGAAAGGATAGTGTTTGAAAATTCTTTTAGCAAAGTATTGTACCCATTGATGTAGATAAACTCTAAAAACAAATTCGCCATTCAATTATTTCCTATTGTTGTTGAAGATTGCTCTTAAACGAAAAGACAGAGTTTTACACATCTTTTATCAAAGTGTTGTAGGCTAAAAATGAAAGTGTCGTTTTTTTAAAGATCACTTTTGAACTGGTGACCTGATTTGTAAAATTCTTTCAGCAAAGTCTGATATTCATCCCAAAAATTAAATTTGTTGTTCAATGGTTTTTTTGCGTTTCAGAGGTTAACTTTCGAACGGATGGCCAAATTTGGCAAAATCTTTCAGCCAAGTGTTGTACTAGCCGAATAGATGCAGATAAGACAAAACAAATAAAACTTAACCATAGTAACAACTAAACTGCTGAGAAAGTAAAATCGTCGTCATGCCATTGGCTGAAACCTGTTGGGCAATGAAACCGCTATCAGTTGATTGGACGTCACCCGTGGAGAAAATGATTCAGTCGAATAATGGACAACTTTCTCAATCAAAAACGATTTAACGACATTTATATTATTTAATAACATGCGAAAAAGTTATCTTTCTTTATCCAACATCATTGTTTTTTATTAGTTTTTTTTAGTATTTTTTATTTATAAGTATTAAAATCACAAACCTAAAAACAAACACCCCAAAAGTCAACGCCATCCACGACCGACCGTTTATATCCGCTGGCATAAATCAAAATTTTATCTCCGATTTTATATGAACCATTACGAATATTTTTCACCCCGGTGTACAAATATACGACCAATAACACCGATATATAAATGTCACAAATTCCGCGCCGTTAAGATAACAATCATTTCGGGACTGCAGAGTGTTATTGTTATGTGTACATTTAAATTTTAAATTAAAAAAAAAACCTGAATTTGTTTAATTTGATCGGCGGTTATTTATGTTTCCACTTAATTAATATTATCCGTTATCGTTTTAATTCGATGCGTACATCGCGCGGATTTGTTATTAACCCCCAACCCTCGCGCCGCAAATTACGGCCATCGTTCGCTGATTTATCGTTTCATTTTGAGCCGGACGGTCATCGGAATCCATTACTCTGACATTGATGTAATAATTTGATTGAGTGTTTTTATTAACGCGTTTTTTATGATTCAGATGCATTTTTATAACAAAAATAATACAATTTATAACGCCCCTTCCTGGAATCAGGAGTTGGACTTAAACTTCTACGCCATTAAGTGTATTAGCTATGATGAAACAATCTAAAATTAACAGTAGCAATGTTGATAAACCGCAGTAGAGTAAGTAAACCATAGTTTGACGCAATAAACTACAGGAGAGTGAATAAAATTATATCGGAGGTGAATAAATCACAGTACAGTGAATAAAATACAGTGAACTGAATAAACCATAGTAGAATGAATCAATCAAAGTAGAGTTAATGAACTAGCTACAATCTCAAATTAGCCATAGTATTAAAGTTAATAAACCACAGTAGATTAAATAAACTACAGGTTGAATGTAATAAACACAGAAAAATGAATGCAATTATGTTGAAGGTGAATAAATCACAGTAGATGAATAAAACATAGTGAAATTAGTAAATCACAGTGGCGTTAATAATCTAGCTATGATGAAGCAATCATAAATTAACCATTGTAACAACGTTAATAAACCGCAGTGGAGTAAATAAACCACATTTAGAGGCAATAAACCACAGGTGAGTTAAGACAATTGTCGGAGAAGAATAGACCACAGTGGAGTGAATAAACCACAGAACTGAATAAACTATAGTAATTGAATAAATCACAGTATAGCTAATAAACTAGCTATGATGAAATTATCACAAATTAACCACAATAGCAACGTTAATAAACCCCAGTGGAGTAAACAAACCATAGTTGGATACAATAAACCCCAGTGGAGTAAACAAACCATAGTTGGATGCAATAAACAACAGAAGAGTAAATTAAATAATGTCGAAGGTGAATAAACCACAGTAGAGTGTATAAAATATATTAGAGTGAATAAAGCACAGTGCGCAGTGGAAATACCGAAAATGTGGCCAAAAATATGAAGGCGTTATCCGAATTGTATAATAAATAATATATCGGGTTTTTTTTGAGGTCGCTCATTAAGAATCTAAAATTAAAATTTTGAAAAACAAATGGCTGATCCAATATGGCAGACAAAAATTGTCATATTTTCATGAAAATTCGGTTATAGGGCTCTACCAGTTCGCCGATTAATAATATGTATTTACAAATTTGAATAACAAATTGGCGGATCCATTATGGCAGATAAAAATTGTCACATTTTTATGAAAATTCGGATGTAGGGCTTTGCGAGTTCGCTGATTAAAAATATGCAGTTACAAATATGAATGAAAAAATGCCGAATAAAAATGATAAAAATTCTTATACTTTCATAAAATTTCGGATATACCTAGGGTTTTTTCGTGATCGCCGATTAAGAATCGAAAAATTCAAAATTTCAAAAACAAAAAACAACATGACAAAAATTGTAACTTTTTAATGAAATTTCGGGTATTGGGTTTTTGGGGTCGCTGAGTGAGAATCTGAACTTAAAAATTCACAAAATAAAATAGCGGATTAAATATTTTGCAAATGTACCTGATGCTATTTTGCAAATTTTTAAGATTCACATGTTCGATGTCGGAAATATGTAACATATGGGGAGTCTCGTCTGCCCCATTTCTACTGTTAAACAGCCGAATCTCAAACAAATACTTCCCCGTAAAGGAGTATTTGCAAAAGTATCTGTGGAAAAAATTACCCATGTTCTATGAGTCAAGGTCCCAATTGTAATAAAAAAGTATATACTAAAGCGATGTCCGCTGTTAATTTTCAATTTCGAGTTTGGGGACATTGAAATATTTTACGATTTATTGAGTCGAGTGCAGAAATAAGAGTTGTAAGATTTTATTTTTCACCCTTGTTCTAGGGGTCGTATTCTCAATTTTATTTCTTTAAATAAGGGTTTAATGTATGCTGAATCTATATTTTTTAATAGGTTTAGAAGTTAGCGAAAATTGAAATATTTGTATACAAAAGTTGTAGATATTATTTATTTCACCCTTGTAGGGTCGTGTTATCTATTTTATATCTTTTAATGATAGTTCGGGGCGCTCCGTGGCGGAGCGGTTTAGCTCCCGCTTTCGGTGCGAGGCGTCGTGGGTTCGAGTCCCACGTACGAGCGGTAGCTTTTATTCACGAAAAGTTATCGCTAGTGTCCATGGTTGTTTAGTATTTGTTTCATTAATTATAAAAATGAATTTTCAACAATATTAAAATCAACGTTAGTGGCCGAACAGCTAAAACGCTTACGCCAATTCCCTTAATAATTCACTCTCCTTAACCCGCTATTCCGTCAAACATCCTTTATTTAAAAAAAATGATAGTTTAAAGAGTACTGATTTTAAATAAGTTATTTATGTTATAATTGAAATAGGCAAACAACGAAAAAAAGGTATGTTAAGGATTGGCATAGAAAAATATTAGCGGTTGAAAATTGGGATACTAGTAAACGAATTGACAACCTAATGCAAAAACCTAGGGTTTTTCGTGGTCCCTAATTAAAAATTTGTTAAACAAAATGGTGGACATAAATGATAAAAAGTGTTATTCCTATTTTTTAATGATATTTTTTCGGGTATAGATTTTTTGAGGTCGCCGAGTGAGAATCTGTACTTAAAGATTCACAGAACAAAATAGCGGATCCAATATTTTACAAATGTAGCTGATACGATTTTGCAAATTTTCAAGATTTACATTTTAGATGTCGGAAAAGGACTCCAGCATCATATTTGACATGGGGCGAGTGTTATCTGCCTCACTCCCAGTTTTAGACACCCGAATCTGAAACAAATACTTCCTCGAAACGCAGCATTTGCAAAAGTATCTATGGAAAAAAATAAATGGAAATATACCACAAATATTTTATAAATGTTGGTTTGTGTGTAGAATGTAAACGAACCCCAAAGGGAATAGGCCTTGCGTAAATTCAACAGAGCGCACATTCTTCATATAAAAAAACTAGCTATGATGAAACAATCTTAAATTAACTATAGTAGCAAAGTTAATTAACGACAATGGGATATTAAACCACAGTTGGAGGCAACAAACCATAGGAGAGTGAATAAAATTATGTCGGAGGTGAATAAATTACTGGAGAGTGAATAACATTCTGTCGAAGGTGAATAAACCACAGTGGAGTGAAAAAAAAAACTGCATTGAATTGAATAAACCATAGTATAATGAATAAATCACAGTAAAGTTAATAAACTAGCTATGATGGAACAATCTTAAATTAACTATAGTAGCAAAGTTAATAAACGACAATGGGATATTAAACCACAGGAGAGTGAATCAAATTATGTCGGAGGTGAATAAATCACAGGAGAGTGAATAAAATTCTGTCGGAGATGAATAAACCACAGTTTAGTGAATAAAACACAGTAGAGTGAAAAAACGCATTAAACGGAATAAACCATAGTAGAATGAATAAATCACAGTAATTTTAATAAACCAGCTATGATGAAACAATCTTAAATTAATTATAGTTGCAAAATTATTAAACCACAGCAGTGCAAATAAAGCACAGATGGAGATAATAATCCACAGGAGAGTGAATAAAATTATGTCGGAAGTGAATAAACCACAGTAGAGCGAATAAAACATAGTCAAGTAAAAAAACCGCATTGAATTATTGAATAAACCATAGTAGAATGAATAAATCAAAGTAAAATTAATAAACTAGCTATGATGAAACAATCTTAAATTAATTATAGTCGCAAAGTTCATAAATCACAGTCGAACGAATAAAAATGTCAGAGGTGAATACACCAAAGCAGATTGATTAAAACATAGTAAAGTAAATAAAGCCCAGCAAACTGAATAAACCATAATAGAATGAATAAATTACAGCAGAGTTAGTAAACTAGTTATGAAGAAACAATTTTGAATTTACCATAGTAGCAAAGTAAATAAGTCACAGTGAAGTAAATAAACCACAGGCGAGCGAATAAAATTATGTCGAAGGTAAATAAACCTCAGGAGAATGAATAAAACACAGTAGAGTGATTAAACCTCAGTGAACTGAAGGTAGAAGCTATAGTAGAATGAATAAATAACCGTGGACTTAATAAATTAGCTAATAATGAAAAAACCCCAAATGAACCATAGCAGCAAAGTTAATAAACCACAGTAGAGTAAATAAACCTCAGTTTGAGGCAATAAACCACTGAAAAGTGAATAAAATCGTGTCAGAGGTAAATAAATTACCGTGAACGGAATTAGTATATTAAAGAACGAGTTCAATAAGCGCGATTTTTTAAAGTAAATAAACCACAGGAGAGTGAATTCAAATGTGTCGGAGGTGAATAAACGACAGTAGATTGAATAAATCACAGTATAGTTAATAAACTAGATATGATAAAACAATCTCAAATTAGAACATTAAGTATTGTTCCCCCATCAGAACACCTACAGACCGGTTTCGACCTTTCAGGTCTCATCAGTGTAGTTAGTTGCTGATGGGGAAACGGAAATTACTATTGGAATATAAATATTCCAAACACCATTAAAGGTAGAAACGCCAAAGAGGCGGAATCTATTGCCTGAATACTTTAATGTTCACATTAATACTGTTATATTTGCCGCCACTGGCAATGTCCATATCTTGTCGGAGGTTAAGCCACTCGGATTTGGTTCAGTACAGCATTCAGGCAATAGATTCCGCCACTTTCGCGTTTCTACCTCTAATCTCAAATTAATTTGATAAACCTAAATAAAAAATAAATCAGAGTTGGAGGTAATAACTCACAGGAGATTGAATAAAATTATGTCGGAGATTAATAAACCACATTGGAGTGAATAAACCACAGTAGAGTGAATACACCATAGTAGAATAAATAAATAATAGTAGAGTTTTTTTTTTTTAAGGAAGGATGATTGATGGAAATTTTGGGTTGGAGAATTATGGATGATATGGGACATTGGCTTAGACAGCGTAGGTCATTCAGCCACAACCGATTATTTGTAGATATTATTCATATACCGGGTGTTTCAGACCATCCGTACACCCCAAATATCTCGCGAAATACAAATCAGATTTACATACAAAAAAATACGTCTAAATTTTTTTTTGAGCTCTATCATGTTTGTCGTTACAAACATTCATACATTACCACAATAGAAAAGAATAGAATCGAATTTGATAATCAAATTGATTTTTATTCGTTTCTACGATTTTTTTTTACAAATTTTATTTTATTTATTTAATACACGGAAAACTCCTTAATTTACAAATCAATATATTATAAATATTTATTATCGACAATTCGAACTTATAATAATTATTTCCAGGTTGATTCTGAGCAAATGCTTGTGAAACAAAGTAGTGTTAATGTTGAATAATTATTGAAGTAAATAGCATTTGCGAAACGCATAAACCTGGAAATTGGATTGTTTAGACAATAATTGGTACGATGCGTTCTTGGGCGAAATAGTATATGCTGGCGGGTATGAATGCCTTTCGTTTGGTTCGAGAAATTTAAAAGTGATAAAAGCTGAGGGCAGACAAAGTGCCCATTTATGATTTTGTGAACAGTACACAGGTCTTGTATGATTCGACGATTCAAAAGGCTGCTAATATTAAGGTGACATTGCAAATATTCATAATTTATGTTTGATGAAGGAATACCCAAGCGATAAGCGACAATTCTTAAAAATTTGTTTTGAACCCTTTCCAAAGCATTTACTAAATATTGTTGGTAGGGACTCCATATTACTGATGCGTACTCAATAGTTGAGCGCACTAGGGAACAATATAACAATTTTAAGGTGAATATGGAGAAATCTTTCCCAATTCGCAATACAAAGCCCAGCAGTTTCATTGCTTTGTTTACAATTAGATTAATATGAGCGGTGAAGGAAAGCTGTTTAGAAAAGATTACACCAAGGTCACGCATTTCATCAACGTGCTCTAATATTGTGTTATTAATTTTATATTCGAAGTATATTTTTGGTGTACTGCGGGTAAATGATATTATTTTACATTTACTAGTATTTAAAAACAATTGGTTGGTAAGACACCAATCCGCCAATTTGTCCAAGCAACATTGTAATCTTGCAGAATCATTTGGAGAGTTGATCTCAGTAAATATTTTTATATCATCGGCGAATAATAAGAATTCACAACCTTCTTGACACGCGATTACATCGTTGATGAATAAATTAAATAGGATTGGTCCAATATGTGACCCTTGAGGGAACCCTGGAAAGAACCTCTATTGGTCTAGATTGTTCTTTTTTGCTTATTTCTGACATAAAATTACGAATGACTTCAATCAACGCCTTATTTAAGAGATGACTACGTAAAAAATGTCGTAATCTATCATTTGATGCGAGAAATAAATATAATTCAATAAATGTTTTTGCCGAATATAGCGCCATCTGTCGCTTATCGAAATTTTTTTTTCGGATAAACACCTAATATTTTTTAGCGTAGAATACAAATCTGCAATAAAAAATAGAGGTTCCTATTTAAGATTTCAAAGTTACCCCCCTCCCGGACCCATGGGGGAGGGGGGGCGGTTCACATTTCACACCACATGATCAAAAAACATTTTTGGACATATTTTTTTTTATCTCAATCCGATTCGTATTTCAGGAGATATTTGGGGTGAGCGGGTGGTCTGAAACACCCTATATAAATGAAAATTGACAACCACAAACATCCAAGCCCTCGCCGGGATTCGAACCCAGGACCCATCGCATTAGTTCTGGCGCGCTAACGAACGTGGCTTGCGGGCCGGCAATAGGGATGTAAATAAACCACTTATAACCTAAACTTATTCACATTGCGATTAAAGCAATACCATACGCAAACGTATGTTGATATAGTAGTTGACAATAGAGATGGGCGTAATGACTCTTTTTTATGAGTCAACTCGTATAATATTTCATTGTAGGAAAAAACAAAAAAACAGTACATACATTCATGACTCATTTTTTGAATCAATAATTTCAACACGAGTCACTTCACTGGTCGACTCTTTGCATCGACTCACTCATGAGTTACCCAGCTCTAGTTGACAAGAATGATAATACCACAAGAGGTGACAATTCAAGTAATTGAATCGATACAAATTTCGCGAATTAATTGAGATGGACAAATTTTGCCTAATCGCAATTCATTCGAGAAATTTGCGATTCAATAAAAAGTACATGTTTAAATTTTATTTAAATTTAAACAAAAAACTAACAACTAAAAGATCACATACGATACATCTCTAAACTCAGAATTTAGAGACGAATTAAGATATGTAAAATTATACAGGGTGTTCCATTTGAAATAGAAAAGTTAAACAGAAAGTGGAATTTTTACCAAAAGTAGACATATCGACGCACTTTATTCCCTAAAAACAATACACTAAATTTCATAAAGATATATCCAGAAATGAAAAAAAAAATCAAATCACTTAAAAACTTGTTTCTAGTTATTTATCCGGCTGTAAATTTATACCCATCTGTTGATCGACTTCCAAAGTTTTATCTACCTTTTTATCAGCTTGCAAAATCGCTTATATCGCTGTTTTTAAATGCACTATATGTTGAATTTTCGAATTGCAATTTCAAATCCAAACCATTTTTTTACGGAAATCTAATCCATATAGTGTGTAGAATTATTTGTGTAATCAGTAAAAGCAGAAGACAATTAGAAATATAGTTATCAAAGAATTTCGGATAGCTTACACAGTCAGAAAAATCGGTTGCGTGGGACAATGTCAAGCCGACAGACATCATTGAATCTGTTCAGAAGGCAAACAAATCCATTTATGATGCACTCAACAGTGATGACCTGCTTTCAAGATGCGTTGGCGGCTAAACTCAAAATGTCTCAAAATTTGGATAATTTCTCCAAAAATAAATCAAAGTAGTCATGCAATCGGGCAAATTGTGTGGTTGCCTAGTATTTTAAAGAAACAAGTCCTCCACACTCGCAATTTTATCTGAGGAAGCTGTTTCGTCAATTTTCCGAAAGGAAACTACGGTTAAGTTCACAAAATGAGAAAAATATCCAACCTAAAAAGTTCCGAGTAAATTTAATGAGAAAATTAAAATTATTATGTGCAATAAATTTTATTAAAACTTATGTAGAGCTTGTGACGTTTATTTGAGTTGAAGTTTTAGTTGTCATCCAAAGTACTAAAACATATAAGGTTGACTATAGTTTGATCAATGGATGTTTGCGTGTGCGTCATTGCCGAGGACCTAGTTTTCTCCCCTTTGGACGATATACGTACACATATGATTGCGTCTAATTCAACTTACCGTAAAGAGAGTAAACACATGAAAATGTTGTCGGAGCAAGGTTCAGCTATCTATGACGTGCACGCAAAGAGCTGTTGATCAAAGTATAACAGTTTTTGTTTGCGGTTTTCTAACATCGGATTTTTCCTCTCCGTGCCCTCTTATCATCGATCATGTCAATAGCAGATCATTTGATTTATTTATCAGACGAAGTTAGGATAGAGATGTGCGCACGCACCGTGTCCTGGAGCGACTTTATAGTGTACTATCTGGTTGTCGTCATAGAGAATCAACAAACGCAATATCCACTTGCAATACAGTACTTATCTTTTAATCCGCTGATAAACTGACATAGATGTTTACACATGAGTCTAATCATCAAAATTATATAATAAAACCTGTTAATTTTTCACAGCAATTTTTTTTGTTAATTTAAAAAATCATTCGAATTTCACGCACTTAATGGATGCAGTGGCGCCAGAAATTTTAATCCCCCGTTAGGACACAGTGCAAACTATAATTCAGTCGGATAATCCGAACTTTCAGTGTTCATTAAAACGGAATTAATTGATTTCGAGTTTGGTGCGTGCCGGCGTTGAGGGGGGGAGGGGGAGGGCAGAAAAAGTTCGGTTTCCCGGTTTGGCGCGACCGCACAGTGTGCTCGCAATTAAAACATAAATTAATCGCTTTTATTATCCCATAAAAATTTCGCAGATTGCAAATACAGAGAAACTAACAACGCAAAACCATCAATTTACCAATTTTTCCCGCGTGTAATGGAAAAATGTTTATTGGATAATAAATTGGGGACGAGGGCCGACGCTGAAATGGATGCGGAATTAATTTACTGTTATGCGGATTTCGTGTAAAATTAAATTATTAGTAAAAATATTTGCGTTGTTGAGTAATGAAATGTATCCTGTTGGATACAAAAATATATTGAAGATATTTATTCATTTACGGGAAACCATAATTTACAATAATATAACAAAACATATTATTGATGAAAAAAATTCATAAAATAACAGCTTTTCAAAGACTAATCATTTATCAATAGACTGTAGGAATGGTTGCATCACACAACTGCTTCTTCTAAAAATTCGAAATATACGCACCAACTCAATTCTCGAAAAATCCTTAGTAGAAACAAAGAAGGACAACTCGGAACTTAATCTAGCAAAATAAACAAACGCTTTCAACGATTTGAAAATTAATTAAGCTTCAAAAGCTCAAGATTCAAAAGAAAACAATGCATTCTGGATTTCACGCAAAAACAATTGCCATATCCTTCAAACAAAATAAAGCTTCAGCACTGCAAATTTGTTCCGGTGGAATGAAGAATGCATTCAGCGATTTGAAAAACAGTAAAAAATTCATAAACCTAGGAATTAGCTTTAAAAGCTCCAGATTTACAAGAAAACTACACATTCTAAAGTTTTCGTAAAAATATCCAAATCAAGGATAAAAATAAAATTGCAACTTGAAAAATAGAAATTTCTTTCAACGTTTTGAAAAACTGTTATGAAGAAATTGGCTTTAAAAGCTCAAGATTCACAAGACAGCAATGCATTCTTGATTTCTTGTAAAAGCAATTACCATATCCCTAAAACAAAATAAAGTGACAACACTGCAAATTTGTATTGGGAAACTGTTGAATGAATTCGACGATATTGTAAACAATTAATCAATCGAGAAATTAGCTTAATATTCACAATAAAATAAAATATTTACCATTTTTTGTAAAAATAATTGCCAATATTTTCAGTGCCGAAGAGAGATTTATAAGGAAACAGTATATTTCTGATATTTTATAACAACAATTACTATATCCTGGGTGTACTCGAAACGACAACACAGCAAACTTAAAAATCTCACCCTGTATATAATTATAAGCTTGTGCAAGGAATGTAATTTTAATAACCCAATAAAAACATCATGAATAATGACGAGAGAACGGAAAATAGAAGGTGTGAAGAAATTTCTAGTTAAAGATCGTTAAGATAGCATTATGAATTATTAAAGATATTACGTCTCGGGAGATTCGCGTCGTTTCGAACATGACGTTAATTAATACATCATTTAATTAATCACTCTGCCAGTCTCGCTTCCGTAATCACACGGAATACAAAAACACATGTCCGTTTAATTTTAAATCGGCAATTAATTAAATCCCGGCGGAACTAATGTTTGTGAGGCTCGGATCGATTGCTTTCTGCTACATTTGTACACATGGAGTTAAATAAACATTACAAAATTTATGCATGCTACAATCTGTAGGAAAGTTGGAGCTTTATCCGCTTTGAAAGTTTAATAAAATTCTATAAAAATAATAGCAATGTGAAATGTATACAAAGTAAAATACGATTTTGGGTTTGAGTGGTTGCAGAGAATTTCAGCAATGATAAATTATTTATTTACGTTTTGTGTTATTTATGATAAGCAAGAATGTATCTACAGAATAATAAATTAATTGTGGTAAAAACATATTAAGCGTTTTTATTTGTCCTAAGAAAAACAAAGTTTTAAAACGAATAAAACTCGTGCGATAAAAGTTTCCCCATAAAACTTCTATTTTAATGTTCTATTAGAGTGAATAACGCCTGTTGCTTCTAATCTAAATTTGCACTATGTTACTGTTTATGGTACAAGTCTGATAAAGAATAAATCGATGAATCTATCTCCGCCGTGTAATTGGATAAATGAAAGAATTTAATCCGATGATTGCGGACACGTTGTTCTTCGGGCGCTCCCAATCAGATCCCCTTTTGTGGATCCCGAGGACATTGGGGGAGGTCGTGTTCTGCCATGTTGAACATTATTATCAGGGGATGTGTGTGTATGTGTGTGTGTAAAATGTGGAAGGTTCGGATAAGTATAAGTGGCGGCGAGGTGTGCACTGCGGAACACCCGTTGATTGTGACCGAATTCGAGGATTCGATTTGGCCTTCGTGTGGAGGTGAAGGCGGTGGTGGATCTAATCATTTCGACGCATTTATCTTCCAACAAATGCCGGAGCAGTCACACACACACACACGTTAATACAAGTTCCAATTTAACAACAAAATGCACCCACTCGAATGCATTCACTGAATAACAATTAATTTTAATCTTATATTTTTTTAATGGAAATGTTTATCAAGAAATTTATTATTTTCTAAGCTCATTTTTACACACCTGAGCTATGTAATTTACCTCATTATCACGATAAATTAAACAGCGCAGGTCTACAGTGATTTAGCTGTTGCGTTTTTTAACTCTTTTGAGAGCGGTACCATTTGAGCTAATTGTGTATCTCCAAACAGGTGCAAGCAGGGATGGTTCTACAGGGAGTGACAGGCGTCCAATTTAAAGAGCAACCAAATTGACACTTTTATGAAAATATAATATACTGAAAGAAAAAAAAAGAAACACTTTAAATTTCTGAAATTTCGACCATTTTCAAACCGCCATAACTCGGAGTATTTTCCATCGATTTTGATGAATCTTTAAGGGCGAAAAACTTTGAACTGTCTTCTTTAAAGTCATGCACGCTAAATTAAGCGTAACCACTTCAGCCTCTCTCTAGCGCCCCTGTGAAAAAAAAAAGTTTTTTCTGCAAACCATGTCCAACTTTGACGATGTCTACTGAATCCAGCATAAAGGCATTAAAATTTGATCAATTTCCTTTGCAGGACTCAAAGAACGAAGTTCCTGCGAAGATTTGGCACCAAGTTATGGGTGTTTGAAAAAAAGTGCATTTTGAGGTTTTTCGCACATAACTCAGTGACTTTTCAACCAAATTTGATGATTCTTTCAGGAAAAAATCTTCTTTTGACTCTACTTTAAGGGAGTAAACTCAGATTAGAATGATCCCTTTTTGAACCCTTCAACCCCCGAACAAAAAAAAAACACGTTTTTGGGCAAAAAACGCCCAACTTTGGCAACTTGTACCGAGTTGGAAAAAATGTGTCGACTCGATCCAACAAAAGGGCATTGAAATGTGTTCAATTCAATTACCTGCGCAGAAGTCAAATAACGAAGTTCCTACGGCGATTTGGCACAAAGTTATTGGTGTTTGAAAAAAAGCGAATTTTGTGGTTTTTTGACTCATAACTCCGAAGTTTTTCGACGAAATTGTTATCGTTTTTACGAATGAAATTTTCTTTGCATGTTCTTTGAGGTATGCACGAAAATTAATTGTTTGCGCAAAATCATGAATATGGCATTTTGTACCTTAGAACCCCATTAACAAAAAAAATTATTTTAGGTCAAAAAAGGTTTACTTTAACGATTTGTAGGGTCGGAAAAAAATGTGGGCCTAACTCACCACCATTCGTCCATTTTTCTATTCGTACAATAAAAACAAACAAATTGCACTGACGGAAAAAAATTAAACACTTGAGATTTGTAAAAATTTCGGTATTTTTCAAATGGCCTTAACTTAGCTTCTATTCAACCGATTTCGACGATCTTTTGAGAAATAAAAAGCAAAATGTGTCCTCTTTGAGAGGTTGTATCCCCCACTCAAAGAGAAGGCTCTACGCCCCTCCAAACAAAAAAAATAAAAAGACCACAAAATGCACACCCATAACTTTGTATCAAATTGCCGTAGAAACTTCGTTTTTGAGTCCTGCACAGGTAATTGAACACATTTCAATGCCCTTTTGTTGGATCAAGCCAACACATTTTATCCAATTAATTCAAGAATTAGACCGCAAAAATTGAAAACAATTAAAGATCTTACTTTAGTTTTCCATTTTATTCATATATTTGCAATAAATGCAATCTATTGCTTTTATTTTTTTTTTCAGATCATTCGATCAAGAACTAAAAAAATCCGGAAAGCATTTGAATATCGAATATCATTGGTTCACCTTATCTGCATCTAATTGACGAGAAGCACACGGTTTTTAAAGAGTTTTCCAAATTTGATCATTCTTCTAAGAATTAAGCTGCAAAATCAAAAACATTTCTAGATCTAACTTAAGATTTCCATTTCAACCATATATTTGCGATATTTGCAATCTATTGGTGGCAGAATTTTTGTACTCTGGTCATTCGATCAAGAGCTATTTTGAAAAATTCCGGATAACAATTGAATGCCAAAAATTTATTTGTTTACTTTATCAAAATATACTTGACAGTACAAATCCGTTCTTAAAGAACTTTCCAAATCCGGTCGTTCATTTAGGTGTCTTAAGACGATTTAAAAGATGATACGACGTTTGAGTTTTTAAAATCTAATAACGTAATGCTTTGCAAAAATAAAGTGGAGAGTTGTTATGCAGAATGTTATCTTCAACTTATAAAATACACAATTTCACTATCTTCCAGAGGTTGTACAAAAACTGTCTTAATTCGTTGATGAAAGATGATGCACCTTCGCAAATTATGACATTTGAATAAACGGAATCTAACAATGTACCTCTTTAGGAAAACCAAAGCGGAAGGATGACGTGTACAATTTTATCTTCCACATTTTTACTATCATTCGAAGGTTGTAGATAGAATTGTCTTCCTCGTTTTAAAAGAAGATACACGAATGCAAGTTTTGACGTTTGAGTAGTCAAAATCCTTCAACAAATCTTAAGAAAAACCAAAATCGAAGGATGATGTGCACAATTTTATCTTCAACTTATAATAAAATCAGCAATTTCACTATCTTCCAAAGGTTGCACAAAAAACTGTCGATGTAAAGACGATCTAAGAAGGTAAGAAGGCAAATTTTGATGTTTGAGTAGTCAAAATATAACAACATAATTTGTTTTTTACCAAAGTCTAAGGATGATGTGCACAATTTTATCTTCAACTTAAATAATCGGCAAATGAAAGATGATACACGTAGGCAAATTATGACATTTGAATAATCATAATCTACCAGCGTCCAGCTTCAGAAAACCAAAGTGGAAAGTTAATGTGCACAATTTTACCTTCAACTTATAAAATCCACATTTTTACTATCTTCCAGAGGTTGTAGATAAAATTGTCTTACTCGTTTTAAAAGAAGATACACGAAGGCAAATTTTTACGTTTGAGTAGTCAAAATCTAACAACCTAAAGCTTTAGAAAACCCGAACTAAAAGGATGATATGCACAATTTTATCTTCAGCAATTTAAAAATCAGCAATTTCACATCTTTCAGAAGTTGCCCAAAAAACTGTCGATTTGAAAGACGATATAAGAAGGCAAATTTTGAGGTTTGAGTTTTTAAAATCTAACAACGCACCGCTTTAAAAAAGCACAAATTTATCTTTAACTTACAAAATATACGATTTTACTATCTTCTTTAAATTGATTATTGCACAGCTTCAAAAAATGGTAGGTTTATGTGCACAATTTTATCTTCAATTTACAAATTCCACAATTTACTTAACTTCCAGGGGTTTTACAGTTAATTGTCTTAAATCTTTTTCGAAGATGAAACACGTTGCCAAGAAAGCATGGGTTTGTAACATGAAATACATCGTAGATAGAGTAGAGAAAGGATTTAATAACTGAAGATCCATTCGTAAAACCTAGTGGGGAGCTTGCCCCAAAATTATGATTTCCTTTTATAAAGCTTGTATTAGATCAATTTTGGATTATAGAGGCATCCTGTATGGAACGTCTTGTAAGACTTCATTGGAATGCATATAACGAGTTCAAAGCGCTTAGAATGGCCATAGGGGCAATGAAGTTAACTATTTTATCTTCAATTTACAAATTCCACAATTTCCTTAACTTATTTGAATCACATCTCTCTCAAAATTTTGTCCCACGTTTGTAAGGTTTCATTGGTAAGTGTTACCTCAAAGCAGATCTTTCTTTGAATTTTAAATCGCTGCATCGATTGTTTGGAACTGGGTATCGGAACGACATTTCAGAAAAGTGTACTTTGGACACGACAGAAGTTCATCAATATAATAAGTTAATTGTCTTAAATCTTTTTCGAAGATGTTGGCAACAAAACATGGGTTTGTAACATCCATAGATAAATCAGCTTTAGATACGAAATTAAATTGGAAAAGCCACATAAAATACATCGTAGATTGATTAAAGAAAAGATTTAATATCTTAAGATCCATTTGTAAAACCTAGTGGGGCGCTCACTGCAAAATTATGATTTCCTTTTATAAAACTTATATTAGATCAATTTTGGAATATAGAAGCATCCTGTATGGAACGACTTGTACGACTTCATTAGAATGCATAGAACGAGTTCAGAGCGCTTAGAATGGCTTTAGGGGCAATGAAGTCAACATTAATAGAGGCTATATTAGCAATGCAACTAACAACCGTTACGATTTCGAAGATAATAGTGAGCACTGAAGTACCTGCATAAAATTAAACGATTCCAAATGAAATGTTTATAAAGAGAGATAAATAGCCTAGTAGAAGCAAACTATACAAAACAATATTGGGCCAAGAAGGCGGATCCTCCAATTGTATTTGATCGTTAGATACCTTAGAAAATACCACTCCATCACCTTGTTCACTTTTTAAACTGAACTGTGAAAGCATCGATACGGTGCCAGCAACCATCATACCTAGACATACGGAAAACATAGAAATTCCATCATGGCCTATACTGACGGATCGAAAATCAAAGAGGGGGTAGGATTCAGCTTATATACAGGGTGTATAATCGGTTAACGCACCACATGGATTTCCATGTTAAATTCTTAATGTTCAAATATTGGCACCCCAAATTTTTCGAGAAAAAGTGTAATAGTATATTATTAAACGAGTGAGAAAATTGGCCATTGCCACGAGGGTGAAGTTTGCAACACGAGCCGTAGGCGAGTGGCAATGGCCAACTTGTTCACGAGTTTAATACTATACTTTTTCGCATCATCTTAAATAATTACCTAAAGATTTTTCTGTTTGTATTAAATTATAACAAATAATTTTTCTATTTGGAAATTGCGCAGTTCGCTGACAAAAAACGAATCGTAACCATAGTAACAACTAAACTGTTGGGCAATGAAATTGCTATCATTTAATTGGACGTCACCTGTTGGGCAATGAAACCACTATCATTTGATTGGACGTCACTTGTGGAGAAAATTATTCCGCCGAATAATGGACAACTCTCTCAATCAAAAACGATTTAACAACGTTTATATTATTTAATAAGATGCGAAAAATATGTTTCTTGTAAAGAAAAAAATTCTCTACAAAAATAGGTGCTTTGAAAGTGCCGAAACAATAAACATTTGAACGTTAGCTGTAGCGTTAATGTTTTACTCACAAATTTAGACGTATTTTAAGTAATTCTGAATTAATATTATGTATTTGTTGAATGAAAAGATAGTAACGGTAAAATGGATCTATTCTGCAAATAGCGCACATGCAGTAAGTGATACGTTTGGTGTAGAATATCCGAATCGACCAATTCTAAACTACTCTACTGTTAACAGAATGGTCCGAAAATTTCGGAACCTTTAAATGGAAAATAAAAAAAAATACTATGGTTGTTTACATACTGGTGTAAAAAATTCAAAATCTTAGGATTAAATCAAGAGCAATAGTAAAAAATGTGCATTGCACAGCTCGTACATGTCTTTCGAAGCTGTAAACATGTTTTCTTACTATTCGCAACAACAACGACATATAAAAAAAATAGAACTACACGACCTCTTCCAAGGTGCTGCTCTTTTTCGTGTACATATTGACACGATTTCCAGACCTTTTGTTTTTCCAGCCAGTTTATATTCTACGCATGTTTTATTAGAACAGTCAGATTCAATTGTAAAAATGAGCGATTGCAATTAAGTACAAAAATGATATCACCATCACTAACTGCAATATTATCGTAAAAATTATGGATTCCAAATATTGGGGTTACAATCTTACGGATGTATCCGAAGAGGATTTGCTAAAAAATGTATAAAGTTCGTTTTTCTACCATGCACCATAGAGAATTGGATTGTTATACCTTTTGATGATGTATCATCAATATTTTTGGCAGACTAAGTTTACACCTTTCTGAACAACATCAAACAGAATTTATGGATTATCCCTAACCCATACTCTGTATGGTTTTTTTCATTTTAATAATAACATTTACAGTTTAAAATTTCACATTTCATTTAAGCATAATTTTCTAAGTTGGTCTTGTATGTAGAAATAAACGATCTTAAACCAATGTTATTATCTAGTAGTACTAGTAATAACATGCAAATTTCTTTTGTATCATTCAATAATAGGCGTGGCACTAGCCAGGGAAGTAGTTGTTTCAATAAGTTATTTGTTTATAGTCTTAGTAAGACTTAATTTTTGCTTGCAGATTATCCAACAGGTTGAATATTTATATATTCAGGCTAAATTTCGGTTTATTGTATTTATCATATGTATGTTTATAGTTCCGATCGGCATAAATGTTTTTTTGTCAATAAAATTTGTTTGTTCTTTCATTTTTTTATCGAATATAATTTCTATTACTGCAATTAAAGTTACCCATTTGGTTGCAGACTTCATTTTTAATTAATATTTTCTATTTAAATTTATAATTGTTTTTGTAATATATCTATATATCGGATTAAGTAAGCATTATTACGTCTATTTACACTGTGACGTAACACTGAATTATTGTTTGATAAGCCTTCGGGTCGTCCTCTTAATATTATTTGTAAACGTAATGGCTACAGGATTAACTCAGTCCCTAACAAGCTATAATCGGTTTAATAATGCCCGACATGCTTGCTTTAAAGGGAAATCGACACTAACTACGATATACTAGCTCGGAAACATTTGACTTTTCGCAACAAATAACGTGATCTAATTTTAACATTTTAACAACATTAGTTAATGACTTTAAAATTATAACCATAAACTAATGATATATTAACGAGAGAAGAATAATTAAGGGTATAAAGTCTACAGTGTAAAATTGATTAATAAAGAAAACTATAATCAAAAACTAACAATACATTAAGGGGGTAAGTGCCGCGTCGAAAATCGATGCATTTTCGATGGTCAGCATAATTCTGAAGTTAATATCAAATATTAAAAAATGATATTTTGCACATTTAGAGAGAAAGGGTTAAACTATTCGTCTATAGAATTTGATTTTTTTTAAATCATCAGACAAACTGTATAATTTATCCTGAAAATTACCAATATTGGATGGATATCTGAAGCTTTTCTCTGCAAAGAACTAAAAATGTAATGCTACAGAAAAATAGTTTATACATTTGAAAACAATATGTACGTAATAAAATTGTCATTAGTTATCAAATAAAGTCGCAAAAACGTAAGAGCTGGACCTCTACAAACACGAATTTGCTTCATTTTAGCCGTTGTAATGAACGCCACCTGCATGAAATATTTTGTATCAACCCTGGAGGCGTGTACAAACGTACTCGGTAAAATTTCAGGCCCAAGATTTGTGGCGATTATCATTTTCTATTAGACCATTCTGGTCTAACTCTGGTGCGAGGCGCTTACCTCCTTAAAACGAGAAGAAAAAAGTCTACAGTGTAAAAATCATTTATAAACAACAGACCAATTTCATGTTACGATAGATTGACTTTTACTGCGACATCTATTATCGTGTTGCGAAGATTTATTTACAGAAAGTTAAATCAGAAGAAAGTTAAGACCCAGAATTTTTATTTAAATTCCAAAACCGCGTTCCTCACTCTGTCAATGAAGATTATTTCGTTACACTGTTGCATTCAAATCAAATGAAACATGAACTGATGGGCGATTGAAGGAATATGGGAAATTAGGCACAAACATAGACTCAATTAGTGCAGAAACCGAGGTGTATCACGTACACCAGGAATTATTCATTGCTGTGTTTAATTGGTAAACCACTTTGCCGTAATTATGGCTGATTGGAGCGCCCCACCCCCCTGCGATTTAGAGTTTGCAGTGCAGCCAACGTAACACACTGCCCGGCCACGTCTAGCTCACTCGCTTATGCAAATCAAGCGCAACTCCTGCAGACCTGCAGACCGCAAAGAGGCTGCGGCGGATTGATGATGGTCAAACGGAGCAGTCAAACCGCATTGTTTCGAAGTTTAAGCAAATATCGCGATTGTGTTTAACAACAAACAAAATTAGTCACTTGATACTGATTGAAGTGGCTTCTCGGATTTTTTTTTCTCGTAAAAGATTGCACGGCCTTTTTTAAACAAACTGCAATCGTTGATAAAATTGTAATATACAGTATGTTTTTTTTTTATCGTGGGCCATAAAATTTTACATGCTAAAAATTATACCTTATGTTAATGTATATTTTATCATAAAATTCTGAAGGAAATTTTAATTAGTAATAAATCAATTATTTTTCTACATGATGGGCTGCATTAGAATAACTTAAACATGTTTTATACCATTAAAAAATTAAATTATTTAATATAAATAACTGAGCAAAAATAATCAAAGTGCCTTGAATTTACGAAATGTCAGATTGATTAGTGAGGAAAGTAATCAAATGGATTTTATTCTTGAAAATGTCCATTTATACCACTGAAGAACGGGTGGAATTTGTACCGCCATTTATAAGAAGTTTGTCCAGCAGGGAAATAGTTGTATTTTTTCTAAAAGAAGTCAGGGAATTTTTATTTTAGGGAAATAGTTGACAACTTTTCTGCAGCTTATCCCGATCGTTCGGTTCCGAGCAAAAGCACTTTTTAATGGAATAAAACATGTTTAAATGATTTTAATTAAGCGCATCATGTAGAAAAATAATTGATTTATATTATCGACTAAAATTTACTTCAAAATTATATGATAAACTATACATTAACACAAGGTATAATTTGTAGCATGTAAAATCCTATGGCCCGCGATAAAAAAAACATACTGTATAAATGGTTTTGAATTGAAATTTCACTGAATAGCTGACGCCCAAGTCAATTCAATACCCATAAAAGAAAAATAAAGTTTAAATTTCTATTTTGGTATTTTTATATTTATCATCTACAATAATGTTATTACAGCATCCAAAACGAAAGCTGTAATTGGTTACAAACATAAAATTTAAAAAAATAAACAATTTATGCAGAAAAAGAATTTTATTTTTGAGTCAATAGTTTTGAAAAAATACTTATATTTCATTTTTTGACTAAATCGTAACAGATATAAAAAGCAGTGACGGCTCACGGGGTGACGCATGGTACAGCCGAGGCAGCGGAGGTGGCAATACAGACAAGTAGAGTCGGTTGCAGATACGCCTGGCTACATGACCGCACCATCTGCATTACTACCTCTGCTACCTCAGCCGTACCATGAGTCACCCCGCGAGCAGTCACTAATAAAAAGTGATAAATATATTTAAACAAATTACTAATGAAAGTCTCTTTTTTAAGCTTAATTCAATCAATGTTAAATTGTTAAACCCATATTTCTTTTAATACCATACACGATTATAATACCTTCCTCCTAAATGTATGCAACCTTATTTGCATTTTTGTCTGTATTTATGTTTTCTCCGAATGAATCGTCGTTTTAATCGTCGTTTCATAATAATATTGTGAAGATATATGTATCAAGTGTTACACCTGATGTCATCCAATTTAATAACTTTGTTAAAAGCAATTAAGTTTGATTATGAAGAATAATGGCTAAACCCAACGCTTTTCTAAATGGATAATATGAGTTAAATCAACTGATTGAGGTTGGTGGCACTTAATTCGTGATACATTTATAATTGAATAAAACACACTTTTACTTAGTTAATATCACACTGTTTATTTATAGTGACTGCAGTTTCGATCAAACAATGATCATTATCAAACTATAAGTGACTTATAGTTTGATAATGATCATTGTTGCAGTCACTATAAATAAACAGTGTGATATTAACTAAGTAAAAGTGTGTTTTATTTAATTGAGTTAAATCATCTAATTTTGAGCCTAGGAAACAGTGGTTAAGCAATAATTCGGAAACGCCCTTTAACATAGTAATAATATACAGATTTAATATTTATTGAGATCCCTTTTTGCTGAATAAATAATAAATGCGGAGATTCGTCGGGTGATATGCAGGTGGAACGTGCCCTCGATCCGGTGGTCCAGATTATCCCTTTTCGCGCGCAAATACACCACCCAGAACTAGTTCCTGTTTTTTTTCTTCTGCAGCATAGTTTACATTGTATTTTTATGGACCACTGCGTGCAATTCCATTTTAAAACCGAAACTAAATCCAAAACAAACGTCGCCTCGGGACGACGAAAAACGGGGACGTAAAATTTTTATTTGTCCAAGTAATCAAGTGCATATACACCCTCTCTCTCTGGGGTTATCTTAGCTTGAACGTAAGTCTCGGCATTGTTCTAAAGTATGTAATCTTTTTAGTTAAATGGTACGTAAAATTTTGGGTCCGTCAGTGATTATACGTTACCAATTTAAATTAATTTAATCTGTTAAACTTAAATATAACTAATTGTTTTTTTTAAGGGTGTTTGAAGAGAATGCAGCTAAAGAAGAGAATTATGTAAGGAAATTGGTGGCTATTCTGCCATTACCGAATTTCAATATTTCCTCTGGAAACAATAGAAAAACGCACTAAAAGGAACGAAAATTGCACTCAACATGGTGATGGTTGCGACCGTTACTGCGTGGTAATTCATTATAGAAACACTTAGTAAAAAACTTAGTAAGTGTTTTATTCAGTGTTTCTTGCACTCAGCAATTTGCAAAACTCTAAAAAATTAATCGTTTGAACAATTAGCTAGAAAATTATTGAAACCATGAAGAAAACAAAATCTGCAGGCGGGCATTGAACCCGTGACCCCCCGGTTGCCGGGAGGATGCTCAGACCACTAAGCTACAACCTGTAGCTTGGATTTAATAATTAATGATGGAATAAATCCAACCCGCAAGTTGTAGCTTAGTGGTTTGAGCATCCGCACGGCAACCGGAAGGTCACTGGTTCTATTCCTGTCTACAGACATATTTTTCTTTTCATTTTATACAGGATGTGTAAAAAGATTATATACAAATTCCTTCTGTTTTCGAAATACAGGATGTTTTTTGAATTGATGAATTTTTGTTTTTAAATACTGATTTTTTTAATTCTCTTCCAAATAGCGTATTAGAGAGAATTGAATCAAAATTGGTACATAATATTCTCTTAAAAGCCGCCATATTGTGTAAAAATAATAATAATAGTTAGAGGGTTTAATATGCTTAAAACAGATAAATAAATTAATACGGTTCTAGAAAAACTGATTTTATCACATTTTGCAATAAATAATTTCATTTACTGCACACAATTCCTCTTGATATTTTGCTGAATTTTTCACGGGAATTCTACTGTACACTTGACTTCGGTAGTCTCGATTTTTGATTTTTCAAAAAATACATCACTTATTAGAAAATGATTATTTATCCTATCCTATGCACAGGTTGCTTAAAAAGTATATATGTTTACACAATATAGCAGCTTGTAAGAGGATATTATGTATCAATTTTGGTCGAAAATTAAACATGTATCTCTCTGACACAAGTTATTTGAATATTACTGTATCAAGTATGTGAAGTTGGCAATATGTCTAGCCATAACTCGGCGCCTCCACCATTTATGAAAATAAATCACTTTCTATGGTGTCGCCTACAAATTCAAATAACCTGTGCATTTAATAAATTAAATACAATACCCCACATCCTTAAAACATAAAATTTTACGTTTATCTTAAGTAGACAATTAAATAACAACTCTCGTGCTACAAAATGGGTAACAGAACTTTTTACTCTCTTTTGAAATCCTCTATCGTGTGGTCACCCTATATCTACCGGGTGTTTTTTTTAACCTAATAGTTATTTAAGCAACAAGGAACGTAAGGACGTATTAACATTTGAGGTAGGCGAATACGAGCCGAGGCAGAGCCGAGGCTCGTCGCCTGCCGAAAATGTTAATTGTCATTACGTTCCGTGTTGCTTATTAATTTTTTTCCGCTACCGGAAATATAATACTTAGAAAAGATCAAAAAATATTCTAAAATACGGCTTGCAATATTTAGGATTCAAATTTTTATAGTCACCTATGCGTCCTATGGCAACCCAGTAACCGAGAAAACAATGTCGAATTTTGTTTGTTTGTGTCAATCCAGTGACAGTTTTTGCGGGCATGGATGCAAACCAAGCTGCGAATATTGCGTGTTAGAACCTGTTACCGACAAAATCGAAAAAAAGGTATGTGCCCTGTTACGACTTTTTTAAGCAGTGGTTATGTAAAAAGGATGCCGATGCTATAGGTATAGACGAAAATGTGTTGCTCGCCTATATGTTGGAGCGTTACGTTTCTGTTTATTATTTTCCTAGGTCCGTAAGTAAAAAATTAAGTTCCGTCGCCATGGACAACAAACACCACGAATGTTATCAGCCACTTACGGTACCTGTAACTATGTATGCAATGCTTACTTACGTTGTCGGTAGCGGAAAAACTATTTTATTTCATTATTCATGAATACCAATTGCAAACTATAATTCCTCAAGTTTATGCGAAGGAGAATGCAGTTTTTCGTAATATTCCTAACACAATTAATAATCAGAAATGACTTACCTTGTTGAACATCGTCACGTATTCCTTGGGAAAGTCCAGTTCAGCATCTAGAACAATATAAGATTTCTCTTAACACAAGTTAAGTAATTGTTGTTACAATTGTTTGCATAAATTAATAAAATTACTAGGCCATGAATCGCAGTGTTCAAGATTTAAAATTTGATAAAATTCTAACACTTAAATAATTAATATGAACTTTAAATACAATTTTTAGTACGGTAAAATGGGTTTCTTGAAAAACATATTTTTTTGTTTATGTAACAGTACTCCCTTCTTCCGGGCTTGAGTTGGGTTGATTTATATCCACTTTGCATATTTGGCTGCGTTTTCTTTTTGTATCATTTGTTATCTGAATAAATGAATATTCAACCTGTTCGTAACTCTGCAAGCAAAAGTAAGTCTTACTAAGACTATAAACAAATAACTTATTGAAACAACTACTTCCTTGGCTAGTGCCACGCCGGATAATGAATGATAGAAATTTACGTTATTACTAGTACTAAGTACTTAGTACTTAGTGAAATAACATTGGTTTAAGATCCATTATTTCTACCCACAGGACTAACTAGAAAATTAAACTAAATTGAATTTGAAAACTTTAAACTATAAAACTGAACCCTAAATTATGTAAAAATTAAGTAAATAGCCATCTGCAGACGCGTTTCAATATCCGGCGTGGCACTAGCCAGGGAAGTAGTTGTTTCAATAAGTTATTTGTTTATAGTCTTAGTAAGACTTAATTTTGCTTGCAGAGTTACGAACAGGTTGAATATTCATTTATTCAGGCTATATTTCATTTTTTTTTAAATTTATTTAATGCTTTCTGCAACATGTAAGGTTGTTTCTAATTTGTTTGTTATCTGTGTTATCCCTTCACATTTAATTTATCTTCTTGTCGTATTTTTTTTTATTTTCTTTGGATTCTTTTCTTATTTTCTGTCCGGATTTCTCCTACGGTTTTTTAAGTATTTTAGATTTCCTTCGAATGTCTCTAAATTTTTTATACTGTTTTTCTCGATTTGATCCTAGGTGTATTTAACATTTTTTTATTTTTTTTATATAGTTTTTTGGACTGATATTCCATTATTTATATTTTATTGGTGTTGTGTATTGTTTTTAGCTCTATATATGTACTTCTTTTGCTGTTTTTGGTTTCGTGTCTTTTAGTATTTCCCATGTAGTAAAAAGTGTTGAAATAAGAAGAAAAAAAAAGAAAGAAAACGAAGGAGAGAATAAGTAGTTATAAACTTGAGAAACCAAGCATTGGAGAAACACATTAAGAAAATAAGTAAAACACTATTAGATTGTTTGTATTTTTATAATTTTAAAATTATAAAATGATTTAAATGAATTCCAAAGTTATACAAAGAAAGTAATAGTGTTTTATTTATTATATAAAATGTATAACGGAGTAGACGTCTCCAGCATAAACAATATATTAAGAAAACCTAAAAACGATTCTATTTCTATACTTGTCTATGTGCTTCTTATTTTTAATTTTCATATCGAATACCTTCTTTTTTGCAAATTTTTAAAATCGATTTATGCTGGTATTTTAGAAGAATTCTTTAAAAAAAAGTCTAAATATTTATTGTAAATTAAAATTTTCAAAATAACTATAGAAAATAATAATCTTTAGTATTTTAAAGAGAAATTAAATTTTGCCTGAGCTTGAACATTAAGATGATGCAAATAAATAACATTTTCCACTTTCTTCGTACGAAATACCAGAAACTAATGTTTTCGTAATTTTTTGTAGGATAGTAATATGCAATAGGTATTAATTTTACCAAATAAACAAATAAAAATTCAGATACTGGATGTTTAAAATTCTCGACTAGTTTCGCCTTATTAAGAAATTTTCAAGGGGTTATTAAAATTAATATTTTATTATTTTAAAATTCTCTTGAAAATAAAAATTCAGATACTGGATGTTTAAAATTCTCGACTAGTTTCGCCTTATTAAGAAATTTTCAAGGGGTTATTAAAATTAATATTTTATTATTTTAAAATTCTCTTGAAAATGCTAAGGCAAAAATAGTCGAGAATCTAAATTAAGTAAGCAGCACGGGTATCGAGAAGCGTCCCGTCAAACTTGTTTTCTTGTCCAACTTTTTTTATAGTCACAATTTTTGAAAAACTGCCCGATTCGTTTTGCAGAGAATGCAGGCAACCTTCATATCCATAAATTTCCAGGAATCAATATTGAATGACTAAAAAACATAATTCCTCAAAACGGAAGACGGAAACGAAAAAAGAAGCATGGTGATCCTTGGGGCGAGAAGCAGTAAAAGCGCAAAGGCCGCAAAAAAGTCTCGCGACAAATTTCACGCTATAACTCAAAAGCGTGAAGTTTGTTCGCTTGAGACTCTTTCTTTTTTTCATTGAAAAATTCTTACTTGTCCAGAAGAGCAGCCAAAGAGGTGGCATTACACGCAATTTTTTATCCAGATTACATGTAATTTTTATTTTTGCAAAAAAATGCAAATAGCCGTTTTGATTTTTTTGAAAAAAAGTTGGACATGGTTCGCCATGTCCAATGTTTCAAATTTGAAACTTTTTGTATTTTGGTGTGCAAATTGTATTCTGAGTTGAAATAATTGAAAAAATTGACATTTTTCTTATACGTTTGGTAAGTATAGAACACAGAAGATGCAAGTCCTGGCTTTAATTGAGATCATCAAAAGGTTTTGGGTCTAAATTATATAGCCTAGCAACCAGTTGTTCGCTTAATATGTTCCTATCTACACTGGTAGAAAAAAATGAAACACTTGAAATTCGTGAAATTTCGACCATTTTCAAACCGCCATAACTCGGCGTATTGTCAATTGATTTTGATGAATCTTTGAGGGCAAAAAACTTTGAAGTATCTTCTTTAAAGTCATGCATGCGAACTTAAGCGTAACCCCTTATGCCTCCCTCTAGCGCCCCTGTGAAAAAAAAAGTTTTTTCAGGAAACCATGTCCAACTTTGACGATGTCTATGGAGTTGGAAAAATTTTGTCGATTCGATCCACCATAAAAGCATTCAAATTTGATCAATTCCCTATGCAGGACTCAGAGAACGAAGTTCCTACGACGATTTGGCACCAAGTTATGGGCGTTTGAAAAAAAGTGTATTTTGAGGGCCAAACTGCACAATAGCCTTACTCTCGATGTTTGTGTATCTAAGGTTTTTATTCTGTTTATTTATATTTTATTTATTAACATTATAATGTTAATATATCTTTTCTATTTATATTTTGACAAGTGTAAAGACATGTTAATCTCTGGCACAATAAAATTGAAATTGAATAAAAATTGATTTTGAAATTTAAATTGAAAATTGATAGGATAAATTACAAACGTCACACATTTTAACAGAACTTCATTGAATTGAAACTGTGAGAATTCTCAAACTGGCATTTATTATATCTCCGTTATTTTTATATCTACAATGATTGAAAATCATTGCTAAAATTCATAAAAAAAGTCTCGATCATTTACAGTCACTCCCTATATTTTGAATTTAGAAAGATCTTGCAGAGGTTTGCACTGCAATATTTTTTTAATCTTATATTGTGTAAATTTCGTAAACGTATATTGGTCGCACTTTTTCCTTTCAGCTTGAAACATTAATCTGATGTAAAAGATTATATTATTATAATTAACTCGGACGTGATAAACATCTGAATTTTATATGTTTTTGAAAATCTTTTAAATTTTTACGCTCAAACTTCTTCCATTTTACCTCAAAATCTTAAAAAGTGTTGAAAGACGATTATATGAAATAAAAATTCCCTGACTTCTTGTAAATAAATACAATAAAATGAGAAATACTATACTTTTCGTCTTCTACAATTTAAGAGTCTCTAAGAAACTACAATTAACAAATCATCTACCGAAACAACTACTTTAATGGCTAGTACCACGACGAATATTGAATGATACAGTAGATAATTTGTGTGTTAAAAATATCAAACATATCAAATTAACACAAGATTGGATGTATTTATTACTGCACAAAAACACTAAATAAACAGAACAAATAAGGATATAAATATGACAGAATTGAGTTGTAAATATTAGCCATCTATAAACGCGTTTTCAGTATAGCATATTTGAAATAATTTTAGGAGAACATTAATAAAATGTAAAAAGCAAAGAATAGAAAAACTTACACGTAACTGTACTGCACAAAAAATACGATTAAATTTTAACCAAAAAAATGTAGAACTAATTAATATTTATAATCCATAAACAATTTTCCAAAGGAATATTTTCTATCAGATTTTATATTCTCCGTAAGATAACGAGAAAATGTTGTGATTTTTTCACAATTCGAAATTTCAATTTAAATATCCATTTTGGGGTTTCCCGAGACGATTCCCACCATTTTTCTGTGGATGCTGTATGTCAAAAACTTGTTTTTTTTTAATGAAACCCAGAACGTAAGCTTTATTTAAAAATCTGAAAAATTGCCATGGTTTTGGTAAAATCTCGTGCACCAGAAGTGAATGTTTATCTTAATCGTCTCTTGTTTTTTACGAACATTTTCTTAACGGTAAAAAATATTAGAAAATCACTTTAATAAATAAACAAAAAGGTGAACATCTTTTGCGTTTTTTGTAAACTTTTAGATTTTTGGAAAAAGAATTTAATAATTTATTTCTTTAAAGTTTTTTGTCTATAATTATGCAATGATGATAGTTATATCAAATTTACATTACCAAAAATTGTAAATAATGTCAAAATTAAGATTTTATAAAGAATAAATCTCAATACTTTTTGAAAAAAAATTAAATCGAAGAAAACATGATGGCCACATCAATACTTTATGTTTTTACTTCATTATGTTTAACAGGAATTCCCAGTGATAAGCAAGGCTGCACAGTACAATCTTTAGATGATAGATGTCGCCTATATTTGTTTTGTTTTGTTTGTTTATTATCTATATTGCCTTTCTGCCATTAACGGTCGTTGGTTAATTAATTTTGCAATCGTGACCACCGTTTCTCCATCAATTAGACTGATGAGATCAAACAAGGTTGAAAGCAGTCCACAGTTATCCCGTAGGAGAAACAGTTGCAATGGAAACAATGAAAAATACGATACTTTTCTGACTAATAAAATTTTGAATAAATAAACAAATTGGTAATTGTAACAACTATTTTTGCATGATATGAATAATTCACACTTTTTGAGAAGTATAAAAATAATTTAATGATAATCCAATTTATACGATTTAATTCATATTCTTTTCATTTGCAGATTGAATTATAAAAAAAAACCTAGCCTATGCCAATAAAAAAATAAATCAAAATAAACTTCTGGCTGATCCCCGAAGAACATTAAATTATTCAACAAATAAATTGCGTCTTAAAAATATCTAAGATATAAAAATAACACAAGGTTGAAAGTTTTTATTACTACACACAAACACTAAAGAAACAGAAGTTTGCAGTTAGGTTTGACACTAAATATTAAATATAGATATGAATAACTTTTTTTTGGAATCAATTTGCTGATAGGCGACAGGCGACACAAATGCGTGTTTGTTTGAAGCTCACCTTTAACCTTTGCAATTAAATGGAGAAAAGGATGTGTGTAAAAAAGTGTGTAGGTGAAAGTGGGTCGATAAGATTAAAGCAGTCTCCCCGATATGTTCCCTTTGTTTCCCTTTGTTTGTCCCTGTGTCCGCTTTCGTTTTCATCGCATGATCACGGCACGTACTGGCTACTATTTGTAAATGGCGATGACTCTACTACCCCACTAATTTTTCTCGTGAATTAATCACAAGCACTTAAAGATAATACATTTTATTTCAGATTCTATATTTTATTAAGTTATATTATATTCTGGGTGGGTTTGAGGGTAAATTACATTTACTATAGCTATATAACAATAATAAATTATAACATTTAATAAAACACTAACACAGTGTATGGTTTCAAATTAATTTTATTGTTCTACAACAATTGTTTCACCACAAGGTGGCTTCATCAAGTAGATGAAAAATTATGGTTTTATATTTATAATTTATAATCATGGAGTTTCAACAAGTAACAGCGTCATCGATCCAATATAAATAAATTATAACTTACCTTCTGATCAGTAAGAGACGCTTTACAATTATTTTTTACATTGTATGGTTTACAATAGAAGAGATAAAATTTACAATTTGTATTTTGGTATTTTTTTTTCACCTGTAAAAAACTTATCAGAGGCTAGGGTGGCGCCCATGAATTCATTTTTGATATATCGCTAAAACCAGTGCTTGATTTCTAAACTTTTAGGTACCGGAACGGGTGACTCTTGTATTGACATAATTACAAGAACACAAAATTATATTTATCTTTCTAAGATTTTCAAAGCCTTTCTGGAAAGGTGTTTTGCATTCATCTAAGTTGGTTCATCTAAAAATCAAATCAAAGTGATAAAGGGTCTGTTGGCTCAAAAGAGGTATATACCTCTAAAGTTTTAAAGAATAATATTTAACCCTTTGCACTCGAGCGGCGTCGCTACGGCGCCCAGGCGATTTGATGCGTCCATTCGAGCGGCGCTGCTACGGCGCCCGGGAGGTGTGATGCATCCTAACCCTACCTAACCTAACCTTACCCAACCCTACCTAACCTAACCTTACCCAACCCTACCTAACCTAACCCAATGATTTTAAAGTACCTGTAACTCATCTCGGGCGAACCAACAACTCGAGACGCCCGAGCGAAAAATGCCTCGTGTGCAAACGGTCAATGTGTTTCTAAAAATTTAATTTAATTTTAAATTATTACGGGTAACAAATGTCAAAGTTCCCCCCATCGCCCCCCCGCCCGAATATAATTGCAGCTGTAAACACCTACATCGTTTTCGCCAATAAAACAAATTTATTTTTTTTAAATAATACAGTAAATAATCAACAAAATAAGATTATTGCGAATAAAACCATCAATTCCGGTTACGCCGTAGGAAATTATCCCGAAGCACCTCACTCTGCGAAAACTCATTGTTCTCTACCCTCGACGATCCCATCCCCATCCAGCCATCTGTATTAAGATCATATTTACAACTTCCACCCCCACAATAAAATTATCTACACAAAACTTTCCCATCTCGCGCCGTATGGCATTAATCACGCCCTTCCTTCGCGATTTCCACCCACCCGCCCACGCCGACCTGCCCCGGAAAAAAGGGGTACGCGTTTTGATAAATCGGCGAGCGCTTTTTTTTATCGGCCCGCAGCCCCTATAATGTGCAGGATTTTATCCTCCCCCCGCGCTCTTTTTTTTTCCCGAGTAAGAAAAGCGGATTATCCCGACTGGGCCGGGGGAGCTTATTTGTACGGATTTGCGGAGTACGCTACATTTTTTTCAGCATCGACGCTTACAAGGAAACTGAATCAACGATGCTAATCGAATTTCATTAGTTATACTGAGAGTGTAATTAAATCGGTATCGGCGGAAGCTGTAAAATTGAAATAAATTCAGTGCATTTAAATGTAAAATGTATAGAAACCACTGTTACAAATTCCAAACGTTGGAAATTTACTCAAAACTTATAATTCTGAATCTAATTTAAATAATTGTTTTAATATTTACGTATTAGTAGTTCATATTATTAAGGATAGAAATTTGAAATCGATATTAATTCCACCAAATTAAAAATAAATTTTGTCGAAAACCGAGTTTTTATTTGGTATAATTAACATATTTTTTCATATTATTATCCGTAACTGTATCTAATCATATAGCACAGGGATGAGCAACCCGCGGCCCGTGGGCCGCTTGCGGCCCTCCGAACAAATTTGTGCGGCCTGCCGAGCATTTGCAAAATATTATTATTATTTTGTAGATATCCTAAATTTTTTGCCGGTCACTTGATTATTGTTAAGTTAAATATATATCATAATGATCGATACACCAATGCAATGACTTTTTGAGATGGCTCACCCACTTGCCGACAACTTGTCAAACATGTAATGCGAATGCGTAGAGAACGTACGTGCTGTTATATTTACGTATTTTTGCCTTCCTCTTCCTTTGCTTCTCATAATCAGTTCAATTGGCAAGCGGTAAATTAGCAATTTTAAGAACTCTTTTATTTATCGTGTGAGTGCAGTTTTATTATTAACAAATAGGTAATTATTTTTTTATCATAATACATTTTTTCAACAAATTATCTCAACTTTTAAATTTCTTATCCATAGCATGTCTGCACAGCAAACAAAAAAAAAACGGAAAAGTGCAGATGAGCATAGGCATTTTCAGGAAAAGTGGAAATTTGATTAATTTTTTACATCTGTCAAAGACATAGCTGTTTGTTTAATATGCAGAGAGACTGTATCAAAAATAAAATAATATAATATTAAAAGACATTACGAAACAAAACACGAACCACAATATAAAGATTTACAAGGACAAATGCGGAAATATAAATTTAATGAAATTCACAAAACCATACTAAAGAAACACAGTTAAAAAACAATTACTACTTCTTTTACTACTTACGGATACGGCAGTAAAGGCTAGTTTCGTTGTAAGTCAAATACTAACAAAAAAATGAAACCCTTTACGGGTGGGAAGTTGATAAAGGAATGTCTAACTGCAGTTGCAGCTATAGCATTTCCTGAAAAGACAAATATTATTTCAAATATTAGTTTGCCGAGATTTACAGTTGCCAGAAGAATTGAAGATTTGTCCGAAAACATAACAACAACATTATGCGAACGCATTGAAAAATTTGAGTAATGTTCTGTAGCCCTTGATGAAGAGTTGTGACATTCGCGATACGGCACATTTAGCTATATTTACACGAGGAATTGACTTCCAATTTAATATTACCGAAGAATTGTGTTCGCTGATTCCAATGAAAGGGATCACGACCGGTGAAGATCTTTATGGTGAACTAAAGTCAGTATTGGAAAATTTTTCAATTCAATTGCAAAAGATTATTGGCATATCAACAGATGGAGCACAAGCAATGTCCGGCATGGAGGTAGGAGTCTCAGAAAGGCTATTTAAAGACATTAAAAATCAGGCAGGCCGGGAAATATTCATTAATCACTGCATAATTCACCAGGAAAATTTGTGAGTTTGAGTTTGCACCTGTAATAAAATTGGTAAATTTTATAAAGTGTCGGGAATTAAATCACCGTAAATTTAAAGAATTTATGAAGGATTTAGAAACTGAATATGGTGACATGATTTTCAATACCCAAGTACGGTGGCTTAGTAGACGTGAAATACAATTGTTTGTGGATATGAAGCATGGTGCAAAGATTACATGGTGTGCCTAGACGGCCGCGTTCTCTCTCTAAAATCTTCCCCTCTTTTATTTGGCCGATGCTCAGTGATGCAACCTTGTAAAATTACTTGCTTAACTAAAAAAAAGTCGATATAACTAATTTAAATATCTGTCGCACGAACTTTATTTACATTTTATTAGTATATTGTACAACGAGCATATAATGATGGCTATTAATCACGAGAACGATGTTTGCGGAACGAGCCGTAGGCGAGTGGAGCAAATCGTTTGAGTGATTAATAACCATTATATGCGAGTTGTACACTATACTTTGTTCACGAAAATTAAAATTAAATCAAAATTACAATCAAAATTAAAATCAAAATAAAAAAAACAGAAACAAAATCAAAATTAAAATCGAAATTAAAGTTGTAATCACATTAACAATTGAAAAAAAAAATCAGTATTAAAAATGGTAAACAAAATAAATGCGTGTTTAGGAAATTGAGTGTTAAATGTAATTAATGCTGACCATACAATTAAATAATGCGCACATTATAACATTTTCGTGAACAAAATATTTTTTCGAACTGTTCAGTGTGCATGGCAAATTAAACACATTTATTAATTTTCTTGTCAACCTAATTGCTTTAAATAAAAATAAAAACTTTAATGCCCGTGGTATTTTAATATATCATTGTAGTATAAACTAAATATTTTATCGTGTTTTTATATCGAAATCGAATTTTAATGTGTTTTGCAATTTATATTCGTTAGTGTAGATTTTTATAGTTTCATTTATTGAAATTGCAGTATCAAAAATATTCAAAAGGAGCGTGGTACGGGAGTTATAAGCACACCATGTAATATTTGCACCATGATATGAAGGGATATCCCTATCCTCAATTCGATGATAAAGATTGGATGTGCGATTTTGAGTGTCTTATCGATATAACTCAGCATCTCAATGAACTTAATGTGGAACTTTAAGGCAAAGGACAATTTATCCACAATTTGTATTATAAAATTAAAGGCTTTGAAAGCAAATTGAAATTGTGAAGAAAACATCTTTTGGAAAATAATATGTCCAATTTCCAATATTTAGGAAAAGAAAAGGCGGCTATTTGTCAAAAATATGTTGAATATATAGATATCTTAATAAGCCAATTCCAAGCACGATTCAAAATGTTTAAAGTCGAGAGGACAGTGGTTTCCATAAAAATATTTTCAACGCCATTCGACATAGACGTGGTTACAGTTCCAGAACAACTGCAAATGGAATTAATAGACATGCAGAAAAATACAGATTTAAAAAATAAATTTCAATCAGTGACCATCGATAATTTTTTTAATTTTGTGTAAGCCCTAAAAAAAATCCACTTTTGACGGAAAATGCAAAGCAAATTATGTCTCTGTTTGGAAGTACATATGTTTGCGAACAACTATTTTCAACAATGAAGATAATTAAGAACGTTTTATAATTTATTAATATGTGTTATTTTGTCTGCGGCCCGCCAACAAATTTCAAAATTTCGATTGGCCCATTGATAAAAAAGGTTGCTCACCCCTGATATAGCATTATTCCAGGTGACTATTGCGCCTACTGCATTTTTTTTTCAAATTTACTCAAAACAATAAAAACTTAAATTAGGTAAACGTAACGTAAGCGAGGAGAGTTTATTTAAAATTTGCGCTTTCTTCCAGTAGACTGAAAGAAATTATAAAGCAGTTACTATCATTTCCAAATTTTATAATTTTATAAATTTACTCAACGATATTTTTTTTCTATAGCTCCTACACGAATCTTGAAACGCTTAACTTGAACAAATTTAATAGTATACTTTTTTAAGATTTCATAAAAATCTCTTCCTGTTCCTCCTCAGATTTTCAGACAGGGTCAGAGTGCATTGGAACATTTAGCCAGTCTGTTGTAACCAAATAATAATAATTTAAATAATTTAATTTAGTAAATATAACATATAATAATAATGTACACGATCCTAAAGTAAAAACGTCGAAATATAACAAATGTATTCCAGTAATCAAAAAGGGTTAATAACAATAAAATAAACAAAGAAAATAGTGATAAATCTAACAGCCGCTGTAAATCGTGTTTAAAGCAGGTTTTCGATGTGATGTTAGTAATAAATTTAAGTTGTTGCATATCAATTTCTCCTGAAATGTACACATTCAATTGTACCGTGTATGTAAAAAGGAATATTCGTAATTATTTTGCAGAGTTTGAACACACATATTACACTAGGTCATCTAATGATGTACCAGTACTCTATACACGGATTTATAGATCACGGAATGAACGTTATTATTCTGGTCCATTATTTTATAATAAACTTTAAATGGAGTTGAAATCTCTTGAATTTCAAGCATTGGAGAAAAATTTTAAAATACTGCTTAGTAAGACTTATGGTGGGTTTATACGACGTTTAACGTTTAGGGTTTAAGGATTAACGTTTAGCGTTTAACGTTTAAGGGAAAGATGCCGTTCACACGAAAATTAAGAATTAAGAATTTTAGATAATGCGCTTGCGCGTCGATGTTGCCAGATCTTTTATCACAAATTTTAGGAAAATACTGTTTTGCAACTATTCCTTCTAATGAATATAAAAAACAATAAAAGTATTGTTTACAATATTCAATTCTTCTTTTTTATCGCTAAAAATTCCGTCAAATTACTTAAATCGCATGTTTTAACAAATGATTTAGAATTAATATGTAAATCTGGCATCATTGTACTTATCAGCTATGTTTGTGGAAACGATTAATTTGCCACAATTTATGTACACTGATTGAATGTTTCAATATGGATAGATGCCACAAAGTCATCACAACTGTCCATTTTTAATCTTTGGTTGTTTACAAACACAAGCCGTGAACATAACCTCCTATGTTTAACGAATTTAAGGGAAAAGTAGAAAGTAGCCTACCCTTAAACATAAACGTTAAACGTTAAAATCCTTAAAACTTCGTATGAACGCATAAGCACTAATACGTTAATTCTACTTTGCTTAAACACTAATCCTTAAACGTTAAACGTCGTATAAACCCAGCATTACTTATAAAGAATACCGTCAAGACGGAAATTTAAGGTTATGTTTACATTTGTTTCTCGTTCGCGTGTAAGGCATCGATCGAAGCCAATTAAAAATCCACACCGAATTAATACACTTCAATTAATTAATTGACAGAAGCGGCTCTTTTTCGCCGCAAATAAAACATACATTCTACTCTCGTTGTTTCTTCCGTGATATTCATTTTGCAAAGTATTAATAATAGAATAAATTACTCGTACAATCTTTCCTCCGTGTATGTTGTATTGCCTGAAACGTCGTCACTGAGCTCTGGGTGAATTCATGCGCCCGGCATTAATCGACAGAAGGTCGATTATTAAACCAAAGTAGAAAAATTAATATTATTTGAAACTTATCTATTATTACTAATAGTAGATTGTGAGTAAAATCGCATACTTACCTCGGGGGAACTCACTCCAGCAAAGTAACAGAGTACTTCCCCGCTCGGTATGTAATATACTATTATTGCACTGTACTTGAGTGATTTTTCCTATAAATTTAGGTAGTAAGTAGTAGTAAGTACTCGTATTTCCTCGTACTGTATGTTGAGTTTTTAAATATTCACTAAACTTAGTTTTATATTTAAAGTTATAAATTAGTAATTCATAGATATGTAAATTATAAAATGTAAGTATTTCAGCATTTTTTAAATAACCTTGACATAAATCTGTGTACTTCATCAAACCGCAAATGATTCTAATAGCCATTTAAAATAAAATAAAAATAAAAATGTAAATTAAAAAAATACTAATTTCAAACATTTTAAATTAACTCAAAATCTATTAGTAGTCAAATTTTAAATAAAACTTAACATTTCCAAGGTATGCAATGACTAGAGTTAATTTCTTAGGTTATACATTTCTAGGTTTCCTACAAAAAAAAATTTACCAACATATATAAATATAGTATATTGATGATTCTCACTATTTACTTAGTAAATATATTCATAAAATAATTAATTTGCAAGTGCATGTAAATTAGAATAAATCGTGTTTAAATTGCATTTAAAGTGCAACATAATTTCGCCAGGTATCGAACCTGCAACCTCCAGTTTCTAAGACTACTATTTGCACCCCAGACTGTGGCGGAATCGAAGTGGTGTGTATTTTGTGGCGCAAGTGGCAGCGTCCCAGTCTGGCAAACTGGAGGTTGCAGGTTGGATCGCGTATAAATAGGAATAGAAGTGCAATATGCTTTCGACAGGGATCGAACCTGCAGCTCCCAGTTTTTAAGACTGCCATTTGCACCACATAATCTGGCGGAATCGAAACCGTGTGGTTTCTGTGGTGCAAGTGCTCAAGTCTAGCAAACTGGAGGTTGCATGTTCCTTGCCAGAAGCATTTTACAGTTTTAATCTAATTTATACACGATTAATTACTAAATTACGTGCATTTCCAAATTAATTAATTTAAAACGAAAAAAAAACTTCATGAAATGTTCAAAATCTGTTCGTCATTAAGATTCTAGTCATATCTTGAAACACGCCTCTTCTATAAGTATATCCGGTTCGTAAAAGAAATAGAAAAACAATGTCTAATAACTCAGAACGAACAATTCCTTTTCAATGATGATTACATGATTTTTTCTTGAGGTGTGAAGTTGTAGCTAGAGGCGAAGCCAGACGGGGAAATTAGGCATTCTTTTCTGAGGTAGATATACTATTTTGATTACAAATGGGATATTTAAAGAATTAAACATTTGTTTTTAAAATCATACCTAAAAAAATGGTGATGTGGCCATCGTGTTACTTTCTCCGACTTGATGGTTTCATAGCCATTTATATTTACGTTTTCATGGTTTATTTTCAATTGAAATCATGTTTTAAATGTACATCGAGCGTTGTGTAAACTCGGTTGCAACTGACGTTTAAAACTTCAAAATTATGAAAGATGGAAAAACTATACTTCAAATCCAAAAACTCAGTTTTCTCAAAAACTAAAGGGATTTCGAAAAAATGGTGATGTGGCCATCATGTCACTTTCTCCGACTTGATAGTATCATTTATATTTACGCTTTCATGGTTTATTTTCTATTTAAATCATATTTTAAATGTACATCGAGCGTTTTGTAGACTCGTATGAAACTGACGTTTAAAACGTCAAAATTATAAGATGGAAAAAATATACTTCAAATTCAAAAACTCAGTTTACTCAAAAACTACAGAGATTTCGAAAAAAACTTATTCTTTATAAGTTTTCATTTTTGCATTCTCCGCAAAAAAGGGTGTCTGGGCTATCGACCATCGGTCTTTCTGCCCTGAGCAATATTAGTTTTTGAAATTTCGTTTTTTCAGTATTAGTATTTTCAAATGCGATAATTTGAATGTTAAATAATTGATTTTTCCATAAAAAAAAATTGCATCAGTAAATTTATTTGAATGCGAAAATCAATTATTTAACATTTAAATTATCACATTTGAAAATACCAGTTGTATATAATATTGACAAACATGAAAGTTAAAAAATTATTTGATGAGCTGGAGTGTAAATAATTCATGTTATGCAGATTTTGAGCAATGAAATAATTTACACGTCTTCACATCTTCGAAAAAATACAATACCGATTTCTTTCATTATTTTTTTCATACTCTCGAAGTAATCCTCGAGAACGTACCATTGAGTTAATCCGCTATTTTTACATCACCTTGTGTAGAAATTCCTTATTCATAATTTCTCATAAAATCCCATTTAAAAATTAATTTAAAAAATTCTGGGATCGTTCAATAATTAGGGATTAAGGAAACAATTGGTAAAAATCTTAAAAGTTACAAATTTATTTAAATTCTATTTTATTTTTAATTTAATAAATATCTGGAATTTCTGAAAAAATCCCATTTAAAATAAGCAAAATTAATTTTAGAAATTCTGCGTTCATTTAGCAGATTAAGGATTAAGAAAACAGTTGCTATTAACTTTAAAGGTTACAAATTTATTGAAAATCTGGCTTCTTTTAATTTCGTAAATATCTAGAAACCTTTTATCTCTATGTTCATTTATAAGTTGATGCTATGTGAAATGAGCAAAAGTATTTTCGAAATTCTGCTCTCTCTTGGCAAATTGCTACTAAATTGCTACTAACGTTACGAAATTATCTAGAATCTATATTTCTTTCAAATTTCTTAAATACCTAATTTCTGAGAAAATCCTACGTAAAATAAAAAAAGGCAATTTTTTTTTCTCTTCGGCATTTAAATTCTCACTTTGTAGCACTATTACTTTGTTAATCTGTTGTCATAACATGATTTGCAATGTCACTGTTCACGAATGCTACACATTGTGATGTTTTCTTGATCAAAATTGGTTCCGAACTTGAACCTAACAAACTTCTGGATGTTGGACACCACTTTATGGTACATCTCGAATATTTTAGAAAGAAACACTTTTTCTTTAACACTGAACATACTAATATTAACCATATTTTAACAGTATTTAATCTAATTAATCTAACTTTATTCGTAATGCGTTAAACCGTCACCTTTGCGTACTTTACAATTTCAATTAAATGCAATGCGTTGATGTGATTATTTTACGATTGAACATAGGCATTAACAACAAAATGTTCAAAGTTAACATAAAATCCCTGTATGGTGGTATGCCAGAATTTAATAAACATGTTTTTCCTACTCTCACTTTGTATTTGATAAATTACAAACTGTTTCCACCTATCGTAAGCGAATCTTTACTAATAATTGTAACGTAATGTAATAACTGTGCGTTATAATATTTTCGTCGCACTATATTGTTATGTAGTTAATAACATGTCACTTTTGACAAACGTTAAGCTATTCATATTTCCTGGCAACGAAAACGCGGGCTGTTAAGAGCTTTTAACAGCCCGCTTTTTGTTAACAGCCCGCTCTCAATCAACAAATTATTAAAACAATATTATCAATTTGAAAACAGTGTTAGAAATAAATTTTGTTAACTACAGGAAATTGAACGAAATAATACAAATTGTAAAAAGTCTACTTAAAGTTAAAAAAAATTGTTATTGTGCAATTGTGAAAGCTCACATTTCCTCGGGTAGAAGTTGGTGAGGCTTCTCGAGACAAATTTCTATTTTCAACGTGTACATTTGTTGAAACATTTCATTTAGATTAGAATTGGGAGCATACTTTTCGCTCTGCAATCAAATCAAAAATCGTTATAATTTGCTACACGGGATGAAAATTAACATACCAGTTCATCAATATAGGCCATTATTACGTTTATTACGTTTTCGCACACACTTTCAATATGATTTTCTTGCTGCCATCTTTTAAATAAATTTCCTTCCTTTTGGTACCTATCCCTCGATTTTTCTGGTACTAATTTACCATTCGCTTGCTTAGCTCGGGCTAATATTTTCGCTGGAAGTAAAGCCTCTTTCTCCATTTTCTGCACTTTGACAAATAAAATGCTATTTGTTATTGGTTGCTAAGGAAACAACGACATGTGCGATTTTTATGTTGACGGTAACCAAAATTAAATCGACGTCATCGGCGATTTTAGTATTGTCAATCGTCACATTCAAGTTTCACTTCTTATAAAATTAGCAGTACGACGAAAAACGTTGTACGTACCACGTGCAGTTAGGGCCGTAACAACCGCGGTCGCTTTAGGGCCCTCCTTCGTCGGGCCCCAAACGGCTCCCTTGGTTTTTACAGCTATCCTAACAGCCCTTAATACGTAAATAACTATACTGCACACTTATCAGCCAATGGTAGTAAGTGGAAACAATGCCGACAACGTGTTAGAGGTGTCACTTAATTAGACGAATACGATTGGTCCGTTTTGATGTTAACGAAACAGCACGTAGACGGTGCGATTGCACAGTTTACACCGCCTGTTTTTTAAGCGAATATATGTACGATCGTAGGTAAAGTATAGTACATAAATTGCATTACCCGCTGCTACGTGTTTATTATTCCATTCACTTGTAAAATCACGTATCATGTGAACGTTCAATGTATTTTATTAACTTTCAACTGTAGCAATTCCTTTTTTTAAATTGTACCTTGCAGATGTTGGTGTATAATGATTAATAATTTTGTTTTTAGAAAGAGATACAATACGTATAAAACGAATTCTACAGAAAGCCAAAAATAAGAATGATGTGTCGTGATCCGCTCAGTCTTGATCTGCGTGCTGGATTTTTATCTACCCACAGAGTTTTTCAACACGAAGCAATTGTCCGCACGCAACTGATGTTATTTTAATTTCGGGCATTCACGAAACGGGACCGACGAAACTCACGTGCACCATTCGCAAATTCTACCAGATAAACATAAAAATAAATATATCTAAAGTATAATATAACAATTATTGATCCATACAACTTTATACAATTATACTACTGTAGCTTCAGAGGTATTTGCTACTGCACATCCTGAACGGTGCTCTTGCAGATCTTCGGAAACGACCGAAGGTTATTGTTATAGTTGTAACTAGTGATGCTAGTGATGGGTAAGATCGATCAAGAAAGATCAAGTACTCGATCTTTGCAAATGATCGAGCCGCTCGATCTTTTGATCGATCAACGCTGCTCGATCTTTTGATTGATCAACGCCGCTCGATCTTTTGATCGATCGTCGCAGCTCGGTTATTTGATCGATCAACGCCGCTCGATCTTTTTATCGATCAACGCCGCTCGATCTTTTGGTCGATCAACGCAGCTCGATCTTGTGATCGATCAGCGCGGCTCAATCTTCTTACGCCGCTTGATCTTTTGATCGATCAGCGCGGCTCGATCTTCAGATCTTACGCCGCTCGATCTTCAGAAGCCGCTCAAGCAGATCGAGCAAAAGATCGAGCAGCTCGATACATCAACGGATCGATCACTGATTGATCGATCTTTGAGATATTCGATCTTGCCCATCACTAGTTGTAACCATCATCAAGTATCACAAGGTTAAACTGTTTGTTTAAGGATAGCATGGAATTTATCACTAATAATTATTCCAATAAATAATTGGGTTTCACGTTTTAAGATTATTTTTCAAAGAAATCTAATAAAACATTTTCCGAACGAGGCGTTTTAATAAACCTTTTTTAGGATTTTTGTGGTAACAGAATGAGGCAAGTATTGTTATGTGCACTTCATACAATAATCATTTCCTATCACGACACTATCAATTTTTAATAATAATCTTTATAATAATAATCTTTATTTCCGTTAGACTAAAATATAGCATGGGATATGTCAAAATTAAAAAATAAATAAAATATAATGCAAATGCAAATTAAGAGCAAAATACACTAGGTATATAAGTCACATAGTAATAACAAATAATAATACACATATTTTAAAAGTCGCAGGCGAGAAACTCAGTGATTGAATAAAATGAATATTGTAATAAGAGGGATTTCACTTTCTTATTGAACAATTTATAACTTGGAATTGATTTAATTGAGATAGGTAATTTATTATATAATTTAATTGCCATAATATTAGGGCCCTTTGCAGTCATAGATAAAGTATGATTAGGAATCAATATATTAAAAGTTTGCCTAAAATTATAGTTACTCAATTGTCTACATTTATCAAATTTATCTGAGTTTCCCTTGACATAACATACACAATTAAAAATATACAACGATACAACTGTTAAAATTTTTAATGTTTTGAAACGTTCACGACAGGAGGCTTTAGGATGTTGAAAAGTCATTGACCTTTTTTTTGCAAAATAAGGATATTATTAATGAGGGCAGAATTTCCCCAGCACATTATGCCGTAACTTAATAGTGAATTGACATGAGCAAAATAGTATGTTTTTTAAACATCAATTGTAATAAATTTTCGCATTTGCCAGATGACAAAACCATGTTTTGACATTTTTTTAGAGATACTATCAACATGCGCATTCCATTTCAAATTCGAGACCCAAGAAATTGACGGAATTACTTTGTTTTAATGACTTGTTGTTCACGTGCACTAGTAGACTGTGATCTATATAAGTTGGTGAAAACAAAAGCATATTCGTTTTTAAATCATTCAAGGCCAAACCATTACGCTGACAATAATTTTGCATCTCTGATACAACCAACCTGGTTGATTGAGCCAGTTCTGAATTATTTTTACCGACCACTGAGGCAGATGCATCATCGGCAAATAATGTAATGAAGCTATTGATATGGATTCGTTTATGTCATTTAAAAATAAAATGAAAAGCAGTGGACTCAGAGTACTACCCTGAGGAACACCTGTATGGACCCTATTTGCCTCTGATAATAGTGTATCACCGTTCAAAGAAAGTTTAACCATTTGAGATCGGCCATCTAAATATGAGGTCAACCAGCCAAGTGCTTGGCCTCTTATGCCTTGATCAAATAGTTTATCCAAGAGAAGCTGGTGATTAATTGTGTCAAATGCGCGTGTTAGGTCGAAGTAAACACATGCGGTTTTATTTCTAGCTTCAATATTTGTGATGATATGATTATATAAGGACAGAAATGCATCAGATGTTGCAAGTCCTTTACGAAAACCGAATTGATTGTTTGATAAAATATTTTCTTTATTAATAAATGATGTCAATCTGTTAAAGAATGCCTTTTCATAAATTTTCGAAAAAACTGATAATAGAGCCACTGCCCTATAATTAGTGATGTTGCTTTTGTCGTTTTTCTTATGAATTGGGACTATGATTGATATTTTTAGTTCCTTAGGAAAAGTACCATCTTGAAAAGAACGATTGATTAAATAGGTTAAGGGATATTTAATACTGTCCAAAACATGCAGTAAAATATTACATGGTATATGATCATAACCAGATGATCGCTTAATAGAAACTGTCTTTATAATTGTTGCGATTTCATCAACTGACATTGGGGAAAGAAATAAAGAGTTTTGCATGTAAGCGGAGCTTTTATGTTTAATGTTTGTCATATTATTAGTTAAAGAAAGCACAGATTCAGAGAAATAATCATTAAAAACACGTGGAATATCTTGTTTTTCTATTATTTTACCCTGAGTATCTGTAAACCTACTAGTTGAACGATCCATTGAGGTCTTTTCGGAATATACGAATGATTGACGTTAGTAATGAAGCAAATAATAAATAAAAAAACGTCAGCTGTCAAATCAACTATTGAATGTGATTTTCGACAGAAAAGTCACACCAACACGTGTGTTGCAATAATGAACAATTTACCGTTATTGATAGCTTTCTCTTATATTTTTATGTCGGCGCCCATCATGTTCAAAGTGCTGCCACTCATGACAAGTGAAATTTCACAAAAAGAGTGTAACAATAACGCTCATTGTTAAACTGTTTTTGATGTCACCATACGTCCATTATTAAACCAAAATAAGAAAATAAAATTATTTTAAAGATCTTCGATTTTAGAACTAGTGTTAGGATTATGAGGAACAAAGAGGTAGATTATGATCCTTTTTTTACTTGGCGATAAACGAGAAGATATTTTCCGTTTTCGCTTAGCAATGCAGTGATGCGAAATCGTAAATCGGCCTCACTTTCTCTCTCTCTCTCTCTCCCCTCTTTGAAACTCTCGACGGTTTAATCAAACCTTTTTCTAATTTCCTCCTCTAGGTAAAAGGGGGGAGTTCACCTTCGCGGAATTAACAGATGTAAATTTAATAGAGCGGTGTTAATTAAAAAGTGCTCAGTCTGAGTAGTGGCGGATCGAGGGCACTCAATTACACCCAATCTTCTTTCGAAACTTTCGACACACCGATTCAGATTACATTTTTAACTTATTTTTCAATAAAAGCGTTATAAAATTGGCTTAAATATATCTAATACAAAAAATAGTAAAACAAAAATGTTTTACTACATTGAACATAAAGGGTGTTTCATTAACCCTTTCGCTGCGGCATATGCTTTTCAAAAGATTAACTAGTTTGCAAAATTAGAATTCGCGTGTAGATGCGTATAGAACCGGTTCAAGGTTAACACCAGGGGCGGCTCGTTACGTAGAGCCAAGGAGCCATGGCACTACTTCTAATTTCAAGCTCAGCAAGGATTTTTAAATGGTTCTAAAAACTAAAAAACTGATTCGTCAATTTAGATGGTAAAACAATTTTAATGAGTAGGGAAAAATCGTAACGGATTTGTTCCCCCTACGCAACGTCGCATGCTTTTAACGGTGCCAACTTACTTCTGGCACGGCATTTCATTAGAATATAGGCTGTACCGGGGTGGTGCGCCGTTGAGGCGGAACATACATTCAATGTACATTCTAGTCGGCGGAAAATCCGCTAGACCTGGCGCATTTTGAACCCGAATTCGGAACAATTTTCGTTTTAGCGGCTGGCGGATTTTCTAGCGGAATTATGTTCGATTGATAAAAAAACTAGCGTAATTTAATTTAAATTTAAACTTTATTTTTAAAGCATACATTTTACAAGAGAAAAAGCAGGAACATAAAACATTAATTTAAAAAAAAACTTTATAATTTACGAAAAAAGTGACACATTTTCAAAAATTAAAGTTAGTTTTTAAAGTCATTTCGTTAATATATACAAATAAAAAATAGATAATTTTGTTCGTCTTTAAATATTTATTTTTAAAAAGATACATTTACAAGAGAAAAAGCAAAAACTTAAAACATTCATTTAAAAAAAAAATCATCATCAAAACTTAGGCAAAAATTGACACATTCCAAAAAGTTAATTCTATAAGCAAATGTTTTGTGAATGTATTAAAATTTGTGTAAAATTCTATCATATCAGTATTTTTTTTTTTTAGATTTTTAGTCAAGTATTCGACAAATTAAAACGTTAACTTTCAACCAAAAAATTAATACATTTTTTAAAATGAAAGTTGGTTACAAAGTTAGTCGTTCTGTGAATAGGTTAAAATATTTAAGGAACTAACTTTTTGTTTTCAATTCTTCGTTTTGTTTTGTTTAAGTGTTACTTAACTTAAAGTATTAATTTTCAAAAATTCATAACTCACGCAAAAATTGATACATTTTCAAAAAACGTCGTTAATTCTAAAGGCAGATGTTTTGTATTATATCAGTATTTTTTTTAAACATTAATTTTAAAAAATTTATCACACCCAAAAATAAACACATTTTCAAAAATTACAGTTAGTTTTAAAAGTGCTCGTTCTGTAGATGTATCAAAATATTTCAATTTTGTTTACGATTTTTTGTTTGTTTAAGTGTTAACAAAAAGTGACTCATTTTCAAAAATCAAAGTTCGTAATTTTAAAGGTACATATATTATGATTAATTATGATTATTTTTTTATTTTTTTCCCATTTTTTCGCTGTTCAAATATTTGACAAGAAATGTTTTTTTTTTTAATTTTATAACTCTCGCAGAAATTGACCCAAAAATCAAATGAATGTTAAAATTTTTGAGCAATTTTTTAATCCCCTGACGAATTTTTCCAACTGAAACGTCAAAATCTAGAGAATTTTATGTTCTTTGAAAAAGCATGCAAACATTTTAAAATATATTTTTTTAACAGTTTAAATTGCAGTTTTTTTTTTTGGTGCTGCGAGCAAATTATTTTTGAAAATTCAAATTTTACAAGCACGTAACTTCTGAATTTCTTAACGGATTTTTCCAACCGAAACGTCAAAATCTAGCGGATTTTATGTTCTTTAAAAAAGCATTCAAACATCTAAAAATATTTTTTCTAAAGTGTTTAAATTGCAGTTTTTTTGTGCGGCCAGCAAATTATTTTTGAAAATTCAAATTTTACAAGCGTATAACTTCTGAATTCTTTAACGGATTTTTTCAATCTAAACGTCAAAATATGCCGAATTTTAATATTCTTTAAAAAAAAGCATTCAAACATCTAAAAATATTTTTTTCTTAAGTGTTCAAATTGCAGTTTTTTATGCGGCGAGCAAATTATTATTGAAAATTCAAATTTTACAAGCGCGTAACTTCTGAATTCTTTAACAGATTTTTTCAATCCAAACGTCAAAATCTGGCGAATTTTATGTTCTTTAAAAAAGCATTAAAACATCTGAAAATATTTTTTTCTTAAGTGTTCAAATTGCAGATTTTTATACTAAGTGCAAATTATTTTAGAAAGATCAAATTTTACAAGCGCGTAACTTCTGAATCCTTTGTCGGATTTTTTCAATCAAAACGTCAAAATATGCTGAATTTTATGTTTTTTAAAAAAGCATTCAAACATCTAAAAATATTTTCTTCTTAAGTGTTCAAATTGCAGTTTTTTAAGCTGCGAGCAAATTATTTTTGAAAATACAAATTTTACAAACACGTTCCTTCTGAATCCTTTGACGGATTCTTCTGAAACGTCAAAATCTAGAAAAGTTTATGTCCTTTAAAGAAAGCATTGAAACATTTAAAAATATTTTTTTCTAAAGTGTTCAAATTGCAGTTTTTTATGCTGCGAGCAAATTATTTTGGAAAATCCAAATTTTACAAGCGCGTAACTTCTGAATACTTTAACGGATTTTTCTAATCAAAACGTCAAAATCTGGTGAATTTTATTTTATTTAAAAAGGCATTCAAACATTTTTCAGTATTTTGTTCTAAAGTGTTCAAATTGTAGTTTTTTTTTAAACTGCGCGCAAATTATTTTTGAAAATCCAAATTTTACAAGCGCGTAACTTCTGAATTCTTTAACGGATTTTTCCAATCGAAACGTCGATTTTAATGTTCTTTAAAGAGGCATTCAAACATTTAAAAATATTTTTGTCTAAAGTGTTCAAATTGCAGTTTTTTATGCGGCGAGCTAATTATTCTTGAAAATTCAAATTTTACAAGCGCGTAACTTCTGAATCCTTTGACGGATTTTTCCAATTGAAACGTCAAAATCTAGCGATTTTTTTTTTATTCAGAAAAAAAGACCATCTACCATCAAAATGTTCCACCAGCCGCCACTGGTTAACACTATTATGTGTTTATATTCGGGGTTGTTATAGTCGATAGATATTTGTTGCAATAATTTCTATTTCATTCATATCATATCGTTCACGCCCAATAAATTTAGTTCATTTGGCGCTTCTTTGGGCCAAAATAGCCAATAACCATTTGATGTATACTTAATGACGGGAGCTTATCGGATCCTGACCAAGGGAGCTTATCAGCTTCTAGTAGTAATATATTCGTACTTTTTATTATTATTTAGTTTATTGAGAATAATGGAATTTCACATTCATTTATTTATATTGCTGGTTTTACACTAACCATTCTTCTTCAATCTTAACAGGAGAGTTTAGGGATTAATTAAAGTTCAAGGTGTGGTGACTGCCTTGACCGGAATAGGAAAACGAAAATGAGGATCACGGGTAGCCGTGACGTTCGGTTACCATAGAGAGGAAAATAAACAACTAGACGAGAAAAATATTACTTGTGAACACACGCTAATTCTTCTGGTACAAAAACCTTTAATAAATTGGAGATAAATAAAGTAGTAACTGTATATACATACAATTACACTACAAAGGCATCATTGAGCCTTAAGACTGCTTTCGAGTAATAATTTGTCAAAATAACATCTGATTCTAACAAGTTATTAATATCATATTATTTTGTTTTCAATTTAAAAAATACCTACATTTTACACTAAAAAAAGTTAATTGAGACTCTAGTGGACAATTCCAAATAAACTTATATATATAATAAAACGACGAGATCGTTTTCAACAGCACAACAATTACGTAACTACGTCGGAAATACAGGGAACTATAAAAGTCGTGGATGGGATACCTATTGGGAACGTTCCCGGTTGGAAAGTTGGCGTTCACGTCGCGTCGGGCTGTTCATTGTTCAATCTGTCATAGTTTCAAATTTACTTGTTGATTCGCATTGTGTGCACAACTTCAATTTCCCCGTACGACGAGAATAACACCCGACAAAAAAATTGTCTGAAAGAAAATGCCGTTAAAATTTTCACGCGAATAGAAAATTAAATAAAATTTAATCTAAATTGGATGTTTAAAATTGGTGAGATGGTTCAGTTTTCAGTTATTTAACGAAGTACATTTTTTTTAATTTAGCTATGAATTGAAATGTGCATGTCTCTGATTAACCCTTTGAGTCTCAAGCAGTTGAAATTTTTTGTCAGGCTTCGCAATCGATAAAGACAAGCGCTATTGCGCTTTTTGCCGTTTTTCGACCGTGTGCTTCCAACTACCCCTGGTATCCAAGGGATTAAATATTCATAGTTGTCATTCTGATAGTTCCGACCGTGAGGTGTAAGGCGATTGGGGTTGAGTTAATACTCTTTTCTTTGTAATTAATGCTTTTTTTGCACAATGGTTACCATTTTTGATTGCCTGAAGATGGATTATCGAAAGAAATAGGGAATCTAAAGATAGGTAAAGTCCCAGGAAACGATGGTTATCGCGGAAATGATAAAATTCCTAAGAAGGGATGGATTTGAGAATCTACTTAATTCAATAATACCATGCAAAGAAATCCTGAGAGATTGGAAACAGTAACTATACCATCCATATATAAAAATGGAGATAAAAGAGAGTGTAAGAATTACAGAGGAATCTCCTTGCTTAGAATATCAGGAAAAATATTGGTTAAAAAGAATAGAGATTATAATGCGGCTTAAGAGCTAGCAGAAGCCAGAAAAATTTAATTGAGAGGGATCGAGGTTGAAAATATCATGGAAAAATAGATTATAAAGGAGAGGGGACAGCGGGGAACCTTGCGGCACACCTTGCTGGTGAGGAAATGAGGGAGAAAATTATAGGCGAATTTTTACTTGAGAAGAACGGTTAGAAAGGAATTCATGGACTAAAAGGATAAGGTGATGGGGCATATTTAATAAGAAAAATTTAAAAAGCAGACCTTGATGCCGAACCGAGTCAAACGCTTTTTTGATGTAGAGGAAAGCAATAAAGGCCATAAGTCCGCACTTATGGCCTCTGCAATGCTTTGTTTGAACATTCGAGGTGAAGATGGTAATCGGAAGCACAGTGAATTTTAAGGAGGAATGTAAAGATTTTAGGATTTTATCTTTAAGAAGGGATTCAAATAATTGACCTGTTACTGGAAGAAGGGTAATCGGGCGGTACGAGGGGTTGTTGTCGGAGTAAGGAATACAGATAATTACGCCTTTTTTTCTTTTAATTGGGAAAATACTAGTTACGGAATTAAACACTTGAGATTTGTAAAAATTTCGGTAATTTTCAAATGGCCATAACTCAGCTTCTATTCAACCGATTTCGACGATCTTTTGAGAAATAAAAAGAAAAATGTGTCCTCTTTGAGAGGGTTTTTTTGTTCGGGGGTTTAAGGGTTCGAAAAGGGATCATACTAATCTGAGTTTACCTCCTTAAAGTAGGGCCAAAAAGAGATTTTTCCCCGAAAGAATCATCAAATTTGGTTGAAAAGTCGCTGAGTTATGTGCGAAAAACCTCAAAATGCACTTTTTTCAAACAGCCATAACTTGCTGCAAAATCGTCGTAGGAACTCCGTTTTTCGAGTCCTGCATTGGTAATTGATCAAATTTTAATGCTTTTATGGTGGATCGAGTTGACAAAAATTTTCCAACTACATAGACATCGTCAAAGTTGAAAATGGTTTCCTGAAAAAACCTTTTTTTTTTCACAGGGGTGCTAGAGAGGGGCCGAAGGGGTTACGCTTAAGTTCGTATGCATGACTTTAAAGAAGACACTTCAAAGTTCTTGGCCCTTAAAGATTCATCAAAATCGATTGAAAATACGCCGAGTTATGGCGGTTTGGAAATGGTCAAAATTTCACGAATTTCAAGTGTTTCATTTTTTTTCCTCCAGTGTAATACAAAAACATACATATTTTTAAAATATGTAGAATGAGTGTGGGTACCAGTTTATGAAAAATAGAATTCAATATCTCAAATAGCAAATAAGTTATCGGGCTTTTACAGATCCCTCAGTCACCCGGTATATCCTTATGAACTTTAGTGTTTCTAGGGAATAAAGTGAGTCAACATGTAGACTTTTAATAAAAAACCCACTTAGATTACCCTAACTTTTCTATTTCAAATGGAACATCCTGTATATTTTTACATAATTTAATTCGACTCTAAATTCTGAGTTTTTAGATGTATTACTCATGAGTTACCCATCTCTAGTCCTAACAAAATATGTCCCTAGAAAAAAAATCGAGGAAAGAACTTAAAAGAAACCTGATAAAGTCCCAAAACAGTCCTAGAAAAAATTGACCTGAAACCCAAAAAGAAAAAAGAAAAGTCCTGAAAAAAGGCCTTTGATAACACCTGAAAAAAGTACTAAAATCCTGAAAAAAGCCTGAAAAATGGCCTGAAAAAATAGTCCTGAATGAAATTATTCGATAAAAGAATCATGAAAATAAATGCTTTTGGACAAAAAGTCCTATCAGAAAGTCTTGAAAAAACAGTACTGAATAAGAATCTTGAAAAAAGTGCTAAAAAACAGACCTTAAAAAAGTTTTGAAGCAAGAAGTCATGGAAAAAAGACCTGAAAAAAGTCCTAAATAAAAGTCCCGAAGAAAATATCCTGAAAAAATGCTGAAGAAACTCGACAAAATAGTCCCAAAAAATGCCTGACCAAAATATCTTAAGAAAAAGTACTAAAAAATTCCTTAAAAAGGTTACGAAAAAAATCCATAAAACGGCCCTGAAAAAATGTCCTCAAAAAACGGAAAAATATTCCGAAAAAGTCCTAAAAGAAAATTCTTGAAAAAAAGTCCTAAAAATTGTGAAAGAAGAGTCCTGAAAATAAAGTCTTTAAGAAAAAATTCTTTAAGAAATATCCTTCAAATATACCTGAAAAACTTACAAAAATATATACAAAAAAATCTGCAAAAATTGTCCTTGAAACAACCCTGAAAAGAAAGTCGAGAAAAAAAATCTTGAAAAAGTCTTGAAATTTGTCCTAACAAATAACCTGAAAAGAGTTTAGAAAAGGATCACGAAATAAAATTTTGAAAATAAAGTCTTAAAAAATCTTGAAAAAGAAGTCCTTAAATAAGGCCCGAAAACAATGTCCCGAAAGAGACTTTGAAAGAGTCCTGAGGTAAGAAGTCGTGAAAAAAATTCCCGAAAAAATAATTCAAAAAATCCATAAAAAGGTCCTAAAAAAAGACTCGACAAATAGTTTTCTATTTAAATAAGGGATACCACTCTATATTTCACAGAATGATATTTTTATAAATTCAATGCAGATTATGTCTCCTTAAAGAAATTCCAGTTTAGTGAAACAATTTTAGTAAAAACAAACAAAACAAAAATCTAAGATACTAGTAATTTGAAATAGATATTAATTCTGCCAAAAATTCTGAATGTTTTTGACCAGTTTTAAATGTGTTAGTGTTTTCAAGAGAATTTTAAAATAAATTTATTACAAATATAATACCAGATTTAAAGATTTTTGTTTTATTTTATGTCCAATAAATAAATCCAGTATTTTATATATCAAATTGTTGCTTTGCATATTTCAATAGATTAATTCTAAATGTCTCTTGAAAATATCATTGACATATAAAATACGACATTTATTTATTTATTCCACATTTTTATACATTTTTTAAATTTGGTAGCGGAGGGTCCCGGGTTCGAATCCCGACAAGGGCATGGGTGTTTGTGGATGTCTATTTCATTTAATATGAACAATACATTACCGATGTGACTGAAGGGCACCTGCCAAAGTCAAAAAATAAATAAATTTGGTAATTTGTATGTCAAATCGTTGGTATGTATATTTATATAAATTTATTTTAAAATTCTCTTAAAAATGCCCTTGACATTTAGAATATTAGATTTATTTACTTGTTATTTACTTTTTATACAATTTTTTAAATCTAGTATTTTATTTGTCAAATTGTTGCTTTGTATATTTCAATAAATTTATTTTAAAATTCGCTTGAAAACACAAAAGTAGTCGAGAATTGTAAACATTTAGAATCTAAACTAACAAGGAATCTTACCCAAGTGATCCACTCCGATTTACATGAAATTTTGTGGATTTGTAGAGAGTGCCAAAATATACGCATTTTTGTGTTACGGCTAAAAATCATATTTATGAGATGAACTCGTCCCTCAACAATCAACCAAATTTTTGTTTTTTTCTGGCTATAACTTCTGAACAAATCATGATAGAGTAATTTTGTAAATGTAGAAAATTTTAAAGCCTATTTACCATTGTAAAGAAATGGAAAAAAATAAGGAGTTATAAAACTCAATTTTCGTATTTTCCATGAAATATTTCTTAGTGGAAGGGTTTTATTTCGAGAAAATGCTTGGATATATTTTTGGTTGGAAAAAACACTTTAACTTTTTATACCACTATATTTTATGTATGTGACTGGTTTCGACCATTTACTGGTCATTTTCAAACATAAGTGTTGAAAATTACCAGTGAATGGTCGAAACTAGTCACATAAATTAAATATAGTATATTAAAAAGTTAAAGTGTTTTATTCCAATCTACAATCAAGATGGACCACGACGTAAACGCCGCCAACATTAAACATTTAAACTATTTTTGGTCATCGTCATTTATGTCTAAGTATGATTTTTTTATAATGAATATTATTATTGCAGCATATACAAGCCATAAATATCAATTTTTTTAAAAGACCCAAAATAGTCATTACACACTTTTTTACACCAGTGGATAGGCTTCACTATCATGATTTGTTCAGAAGTTATAGCCAAAAAAACAAAAATATGTCTGATTTTTGAAGGGCGAGTTCACCCCCTAAACATGTTTCTTAGCCGAAACAAACATGTATCGAATGTTTTGCCCCCCTCTACAAATCCACTAAATTTCATTAAAATCGGAGAGGAACACTTGGGTTGGTTCCCTTATAAGTTTTTATTTGGTAGAATTAATTTCAATTTCTATATCTATATGAACTACTAATACAAAAATATCAAAACAATTAATAATCTTAAAGCTCCTAATTGAAATAAGAGCCACGCCAATGTTTATTGTTATTCTTTCGTGGATCTTGTTATGAAAACAAACACACACTTGTTGCTTGCTTCATGACGACCCCTATGTTTATCTTTTTGATTACGTTCCTGCTTTGCCCTAACTCAATCTAGAACATTTACATCAAAATACATTACAGAACGTAATGCAATAAGCTAATGTGTCTTCGTCAATCCCGTTTGTTTTTTAATATGCAAAACAGAAAAACTTCAATTAATCAATTCGTATTTGAGCGCAAAGTTTACGGACGCAGATATCGGTGATTTATGGAGGCGGATCATGTTGAATTTTGTTTGTAAATTGCCGGCGACGTTTATGGTGGATGCGCCGGGCAAACAAATTGAATTATCCCATCTCCGGGCCGGAGGAAACGGAAAAGTTGAGAGAGAACTCGGGTTTTCATTAAAAGTCTGCACAAAGTTGATTAGACCGGTGCGGTGAACACGTGTGCCATTCCAATTCTACTAATACACTCCTTACCTTGGAGGATTTTTAAAGGAAAAATAAACTCTCTACTCACCTTCGCCGTTGACGCTCTGATAAGTCGATCGTCGACCGATCCGGATTTTTCTTTTGTGTATATTTTTACCAGGGGTGCGTGTGGTTTGTTTGGGGTGCACCGGACGACTGATACGGGCACCGCGGCGGCTACAAAGGGGCGTCTCGTTCGCGCCACGGACGCCACTGGCGCGCGCACCGTTTCCCATTGCCCCGGATGCGCTTTGTACGTGTCTTTTTTGTGCTATTTATCTCTTCCCCCCGTTTCGTTTACATGTCCTTCTTCAATTCCGCACAGCTAAATCTGTTCCGAGGCGTCTTCCATCATCTCGAGATCATGCATTGATTAAAACCGAAAGCCCACAAGTGATTGATAATAATATACACATATGAAATTAATAATAATAATTGAAAGGTGAAATAGATATTAATTCTGGCAAATAAAAACGAATGTTTAAAATTCTCGACTAGTTGAAAACAGACAAAAAACTAAAGCAAAATAAAGTAAAAGATTTACAAAAACTTTTACATTATATTCCAACTATTAACATGAGATTGTTGGAGACGTAAAGATGAGGAAAGCAATACAACATCCAGAAACATAGACCTGTGTTTCTCAATCTTTTTACTCTCACGGCACATTAATGTCCGCGGTACATACTTTGAGAAGTACTGACGTAGATGATTAAGGGGTAACACCACCCCTGAGAATTACAAAAAAACGATTAGTTTATAATCTTAAAAATAGAATACAGTAGTCATTTTTCTGCAGCCGTCCCGAAAATAAAACTTTCGGTATGATTTATTGGATCAAAAGTACCACTTTACATAAATCGTACCGAGAGTAGTTATTTTCAAGACGATTTTGTTTCACTTTCAGAACGATTTCTATACTTTCGGGACGCTTTTTGTTACTTTCGGGACGATTTTGCGTATATATGTAGGTGGCCTTGACAAAAACACCAACTTCGTATTTAATTATGACAGCGCTTGTCATATAACATTCGTGTGTGTTTTTGCTTTTTTAAGATAAAAAATGATGATGTGGCCACCATGGTACTTTCTCCTACTTGATGGTATCATAGCCATTTATATTTACGTTTTCATGGTTTATTTTCAATTGAAATCGTATTTTAAAAGTACATTGAGCGTTGTGTAAACTCGGATGAAACTGACGTTTAAAACGTCAAAATTATGAAAGTTGAAAAAATTATACTTCAAATTCAAAAACTCGGTTTACTCAAAAACTAACGAGATTTCGAAAAAAACTTATTCTTTAGAAGTTGTTCATTTTGGCATTCCCTACAATTATCATACACATAAATTTGCTGTAACTATAATCGTTTCATAATTATAAACCAAAAATTAAAAATAAATTAATTCATTTTTTTCTGGAATAGCAATGATTTTATAAAAAATATTTTCAAGCAAAAGATGTTCATTTCTTTGTTGTCTTTAATGTTTGTTTAAATGTTTTTGTGATATTTTTCATATTTAAGAAAATATTGGCAAAAAACAAAAAAACAGTTAAGGTAAACACCCACTTTTACCAAAAGCTTTTCAGTCTTCGGATTATCAAATAACACGTATGTTCAAAGTTTCATATCAATTGCTCAATTAGTTTTTGAGATACAGCGCACACAGACAGACACACACACACACACACAGACACAAAAAAAAAAATTCCAGAAATTCTTGAAATGATATCTAGGGACCTCAAAACGGATTATCATGATCACATGATCACGGAGAAAGTAAAAACGGCTGCAGAAAACATATTGTACGTAACACGTTCCAAAAGTGATTTTACGGGACTCGCAGGATTCCTACTCAATCTCTAAAATATCACTTTCGGAACTGTAATATTTTACGGAATGAGCAGGAAGTTTTCCTGGAGTCCTGCGACTCGGGAAATGTCGTGAAGGCCACGCAATATTTTTTTGATAATTGGTTCACTAGTCCAATGTTGTTTGAACTATTGCATAAAAAAGGAGTAAATGCTTGTGGAACTGTGAGGAAAACCCGAAAAGGGATGCCAAAATGCCAGAAAAATTGCAGAATGGTGAAATTTCATTCAGTGCTACAAATAAAGTCCTCCCATTAAAATGGCAAGACAAGAGGGAAGTGTGGGATGTTATCAATTTCGCACTCTGCAGAATATGAAACAACTGCAAAAAAGTATTTTCGATCTCGAAGATTTATTATGAAACCAACATAGGTAGTCCATTATAATTCAAATATGGGCGCTGTTGATAAACGAGACATGGTAAGTAACGTCAAATCGTTTCGTCAAACCCAAAAGTGGTACAAGAAACTATTTGTTCACCTTTCCGATATCTGCGTCTACAATTCTCATGTGATTCATAAAATCGTTAGTGGAGAAAATTTATCGTTTGAATAATTTCAATTGAATCTTGTTGCAGAAAATCGTAAACCCATAACAAGCACTGCCGTCGGAATTTTGCAGGAAAATATTTTGCGACTTACGGAGAGAGTTTTTGAAAATTATTTCTAAGAAAAAGGCATTGAGCTATCTATACAATAATTTTTTTCACCATTCTTGATTTCAAGCCACGAATAAAATCTTCAATACTGCAAGGATTTCTCCCTTCCATTTGTACAACTTTAGGAATTAAAGTGCCACCCTTTTTATAAATGCAACGTTGGTCTTTGTGTAAAGTTTCATACTTAAAAAAAAATTAAAACTTGTAGTTGCAATTTCATCTTGATGTAAAATATTTGTTTTTTTTACTAAATAATAAGCTATTGTTTAAAAAATAAAGCCCTATAGAACATTTGTGGCTGAAAATATCGAACCTAAACTAGGCCTTATGGTGACTTTTGATTTTTTTTAAATAGACGAAATTTCATAATAGCGTTAAGTTAAGAAATTATTTAAACAAAAATGAAGAATATGTGTCATTTTTTTAAGACTAAATATTATAAACAAAGCCCCATAGAACATTTGTAGCTGAAAATATCGAACCTAAACTAGGCCTAACAATGACTTTTGATTTTTGAAAATAGACGAAATTTTATTATAGCGTTAAGTTAAAAAAAAATATTTAGACAAAAATGAAGAATATGTGTAATATTTTTAAGCCTTAACATTATAAACAACGCCCTATAGAACATTTGTGGCTGAAAATATCGAACCTAAACTAGGCCTAACGATGACTTTTGATTTTTTGAAAATAGACGAAATTTCATAATATCGTTAAGGTAAAAAAATATTTAAACAAAACTGAAAAATATGTGTCATTTTTTTAAGACTAAATATTATAAACAAAGCCCCGTAGAACATTTGTGACTGAAAATATCGAACCTAAACTAGGCCTAACGATAACTTTTGATTTTTTGAAAATAGACGAAATTTTATTATAGCGTTAAGTTAAAAAAATATTTAAACAAAAATGAAAAATATGTGTAATATTTTTAAGCCATAATATTATAAACAAAGCCCTATAGAACATTTGTGACTGAAAATATCGAACCTAAACTAGGCCTTACGGTGACATTTGATTTTTTTTAAATAGACGAAATTTCATAATAGCGTTAAGTTAAAAAAATATTTAAACAAAAATGAAGAATATGTGTCATTTTTTAAAGACTAAATATTATAAACAAAGCCCTATAAAACATTTGTGACTGCAAATATCGAACCTAAACTAGGCCTAACGATGACTTTTGATTTTTTGAAAATAGACGAAATTTTATTATAGCTTTAAGTTAAAACAATATTTAAACAAAAATGAAAAATATGTGTAATATTTTTAAGCCTTAGTATTATAAACAAAGCCCTATAGAACATTTGTGGCTGAAAATATCGAACCTAAACTAGGCCTTACGGTGACTTTTGATTTTTTGAAAATAGACGAAATTTCATAATAGCGTTAAGTTAAAAAAATATTTAAACAAAAATGAAAAATATGTGTAATATTTTTAAGCCTTAATATTATAAACAAAGCCCTATAGAACATTTGTGGCTGAAAATATCGAACCTAAACTAGGCCTTACGGTGACTTTTGATTTTTTGAAAATAGACGAAATTTCATAATAGCGTTAAGTTAAAAAAATATTTAAACAAAAATGAAGAATATGTGTCATTTTTTAAAGACTAAATATTATAAACAAAGCCCTATAGAACATTTGTGACTGAAAATATCGAACCTAAACTAGGCCTTACGGTGACTTTTGATTTTTTTAAATAGACGAAATGTCATAATAGCGTTAAGTTATAAAATTATTTAAACAAAAATGAAGAATATGTGTCATTTTTTAAAGACTAAATATTATAAACAAAGCCCTATAAAACATTTGTGACTGAAAATATCGAACCTAAACTAGGCCTTACGGTGACATTTGATTTTTTGAAAATGGATGAAATTTCATAATAGCGTTAAGTTAAAAAATTATTTAAACAAAAATGAAGAATATGTGTCATTTTTTAAAGACTAAATATTATAAACAAAGCCCTATAGAGCATTTGTGACTGAAAATATCGAACCTAAACTATGCCTTACGGTGACTTTTGATTTTTTGAAAATAGACGAAATTTTATTATAGCGTCAAGTTAAAAAAATATTTAAACAAAAATGAATAATATGTGTAATATTTTTAAGCTTTAATATTATAAACAAAGCCCTCTAGAATATTTGTGGCTGAAAATATCAAACCTAAACTAGGCCTTACGGTGACTTTTGATTTTTTTTAAATAGACGAAATTTCATAATAGCGTTAAGGTAAAAAAATATTTAAACAAAAATGAAGAATATGTGTCATTTTTTAAGCTTAAATATTGTAAACAAAGCCCCATAGAACAATTGTGGTGGAAAATATCGAACCTAAATTACGCCCAACGATGACTTTTGATTTTTTGAAAATTGGCTATGTTTCGGTAGATGTCATCGAAAAATCGGGGTAAGTTAAAAGCTTATTATTATTAATACGACATTAGAGCAATTTGATTAATTATGAATTTTAATCCATTTTCTGTAAATCAGTAGAAATTACTTCAAAATTTACTAAAGGCAAACATGGTGGAGGCGCTGGATTCGTGGCGGAAATTTATGGCTAACTTCCAGTCGGTTCAATGAGTTGCTTGATATTAAAAAAATATATATTTCCCAACATATTCATGTTTTTTTTACTGTTCGCATTTGTTAAATTTGCTTCCAGAAAGGCTGTGCATAAATAAAACAAACAATTTTTTGGCGCCCTTTTGGACTTATGTGCCAGATACGGATCTCTGCTCAATATTAAAAAAATATATATTTCATTACATAAATTCAAAAAACGAAATATAGCCTGAATATGTAAATATTCAACCTGTTCGTAACTCTGCAAGCAAAATTAAGTCTTACTAAGACTATAAACAAATAACTTATTGAAACAACTACTTCCCTGGCTAGTGCCACTAACTTCAAGTTAGTCCTGTGGGTAGAAATAAGGGATCTTAAACCAATGTTATTTCACTAAGTACTTAGTACTAGTAATAACGCAAATTTCTTTTGTATCATTCAATATCCGGCGTGGCATCAGCCAGGGAAGTAGTTGTTTCAATAAGTTATTTGTTTATAGTCTTAGTAAGACTTAATTTTGCTTGCAGAGTTACGAACAGGTTGAACATTTATATATTCACGCTATATTTCGTTTTTTAATTTATTTAATACTTTCTGCAACAAGTAAGGTTGTTTCTATTTTATTTATATTTCATTACATTTTCACGGTGTTCTGACAGTTACATAAATAAAATTTTAATGGGCGGAATAGTTCCTAAATATATTGTAGGTAGAATAATTTATTTGTAAAATACGTGATAAATAAAGATTGTTTAGTAGTAGTAAAATTTTAAATGCATATCATCGTTATGTGGATGCGCCGGAAATTAATGGCTAGAAATTTAGTTCTAACTTCTTGTCGGTATATTTTATGGGACACATACGTGCACGCACATAATATATTAAACCGTTAGGTTTATGCCTGATTCTTTCAAAGCAATTTTGTTTACGTCTACTATAACTGTATTGATGTTCTATTTATTTAATATTAAGAATATTTTTATTATAAATATAACTTGCGAATGTAAAACTCAAGAATAAATTACTTTTATTATCATCATTATACATGTAATTTTTTATATTTATTTTCTTACTCTAATGAAACTCTCTTCACAATTTCAATTTAATTACGAAATATATTTTTATGCGGTAGGAATTATTTTTATATTAATAACAGACTCCAACTATTGTAATTATAGATAACTGCTTGCCAAAATATATCCATTGTAACTGGTGGCTTAAGTGAAATAAATAAATAAATAAATGTAAATTTAAATAATATTAAAAATTCTAGTGTATTCGCTCGGGTTCGTGGTTGTTGTATATGTCTTAGATTATTCATTTGTTCATTTATTCCATTATTCATACAAATATATAAATACAAAAATTAAAGCCGTGTGTGGGACCGCGGTGGCCTAGTGGGTAGAGTTCCTGCTTCTGGGCCTCGTGGTCGTGGGTTCAAATCCCATCCGTGCGGTCACTTTTTCGGAGTGAAGAAGTGGCCGTGCGGGTCCATGGATGTCTAGTGTATGTCCCATTCATTATCAAATTAATTTATTACAAAGAATCGGTTGTGACAGAATAGCCAAGTAGCTTACGCCAATTTCCCTAATATCATTCACTCTCCTTAACCCGAAATCCCATCAACCATCCTTCTTTAAAAAAAAAAAAAAAAAAAGCCGTGTGTGACTGAATGGCTGAGCCTAAGTAAAAAAAAAATTTTTAGCATAACATTTATATTTCTTAAAATCTTCCGAGGATACGCGACTTCTTGTCATATCATATAAGTTGTTTTGTAGACTATATCATAGTGAATCTTGAATGATAAAAAAATTCAAACAAAATTATTGTTATCAAACACTATTCAATAATCGTGACCAGTATAGTCCTTTCAATTAATTAACTGTTGCTATTATTCAGATGATCCCTTAAATGTTGCGGTCAAGAATAAGATGATTATAGGCCCCGAATAAGGTGAATGGGAAAGATCACTGGACCCTTGGGATGGGGATAAGCTTAATATCCCATGGACATTTGCTACTAATCGTCCCTTTGTATTTAGGTAATCCGAAGATAGTTTTGCTGCGGTAATTACCAACACTCCCTGCTAATAAAAGTGCTAGGAATATCCCTATATTTCGTCGATACAATTTTAAAACGTATAGGAGGGGGAGAATCGCATTTCCCCCCGGAACATAAACGCGAGATCAAAGCGACATTACCCCAGCCAATTAGACGTTAATTCCGGCGATCGCGATTTTTTAACGTTTCACCCCCAATCCAGAAATTAAAATCAGATGGGGCCAGCACGTGCCCGAATATATTCCCTTTACTGCGGAATTTATGCGCCGTTTTATAAAGCAATAAACCGGGATGGGACGCGCACGCCAGGAGGCACAAATAAACCGGATGAAGGGGACGATCCGATAACAAAACAAAAGTATAAACGCAAATAAATTGATAGAGAAGCATTTTGGGGGGGGGGAGATATTCCGTAATTAACTCCCCGCGATGTTTATATAAAAATCCGCAATTAACCGAATAATATCGGAATTCCGTGATGTATAGTAGGTATTGGCATAATTAAACTGGAGTTTCTCGTTCTTTCCTTATTAGCCGCTCTGGAAAAAATCCCATTTTTTTTTTAATTAAACCCTGGGATCATATTTCAATTAGACGTCCTCGATACGAAATTAGCCGGAGAGGAAGAAACGGATGGCGGGAGTGGGAGAAGGAGAGCGTCCCGGCGTCCCCCCGCCGCTGCTCCGGGATCGGCGTCGTAAATTCGCATTAGCGGATGAAAAATGATTTCAAAATTATTACGCCCTTCGATTTCCGCAAATAAATTGGAAATAATGATGCTGTTTTTATCTTCAACATCACACACGTTGCCGAAGTGATGTATATCATCGACATATGCGATTTTTCGTATTACAAAAAAATAGTTACAAGGGGGAATAGTTTAAAATTGCGCACTTCATAAAAATATTCAATGTATGCATTTATGTTCGAAATCCGAAAAATATTTTCCAAAGAAAACCGCGGTCCGCGGTGGTCCAGTGGTTAGAAATCAAATTAAATTAAAATTCTCTTGAAAATGTCATAATAAAGCGAAACTAGTCGAGATTTTTAAACATTCAGAATTTAAACTGAGTTTTTCTTTGGTAGACTTAATATATTTTAACGTTATTTGCTTTTCCATTATTCGTTATTCGAGAATTTAACTTTTCTCTCGTATGTAAAAAGCTTCATAACGTTACTTGTACCGTAAATTACTATTTCATATTACTATCCTTACAACGAGCTCATTTACGAATGCCTTATGGTGGATGCGCCTGGAACTTAATATTTACGTCATACGCTCGTCGTAAGAGCATTCGATCTTATGAAAATATTTTTATAGTCGCGGATTCTTACCGGATATTTTTTTTGCGGCATTCATTAGGTGATGATTAATATTTTTTCGTTCTCGTGTTATTCTAATCTACGACTCCAAAGCTCAGAAAAATAAACTCTACCCTCTAGCGCTCCCCATAATTATTCTTTTACGAGCAAATATTAATTGAATTAACCGTTTCACAGATCTTATGTGATATATTTGCGGTCGTCATCTGCCTCTCCACGCTTCCCTTCGCCGACTTCCATCCATCAAGGTTATCGGATTCCTTTTGATGCCTCTTTAATTTGTCTTCGGGCCCCGCCGAAATTTTAGGTTTTCGGCGGCGCGTCATTAAACCCCCCCATTTTCCCCTCGCCCTTCCTTTCCCCGGATGGGCGACATCCGATCCTCGTTTACTACGACCCACAAATTTTCAGTATGGACTCCATTCAACCGTTGCAATCGATAACAAGCCCACATTTCCTTTTATTTGTATTGTTAAACTTACGAAAAATATTGAATGTTTAAATTTTTAAGATTATACAGGGTGTCCTAAATAGAGTAGGATTGCATGGGTATCTTTCTTATTTTTAAAGCTAGAGATCTGGTTAAATGGGCAATGTTGTGCAGTTTTCTATGCTGATTCAGATTATGTTGAGAAATTTTCAAAATTCCTAGCAGTTTAGAAAATATTTAAAAAAAAACTGAAAATCGCGATTTTCAAAAAAAACAAGTACCTCAATAATTATTAAAGATGCGAAAAAAAGTTTTAAATAAAAGTTAGTTGGTTTAATTAGGCAAACATAGAAATCAAGTCAAAATAAAATTCAAGATGGCGGTTTCCGAGATATTAATACCAACTTTCTTATTTCAAATGGCCGCCATATTTGATTTTTACACGCATAAATAGACTTTTTTTTCTCTTTTCAACGATGTACAACAACCTATGTCAAAATAAAAAATAATGGAAATATTAATTGTTGTAAGTTTAAAACAAGTAGGCATAAATAAAAATAAAACAAAATTTGTTATAACGACTAACTGTCATCTTACATTAGTTTATCAGTTGTATTAATCATTCATACATGTGTATTGTCTTAAGTTGTTGTAATATCGATAAATATTAATTACTTGAAATGGCGAATTATTCAATATCTGAACAATACGATATGTTTTGTAATTACATCAAGTGTTACAAAAACCCCCATCTTGCAGCACAAACATACCAAGCAAACTTTCCTGAAAGAAGGCAGCCGGACATTAAGGTATTTAAAAGATTGGATGAAAATATGCAATTGTATGGAAGTTTAAAAAAACCTAAGAGAAATAGAAATATGATCGTTGATGATGAAGAATTAACATTGGCTTGTGTGGCAGCTAATTCGAACATTTCATGTCGGCAGATAGAAAATGAAGTTAACGCATCTAAGTCTAGAGCATCAACAATTTTAAAAAAGCACAAGTTTCACCCTTATAAATTGCACCTATCTCAGACTTTACAACCAAATGATAACATCCGTATATTAACATTTTGCAGGTGGTTAATCAACAAAATTACGGAAAATGGTGATTTTATAAACACAATTTTATGGACTGACGAATCTTACTTTTCTAATTGTGGATTATTTAATCGTCAAAACGAGCACTATTGGGCTCAAGAAAATCCACACATAGTTATTCCACGGCGAAACCAATTACGGTTCGGCTTTAGTGTTTTTTGTGGCATAATGGGAAATCGTTTACTTGGTCCTATAATTTTTGATGGAATTCTAACTGTACAACGTTATTTGGAAATTCTTCAAACAACCTTAGAAGATTTATTGGATGATTTACCTTTGGCACAAAATATGCAAATATGGTACCAGCAAGATGGCGCTCCAGTACACAATGCCAGAGATGTTATTACTTATCTAAATGGACGTTTTAATAATAAAGTAATAGCGACTAATACACCTGTACAGTGGCCAGCCAGATCTGCAGACTTGACGCCTCTTGACTTTTATTTGTGGGGCACTTTAAAAAACAAAGTTTATGGAAGTAACTTCAATTATAACAATGTGGATGAACTTCGCGAAGCAGTGACAGAGGCAATAAATGGCATTAATCGCAACACATTGCGAAAAGTAACTGGCAGTGTTGTAAAACGCTGTCAATTGTGTTTGGCCAATAACGGTCAACATTTTGAGCATTTTTTATAATTTATTGTTATTTTACTACTTGGTTGTATTACCTCTTTTTGTTTTGTTACATTTGCTTTAAAAATAATTTAAAAAATTTAAATTGAAATTTAAACAATTAATATTTCCATTATTTTTTATTTCGACATAGGTTGTTGTACATCGTTGAAAAAAAAAAAAAAAGTCTATTTATGCGTGTAAAAATCAAATATGGCGGCCATTTGAAATAAGAAAGTTGGTATTAATATCTCGGAAACCGCCATCTTGAATTTTATTTTGATATGTTGATTTTGATTTCTATGTTTGCCTAATTAAACCAAGTAACTTTTATTTAAAACTTTTTTTCGCATCTTTAATAATTATTGAGATATTTGATTTTTTTGAAAATCGCGATTTTCAGTTTTTTTTAAATATTTTCTAAACTGCTCGGAATTTTGAAAATTTCTCAACATAATCTGAATCAGCATAGAAAACTGCACAACATTGCCCATTTAACCAGATCTCTAGCTTTAAGAATAAGAAAGATACACATGCAATCCTACTCTATTTACGACACCCTGTATACAGTGAAAAAATTATTTGCAATTTAACGAAAAAATGTCATTCTTGTCAATCTTTATAATTTTTTTTGCTTGTCTCAAAACCACTAATTCTGAAACAAAAATCTAAATCATTTAATAAAAACGCTGATGCAGTGTAAAGTTATTTTTATTTGTTCAACATCAATTGTTTCAACACACAGTGGCTTCATCGGCTAGATGAAACCATTGTTGTAGAACAAATAAACGTTACACTACGCCAGTGCTTTATTAAGTGATACCGTAGTGATAGCCTCATCGATCCAGTATTTAAAAAATTTAATATTATTTTTAGCAGATGTTTCATGTTTCATGTTTAATGTTTTTGATTAAATCAGATTACCCTGTTATCTTGCATATTACGTGTTGTTTGCTAATGTCATTATTTGTGAATCTTGACTGAGAGTTAATAGTAATGCTAACTTTCAAACAATGAGTTATGGAACTGGTGAGGCTTTTTATAACTTTGCAATTCAAATATTTCAACAAATTCATGTATTTTCTTAATTCCTAAAAAAGATCCAACTTAAAATTTGACTTTGTTGGTGTTAATTTTCAAATTTAGGAACTAACAAAAGACATGCGGCTTTTTGTTCATGTCCTGTTTAGACAATTTTTTTTTTCAATATCATATCTCATTGTACATTTTGTATATTTCTGTCAATGCATTTATTTTAAAATTCTCTTAAATGGTGTTTTAAACATTCAGCATCTAAACTGAGTTTTATTAGGTAGAATTAATACCTATTTCATATCACTATTAATACGTAAACATTAAATCAATTAATAAAGTGTGAAAGTCTGTACTCTCCACAATAAAGATTATTATTACTATTATTATTTTAAGTTACAAAATCTATCTGTAAAATAGATGACTTATTCAAACTGAGTGAGAATTCCATTCAGAATAATATGATTTATTTATGTTAGCGTAAATGTGTTGTATATGTTGTATGTGTTGAATGTGTTGAATATTTTCGCTGACGTAAAGTAGGGAAACCCGGGATTAGAGAAATTTGTAGTGGGAATCCGTCCTGTGAACGTATGGGACTGTCAGGGAAATTAACAAATTGCAGGAACACTCCCCAGTCACCAGAACACCCCTGCAGAGGATCGTGCAATTATAATTACACTTATAACAGCTAGACTGTTGCAACTAGCATGTTACGTACAGTTAAAATGATTAAACAAAAATTTAAATAATAATACTTTATTGAAATGTATTTAATATAAAACAATCCGCTTATAAGATTAACTGCTAGTCTTCTAAACATAAATAATTATTTCCCATCAATGACAATTGGAGACCTGTTTCTGACTACTCGTCGTCCTCAGTACAGTATTAACTCAGCAGTTTTAAAATTATAGAATGGTTCGCTATGCCATCTAGTTACATATATGGTAAAGATCGAACCATTGGCCAGAAATGGTTCGATGTTTTTGTAAGCATTTCAAGTGGTAACCGACTGCGATTAATTTCTTTTTGAAACATACTGTATAAAGGATGCTTATTTCCTGCTTTTTGTAAGTTGTTGCTTAAACATGTTTTGTTCGGTTTTATTTTTCAAATATACCGGGTTTCTCGCTGAAGCGTCAAAGTAACTTTAATATTTGAGATAGAAAAAATTATTCCGTAGTTTCATTTTTTGTTCTATCGCTCGAATATTTGTAAATTAAAAATTTAAATTTAAATTAAAAAAAAATAATTTAAACACACGAAAACCTTAAGCATTCTGTAAACACGCAGTGATTTTGGAAGAATGTCGTCTTTTTAATTGAATGTAATTTTATCACTGTGATTTATATTTATTTTTATATTTTTTGCGATGTTTACAAACAAAATTTTTAAAAAATTCACAACTCGCGCAAACACTGAAAGATTTTCAAAATCCAAAACTGTTTTAGAAGACCGACATTTTTATTTTTTACAATTTTATCCCGGCCGTTTATATTTTTTTACTCGAATAATAATCTTTTTAATTGAATGTAATTTTATCACTGTGACTAATATTTATTTTTATTTTTTGCGCTAAAATGTGTTTACAAATATTTTGAAAAATGCACAGCTCGCCCAAAAACTAAAAGATTTTCAGTTTGGAAGAAACATTTTCTGTGAGCTAAATTTAAATTTTCAATAATCTTATCTTAGCGATTTATATTGATTTTTGTTCGTTTGATTGTTCAAGGTTTACAAATAAACTTTTTTTTTTTAATTCACAATTCGCCCACAAACCGGAAAATCTTCAAAAACCAAAATTAATCAGATGACCGACGTTTTGTGAGCTCAATTTAGTTTTTTGGCAATAATATCCCAGCCATTGATATTTATATTATTTTATTTCGCACAAATGTTCAAGGTTTACAAACAAACATTTCCAAAATTTTGCTACTCGCACACAGACCGGGAGATTTTCCAAAACAAATATTATTTCAGAAGACAGACTTTTTGTGAGCTATGAGCTCAATTTATTTCTTGGACTATTTTCAAAAAGTAAAATTATTTTGAAAGAGATAAATTTAATTTTTGGATAATTTTATCCCGGCGATTTATATAATTTTAATTTTTTGGCTCGAATGTTCAACATTCTAAAATAAACATTTTCAAAAATTGTCAACTCGCGCACAAACTGGAAGAATACTTTAAAAGTTGTTATTATTATTTATAAACATATCAGTGGATATTTAAAAACCGAAATTATTTTGACATAATGGTTTTTCGTGGACTGAATTTGATTTTCATACAATTTGATCCCACCGTTTCATATTTTTTTTACTCTTGAGTGTATAAATTAAAAATTCAAATTGAAACACGAAAAATTTAAGCATTTTTTAAACTGGCAGTGGTTTTGGAAAAATGTCGTCTTTTTAATTGAATGTAATTTTATCACTGTGATTTTTATTTCTTTTTATGTTCAATGTTTACAAACAAAAGTTTTGAAAAATTCACAACACTGAAAGATTTTCAAAATCTAAAATTACTACGGAAAAGACATTTTCTGTGAGCTAAATTAAAATTTTGAATAATTTTACCCCTGCGATTTATATTTATTTTTATTTTTATTTTATTTGAATGTTCAATGTTCATAAACAAACATTTTCAAAAATTTACAACTCGCGCACAAACCCGAAAATTTTCAAAAACCAAAATTATTTCAGAAGGGCTACGTTTTGCGAGTTAAATTTAATTTTTAGACAATTCTATCCCGCGATTAATATTTATTGTTATTTAATATTCAAGGACTACATTTTCAACAAATTATTTCACGCATAAAATCCGGTTTATCAGAAATCAAAATTATTTTGGAAGACCTAAATTGAACTCTTGGGCAATTCTATTCCTACGATTTATATTTATTGTTATTTTATTTCACTCAAACGTTCAACGTTCACAAGCAAATATTTTCAAAAATTCACTACTCGCGCAACAATTGGACTATTTTCAAAAACCAAAATATTTGTAAAGAGATACATTTTATGAGTTAAATTGAATTTTTTGGCCATTTTATCCCTGCAATTTATGTTTGTTATTATTTTATTTCGCTCAAATGTTTAAGGTTTACAAACAAATATTTTCAAAAATTCACTACTGGCGCAATAATTCTAGGATTTTCAAAAACTATTTTTTTTCTGAAGAAAGTCATTTTAAGAGTTAAATTAAGTATTTAAACAATTTTATCCCTGCGATTTATCTTTATTATTATTTTATTTCGCTTAAATGTTCAAGTTTCACAAACATTTTCAAAAATTTACTACTCGCGCACTAATTACAGGATTTTTAAAAAACTAAAATTGTTTCTGAAGAACTACTTTTTGTGAGTTAAATTTAATTTTTATATAATTTTATCCCAGCGATTTATATTTATTAGTATTTTATTTCGCTCAAATGTTCGAGGTTTACAAACAAACATTTTAAAAAATTCACTACTCCCCCAAAAATTAGACGATTTTCAAAAACCTAAATTATTTTTGAAGAGCTGTGTTTTCTGAGCAAAATTTAATTTTTAGACAATTGAATCTCTACGATGTATATTTTTTATTATTTTATTTCGCTCACATGCAAACAAACATTTAAAAAAAATCACTACTTGCGCAATAATTGTACCATTTTCAAAAACTAAAATTATATCTGAATAGCTACGGTTTGTGACTTAAATTTAATTTTTAGACAATTTTATCTCTGCGATTTATATTTATTATTATTTTATTTCGCTAAAATGTTCAAGTTTCACAAACAAACATTTTCAAAAATTCACTACTCGCGTAAAAATTGAACGATTTTCAAAAACCAAAATTATTTCTAAGGGGCTACTTTTTGGGAGTTAAATTAAATTTTTAGCTTATTTTATCCCTGCGATTTATATTTATTATTATTTTATTTCGTTCAAATGTTTAATGTTTACAAACAAATCTTTTTAAAAATTTACTAGTTGGCCAATAATTGGACGATTTTCAAAAACCAAAATTATTTCTGAAGAGCTTCATTTTGTGAATTAAATTTAATTTTTAGACAATTTTATCCTTGCGAATTACATTTATTATTATTTTATTTCGCTCAAATGTTCAAGGTTTACAAACAAATATTTCCAAAAATTCACTACTCGCGTAAAAATTGAACGATTTTCAAGAACCAAAATTATTTCTAAAGAGCTACTTTTTTGCGAGTTAAATTTAATTTTTAGGTTATTTTATCCCTGCCATTTATATTTATTAACATTTTATTTCATTCAAATGTTCAATGTTTACAAACAAATCTTTTTAAAAATTAGACTATTTTAAAAAACCAAAATTATTTCTAAAGAGCAATGTTCTTTGAGTTAAATTGAATTTTTACATAATTTTATCTCGGCGATTTATATTTATTATTATTTTATTTCGCTCAAATGTTCAAGGTTTACAAACAAACATTTTCAAACAAAAATTCACTACTCGCGCAACAATTGGGAAATTTTCAACAACCAAAATTATTTTCGAAGAACGACTTTTTGTGTATTAAATTTAATTTTTAGACAATTTTATCCCAGCGATTTACATTTTTTATTACTATTTTATTTCGCTCAAAAGTTCAAGGTTTACAAATAAACATTTTCAAAAATTCACTACTCGCGCAACAGCTAGACGATTTTTAAAAATCAAAATTAATTATTAGCTGCGTTTTGTGAGTTAAATTTAATATTTAGATAACTTTATCTCCTGCGATTTATATTTATTATTATTTTATTTTGCTCAAATTTTCAAGGTTTACAAACAAACATTTTCAAAAATTCACTACTGGCGCAACAATTGTACGATTTTCAAAAACCAAAATTAATTTTGAAGAACGACATTTTGCGAGTTAAATTTAATTTTTAGATAATTTTATCTCTGTGATTTATATTTATTAATATTAATTTATTTCGCTCAAATTTCATAAATTCATTATTCGCGAAACAATTGGATAATTTTCAAAATCAAAATGATTTTTAAAAAGCTACGTTTTGTGAGTTAAATTTAATTTTTAGAGAATTCTATCCCTGCGATTTATATTAATTATTATTTAATTTCGCTCAAATGTTCAATGTTTACAAACAAACATTTTCAAAAATTCACTACTCGCATAACAATTGAACGTTTTTCAAAAACCAAAATTATTTTTGAAGAGCTACATTTTGTAAGTTTTTCTTTTAATTTCTAGACAAATGTATCCCTACTATTTATATTTATTTGTCTCCTTTTTTTTGGTCAAATGAGGTTGCCTTTTATTATAATAATAATAATTTATTTCCTAACAAAATACAATTTTAATTACTTGTTATTTATAAAACCAATATAATATACATAAAAGGCTGAAAGATGTCTGGTCGATAGCCAGTTAATAACTTTATAACAAATTTTTTGAATATATCTCAAAATGTATAAACTACTGTAATCATTATTTCTGCAGACATAATAATTATTATTATTTTATTACATAAAATCTTTTTACGAAAAAAAATAAGTTTTGGACATGCCACTTAATAAACTATTATTTTCTGCTTCACCTTTCCCTCCTTTATAATAATTTCGAATATTTCCGCGTCGTTTATTGTTTCATTGTCTGTTTACGCAGTTCCGCGTTTAAACTCGAACGCACAAAAATGGGGACGACGGGTCAAAGGAGCAAAAAGGAGCAACACAAATATCGGTGGCATGCAATGTTTGCTCCAAAAATAATAACCGTGAGCACCGCCCTTTGCGCGTCCGAAACGATCTGGAAAAACTGGCAAAAACCTCACGCTCCGACGGTTTCCACGTTTCGCTTTCAAATATGACAATAAAAAAAAAGAAATGGAAGGATGGTTGTGAAAATAAATACAAAATTTATTATAAATGCAAACTTGAGTTTTTGTATTAAAAATGTGTGATTATTACTAGTGACACGGTAAAACTCACTGGATGTTCAAATAAAAAGTAACTTGTATTTTTATTTTTATTTTATAAGAAATTACTCTACAAAACTTAAGGTATTTGAATAATAGTACTTTACAGCCTCTTCTAGCATGTATTACAGACTTTATGGATAATTTTAGAGAAAAAATAAAAATTTTAATCAATTGTATTTGATTAATTATCTAAACTATTTTTTTTGGCATAGGCCTAAGCCATACCGTCACACACGGCTAGGCATCTAAACCATTTATGTAAATATAAAAAAACAAATTATCTTTCAAAAATTCCAGAATTATCTGACTATCTACAAAACAACTGGATACAAGATAATTTTTATCACATTTACATATCAAGTTGAAATTGTTACATCCTATATTTTAAATTTGCGACTGTAATACATATACTGTGCAGAATATATGTACAGGTGTAAATCATAGTGTAGTCAACACTGATTGTAGTAGCACATGTTTGCAGTATCGATTCGGATCCTCTGACAGTGGACAAGTGGTTGTAAAGCAAGTTGACCGCAGTGTTCGCAGCCTGGTCTCTCGGATAACGCGTCCATTTGACCACATCAGGGATATGCGCCCCCACTAAATAAATAAATAAAGAAACCGGAAACGGAGAGACCAACCGAGACCCACGATTCAATTTGAAAAGCCTCGCCCGCGGTCAAATGGATACAAGCAATTTTTAAAGTATTTCCATCATCTAATTTATAACAATCTATAACTATAACATTTGTTTAGTGTCATCTTACATTAAATAATGATATTAACAATAATTAGTTATGGGTAAAACACGGTGAATTTTTCATAACCATTTTATTCATACAATTAATACACTCTTTCATTATTTTATGGTATAGTTAGCTAATTCATATTCTATTGAGCGCGAGTGATCTCAGCTATTTTTTCATATTATTATATCAACTACCAAACTAACAAACCATTCCACTATTTATAAAAATATTTTAAAGAGAAAGATTTTTATAGTAAACAAATATACTGTTACATTACGTACGAAATACCATAGAAATATGAATATTTTAATAATTTACGGTACCCAATTTGCTCCACATGCAGAATGCGAGCGAGAGAACGACGCGCTAACCCGGCGCCTCCACCAAAAACGCATTATCCGATATCTCCCGGGGCGTACGTGTGTTCGTCTTGTTTGCATAAAAGGGGCATAACTTTTAATTGTTCCCCACCGTTCCGGTGTGCGCGCATTCGGTTTCATTATGTGCGCCCCCCAGAGCCCCCGCGACACAGGGGCGCGCGCGTATTAAACCCCGCGCTTTTAATCTAACGTCCGTTGCCTCTTTAATATTTATATATGTAATACGGCCGCCTTTATTGCCCGCCTAATTTTCAAATAAAAATTCGCAGGGTTCGTATAATGTGTAAAATCGATTTGAAATAAAAGTTTGGAGAAATTTTACAAAATAACAAATTGTATATAGAAATTTCGATCATGTAATTTTACTCGCGGTTGCAAATTAAAGTTCTGATGTGTAAAATTGCTGTAATAAATCGGTAATAAGTGGTGTTGAGATCAGCTGAGGTGGAATGGTGGTTTTGCGTTTTTGTCGGCTGGCTGACGTCGGTAGTCAATAATCGTGTTCCTTTATTAGCATTTAGATTAATGTCACGCTCGCACGTTCTAACAGCTAGATGTATTAATATTTTAAATGAGCTGTCAGTATTTTTGTTTAATCATAATTACCACTCATAATCATGCACAGATGTAAAGTAATTATACTTATAGAAATTAATCGATGGTTCTGATAATTTTTTGTACGTTAATGTATTAATCAAGCCTATAGAATAAGAAATGTATCTGATAATTTTAATATAATGTCTTTGTACACAAGGGTATTAAGTTAACCTGCAGAATTTTGAATGTATAATTTATTTGAAAAATCTAAATGATGATTGGAAATTGAGCATAAATATCTATCATTTAGCTATCACACAAATTAATATTTGTAATAAATACAGAACAACCACAAATATGCAAAAACGCTAAATAGACAAAAGATAACATAAACTAAATTTATGAATGTTTACTAATTAATACACATGAAACTCCGGCTTTTCATGTTACTGACTGGATTGTAGGATAGGGTCCACCCATCAACCTTCATTTTAATTTTACCTCAAAGTGCATTCTGGTGATTAGAATTTATTTCGGTATTAAAAACCTGAATGAAATCATTTAACGAAAATAGTAATATCTACTTTAAGTGAAATCTGAAAGATGAGTGGTGGGTGGGCTCTATTCCACAATCCAACCGTTTGAATACGAAAGTGATTTTGAAAATGAACGAATTTACAAATATAAATTCACGGTTCTTTAAGTTTACTATTTACTAATTTATACAAAAAAATTAAAAATCAAAGTTAAAATCAATATTAAACAGAGTAAACAAAATATTATCATAAATCGCGTTCTGTGAATGAAAGCGCGAATTAGTGTGTTTAATGACCTTATTAAACACACAAATGCGTGTGCGTGTTTAATAACCATATTAAACACGCAAACGCGTGTTTAATGAAATTGAGTGTTAAATGTACCCCATTTATACTGTCCATAAAATTTAATAATGCGCATATTATAACATTTTCGTGAACAAACATAATTTTCTGATTATTAGAATTCATATCTGTATTAAAGACCTAAATGAAATCATTAAACCAAAACAGTTTCTATATTTTAAACATTAAATTCAAACAACGGGTGGTAGATATTTTACAATCCAGCCGTTTGAGCATAGGAAAGTGATTTTGCAAAAGAACTCATTTACAAAAATAATTTCAAGGTTGATTAACTTTAAATTTATCAATTTATACACATGCATGCAGAGTTACAAACAGGTTGAATATTTATATATTCAGGCTACTTTCGTCTTTATCGAATTTATTTAATGCTTCTGCAACAAGTAATATTATCTCAAATTTATTTACATTTCTTAGTAGTCAGAAAAAAAATTGTAGAATATTTCTATGAGCATTTTAATAAAGCTTTTGTACCCAAAACTATTAACGAGGAACGTGATAACTTTGGAAATAATTTCTTTATGGATTGCGAAGAAGTCAGACTACAGCTCCGTTGTTCTAAAGAGAAGTTTACAGCAGGTTTGAACCAAATTCCCGAAATTGTAGATTGTGATTATAAGTAACATTTATATTTAACCTTATTTTGAGTACAGGACAATTTCTCAGTGTAAGAAGAAAGTGCGTGTTTTTCCATTGAAAAAAGTGGTAGCTCTAATAAAGTTGAAAACGATAGACCTATTTCAATCTTATGTTTTTCAAAGGTATTCGAATATATCTTATGTAAATATATTTATTCTAGTGTATCAGCTAAAATATCTGTACAGCAGCATGGTTTTTGTAAGAAAGGGTCTGCTTCTACTAATTTAAATAATTTTACTCAGGTAGCTACAGATGCCATGGACTCAGGAAAGCAGGTTGATGTAATATACACTGATCTTACAAAAGCATTTGATTAGACCATGGTTTATTAGTTAAATGAATATGACATTAACGGTAGGTGCATAGTACAATTGGTAGTACAAAAAAATAATTTTAAGTGATTTATAATTACTCAACATTCTTCCATTTACCATGTTATTCGATAATGTACAATAAATATATGAATCTTGGAAAAACTGAAATTTCCCATTAACAACAAAGTTAGGTTTATAGTGTTATTTTCGAAAATTAATGTAAACACGGAGTTGATTTTTACCATAATTGCTGATAATAGTACAATGTGCGGTATCAGAAATTTTCATAATTTTTCATCGAAAAATAACTAAGACATTAATTAATTTAGATTGGTTGTCCTCCCAATTCATTATATTTTAGCCATTTTCTAACTAATTGAACATAAAATAAATGTTTGTAATATGTCACTCCGAACATTATAGTAGTAACTTTCATATGATATCAAGATAACGATATTCTATTGTTAAATAATTGAGTTAACCACTATTGCAAATGTGCCATTTTTTGAAATTTCAAATGCCTGTCAAAGCCAAATAGTCTAACTGAAGCCTCTCGCCCCCTTCCACCCCGCGTAACCCAACAAAGTGCAGAGCGAGATGGACGCTGTGTGTTGAGAGCTGTCATAAAACGCGAAGTACCTTCAATTCATGAATATTCATTATTAGTTTGTTATTTGAGCAATATGGGTAGAGAATACAGTATTACATTCAAACGCAATAAAAGGGCGAAGAGTGTAAAAGCAGCACACGCAAGAAAGAAGATATTACAGGATATAACGTGTATATCACGTATATAAAAAAAATACGCGACGAATCAAATAATAAAAATTACTACGAAAATTCAGGCGGACAGTTAAAGCAATTAAAAAAGAAACATAACTAATGTACCAAATTAAGGACCAGTTGGAGGTATGAGGAAAAGACATGTTCCTTTTAAATTTATATACCGATGTGGATATTGAATTAATTTTTAGATGTAACCTTTTGGTAGTTAGATTTTTGTTTAAATTTAATTTAAGTTTAAACAAAAAACAAATTTAAATTGAATTTAAACCATCTGATGGGTCACATGATACATTTATGAACTCACAATTTAGAGACAATTTAAATTATGTAAAAATATATAGGGTGTTCTATTTGAAATAAAAAGTTAAGGTAATTTCCTGTTGAACCGGAAATGGAATTTTTATTAAAAGTCCACATGTTAACATGCTTATTATATTATTGGGGCATTCGTCAGGCTTTTTCCAAGGCCTTTCTTCAAAACTATTTTTCAGAACTTTTTTCAAGTCTTTGGGATTTTTTTTTAAACAATCTTTTTCATAACTTCTTTGCGGGTGTTTTTTTAATTACATTAACATTCTTTAAGGACTTCTTTTTCAAGATATTTTAAGACTATTTTCAAAACTTTATTTCGTGATCTTTTTCAAAACTTTTTCAGGTTCTCTTTCAGGACAAATTTCAACTTTTTCAGGTTTTTTTTCAGGGCTGTTTTTAGAACAATTTTTTTTTTCTAGACTTTTTTCGGAACCTTTTTAAGGAACTTTGGGACTATTTAAGTCGAGACTTTTTCAGGATATTTTCTTCGGGACTTTTATATAGAACTCTTTTTCAGGACTTTTTTCCAAGACTTCTTGATTTTAAGGACTGTTTTTATGACCTTTTCTTGGGGTCTTTTTTAAATACTTTTTTCAGGAGTTTTTTTCAGAATGTTTTGTCAGGTCTTTATTTTCAAAACGTTTTTTCAGGAATCTTTTTCAGCACTTTTTTCAAGATTCTTTTTCAATACTGTTTTTCAAGACTTATAGGACTTTTGTTCAGAAGCATTTATTTGGGACTTTTTTATGATTCCCATGATTTTTTATCTATTATACTTTCTTTCCGGACTATTTTTCAGGCCTTTTTCAGGATTTTTAAATGCCTTTTTTCAGGTCTTTTTAAAGGCCTTTTTTAGGTCTTATAAAAGAACTTTTTTTTGGGTATCAGGACAATTTTTTATACAACTTTTTTTAGGACTTTATCAGGTTTGTTTCAAGGATTGCTTTTCTCGACTTTTTTAGGACGTGCTTTGTCAGAAGTAGAAATGGGTAACTGATGATTGAGTCGACTAAAAGAGTCGAGGAGTCAAGTGACTCTTTATGAGTCATTTTATAAGTGAGGACCGTTTGTATCATTATAGTCGAAAATATAAAATTTGTGAGGCGGCGACTCTTTTATTTATTTTTTTGCTCATCAACATTTTGTGGGGTAAAGAGTCGACTCTTTATAATTATGAGTAGACTTTTTTGTAAATATACACTATCTAGAATATGGTATAATTATTTGGGGAAATTCAATTCATTCGGAAAAGCTTCTTATCGCACAAAAAAAATGTTAGTCTAGTCTTATTCAGAATGTACCCTGGAGAGAGCACTGAAAGCCTATTTTTCTAAATCTTAAGGGGGTTACTTCCTCAAAAATGAAAAAAAATGATCGTATCCTTTTTTATATTTTTAATTCTCAAATGCGGCGATTTATTTTCATATTTTATAAATTCAATAAAACGATTGAATATATGAATATTCAACCTGTTCGTAACTCTGCAAGCAAAATAAAGTCTTACTAAGACTATAAACAAATAACTAATTGAAACAACTACTTCCCTGGCTAGTGCCACGCCGTTTTATTAAATTTATTTAATGATTTCTGCAACAAGTAAGGTTGTTCCTAATTTGTTCATATTTTATTGCTCCGAAAAGGATCAGAGATCTGCTTCTTCTCTTCAGCGCCCAGTGAGAAATCACTGAACTATTCCTTGGATATTGAAGGGATAGGAAAGATACTATCAACGATACCAGCGTTCATAGCGGACTTTCTTGAAACCCGACAAGCCTACCGTTAACGAAAGCATTATCTTAGCAATTAAATCTTATTTAATTCAAGACAATTTCTCGTAGAAATTAATGGCCATAAATCTGAATGACGGACTAGAGAGGTTCCGCAAGGCTCTAATTTATGGCCTCTGTTATTCCTGATTTACTTTAACGATCTTATCTGTAAATAAATATATTAAATGCCCATTATCAATTTATGGTGACGACTTGAAGATTTATAATATTATTGATTCTGTTGACAAATTCACAGTTATTTAACTAAACCATTTACTATTGCATATACATGAAACCCATGCTTTTGCTGCTACTGGTTGGATTATAAGATAGGGATCACCCACCACCCTTCGTTTTAGTTTTTGAACTCAGAATATAAACATTGTTTTTTGTTTAATGAGATTGACTTTGGGCATCCGTATTGTCTGCCAAAGCAAACACATTTAGGCCCAGCTCTGTTTCTGGCGCTGCTTTTCTAGTAACAGTACTTTATCACGTAAAGACCTTCATGGATCTTTCTCCAAAATCAGCTTATTCGAGCTCCTCACTAGAAGATCACTGTTTAACCCGCGTAATTTTAATTTGAACTATTTTACTTCAACCGATGTCAACTTTGTCCTCCAGTTTAGCATTGCACAAATTTTAAGCGGAGAAATGATCCAGGAAAGCAATAAGACGACATTACGAAGACTTGCACAGAAACTTCACGTCCTCCCTCTCTACACCCTTGATAACCGTGACTCATTAGGGCAGTGATTTTCAACCTTTTTGGTGCTCTGTTAAGTTAGCTTATTCATTCGCCAGCTTTCATTTTTAATAATTTAAAATTACACGATAGTCACTAAAATTATAAAGATTAGATTTCGGTTGGTTATTAGTAAGACATAAATAAAGAAATTTGAAAGGAACAAAAGTAATGGTTTTCCATTATTGCTTATAATTTTAACCAAACATACATATTTAACGTCAGGGTGTTAAATAAATGATTTAAAAAAAAACTCAATTCTTATAAGAATTCCTCAAAGGAAGAACAGGAACTTTATTCACATTTAAGGTAAAAAAATCGTTAGTATTATTTTTTATATATCCATATCCTGGGTAACGAAAACTGGTTTTCCTTTACAACTACCTTGATCCTCAGACTTTCCCTGCTCCAAGTAACCCTACACATATAATAAACGACAGAAAATTTATAAGAACCTTGAGGTTGGTGAAAAGTTTAATAATATGTGGTTCTAGTTTCGAAAGACATAATCTTAAGTCACCTTCTAATGCAAATGTTTTGCTTCATCGGCATTGGGAGAACATAACTGGGAAATAAATATGAAGTTAGAAACGCCACAATTGAAATTCTAATTTTCATTTACAGCGGTTAAAATGTGTTACGAATTCTTATCCAAAATTCTTTCTTTATTTTATTAAGTTTACTTTCTAAATCTAGTTTAGATGTGCATCTAATTTCTACCGTTAATTTGTGCAGTTATACAATACATATTTAACGAATCACTATATGGTGATCTTATTAGTGGGCGTACGTTAAAAAAAAATGCATTTGTCGCACGACATCCATCCGTCGCTACTGGGCGAGCGCGTTTTATGCGCGTCCTGGCCGGGATTTATGCATCCGTAAAGGAACATAATTTCATGGTTTACGGCGTCGCGTTTACGCCCGTTTCTGATGTTATTATATATTAGGGGGCACCGTTCTTTATTATTATTGCGACAAATAAAAACGGTTGTAATTCCGTGCAATTTGCGGCCGGCCCCTCCCCCGCATCCATTACTTCCTACGCCGCTGCACACGCCGCGACTGCAGCATCAGATCAACTCTCGTCCTCATCATCATCATCAGCACTAAGAATCTCGAGAGATGGAGATCTTCCAGCCCACAATACGATATTATGTAAAGTTCACCACGCTAAACGATCTGCAGAAGGAAACGCCCACGGGGGTACGGTTGTGATTTTTTTGCTGCGATATTAAACACCATCAAGTAAATGCTTACAGAGGGCAAAGAAGTACAAAATTGTAAGGTAAAGTGCTATTTAACAAATAAATGTATAATAATAACTTTCAAAGTATTTTTAGAAATGCTTAATATTTTCATGTTTTTTAGTCAAACGTTCATCCCCAATTATCATCTTTATAATTATTAGAAATTCAGTGAGATGGTCGCATGTTAATTTCGTCGCGACGACTAATTCTCTGGCAGTGGCGTAGGGTGTGGGAGGAGACGCGGGCGGCCGGCAATGCATTTAAATGTTACATTTGGCTCACCAAAAGTCACAAAAGATCGTTCCGCAGTTCAGGAGGCCCGTAATCGCCAAAACATGACCCCCCTGTCCTCCCATTTCCGGAGCTAATTTGAATATTCGAATTTAATGCTGCGAGCGCATTTTTCTAACCGGCGCCCGCAATTGCCCAAGGATCACTTGCTCTTCCTTACCCCCTTAATTTCACAAAATTGCCATCTTCGGAAACAAAAAACACTAATGCGGTAATTTTTTCCATCTTGATCTCCCCATTTAATAACGTAATCCCTGAAAATTCGCGAAATTTGATTGCCGGCAATTTGCGCCCGGATCAACGGTCAGGTGGCCCTCGACTGATCCATCACTGATGATGCGTGAATGCAGGAAACGCGGGCGGGGTATGACAAATTGCAATTAGTTATTGTTTTGAGGGGATAATTATGGGTTTTTGCGGTCAGTCGGCGCGATTAATCCGGGCTCGGTTTGCCGGAGAAGCGACAGAGATGGATGGTCCCGTGATGGACTAAGAAGTGCTGTGTCTCCACTAAGATTTGCATGATTGATGATACGAAATTATCCGCAGTGCGTGGCCTCTCGGTATCGATTCCGATATTGCCCTATGGTTGTTTAATCCCTCATTTGTGGACAACAACAGGTTGGGAGGTTGGGTTCCGGGGATTAATAAATATTTGATGGCGGCAGGAGGAGGGTTATTGGTGGTCAGAGAGGCGTCCGGGGTTTTTAAAAAGGCACCCTCGAGGGAATTCCGCGACACGAAAGGGTACTCTTTGCGGCTCCTCTAATTCACCAGACGTAAATATTTGCCCGCAATTTATTGATCCGGTGAAGGCGAAAGAAGCCCACCGCGGTCGCCACTGAGGGATTTTAAAATGTGCTTTCAAATCACCGCAAAATGCCTCTCCTTTCACTAAATTTTCATCAACTTCTAACACTGTACTCGTAAATAAACTCTTCTAAAATACTAAACCATATTGTACTCACCCTCCTCTATCTTTAAAATAATGTAAAATCTTTTATCGCATCATCATATATTATGTTAAACATTTATTGTTAATTATTAGGATCATAATGTTACAGTAACTCCATATTACCTAGGTTACGCATAATGCAATAGACGAATCATAATTTTCGTGCCATCAATAGTACTTTAGTTACTCACAATATCATGTGAGCCACAAAATTTTGTTTTGGAGTTGGCTGTGAGATAAATGGGGTATGTCTCATATTATTACGTCATGAGACTAGAATTAGATTTAAAAAAAATGAATTCATTTCAGACATAACAGCTATGTTTCTCTCTCTCAGGCATGGCCAACTCAGAAACAAAATTCTGTGGCTCACACCTTACAATGGCTACGAAGTCATGATGAGAGCTCGGATTTCTAGCTATTATGCTATACATAGTTTTTTAAGGCTGATCAAAATGTCTTTATATACAGGGTTTCCTGAAAGTAACGGATATATTCCATAAAATCGTTGATAAAAATATTTCACAAATTGGTCGATTTTTATTTTGAAATTGTTATCTACTGGTGATTTTCAACCCTGCACTCTTAAACCCCTAAGCACTAGCAACCCCAACTTTAGAATTTCAGATGGAAACGTATCCTTTCTGATAGCTCATTTGATAGATTTTTTTTATATTGAATACTACAAGAAAAAGTTTTTCAAAATCAGTTAAAATCATTAAATTTGCGTCACCAATGGCGCGCAAATTTAATGGTGACGCCGGTCTCACGCACCGGGGTTTTCAACTAAAGATTTTTCGAAACGTGTTATTAATTTTCGAAACGTGTTACTAATAGTAATTATGCTATGACAATAAAACAAAGATATTTAATCAATTTAAGCTCTACAATGCAGCAGCTACTCGAAATTGCAACAAAAAACAATAACGGAGAATAAAGTTATTCGACACACCCGGTCTCACAGACCAGTAGGGTCACCATTAATAATTAATGGAAATATATTCGAAAATGTATTCAAATAAAAGGGCAAATATTCGAGCATGCGTTGATACGGCTTTAGCAATGAGTGGTATAAACCATTGAAATTGTTTGTAATAATTAAATGCCAAACAAGATTTATTTTGTTTCATTTATAAATTTTTATCGTTTTGATATTTTTGAAAAATATCTTTTTTAATTTTGACGTTACACTTCCTAATTTCGCAAAATCTATTGCAACTTTTGTATTTCAGTACAAGATGCAGTGGCGGCTCGTGAAACATTTTATTAGTAGAGCCACTTAGCATGCAAAAACAGCACTCGAAACTTGATTTTTATAAAAACAGAATTTGCATCTTGTCATTTAAAGTATTCTAAAAAAATAGTGTCTGTCATAATTAGCTTCAAAACTTTTCAAATCCATCCAGATATATTGTATTTTTGACAAACTGGAAAATGATCGACATATCTTCGCTAGAAACAAAATGTCAGCCATCGAAACTTGATTTTTAGAAAAAACAGAATTTGCATCTTGTGATTTAAAAAATTACAAAAAAATAGTTACTAGCAGAATTAGCTTCAAAACTTCTTAGATCCATCCAGAAATATAGTATTTTTAACATACTGGAAAATAATTGAGATACCCCAACTGGAAACAAAATGTCAGCACGCGAAAATTGACTTTTGAAAAAATATAATTTGCATTTTGCGATTTAATAAATTCTAAAAAAATGGTGATGTGGCCATCATGTTACTTTCTCCGATTTGATGGTATAGCCATTTATATTTACGTTTTCATGGTTTATTTTTAATTGAAATCATATTTTAAATGTACATCGAGCGTTGTGTAAACTCGGATAAAACTGACGTTTAAAACGTCAAAATTATGAAAGATGGAAAAATTATACTTCAAATTAAAAAACTCGGTTTACTCAAGAACTAACGAGATTTCGAAAAAAACTTATTCGTTAGAAGTTGTTCATTTTGGCATTCTCTACAATTATTATTCACATAAATTTGCTGTAACTATTATCGTTTCATAATTATAAACCAAAAATTAAAACAAAATTAATAATTTTTTTTTTCGAATAGCAATGATTTTGTGAAAAATATATTCAAGCAAAAGATATTAATTTCTTTGTTTTCTTCAATGTTTGTTTAAATCTTTTTGTGATATTTTTCATATTTAAGAAAATATTTGCAAAAAACAAAAAACAGTTAAGGTAAACACCCACTTCCGGTGTTCGAAATTTTACCAAAAGCTTTTCAGTTCTTCAGATTATCAAATCAGACGTATGTTCAAAGTTTGATATCAATTGCTCTATTAGTTTTTGAGATACAGCGCACACAGACAGACACACACACACACACACACACACACACACACACACACACACACGCACACACACAGACACATACACACACAGACACAAAAAAAAAAATTCCAGAAATTGTTGAATTGGCATCTAGGGACCCCAAAACGGATATTTCTGTAAAAAAAAAAATTGAAAAAAAAATCACGATCACAATACTTTCTCGTACTTCGTAACGGAGAAAGTAAAAAAATAGCGATTGCCAGAATTAGCTTCAAACTTCTCAAATTTCGAAGAAATATTGTGTTTTTGACAAACTAGAAAATGGTCGACATACCCCCGCTGAAAAAAAATGTCAGCCTGGAAATTTGATTTTTAAAAAATACAGAATTTGCATCTTGTGATTGACAAAAATTCCAAAAAAATAGTGAATGCCAGAATTAGCTTCAAATTTCCCAAATACATCCAGAGATAATGTATTTTATTGTTTTTCTATTTCACAGAATATTGACCAATTTTGACAAAATGCTAATATCTTGAAAAGTAAAAATAGGTGTAGGAAATGCTTGTATAGATCACTATAGAATTGAATACTGCGTCAGAATATGTAAAAATATACAGAGTGTTGAATTTAAAAAATCGAAATTTAATGGTGTAACATTGATTAAATGCGATAATTAATTTTGAACTCTATGTATTTTAGAATTCCAAAAATAATACATTATTGGGTACCTTCCGATATTGGCTTTCTATAGCCAGCCTTACATCTCTTATATTTTATTTTCTTCGGAAATACGTGTTTTTAAAGTGAATTATGAAAAAGCACAAACTTTTAAAAAATTTCAAATCTCGAAAACTGTTAAATTCAGTTTATGTTATTTTATTATTTTTATGTAGAATTTAAATTTGCAATAAAAAAATATAGCATTCCATTTAAAATAAAGAAGTTCGTGTTGAGTCGTATAATCTTGAAAATAATTTCATCGGAAAGAACACCCTCGATTACATAAATGCTGAACATCTCATTACAATACATTAATTAAAAGTCCATATACTTTTAATGCACGGTTTCGGAGGGACACCCTGTATATATATATATATCCAATACACTAAGAATTTGACAAAGTTGAACTAGAAAAATGAAATAGTAATTTTCGATACAAGTAACGTTATGAAGGTTTTTACATTACGAGAGAAAAATTTGCTTTTTTTGACATGGCATGAGCCATTCAGTCACATCGAATATTGTAATTTGGAATTTTTGTATTTTTGGGAGAAACGTATACACGACAACCATGGATCCGACCGAATACTTCTCGATCCCCGAAAAAACTTTCGGCCGGGCTGGGATTCGAACCTACACGGCACGCGGTGCAACCGGCACAAGCGCTCGCCTGTACCCACTACACCAACGGGCCGCCTTAAGTTTGCTTTTAAATTCTCGAGTAATGTAAAAACAAATAAATAACGTTACGCGTGTCGTAACACGGTTTATTTTATCCTATTTCTGTTTCTTTTTTTTATAAAGAAAAAATGTTTAATGAAAACCATTAAAAAGCGAAATCATGTTTGTTTGCTAATATCTCCATAGTAACGAGTTGCGTTAAGGTACATATAACAGCACTAGTGTTGTTAAGAATTTCTTAACAACACTAGTGCTGTTAAAGGTACCTTAACGTTACTCGTTGCTAAGGAATTATTGGTATATTAACCCTTTCAGCCCTGGATTTTTAAATTTGAAAAAAAAAATTGTTTTGTTAATTATTATTGATGGGGAGCTTCTTAAGACCATAAATACCAAATTTGAACTCATTTGCTTAATTAGTATAGGAATTAGTGAGAAACAGCAAAAATATGGATTGTCATAGTAGAGACATGTAAATGTTGCGGTGACAATTGCCACCACCAGGGCCGAAAGGGTTAACATTATAGAATAAAATAAAATACTTTTAAAGATTTGAAATATTATAAAAAAATACTTCATTTAGGAAAATACTCAAATCTATAAAGAAACAGTCCATATCTGTATATGTATATTTGTATGACAAAAAGAATTACCATATCTTAGGTAGAAACAAAACGGCACCACCTTAAAGTTGAACCAGGAAAATGAAAAATTCTTTCAGATTTGAAAATTTGTAAAAAATTACTTCATTTAAGAATTTGCAATAAATATCTGATTTGTACAAAAAATAATTGCCATTTCCCAAGTAGAAACAAAAGCGACATCATTTTAAAGTTGAACTAGAAAAATTAAAAATGCTTTTAAATATTTGAAAAATTGTAAAAAAAATGCTTCAATTAGGAATCTGCATTAAAAGCTAAAAATCCCTAAAAACTAGTCCATATCTAATTTGTATAAAAAAAAACAATTGTCTTATCCTAGGTGAAAACAAAATGGCAACACTTCCAAGATAAACCAAAAAACGAAAAATGCATTCAACGATTTAAAAAATTGTAAAAAAAAATACTTAGTTTAGAAATCCCCATTAAAAGCTCAAAATCCATAAAGAAATAGTTCATATCTGATTTATATAAAAAAAACATTGCCTTTTCGTAGGTGGAAACAAAACGACAATACTTCAAACTTGCACTGAGAAAACGAAAGTTGCATTTAACGATTGGAAAAATTGTAAGATATGAATTAATTTAGAATTTTGCTTTAAAAGATCAAAATCTATTAAAATCAGTTTCTATCTGATTTTCTTTAAAAAAAAATTACTATATCTTACAAGGGGAGGATCAGATGTGTGACTCACCGATTTCAACCATCTTTGGCACACGTGTAGGTCATAACTAGGAGTGTAACATGTTTTTTAATTTGTTATTCATTCGTATGTTTATATAGCTTTTGCGTTAACAAACATATACCGACCTTTTGGCGCATCGGTAAAACCTCCGATTCGTAGACAGAAGGCCGAAGGATCGAACCCCATTGTTGAAGTTGGGTTCATTCATTTTTTTTTGTAGCTTTATAAATCCATGTGTATTTAAATATCTTAATTTTAGAATCAATCAATTTTTTTCTCGAAAACGGCTGAATAGTGCACCCTATTACTTGTAACTGTTACACTCCTAGATATGACCTACACGTGTGCCAAAGATGGTTCAAATCGGTGAGTCACTCATCTGATCCTCTCCTTGTTAGGGGGGAACAAAAAGCTCTAAATAAATTGCCTATAAAAGTGTTTAAATGTTTATTTATGGAATTAAATGTATGTTATGTTATATTGTTGTCATCACAAAAAAATGAGCATTGAGATACGATAAAAAAATAAATATGGCATCCATAAGAAATAAGAAAGTTGATGATGGTTCAAAAGAAACGAAATATGTTACAACTGAAAATCTTATAGCATCTATTAGATAATAAAAAAGTGCTTTAAGAATGTCTTTGCCATTTTTAAATATCTCCTTAAATAACGGGGATATAAAGAAAAAACGAAAATCAGCTAACATAAATTTATGTATTTTTTAAATGGAACACCATGTATATTTTTGCATTTTTCTGAGTTCTTTTTAATACTGAATAAACTAATTTTAAAATATCAACTTATTATTTTTTTGCCACTGTTCAAATATTGCTTGTTTTGCCCTAAAAACTAGAATAACTCAGAAACGGTTAAATTTAGCCCAATAAAAGTTATTGTCAGTTTAATTAGTATTAAAGCTGAGCATCAAAATGCAAAAATATACCTAAGTTTCCATTAAAAAAAAAACATAATTTTGTGTTGGCTCTCCATTGTGGGGCATCCTGTATACATAAAAATATTTTCCGATTATAGAATCAATAATTATCTACTACTTTTGTATAAATCATATTTTTCTCTCTTAAATATGTAAGACCAAAGAGACACCAGGTATACAGTATGTATAGGGTATACAGTATGTTTTTTTATCGTGGAAAAAATAATTGATTTATTACTAACTAAAATTTTATGATAAAATATACATTAACACAAGGTATAATTTTTAGCATGTAAAATCCTATGGCCCACGCTAAAAAAAATATACTGTATATATGTATCTTATGTTTTTCCTTACGTGCGGCCCAGGACAGTTTAAAGTCTTAAATGTGGCCCATACATAGAAAAAGATCCATCCCTGCTTTAAATGGACATACCTTTACTCTCCTTGAGACTTGCTAAAGATATGTTCTGAAGATCCCTTCTTCCTTTGAAGTAGATAGAACGGATCGGAAAATTCCACAAACACTAACAATGCGCACCAAGGAAGTACCATTTTCGAAAGCAAAAAAAATATTATTATACCAATCGTTGGCGCTTGCATAAATTCAATGAATTTACGACTTCGGCATTAAATCCTGCAAGCACTACACTAATAGTCTCGCACTTTACACAGTTCATACACTCACTTGGTTTGGGAAAGCGCTGGTTTTTCGCGGTCAAAATATTCAATAAACGGTTTTTGGGAAAATAATCAAACGCGATAAACACATTCTTCACAACGGCGACGTGCAGACTGGCCCGACAACGTTCTGATTAAGAAAGACGCGCTGCTGATAAGAATTCAAAAATCGGCAAAAAAAAAGTTATTTCTAGGCGCCTTATCACGATCTCGCGCACATTCCAGTTTTAAAAGCCCGGGGCGATCGTTCCTAATCAGAACGTTGCCGGGCCAGTCTGCACGTCGCCGTTGTGAAGAATGTGTTTATCGCGTTTGATTATTTTCCCAAAATCGGTTTATTGAACATTTTGACCCCGGAAAAAACAGCGCTTTCCCAAACCAAGTGAGTGTACGAACTGTGAGAAGTGAGAGACTATTAGTGCAGTGCTTGCAGGATTTAATTCCGAAATCGTAAATTTATTTAATTTACCCAATTGCTACAGTTAAAAATTCAATTTCGGAAAGGGTACTAAACTCTGTAAACTTCCTTGGTGTGCATTGCTAGTGTTTGTGGGATTATCCGTTCCGTTCCATATACCCCGAAGGAAGAAGATGGCTTGTCTTCACGGGATCTCAAAAAACATCTTTAGCAAGTCTCAAGGGGAGTAAAGGTATGTCCAGCGGCGTAATTGAAGACCCCCAGCATCCGCAATTGCGAAACTATTTATTTAGCACAGTAAAAGATTCTGTGCATATAACTAACAGCATTATTCGGAAATCGGTCTCGTCAGTCTTCTATTAAAATAATTAAACACAGTTATATTCCTTACTTCACTCGTTTATTTATAACATTAAATTTACATTTCGAACACGATGTGTTCATTTTTAATAGTTAACTGATGATCAGTTAACTATTGAAAATGAACAAATCGTGTTAGAAATGTACATTTAGTGTTATAAATATAAATAAATAAACAGGTGAAGTAAAGTCTTATATTGTTTGTTTACTTTATAGCTCTCAATAGGCCTTAATTTATTTGATTTTTATATTGCATAAAATAAGCTTTTGTTCTAGCTAAGCTTAGAAAAAAACTAGTACTACTAGCCAAATAACATTGGTTCAAGATAACATGCAAATTTGTTTTGTATCATTCAATATCCGGTGTGGCACTAGCCAGGGAAGTAGTTGTTTCAATAAGTTATTTGTTTATAGTCTTACAATTAGTTTGCAGAGTTACGAACAGGTTGAATTTTCAAATATTCAGGCTATATTTCGTTTTTTTTTTAATTTATTTAATGCTTCTGCAACAAGTGAGGTTGCCGCAAATTTAAACATTTATTATATTTTTTACCACCTTATACAGGGTGTCTATGCTAAACCGTTCGTTAAAAGTTTAGGGGGTTGCCGTTGTATTAAAAATTTGAAAAAAATCCTCATCTCACGGTTGAATCATTTCTCCTCGTGTGAAATATTTTCAAGTTTCTATCACTTCCGGTTCCACCAGAAGTAGCACCAACTTTCTTATTTTAAATAGAACACCCCATCTATTATTATATTTTTGGATTCCTCGCTTAAATTTCAACATATTTTGTAAAAACGTATGTACATTTATCTCCTTAATATTTAAAAAAAAAATACTAAAATTTTAACCTCTAAAAGGTAGCCTGAAATCTGTCTATAACTTCTCTTAGAAATAAGATAAAATTATGAGTCACAGCTATAATTGTACCTAGTCGATGCCTCTATGAGTAAAATAATTGGAAACTCAATTTTGATAATAAGTATTCATAAAATGTCAATATCTAAGTGCCCTCTTAAATATCTAGTAATTCATTTTTTTTTTATGGAATGACCCATTTTTATCGCATAGTACGATTGGAAGAAAAATTTACTACTAAACATTATTATACAAACATATTCCTAAAGCAAGTATTTTTTGAATTATTTCGAAGATTAACTTTTCGTCGCATTTCTCGAGGGTATAATTTCGCAGGGCACAATGTGATGAGGATTTTCTTTTAAATTTTTAATACAACGGCAACCCCCTAAACTTTTAACGAACGGTTTAGCGTAGACACCCTGTATATTGTTTTCCCGTCATCGATAACTGCGGATCGGTTTGAACCTACTTTATCTCTTCAGCAGAATATAATCGTAGTTTATGTATTGTTTTCACGTTTGTACCAAAATATAACTAGATGAGACAGTGCAAACATGTATTCATACGATATACATACCGGGTGACCCAGGGATCTGTCAAAGCCCCATAACTTATTTGCTATTTGAGATATTGACTTCTATTTTTCATACACTGGTACCCACACCCATTCTACATATTTTAAAATATGTATGTTTTTGTACAGGGTGTCCCAGTATAAGTAACAGAACAAAGTTATGTTTTTTTTTAAATGGAACACCCTATATTTTATACTTTACTTTCAGTCCTCTTGAGCAGCTGATAAAAATAGTATAAGATACTATGGGTCTATTATGAATGGTTTGTTAGTTATGGGTAAATTTGTGGCAAAAACATGTAAACATTGAAAAAATTGCAGAAGCGTTCCTAGCAAGGATAACGTCAATTTTTATATACTGGAGAATTGTCCACATCATGAAGAATAATACACATCGGCTTTTGTTCTTTTTTGTTCATACTGCTCTACAGGGTGTCAACATACGCAAAACAATGGATAACTATTTTTTTTTCAATGGAACACCCTATATATTTTTCCAATAATGCATGACATTTTTGATAAGCTTTCCAATGATATACAGTTTGTATAATGAAATATTAAGGACTCTTGAGATTTATCCATTAAAACATTTTTCTTTTGTCACCTTCTGCTGATTTTTGGATTTTCAGCCAAAACTATGCATTATCTGGAAAAATTATAAGAGACCAAAGTTGCAGAACGAAAAATTTTCGATCGATATAGGTCTTTCGACTTTTCCAATAATGCGTGCATTACCCGCCAGAATGCGCAAAATCGTGACCGTATATGCATTTTAGCATTTTTTTTTCAAATTTTTTAATTAAAAATTGCACTATACTTTATTTTCCACGCCCTCTAGCGGAAAAATGGGAAATTGTATGAAAATTCAAATGACACATATCGATTGAAAATGTTCCGCTCTACAACTCTTAATACAAGCAATTTTTGCCCAACATGCATAGTTTTCGCTAAAAATGTAAAAAACCAATCAAAAACGCGAAAATGAATACAAACATATTCAATTTGCATTTTTAGCGAAAACTTTGCATTTTGGCAAAAATTTCTATTAAGAGTTGTAGTGCAGAACATTTTCAATCTATATAGGTCATTTGAATTTCGCTATAATTTCCGGTTTTTCCGCTCGAGGGCGTGGAAAGTAAAGTATAGTGCAATTTATTTAAAAAAAAATTGAAAAGCAATTGAAAGAGCAATGCACGCATTATTTGAAAAGTCTAAAGACCTACATCGATCGGAAATTTTCCGCTCTACAACTTTGGTCTCTTATAATTTTTTCAGATAATGCATAGTTTTCGCTGAAAATCCAAAAATCAGCAGAAGGTGACAAAAGAAAAATGTTTTTATGGACAAATCTCAAGAGTTCTTATTATTTAATTATACAAACTGTATATCATTGGAAAGCTTATCAAAAATGCCATGCATTGGTGGCAAATATATATAGGGTGTTCCATTTGAAAAAAAATAGTTATCCATTGTTTTGCGTATGTTGTCACCCTGTATAGCAGTATGAACAAAAAACCATCAAAACTGATGTGTGTTATTCTTCATGATGTGGAAAATTCTCTAGTGTATAAAAAATTACGCTATCTTTGCTAGGAACGCTTCTGCAATTTTTTCAATGTGTACACGTTTTTGCCACAAAATTGCCCATAACTGACCAACCGTCCATAATAGACCCATAGTATTTTATACTATTTTTATTAGCTTCTCAAGAGGGTTAAAAATAAAGTATAAAATATGGGGTGTTCCATTTAAAAAACATAACTTTGTTCTGTTATTTATACTGGGACACCCTGTATAAAAACATACATATTTTTAAAATATTTAGAATAGGTGTACCCGTCTATGAAAAATAGATGTTGATATCTCAAATAACAAATATGTTATGGGGCTTTTACAGAACCCTGGCATCAATTTGTATTTTTTTAAAACGAGATATCAAATATTTCAAATTATTTCAGTTACGTTTTCAAAGGATTAAAATAGAACCATAACAAATATTTTATGGTGTAAATTTAAGATAAGAAATCGACCATGCAAATCTAATTTTAAAAAAATGTTGATGTGCCGAACATGATCTGACTTGCATTGATCGATTTTACATGTTAGAAAACACTAACCTGTCGATCCTCCTGTGTCCATGTCACCAAACTTAGCGCCGATGTTCCTCATTCTCACTATATGCGGGCACACTTTTCACACCGATAAAATTATTAAAACGTTGAAAATGAATGAAGAATAAGCGAACAAAATGAAATCACGCGTGGCTGAACGAAGAAATAGCGACGAACTTAAAACAACTGCGTACGCACAGCCGCCTACATGACGCCGCGAGTGCGAGTGCACCTGATCTAAACATCAAGTGCGCATGATCTTTGACCTGGATTCTCTCCGCGTGATTGCCTCTTGGCAACGCTGCCTGTGCGTTGACCTTTGAATCCGACACGGGCAGCGCTCTCCTAGAGTCAAGCAAGGTGTTCTCGCGTTGTTATTCTGTGCAAACATTTACAATTTCTACCAGTGTTTTAATCGAATCAGGGTGGAAATATAGTGACGAGGTCATCAAATCAAACAATCGGTGCAAATAATTGTTTTTCTGTGCGAAAAACAAAACTTGGAGAATGGAAAAGGTTAGTGGTTTATAATGTTAACCCTTTGCGCTCGTATGTCGACACAATACGTGTTATTACTAATAAATACGAGTGCAAAGGGTTTTATTAGTAAAAACACGTATTGTGTCGACATATGAGTGCAAAGGGTTAAAATCATCACATCATCCGACAATAACAGATTATAAATTTAAGTGGAATTTATTTTGTGCATGTGCACTTTTCTTAATAATAATAATAATCTTTGTTTATTTACTGCATTTTGGAGTTGAAATTATACACAGCAAATACAATTCATACCGTTCAAGTTGAAATATTTTCCTTATCATTACTTGTAGTTTAAGAAATTATTAAACAAATATCATTACCTTTTATTTTATGTTCTAATTTCTAATTACATTTTATGAGACCTCGCATCTACTCCAAACCTCACTGTATACTTATAATAATACTTTATTTGTGTGAGTATTCAATGGTTTACACAAGTCACGTGATAAGTTACATACAGTGAGTGTAAAAAGTATTCGTACAGAGATTTCTTTGAAAAAGTCCTCGTTTTCGAAAATGAACTTGAAAATTTATTAACAGTGAATGTGATATATATGTAATATATTTCTCATCAGTATTATAACAAAGATAATGAAATAATTTGAATACATTGTTCTTATTATCAACAAAAATAAAAACTAATATTAATTCAGCGCACAGAAAGTATTCGTACACTCGGTTTTTATTCTTTTATTGAGACAACTTATTATTTAATACTTTGTGGTTATCCTTTAGAAATGATCACATTTCGTACTCTTTAGTTCATCGATTGCACCAACTTTTGTGTGACTGTTAATGAGAGGGAGTTCCATTCTTCTTGAAGAGCCATTTGTATATGTAATTGTTAAGGAACATTATATTGCTTCGTGTTATATACTGTATGCTTAGGATCATTGTCCTATTGAAAAATATGTCAGCAATTCCCAATTTCTCTGCTCAGGCATGGAGATTTTTCTTTAAAATCTCTATGTATACTTTGTTATCCATTATACCATCAATAAATGTAAATTATCCATTTCTGTAGTGCTCATACACCCCCAAACGAGTAAAAAAACGCCACCGTATTTAACTGTCGGTATAAGATTTTTTGGGTGCAGCTCCATATTTCTTTTCCATCACACCATGTGTCTGTCATCGAATCCAAAAATATTATATTTGCTTTGTCGGAGAAAATAACTGTGTTCCACTATTCATCCGTTTTATTGAGGTGTTGTTTCGCAAATTCCAATCGTTTACTGCGATTTACCCATGATATCCATTCTTTTTCATCACATTTTGAACAATGATAGCGGAAACATCTATACTATGATTTTTTAGTTCGTCCACAATCTTCGGATCACTCATTTTGACTTTATTTGACGAATAATAAAACATTTGTTGGTTTCGATGAAGGCTTGTGGTCAGTTGTTCCTTGGTTTGTTTTTAACTGTTTTTCTTATACAAAAACGGTTCATTTTTTATTGGACTGTTGATGAACCAAGCAATTACCCGGAGAGATTTGTACTGATTACGTAATTTAAAATTAATTTTTCGCTCTTCTTCGCTTGACTTCTTTCTTTTGCGATCCATTTTGTTTAAATTACGCAATAAGACTGATTGTATTGAATGTATTTCAAGGACTACACTGAGAAGGGGGAACACATATTCCAATTATAAACAAAAGATCTCACACTTGTGTTAGCGGTTTTGGAAGCTTAATTTCTCAACTGTACGAATATTTTCTGCGCTGTGAATTAATATAAGTTTTCATTATTGTTGAATATAAAGATGATGTATTCAAAGTTGAATATTCTTTTTGTTACAATATTGACGAGAAATATATTATGTATTACATTCACTATTAACAGATTGTTAATTGAAGTTTATTTTCTAAAAATAAGAACTTTTTCGAAGAAATTTTCCGTGTACGAATACTTTTTACACTCACTGTGCATTCTATTAATTAAATTTATAAATAAGATAAATAAATAAGAAAAAAATGCAATTTAGGAAACTATTACCACCTATGCTACCTTGGCCGTACCATGAGTCACTCCGCGAGCCATCAATGGTACTGGTAATGATAATGGTGGTGGGTGGTTCCTGTCTCAAAATCCTACTATATATTCTTAGCTTAAGATTTCTAGAAATTATTAATTAACCAAAGAAAAAAAAGAGAGTCATTATTTCTTGATTGTACCCACGTAAAACTCTCGTTCATTTTTACTGTTTAGAGGCCAAAATAGGGCCCACCCACCGGTCTTGCTCTTTGCATTTACTTTAACTTTATCGACAATCGCCGTTTATTCAACATCAAAGATAGATTGAAGTTTCGCTTCATCACACGGAGTTTTATAAATTAAAGTAAATATGAAAGGAGGTGGGTAGGCCTTATCCCACAATCCAGTGTGTTGGATAGGGTGGTTTATGCTCCTTATTTGTACATAGCTCAAGATTTTTACAAAGGAACTAATTAGTTATAGTTATAGAAAAATAAACAAAAATATTTCTTTATTATATCCATTGTTTTCCACTTGTCAAAATGTTGTTCTTGTTTTACCATTTAGAGGGTAATTCGCAGTTACTTTAACTTGACCTTTTTTAGTAATTATTAAACTTCCAACATCAAAAATGATTTAAAAATTATTCGTTCAATACGCAGCGGTTTTGAAGTTAAATTGTATAAGTACGAAGTATGGCGGGTGGGCCGTATTCTACAATTCAACCATTTGAACATAGACTTATATTATAAACTAATTTACCAAAGAGAAATAGCAGAAAGGCATTATTTTCATTTTCTGTCCCCTATTAGTATTTAATTGTTTTATTGTGGGACAGGGACCACCCACCACCCCCGCATAAACTTTAACTTAAAATCCCTGTTTTTTTTTAGTAGTTGTTAAACTTTCACCATCATACATGAATTGACAAAGAAGTTTGGTTCAATCGCACAGAGTTTTGTAGGTTCAATTAAAGTAAATAGGGAGGGTGGATGAACCCCATCTCAAAATTCAACTTGTACATAACCCAAGATGTCTACAAACTAATTTAACAAAAGGAAAAAATGAACAATAAAATTGTTTTTCACTTGTAATAAAACCCTCGTTCATGTTTTACTGTATGAAGGGTAGAATAGGGCCCACCCATCGCTCTCCGTATTAACTTTAACTTGAGCCTATTTTTTTAGTAATTTTTGAAAATTACAAATGAATTGACAAAGAAGTTACATTTAATCACACCACGTTGTGTGGGTTAAATTAAATTGAATACGGAACAATAAACAATGAAATTTCATATAACCTAAACAGAGTTCAGTTTAATTTAAAGTTATTACAAAGGGCGGTGGTCGTCTACGTGATTTGATTAATGTTAACATTTATACACAAAAAGCAGCGGAAATGTTTTCTTCAATATCAAAAAAAAAAAATCCACAAGTGTATTCAAGGCAATGGAAATCTTTTTGAACATCTGCAAAAATTAAACTTTATTCATTTGTTGGAAATTTAATACAAAAGTTTTTCTCCGTTTTTTTTTTAATTACATTTTATAAATAAAGTCAAGTTGTTATGGAAATGTTCTTTTTTACTAAAATCATAAATACGCACCTAATTAAAAAAAACAGCCTTTTTATTTCCAAACAATTAAAAAGCAATGAAACCAATATGGGTTATGGACCTTGTCGAGACCTGATTTTAAAAATCTGTCATAAAAAATATCCGAGTGAGATTTAATTTTTTTATGTTGATGATATCTAGAAGATGAAACACCGTATCAGAAAACTAATAACATGAAGAGCCTTAAAAAAGAATCTTTGTTATTGCCAAGGCACACTTTGTTATGTTTCAAAGTGAGTGCCTCCTCTTCAATTTTTAGAAATCTTCAAATAACTCCTATAGAAAATAATTTAGTGACAAGTGCGACACATCATTAGTTTTGGGAAATGAAAAGCTATTCAAAAATTTAAAAAAATCCATGTCTGTATTTAAAAAAATTAACGAAACGTCGTATTGTTATTGTTCGCCGGTGATTCTGCTACATTCACCAGTCCGAATGTAGCAAAATCACTGGCAAACAATAACAATAACAAAAGCAAAAATTGCGGACCGGCAGACATGTTACCAACCTGTGGACAAATATTCACTGCCAAATTATTTGTACTGGCTATTTCTATCGCGAATTTCAGTGAGCAATTCACGAAGCAAATTACTTTCTTCGGTGTTGAATTCTCAGATCTCTACTCATACCTTCCAATAATGGATTCTGCGATGGAATCAGCGAGGTGGGATCCAAAGTTTGATTACCTCCCTCGCAGCATATAAGGATGTTGTTTTCATCTAGGATTTTTCACTTTTCGCAAGCATCATGATGCAGTGTACCACAATTTATGCATTTCGAACCAATTTTAGCTATGGAACCACTTTTGAGGACCGGCATATGCAAAAGGTAAAGTAAAATAAACGAAAATTTAAAGGGTGACCAGAAATATGTTTCAAAAATATACCGTAAGGCAAAAATTATTGTGCTTCTAACATTACTTTATTAAGTGGATTAATTGATATTTACAGTATAATTTTTGAGATTATCAATTCATCAGAAGAAAATATGACCTTTTCAATATCAAAACGTCCTATGTTCCAACTAGCTTGCACATAATAATCTTTATTTCATTTCGTACCATAAACTTACATTTATTGTACTAAAAATCATGTTATAAAGTATGTCTTTATCTCCGCTGTCAATGAAGACGGAGATCAAAATTTACAAATACATATTATTCGAATGAATGCATTTTCAGCCAATGAGATGCAATGCAATCCATAGTAGCATGCAGTGATCATAGGTTATGGTCCTGTCAGAATTATAAACGTTAAAATGGACTAACAAATCGTCGAGGTATAGTTTAGCAGTAAAATCAGTGAAACGGTAAAAAGTCTACGGAGTTTTTGTGCAGCATAAAACCACAAACTTAATCGAAACATTGCAATTTGACATCAATATTACAAAACTGTATTCATTACATTCTCTCGCTAAATATAACTCGTGTTACGATTATTTATATCTGTGATATTTAGTGTTGAAATCAAAGCAGTACAGAAGCACTAGTTGAATCTGCAGCACAGTTTCAACTTCAAAATATCATCGATAATAATCATACCAATTGTAGTATTGTAGCTTATAACAAATTAGACTTTCAAAATGAAATGAAATAAAAAATCGTATGCAACACAGAGATCAAGCTAAGTTTAAATCTTCGGAGATTAATAACGACTCGGCTGTCGCCTCGGCGTTACAGTATCTTCTCAGATTTAAACTGCCGCTTGATCTCCTAGTTACATAATATTTATTAAGAAAATTTAATAATTGATTTCACAATGTTGATTAAACAATAACTATTTTTAGTACAAGTGAGCAAAGTGCATCATTTAATCATGAGTCGCAGCGGCAAGCGCCCTAATTAGACGAGTGATTAAGACACTTAGCTCAAGTTACAGCTCTCATTTTCGACTTACATCCAAAATTATAATTCTTATAATATCTACATAAGTGATAGATGACACAATGACATTAAAATATTGGGTTTGTTTATTCCTTTGACTATATACTAATGGACTGCTATTCCCCCTCCATTTCCCATATGATCAGTTGTCCACGAGCTGGAGCCCGATATAAGTCCCGCCCCAGAGCCGAAAACGGAGCGTAATTTAAAAACCGGAAAGCAAAAAATATATTTCTCGATGTATTCATCAGCAACGTGGAGAATGCAAATGCGAGCATATTTCGGCAACTCGGGTCCACTTTCCTACCTGTTCTTTACAAGCAAAGCATCAACCCATAATTTACGAAGTTCCGGAATTGATGGAAATCTAATTCAGAATTTTAGGTTATAAGTCAAAAGTCAACTGACGTGTACATCAGCTGACGAGTATTATAACCGCGTTGGCATATATACGTGGACGTATTGCAGCCTTTTGCATAGCAATATTTTGACATGGTTTCAATATTTGACAATATAAATGTTTATATTTAACGGTGTGAATAAATTGCAGGGTATCACAATATGCAATGCGAGCTCATAGAGTCATATGTCACAGACACAAAATAGCTACCAATTTAGTAACATACCGCAACCATTTAGGGTCCCGTCGCGCCACCGTTGCTTGGAGACACATTTGAAGCGGCGCTAGCAGTCCAATAGTATATAGTCAAAGGTTTATTCAGTTACCTATCTCCATTCATATTCATATGCTTTGATCACATTTTATTCTCGTCGCAGTCGGGATGTTTTTTGTCGTTATATTGGCATGTTGTATTTTTGATAGTAATTCATTTGATGTATGTTGTCAATCTATAATTTCAATAAAACATTGTCAAACAATATTTTGACATGAGAATGAGGGATATTATAAAATGCAACATTGCACTATACATAACCAAAAAAATGCAATGGCATAACCAAATTGTCAGTTACTTTTTTACTACCAACAAAAATGTCTACGGCGAGCATAAAATGTGAACAGAGTGTATATCAGTAGAGAGTTGAACATTTAACGTCTAGTGATTAAATTCAGTACTTTAGAAACTTATTTGAATTGAATAATGGCAAGATTTATTCACGAATAAACTTTTTATTACATTTTATGGTGTTATTCTGAACAACTGTTATTAACAGCGATGTTATTAACAGTGCAATGTTATGTGAAATTGAACAGCGCTGTTAAAAAATGTAGTCTGAACAGCCCGATGTACACAAATTGGCAACAGTGCAACGTCTACAGAGCGACCAACTTCATGTATATTATAATAGATGGTTAATAATACGTTTTGAGGATATTTTTAGAAAGAAAATGAGTGTTTCATAAAGCATGCACATAAATATTGGAATAAAATTCCAAATTTGAGTTTTTTGTTGACGAAAAACACAAACTACGAAATAACCTCAAAATATCTCGTAATGTCGACCGTTTTGACAAGTGTTGTTTAACATCGAAAATGTTAATTTACATCGATGTTAGTTGACAGACAGTGTACAGAATAGTAAATTCATAACATCTGTCGATGTTAGCAAATAACACCGCTGTTAACGCTAACATTTTTGTTCAGAATAACACCATTAATCTAAAATATTTCAAACAAAAATAACAGAGATGATGACAAAACAATGTTTTAAGAAAAACTGTCACTAGGTTGTTGGTCAAGGCTTTCTGTGCTGTAATCAAATCCTTATAAAAATTTTGATTTTTCACAGAGTTAAATGGAATCATAGCCCTGATTTCCTTAATTTTATCTGCCCAAGGTCGCATAGTTTGTTTAACAGGTTCAACCTGCAACTCTTGAAAATATTGCTGGTTAAAACCAGGTTTAAAAACTCTGACCTTCTGCCAGGGGGTCACCTTAGCGTAATATGTCTTGATTTCCATCATACCAGGATCATTCTTGGTAATCTTCAACATTGTGGCTTGCGATATTGCCTAATTGGATCCATACCTACTTCAGGTTTCAGACCTCGTCTTGCCTTTTCAATACAACCAAAGTCTCGGTCACATGAAAGAAACGTATGGCCACATTGTGGAAATTTTCGATTTTTTCGATTTCATCAAAATAACCACAAAACTAGTTTCCTTTTTTTCCTGTAATTTCCTCCCATAAGTATATGAACCCTGTTACACCGTTAACTCCGGCTTCATCAGCTGATCGATGGCCAAGTAATGGTTGGTGCTGACGCAGCCTTCACCTTATCAAAAAAAAAACAAACAAATAACTCTTCCAATAAGATGACAATAACTGTATGGGATGCAACGTCCTTTCCAAATGTAAAACCTACCCTGCTGCCAGCCGATAAGAGTGGCTGGGTTAAAAGATGTAAAGGAGCGCCACGAACTTATAATTTGAAGCTTTACATTCAGAAAGGTTCTTAGGCAGGAGCTCGAAACCTGGTTGGTGGGTAATAAAACAGTTAATGCATCAAGTTGAAAACAATCACGAACTTTAATCAGTGTCAATCGTACTACACAGTGATTAATGATGGTGTGAACATAAACCTAGTTGACAACACTCGGAACTATAATTATTATAATTAAATTGATATTTAAAATAAAATTATAAATAATAACAATAAACTTTAAATTATGATTATTAAACTGCAACAAGGGCTGTCTGAAGGGCAGTCCCTCGTAAAGAAACAAGCAATGTTAATAAGGGCACCTGCTAGGTCTATAAGTCGTACAGGATGGCATGAACTTACCCGTGTTTACGCAGGGTGGGTCCACCAACGACGATTCGATGCAAGAAATAATGTACGTAACAGAGCTACACAAATACACGGGACCTAGCATGGGTATTCTTAAAGCAGTGCTTTGACAAAGTGTAAATTCGGTAATTACTATTCAAGAAAATTAAAGCGTTAAATTAATATTCACTTAACTAGTGAAACAACACAATAATATTTGGAATAAAATAAATGAACTAATCTTGAATTAATGTTCCAATAAACGAACTAATATTTGGAATTAGTATTCCAACAAACGAACTAATATTTGAATTAATATTCCAAAAAGCAAACTAATATTTGAATTAATAATGTTATTGTTAATTTGATGTTAACTGTTTTTCTAAATTTTAATTTAAGAATTATATTTAATTATAGGTTCAATACCACTTAGTTGTATTTATCTATTTTTTGTGTACTCTCTTCATAATTGTATTTTTATTGTAAAAGGGTGATTACCGTAAACAGAATAAATAAATAAATATTCCACTAAACGAACTAATATTTGAAATTAATACTAAATTACTCAATTGCATCAACTACTATCTGAATTAAGATGCAATTACACAGTTGAATAAGCTAACATTTGAATTAAATTAACCCGTTAAATGCTCGATATTTAACTCAAGAATCAATCAGATTGGTAAACGCAATGGTACGCCCACGCACTAGTTATACGAGGTTAAATTCCTCAGTCACAGCTCAAATAAATGGGGACAGAAAGCAATAATATAAATCGTAATGCCAGATTCCTCCGTTGGCTTTTCGCTGCGGTGGATAATCTCAAAAGGCGTGATCCTCCGATGTCTAGGCGTCCTTAATTCCCACTGGCTCTCGCTCTCCCTCGACAAGGAGTCCTGGGCCTTGACAGCTCTCAATGACAACCAAATGACTCGAGGGGCACTTCAAGGTTACAACAAAAAAGAAAATGATGGCGTCCAAGAAAATGACCTCAGAAGAAAAATGGTAGCCTCGAAGAAGAAAATGGTCACATCGAAGAAGAAAATGGTCACATCGAAGAAGCCAGGTGGACTAATCTGTTTTACAAACACGAATAGACCACCGTTAGAATCTTCGTAATTGTTACGTAATGAGAGAGGGGCTTTAAGGAAAAATTTCATACCTCTCCTAACTCCGATAAAAATGTAAGATGGCGGTGAGTGGCTTCGCGTGGAATTCTGAATCCGCCTTCGGCGATGCCTCGCAGCTTTCCCCACGGTTCCAATACTCAACGCGGTTAACACAACACAGCTGACGAGGTTGGATGCAACTGCACTCAGAGACGGCTACTACACAGCCCACTTTCTTACGAAAATATACGTACACGATGCACCTGATTCCACGCCACTCACAAAAGTGAATCCGGAAATGGAAGATGGGAGAATTAAGAACATGTTCGATGGAGATATATTTCTTCCCTCTTCTCGCTCATTAATTAGTGTTAATAAAAAGTCGAGATCCTGCGCGAGCGCGAGTCTGCAGAATTACCAACTACCAGCGACGGTTCGCGGGGTTTTTTCTGGTACGGCCGAGGAACAATAGGTGGTAATACAGATAGGTACGTTCACGCAGCCAGCCGTCTCTGCAACCGAATCTGCCTATCTGTATTACCACCTCTTGTTCCTCGGCCGTACCAGAAAAAACCCCGCGAACCGTTACTGCCAACTATACCTCATTTAATAACCAGGCGGACTAAACGCGAAAGTCACATTTACACTATAAAAAGTCACCAGAAAAGTAACCAGACATGTTTTGGCGGTAAAACAATTATTTCAAATCCTCTTATCCATAACATTCATTTAACAATTATATCAACACATAAATTAATTCTAGACAAACTTTCTTGATTATATACCGGGTGTGGCACTTAAGACGCCTCGGACCATAGCTCCTTTACGATAAAAGCTATCGAAAAAAATCTAAGAACAAAGTGGTGCATAGTTACCGTCGCCATGTTTTAAAAATATTTCTAATCATCAGTGGCGTGCCGTACTCCAGTGGCGTACCAAACTTATGTTTTTTTAAATGGAATGCCCTATTTTTTATTGCAGATTTGGAAAGTGCTTGACGAGTACTTATTTTTTTATCTAACATGTTATACCCTTCACTTTAGCGGTTTCGCTGTTATAACCCCTTCTTTCAAAATTACGCCCCATTTTTGAGATTTTTTTGTAGAGAAACTAATAGACGCCGGCGCCTAAATTTTGAATTGAGGTACAGGTTAAGACCTCGTATACCTTCACATAATTTTTTTTCGGGTAATTTATGGAAAAAAAATAATTTTTGATTGATCTTCGTATGTTGTCATTTTTTCCGAAAATTTCAAATGGCACCCCCCTAAAAAAATTACGGCGTTGTACAGCCAAAACTCTAAATTTTTCATTGGTGTAAAAAAAATTACACATTGCATAACAAAATTTCGGAGAAAAAAGGAATTTCATCGCAAATGTCGGGAAACGTTTTCCGTTCCCAAGTGTGCCATGAGAAAACAAAAGATTGGTAATTGTCAAAGTACCAAAACAAATACACAAATACGGTCAACATAATAGTATGTACCTATTTATTCAACATGATATGAAAAATGCAGATAAAGCAAATTTAACAACTTAAACTAAATGTTCGAAATGACGACCTTCCTGCTGGAGGCATAACCGCAACTTCTGGTGATATACCGCAGTTCATTATTTTCGGTAATAACTGCCTTCTTTCTAACTCTCCTTGGCCGTTTCACACTTCCCGTAGTAGTAAATCTCTCCAACACTTTTTGAAACGCACGTTCATTTGGATGTGCCCTGTGCGGATATCTCGCAGCGTACACTCGTGATGCCAAGAAACAATTCTTGTTACATTCTCCAAGAATAAATATCATGTCAACCATTTCCTCTTGAGTTCGGAACATTTTTAGAACGTTTATCAAAAATGACTTATGGCTGCTACTGACGTCTAATAATTTACTTTGACAATTACCAATCTTTTGTTTTCTCATGGCACACTTGGAAACGGAAAACGTTTCCCGACATTTGCGATGAAATTCCTTTTTTCTCCGAAATTTTATTATGCAATGTGTAATTTTTTTTACACCAATGAAAAATTTAGAGTTTTGGCTGTACAACGCCGTAATTTTTTTAGGGGGGTGCCATTTGAAATTTTCGGAAAAAATGACAACATGCGAAGATCAATCAAAAATTATTTTTTTTCCATAAATTACCCGAAAAAAAATTATGTGAAGGTATACGAGGTCTTAACCTGTACCTCAATTCAAAATTTAGGCGCCGGCGTCAATTAGTTTCTCTACAAAAAAATCTCAAAAATGGGGCGCAATTTTGAAAGAAGGGGTTATAACAGCGAAACCGCTAAAGTGAAGGGTATAACATGTTAGATAAAAAAATAAGTACTCGTCGAGCACTTTCCAAATCTGCAATAAAAAATAGGGCATTCCATTTAAAAAAACATAAGTTTGGTACGCCACTGGAGTACGGCACGCCACTGATGATTAGAAATATTTTTAAAACATAGCGACGGTAACTATGCACCACTTTGTTCTTAGATTTTTTTCGATAGCTTTTATCGTAAAGGAGCTATGGTCCGAGGCGTCTTAAGTGCCACACCCGGTAGTCAGTTATTTAGTATATAATATTAAAATAATAATCAAAATAAGTATGAGACCCTCTTAAGAATTTAGGGGCACACTGAAAAACTCAAGTTGTACATATGTTTATTTACATATAAAGTGGATTGAAGTATTAGGTGTATTTTAAAAATACATATAATTCTGTAAAAGGTTTGAAATGTAAATACCAGATTGTAGTGAAATAGTATATTATTAAACGAGTGAGAAAGTTGGCCATTGCCACGAGGGTGAAGTTTTCGCCCGAGTGAATTGATGATTCGATTTCATATTGCAATAACTTGCGCCACACTTACATAATGAATCGACAATTTTGTGTACGACGGCAATAGGTTTTAAGACCTCTTGTATTAAAGTTTTATATAAGATAATGTTGGATTGTTTTTCCTCGAGCGTTAATGCTCCAAAATCCAACCATTTCCGTTTCTTAGGGGGCGAAAGACCAAACTTGTGTCGGGTATATGAATCCATAGTTAAAAATAAAATAACTATTGCCAAGAAAATCGCGGGATGAGAGGAATCCATTTTCACAAGATCAACGGAAGAAATAACTAGCTAAAAACACAAAAACTGAGGCGAAACGCGTATAACCGGTGGGACTCAAGGAACGGAGAGAGATCAGCTGATCATAAGAACGGCCATTGCTGTTTTAAGCAGTTTGGGCCTGTGTAAAAACGGCGCCCGTTTGGCCAATCACAACAACGTATTTTCGCGGCTATAATTTGATTTAGTCCGCCTGGTTATTAAATGGGGTATACCAACGGATTTTACTCCGCCGAAATATGCAATAGGGAAAAGATTACAACGGAATTAGTGAAACGGCCGTTGAAATACTAATGAAGAAATTACAGCGGCGATCGAGCGAGAAATGCCCCAAAATAAAGTCCAATTCTATCAGCGCGCAGGTGTTATTCAGGTTGCATACAGTGAAACTAGCTAATTAAAATCAAAGAAGAAAAACGGGAATAATTGACGGAGGCGATTCCATTCCGTAACAACCCCTTTCCTTCACCTTTAAAATATATACCAAAATTAACACAAGTACATTGTCTACTGTAATACATCTGCGTGTGAGTAAGTGAAGGGAGATACGATTTTTTTTGTAAATCGTATGACAATACACAGGTATCAGAGTCAAGCTCTTGACTGACCTTGATGTCCGGTGCCATTAGTTTTTTTACCACTTTCTGGCTTACGATAATGCAGGTCACGTTTCAGTTCTGTCATGCGTTTTTCTTCAAGATTTTTGGCTGCAATTTTGTATTCATCACATCGGGCACGTGTTAATTCTTGACTGTCCAAAGGATACATTAAAAATATCATTGAACCATTGTTGACACGATACAGGAGGTTTTTTCGCTAGCAAGATTATGCGTTTCTAGAAATGCGTTGTACAATTTTTCACATTCAAATCTGGTGAAAGATAACGTCTATTTTGATTTTTCTCACGCCCATAGTGGCTTTTCCGCAGTGACGGTTCGCAGGGTTTTTTTTCTGGTACGGCCGAGGGACAAGAGGTGGTAATACAGATAGGTAGGGTCAGTTGCAGAGACGGCTGGCTGCGTGACCGCACTTATCTGTATTACCACCTCTTGTTCCTCGGCCGTACCAGAAAAAAACCCGCGAACCGTCACTGCTTATCCGGCTAGAGAACAACGATTTAAACTCCATATTTTTTTGCCTCCAAGCTGTATCCACGTCTTGGAGGTTTTCCGCTGCGTTTTTCGGATACAGAAAGTTCTCCTGATTTCTACAAAGTAAGGTTACTCGTTTTTGAGGTACGTCAAAAGTGCTGCAAAAAGTGGTTTTGCACACAGACAACTCTGATGCCCCTGGAAGGGTTGGGACAAATTTGTATGTATGCCGATGTCGGCTATCAGCTGGGTCTTCATAACTTCCATGTCGTCGTCTCTTAATAAGATTCGGTCTGATGTATGCACGTAGAAAATTTTGCTGCTTGTAGTTTCAGAAATTTTCTGAAAATTCTTTGCCTTGCTGCTACAGTGATAGCTTTGCAGGCGTATTAGCAACTGCAATTTGTCTGCAAAAATTGAATAATACATAATATCAGACAATAACAACAAACTTATTACGAAATTTTACTCGCCAGGAGCTGTTTTACCAGGAATATTTTTTTTGAGGTAAGGTAAGGGTTGCCGACTTTTTTATTATATTTTGCGTCTTTTATAACATCTCCCGTCTTTGGTCTCCTTTTCGCCTTTATTTTCTCTGGAATCTCCATAATTTCTGATTAAATAAGCAGACACACTATACAAAAGGACAACAAACAATTAGTAATCAGCTATCACAACACTGCAACTTTGTTGACTATTTGATGTTGAATTTAAAATTTTCTGACACTTGCAGCGGCGCCATCGACCTGAAACTTTTTGTGTAAATAGATCATGGCACATACAGCCCATTTATAAAAGCTTTTTTTAATGGCACTTAGGACCTTTTACATATGGCGGTCTTCATGTACTCACTTTCGTGTACACGAAGAACTGGTGACTTATTCTCGTTCGCCATCTTTTCCAACATGAGATTTAAATCGAAATGAATTATTTTTTCAATTTACGCATTTTCATGTTTGCTTGCAAAATTAATAGTTATTTATAGTAAGAGTGAGGAAGGTGAAGCTTTCGTTCGCGCGAATTGCGTGCAATTCAAGTGAATGAAAGCGGCCTTACTCTCGAGTGCTGTATTTGGTTTTGTTCGATACCTCCCCAGAAAGTCTGTAACTTTGTATTCAAAATTTTAAATAAAAATAATTCACACGTTCGGAGATTTGTTGCCATGAAAAAAACAAAAACAAAATAAACAAAGTTCTGTAATGTCAATAAAGTGGTTATGTGCAAATTGTGGACATTGTGAGAATGGATGATGAAGAATTATTTGTTCCTGCGGATGTTCCTGATGATGTCCTGGAAGTCAAATGCCGCAAGGTACCAAATATTGCCTATAAAATCAAAATCACGTTATGAGAAAGAATTGAAAAAATTTACACAATGACAGAGCGTTATGCGTGCATCAAAATCAGTGAGCGAAAGTAAAATAAGCGAAAGAGGAACTTTCACTTACGGGTAGCTATGGATACAGACTCACTTTCTGGCAAGGTATCGAAGAAAAATAATTGCTACCGGTTCCAAAATGTTTGATAGTACATTTTCCTTCTGAATTTTCTAAAACCTAGAAACATTCTATTTCTAGATTTTGATACAATCCTATTTAAATCGAAAAATTATAAACAACTTCCGTAAATTTTAAATTTTCAAAAATTGACAGTACTTTCTGTGCAGCAACATACTAAGGTGGCCCACCCACATGGACATTATAGATGTAAATATTTTTTCCGCCGGAATGGTCATTTTTCGGCAGAAAAATGCGGGAAGGAAACGAGGTTTGGACTCCCAAGGGAGTCAAAATTGTTTCATAAAATTTTCAATAGAGGGCGGCATACTTATTAAAGTAAATATCATTAAACTCATAATACTCAGCCCATATACTTATTAGAATATAACCTGCACAATGTATACAACACTGATGAATTAGTAAAGCGAAAGAAGGAAAGGATACGCGTGTGCGCGCTTCCTTAGCGCTAGCGTCGATTTCGAGCAATGACCAATAATAAGGTTCGCGTCTCTGTTAAAGAACAGCTGGTCGTTCATCGCCATAACACACAGTAGAGACGGGCAAAACTGCTACTTTTGAATCACGTTGCTACCTGTGATTCCTACTTTCTAATATCAGTGATTTTATAAACTGTGACTCAAAAATCTTTTTGATATGATTCTGCTAATATTTGTCCACCTGGTTGCGTAAATAGTGTTTCTTTTGATATTAATCCTGTGACTGAAGGTAATATTTTGGCTATATTATCTGCTATACCAAATAAATATACGACTATACTTGATTCAGTTCAAAATTCAAAAAGTATTTGGAGATTTTTACAGAAAAACAGAATGTTTGTTCAGTAAATTTGAAAAGTTGGAAAGTTTTAGGCATGCGCAAATGTTTTCCTATTTTCTATCTTTTGAAAGATTATTTGCTCTGTTCTCGAAGGATTATTTTGAAATAAAATCATTAACCAATTTGAAGATTTTCGTTTTAATTTTTTGAGCACTTCATTCAAAACGTCGCAGAAAAAAATATAAAACGCGTAGAAAAAATTCCTTAAAAATATGCTTAATGGTCGAAGTATCACTTATTCAAAATTAATTTGGTTTTTGTAAATTCGACAATTTTTAATGGAGATGTGAATTTTTGAAAATTTTAGTTTTATTTTTTTGAGCATTTGAATGAAAACATCGCAGAAAAAATATAAAACGCGCAGACAAAATTCCATAAAAAATCATCCTCGATGACCGAAGTATAGCTAATTCAAAATCAATTCGGTTTTTGTAAATCCAACAATTTTCAATAGAGATATGAATTTTTGAAAATTTTCGTTTAAATTTTTTGAGCACTTGAATGAAAACATCGCTGAAGAAAATATAAAATGCGTAGAAAAAAATCCTTAAAACCATATCCTCAATGGTTGAAGTATCGCTTATTTAAAATAATTTGGTTTTTGTAAATTCAACAATTTTTAATGGAGCTATGAATTTTTGAAAATTTTAGTTTTATTTTTTTGAGCATTTCAATGAAAACATCGCAGAAAAAATATAAAACGCGCTGACAAAATTCCATAAAAAATCATCCTCAATGACCGAAGTATAGCTAATTCAAAATCAATTTGTTTTTTGTAAATTCAGCAATTTTTAATGGAGATATGAATTTTTGAAAATTTTAGTTTTATTTTTTTGAGCACTTGAATGAAAACATCGCAGAAAAAATATAAAACGCGCAGACAAAATTCCATAAAAAATCATTCTCAATGACTGAAGTATAGCTAATTCAAAATCAATATGGTTTTTGTAAATTCAACAATTTTCAATAGAGATATGGATTTTTTAAAATTTTCGTTTTAATTTTTTGAGCACTTGAATGAAAACGTCGCAGAAAGAAATATAAAACGCGTAGAAAAAATTCCTTAAAAATATGCTTAATGGTCGAAGTATCACTTATTCAAAATTAATTTGGTTTTTGTAAATTCAACAATTTTTAATGGAGATGTGAATTTTTGAAAATTTTAGTTTTATTTTTTTGAGCATTTGAATGAAAACATCGCAGAAAAAATATAAAACGCCCAGACAAAATTCCATAAAAAATCATCCGTAATGACTGAAGTATAGCTAATTCAAAATCAATTAGGTTTTTGTAAATTTAACAATTTTTAATAGAGATATGAATTTTTGAAAATTTTCGTTTAAATTTTTTGAGCACTTGAATGAAAACATCGCTGAAGAAAATATAAAATGCGTAGAAAAAATTCCTTAAAACCATACCCTCAATGGTTAAAGTATCGCTTATTCAAAATTAATTTGGTTTTTGTAAATTCGACAATTTTTGATGGAGATATGAATTTTTTAAATTTTCGTTTTAATTTTTTGAGCACTTGAATGAAAACGTCGCAGAAAGAAATATAAAACGCGTAGAAAAAATTCCTTAAAAAATATGCTTAATGGTCGAAGTATCGCTTATCCAAAATTAATTTGGTTTTTGTAAATTCAACAATTTTTAATAGAGATATTAATTTTTGAAAATTTTAGTTTTATTATTTTGAGCACTTGAATGAAAACATCGCAGAAAAAATATAAAACGCCCAGACAAAATTCCATAGAAAATCATCCGCAATGGCCGAAGTATAGCTTATTTAAAATCAATTTGGTTTTTGTAAATTCAACAATTTTTGAAAATTTTCGTTTTAATTTTTTGAGCACTTGAATAAAAACATCCCAGAAAATAATATAACACGCTTAGAAAAAAAATCCTTAAAACCATATCCTCAATGGTTGAAGTATCGCTTATTCAAAATTAATTTGGTTTTTGTAAATTCAACAATTTTTAACGGAGATATGAATTTTTGAAAATTTTTATATATTTCAACGAAACATATATTTTAAGAAAACATTGATGAATAGAAACTCAAACTTTAAATTTAATTATTGCAAAAAAATTGAAATGTCTTCATGCAAGTATATTCAATATATCATATATTCCAACTAGTTATTGACCACGCGGTCAAATAATTAGAAGTGATTTTAACTTTCTACATCTTATCTCAATGTCAAAAGTCGAGCAGTTTTTAAACTGCACCGATCCTTTACAAGGTGGCCCGAGAACATAATCAAAATATTCGTTTTTTTTCCTCTCTCGTTTCGGAACGAGATTAAATTCCTATCACTAATCCGCGGTATACCTTGTACCTTGTTGATATCAACTCAGTCTGAGGTCGCCGTCGCGAAGAACGTGTGCTGGTTTTAGTGCGTGTGGTGTTTAGATTTAATTACAAAATAATATATTAAATAACATTTGGAAATGCCACCTTGTACTGTCTTCTTACAATTATGTTTTAAGTCATAGTCACAGTTTAAGTAGCAATCACAGTTTGTAACAGTTTAAATAGCAGTGATTGTAAGTAGCAGTGATTGTAAGTGACAGTGATATTAAGTAACAGTGATTTTAAGAAGCAGTGATTTTAAGTAACAGTTATTTTAAGTAACAGTGAGACTGTATCAAATCTATATTCTTATTAAACGTTGGGCGAACCTTTGTCTCAATGTAAGTCGATAACGAATACGAAAATAAACACAAACTTGAGTACGCCCGTTTATTGCAATACAATACATAGTTATTGAATAATAATAATTGATGCTTTACATCTTATTCTTTTCACAATATTGTTGGTAGGCGGAAATATAGTGTGTAACCCTCGGAGTGGAAACGCTTTAGCAGCCCTTAGTTATTGGCGCCAAACACCGCGGGCTGCTAAAACATAGTTTCTTCCCTTGGTGAATACTATACTATTTCCAACGTCACCTTCGAAAATGTCATTTTCATATATGTCATATGACTGATAGCTTCGTTATTTTTAACGTTAACAAACCAAGTGAAATAAGCAGCGTAGGTAATGCGCAATCCTTCAAATTCATCCCATCCCTATCTCCCATCGCAGTGCACGTCTCTGAAATTTATGAAATCCAATCCCGCGCGTGCATTCTAATCTGGTTAAATGCTAAATGCATGTATGTCCCGCTACCCAGACGGGATAACGGGAATGGGGGAACAGTGGAAGAAGGAGAACAAATCACGCCCCACTTTTATAATACGGGGCTTCCCTTAATAAAGATATCCCGGCGGGTCTGAGTGTACTGAACACTGAGCACCGCCTCGCCAAGGTGACGAAACGGGATGTATCTTAACAAGAGGAGACGGTTCGTCCGGCGTTTGCATACAAATTCGCGCACGAACTGCATGAATCTTAATTGGACGATTACGGTTCATCGGGGGAACTAGACTACCTCTTGCAGCTACAGCTTATCAAATTCTTATTGAAATTTTCATACCATTCCCCACAAAGTGGAACGTTACGATTTTCAAATTAAGATTACAGGAGATAAATGCTTACTTAAATACCTCAATCGTGTTAGTAATTCAAAAACGCCTAGAGAAAATTAAATACGTTATCGATGATTGGAATTTCAAAAATTCACGAACGGAAAGATAAGGATAAATAACCTTTTAATTAGATGCATACACAGTTTGCAGAAAATATTCTACGGCTGGAGTTTGGGGAATTACCAGGTAATAAGAGCACATATTATTAGGAAATCCTAGATCCTTCCAAAAGCAATTTTTGGGCTGCTCGTTATATGGAGCCAAGGAGCCATGGCACTACCTATAGTTTGAAGCTCAGCAAGAATTTTTAATTCATTCTTAAAACACTCTTTCGCCAGTTACTTTGGTCTAGGAAGATAAATCGTTCTTTAGTTCTTCAAAAAATGAGGCAGGCGGTATATTGTTTAAGTGGCTCTACCATCAACATGTTCAACGAGCCGCCACTGATCCTACGCATCAGACAATTGGATATAAGTTAAATGTAAACTTACAATTCCTTCTTTTATTCAGTAATTTATCCTTCGACATTACTCAAAAACACGAAGTAAGTGTAAGTTTCCTTTAAGCCTTCATAAAAACGTTTACTCTTACAAAATTGATGAAACATTGTACACATTTTACAAGTAAAACAACGTCGAAGGAGACTATAGGAATGATTAAAAACAATGTCCAACGAGTTAGTCAGGCCGCGTACATTTAACGCAATTATCCCAGTCTGATGAGCAACCACCGCTTCTTCGCCGCCAACTAGATTATCGCGGTGTTATAAAAGCTGGGGCGGCGGAAAAGGTGAACTCCTTTCCTGCCCTCCGCCCTTCCGAACCCCCCGCCAGTCTCACTCACTTAATGAACTACATTTACATGTTACGTTTTACGTCGGTGTGGAAATTCTTTGAGTGGCGGAGAACAGTTAAGGAGTCGGCGTGCAGCTTAATGGGCGCGTTTGTGTATATGCAAAACTATATTTTCATTTCTGCCTTAGCTCCGCGTTATTATAGTTTAACTCGGCGGCAATGTGAAACAGAAGAGGAGGGGGAGGGGAATGGGGGGCGGCTCGAAAGGTGGAAATGGTAAAGCTCCTTTTGGCACCGGAACGAACTCGTTTGGCTGCAGTTCCTAAATGTAATTGTAGGCAACACGCTTTACATTCCGAATGTTTTATTAGTCTGCGACGCTTTAATGTTAATAAAACATCACTTTCTCGGATTAAATTTAAGAAAAAAGAAACTCACCTCTGCTAATAGTGTATTGTACAATAAATATTACAATTTAATAAATTGAATGTGAGCGCAAGGTTGTCAAACGACAAGTTTGAAGCACGAACTGGCAATTTGTAATTGTAACATATGCCGGGTGCTTTGATTACTCAGTAATGTGGTTCTATTAGGAGATAAGGTATCGAAAAATGTCACCTTTTAGGAACCCGATTATATCATGGGAAAAAAAATTAAAAATCTTTTAAAACGTGAGCGTCTTATAAAAGAAAAATGTTTTGGACAACTAAAGCAAAGGTTTCGCTCTCTTTAAAACACGGAAAAAGGTTTAAGAACCTTCTAAAGCGTGAGAGTCTTATGATAGAAAAATGTTTTGGACAACTGAAGCAAATGTTCCCTTCTCTTCAAAATACGGAGGAAGATTTCAAAAACTTTTTAAAACGTGAGAGTCTTATAATAGAAAAATGTTTTAGACAACTAAGGCAAAGGTTCCTCTCTCTCTTCAAAATACGGAAGAAGGTTTTAAGAACCATTTAAAACGTGAGATTGTTATAATAGAAAAATGTTTTGTACAACTAAAGCAAAGGTTCCCTTCTCTTCAAAATACGGAAGAAGGTTTCAAAAACCTTTTGAAACGTGAGAGTCTTATAACAGAAAATGTTTTGGACTACTGAAGTAAAAGTTCCCTTACCTTCAAAATACCTTAAAGATATTATACATTTTATTCGAATAAACATGGTATCCTGTTTTGTTTCGCATAATGAGACCAGATATCTTAAAACTGCTATGGATTAAATCAATATTGAGAAATATTAATTGAAAAGAAAAAAAAATATATCATTTTGCAAGAGATTTCATCAAGGTGAAATTAAATAAATAAACAAAAAATCAATTATAATTTTGTGTCCAATACAGAGTTCTTTTCCAGTTTTCTCTTTGTATACTTAGCAGTTGCAATTGTTCCAGTAGTACTAGCCTTTGTAAATCTGGGGTAGATACATGTTTAGTTTCCTCAGACTAATTTTTTTTTTAAATTCATTTTTTTCCTCGGCTTGCAAATTGATTCTGGAGGTAATTGAGGTGAAACCTCTCTTGTTTGAGCTAGGCATCTGAGTCTCAAACTGAAACCTTTTCAGGTAGTTAGGCTCGCTATTATCTCCTTTCACAGCCTCTTAACGCAATCGTTCAGCAGGACTCAAATTTTTCAATGTATTTCCTGTTTCAGTCTCATCTGTTTTTTTCCCAACAACTGCTTTTAAATTATTTATTTGCTTTAGAAATTTTCTCTTTTCCAAAGTTACCCAAAAAACATTTGCTTTTTCCAAACATACAAGGGAACTAATCCAAGTGTGAGGCGTTTTTTCTACATTTATAAAATAACGCTAACATGATTTATTCAGCAGTTAGCCAAGAAACAAATGAGGCAAGTTCACCCCCTAAACATGTTTTTTAGCCGAAACAAAAAAAATACGTATCCAATTTTTTGAGCCCCCTCTATAAATCTACCAAATTTCATTACAATCGGAGGGGAACATTTGGGTTAGTTTTGAGAAAAAACGTTTGACTCAGTATACCGGGTGACCCAGGGATCTGTAGAAGCTCCATAACTTGTTTGCTATTTGAGATATGGACTTCTAGTTTTCTTGAACTGGTACCCACACTTATTCTACATATTTTAAAAATATGTATGTTTTTGTATAGGGTGTCCCAATATACATAACAGAACAAAGTTATGTTTTTTTAAATGGAACACCCTATATTTTATACTTTATTTTCAACCCTCTTGAGAAGCTGATAAAAATAGTGTAAGATACCATGGGTCTATTATGGACGGTTGGTTAGTTATGGGCAAATTTGTGGCAAAAACATGTACACATTGAAAACATTGCAGAAGCGTTCCTAGCAAAGATAACATCATTATTTATACACTAGAAAATTTCCCACATCATAAAGTATAATACACATCGGCTTTGGTTCTCTTTTATACATAGTGGTATACAGGGTGTCAACATACGCAAAATAATGGATAACTATTTTTTTTCAAATGGAACGCCCTATATAAGTTGCCACCAATCTATGGCATTTTTAATAAGCTTTCCAATGATATACAGTTTGTATAACAAAATATTAAGGATTCTTGAGATTTATCAATAAAAACATATTTCTTTTGCCACCTTCCGCTGATTTTTGGATTTTCAGCCAAAACTATGCATTTTCTGGAAATATTATAAGAGACCAAAGTTGTAGAGCGGAAAATTTCAGATCGATATAGGTCTTTCGACTTTTCCAATAATGCGTGCATTGCCCGCCAGAGTGCGCAAAATCGTGGCCGTATATGCGTTTTTCTCAATTTTTTTGTTAATTCATTGCACTATACTTTATTTTCCACGTCCCCTAGCAGAAAAACGGGTAATTAGAATTATTCAAATGATCTACATCGATTGAAAAAATTCCGCTCTACAACTGTTAAAAGACGCAATTTTTACCCAAAATGCATAGTTTTCGCTAAAAATACAAAAAAACCATTGAAAAATGCAAAAATTGATACATTTTCAATTTGCATTTTTAGGGAAAACTTGCATAGTTTTTTGGCAAAAATTGCTTCTATTAAGAGTTGTAGAGAGGAACATTTTTAATCGATATGGGCCATTTTAATTTCCCTATAATTTCCCGTTTTTCCGCTAGAGGGTGCGGAAAATAAAGTATAGTGCAATTTATTAATAGAACATTTGAAAAGAAAACGCTAAAATGCATATACGGTCACGGTTTTGCGCGCTCTGGCGGACAATGCATGCATTATCTTAAAAGTTGAAAGACCCACATCCATCGGGAATTTTTCGCTCTACAACTTTGCTCTCTTATAATTTTTCCAGAAAATGCATAGTTTTGGCTGAAAATCCAAAAATCAGCGGAAGGTGGCAAAAGAAATATGTTTTTATTGATAAATCTCAAGAATCCTTAATATTTTGTTATACAAACTGTATATCATTGGAAAGCTTATTAAAAATGCCATCGATTGGTGGCAACTTATATAGGGCGTTCCATTTGAAAAAAAATAGTTATCCATTATTTTGCGTATGTTGACACCCTGTATACCACTATGTATAAAAGAGAACCAAAGCCGATGTGTATTATACTTTATGATGTGGGAAATTTTCTAGTGTATAAATAATGATGTTATCTTTGCTAGGAACGCTTCTGCAATGTTTTCAATGTGTACATGTTTTTGCCACAAATTTGCCCATAACTAACCAACCGTCCATAATAGACTCATGGTATCTTACACTATTTTTATCAGCTTCTTAAGAGGGTTGAAAATAAAGTATAAAATATAGGGTGTTCCATTTAAAAAAACATAACTTTGTTCTGTTATGTATATTGGGACACCCTATACAAAAACATACATATTTTTAAGATATGTAGAATAAGTGTGGGTACCAGTTCAAGAAAACTATAAGTTCATATCTCAAATAGCAAACAAGTTATGGAGCTTTTACAGATCCCTGGGTCACCCGGTATGTAATTTCGAGTTAGTATAACTACTTACCTTCAACTTCCTTGTTTTGACAATTTTTAAGCTTCCTTTACCTTCGACATACTCGAGGGAGTTTTTCTCTTATAAAGCAGAATTTAATCATCTTTTACAAATTGGGCTACAAAAACTAAATCATGTTTATGATTGATTTCTTTCTTATCGCTAGTTTCGGTGGAGCTCTAACCCGAGGCGTGTTGCGCAGTGAGCATCTTAAATTTCAGAGAGGGAACGTCTATTCAGTTCTCCGCGCGAAGATTTGTTGTCGCGTTATCCGAATACTTTCTCATTCTGCGCAAACTTTACCCCCACACGCCTCGAGATGCCGGTACAGCTGTACCCGCAATCTCAAAAATCGTAAATTTGTAGTAACATAGAATACTACGTTGAATTGACAAATGTCAAAAACTGCATTGTTTTTATAAGTGCATAAAGCTACTGGATTTCACATGTAAGTGCTTAGATAAGTACAGTGAAATCAGAAAGTCAAGAATAGTTGCCAACACATTTTCTGAAAGTGGGGATAATAATTCGCGTAATATTATGTTGGCTGCCTGGATCAGTGCAGGATAAGAATTTTGTCTATTTTGACGTCTTGTGGTTTTTTGAGGTTACTTGTTTTAAAGATAGTTTTTAAAACAATTATCATACAAAATTACAAGACGACAAAATAAACAAAATGCGCATGCACTGCACTGAAATAATTCAGGCCAGCCAATATCAGATTACTTAAATGATTATAGGGATTTTCAGAAAATGTGCTGCCAACTATTTTCGACTTTCTGATCTCACTGTATTATGTTATAAGCATTAGCATTTTATCATTAATATGAAAATAAATATTTACTTATTGCTGATATTGATAATAAATGCTAATCCTTATAAGTATTTACTAATAAGCATGTACTTATTATTATTATTAGTACTACCCTTTGCCTGTAGAGCAAATGATGAATGAATTTAATTAACATATAAAAGCGATGCTACAAAGTATCACATTGTACAATTGACAAAAGTGCTGGAGGTGAGGATTGTACCTAATTTCGAAATAAAAAAAAATTATATTTGTAATTTATCATGTCAATATTCACATATTAAAAAAACAAATTGCAATAATTAATATCAAATTATGTATATTAACACTTTTTGAGCGGGGCGGTATGACCAAGGTGACTTGACTGTGTAGCGGGCTGGATTTGCAACGCAAGCGAAAATATTGCGCGCGCCGCCGTATATGATGAAGTGTATGCAACCCATTCTGCATGTTTGCGTCTAAAAATAGACGACCCGCCTGTAGGACACCGTTCGCAAAGTGTCTACAAATAGACGCTCCCGCTCAAAGTGTGTTAAGTTGCATAATTAAATAATAAGATTTACGTGTGCATGCTAAATGAATCTACTATTTAATATTAGAAAAAAAAACATTATACAGTGCGCGCCTAAAGTATGGAATAAATTCAGTAAAACCGAAATCAAGTATTTTTGGAAAAAATCCTAGAACAGGTCGATTTCTTTGATAAAAACACAAATTTTTGCATGAAAGTCGATTTTCAGTCGTCATTTGTTTTTGAGTAATAACGTCATCCATTTTGTTTTTAAATGACAACCCTTTATTTTTGTTCTTGAATTTGAGAGATGCAAAAATGTGTATTTTTATCAAAGTAAATCGACATGTTCGAGGATTTTTTCCAAAAATATCTTATTTTGATTTTACTGAATTTATTCTATACTTCAGGCGCGCACTCTATACAAGATTGCTATATTTTTAATTGCGTTAAATCATAAGTTGTACGATGTATTTCAAATTAATCTATTTCGTAATAGGCAACATACCGTACATGAATGCTGTATTTTAAGCTACTTAGTGCGCATGTCAGAACAATGTACAATTTAGTAATAGCCAACGTTATGTGCAAGATTAATATATTTTTCCGTTGCTCGTTGGTTAACGTCTAACTTTAATGTACCCAAATGTATCAAAAATCGTTTATTAATGACCCCTATTAATGAAGGATTTTTCATTAATAAACGATTTTTCATTAATGAACGATTTCTAGGGCCGCGGTGGTCTAGTGGGTAGAGGTCCCGCCTCTAGACCCCGCTGGTGTGGGTTCGAGTCCCGTCCGGGCGGGTCAGTTTTTTTACTTTTTTTAACACGAAAAATGGCCGTTCGGGTCCCTGGATATATTTAGTCTTTATCCTCATTTCACTTAAATAAATTATTAAATACTATACATAGATTGTGGCTGAATGCCCTAGCTGGCTAAGCCAGTTCCCTATCCTCCTCGATTCCGTAACTCGAATTCCTATCAATCATATTTCCTAAAAAAAAGAACGATTTCTAGTTAAGCATTAAATAGCTAATTCATGAGTGGCTAATTACTCATAATTACTGGAAAAGTAACTAATAATAGCGAGAAAACGATCTATAATTTGTGTCACATGAAAATGCAAAAGTATTCAATTCTCTTGCGAAACAATCTAGCGGCGAACCGCCTTCGATTTTGTTATACAATAATGTCAAAGTGTGCAACGTCAAATTTATAAAACGCGTGTATGGAGTGAATGTCTGCTACTATGGATAGTGTCGAGTTTAAATTAACACCGCCAAAAGTACTAGCCATTGCAAATAATGCAACATTAAATTTGCTTCCGGAAAAGAGTACACATTTTTACGAAAAACTTACGTAGAATTTATTTCCTGGTGCGAGGAGTAACAGGTAAGATATCATTCGGAATCTGTGCCATTCGCATGTTTTGCCGATATTGCTGCAACGGGCTTAATAGCAAGTTTATTTGTTCGTTTTGTTTGGATTTTCTCTAATCTAATCTCTAATGTTGATCTAAGTTACGATCAACGGAAAAATCTTGTAACCAATTCGTGTGTTAATTGGCAATTAATGATCTCAACAATTAACGCACTCGCGCAAGCGCTCGTGCGTGAAAATGTCTCGATCATTAATCGCCATCATTAACACACTTGTTGGTTAAATAACTATTAAGTTGCCAAGCTAAAGTTGTACCGGCGCATTTCACATTAATCAGCTATTTAGTAATAGGCAACATTATGTACATGAATGCTGTATTTTAAGCTAACAGCCAACGTTATATGCAAGATTAATATATTTTCAGCTGCTTAGTGCGCATGCCAGATCAATGCCCTATTTGGTAATAGGCAGTACAATATTGCTATATTTTAAGTTGCATAGCTAACTCATTAGATATACCGGCGCATTTCAAATTAATCTACTAGTGAGTAATAGGCAGCATAACGTTCATGTTTGCTATATTTTAAACTGCCTAGTGCGCATGTCAAATCAATGTAATATTTTGTAATTGGCAGCATTATGTACAAGATTGCTATATTTTAAGTTTCGTAGCTAAATTATAAGTTGTATCGGCACATTTCAAATTAATCTACAATTTATTAATAGGCGGCAACACCTTTGTACATGATTGCCGAAGTTTAAACTGCTTAGTGCGTATGTCAGGTCATCAATGTAGCCAACATTAGCTACAAGATAGCTATATTTTAAGTTGCATAACTAAAGCATAAGTTGTACCGGCGCATTTCAAACTGATCGATTTTGCAATAGGCAACCATATATACATTGCTGCTATATTTTAAGTTGTTTTTAAATCTTGCAATAACTCAGCGATATACTACCTCTGTTCCATAATAACTGAGCCATTTGAGTTTTCTTTCAAACTTATTGACACTTTGACAGTTTAATTTTTCAAAAGCAACAATTAACATTCAATTTTTTAAGCGAAAGTGTTCTAACGCCGAAAGTTTCAAACGATGAGAAGACCAAATTTTATCAACCAAAAACGAACGGCTATTACTCAGTTTTTACTGAAACATCATAAAAACGGACGGCTGAAAAAGGGAGCGTTGATTTTGGCAATTGAAAAATTCGGAACATAAAGAGCCACTATAAAAAGAATATTAAAACAAGGTAATGATTCTGTTTGTAGTTTGGATGAAAATACGCCTATGAATGTTTATTCGAAAAAGAAAGGAAAGTCGGGTCGGAAAAAATTGACAGAACAGAAAAAATTACCAACATTCGACTAGTTGATCACAAAAGAAGAGGGACATTGCGGTCGTTATCAGTTGCAGTTGAAATTCCGCTGGTGCTACTTCCGGTGGAACCGGGGAGAACTGATTCAACCGTGTGATGAGGATATATTTCAAATTTTTAATACAACGGCAACCCCGTAAACTTTTAACGAACGGTTTAGCATAGACACCCTGTATAGTACGTAGAAACGAAAACGGCTCACTTATTTTGTAAAAAATATACATCAGTAATGGCTCAATCATTATGGAAAAAATATAAAACGGTAATGGCTCACATATTATGGAAAAAATAAAAATCGATAATGGCGCAAATTTTATACCACCTCGTTCAAACGCCTGTCAAAGTGTGGAGAGGGTTTAACGGCGTCGTTAATAAATTTAGTTTTGTGACTGATGATCAATCCTAGTCCTCTTTACCCCTCAGAAAATCCATTCATTGTAATGTATCTATCTAATGTATCTTGGTCAAGTGAAAAGACCATTTTCAATTCTAAAATTACCAAAATCGAGAATCATATGAAATTCCTGTATTAGAAAGAAAAGTACCGTGAGATCAAAAAGTCGAAAATATTTGCAGCGCATTTTCTAAAAATCCCTATATAAATTCAAATAAAATTATATTGGCTGTCTGGAATTATCCAATTATTTTATTTCCAGAACTGATCTTCACTATCAATAATGTATTTAAGATTCATTACATAGCTGTTTTATTTAAATTTCAATGTTTTCCATACCAAAATTCCCATCCAAGTGACGCCATTGAACTTCTGTCAGTTACCTTATGTTTTAAGCGCTGCCAACTATTTTCGATATTTTGATCTCACGGTACAAATATCATGTAGCTGCATGCCTTATATATTTGAAGTATTGCTTATAATAATAAATACACAAATATAGAAAATAATAAATATGCACTTAAAAATACGCAAACTGACGCCGATGACAGTAATTACATTTAATGGAATAAAATTTAGTAGAAGGAATGAAGTAAAATGAACTGCTGATGTTCTCAATATTTAAAACAGCAAAAATGCACCTAGGAAAGTACGATAAAGTATTGTGATCGTGATTTATTTTTCAAAAAATTATTTTTTACGGAAATATCCGTTTTGGGGTGTCTAAATGCCATTTCAACAATTTCTGGAAAAAAAAATTGTGTGTGTGTCTGGCTGCGTGCGCTGTATCTCAAAAACTAATTGAGCAATTGATACGAAACTTTGAACGTAAGTCTTATTTAATAATCCGAAGAACTGAAAAGTTTTTGGTAAAATTTTGTACACCGGAAGTGGGTGTTTACCTTAACTGTTTTTTGTTTTTCTTAAATATGAAAAATATCACAAAAACATTTAAACAACTATTGAAGACAACAAAGAAATGGACATCTTTGGTTTTAAAATATTTTTCATAAAATCATTGTTATTCGAGAAAAAAAATTATTAATTTATTTTTCATTTTTGGTTTATAATTATGAAACGATAATAGTTACAGCAAATTTATGTATATAATAATTGTAGATAATGCCAAGATGAACAATTTATAAAGAATAAGTTTTTTTTTCTAAATCTCTTTAGTTTTTGAGTAAACTGAGTTTTTGAATTTGAAGTAAAATTTTTCCATCTTTCATAATTTTGACGTTTTAAACGACAGTTTCATCCGAGTCTACAAAACGTTTGGTGTACATTTAAAATATGATTTAAATTAAAAATAAACCATGAAAACGTACATATAAATGGCTGTGATACCATCAAGTCGGAGAAAATAACATGATGGCCAAATCACAATTTTTTTACATTAGCTTGAATTTCAAGTTAGATGTATATCCAATTAAGCTTGTTTTAAAAAATACAAAAATTTTGTAATAAAATACTGATCGTTGCAAAAATTATTTTCTTTTTCTATAACAATTGTGTTACACCTTATGGTTACATCGGATTAATGACTAACAATAACCATTGTTATGGAACAATACACCGATTTTTTTTAAACGCTACATCAGGGCAGTGTTTAATCGTAGTTAACCAGTGAAGTTTCAAGTAACTGTCTCGCCAATTGAATTTTCTTATAAGCAAGGGTGTTTGAAGAGAAATGAGGGTTGAGGAGAGTGATTGAAAATTGACACAAGCTACTAGGCTATTCTGCCACAACCAGTTTCTAATTTTAGATTCATTCCCCGGCAGGAAAATCTGTCCTCTAGAAGTCGTACCAGCATAGGGCAGGTGTTTGTGATTCCCGTAAGTTAGTATCCTGCAGACAAACCGCATCGCAGGGTTTTTACCCAGTTGCAGAATAATTTAAATTCCGGAAAGATGTATAAAATCCGTTTACGTTCCCCTGCAAACTTGTTCTGGTTCCAATTTTCTGTCCTTTTTTTGGATTTTTATGCTCTCTAAGGTATGACTAGCTGGTCCCGCGTTTGGACTCTCTTGATGGTAGGCTACCTTGGGAGGTAGACGATGGTTTGAGCTTATTAGCTGTTTCAGATTGTTTTACATCGTTTGCTTTAGATACTCGATTTAAATCGAATTGGATGGCAATGGTTGAAGTTTTGATCAAAGTGACTTTAAAATAGAAAATTTGACTAGAGGGCGGTGCTTTATTTGGGCTTCCTCATAAAAATACTATCTTCAAGACGAATTGTCCGGGTAGAAAATTTGCCTTCCAAAGCGAATGTACGTCAGGACGTGCAGTTTCTTAGCCGAGGTAAATGTGGTTCAAAACAGTTTGTAGATTTAAAGGGGGTGAGGTGACTACGATCCTCGTGAGGTCGATTACCACACTGTGTATAAACTGAATTGGTACGAGATTTACTCCATCTACTCATAGATTAGACTTTTTGACATCATGAATGACAGAAATCCCACTAGTTTGTCGAACAATTTTTGCCACAAAAAGTAGTACTTACGGAACTTAATTTATTACGAAAATTGCACTCAAAAATATTACTGTGAAGGTGTGTAGTTGGTTCGTCACACGTCATTTAGGATGTCTCCATGGTAAAAATCAATAACAATAACAATAACAAACTCTGAAAAATGTGTCTATTGGTGACGCCGCGTATAACCGTATTGGAAGTATACCGGTACCAACCTAACTTGCTGCAAAATTACATTTTTCTAATAGCCGTGTTGGTACTTTTAGTTTTCTAATGTTTGTCACTAAAGATGTCAAAAAAGTCTAGATGGAGTCTACCTACCCAATCTTGGCAATTGAAGCAAGAAAGAGGGTTTCGACGGACATCAATACTATTAATATATGTTGTTTTCACGTTTCTGGGAAGTTTAAAAGAGCTGAAGGTTTGGACGGAAACGGTTCCATTCTTGTTGCTTGTCCAGATGATGGTTTGTGGAGGGCGACCAAATGGTCGCAGCAGTTAGACCATTCGTTGGTCCTTTGTGCCGTTGCTTGTCCAGAGTCTCATCTCAATTACATTCTGGTAATTTAATTGTGTATTTCCTAGTCATCGCAATATGTTAAGTCAAATCAATCATTCCCTTGGGCACATAAAGAGATCTACAAGGTGTCACCGTCATCCAAAAATCTCCCATCTCCGCCGTACTTTGTTTTTAGTTGGCTTTGGTTATCATTCGTGTACCATCTCAGTTTTTTCAAAAACCCGTTCCTACAGAATTCTGGCCGGGGGTGGTGGATGATGTTGTTTATGACAAAATCCAATTAATTGAATCTTGACAAGAATATTATAAAAAGATGGTTGCACAATAGTACATTATTATACAAGTTTAATAAGAGGGTATATTGTGGCACGAGTGCTCCAATGTAACGAGTGCCCCACAATGCCTCTTGTTAAACAAATATAATATACTATTTTTTCTACTTTGGTTTTGGTTAAGGAATTATTTCTAAAATAAAATATATACTTAAATCTAGTGAGTTTTATCTTTTAACATTTGGCAGCACTAAAAACATTTGATACTTTCGAACGAATTTAATAATTGAGGTACGTATTTCTTCGGCGATTTCAATAGTTAATTTTAAAACATATTAAATCAAGAATATTACTTACACACCTCCAAAAATAAGGGAGGTTGCCAAGGGTGCGATAAGCAAACTATTTCCACGTAAGTTGTAACCAGTTTAAGCTTATAAAATAATGCAACGCCTAAATGATAATCGAAATTCAAGGTTATGTTTACATTTGTTTCTCGTTCCTCGTGTCAGGCATCGATCGATGCTAATTAAAAATCCACACCGACTCAAGCGGCTCTTTTTCGCCGCGAATAAAACATGCATTATTATCTCGCTGTTTCTTCCATGATATAAATAAAACGCCTCCGTTTTCTTTAACCTTAGTGGTACTGGTGGCGAACTCCCCAATATGCATTCGAACATATTCAGTGTGTAACGCATTGGACGGTTCCAATTATCCTATGAATTAACGGCAATTTTACATTTTGGTGTCGACATATGTCACGTTTAAGCGTTAATTTAAGCTTAACTTAATAATGAGCAAAACTGTAAAATAAAAAATCTCATTATTAAACAATGTTTGATATAACAAAAGGTCGATTGTTAAACCAAAGTAGAAAAAACTTTTTCGCTCAAGTGCATAGTAACGAAGTACCTAGCGGGTACTGGACGGTTTCTAAGATACCATTTAAACAAATTAATATGGTTTGGGATTTTACTAAAGCACAATAGCGCAAAAAATAATTTATACTTTCTTCTTATAAATATAAAAATTAATAATCAAAATTCTAACCATTATTTAGGTTGATATAAAACAAATACACCCATACCGTCAATTATTAATAAAATAATTACATTTATTTATTTACCAAATACTCATATCACAAGATATATTTACACAAATAAAATATATTAAATAAACAAACTAAAAATTTAATGAAGCTAAACTATAAACTTAACATATAGGTACACATGCTGCACGAGAGCGTAAAATTAGAAACGGAAAAAAAATACAACAGAATGGGGTGTCAGCGTTAATTTCACCCCTGCGGCTTTCATTTTTTTATATACAGGGCGGATTAACCAGTCCATTAAATCATAACCGGAAAATAAAAACAAAACGTTTCGTTTCGTGTATGCTTTTTTTTGTTTATGTGTATGTGTATGTGTGAGTGCGGGTTTCAGGTGGTGATTGTGTTGTTAACGGGGTGCGCTTTCGCGAAATCGGTAGTAAAGTGAGCTCGTTCCGCGTTTAAAAAGTCGTTTATGGGGTGTTTATCCTCCGCGGCTTTGTGTTCGACGATTGGGGGCGCGCTTTCGTATTCGTATTCGTTTTCGATTTTATCGCTGTATTTCTCCAGGATTTTCATCAAACTCGAGTGCTCGTTCTCGTTGTAGCCGTTTCGGTAAACCGGCTCATCTTCCAGGGGGATGATGTAATTGGTCGTCTGGTTCAGCTCGTGGTTCTTCAGGTTTTGTTGTTGAATGGGTGGGTCGATTTCCTCGATAGGTACGATTTCAATCTGCTTCTCGATATCGGCCAAGAGTTCTTCTTGGGTTTTCTGGCGTCTGGGTCGCGGTAGGCTGGAGTCTCTGGGCTTGTAGTGTTCGATCATGTTGAGGCCTCCCCAATCGTCCAAACCGCCCAAGGAATCATCGCTCTCAATCTCGGCCAGGGGGGCTTTGGCGGTGCTTATTTTATGCAGCAGCATTGTGGGTAGCAACGAGCCGAAACTTCTGGCTCGAGTCAACACGTTATCAATCTTATCAGCGGGTATCTTCACGTTATTCTTCTTCGCTTCATCGGGCAGCGAGTGCACCGACGGGTGCTTTTCCAACTCGGGTTGATCGACGTCGGTTTCGCCAGCAATCGTCAGCTTGAAGTCCGTGTAGTTGGGCAGGGAAGCTATTGAGGGTGTCTTGCGGCGTTTGTGCTCCTTCAAAGAACTGCTCTCCTTTCCGTTCAGCTTCTTCTCTAGCCTGGGCGGTTTGTGAAATCCGTCTTCACAGCAGGGACACTTGTAGTTGATCTTCTTTTGAACCATTACCTGTTCCTCGACCGGTTTCTTGTATTGGATTAGGGATCCGAGGGTTTCGCGTAAGCTTTTCTTCTTCCTGGGTGGTGGGATCGGGGTCCGGCCATCGTTGAAGGCTAGGTTGTTGTTTTTTCCGTAGCTGACTTCGATTTTATCGGGCACTACTAGGGGTACGTCCGTCCAGTCTGATGATTTTGATAGGAAAACTTGTTCCGGGCCGTCTTTTTCGTCGTTATCCTTTGCCTTCGCGTTAACTTGGTAACTGGAAATAAAGGAAATTTATTAATAAGCAGTTGAGCAGTAAGAAAAAACTTAAACGAAACGAGAATGTGTGTACAGAAAATTAAAAAAAATATCTATCAGTCGTATCCAGATTATAAGGTCAAGAAATAACATTTTAAAAGTTCAAAATAAGTAATTTTAGATTACTATGGAATTTTAAAGAGCGATTCATTCTTAATATCAATACCAAATTTGGTGCTGATACATCGAGGGAATTTGGAGCAATTAAAGCTGAAGTTAATTTTTAATCAAAAACGACCAAGTTTTTACAATTAGGTTTAACTCAAAAATTAGAGGAAGAGTAATTTTAGATTTTTATGAGATCTTAAAGAGCGATTAATTCTTAACATCAACACCAAATCTGGTGATGATTCATCAAAGGCATTTGGAACAATTAATGCTAAAGCTAAATTTTGATCAAAAACCACCACGTTTATACAATCAGGTGGAAATAACTCAAAAATTAGAGGAGGGGTAATTGTAAATCTTTGTAGAATCTTAAAGGGCGATTAATTCTTAACATCAACACCAAATTTGGTAATGATCCATCAAATACATTTGGAACAATTAATGCTAAAGTTAAATTTTGATCAAAAACGACCAAGTTTATACAATCAGGTGGAAATAACTAAAAAATTAGAGGAGGGATAATTTTAAATTTTTGTAGGATCTTCAAGAGCGATTAATTCTCAACATCAACACCAAATTTGGTGATGATCCATCAAACGCATTTGGAACAATTGATGCTAAAGTTAAATTTTGATCAAAAACGTCCAAGTTTATACAATCAGGTGGAAATAACTCAAAAATTAGAGGGCGGTAATTTTAAATTTTTGTAGGATTTTAAAGGGCGATTAATTCTTAACATCAACACCAAATTTGGTGATGATCCATCGGAGGCATTTTAAACAATTAATGCTAAAGTTAAATTTTGATCAAAAACGACCAAGTTGATACAATCAGGTGGAAATAACTCAAAAATTAGAGTAGGGGTAATTTTAAATTTTTATAGGATCTTCAAGAGCGATTAATTCTCAACATCAACACCAAATTTGGTGATGATCCATCAAACGCATTTGGAACAATTGATGCTAAAGTTAAATTTTGATCAAAAATGACCAAGTTTATACAATCGGGTGGAAATAACTGAAAAATTAGAGGATGGGTAATTTAAAATTTTTGTAGTACCTTAAAGAGCGATTAATTCTTAACATCAACACCAAATTTGGTGATGACCCATCAAAGGCATTTGGAACAATTAATTCTAAAGTTAAATTTTGACCAAAAACGACCAAGTTTATACAATCGGGTGGAAATAACTGAAAAATTAGAGGATGGGTAATTAAAAATTTTTGTAGTACCTTAAAGAGCGATTAATTCTTAACATCAACACCAAATTTGGTGATGATCCATCAAAGGCATTTGGAACAATTAATTCTAAAGTTAAATTTTGATCAAAAACGACCAAGTTTATACAATCAGGTGGAAATAACTCAAAAATTAGAGGAGGGCTAATTTTAGATTTTTGTGGGATCTTAAAGAGCGATTAATTTTTAACATTAAAACCAAATTTGGGGATAATAATCGAGTAAATTTGAAGCAATTGATGTTGAAATTAAATTTTGATAAAAGAAACGACAAAATTTATACAATCCGGTGGAAATTACTCAAAAATTAGAGGAGGGGTAATTTTAGATTTTTGTGGGATATTAAAGAGCCATTAATTCTTAACATTAAAACCAAATTTGATGATAAAATATCGGTGAAATTTGAGGCAATTGATGCTGAAATTAAATTTTGATAAAAGACGACAAAGTTTATACAATCAGGTGGAAATAACTCAAAAATTAGAGGAGGGGTAATTTTAGATTTTTTGTGGGATCTTAAAGAGCGATTAATTCTTAACATTAAAACCAAATTTGGTGATAAAGTATCGGGGAAATTCGAAGCAATTGATGTTGAAATTAAATTTTGATAAAAGAAACGACAAAATTTATACAATCAGGTGGAAATAACTCAAAAATTAGAGGAGGGGTAATTTTAGTTTTTTGTGAGATCTTGAAGAGCGAATAATTCTTAACATTAAAACCAAATTTGGTGATAAAATATCGGGGAAATTTGAAGCAATTGATGTTGAAATTAAATTTTGATAAAAAAAAACGACAAATTTTATACAATCAGGTGGAAATAACTCAAAAATTAGAGGAGGGGTAATTTTAGTTTTTTGTGAGATCTTGAAGAGCGAATAATTCTTAACATTAAAACCAAATTTGGTGATAAAATATCGGGGAAATTTGAAGCAATTGATGTTGAAATTAAATTTTGATAAAAGAAACGACAAAATTTATACAATCAAGTGGAAATAACTCAAAAATTAGAGGAGGGGTAATTTTAGTTTTTTGTGAGATCTTGAAGAGCGAATAATTCTTAACATTAAAACCAAATTTGGTGATAAAATATCGGGGAAATTTGAAGCAATTGATGTTGAAATTAAATTTTGATAAAAAAAACGACAAAGTTTATACAATCAAGTGGAAATAACTCAAAAATTAGTGGAGGGGTAATTTTAGATTTTTGTGGGATCTTAAAGAGCGATTAATTCTTAACATTACAACCAAATTTGGTGATAAAGTATCGGGGAAATTCGAAGCAATTGATGTTGAAATTAAATTTTGATAAAAAAACGACAAAGTTTATACAATCCGGTGAAAATAACTCAAAAATTAGAGGAGGGGTAATTTTAGATTTTTGTGGGATCTTAAAAAACGATTAATTCTTAACATTAAAACCAAATTTGGTGATAATATATCGGGGAAATTCGAAGCAATTGATGTTGAAATTAAATTTTGATAAAAGAAACGACAAAATTTATACAATCCGGTGGAAATTACTCAAAAATTACAGGAGGGGTAATTTTAGATTTTTGTGGGATCTTAAAGAGCGATTAATTCTTAACATTAAAACCAAATTTGGTGATAATATATCGGGGAAATTCGAAGCAATTGATGTTGAAATTAAATTTTGATAAAAGAAACGACAAAATTTATACAATCAGGTGGAAATAACTCAAAAATTAGAGGAGGGGTAATTTTAGATTTTTGTGGGATCTTGAAGAGCGATTAATTCTTAACATTAAAACCAAATTTGGTGATAATATTTCGGGGAAATTCGAAGCAGTTGATGTTGAAATTAAATTTTGATTTAAAAAAAACGACAAAGTTTATACAATCAGGTGGAAATAACTCAAAAATTAGAGGAGGGGTAATTTTATATTTTTGCGGGATCTTAAAGAGCGATTAATTCTTAACATTAAAACCAAATTTGGTGATAATATATCGGGGAAATTCGAAGCAATTGATGTTGAAATTAAATTTTGATAAAAAAAAAACGACAAACTTTATACAATCAGGAGGAAATAACTCAAAAATTAGAGGAGGGGTAATTTTAGATTTTTGTGGGATCTTAAACAGCGATTAATTCTTAACATTAAAACCAAATTTGGCGATAATATATCGGGGAAATTCGAAGCAATTGATGTTGAAATTAAATTTTGATAAAAAAAACGACAAAGTTTATACAATCAGGTGGAAATAACTCAAAAATTAGAGTAGGGGTAATTTTAGATTTTTGTGGGATCTTGAAGAGCGATTAATTCTTAACATTAAAACCAAATTTGGTGATAATATATCGGGGAAATTCGAAGCAATTGATGTTGAAATTAAATTTTGATAACAGAAACGACAAAATTTATACAATCCTGTGGAAATTACTCAAAAATTAGAGGAGGGGTAATTTTAGATTTTTGTGGGATCTTAAAGAGCGATTAATTCTTAACATCAACACCAAATTTGGTGATAATATATCATGGAAATTCGAAGCAATTGATGTTGAAATTAAATTTTGATAAAAAAAACGACAAAATTTATACAATCCGGTGGAAATTACTCAAAAATTAGAGGAGGGGTAATTTCAGATTTTTGTGGGATCTTAAAGAGCGATTAATTCTTAACATTAAAACCAAATTTGGTGATAATATATCGGGGAAATTCGAAGCAATTGATGTTGAAATTAAATTTTGATAAAAGAAACGACAAAATTTATACAATCCGGTGGAAATAACTCAAAAATTAGAGGAGGGGTAATTTTATATTTTTGTGGGATCTTAAAGAGCGATTAATCCTTAACATTAAAACCAAATTTGGTGATAATATATCATGGAAATTCGAAGCAATTAATGTTGAAATTAAATTTTGATAAAAAAAAACGACAAAGTTTATACAATCAGGTGGAAATAACTCAAAAATTAGAGGAGGGGTAATTTTAGATTTTTGTGGGATCTTAAAAAACGATTAATTCTTAACATTAAAACCAAATTTGGTGATACTATATCGGGGAAATTCGAAGCAATTGATGTTGATATTAAATTTTGATAAAAGAAATGACAAAATTTATACAATCCGGTGGAAATTACTCAAAAATTAGAGGAGGGGTAATTTTAGATTTTTGTGGGATCTTGAAGAGCGATTAATTCCTAACATTAAAACCAAATTTGGTGATAGTATATCGGGGAAATTCGAAGCAATTGATTTGAAATTAAATTTTGATAAAAGACGACAAAGTTTATACAATCCGGTGGAAATAACTCAAAAATTAGAGGAGCGGCAATTTTAGATTTTTGTGGGATCTTAAAGAGCGATTAATTCTTAACATTAAAACCAAATTTGGTGATAAAATATCGGGGAAATTCGAAGCAATTGATGTTGAAATTAAATTTTGATAAAAAAACGACAAAGTTTATACAATCCGGTGGAAATAACTCAAAAATTAGAGGAGGGGTAATTTTAGATTTTTGCAGGATCTTAAAGAGCGATTATTTCTTAACATTAAAACCAAATTTGGTGATGATCCATCGAGGAAATTTGGAGCAATGGATGCTGAAGTTAAATTTTGCCCAAAAAACGACAAAGTTTATACAATCAGGTAGAAATAACTCAAAAATTAGAAGAAGAGTAATTTTAGATGTTTGTGGGATCTTAAAGAGTAATTAATTTTTAACATCAACCCAATTTTGATGGTGATGATCCATCGAGGTAATTTGAGTGATTATTGCTATAAGTATCAAATACTTTAAAATATGACTGTTTACTTTTAATTATTAAAAAAAAAAATGAATTGAATAATACCCTTTATTTCAACCACCAATCTTGCAGTACATAGTTAAATCCTTGTTAAAAAACAAATGAATATTCTGTTATTTTCAACTCCAACATCAAAGCAAATTGGAAATTGTTCGCGCCAGCGAATTGATAATAGATAAGGTCACCAGACAATTTGAAATGTACAATAGAACCGACCTTCGAGGTTATTATCAATTAACATAAAGTGTGATAAACTGCTCTACACGTAACAGGTTTCATTCTCTACCTGGAAAATGAGATACAATTCTAATTCCAAATGGTAATGGGTCAGAAGATTTTTTACACGTTGTAATAAACGTGCATTTACTTTCACTAACAAATAGAGAAAATAAAGTATGAAACGTTTACAGTTGCACGATTTGAATGGTTGTGCGATTATGCAATAATGGAATATAATTGTAATTTTTTTTCTTGAATTAGAAATTTGTATTGCAGCCAATCATTTCGATTCTGCTATAATCAAATTTATACACGCACAAACGATTAATAAATTGAGAGATACAGTATAGATGGCAGTAAGACCTTTGGTCAAAAAGGCGAACGCTATTTGTTTACCTATTTTTATTTCAATGATAGCAACCACGTAACCTTTACGTCAAAAGCTGTTTTATTGGCGTAGGCGATTAGCTAATGAAATTCTACGTAATTATATTTAAATAACTTCGAAATAAAATGAACAAATGAATAATGTCAGACGATCACGGACCGTGAAGATATACCTTAGTCAGAAAAATGTTCGGGCGGGGAATCGAACCCACTCGACTCGTGATACAGCGGGTAGATGCTCGCGCTTTTACTCACTACACCAAATATTTGTTATAGTTATTATATTTTTATGTTGTTACTTATTGGTATTTCTCTTAGTATATTTTTATTTTGTTTCTTATTGGTATTTCTCTTATTATATGTTTAGGGTTCAGAGGGAAGAATAGTTCGGGTTTGTTTCCCTTAACCAATCTCGCCTTAGAAATTGTATTTCTAGAATTAAGCACAAATTGTTTCTTATTTTTTTCCTGGTTCATATTATTATTATCTAATTAGTATAGTTGGTAGGGATGGACGATATTTCACGTACCTTTTCACTAGTATTGAAAAATCACAGGTCGTTACTATTACTAATAGGTGAATTTCATTGAAACTTAAAATCGCTACCTAAAATCACTGCTACTTTAAATCACTGCTATTTAAACTGTGACTTAAACTGTGATTGATCCTTAAAATCACAACTGTTATCTAAATAGTGATTGCTACTTAAACTGCGACTGTTACTCAAAACGTGATTGTAAGAAGACAATACAAAATAGCATTTCTAAATATTATTTTATATTCAATATTGTATACTCCTATTTACTCTTACTTTAATGTTCAAATTACGATTTTCGTCAACTGAAAAACAAATTGCTACAAATGGTAAACCCAAAATGACTAAAAATTAATTTTAATTTAACATTCAGTGCGAATATCTAAACATACATTTTGAAATAATACCACTAAACCAATTTTGAAATTGAAAACTTCATGAACTGAAAAAAAAACAATTCACCAAACTGCGAAAATGCTCCTCCTTGTTCAGTTGCTTAGTTGCTCAAAAAATTATAACAAAAATCTTCAAAATCCATATCTTTATTGAAAATTGTTGAATTTACAAAAACCAAATTGATTTCGAATAAGCGATACTTCGGCAGTGGGGATGATCTTTATGGAATTTTCCTGCGTTTTTATATTTGTTTCTGCGTTGTTTTCGTTAAAATGCTCAAAAAATTAACACGAAAATTTTCAAAAATCCATGTCTATTGAAAATTGTTGAATTTACAAAAACCAAATTGATTTTGAATAAGTAATACTTCGACTATTGAGGACGATTTTTAATGAAATTTTTCCTGCTCTTTTTATATTTTTTTCTGCGATGTTTTTGTTCCAGTGCTCAAAAAATTAAAACAAAATTTAAAAAAAATCCATATCTCTATTGAAAATGGTTGTATTTACAAAAACCAAATTTATTTTTAATAAGCGATATTTCGGCCATTGAGAATGATTTTTCATGGAATTTTTCCTGCGTTTTTTATATTTTTTTCTGCGATGTTTTTGTTCAGGTGCTCAAAAAATGAAAACAACAATTTTCAAAAATCCATATCTCTATTGAAAATGGTTGAATTTACAAAAACCAAACTGATTTTTAATAAGCGGTACTTCGGCCATTGAGGATATTTTTTTATAGAATTTTGCCTGCATGTTTTATATTTTCTTCTGCGAAGTTTTTGTTAAAGTGCTCAAAAAATTTAAACGAAAATTTTCAAAAATGCATATCTCTATTGAAAATTGTTGCATTTACAAAAATCAAATTGATTTTCAATAAGCGATACTTCGGCCATTGAGGATCATTTTTATGGAATTTTTCCTGCGCTTTTATATTTTTTCTGCGATGTTTTTGTTCAGGTGCTAAAAAAATTCAAACAACAATTTTCAAAAATCCATATCTCTATTGAAAATGGTTCATTTTACAAAAACCAAACGAATTTTGAATAAGCAGTACTTCGGCCATTGAGGATATTTTTTTTATAGAATTTTGCCTGCATGTTTTATACTTTCTTCTGCGATGTTTTTGTTGAAGTGCTCAAAAAATCTAAACGAAAATTTTCAAAAATCCATATCTCTATTAAAAATTGTTAAATTTACAAAAACCAAATTGATTTTGAATAAGCGATACTTCGGCCATTGAGGATGATTTTTATGGAATTTTTCCTGAGCTTTTATAGTTTTTCTGCGATGTTTTTGTTCAGGTGCTCAAAAAATTAAAGCAACAATTTTCAAAAATCCATATCTCTATTGAAAATGGTTCATTTTTAAAAATCAAACGAATTTTGAATAAGCAGTACTTCGGCCATCGAGGATATTTTTTTATAGAATTTTGCCTGCATGTTTTATACCTTCTTCTGCGATGTTTTTATTCAAGTGCTCAAAAAACTTAAACGAAAATTTTCAAAAATCCATATCTCTATTGAAAATTGTTAAATTTACAAGAACCAAATTTATTTTTAATAAGCGATATTTCGGCCATTGAGGATGATTTTTTATGAAATTTTTCCTGCGTTTTTTATATTTTTTTCTGCGATGTTTTTGTTCAGGTACTCAAAAAAATAAAACAACAATTTTCAAAAATCCATATCTCTATTGAAAATGGTTGAATTTACAAAACTCAAATGAATTTTGAATAAGCGGTACTTTGGCCATTGAGGATAATTTTTTATAGAATTTTGTCTGCATGTTTTATATTTTCTTCTGCAATGTTTTTGTTAAAGTGCTCAAAAAATTAAAACGAAAATTTTCAAAAATCCATATCTCTATTCAAAATTGTTGGATTTACAAAAACCAAATTAAGTTTGAATAAGCGGTTCTTCGGCCATTGAGGATATTTTTTTATAGAATTTTGCCTGCATGTTTTATACCTTCTTCTGCGATGTTTTTGTTAAAGTGCTCAAAAAATTAAAACAAAAATTTTCAAAAATCCAAATCTCTATTGACAATGGTTGAATTTACAAAACCTAAACGAATTTTGAGTAAGCGGTACTTCGGCCATTGAGGATAATTTTTATAGAATTTTGTCTGCATGTTTTATATTTTCTTCTGCGATGTTTTTGTTAAAGAGCTCAAAAAATTAAAACGAAAATTTTCAAAAATCCATATCTCTATTGAAAATGGTTGAATTTACAAAACCTAAACGAATTTTGAATAAGCGGTACTTCGGCCATGGAGGATAATTTTTTTATAGAATTTTGTCTGCATGTTTTATATTTTCTTCTGCGATGTTTTTGTTAAAGAGCTCAAAAAATTAAAACGAAAATTTTCAAAAATCCATATCTCTATTGAAAATTGTTGGATTTACAAAAACCAAATTAAGTTTGAATAAGCGGTACTTCGGCCATTGAGGATAATTTTTTATAGAATCTTGCCTGCATGTTTTATACTTTCTTCTGCGATGTTTTTGTTAAAGTGCTCAAAAAATTAAAACGAAAATTTTCAAAAATCCATATCTCTATTGAAAATTGTTGAATTTACAAAAACCAAATTGATTTTGAATAAGCGATACTTCGGGCATTGAGGATGATTTTTATGGAGTTTTTCCTGCGCTTTTATATTTTTTCTGCGATGTTTTTGTTCAGGTGCTCAAAAAATCAAAACAACAATTTTCAAAAATCCATATCTCTATTGAAAATTGTTGAATTTACAAAAACCAAATTGATTTTGAATAAGCGATACTTCGGGCATTGAGGATGATTTTTATGGAGTTTTTCCTGCGCTTTTATATTTTTTCTGCGATGTTTTTGTTCAGGTGCTCAAAAAATTAAAACAACAATTTTCAAAAATCCCTATCTCTATTGAAAATGGTTGTTTTCACAAAAACAAAACGACTTTTGAATAAGCGGTACTTCGGCTATTGAGGATAATATTTTATAGAATTTTGCCTACATGTTTTATATTTTTTCTGCGATGTTTTTGTTAAAGTGCTCAAAAAATGTAAACGAAAATTTTCAAAAATCCATATCTCTATTGAAAATTGTTGAATTTACAAAAACTAAATTGATTTTGAATAAGCGATACTTCGGCCATTGAGAATGATTTTTTATGGAATTTTTGCTGCGCTTTTATATTTTTTTCTGCGATGTAATCATAGTCACAGTTTAAAATCACTGATATTAGAAAGTAGCAATCACAGGTAGCAACGTGATTCAAAAGTAGCAGTTTTGCCCATCTCTAATAGTTCGGATTACAAATAATAGTTATTAATTATACGAATGTGGAATGTACGTAATTAGTCCCGCAAGAAAAAGTTGAATTTTCTTAAGGGACTAATGAGGTATTCCACATGAGTATAATATAAAATTTTATCCAAAATCGTCTGTAATTGCATTAAATATTGAAATAATGTTTATAAAATTTTGACAAGAAATTTTGACAATTTGAAATAATAATAATAATAATAAACTGTCTTTATTAAAGAACAAAAAGTTTATAGTACAAAATATTATTTTTGTGAGAAACTTATTCTCTCACTAGGGGGTAATGAGCAACATTATATGGCTCAAGTGACCACTGTAATTCAATTATTACACCCGATTTTGGATAAAGTGTATTAATACTATTATAGTATATTAATAATAAATGTATTATTTCTCTATTTTCATAAAATCACAATTTCACATAAAAAAAACTGTAGCTGGGAACAACTAGTTACTATTATTACTATTCTAGTATATTAATAATAATAATAATTTTAATAAAAATATTATTTAACTTATTACCTAACGGAAAAATTAATATCAATCATTTACAAGTAAAAACTCAAAATAAGATACAATATTAATATAACAACAAATATTTTATATATATTACATGTATAACAATTTATGTTTGTATCTATTTTCTGAACGGGCATTTCTGCCGTCTAGTTATTATTTTTATAGTTATTATTATATACAATTGTAAATTAAGTATCGATTGAAAACTTGTACATAACAACGATATCCGAGAAAATTGCTTTAGAAATAAATCTGACGGAGAGAGTCGTGTGGCTTCGTTCCAGGGTTCCTTGAAAATTGTTGGTGGATTTATGAAAATTGGAAAGTGGACGTCGTCTGCGGCCATCAATTATTTAAGTTAATAATAAAATAATGGCGGCCGGGCGCAAATCAAATAATTACCCCCGGCGAAAAGGGGCGACATGATTTATGATGGGGGCGTCACAATCCGGAAATTAATAACTCTGAACAATAAGTGTAAGTGCCGCGAGGTTTTCTGGTCCTCCTCGGATATTCTTGTTTGTGTGACGCTTGATAATTGAATATACCGAGATGGGGTTGTACCGAGGAGCCCCTTTAATCGCTTTGAGTTTATTAGAAAATTATTTCAGTATTTATTCCGCTTTGTCGTTACTCGTCAGGATTCTTAATGTGCGTTCGGGGGAGTAATTAGGTTGTTTATTTTTGTCTACTTGATCTTACATTGTGAATCGTCAGGAAAAATAGATTTGATATAAGGGTAATTGATTATTTCATTAAAATCTCGGTGCACCATTTTGGTGTTCATATTGTTGCCCCTCATCGAAATTTAAGACTAGTTGAAGCAGTATGTATTTGACTTCTGCCCAACGGTTACAATTGTAGCATACATCTTTAAGATCTTATACTAGAGTCGCAAACACACGATATTTTACATAACTCCAGAGAAAGAAATGTAATGGTGTGAAGTTTGTCAAAAGTGGTGGCCGCCAAATTGGTTTGTCCTGTCGCACAGTGGGGCCGATTGTATCAAAAGTTGGAAAAAACCCAAAATATTAAAATCTGTTATTTTACATTTATGACCTATGTGTAAGCTCAGGGTACCTGCCCGCAATAAACCGTAAGTTTTTAGGTGGTGAGATTGCTACCCTTATAACTAGCACAGTGTAAAGTTGAGTAATGTCCGATACTCAGTTCTACGACGCGTCGACGAATTAAAAGTATAATTTGTAAAAGACAAAGTTCGAAGTGGTTTAAAAAATGGATTCACAACCTGGAGGTATGTACAACATAATTCTATCCTTTGGCTAGCAGATTTGAAATGTAACAGTCTGTTTTATATTTTTATTACATGCGCAAAAACAACATCCAACAATAACTAGTAAATCTGCACTCAACTAGACATTAAGTGACGTTTCCGGAATTGTCGGGCAAAATCCTTTGCAAAACCTTTTAGCCCAATACCTCGGCTATTATAAACTGCAAAAACATTTACCGCTTTTAACTGCCATCTTAAGATAATAATTTAAATATATTCCAATATCATTCGATGAATACCCGAACATAATCAATTGAATTTATTTAATGCTTTCTGCAACAAGTAAGGTTGTTTATAATTTATTGATTATCTCCAAATATATATTCTTAACGCTTGCGTTTATTACAAGATCGTTAGATGAAAATATTATTCTTACCAAAAAAACATTAGTGGATGTACTACTGCAATCGCCTTCGCCAAAAAATGATATTAGATGTATTTATACGCATATGTTCAAAAAATGACAAGATTCAAAAAAGACTCAAATATTCAAATCAGAACGGGGACTTATAGTAGATAAGCCCAAACTTGAATGTGGTAGTAGTAATGATGGGAATACAGCCAGGCGTTTCTTCCAGAATTCGGACATATCAGCGAATATTACCGGAATTGATGTAAATATTATCAAACGCCTTAATATAATTTTGACTGCAATGGCTGGTGGTTATAATATTAATGTAGGCTTTCAAAATATATACATTAGAAACTGCAAAGATTTTTGTAAACAAGTTCCTTTGGTATCCGATACCTCCTACTGTCCACAAAGTCCTCATTCACGGACCAATTATAATTGAAAAGGCCTTCCAATATGACAGCTTAATAAAGAAGCGCTAGAAACAAGTAACAAAGTCTTTAAAAAATATACAGAAGACCATTCCCACAAGTGTTCTCGTGAAAAAACCAACGAAGATATAATTCACTCTTTATTAATGTCTTCAGATCCCTTAATTTCAAGGATGCGACAAATAAAAATTAAAGCAAGTCAGTTAGACAAACACGTTCTTCAGTTATTACAACCTCCAAATATTGCTACTACTAGCTCTGACGTTCAAGACAGTGACAGTGATGATTCCTCATTATAGATATATTTATTAATATGACGTATCTATCCTTATGATTTTTTTTTCTTGTTTTAAACTAGTTTCACAAATTGTGCTAGTTATTTAATGTACATTGATTTTACATATATGATAAAATTGTCAAAAATATTGCAATTACAAAATTAAAATGCTTAAACTTGGCGTTTTTTTAACACCCAGTATCAATAAATTATTAATTTTCATTAAAATGAATGTCATTTATCATATCCAACAACTAAATCAACGAAAATAATTTTTGCCAGTTTTTGATGTAATCGGCCCCACTGTGTGTCGCGTCTAATCTGGGAAGGTTTACTATGAGGGAATCCCGAAAATACAGACTTCGTCGAAGAAGTACCTGAAATTGTAGCCCCAATAATTTTAATTATGCTTCATTATAAGTGTGTTAGCAATAATAACCAATTTCAACAAAACAAAACATAAACCGATAATCCTAGTGACGAGATCAATCAAATTATGACCAATCGCAATAAAACATTAATTACATCACTTTGGGTGTAGCCCTTGCCTTAATTTTTACATAAAGGTATTTAAACTAATTTATTTATAGCGCCCTCCAAAAACACCCAAGTAATTATTTTTTTAATCGGTCAATGTCAAATTTGAAAAATGTAAAAGTACCGCTGTTTACTTAAATGTATGAAGCAACATGTAATAAGTAACCCAAAATAATTTGTTTATAGCATCTCTCAGAAATGGCAAAGAAATGATTTTTTTATGGATTTATGTCCTCACAGACGTAAACACTAAAATTTGAAAATAATATAAGTGCCGTTTGACGCTACAACCGTTCAAACTTTTTACATAAATGTATAAAGCAACATGTTATAAGTAACTTAAGATAATTTGTTTATAGTGCCCTTCAGAAATGGCAAAGTAATTTATTTTTTGATGGATCTATGTCCTCAGAGACGTAAACACTAAAATTAAAAAAATATATATAAGTGCCATTTGGCGCAACAGCCGTTCCAGTTTTTAAAACAAATGTATAAAGTAACATGCAGTAAGTAACTCAAAACATTTTTTTTAATAGTGCCCTTCAGAAATAGCGAACCGATTAATTTTTTAAGCGATCCATGTCCATTCTTCACCAGGCCGCACCAAATGTTTATTTTTAGGCATGTTCACAGATGTATAGATTTTCTCTAGCCCAGATACGTACATTGTGCTGATTAACTCATCCGAATAGATATACTTTGTCTCCTCAAAAAACAGAAATTGACGGTCCATTTCAATTCCAAAAAGCTCTCATCATAACTTCTAGTTACAATTGTTGAACAATTTGTACCTTTTAGGGGTAAGAATGATGCCGGTTATGAAGCACTCGATGGAATGTTGTCGTTGATACATTGGACTGCCGGAACATTTGTCAAATTGATTTATGCGGACTAAAACCAAAATGCAAAATATTACCAATAAATACTTAACTAATGTTTTAACAACCCGATGAGTCGCTGAATAATTGGCGTCACTTTCAGAATTGCCGGATAATGGTTTATCTGGAGAAATTATTAAATTGAATAGCTTCTTGGGAAAATGATTTTTTTTCAGGAGTTGCCCAGGACTTGTTATTACAGGGTCAGATATAATTAACATTATGTGGTAAGTAAAACACGTGTGTTTGAGAATTTTCACAAATTTTTAATGTCGAACACTGCGACATATGTTTCGATGATTATCTGCCTGATGAAGCCATTGTGTGGCGAAACATACCGGGTGACCCAGGGATCTGTAAAAGCCCCATAACTTATTTGCTATTTGAGGTATCGACTTCTAGTTTTCTTGAACTGGTGCCCACACTTATTCTACATATTTTAAAAATATGTATGTTTTTGTACAGGGTGTCCCAATATACATAACAGAACAAAGTTACGTTTTTTTAAATGGAACACCCTATATTTTATACTTTATTTCCAACCCTCTTGAGAAGCTGATAAAAATAGTATAAGATACTATGGGTCTTTTATGGACGGTTGGTTAGTTATGGGCAAATTTGTGGCAAAAACATGTACACATTGAAAACATTGCAGAAGCGTTCCTAGGAAAGATAGCATCATTATTTATATACTAGAAAATTTCCCACATCATAAAGAATAATACACATCGGCTTTGGTTCTCTTTTATTCATAGTGCTATACAGGGTGTCAACATACGCAAAACAATGGATAACTTTTTTTTTCAAATGGAACACCCTATATAAGTTGCCACCAATATATGGCATTTTTAATAAGCTTTCCAATGATATACAGTTTGTATAACAAAATGTTAAGGATTCTTGAGATTTATCAATAAAAACATATTTGTTTTGTCACCTTCTGCTGATTTTTGGATTTTTAGCCAAAACTATGCATTTTCAGGAAAAATTATGAGAGACCAAAGTTGTAGAGCGAAAAATTTTCGATCGACATAGGTCTTTCTACTTTTAGGATAATGCGTGCATTGCCCGCCAGAGCACGCAAAATCGTGACCGTATATGCATTTTAGCGGTTTTTTTTCAAATTTTTTATTAATAATTTGCATTATACTTTATTTTCCGCACCCTCTGGCGGAAAAACGGGAAATTATAGGGAAATTAAAATGGCCCATATCTATTGAAAATATTCCGCTTTACAACTCTTAATAGCAATTTTTGCCAAAAATGCATAGTTTTCCCTAAAAATGCAAATTGAAAATGAATATATCAATTTTTGCGTTTTTAAATGGTTTTTTGCATTTTTAGCGAAAACCATGCATTTTGGGAAAAAATTGCTTCTTTTAAGAGTTGTAGAGCGGAATATTTTCAATCGATGTAGGTCATTTAAATAATTCTATAATTACCCGTTTTTCTGCTAGAGGACGTGGAAAATAAAGTATAGTGCAATTAATTAACAAAAAATTTGAGAAAAACTTTAAAATGCATATATGGTCACGGTTTTGCGCACTCTGGCGGGCAATGCACACATTATTGGAAAAGTCGAAAGACCCATATCGATCGAAAATTTTCCGCTCTACAACTTTGGTCTCTCAATATTTTTTCAGAAAATGCATAGTTTTGGCTGAAAATCCAAAAATGATCAGGAGGTGACAAAAGAAAAATGTTTTTATGGATAAATCTCAAGAATCCTTAATATTTCATCATACAAATTGTACATCATTGGAAAGCTTATTAAAAATTACATGCGTTGGTGGCAAGATATATAGGGTGTTCCATTTGAAAAAAAAATAGTTATCCATTATTTTGCGTATGTTGACACCCTGTATAGCAGTATGAACAAAAAATAACCAAAGCTGATTTGTATTATTCTTCATGATGTGGAAAATTCTTTAGTGTATAAAAAACGACGCTAGCATTGCTAGGAGCGCTTCTGCAACTTTTTCAATGTGTCCTTGTTTTTGCCACAAATTTGCCCATAACTAACCAATCGTCCATAATAGACCCATACTATCTTATACTATTCTTATCAGCTTCTCAAGAGGGTTGAAAATAAAGTATAAAATATAGGGTGTTCCATTTAAAAAAACATAACTTTGGTCTATTATGTATATTGGGACACCCTGTACAAAAACATACATATTTTTAAAATATGTAGAATAAGTGTCGGTACCAGTTCATGAAAACTAGAAGTCAATATCTCAAATAGCAAATAAGTTATGGGGCTTTTACAGATCCCTGGGTCACCCGGTATGTCGCAGTATTCGACATTAAAAATTTGTGAAAATTCTCAAACACACGTGTTTTACTTACCACATACATTATGGAATTTCACCAAGTAACAGCCTCATCAATCCAATATCTAATTAACATTAGATTGAATGAAAACATCCTCGTTAGATTTTTCGCGATATTTTAAAAAAAACTTATTTCGATAATCCTCTTCTGATAATTGACCAATCAGCACTAATAAATCCGAAATTACGTCTGGCCCATGAATTAGTTTTCTATGCATAGCAGGGGGCATGTAAAACTAGGGATACATAGCAAAGTTTCTAAAATGTAAGCTGTTTATTAGGTTTTTATCTAAGCCTGTAATTTCCGAAGCCAAATCAGCGTTGCTCAAAAATCGCTTGGCGGTGTTGTTCGAATTTCCGAAACCAGGCTGCTGATCAACTTTTAGTACCATTCGATTTTTAAAATTTATTTGAATGAGAACTTTATGTGCAGTGTAACAATTATAAAGCAAACTGTAAGGTTGAGGGTTTATATAGTATTTTCATTCATTTCTCTAACTATTAAGTCTTTAGAACTTGCACCACAGATGTAGCAACGTCGTGTAGAAGCTGTACCTGTCAACGAGTTAGACACGTTTTCATCTACCATTGAAAATAAGTGTTTATGGAACAAAATAAAAATTAATTGTTATTGGACTGCAATATCTATAAGAAGAACAACGTGGATTCTGCTAAACTTTGTCTTCATTGATGGAATTTTCACAAACCAATCGGAGGGGCACCACTGAGGAAATAACACTGGATTCTTCAGCAAGCCTTTGCTTATATGAGCTACGGCCTGAGCAACCATCGAAACCCCATTTTGAAATCAAGTACATTTTTTTAGCTGTTCTGATTTCAATGACCAAATAATTTCTTTCTCTACATTTACGAAACGTTTAGATTTATGTTTTAATAGATCTTCAACAGTTACTTGTGTAGAAGTAGGTATGACAATTATATCATACTTCTTCGGTTAATAGGGTTTTTTTGCAACCTGTATTATTTTATAAGACGGAAACCTTTCCGGGCCTTTGGATCTAATAATATTATATTGGTGACTAGTGAGCTTGGCTTCTATTATTGAGGAAAGGGCTTCTTCCCCCTGTGATACGTTACAATTCGTCCCATTTTCTTTATGCCTCTCTATGCCTACTCGCTCATGTTAATTATTTCTTGAAAATATTTTAAGGGCTGCACTTGTCCCGTAGCTCATAAGGTCATTTATGTGGCGTAATTTAACAAAGGAAGATCCATAAAATCTCTTTCTTAGTTCTTTTGATTTTTGTCTTTTCGATCGCTCAGAGCTTCTTTCAAAAGAAGTTTTTGGGCGGCCACGTTTCTTCTCTATTAGGTATCGAGGAAATAAGTTAGTTGTATCCAGCGAAATTGTATTATTTTGAGGAACATTTTTTTGTTCTCTATGCGGCCTTTGTCGAAAGAGAATTAAAATCTGTTTTGAAATGATATAATTTCTTATTCAAATTTTGAATATTTTCGGCAGGGCAATTGGTCCATGTTATAATCACTTCTATCAAAAAAAAAATTAACTAGTCTTCATTTTGTTGTGCCCAGAACTTCTCATAATGTCAAAATAGTAGTTTAGATATCAAGGGAGAGAAATGCGTGATTTTTTCTGAGGTGTGGGCTTTCGCCCTCGGGATACAACGCACCGAGGGAAAACCAGCATTTTCTCCCGAGGTTTTTCACAAACGGGATATTTTAAGGGTAAAACGTTCGTTCTTAAAATCTAACCTGGAAAAAAAAATGCTGCCAGCCGTGACAGTAAAATAAATAATGGAACCCCGCAGGTTATTAATATATAACATATACAGTGCGAGTCTCCAACTTGGAATAAATTCAGTAAATCAAAGAATGTTTATTCTTCGGAAATATGCTCAGACACATCGATTAGTATTTTAAATTGCGCTCTTTATGATGTAATAAAATTTTATAGAGCGTGTCCCAAATTTGAGATATGACGTCATTGACTATTTTTTTTAATAGCAACCCTAATTTTTTTATCACTATTCTTAAAGAGTATATCAAGTTACACATGTGTGCCAAATTTCAATTTTTTTTCCCTGTCATTTAGAAGATATTTAACAAACATTATCAAATTTGTAGAATGAAGAAATCAAGTCACCTTAATCGAATTTTTATGCATTTTAAAAGTGGAATGCCAAAACGTGCTGGTTTGTCATTTTTTTTTCAAACTGACGTTTATCATTTTGACGTTTTGTTATAAAAACAAGTAAGAAGTGTAGCATCGCATTCCACGCATATTCGAGTGAGGAGAGTATTAGTCGTTCCATTGTTGTGTTGACTGTTGTTCACCGTTGGTCGAAAAATTATACTAACATGCCGTACTTAACTGAAACCCACAAAATCGAAATTTTAATGATGATTGGCTATGGAGATAGGACAAGAACACAAAATGAAGTTATTTATTTATTTATAGAGAAGTATCCTGACTTACCAGCCATATCTCAAAGTACCGTAAGCAAGATTGAAAGTCAGTTTCGGGAAAATGGGCATTTAAGAAAAACGAATAATCATCGTCAGAATGCGCTGAGTGAAGAGGTCAAAATTGATGTACTTCTCTCTGTTCAGGAAAATCATCATGTCTCCTCTAGGCAGATGGCTAGGGAACTCAAAATTAGCCAGTCTTCAGTGTCAAGAATCCTTAGAGAGCAAACATTTCATCCTTATAAAATGACAATCCTCCAGGAACTCACCGAAGATGATCCGGATAGAAGACTTCAGTTTTGCGAAAGAATGATGGATCTACTAGATAGAAATGTTCTAAAAATAGAAAATACCGGGTGACCCAGGGATCTGTAAAAGTCCCATAACTTATTTGCTATTTGAGATATCGACTTCTAGTGTTCTTGAACTGGTACCCACATTTATTCTACATATTTTAAAAATATGTATGTTTTTGTACAAAGTGTCCCAATATACATAACAGAACAAAGTTATGTTTTTTTAAATGGAACACCCTATATTTTATACTTTATTTTTAACCATCTTGAGAAGCTGATAAAAATATTATAAGATAGTGTGGGTCTATTATGGACGATTGGTTAGTTATGGGCAAATTTGTGGCAAAAACAAGGACACATTGAAAAAATTGCAGAAGCGCTCCTAGCAAAGCTAACGACATTTCTATACACTAAATAATTTTCCAGATCATGAAGAATAATACAAATCTGCTTTGGTTCTTTTTTGTTCATACTGCTATACAGGGTGTCAACATATGCAAAATATTGGATAACTATTTTTTTTTTCAAATGGAACACCCTATATATCTTGCTACCAATACATGGAATTTTTAATAAGCTTTTCAATGATGTACAATTTGTTTAATGAAATATTAAGGATTCTTGAGATTTATCCATAGAAACATTTTTCTTTTGTCACCTCCTACTCATTTTTGGATTTTCAGCCAAAATTATGCATTTTCTGAAAAAATAATAAGAGACCAAAGTTGTAGAGCGGAAAATTTTCAATCGATATGGGTATTTTGACTTTTCCAATAATGCGAACATTGCCCGCCAGAGTGCGCAAAATCGTGACCGTATATGCATTTTAGCGTTTTCTTTTCATATTTTTTATTAATAAATTGCACTATACTTTATTTTCCGCACCCTTTGGCGGAAAAACTGCTCCAAGAAGCAGGAAAAGGTGGCAAAAGAAATATGTTTTTATTGATAAATCTCAGAAATCCTTAATATTTTGTTATACAAACTGTATATCATTGGAAAGCTTATTAAAAATGCCATAGATTGGTGGCAAATTATATCGGGTGTTCTATTTGAAAAAAATAGTTATCCATTGTTTTGTGTATGTTGACACCCTGTATAGCACTATGAATAAATGAGAACCAAAGCCGATGTGTATTATTCTTTATGATGTGGGAAATTTTCTAGTGTATAAATAATGATGCTATCTTTGCCAGGAACGCTTCTGCAATATTTTCAATGTGTACATGTTTTTGCCACAAATTTGCCGATAACTAACCAACCGTCCTTAATAGACCCATACTATCTTATACTCTTTTTATCAGCTTCTCAATAGGGTTGAAAATAGAGTATAAAATATAGGGTGTTCCATTTAAAAAAACATAACTTTGTTCTGTTATGTATATTGGGACACCCTGTACAAAAACATACATATTTTTAAAATATGTAAAATAAGTGTGGGTACCAGTTCAAGAAAACTAGAAGTCGATATCTCAAATAACAATTAAGTTATGGGGCCTTTACAGATCCCTGGGTCACCCGGTATATTGTTTTCCGATGAATCAACGTTTATGTTAAATGGTGAGGTAAATCGTCAAAATTGTCATTATTGGGCAGACAAGAACCCACACTGGATGAGGGAAGGCCACACTCAATATCCAGAAAAAGTTAATGTTTGGGCAGGGATTGTTGGTGATCGAATTTTAGGACCAATTTTCTTTCCAAATAATCTCAATGGAGCGGGATATTTACAATTCTTGGAGGAAGAGCTAATTCCGAGTTTGGCTATTTTGTTTCCTTGCCCTGTAGAAGCTGACGTCCCGAATAGAAACATCTGGTTTCAACAGGACGGTGCGCCTCCTCATTTTGCAAGGCGTGTCCGTGAGTACCTGGATAATGTATATCCACGAAGATGGATTGGCAAAAGAGGACCAGTTGAATGGCCACCCAGGTCTCCGGATTTAACATCTATGGATTTTTTCTTATGGGGGTACTTGAAAAGCAAAGTTTTTAAGACCAAACCACCAAATCTTGAGGAGTTGAAAGAACGAATAAGACAGGAGTATAGACTAATTTCCCCCGAAGTAATTAGAAATGTTCAAAACGAGTTTCAGTTCCGTTTAGGGTATTGTCAGTTAGAAAATGGACAACATTTTGAGCATTTATTGAAGAAAGACTATTAAGTTGAATTCCTTTTCGAATTTGATACTGTTTGTTAAATATCTTCTAAATGACAGGAAATAAAAATTTGAAATTTGGCACACATGTGTAACTTGATATAATCTTTAAAAATAGTGATAAAAAATTAGGGTTGCTATTAAAAAAAATAGTCGATGACGTCATATCTCAAATTTGGGACACGCTGTAAAATTTTATTACAACAAAAAGAGCGCAATTTAAAATACTAATCGACGTGTCCGAGCATATTTCCGAAAAATAAACTTTGTTTGATTTACTGAATTTATTCCAAGTTAGAGACTCGCACTGTATAATCATTTCTCTGCCTAGGGAGAGAAATGATCACTTCTCTCCCTAAGGAGAGAAATGTTATTTCTCTCACGATTTCAACAGCTAAGAAATTGACGTTCTCTCCCGTTTGTGAAAAAAAGTTCTTTTCGCGTTGTGAATGTAAAACAATTGTTCTTAAAATAAATCAAACGCAAAAATCCGGACCCCCCGGAACATAACTAATAATCTACGTATTTGTGCACATAATGTGAAAATTTAAACCATCCGACTATTTTAATTTGGATGCATTCATTTAATATAATATTCACGTTTTTGGAAGTACAAATAATTAAACTATTTAATTATTACCTAAAATTGAAGGTTCCATAACGAAAGAGTGGAATTTAAAGCACGTGTAGTCTCCAGAAATAACGGAGCTTGATTGTACCCTCTCATGGTAGTGGGGTAAGGAACAGTAACAAAAAAAAAACAGATATAAACCATATAATTTTTTCATTCAATGCTAGCTTTCAGGTCTGTTGCTCCACTGTGCATCGACGAGAACCTCCGGATTTTTTCTCAATACTTTCAATCCGCAGAATCTTCTCACTTCTTATAATCCCATCTTCTCTCGGAGGTTGGCTACCATCATAGTTATTTTAAGTTTACTTGGTGCCACTCTCAAAAGTTTCAGAGAGATATAGTCGAATCATTCAAGCAGGTTTCTTAGCCATGATGTTCGTCTTCTTCCTTCCGTTTTCCTTTAATTTTATTTTGCCTGAGTATATCTGTTCTCGCATTTATTGGCCCAAATATTCCTGTTTTCTTATTTCTGTGTTCTTTATGATTACACACTCCTTCCTCGTCCTTCTTATTACTTCGATGTTGAAGATTCTTTGTATCCATAACATTCTACTGTAGCACCACATTTTATGGTTGCCTTAACGCTTCGGCCTACTTTCCTTACGTCCGAATGCAGCAGCAGACACCAGTCCGACTGAGGCACGCCTGGCGTGCCCAATTATATACGCACAAATTTATGCTTTTTCATGGCACAACTGAAAACGTAAAGTATGGACTTCAAAAAATTCTGTTTCGCAAGAAAATGCATTCATTGTGCACTACTAACGCAAGCGCTGCGCCAGGAGTTGAGCTCGTACTCGATTTGATTGGCCCAAGCGGCTCGCCACGAGTTGAGCTCATGCTCGATGTGATTAGCCCAAGCGGCGCGACGAGATATGCTCGTGGTCGTTGTGTTTGGCCCGAACATTTAAACACGAGTACTCGTGGTTGTAGGTCAAAGGGTTAAAGGTTGTCCTATCAGATGTATCGCCTTCATATACTCTCCGGTAATTTGTTTGCATTGTAATTGAATCGATTATATCAGAAATCCGCAAAGTGTATTTCAAAAAAACAAAGAAAAACATTATATCTTTGATATTTATATAAATTTTTTCTTGAAAAAATTAAGAGTTTTAGTTAATATCATTTATTTATCATTGCCTGTAATTAAATTATAATATGTATTCCTTACTTGAAAAAAAAATACGATTTTACATTTTTTAAATTATTTTTAACAAAAAATACAAAGTTATAATCTTTATATTTTTTATTTGAACACCGAATCAAACTCTAAGCTATAAGTGTTCACTATTTTTCATTAAAATAATCTCGATCTTTGGTTTCTTACCCTTCTTTTAATTCCCTTTACCACTGTCAATGTTTACAATACATTCGATCGTTTATAATATCGAACGAATAAAAAAATCCAGATTTAATTTTTGGCTTCATCATTAATAGACATAATCTCATGAGGAACAGACTTTGATGGAAACACTCTACTTTTATAGTTTTGGTAGCTTTTACATTTCACTCTTGCTTTTCGTATACATGTAACTTCGTGTCTATTTCTCTTCATTAGTATTACCTCTATTCCTTTTTGCTTGAGCTTCATCTTCAGAACTACTACTAGTATCTTCTGCATAACTACTGCAGAAGTACAGTATGTGATGTTGCTTGTCGGGTTTCTGCACAAAACGCAATTTTCACTGTAAATAGTAACCCATAAAATGGAATGCTAGTTGTGTTCACAATATGATATACTAATTCCGTAACTAAAAGAATTTCCATAAAATATCTGTCGACGAGTTTTTGAAATAAATTCAATTATTGATTACCATTTAACACTAAACAATTTATTGACCATGAAATGAGTAAATTTCTCATACAATTTAAATTGTCTGGTTTCATACAGTAAATTGTCCCAAAAATTGAGTCGGATTATAAAATTGCGTAAAAATTGAAGCAGCTGATAATTTCCTAATCTGCAAAATGTCTTTTAGTCTCTGCGTACCAGAACACAGATTGAGCCAACTTCTAACTAATGAAATATAATTTCTTTTAATTATTTTTTATTTTTAGTGCCACCCACATTTCGTAATTTCGCATACTTTGTCAACAATGAATAATTAAAATGTGGAAGGTTTAAAAGGAACACGGTTTACACGAGGTACGGCCACAATGGTATAGCATTTAGAACTCTCTTACTCATAAATTCTATTTTTCGCACTCTGTTGTTTAGGATATCTGCAGAATAAATTATCTAAAAATATCTTTCAGTTGTCTATGAACACGGTGAAATCTTACAAAGCCACTATCTATCGCCACATCTATAAAATAATCAAAACCACGAAGTTGCCAGCTGACCAATGATTGATCAGAAATTATCTATAGGGCTGAGATTTTATTGATAGAGTTTATCTATTTTGTTACTCTCTCTCTCTCTCTCTCTGTATGCAAAGTTAACTTAAAAAAACACGCATTTGATTTTAGAACATTATACGATTTAAAAAGAATTAAGTTATAATTTTTTTCTAGGATCTTAGACAATGATACAATGTATTTTTTTAGGTTAGAATTTTCTTCAGTGTGAAATTGTAATCGTTGAGAAGAAAATAAAAAATAAATAGGTATCGCTTTAGAACAAATACGCAAGTTTGTGGTTTGATTCAAATTTGCATTTTGAAAATAACCACAAGTTTAATAATAGATTCATGCTCATGCGTTGAATCGAATTTTAAACGCAAGCGCATTATTTTCTGCAAATATGAATAACTCTAAAACCGCGCATTGGAATTTCTATTTTGAAAACGTTATTTTATTTCGAATGAATCGGGTTTTAAAATGTTTGATGATAAGAGAAATTGATACGACTGATTTTTTTGTTCAGAGATTAGAATTTCAGTAACTGTAATATTTCAATCGTTAAGAAAACAACCTGAAATAAATAGATATGCATTAGAACAAACACGCAAGGAGGTAATTTGATTAAAAAATGTAATTAGATTTTAAAACAGTTTAGATTTTGAAAATATCCATGAAAACAAATCCATGCGCATGCGTTGGATCGGAGTTTAAACGCTAGCGAATTGTTTTCTGCAAATATGAATAACTCGAAAACTGCGCATTGGAATTTCGAATTTGAAAACGTTTTGTAATTTCGAATAAATCAGGTTTTAAAAATTCTGATGATAAGAAAAATTGATAGGTACGGCTTATATTTCTGTACAGAGGTTAGAATTTCCAATACAGTGATATTGCAATCGTTAAGAAAACAATCCGAAATAAATATATATCGCTTTAGAAAAAGTATTAGTATTTTAAATTGCGCTCTTTATGATGTAATAAAATTTTATACAGCGTGACCCAAATTTGAGATATGACGTCATTGACTATTTTTTTTAATAGCAACCCTAATTTTTTTATCACTATTCTTAAAGAGTATATCAAGTTACACATGTGTGCCAAATTTCAATTTTTTTTCCCTGTCATTTAGAAGATATTTAACAAACATTATCAAATTTGTAGAATGAAGAAATCAAGTCACCTTAATCGAATTTTAGTGCATTTTAAAAGTGGAATGCCAAAACGTGCTGGTTTGTCATTTTTTTTTTCAAACTGACGTTTATCATTTTGACGTTTAGTTATAAAAACAAGTAAGAAGTGTAGCATCGCATTCCATGCATATTCGAGTGAGGAGAGTATTAGTCGTTCCATTGTTGTGTTGACTATTGTTCACCGTTGGTCGAAAAATTATACTAACATGCCGTACTTAACTGAAACCCACAAAATCGAAATTTTAATGATGATTGGCTATGGAGATAGGACAAGAACACAAAATGAAGTTATTTATTTATTTAGAGAGAAGTATCCTGACTTACCAGCCATATCTCAAAGTACCGTAAGCAAGATTGAAAGTCAGTTTCGGGAAAATGGGCATTTAAGAAAAACGAATAATCATCGTCAGAATGCGCTGAGTGAAGAGGTCAAAATTGATGTACTTCTCTCTGTTCAGGAAAATCATCATGTCTCCTCTAGGCAGATGGCTAGGGAACTCAAAATTAGCCAGTCTTCAGTGTCAAGAATCCTTAGAGAGCAAACATTTCATCCTTATAAAATGACAATCCTCCAGGAACTCAGCGAAGATGATCCGGATAGAAGACTTCAGTTTTGCGAAAAAATGATGGATCTACTAGATAGAAATGTTCTAAAAATAGAAAATATATTGTTTTCCGATGAATCAACGTTTATGTTAAATGGTGAGGTAAATCGTCAAAATTGCCGTTATTGGGCAGACAAGAACCCACACTGGATGAGGGAAGGCCACACTCAATATCCAGAAAAAGTTAATGTTTGGGCAGGGATTGTTGGTGATAGAATTTTAGGACCAATTTTCTTTCCAAATAATCTCAATGGAGCGGGATATTTACAATTCTTGGAGGAAGAGCTAATTTCGAGTTTGGCTATTTTGTTTCCTTGCCCTGTAGAAGCTGACGTCCCGAATAGAAACATCTGGTTTCAACAGGACGGTGCGCCTCCTCATTTTGCAAGGCGTGTCCGTGAGTACCTGGATAATGTATTTCCACGAAGATGAATTGGCAGAAGAGGACCAGTTGAATGGCCACCCAGGTCTCCGGATTTAACACCTATGGATTTTTTCTTATGGGGGTACTTGAAAAGCAAAGTTTTTAAGACCAAACCGCCAAATCTTGAGGAGTTGAAAGAACGAATAAGACAGGAGTATAGACTAATTTCCCCCGAAGTAATTAGAAATGTTCAAAACGAGTTTCAGTTCCGTTTAGGGTATTGTCAGTTAGAAAATGGACAACATTTTGAGCATTTATTGAAGAAAGACTATTAAGTTGAATTCATTTTTCAAATTTGATACTGTTTGTTAAATATCTTCTAAATGACAGGAAATAAAAATTTGAAATTTAGCACACATGTGTAACTTGATATACTCTTTAAAAATAGTGATAAAAAAATTAGGGTTGCTATTAAAAAAAATAGTCGATGACGTCATATCTCAAATTTGGGACACGCTGTATAAAATTTTATTACAACAAAAAGAGCGCAATTTAAAATACTAATCGACGTGTCCGAGCATATTTCCGAAAAATAAACTATATAAATTTACTGAATTTATTCCAAGTTAGAGACTCGCACTGTATAATATACAGGGTCTTCATTTCAAAAGGAGCCACCCTGAATAACTTTGGATCTGAAGTAGTTACGGTTTTAAGAAAAAATACGTCAATTTTGTTTTCGAGGGGGAACTTAAAAAACACTGTTTTTAGAATTTTATATTTCACCCCTTCACCCCCAGCCACCCCATCTTTATAATTTCAAATGGCACCCCCTAATGTGCGGTACCTCATTTTAAAGGGCATAAAAAATGCTATCCAGCAAAGCAAAAATAATTGAAATCGGTTCATTTGTTTTAGAGAGAGAGGGTATTCATTTCAAAATAAACCACCCTGAATAACCATGGTTCTGAAGTAGTCCCGGTTACAGGAAAAAAATATGTCAATTTTGTTTTTGAGGTGGAACTTGAAAACACTGTTTTTATAATTTTATCTTTTACCCCCTCACCCCCAGCCACCCTATCTTTATAATTTCAAATGGCACCCCCTATTGTGCGATACCACATTTTAAAGGGCATAAAAAATACTATCCAGCAAAGCAAAAATAATTGATATCAGTTCATTTGTTTTAGAGAGAGAGGGTATTAAGTTCAAAATACTCACCCCCAGCCACCCCATCTTTATAATTTCAAATAGCATTCCCCATTGTGCGATACCTTATTTTAAAGAGCTTAAAAAATACTATCCAGAAATGCAAAAATAATTGGAATCAGTTCATTTGTTTTAGAGAGGGTATTCAATTCAAAATACGTCACCCTGAATAACTTTGGTTGTGAAGTAGTTACGGTTAAAAAAAAAACGTCAATTTTGTTTTTGAGGGAAAACTTAAAAAAACACTGTTCTTAGAATTCTATCTTTCACCCCCTCACCCCCAACCATCCCGACTTTAAAATTTCAAATGGCACTCCCTATTGTGCGATACCTCATTTTAAAGGCAATACAAAATATTATCCATCCAGCAAATAAAAAATATTTAATCAGTTCATTTGTTTAAGAAAGAGAGGGTCTTGGTTTCAAAACAAGCCACCCTGAATAACTTTGGATCTGAAGTAGTTACGGTTTGAAGCAAAAATACGTCAATTTGATTTTAGAGGGTGGAACTTGAAAAACACTGTTTCTATAATTTTTTCTTTCATCCCCAGCCACACAATCTTTGGTGTGGCATATTTTGATATGAATATCTCTGAAACAAATGAACTGATTTAAATTAATGTCTATTTGCTGGACAGTATTTTGTATGCCCTTTAAAATGAGGTGTCTCGCAAAAGGGGATGCCATTTGAAATTATAAAGATGGGGTGGCTGGGGGTGAGGGGGTGAAAGATAAAGTTCTAAAAACAGTGTTTTCAAGTTCCACCACAAAAACAAAATTGACATGTTTTTTCCTGTAACCGTGACTACTTGAGAACCAGGGTTATTCAGGGTGGTTTATTTTGAAATGAATACCCTCTCTCTCTAGAACAAATGAACCGATTTCAATTATTTTTGCTTTGCTGGATAGCATTTTTTATGCCCTTTAAAATGAGGTATCGCACAATAGGGGGTGCCATTTAAAATTATAAAGATGGGGTGGCTGGGGGTGAAGGGGTGAAAGATAAAATTCCAAAAACAGTGTTTTCAAGTTCCACCTCAAAAACAAAATTGACATGGTTTTTCCTGTAATCGTGACTACTTCAGAACCAGGGTTATTCAGGGTGGTTTATTTTGAAATGAATACCCTCTCTCTCTAAAACAAATGAACCGATTTCAATTATTTTTGCTTTGCTGGATAGCATTTTTTGTGCCCTTTAAAATGAGGTATCGCATAATAGGGGGTGCCATTTGAAATTATAAAGATGGGGTGGCTGGGGGTGAGGGGGTGAAAGATAAAATTATAAAAACAGTGTTTTTTAAGTTCCCCCTCGAAAAAAAAATTGACGTATTTTTTCTTGAAACCGTAACTACTTCAGATCCAAAGTTATTCAGGGTGGCTCCTTTTGAAATGAAGACCCTGTATATGTAATATAACCAGATTTTAAAACAGTTTAGATTTTGAAAACATCCCTAAAACCACGCTTGAAAACAACTCCACAGGCATACGTTGGATCGAATTTTAAATGCCAGACCAGAGGTGTCCAAACTACGGCCCACGGGTCAGACCAGGCCCGATAGGTGATTTTATCCGGTCCGCGAAGGTTTTTGAAAAATACTTATTTCTTCGCGCGAATCCGTTTGATTTTAAAATGTGTATCTATTTGACTGCAATGTTGCCGACGTTTTAAGTTAGTTTTAAATGATTGATCTTCAAGTTAACGTTCAAATCCAAAATAAATACAAGGAAGGTAACTTGATCGATTTTTACAATTTTTTTAATGTAAAAGAGTTTCAAAATTTAAAGCGATTTGCTTGTAAATTTAAGTTTGGCATGACTATAATATGCGTGAACAAACTTTATCCAGGATGAAGTATCTGAAATCTAAATACAGGGCAAATTTACCATATGATCATTTGCAATCATTGCTTATAATTGGTGTTTCAGATTTGAATCCCAACTTTAAAGAAATTCTTCATGAAAAAACACAGTTCTATCATTCCCATTAAAAGGGGCATGAAATAATTTTCCAATTATGTATGTTTGTTTAATATTGATGTATCTGTAATTTACTGTAAAAATCAAATTCAATGCAGCTTTAGTCATATTGAGATTTTTTAATTCATATATTCACGTGGCCTGCCACAATTGGATTTGAATCCCAGGCCGCCCTAGCGGCAAAAAGTTTGGACACCTCTATGCTAGACCATTGTTTTCTACAAATATGAATAATTCTAAAACCGCGAATTGTATCTTAGCTTTGAAAACGATATGCGATTTATAACGAATTAGCTTATAACATCTATGATGATCATAGATATTAATGCGACAGTTTTTTTTATACAGTGGTTAGAATATTCTTCACTGTGATATTGTCATCGTTAATAAAAAAAGAAAAATCGCTCTTTAGATTTCGTAATTTAATTAAAAAATATATATCTAAACGATTAAGTGGTTTGATAATATCTACAAGAACACGGAAGTTACACGCTTGAGAACGAATCCACGCAAGTGTTGCATTAAGATTAAAACGCTAACTAATTTAAGGTTAGTTACAAATCAATTAAAATAATTACGTAATTCTAGGACTGCCTTTTTAATCGTCTGATGATGGAGTAGTACTTCTGTAGTATCTATTATCGACTATTAGATTCACGAGTACCGTTCTAATTGTACGAAGGAGGAATGAATGAATGAAAAGTGGTTTCCTCGTAGGTGCACATTCACGCGTAATTAGTGTGAAAAAATGCGAGAAAAGTGCTTGATGGTAATTAGTGTGCGACTGGAACGGTCGAGGTCTGAATATCTTTCTAACCACCGACGCAAGATTGAAAAAACACACACCTTCTAAGTAACCGAGGAACCTACCTGTTCACTTGTTTCTCCTCCAGATTCGTATCTGACTTCCATTTCGGCTTAGGCTGCAACAAAAATAATAATGGAATTAAAATCGATTTTTTTATACAATTTGAAGAACTAAAATCGAAATAAGAGCGCCTACAAAATTGATTAATAGTGAATTATTTAAAAAAAAATTATTTTTCCGATTTTTTTTTAATTTTCGGCTTTTCTTTGAAAATGCGCCAAGGGCTTTAAATTGACACATTTGTTCTTGTGTAAGTACATTTTTTATGGATCTTTACAGTGACGTATAGAAAATCCAATCCAATCGTACGAGAAGAAATCGTATCAAATGCAATTTTTGAGCAAAAGTTTGTTCATTTTTTGGCATTTCGTCAAAATTTTAATTGAATCCAACTATTCTGCATGCAAGATATACAGACTTACAACCCGCGTTCAATTTGAAGTCTTTGTTTAACCACTCCGGCTATTGAAAGTAAAAAAAAAACGATTTTTTCTTTCTAAATTTATCCAACTTTGTTAATATTTCAACTAGCTAAAGTTTTAAAACGGCAATCGATTTCTGCCGTTCTGATAAAAAAGAAATGTATTCTAAATGGGCTAGACTCTGGCCTCAAGGCGGTACTGTTTATTCTACACCAAAAGAAAAAGATCTGATGAGGAAAATATAAATATTTTAAAAAATCGGTAGTGGCAGATGGCAAAATATCCGACGCCAAAAAATAGTGCAGGAAACTCACGAAATACTTAATGGGGTCCAGTTATCTCCTAATACTAGCACCAGAAGATTGTTACTTCATTTGGATATTTCGTTTACAAGCGCATGAAGAACATTGAGGATATAACAATTTTGCCTTGCAATTTGAAAACACCCTGTATACAAGTCTTTATTTGCAAAAATATTACTTATCTATCTTGGGTTATCTCCGCACTAGAACTCTCATTCAATTTCGTTTTGTAGGCAAAATGTGATATAGAAAAGTAAGCGAGCCATGAACAACAATTGATACACTAATAACAAGTACTGACTTTATTGCAAAACAACTTTCTTCATTTTCTAAATTTAAATCTGTAACACATTTTAAGTTTAATGTTTATTGTTTCTATAGAATATATTGTTTCATTTATAAAGAGTAAAAGAAAATTATCGAACAGTTTTCAGCAAAGAGCAAATGATCGGAAAAACAAATCCGGGAACGTAAAACACGTGGCACGGAACGGATGATAAATGGGCCGTCGTTATTGAAACAAATGCCCGTTTTTCCCCATTAAGTTTTCTCGAAAGATTTTGAGGGGGCTTGTTTCGGATCGCGGCGGGACGTCCACGGGCACTAATTGTGTCCTCCGGGGTGGATTTATCGGAACGAAAAGGGGGGCCTTTTTGTGGCCTCTCTCACACCGGTGATGATGATGATGATCTCACGCTAATGATAATTGAGTGGAATTCGTGACCTGCGAACTGTGACGGACGCCCATGGCCGAGGTCCGCAGTTTTATTTTCGTTTTTGCTTTCTCCATGCGGATTTTATAATAATGGAAGACAATGTTGGGATTATTTATAATCATAATCATTTTACAATGACAAACAAAGGCTATAATTTTGGTGGTTATTTTTTTTTTTATTGGCTTTTGCTTATAAGCTATTCAGCCACTAACGGTTACAGTATTTGCAGGATAAAAGGGGGAAAAGATGAATAATTATAATGGGGAGAGCGTTACAGGTTTATACCAGATGTTTCCAGATAGCGAACCAGTAATTGAAACTTAAAAATTTTGATTTTTTCTGATGCTGTAACGATTGATTGAACCTATAATTCCAATAAAATGTTGTCAAACAATGGGCACGTTCATCAGACAAAACAGTTGGGAGTTTACTGCCAACCGTATGGGGAATTTTCTGATGAACGCACTTTTGATCGTGAACAAGTTCGTCCAACGGTCGCCATTTTCCCAAGCGTACAAATTAGAACGATTATTTGTGAGTCTCTCGCAAAAGTTTGGAATTGATTTTTTTATTATTTTAATGCGTATCCAATAGATTTTGTGATTGTAATTTAGCGAATATGTATTGATTTTACTGTTATTTGTGTATTATTTTATAGCTTGAGATTTTTTTTGAAAATCAAATCTAAATTAAATGACTTGTGTAAACTGTTCGGAATATATACCAATAAATTTAAAAAAAAACGATAAATGTGTAAAATATCATAAAAATCCGTGTTATACCATCAAACCGGAGAAAATGGATGGCCACATAATTTTTTTTAATAAACCAGTTATGGCAATCATGAGACAGCATTTCCCTCCTTTTCAAGTGTGAATCCATCAATTTGATAAACAGAGCCGTTAATGGATCGAAATTTCGAAGCCGGAACCGAATAAACAGATAAACGGGTATTCCTCAAGGATCGCAATTTGTTTACACATATAATTTACCAATCGTTCTACATGCTTCATAACCCAAAAGCCAAAATTACAATTTCAATTCTGTTTTTTTATGTGTAGTATAATTACGTTGAAATTTCATGTTTTGAATTTCTTTGATTTTTTAAGCCGCTAGTACAATCGTATCAATTTATAGATAGAAAGCTTTTATTTTACAAAAATACATACATATTATATAAACAAGTTCTAATACAACATATTAATATGAAAATCATCAGATGCTGGAAAATATTTAAAATAATTTGGGACAGTTTTCTAAGCTGGACATAATAAGGGAAATAAAAACAAAAATAAATAAACGCTACTGGTTTTCCCCAAATATGCAAAATTAAATTTCACTTATTCATGAAATTGAGTAAGATAGGCGATATTACTTATTATACTTCCAAATATGCATTTAAATATTGTGTCGGTTAAATATGTTATCTGATGAAGAAATAATAATTGTTGCTAGCAATATTATTGTTTTTAAAATATTTGGTATCTCGCCAGTAAGATCGGATAGAAAACGCGTGACTCCGGCGGTTCTTGACGCTAGAGTCCGACAGATGGTACTAAGTTTTGTCCACAAAATAATATCGTATTTCGAGCGAGGGCAATATGCAATGTCCACCTTTATTAATAATAATAAACATTTTATTCATATTAGGGAAAATACATGACATAATTGGTAATTACTACTACAATCACAATCAACCGCTAAACGAATACATCAAAATAGTACTCAAATTGATGGAATAAAATTCTTGTTCGATTAAGAAGTCTCTTAAATTGATTTTAAATCGGTTTTCTTCGGTGATGCGTTTCAAGTCATTTGGTATTTTTCACGCGCAATACAAACTTGAACCTTCATAGAGGAAATCGTATGAATTGTGCATTCTTTTGAATAACTTTTTCAACAATTTTGAACCAAGTGCATTTAAACTACTATTTTGTCAAATAGAGGTCAGATAATATGCACATATGAGTCACTATCTGAGCAACTAATCATTAATCGCGATGTTCCACAAGGGTCTACCTTCTACCCTGGGCCCATTACTGTACTTGATTTATTCTTTGTCACCATCTGCCTGATAAAGCCACTGTGTGGCGAAACAAGCAGTATTTCGACATTAAAAATTTATGAAAATTCTCAACACACGTGTTTCATTTACCACATACAGGGTGTAGTGGAACAAAACGGAACACAGGATTTTCAATGTTAATTTCTTGATACTGGAATATTATCTTCCCTGATCATTTTAGAAGAAACATCTTTTGTAGAGTAAAAATTCCTGCATGCAGCCATGCTATTATTTATTTTTTAGCATTCATAAAAACCCTAAAAAATTATAAAATAAAAATGATAATTTTCACGAAAATAATGGTTGCCATGAAATTGAACAAAAACGGTGCGCTGTTGATTTGTTGGCTTCTGTCAAATGTATGGAACACTTCTTAACTGTTAATATTTTTTTTCCTTAAAAATGTATTCTATTCAAGAAAAAGTGCAAATTGTGAAGCTGGTAGCAGTTTTCGTGAAGTGCGGGTAATCACGTTGTAATATTTCTTGGTGGCACTGGTATTTGTACGAGTGAAAATGATGATTCTTTAAATACCTCTGGGCAGTCGTATAGTGAATTGCACACTTGTCAGCAATTTGTCTTAAGCTTATGTGTAGATCTGCTACTATAGAAGTTAAGACCATAAGCTCGCCACCCTTCTAATTTATTGGTAAACTATTCCTCTCTGCATTTGATGTCCTCTTAGAATTCTGTAATATTGAGCCAGTCGTTTTAAATTTATGAGCCAATCTTTGAATCGTTGCATTGGAGGGTCGGGATAGTTGACCGCAAACATATCCCCCACTTCACGAAAACTGCTACCAGCATAGCACCACTTCACAATTTGCACTTTTTCTTGAATAGAATACATTTTTAAAAAAACTTATGAAATATTCAATAAATTTGACAACAGCCAACAGTGCACCGTTTTTGTTTAATTTCATGGCAACCATTTCTTTCTTGAAAATGAATATTTTTATTTTATCATTTTTTAGGGTTTTTATGAATGCTAAAAAATAAATAATAGCATGACTGCATGCAGGAATTTTTACTCTATAAAACATTCATTTACATGTTTCCTCTAAAATGATCAGGGAAGATAATATTCCATTATAAAGGAATTAACATTGAAAATACTATGTTCCGTTTTGTTCCACTACACCCTGTATAATGGCTTTGTTGCATATATTATATGAATGGTGTGTATGTTGTGTTATTTGCCGATGATACTAACTGAATATCTTCGACAAATAAAATGAATGAAATTGTTGAGTCAAAAGGAAAATGGTTCACGCCAATAAATTAAGTCTAAATGAAAATAACACTGATTTTGTTTTGTAAAACCTTATGATGATATGAGTATACTCGTATATGAGGTCTTCATCTTGATATGGGACTTTAATAAACATTAATTATCCAAAAGGTTTAAAAAAAACATTGTTTTGAGGAATTTACATGTCAACGTTTCAATACCTGTTATGAGAACGGCTTACTTCTTTCGTTCGCACCTAACATACGACATTTTAGTGTCTTTTAATCATAGATTATTCATTGAAACGTCAAGCAATTCGAAATATCTCTGACCTTGGTTATAGAGAAAACTCGAGAAATATTTATAAACCCCAAATTTCTTGTATATTCATTGCCTTATTTATCGAAAAAAGTATATTAATAATAATTAATCTTCTCATAGGTAATACCATAAGCCATGTCCCAGTAGGTTAAAGCTACAAAGATCTCGATCTGGACCAAATTATTTTGCTATTAAGCTTTTTAACATGCTTCCTTGATCCATTAGAAATCTGCCCATTAACAAGTTTAAAAAGTGTTTAGTGAATATTTTCAACATAATTTTGATGCGTAGTGATTAGTATATCCTTGTAATTATTTATTTTGAATGAAATTTTGCAAAAGTTTGATTTTTAAGCACCAATAAACTTTTGACTTATTATAATATATATTTTACCAAAGTTTTGATACTTTCAAAAATTATTTAAAATTCTTATGTTGTGAAAGTTGTATTCATTTTGGCGATTAAAAACATACTGTGACAGATCAATATATTTTAAATGACGCTTAAATCTATTATAAGATGTTCCGAACAACATAAAATTATAAAATAATCATGCTAAAGTAGCTAACTTTCCGATGGTAAGAAAAAAATATAAAAACAATTATTACAGATTTGAAACTTTCCAAAACTCAAAATATGTTCTGCTTTATAATTAAATGAAAATCTAAGAATATTTCTACATTTTTGAGATAAACACATGTAAACATAGTTTATAGTAATGCTTAAGTAGCTCACTTTCTGATAACCGAAAAAAAATATAAAAACAATTGCTTTCCAGATCCCAGATTTCCAGATTATTTATTCAGTCCAAACCTAAAAACTCATTACATATTGAGAGAATCACGGAAGGACATAATTTATGGTAAAGCTAAAGTAGGTACCACACTTTCGATTGATTTGAAAAAAAGCAATAAAAACAATTGCCACAGATTTGATACTTTTCAATTTTACCCAAAATAGATTCTCCTCTTCAGTTTAATAGAAATCTTAAAACATCTCTACATTAGATTTTGAAATAATCTTAGGAGAGCACAGTTTTTAGTCATGCTGAAATGGCTTACATTCCTATGGTTTATAAAAAAAATATATACAAGAACAATCGGCACAGACTTGAAACTTTCCCGATTTACTGAAAATAGATTCTACTCAATAAATTCAAACAAAATCTAAAACCATCCACTGGCTAGATTGCGAGATTATCAACAGTAATCTAACGAGTGCCTATGATTTTGCCGGCAATTATTAGCGGCCGGGTCACGATTTTCTAGAAACAACAAGCAAGAGTGATCCAGACGCTGATAATTGCCTAGGAAAAATCAGTCACGAGTTATATTCGAGAAGACAATTGGACGAACAGAAAGTTTACACTTCATAATTTGAAAAATTAAATTTAGTGACACCAAGTGTCAAACTTGTATTAATCTGCGCCACAATTATTGTAGTAAAAATGAATTTACCAAGATTTTGAGAAATGCCCTTGAATACTATTTCTGATGAAAGCACTGACACATAACGCGAAAAAAATTCAAACAGATCGAATTCAGGAGCAAATTGTTTAATGGTCCGGCAATAACTGGCATTTTATACGTTGTAGAACATGTAGTAACGCGTTGCTAGGCAATACCAACATGATGGATTATCTGATTAGATACCACCCAGGGTGGATTGCCATGCATAAAATTCACCGTGGTCTGTTACGCATCGTAATTAGAATTTTATTGAATAATTTCATCAACATTATTCAATTTGATTGGTTAATAAGTAAATGAGGGTATTTATCACAAGAAAATACAGCTTAGAGTCATGTTAGAGTACCTCCCTTTCCGATGTGTAAAAATATAGAAACAATTATCACACACTTAAATCTTTTCAAAACTCAAAATAGATGTTGCTTGATAAATCAAAAATCAAAACAAATCCAAACTAGATTTTGAAATAATCACACGAAAAAAGTTTATTTTTTATTTTTCGATGATGCGAAAGAAACAACTGCAACAGACTTTAAACTTACAAAAAAAATTATAATTACACAAAATAAATCTATCTTCATAATTCAATCAAAATAATATAAAAAAACCTTGTTTACGCTTTGAAATAATCACACAAGAAAACATCTTATTCAATCTAAAGTTCTTCACTTTCCGATGATATGTAAATATATAAAAACAATTGCCACAGACTTAAAACTTGCCAGATTTACTCATTATAGATGCTACTACATAATTTAATCAAAATCTAAAACCGTCCACTGATTTGATTGCGAAATAATCACAAGATAATACAGCTTGGAGTCATGTGAGAGTATCTCCCTTTCCGTTGATGTGTAAAAATGTAGAAACAATTACCACATACTTAAAACTTTCAAAATTTACTCAAAATAGAGGTTGCTTGATAATTTGAACAAAATCAATCGAAACAAATCTAAACTAAGGTTTAAAAAATTGCTGAAGTTTCTTATTTTTTGATAATGTGTACAAATATAGAAACAACTGCAACATGCTCTAAATATTTTCAAATAAAACACAAAACACAAAAAACCTTGATTTGGCTTTGAAGTAATTACACAAGGAAACAACTTAGAGGCAATCTACAGTTCCTCAGTTTCAGATGTTGGGTAAAAATATAAAAATAATTGCCACAGACTTAAAACTTTCCAGATTTATTCAAAATAGATTCTGCTCCAATATTCAAACGTAATTTGAAGGCGTTCACCACCTAGATTTTGAGATAATCACAAAATATTACAGCATAGACAGCTAAAGTATCTCACTTTCCGATGATGTGTAAAAATATAGAAACAATTGTCACAGAGCCACAGACTTCAAACTTTCCAAATTCATTCAAAATAACAATAATGTAATCAAAATCAATCAAAACAAACTTTAAAATATTCGCACGAAAAAGTAACTAAGGTTTCTTATTCTTCGATGATGCATAGAAATCAACTGCATTTTTAAAAATAATATAAAAAAATAAATGCAGCTTCATAATTCAATAAAAATCAATTTAAAAAACTTTGATTTGGCTTTAAAAGAATCACACGAGAAAACAACTTATAGTCAATCTGACGTTCTTCCCTTTCAGATATGTAAAAATATAAAAACAATTTCCACAGACGTAAAACTTTTCAGATTTATTCAAAATAGATTCTGCTCCATGATTCAAACAAATTTTAAAGCTCTTCACTAGCTGGATTGCGAGATAATCACAAAAGATTACAGCTTAGAGTCATGCTAAAGTATCTCACTTTCCAATCATGAGTGAAAATATAGAAACAATTGCCAAAGAGTTAAAACAAATTCACTCAAAATAAATCTTGCTGGATAATTTAATCAAAACCAATCAAAACAAATCTTAACTAGACTTTGGAATAACCGCACGAGAAAATAGCTGAAGTTTCTTATTTTTCAATGATGCGTAAAAATATAGAAGCAACTGCAACAGATTTTAAACCTTTTAAAATTACAAAAAATAAATGTAGCTTGGTGTTTCAATTAAAATTAATTAAAAAACCTTGATTAGCCTTTGAAATAATCACACCGGAAAATAGTTTATAGTCAATCTAAAGTTATTCACTTTTCAATGATGTGTAAAAATATAAATTCTTGGACAGATAGCCCAGACAGACTAACACCCTTCAGTTATTTATGAATTAAAATGTAAAGTATGATTATTTGTTTCAATAAAGATCTTGATGTATGTATAAATTCTTATTTCAGGAACTTTTCAATAAAATGCACTTTGTTGGTATCACACACGTTTTTTTTTTTTATTTTTGCGACTATAGTTTCGACCCTTACAGTATCTGTCTGTTTGATAATGACCCTATAAGGGTCGAAACTTTAGTTGCAAAAATAAAAAAAAAACGTGGGTGATACCAACAAAGTGCATTTTATTGAAAATAGAACAATTCAACGAATTCAGTTTTAAGTTGATGTTACACCATGCTTACTTGACCTTACACTTTCGTCTGAAGATAAGTATGTTATGACTAGATATTGGTGAATCAGAATTGTGTAATAAATTAATTCAAAATTGGTTAGGAATCTGCATAAAATAATTTTCTCATGCCTTTATAAAAAATCCATTGGGAATGCAATTACTAATCGAGCCTTGCATTATATGGAAAACTCGACGGAGGCCACCTTCGGCAAGGATGCGTATTACTGAACCTTGACCAAACACCATCGAGGATAACAGCGAATCCGATAAACCCCAATTAAACGCAAATAAAGTAGTGAATGAAATCTAGGACGGCGAGGACTTCCGGTGGTGCGCGTAACTGTTAATGAGTTTAATTAAGGAAGGAGGATGTGCACGTTTTCCTTACAGGATAATTACTGGCGTGGCGTAGGAAGCCACTTATCAACCCCCGGAATTTGCCGGGATATCGGATATCGTGTGGGATATCGCGTTACTTTTATGTGTGCAAACATCGGCGGCCATCGGCGAAACCCCCACTGTTTCTAGTTTCAAGACGTACGGTTTAATTGATGGATCGAATTCACACACGTTTATTGTGCGGAAATAGACGGATAGATCGAATAATACGTGAAAAGGGTTGATTCTCTTACATACAAATTCACTTCTTTTGTTACGAGATAGAAAGAAATCAATGCAATAAAGTAAAATTATTCTATGCGTCGAATGCAATTTTTTGATTATTTATTTCTTTTATTTTTTTAAGCATAGAGTTTTGCTAACTCCATTATCAGAATCAACTAGAAATGATTACATTTTTAATGTAGGCATTTTTTCATAATTAGTTCATAATTTTATAAAGATGTTGACGGCCGTGTAATTACTGTGAAGTCCCAAAGGTACGTCCATAATTGTGTGCTTTCATCAATGTCTCCGAGTTCTAACATTTTTCTCGCCATTTAGTGCCGTCTTTTCATTTTAAAAGGTATTTATGCAAGTTAGTAGATATCACTGATATCTTCATTTATCTCTTCTACTTCATTTTCCTCCACTTCATTCGCCTCTACTTCATTCGCAATATCTTCCTCTGAGTCTGATTGATGGTTATTTATTTCACAAGATCTACAACTAAATCATCGTCATCCTCAAGATCCTTTTAATCTAAATACGACAAAGACAAAAGTAGCCTGAATATATGAATATTTAACCTGTTCGTAACTCTGCAAAATTAAGTCTTATTAGGAACGGGTGTGAAGTTAGCAATAGATTCCAGCAATAGATTTTAAATTACGTTTTTCCATTAAAACGGACTACATAACTGAATGTTTCTATGATTATTATGAAACACATGAACATTGTAAACCCAAAAAAAAATTAACCCCTAATTTTCCTGTTTTGGAACCACCCCCACTTCCCCTCAAAAGTAACTTCCGCTTTTACAACAAGAAGACAAATTCCAATATGAAAACTAAAATACAGCTGTATTCTGTGGACACCCTAGAATCATAATCATAAAAAAACCGCAGGCACACCCCCCCATTTTTTCAAGAAAAAAAAATAATTTGCGTAGCGCTGCACGACATTCACATATTTTTACAAAAAAAAACAAGGAAGTCATGCTCCCATAGAAAAAATAAAATTAGATAAACGTTCCTCACATTCTGCTGAACAATAATCATACAAAAACCGTAGGCACAACCCCCCCCCCCCCCCCCATTTTTTCGAAAAAAAAAAAATTTGCGTAGCGCTGCACGACATTCACATATTTTTGCAAAAAAACAAGGAAGTCATGCTCCCATAGAAAAAATAAAATTAGATAAACGTTCCTTACTTACTGCTGAACAATAATCATACAAAAATTGTAGGCACACCCCCCCCATTTTTTCGAGACAAAAATTAATTTGCGTAGCGCTGCACGGCATTCACATATTTTTACAAAAAAAAAAAACAAGGAAGTCATGTTCCCATAGAAAAAATAAAATTCGATAAGCGTTCCTCACATTCTGCTGAACAATAATCATACAAAAACCGTAGGCACACCCCCCATTTTTTCGAGAAAAAAAATAATTAATTTGCGTAGCGCTGCACGACAGTCACATATTTTTACAAAAAAACAAGGAAGTCATGCTCCCATAGAAAAAATAAAATCAGGTAAACGTTCCTCACATTCTGCTGAACAATAATCATAAAAAAAACCGTAGGCACACCCCCCATTTTTTCAAGAAAAAAAAATAATTTGCGTAGCGCTGCACGACATTCACATATTTTTACAAAAAAAAACAAGGAAGTCATGCTCCCATAGAAAAAATAAAATTAGATAAACGTTCTTTACTTACTGCTGAACAATAATCATACAAAAAATGTAGGCACACCCCCCCATTTTTTCGAGACAAAAATTAATTTGCGTAGCGCTGCACGGCATTCACATATTTTTACAAAAAAAAAAACAAGGAAGTCATGTTCCCATAGAAAAAATAAAATTCGATAAGCGTTCCTCACATTCTGCTGAACAATAATCATACAAAAACCGTAGGCACACCCCCATTTTTTCGAGAAAAAAAATAATTAATTTGCGTAGCGCTGCACGACAGTCACATATTTTTACAAAAAAACAAGGAAGTCATGCTCCCATAGAAAAAATAAAATCAGGTAAACGTTCCTCACATTCTGCTGAACAATAATCATAAAAAAACCGTAGGCACACCCCCCATTTTTTCAAGAAAAAAAAATTATTTGCGTAGCGCTGCACGACATTCACATATTTTTACAAAAAAAAACAAGGAAGTCATGTGAATGCCGTGCAGCGCTACGCAAATTAATTTTTGTCTCGAAAAAATGGGGGGGGTGTGCCTACAATTTTTGTATGATTATTGTTCAGCAGTAAGTAAGGAACGTTTATCTAATTTTATTTTTTCTATGCTTCCATAGAAAAAATAAAATTAGATAAACGTTCCTCACATTCTGCTGAACAATAATCATACAAAAACCGTAGGCACACCCCCCCCCCCATTTTTTCGAGAAAAAAAAATAATTTGCGTAGCGCTGCACGACATTCACATATTTTTGCAAAAAAACAAGGAAGTCATGCTCCCATAGAAAAAATAAAATTAGATAAACGTTCCTCACATTCTGCTGAACAATAATCATACAAAAACCGTAGGCGCACACCCCCCCCCATTTAAAAAAAAAATAATTAATTTGCGTAGCGCTGCACGACAGTCACATATTTTTACAAAAAAAACAAGGAAGTCATGCTCCCATGGAAAAAATAAAATTAGGTAAACGTTCCTCACATTCTGCTGAACAATAATCATACAAAAACCGTAGGCACACCCCCCATTTTTTCGAGAAAAAAAAATAATTTGCGTAGCGCTGCACGACATTCACATATTTTTGCAAAAAAAACAAGGAAGTCATGCTCCCATAGAAAAAATAAAATTAGATAAACGTTCCTTACTTACTGCTGAACAATAATCATACAAAAATTGTAGGCACACCCCCCATTTTTTTGAGACAAAAATTAATTTGCGTAGCGCTGCACGGCATTCACATATTTTTGCAAAAAACAAGGAAGTCATACTCCCATGGAAAAAATAAAATCAGATAAACGTTCCTCACATTCTGCTGAACAATAATTATACAAAAACCGTAGGCACCCCCCCCCCAATTTTTTCGAGAAAAAAAATAATTTGCGTAGCGCTGCACGACATTCACATATTTTTACAAAAAAAAAAACAAGGAAGTCATGCTCCCATAGAAAAAATAAAATTAGATAAACGTTCCTTACTTACTGCTGAACAATAATCATACAAAAATTATAGGCACACCCCCCCATTTTTTCGAGACAAAAATTAATTTGCGTAGCGCTGCACGGCATTCACATATTTTTATAAAAAAAACAAGGAAGTCATGCTCCCATAGAAAAAATAAAATTAGATAAACGTTCCTCACATTCTGCTGAACAATAATCATACAAAAACCGTAGGCACACCCCCTCATTTTTTCGAGAAAAAAAAATAATTTGCGTAGCGCTGCACGACATTCACATATTTTTGCAAAAAAAACAAGGAAGTCATGCTCCCATAGAAAAAATAAAATTAGATAAACGTTCCTTACTTACTACTGAACAATAATCATACAAAAATTGTAGGCACACCCCCCATTTTTTCGAGACAAAAATTAATTTGCGTAGCGCTGCACGGCATTCACATATTTTTACAAAAAAAAAAACAAGGAAGTCATGCCCCCATAGAAAAAATAAAATCAGATAAACGTTCCTCACATTCTGCTGAACAATAATCATACAAAAACCGTAGGCACACCCCCCCCATTTTTTCGAGAAAAAAAAAAAATTGCGTAGCGCTGCACGACATTCACATATTTTTACAAAAAAAAAACAAGGAAGTCATGCTCCCATAGAAAAAATAAAATTAGATAAACGTTCCTTACTTACTGCTGAACAATAATCATACAAAAACCGTAGGCACACCCCCCATTTTTTCTCGAAAAAATCGTGGGGGGGGTGCCTACGGTTTTTTGCGAAAATACGTGAATGTCGTGCAGCGGTACGCAAATTATTTTTTTTTTCTCAAAAAAATGGGGGGGGGGGGTGTGCCTGCGGTTTTTTTTATGATTATGATTCTAGGGTGTTCACATAATACAGCTGTATTTTTTGTTTTCATATTGGAATTTGTCTTCTTGTTATAAAAGCGGAAGTGGGGGTGGTTTCAAAACAGGTCAATTAGGGGTTAATTTTTTTGGGTATACAATGTTCATGTGTTTCATAATAATCATAGAAACATTCAGTTATGTAGCCCGTTTTAATGGCAAAACGTAATTTAAAATCTATTGCTGGAATCTATTGCTAACTTCACACCCGTCGTGCAATTTCTTTTTCATAACCCATAATGACTGCAAATATGTAAATTATGTTCCTTCTTCACATTTCATGCGTTATAGGTATGCCTTTTGATATGATTGAAACTCCTTAATTATCATGTTAATGCGACCACGCGGTTTCCGCAAGACGGGGCCAAACGGAACATAGTTCCCGACTGCAGAAATGTGTACGTAAAAAAAGGGGACAATATTTTCAAAACAGTTCTAATGGGTTGAAACATCATCATTGCTAATAAATATAGCAGAAAATTAAACTTAATTTAACGACTTCACGATGAACACAACTTTCATTAATTAATTTAAAACAAACGTTTACAAACGGACACTTTGTTGTTATAAGGTCATTCCATTGACGGAGCGTGACATTTACAGGCGAGCACGGAATTTCAAAAAGGAAGAAAGTTTATATGAATTGTGACTCAATTACAGTTCTCGGTCGCAATTTACATGCACATGTGCCCGCTTACGGTTTCTATTTCCATCACTTGCATCACCCATGTTAATAACAACCGGTAATTTATGATTACCGATTCTGTATGCCAGGAGCACCGAAAACTGTTTGCAATCGAAAATTTTAATAAACATTAAATTTGTCGGAATACGGGGTTTATTGAAATTCTAAAACTAAATCTGTAATGGAATTTGATATTAGTACAACCATGCGTGAAAATGGCTGCTGTTGAATGGATGGAATTTGTGCTAGGCAATAATAATAAAGTGTTCTTCGAACCGAACTATTAATATGTGTATTATGCTAATAGCAGGATTGGCTTATCGTGTATTCAAAATTTATTGCAATAAATATTCAAATCGATACGCACGCAGTAATAAATGTATATTTTTGATGAGTTACTTCATAAATGCTTATTTAATTTTTGTTAATTATTTTGCAACATGACCCCACATTTCACAGGGTGTTACAAATTCGATGCATTAGCTATCTCAGAAACTATAAGAGATAGTAAATTGGTTAAACTAAAGTATTTTAATGCTGAATAATTTGTAAAAGGAAAATTAAAATTTTTCAACTACTTTCGGAGATATTCGAAAAATCCAAAAAAAATCAATTTTTATTTTTATTTTTTAAGGCTTTATTACTGGTTACTTTAAAAAATCAAGCACACTTTCTTACGACACTTTTTTAAGCTCTTTCGGAAAAAAAAATTCAAGCAAGACTTTTCGTTACCAAGATGGTAATGCTAATGCATCGAATTTGTAACACCCTGTAAATAATTATTATAATGTATCAAGGGCGTAAAATGATGGGTTTGACGGAGAGCCAAAACCTATTTTACGCCCGTGGTGCATTCATTACATCATTAAGCTTTAATTTATTAAAAATTAATCATTTCAGTTTATCCATTGACACTATAAATAATTATCTTGATATGCTTAATTTGTAGGTAACCATGGTAATAGACGTCAACAAGAACAGCCATTTGCAAAGTTTCTATAAAATTTGCTGCCAGTGTCGGTGTTTATGTAATTCATTTTTTTTTAATGTACCCCAACCGACGTACAGTTTATATACATCGTATTTATGGAAAAATTTGCAAAATCTTAATCTAAAAAAAAACATAAAATCAAATCATCTGGTGACATAGCAGATGCCAAACTTATAAATAAGTATTTCATCGATAGTATCCCTACCTCTAATGTAAGTAACACCGCCAATGCTATATGCTATTTCTCTAATTTACAAAATTCACACCAAAATTTTAAAAAGTGTATTGATTAGAGATGGACGATATTTTACGTATTTGTGATTTTTTACTGGTATTGAAAAATCACAGGTCGTTACTGTTACTAATAGGCGAATTTCACTGCTACTTAAAATCACTGTTACTTAATATCACTGTTACTTAAAATCGCTGCTACTTAAAATCACTACTACTTAATATCACTATTACTTAAAATCACTGCTATTTAAACTGTGACAGACTGTGATTACTACTTAAACTATGTCTGTTACTTAAAACATAATTGTAAGAAGACAGTACAAGGTGGCATTTCTAAATGTTATTTAATATTATTTACGTTATTCTCCCATTTTTGCAGGGTATTGTATTTAAATTTTGAATAAATATTTAATAAAAAATGGTGATGTGGCCATCATGTTACTTTCTCCGACTTGATGGTATCATAGCCATTTATATTTACGTTTTCATGGTTTATTTTCAATTGAAATCATATTTTAAATGTATGAGCGTTGCGTAAACTCGGATGAAACCGTCGTTTAAAACGTCAAAATTATGAAGCATGGATTATACAAATTATACTTCAAATTCAAAAACTCGGTTTACTCAAAAACTAACGAGATTTCGAAAAAAAACTTATTCTTTAGAAGTTGTTCATTTTGGTATTCTCTACAATTAGTATTGACACAAATTTACTGTAACTATTATCGTTTCATAATTATAAACTAAAAATTGAAAAAAAATAATACATTTTTTTCTCGAATAGCAATGATTTTATGAAAAATATTTTCAAGCAAAAGATGTTCATTTCTTTGTTGTCTTCAATGTTTGTTTAAATGTTTTTGTGATATTTTTCATATTTAAGAAAATATTGGCAAAAAACAAACAACAGTTAAGGTAAACACCCACTTCCGGTGTACGAAATTTTACCAAAAGCTTTTCAGTTCTTCAGATTATCAAATAAGATGTATGTTGAAAGTTTCATATCAATTGCTGTATTAGTTTTTGAGATACAGCGCACACAGACACACACACACACACACACACAGACACAAAAAAAAAATTTCCAGAAATTGTTGAAATGGCATCTAGGGACCCCAAAACGGATAGATCCGTAAAAAAAAATTGAAAAAAAAATCACCATCACAATACTTTCTCGTACTTCGTAACGGAGAAAGTAAAAAGACAAAAATTTATAAAATGCCATAGTATACCATATAAAATAAAATAAATTACAACTTATGTACCAACAATTATTAATTAATTAATTGAGATTTTATAAAAAGGAAAAAATTATCTTGCCCGGCATTGAATTGAACCACAAACTCGCTGTGATCGAAAGTGATGAGTCCGACGACTTAATAAACCCAAAATGACTCAAAATTCATTTTAATTTAAGATTCAGTGCAAATATCTAAACATGCATTTTAAAATAATACCACGAAAACTAATTTTGAAATTTCAAATTTCATGAACTGAAAAAAAAATAAATAAAAACGATTTACCAAACTGCGAAAATCTCCAAATGCTCTTTGTTCAGGTGCTCAAAAAATTAAAACTGAAATCTTCAAAAATCCATCTCTATTGAAAATTGTTGAATTTACAAAAATCAAATTGATTTTGAATTAGCTGTACTTCGGCCATTGAGGATGATTTTTTATAAAATTTTGTCTGCGCGTTTTATATTTTTTTGCGAAGTTTTCATTGAAGTGCTCAAAAAATAAAACTAAAATTTTCAAAAATTCATATCTCCATTAAAAATTGTTAAATTTACACAATCCAAATTAATTTTGAATAAGCGATACTTCGACCATTTAGGATATTTTTTAAGGAATTTTTTCTACGCGTTTTATATTTTTTTTCTGCGACGTTTTCATTCAAGTGCCCAAAAAATTAAAACTGAAATTTTCAAAAATCCATATCTCCATTAAAAACTGTGAAATTTACAAAAACTAAATTGATTTTGAATATGCGATACTTCGACCATTGAGGATATTTCTTATGGAATTTTGCGCGTTTTATATTTTTCTCTGCGATGTTCTCATTCAAGTGCTCAAAAAAATAAAAATAAAATTTTCAAAAATTCATATCTCCATTAAAAATTGTTGAATTTACAAAAACCATTGAGGATATTGTTTTAAGGAATTTTTTCTACGCGTTTTATATTTTTTTCTGCGATGTTTTCATTTAAGTAATTAAAAAATTCAAAAATCAATATCTCTATTGAAAATTGTTGAATTTCCAAAAATCAAATTGATTTTGAATTAGCTATACTTCGGCCATTGAGGATGATTTTTTATGAAATTTTGTTTGCGCGTTTTATATTTTTTTGCGATGTTTTCATTTAAGTGCTCAAAAAAATAAAACTAAAATTTTCAAAAAATCATATCTCCATTAAAAATTGTTAAATTTACACAATCCAAATTGATTTTGAATAGGCGATACTTCGACCATTTAGGATATTTTTTAAGAAATTTTTTCTACGAGTTTTATATTTTTTTTCTGCAACGTTTTCATTCAAGTGCTCAAAAAATTAAAACTAAAATCTTCAAAAAATCATATCTCTATTGAAAATTGTTGGATTTACAAAAACCAAATTGGTTTTGAATTAGCTATACTTCGGCCATTGAGAATGATTTTTTTATGGAATTTTGTCTGCGCGTTTTATATTTTTTCTGCGATTTTTTCATTCAAGTGATCAAAAAATTAAAACGAAAATCTTCAAAAATCCATATCTCTATTGAAAATTACTGGATTTACAAAAACCGAATTGATTTTGAATTAGCGATACTTCCGCCATTGAGAATGATTTCATATGGAATTTTGCCTGCATTTTTTTCTGCGATGTTTTTTTCAAGTGTTGAAAAATTAAAACGAAAATCTTCAAAAGGATTTTTGAAGATTTTCTGTGTTCAAAATTGTTGAATTTACAAAAACCAAATTGATTTCGAATAAGCTGTACTTCGGCCTTTGAGGATAATATGTTATGGAATTTTGCCTGCACGTTTTATAATTTTTTCTGCGATGTTTTTGGCCAAGTGCTAAAAAAAACAAAACAAAAATTTTCAAAAATCAATATCTCTATTATTTCAAAATAATCCTTCGAGAACAGAGCAAATAATCTTTCAAAGGATGCGTTTTTTCAGAGGTAAAAATAAATTAGGAAAACATTTGCCACATGACTAAAACTTTCCAACTTTTAAAATTTACTGAACAAACATTCTGTTTATCTGCAAAAATCTCCAAATACTTCTCGAATTTTGAACTGAATCAAGTATAGTCGTACATTTATTTGGTATGGCAGATAATATAGCCAAAATATTAGCTTCAGTCACAGGTATAATATCAAAAGGAACATTATTTACGTGACCTTGTGGACAAATATTAGCAGAATCATATCAAAGACATTTTTGAGAAACCATTTACAATTTTAGAAGGTGTTACGACGTTTACTAACCGTGATCACAGTCACAGTTTAAAATCACTAATATTAGAAAGTAGCACGTGATACAACAGTAGCAGTTTTATCCATCTCTAGTATTGGTTACTTGAATAAAATAAAATCCACTAGCATTGTTTAGATTTTCGGGTGAATATTGAACTTTAGGTGATAATAATGTCACTTGTCTATAGTATTCATTGAACACATAACCAACATAGCCTTTAAACGTTAAAACGTTAACTGATCGCACGAGTAATTGGTAGTTTCATATAATTCAAACTGAACAAATGTAAACTTGCAAAAGGGAAAAAATACTCCAATAGAGAAATGAGCGTGTTACTGAACATTATTGAAAAATAATATATTAAAAAATTAAAGAGAAAATTTGAAACTGTTCAGACTGCAAAAGTTCATCGATTTTGGTGCAAAATTACTCAAGTTATGGCCAAAAAAGTGAAAAATGTAATTTTTTTCAAAAATTCATAACTTTGCTCCAAATCATCGAAACGACTCAAATTTTTAAGGCATTTGAAGGAAATTGATTAAATTTTTCTGCCATTGTGGTGAAATTTTCCGCCGATTTTTTTTGCGCACGGTACAGCTTGTCAAAGTTGGACAATTTTTTACATAAAAAAACATTTTTTTCCATCGCGTTGTTACGGGGGGTGGGTTGGACTTGGGGTCAAAATCAACTACACATTCTTAAAGACAAAACTTGAATCTTTCCAAACTGAAAGATTCATCGATTTTCGACCAAATTGAAGCAAGTTTGAAAAATCGAGTTTTTTCGCGATTTTTCAAGTGGCGCGAGTGTATGTTCTATACATTTTTGGATAATTAACATTTGCTTTCAGCTTCGTATTTCTCGAATCTAAGCTTATTTCACTACATTTACTAGACAATGAAAACGCTAGCTTGCGGAATTAATTCCGCGTGCTTGACTGATTAACGAGTGCTCATTAGATGGCGCTAAGCTATTGATTTGTTATAATTATTTCAGTGTAATGTTAAAAGCAGGTTTATTCTAAATTGATGTTTGCTTTAATTTTAAAGATTTTTTTTTGCTCTTTTTCTGATTACATCAATAAATTATTTAAAATAATATTCCACACATTGTGGAATTGCAATAACCATCAATATTCGATTCAAATATAAATTATTAATAAAATAGTGGTATAAAGGAAACATCGATATTTGTAATTTAAACAAAAATTGATGATGTATACCATTCTGATGTGTTATAACACAAACTAATATTTTCATTGGCATCAACGAATCGTTATTAATAACGTAATGTATATTTTCATTTCGATTTATTTTCATCGTTTTGTTTAAAAATTCGCCGCCGACCTCGAATTATTTTTTCGCAATAAATCGCCTTGGTGAAAAATCAAATGCTAATAAACAACTATCCGCAATGTGTAGTACATACAGAATGTCTAAACAGTAACGCATAATGGCTGTATATTAAATAATTGAATGGACCTAAAAATCTTTAAGGAAATTATGGCATTTTCAAAATTTAAATTTTAAAATAAGTCGAGAATTTTATACATTCAGAGTTTTTATTTGGTAGAATTGTTAACCATAATCCGTAACTTTAATTACAAAAAAACTCATTTAGACTGTAAAATCGATTGGTGTGTAAAAATATGTCTAAGGAACGTAAGAACTGTTTTTTTTTGTTTGGTGTAGTTTAACTGTCTCTGGAAGCGCATTATAATTTTTTTAAAAGCAAGTCAGGTTGGCATGAAGCATATTTTGTTCTCATGCAGTTTATATACACAAAAACCATATTTGTGAAAAATCTGTCTTGAATATTATACCTCCTGTAAATACTGTGCAACTCTTATTATATCTATTAATAACTCAAAAATTATTGACTACATTCTGAGGTTCTTTAAAGAATCCAACTTCAAAATATAACAATTATCCTTCCTTTGTGGCATTCCTCTTGTGTGACATACTTTCCGAGGTCAAGTTTTGTGTGTTACGTTGAAGTCGTTACAGAAGACCCCTTAACGTGAAGAACTGTACCTCTGTCTTATCCTAACCGTCTTGGCCATATAGACTTGTCCCTGAGGGCAAAAAAAAATTCTCGAATTTAAAATAAATGAGATTTTCCAAAAAAAAACGATTTTTATGAATACAAGCGAATTTAAAACTATAATTTGAGGAATTTTTTTGTTTTTTTTAATTTTTTTTTTGCAGAGTTATAAACAGTTTGAATATACATATATTCAGGCTATATTTCGTTTTATTAAATTTATTTAATGCTTTCTGCAACAAGTAAAGTTGCCTTTAATTTATTTATACTTTGAGGATTAAAACCAAAACATTGTCTGGTAATAAAAATGAATTAATAAGTTATCGTGTCGTCTGTTAAAATATCAAACACCGAAATGTTTCCTCTTCTACTGCTGCTAATATGGAAGGTTTCACAAAAATCGCTTATTACCTAATGGCTACATCAATATTTTTACTAAATTTGTAAAATGGGACTTCACCATCTGCTCAACTGCTTTGATTATGATATAGGACACACCCGCCAGCTTTCGTTCATATTTTACTTAAGCTACGAAACACTGCTTTAACTAAGCGCATTTTATTGGCTTTCGTGAAAAAATCGATCGATTTGGAAGATAAAAAAATCTTGATGATAACATCGATGTTTTTTTAAACGATAACCTTAACAAAAGCAAATTAGAAAACAATCATTGGACTGGAGGAATTTGTAATAACAATGTTCACGAAGAATCGTGATATCTTTATCTTATGTTTATCTCAATTACTTTGTTGATGTTTAGCTTACATAATACATCTAAATATATTTAACATAAAATATACAGAATACATTCACTTCTTGGAAATAAATATTACATGCTGGAGGCGTTTACTGCGTGGTACATCTTATTTATATATTTAATTCGGATAATCACATTTTACATTACTTCCGATAATAAATACATAAAATATACAATACAAATCAAGCAAAATTGAATATTGTTTCCCCATCCATACACCTACAGATCCGTTTCAACTTACCAGGTCTCATCAGCGCAGTTAGTAGCCAACGGGGAAACGGAAATTACTATTGGAATATAAATACCGTTATAGGTAGAAATGCCAACACATATATAATCGTTGTCGTTGTTATTATTTTTATACAATAAAATTATAATTGTGCAGAAATAATTTAGACCAATTATACCGAGCGATTTTTCGTTAATTAACCAATAAAATTCCATAAATTCCTATCGAACACTTCCTTCCGTCCGGGCAATTAAATTTTAAACGGCACTTAACATTCCTGGAAGCTCTCTATCCTTCTGCAGGCGCATCATCCTTCCGATCTTTCTCCTCGGCGCCGCCCGTCGCCTTTTCGAAAATCCCCGCCGCGGATTCGTCGGTCGTTTCGGGAGAGTGCTTATTAAACACGTAAATATTTAACGTGATTATGCTAACGAGACGTGTAAATGGCGGCCGTGTAATATGCGAATTAAAACGTAAATTGCAATGAATATATTAAAGCACCGGCTCAGAAGCGAGAGAGCGCGAAGGACGAGAGAGGAAGCGATTTCTTCTGCGGCATTGATTCGCCCTCATCGCGAATCCAAATCGGAAGAAATGAATCATTGCTGGTATTGAACAACACTGTTATGATATTTATGTTTATTCAAGGCAACAAGGAAGAGAGAGAGAGACTGTAGACTGTAAAGCAAGTGTTTTTAGTCGATTTATCCGTATTATTTTCGTAATGCCCCACCGAGTGATAAGTGAGAAAGTTATTCAATAAAAAAAAAATTGAGACTAGTGATTTATCTAACGAGCTGGTTCGCAACCATCGCTTTACAGACAACAAAAATGAGCTTGTGCATCTTTTGGTGGATGCGCCGGGAACTTGAAATATTGTCGCGAATATCGCGGCGTTCGCTCTTATGGGAATATTTTGTCAATTTTTTTTAAGTCAGTTAAAAAGTTGTATTTCCACATAAAATTTGGAAAAAAATATTTGAATGAAAAACTGTATATCAAAAAATAAACATATACTGTTGGTGTTATAATCCAGGATTACTGGGTAATATGTAATTGGTAATAAAATGACGTACGTCCCAGTGTTTAGTTAAAATTTTATTTTTCTGAACTAGTTTCGGTTATTATCCATCTTCAGAAGAAATGTTTATTAGACGTTTTTTTCTGCTGAAGATGGATAATATCCGAAACTAGTTCAGAAAAATAAAATTTTAACTAAATACTGGGACGTACGTCATTTTATTACCAATGAAACATATACTTTTTAAATGCTGACTTTTTCGTAAATTTCACAACAGATTTAAAATATCTAGGCTCGTTAGGGGGGGGGGGGGGTACCCAATTGTCGCCTACTTGGTTCTTACTTAAAACTCTTTTAAATGCCAAAATGTGTTTAAATGTAATCCCTTTAATATTAATCTGGAATGCGCTTAGAAAATTTTGATTGTTTTAGGTCGTTGGCATATGCTTTTTTATTTGTTTTTACAGCAACAATTTTATCAACTATACGCTTGGTTAGTACTAGTCTAACTAAAAATTTAAATAGAAATAGATTAACATAATTAAGAATACATCTCGGACAAAAACTGGCTCTTCAGGGAAAAAGAGAGAGACACATAAAAATTAGGACCACTTTATATTTAGGAGTGGATGAGAAGTGTCCGAGAAAGAAAAATCTAAAATTTGTTTTGAATAAATTTGGAAAGTTTAAAATCGATGGTAGTTGTTTTTATATTTTCTTCGAACGAGAGAATTTAAAAAAAATTCTAATTTTATACTCGGCCCATAAGGGTCTGCCCCAAAATCTAGAATTATTAAAAAGAAAATACCTCGAGAATTATTACAGGTATTTATTATATGAGTTTTATTATATAAGTTCTAGAAAAAAATCCTCGGACACGATTTTTGTTTTTTATTGCGCACTTTTTAGCGTCTTTAAAAATTGTATGACGTCACTAATCTTTCACGTATGACGTCATAGACATTTTTTTAAATGGAAACCTTTTTTTTTATTTCACTAAATTTGTAGCCCTTTTTATTCTCTTTACGACTGTGTAATTTTTTTTTGTTTTTGTTTAAGAAATTGAAAAAAATATTTTCTTTTAATAAACTTATTTAATGTATCAAATGTTCAAAATGAGCACCGTTACTCTCTTGACAAAAAGCCAATCGGTAATAACAGACGTCCCTTACATTTTGAAACATTCCTGGTGGAATTTGAACATTTGATACATTAAATAAGTTTTAAAAAAATCAATTTCTAAAATAAAAAAACAAAAAAACAAAATATTTTTACACAGTCGTAAAAATAATAAAAAGGGCTACAAATTTAGTGCAATAAAAAAAATAGTTTCCATTTACAAAAATGTCTGTGACGTCATACGCGAAAGACTAGTAACGTTATACTATTTTTAAAGACACTAAAAAGTGCGCAATAAAAAACAAAATTCGACGTGTCCGAGGATTTTTTTCTAGAACTTCTTATTTCATAAATACCGAATTTGTTCCAGTTAAAATTTCCACCCTGTATAATTACCATGTTGCGATTCTCTAATTCCCGTTTATATTGCACTTTATTTGCAACGTTCGTGACAATTTTTTTAATAAAAAATCAGGAATTGATTATTTTCTAAGGATTTTTAGCATTTTCTTTTATTCGAACATTTGTAACAATTTTTTTAATGAAAAATCAGAAATAGGCTATTTTGTAGAGATTTTGAGTTTTTTTGTTTGCAACGTTTGTGACAAAAATGGATTATTGTCTAGTGATTTTAAGCTTCTTTGATTCCAACATTTGTTACAATTTTTCTATGAATTTTGAGGGTTTTTTTTCGATTCTAACATTTGTGACAATTTTTTTAATGAAAAATCGGAAATGGATTATTTTCTACTGATTTTCAGTTTTTTGTTTCCAACGATTGTGACCTTTTTTTTTAATAAAAAATCAAATTGAATATTTTCTAGGGATTTTGAGCTTTTTTTGATTCCAACGTTGCGACGATTGTTTTACTGAAAAATCAGAAGTGGATTATTTTCTGGGGATTTTGAGCTTTTTTGATTCCAACGTTTGTGACAATTTTTTTTTAATGAAAATCAGAAATAGGTTATTTTCGAAAGATGTTGAGCTTTCTTTTTTCCAACATTTGTTACAATTTTTCTATGAATTTTGAGTTTTTTTTTTATTCCAATATTTGTGGCAATTGTTTAATGAAAAATCGGAAATGGATTATTTTCTACGGATTTTGAATTTTTTGTTTCTAACGATTGTGACTATTTTCTTAAATAAAAAATCACAAATTGAATATTTTCTAGGAATTGTAAGCTTTTTTTTAATTCCTACGTTGCGACAATTCTTTTATTGAAAAATAAAGTGGATTATTTTCTGGAGATTTTGAGCTTTTTTGATTCCAATGTTTGTGACAATTTTTTTTTTAATGAAAATCAGAAATAGGTTATTTTCTAAAGATGTTGAGCTGTCTTGTTTCCAACATTTGTTACAATTTTTCTATGAATTTTGAGCTTTTTTAATTCCAACATTTGTGACAATTTTTTAATGAAAAATCAGAAATTGATTATTTTCAATGGATTTTGAACTTCTTGATTTCAACATTTCCTATTTGCTTGTTTGATTCCCTTACAAATTTTGAAATCTTTTGTTTTCTAATTCAGGTTCTGATTATTTAACATTTTGGTTCCGTTTAAGATGTGATGCGTTGTAATAACTACGCGTTACGACTTTTAAGCGTTCGATTTTAAGCGTAGGAAGCTAATTCCTCGTTTTGTGACTTTTTTCAAATTTTTCAAATCGTTGAATTTTTTGTTTTCGCAGTTTACGGGTGAATTGTTGATGTTAAGGCAGATATTCCTTTGGTTGATAGTCATTTAACAGGCTAACAATAATAATATTAATTTAAATACATGCAATTGTAATATTATTAGTTTGCTAATAAAGACATAATATTGTTGATGTTTTGTCTTCTGGACTGAAACTGGAATAAGGCAGTTGATTTTGTAGAAAATTAGAAATGCATTTTTTAAAGGTCACAAATAATAAAAATATAATAAAAATAATTATTATTATTTATTTCTCGATAGATATAACTATCCAATAACAAAGAACAATCACTAAAATATTTTTTTTAATTTACAATTTTTTTTTAATCGTTGAATGCATTTTTGGTTTTTACAGTTTGAGTATGAATTCTAGTTGTAATGTTTCTATCAAAGATATGGCAACTGTTATGGGAGAATCAGAAATGCATAGTTTTTTTCCATGGATTTTAAGCTTTTAACTCTAATTTCTCTTGTTTACTCGGAAACAAATTTTCGAGTATTTTAATGAATTGTTGGTTTTCCTAGTTTGGATTAGGGGTCCTAATAATTTAAAGCTTCGCAACTTCAAAGCTTCGAAGAATCTGAAGAAACGAGGAGAACTTCGAATATCGAAACTTCCGAATTTTTCGAAGTTTTTGAATTTTTCAATCCCAAAACTATGTATGGTCAATCAGTTTAGTGTCGAGGCAGTGTCTTTCAAAATGTTTATTGCGTCGATTAAACAGTTTTTTATTCGTTCATCTAGTCCAGATGTATAATAGTATATTATTAAACGAGTGACAAAGTTGGGCATTGTCACGAGGGTGAAGTTCAGCAGAGTGGCAATGGCCAACTTGTTCACGAGTTTAATTCTATACTTTTTCGCATCATATTAAATAATTACCTAAAGATTTTTCTGTTTGTACTAAATTATAACGAATAATTTTTCTATTTGGAAATTGCGGCAGTTCGCTCACACTAAACGAATCGTAACCATAGTAACAACTAAACTGTTGGGCAATATAAACCGCTATCATTTGATTGGACGTCATCTGTTGGGCAATGAAACCGCTATCATTTGATTGGACGTCACCTGTGGAGAAAATGATTCGGCCGAATAATGGACAACTTTCTCGATCAAAAACGATTTAACAACGTTTATATTATTTAATAAGATGCGAAAAACGTATTTCATGAATGTGCGATTTAACTTTTCTTCCCCTATTATCACCATGTAAAATTAGTAAAATTTTCGGACATATATCTCCGGAACTAAGCGGTAAAAATTTTTTTTCAGACTTAATCTAGGAACATCAAGCTTTCATTTGGTATCAAATTTTCTAGACTAGCTACATCTGACCTAAATGCAAGAACCATATTTTCTATGATCGGTGCTCTTGAGACAAATCAGAATTCAAAACTTTGAAGCTTCGAACCTTCGAAATTGGAAATCTTCGAAGAACAATTCCAGTCCTAGTTTGGATTGTTGCTATTTCGTTTACACCTTTAATACGGTAATTGTTTCCTTTATAGAAAATTAGAAAGGCATTGTTATTCTTAGAGGTATTGAGCATTTAAAGCTAATTCCTATCTTGATAATTTGGCCTTGAATGCATTTTTCGTTTTGCCAGTTTATGATTGGGATGTTGTCGTTATGTTTCTATGTAATATTTGCCTATTTTTGGAAAGTTGGGTTAAAAAAATTAGCTATTAAACCTAGTTTCTCGCTTGTTTAGTTAGTAACAAATTATGAAAACTTTTAATGAACTTTTTCCCAGTTCATAGTTCAGGTTTGGGTATGTTGCCACTGCATTTTTACTTATGGTATGGCAATTTTTTTTATAAAAAATTGTATTGTCTTTTGATAGATTTTGAGCTTTCTAAGCAATTTCTTTGATTGATTATTTTTTTACAATTTTCTAAATCATTGCATGTGTTATGGAAATAATTCATTGGTTCTGATTCCTCTCACTGGTTTATTTTAACCTTGCCACGAATTATTATTCATAAATTGCAAATTACCATCAAACACCATCATAAATAAAATCACACCGAGCATAATGCCTGATGGTACTGGAGTAATTCAAGAACCGTTAATGCGCGGTATCCCAGGTATAAATTACATAAATAATTCACCGTGTAAAATAACGATTTTATTACAGTACTGAAGCAGTAATAAAAAAAAAACAGATTATAACAGGAAGAAGTTGTGCATTAAATTTTACTCCCATAATTATAAATCCCAGTATTATACGCTTGTTAAGTATAATTAACAAATTAAAAAATGAATGCATAATTTTAAGCAATTTTTCTCAAGAATGTCACAAATAGAAATAAATTATTCGTCATTGTTTTTGATTTATTTACTTAAAAGAAGTATATTTTTATTTTACTGCTGTGAAGATATTCCGCAAGGTTCATAATTGTAATCAATTTTTTTCAAGAATTTGCTGCAAATAGAAATATAATATTCATCATTGTTTTTTATTTATTTACTCAAAAAAAAAGTTGATTTATAATTTACTTCTGTCAAGATGTTCCGCAAGGTTCACTACAATACCCACCCTTCATTCTCGTTCAGGCTGAAAAATGTATTTAATGAGTAGAAGTCATATTTTCTTCCCAGAAGATTCAACAGTTTTCCATCATAATATGTTTTAATAGAATCTTGAACTTCAGCGGGTATTTTGGTTTTTATATTTGTTGAAGTATCACATCTGTTTTTAGCAGCAACATGAATAAAACTGTATTATTATTATTATTATTAATATATCCTCTAAATTTCAGACCAAAACATTCAGATAGAAAAATGTTGCGTAGGCTTAATCATGGGAATTTGAGTAGCTTTTAGCAATGATCGTTTTTGGCAAATTGCTAATCTTTGAACCACTGTATCTCCGGTATCCCATAATTAACTGGCACAAAAATTTCAGGGGTTCTTTCGGAACATTTCAAGACTAGTTTCTCCAAATTTCAGTTCAAAATATTAAGGTAGAAAATAGTTACGTGAACATGTCAGTTTTAGCGATTTTCGATAAAATACGTATATTTGAACCATTGTATTTCGGCTGTCTCAAAATTTTTTGGCACCAAACTTTCAGAAGTTTTTCAGAAACATTCATAGAGTATACCTATTGAATTTCAGCTGAAAATATGCATTCAAAAAAAATTATGTAAGTTTAAAAATTGGTATTTCGGCTATTTTCCCTAAAATAACGAACTTTGAACCGTTGTATTTTTGTTACCTCAAAATTTTTCAACATCAAACTCCCAGAGAATCTTTAGAAACATTTCCGAAGTACACATTCAAAATTTCAACGCAAAATCTTTAGAACGAAAAAAGTTACGTAGGTTTAAAAATTTGGTAATTAAAGATTTCGTGAAAATGCTGATCTTTCAAAAATCGTAATTCACACCTCAAATTGTAAGTTTAATATCTGGGAAGCTAAAATTTGAGAAAAATTAGTTTTTCGATACTACAATCAATCTCTCAAAGTTTGCAAAAAATCCAAGGACCTCGATTTTTTTACATCGGTGAAAACTAGTGGAATTACCCATATATATAAAGTAAATACAATTATATAACTAGTTGAGAATTTCTACAGTCAGACTCGTAACTCTCTTACTTGACTAGTTGCTCTTATCAGGACAATTTCAAGACAATTTTAAAATAACTGTATTAACCCATGATTTCACACTATTTTTAATATGTAACTAAAGGGTTTTCTAATAAGAGGTTTCATTTTGATATTAAAAAAAAGTATATTTTAAGATTTTTCAATGGATATTCATTTCATTGTAAAGAGAAAGGTATGCCATTAACGATGGAAAACGATATCAGCCAAATGGCCGCCACGACTACGGTTGCAGCTCCATATTCTTTTCATGAAGTTTTCCATGACCAATTCGCACATTTGCGGCTGTGTGTCCTCGATAACTTCACGAATTCAATTTTTTGGGTCTTGAATTGATTGTGGAGCATTGGCATAGATCTTATCTTTCACGTGGCCCCAAAGAAAAAAGTCTAAAGGTGTCTAGTCACAAGATCTCGGGGGCCAATTGTGATCACCTCTTTGCGAAGGAAACTTTTCTTGCAAAATTGCACTGTGTGGCACGTAGCGCCGTCTTGTTGAAAATAAACGTCGTCCACATCAATACCTTCCAATTCCGGCCATAAAAATCATTAATCAAAGCTCGATAGCGCAATCCATTCATAGTAACAGTTGCCTCATTTTCAAATAAGTAATGTCCAATCACACCGCCAGCCCAAAAACCGCACCAAATAGTGACACGTTGAGGATGGAGAGGCTTTTCAATAAGCATTATTGGATTTTCCGAGCCCCAAATACGGCAATTCTGCTTATTCACATAGCCTCCGAGGTGAAAATGGGCCTCATCACTGAAGATGATTTTTCGATGAAAATCCTGATTATTTTGATGCATTTCAAGGACCCAATCAGCAAAGATACGACGTTGCTGGTGATCGATCGGCTTGAGTTCTTGCGTTAACTGAACTTTAAAAGCCTTCAAACCTAAGTCTTTATGCAAAATTCGGTGTAATGTCGTTTTTAGAATGTCTAATTCCGAAGATTGACCAGGAATCGACAAAACTGGGTTTCCGTTAACACTATTGGCTACAGCAGCAATATTCTCAATTGTTCTTGAGCGACGCACACGGTTTCGATTCTTCACATCACTGAGTTGTCCCGACTGCTCAAATTTTGTAACCAGTTTTACTATTGCTGGCCGAGAAGGTGCTTCACGACGACCCAAAAGTGCTTTAGTTTGGCGAACTGTGACTGCAAAATTTTCACCATTTCTGTAGTGAATTTTAATAAATACAAGAAAACGAAAGGTAGCCTGAGTGTATGAATATTCAACCTGTTCGTTAATCTGCTTAATCTTTCTTGTATTTATCTAATGGTTTCTGCAACAAGTAAAGTTGTTTCTAATTTGTTGAATTTTAATAATTGCAATGCGTTGCTGAAGCGTATATCGTTGCATTTTTACCAATGGCATAGTTTTTACTTGTCAAATATCAAAGGATGACAGCTGCCCAGATAGCAGGCTATTCAAAATGAAACCTCTTATTGGAAAACCCTCTATAAACCACTTCGCGCCCAAGCATAATCTAGGGTTTATTGAAAAATTACTTTTTTGTTGTTGTTACGGTTTTCTACGAAATATTATTCCACTGTCATAAACTCATTTTTGCAAAAAAATATGAAAAAATATTCCATAGATGGTGCTAAAGCGGTAATTTTTTTTTAATTTGTAAAATATCTTTTTTTTGCTTGTCGCCACATGTGGCGACCTGGGCGTGGAGAGATTAAAACAATTAATGATAATTATCTATTACACATTTTTTCTTTTTATTGGCGACTCCTGGAATAAAATATTCGTCCGAAAATATTGCATTTCTGGTATTTTCATTGCATATTGCAGTAGTCATTTACTACTTATAGATAGTGGTCGGTAATGATTCTAAAACCTGCATCAATCATATTGTTTTAAGAATTTTAGAATTCAATAATTTCGAATGATTTCATTGAACTTTAAAAGAATGATTCAATGATAGTTCTGTGGGCGGAAATGAAATGACGCATGGCTTGCGGTTCTGTGGTCGTAATTGGTCATTGTTGTGTCGCTTTCCAGTTTCATTTCAATAATTTGCTGTGAAAATAAATTAATCAAATTAACTTACCTTTACAGAGAAACAAAACGCGCAATTCACATTAATAAATGAATAACAATCATCGGCACATAAGTAAATATAATTAAATGCATGTTTGTCGCAAGATCTAATATTTACAGTTGGTGAATGAATAACATGGCAGGAATCTCCCTTATTACCAGAGAGAGAAATGTTTGATTAAATGGGATGAAATGTCTTTTAGGTAAACTTGTGTTATACCCTAAAATTACATTTTGTATATTTAGCGTAGAACAGGCGACATATGAAAAATTGGTTTTCGTGTAACTTATTGATTTGAAGCGAAAGCCTAATATAACTTTTTGTTATCTATAGGATCTAATTTTAATGAAGGTAATAATAATAATCTTTATTTTAGCAATATGCTATCTAAATACACACATAGAATAAAAAATATGTACAATATATAAAATATAAAAAAAACAATTTTAGTAATGATAATATAAGGTATTGATCTAATTATTTATTACGCTAACAAAATAAGATCAAGATTAATCTAATCATAAGAAATACTATTAATTTAGACCAAGAAATCCCGAGATGGATTTCATTCTCCCGAATGTTCTTCAAGTCAGACCAAAAGGTGAGGGAGATTGCACATAAACAAATTCTTCTTTAGGTTATTTTTTGGCGTAGACCAGTGATTCCCAAAGTGGGCGTCACCGCCCCCTGGTGGGTGCTGCAACAATTCAGGGGGGCGCTGATGGCGTGTAAACACAAAAGAATTTCCGCAGTTATACAAGAAGAACTGATGAAAGTAACTGCAAATGATTCAATAAATAGTTTCATAATTTCAAAGTTCAATGTTTCTATTTTACACAATTCTTTACTATATTTTGCGAAAAACGTAGAAACATTAATACATATATATTTCCTATTATTTGCTATCAAAATTTAAATAAAATATAATTTCCAGGAGGCGCTAAGTAATATTTTTTTCTGGAATTAACCGTTCGGCTACTAACGGAATTCTAGGATTTTTTAATATTATATCATATAGATTCGAAATGAAATGAAGAAATGAATAATGTCAGTCGAACACAAAGACCATGGACCCGGGCGGATATTTCTTTGTCGCCCGGCGGGGAATCGCACCCACTCGACTCGTGATGCAGCGGGCAGATGCTCGCGCTGTACCCACTGCACCACCGAGCCGACCATTTCCTCAGGTACTTCTACAATTTCGGATTTTCTTGATCCTTTTATGAATCTTTAATAGGATTATGTATTTGTCTCATGCAGCTTGTTCTCTTTCATATCATCGAATTTACAATATTATATTGTTGAATTTTTGTAAAAAATAATGTAAGTATTTAGTAATCCATAATTACACTAAACCAATTTGGTTTTTGTAAATTCAACAATTTTCAATAAAGATATGGA